>CM039734.1:73093920-74480352 GCA_022539455.1 Dendrobium nobile
GGCAACAAGAGGAGGGTGGGGAGAGTTGTTGGGGTATGGGGGGGGGAGGTGGGAGGTTTTAAGTAGTGGGTGTTGGTTGATGGTTAGGGTGTGGTCGTGCGGTAGGGGTTTATTAGTGGACGGTATGTCTTTTTGTTGTGGCACTGGGTTTTCTAGTGGTGGTTGTTGGTGGGAGTCTGGGGGTTTGGATGACAGCTGGTGTTATGGAAAAAAAGGGCGAAGGTAGTGGAGCAAGGTGAAATGAAAGTGAAAATGGGGTGGGTGAAGCTGCTCTGAGTCACGATAGCTTTTTGTGGTATTTTGGGGGTGATGTGCGTGGGGATCCTCGTTATACGGATTTTTTAGTTTTTTTGGGTGTTTGGGGTTGTTCTTAGTTTGTGTTTCGGAGTGACCTTAGGGTGTGGGCGATGACTTGGGTCAGCGCGGCCGTAGGGGGGTCATTATGTGTTGGTCTTGAGGTTGGTTGCTTATGGGGAGTGGGTTGGTAGCTCGATGAGTTAGGTGGGTGGGCGAGATGGGTTTAAGACAAGGGGACCTATGTAGCGTGGAGGATGGGTGAGGCGGATGGAGTGGTAGGGGGTGAGGTTGGGGTTGGGATGTAGTACGAGTGTTTTGGCTCTATGTTGCATGTGTGGGTCTTCGTATTGTGTATGGAGTGTGGGGTTGATGGGCAGGTAGTAGGGGTTGCACTTTGGAGGTTGTCTGACTATGGTCAGGTTTTGGGGCTGTATGTGTGAGGTTTTCGATGGGAGGTGGTTTTGGTGCTGATTGTTCCAAGAAGTTAGGTAGTATAGCAATGCGTGGGTTAGCATGAATGGCATAGTCTTGGGCGAAACTGTTATGGTAGGTCCTCCCCCTTGTGACGTAGTGCAGTGGCATTGGTTAATTGGGGGGTATTAAGTTACCACCGGGTGCGGGGTTGAGGATTGCTAAGAAGCGTTATAGAAGTGAGTGGGAAGAAGGTAAGGGATGAAGGGTAGAATGATCTGTCTCACTCTAGATCGGATCCATAGAGGGGGGAGGAAGGACGGTACTTAGGGTGCGGAATCAGGTATAGGAGAGGAGGAAGGGTAAGGCAAAAAGGGGAAGGACTGAAGGAGGGGGAGGATGAATTGAAGGTGAGGTAGGACGGCCGAGACCTCTCTAAAGGCCGTTAGGCATAAGTCTGGCAAGAAGGTGGCAGGGGGGGAGTACGTGAAATGGATAAGTATGAGAAGCAAAAGGATATGTGGAGTATCAATGCAGAGCAGGCCACAAGCTAAGGGGATACAAGATGGAATTGGGGGAAAGAGAGGGTATCAACGGGGAAGGGTTTGAGAAAGTGAAAAATACCGTCGGGGTTCGGGTATTACAAAAAATAGAGGGGAATTGGAAGAGAAAGTGGGGAAGGTTTAAAGTATTTGATGCCTGGGACGACAAGAGCAAAGGCGCAGGAAGAAGGAAGGTGGGCAAGTGGGGTTAAAAGGGGCTGAGATATGTGTTCAATGCTACGAGAGTTCTGGAGAAGGAAGGTTTTTATGAGGGGAGTACTTCTGAAGGGTAAGCAAATGGGAGAAGAAAGCGAAGGTGGAGGGGATCGACAATGCCAAAAAATAAAATAATAAGAGGGTCTCAAAGAAGACAGGCGGAAGCTTAATAGCGGAGATAGCGATGAGGGTTCTACGGGGAAGGGTAGCGGGAAGTGACCACAACGAGGGAGGGACTATTGGTTTGAACAAATAGAATGTGTCAAGGAATACGTGGCATACGTGCTGTGTGGGTGGACGCAGGGATAGAGAAGGTTCACGAGCAACCGGGGATGTCACATGGAAGGATAGTAATAAGCGACAAACTATGACAGGGTGAGTACGAAGGGAAAGAAGTGGCCCCGACAGATGGATGAGGCATGTACGGTTTCGTGAAGGTTGTGAGGAAAACTGTTATTGGCAAAGGTAAAGACAAAGAGTTGAGATGGGATACGAGTAGGAAGGATTAGAATAGGATAGAGTAAGTTTAGGAGAAGATGGAAAGAAGGAACGGGAAGGGGGGTATCTAAAGGTTCATCAGCCATAGGGGGGCAAAGTTGGTAAGTCTAGAAGTGCACACACGGGGAGTGAAGACTTAAGAAGGAGGAAGGCATGCGAGGGTGAGATGAGAGTGACGGCGGGGGGAATGGAGAATGAGCCGTATTGGGATGGACTAATAATGTTAGCGGTGCGGTTTGGCAGTTTGACTTTGGCTGATGGGCCATAATATTGGAGCTCGCCGGCTCCGGTCCGGAAAGTAGTTTAGCGGTCGTTTCTTGGTTGGTGTTGTTACAGGTGGCGGGTCGTTTTTTGGTAGCGATATTATGTATGTAGTTTGTCTCGAAAGTTGGGAAGGTTATGGGTTGTGGCTGTTCGGGGTGGGGGCTAGGAAAGGTATGCCGAGAGTATGATATCCCTGGGATGGCCGGCAGCTTGTAGGTGGCAAGTAAAGGTAATAGTATAGTGGGGGCGGAAATGCGTATATAGGGCGTATAGAAAGGAGAAGAGGTATAAATAGAGGATTAAGGAGGAAATGGACGATAGGGTGGCTGGTAGGGTTGGGTTTCGAGGCGAAGGGAATAGTGACAGGAAGAGTGCCTGGTGTGGCGGGAAGGTGATAGGAGTTGGAAGGGGACGGATGGCGAACATTGAAGGGGGTAGTTATACAAGCAAAAACTTTATCTTCACAAAGGCAACCGACCAGTGAAAAGGGTCAATCTTAAACAGGCCGATTGATGGAATGTAGAAAGGTCAGGCGTTCTAGCGAAGATGAAAGGGTCGAAGGATTAGCAATGAGAAGAGATAGCGGGAATAGCCCTCAACCAAAGTAAGTTTGGGGCAAAAGGTGGGGGAGTAGTACGTAAGAGTAGAAAAGCAGGAAGTTCGGTGTCAAGGTGTGGAATGATTGGTTAGGGAGTAAGGAAGGGGGTTAATATAAGGGGGGTTTATATGAAGTAAAGGCTGAAAAAGTGAAGGAGGGGTGCTAGGTGATAGGGGTAGTGACCGTGTGGGCGTCGAAAATGTGAAGCGTATTTGAAGGCGGTAAGTGTTTGTTCGAGAAGGATTAGAAGTAGAGGGTCTTGAGAAAGGTACGAAAGTCATAGGAAGGACAATGGCGAAGTAAGACAGGATAGTATAGAAAATATGGTAGAATCAAGGATGACACGAGAAGCAGTACGTGGAGCGAGGTAGGGGTCGAAGCCTACCGGAAGAGGTGAACGATTTTATGGTGATTAGTGAGATGCCTCGGATTAAAAGGGTAATGCCGAGGAAATACGAACGAATTAAAGGGTCCCAAGAGGGAGTGAATGCGACGAGGCTGAGTCATGCGTAAGCGTTGCGGATTGCACCAAGAAACGTTGGATTAGTCGTATACTTTCCTCTATATGTAGAAGTCAGGCGCAGTTGAGGGGAGAGGTGGAGGACCTCGGATTAATGAGAGGCAGAGGAAGGGAACAAGAAGGTAAACGGAAAGGGTGAAGGACAACGATGTATGTACAAAATCATGCAAGTTGGTGTTGATCTTGAACTGAATACAGTGCAGGCGTAGGAATGTGCAAAGTGCGTTGAGATGTAAAAGGCGCTAAAGGTGGGCAGAACGGGGAAGGGTTTGCATAAAGTTGATGGATTAAGGTGAGAAATCGGGGTATAGACTGTAAACATAGGAGAAGGGAGAAAGGGTGGATTAAGATGGAAGTAACTAGGGGAGGGGAGAGAAAAGCAGAGTGAGTTGGGAGGGATAGTTGAGAGAGGTGGGGATGGTTAGGTGGGAACAAAAATATGGGTCGAAGGTGGTAACCGGTAATAAGCGGGAAAAAAAAAAAATACGGGGAGGTCTCTAGGAGGTCAGGGGAAGAGAAGAAAGAAGGAAGGAGCCATTGAGTGGGATGAAGGGAGTCATTCAAGCGAAAGACAGGGTTAAAGATAATAGGGGGCTCCAGGATGATATAATGGTACGAGAGACGGGATCTTATGTGGTTTGTTTATATGAGACTAGTAATAGGGAGCTAAGAGAGACGCTGAACCGGGCAGAGACGGCAGTCAAGAGGTTGGAGTAGCTCTAGTGGCCTTAGATGGTTTTGTCACATGAAACGTTGCGCTTTTGACGACCAGATTAGGAGTGTTAATGTATCAAATATGCCTATGTTAAGAAAGGTAGATGTATACCTAAAAAAACTTGTTAGAAAGTATTAGAATGTCATTTTTTATTATATTTAAATGAGAATTTGATTCTTAATAGAATAAATATAAATGAAAACAAATGATTCATGTATGTAACTGGCCTCACGTAATGAGATAAAAGCTTGTATTGTTGTTATTATGTATTGATTCAAATTCGAGTACACTTCAATTAAAGAATGTTCGTGTACTAAAAAACTAATAAAACATATTTAGTTTTAATTTTTATACTAAAAAATCACTTTAAAAAATAATAAGCAGACCGTCCCAAATAAAGTCTAAAACAAAACCCTTTTTTCACTCCATATAAAAAATAATCAAGACATATAGAAACAACGCTTCAGTAAATCATCATAGTTCTCCTCGATAGAGACCTTCCTTGATCTCTTCACCATCAGCAAAGCAGACATTCGGTGTTCGGACACAATAATTACTTCTACCCATAGAGGCCCGCTCCTCTTGTACTATGACGAAGAGAGAAATAGAATTGCAAGCATCATAAGAAGGCTATGAAAAATAACGTTAAAATTAACTGTAAGTTAGTAGTAACTTTTTGATCAAATGTAAGTTAGTAGTTCAACTCTCAAAAGCATGCGGATCATTTTGGGTATGTTGATAAGAAGTTTAAGCTTTCGATCAAGAAGTTTTGTATCCGAAGTATGAATAAAATTTGTGGGAGTTGGTGATTTAGGCTCTGTTTGTGATAGTTTTATTACTGTCTTGTTTTTCAACATAGCAAACTAGTGTTTGTTTGATTATTATTTTTTCACTATTGTACTTTCAAGAAATTATTATGCTAGGATATTGCTTGTTATAACAGTTTTTTTTAAGGTTACTTTTCTCATAACAATTTTATAACCACCTTTATAAAAAGTTACGTTCATTCCAAATAGAATCTTAATTCGCTTGAATTCAAAAAAATGTGCGTCTGAATTTTAAAACTTAATTATGATAATTGACTTACGCAAAAAAGTCCTCAATTGTTCCCAAATTTGGTTAATATGCAATGAATTGCAATTTAATTTAGGGGCTGTTTATTTGGCAATAAAGTGAGTGTAAAATAAAGCAAATACAAGGGCTTTAACTTTTTAGCTGTATGGTTTGACATGGAGAGTAAAGTGAACAAAAATCTCAATGTATTCGAAACTCCCTATTGTAGTTCATTTTACAGGCAAAGTAAAACTGCCTAAATTCGAGTGAAAAAGGAATTCATGAGAGGCGGGCGAGAGAAAGATGTGTTGTTACACGCCAGTAGTAACATAGTAAGAGATTGTTTTTCCTCCATTGTTGCGGGAACCATTGTCGTTTTCTTCCTCCAATTTCAGCGTTCCAGTTGCTTCTTATGAGGTAGAGTTTTGCTTGAGTCGCTTCTTCATCAGCTCCTTGCTATTTGACTTCACCCCTTGACAACATTCCCTTCCTGATTGATTGGAGCTTATGGAAGCAGCTATGGGAGCTCGCATGCTGTGAAGGTAACTATCTTTCTCCCATTCGTGTGCTTCTTCGGCAAAATCCTGTCAATATGTAAAATATCTGTTAAGGGGATAAATGGTCAACTCCCATCTGCCTTTGTCGGTGATATGATGATGGGCACTGTTAAGAGGGAAAGTTTGATCTAGAAAGGGCATGCTTGCTGTTATCATAAGGCAGACGGATGATTTATTTTGCCGTTAGGTTTAGCAGCATAAATCTTGCGATTTGGCATAACTCCTGCTCATCATAAATCCTCCTCACAATTTATAAAGCTTAGCATGTTGTAACAAGAAATTTTTATTGCCTAGCAAGGTTGTAACAGTGATTTTACTTTACTTTGCATATATACCCAATCAAGCATAAAAAAATAGTTCTCCTGCATTCACTGGTACATATATCAAACAGCCTCAAATATTTACTTTACATTGCATTTACCTTTATATTTGGATTTCTTTTTCAGCAAATCAAACAACCACTTATATCTCTTATATAATTTGCCAGGACATTATGATAGAGCATATAAAATATTACCACAATTATTTTTGCTACGATCAGATTGACGACATGAGCAAGGTTGCGATCTAACAATATTAGATGGCTTTAGAATCACACCAAAAATTATTGATCATGAAGACATGAGTATGACCTCATCTTATGCATGCATTCTATGACATGTAATTTGAATAACGAGCACCCCATATGGCGAATTATATGATATCCACTTTAATAGTTGAAAACTAATAACCTCAAAAATTGGTTAACAGGTATAGTTCGAGTCATTCGAGTTGCAAGTGGGTCAAGTTCAGGTTGATATTTTTAATCTATTTTATATATGTGTTGGTTCGAGTTGAATGGATACATGTCAATTCAATTTAGAGTCAGAACTCAAGCTAATTGTCAACTCAATTAGATAGGCCTATAATAGTAACAATAACCAAATTTCATTTCTTTTATATAGGATCTCATTAGCCTCACATTCATGTAATTTCCATTACAAAATCCTTTTCTTTTTTTTGTAAATCTAAAAAATTATAAAAAATTAACAAATGGTGCATTTATTATCAAATTGATGAACTTTTTTCCACTAATGTATCTGAATGGGCCTCTGTTGGGCTGTACGTAGTAATACTTTGGATTTTTAATTAGGCTGGGCTTTTCATTTCATTTTGAGTTGCCTAAAATTCTTGCGTCTTTACCAAAACCGGATCAAAAAGGTTTCAAAAACTCAAAACCAATGAATATTTCCCAAGCTTTATTAGTGTTGAGAAAACTAGAGCGTGTTTTGGATTTTTAGTGCTTGAAATAAAGATAATTAGAGGAATTATGTAAGCACAAATTACAATCTTGCTCATCGAAGGGAAATGTAGAAGATCTACTTTATTTGGGGTAGAAGTGTGGATGAAGATAGGGCAATAGAAAACTTTCAATTTTTTAGTTTATGATGATGTGGTGATTACAAATTTATATGAAATTTGATAATTGATATGTTACGCTAATATTCTTCAAACTAAAAGAAAAATTAAAAACTCTAATATGATTTGAAATTAACTTTCAAATACAGGCTGATGTGATTTCTTAGCAAAGTTCATAAAGTGCCATCGTATCAAATAATAAGGGTGTCTATTAATGTAACACCTGGGACAATATGTTTGGGTCTCATTTCGAGACTCGTTCATTTTGCTCCTTTTAGTAGACCATATATTTTAATATATAAAAATTGTATGAAGATAGTGTGCAGGCGTAGTTAAATAGATCATGACATCAATAATAGAACTACCAATTTTAATGTACAAATCCATTAAAAAATATATTATATGAGGTAATCCAATTAAACAAGTTTTTGAAGAAAAAGGAGGCCATAATGTAAAGCTTCAGTCTCCTATAATGATGACTGAAGTTATTGTATATAATGTTGTTGTTAAAATCAATGGCAAGCAGTTAGTGACAATTGATGACAATGTCAAGAGTAGGCTAGGGAGATGGGCAACTATGCACATCAAATGGTAGGTGTTGGAGAATAATGAGTTTCTATGTTGGCTGACTAGCACGAAGGGTTTAACAATATAACTTTTAAAGGTTTTACGCCTTTGCATACTTTCCAGTAAAATGTATTATGGTCTTTTCATTTTTTATTAGGTCATCTAAATTAAGATTAATAGTGAGTTAAATTCAAGTATTTTGCTTTAATTTAACTCCAACTTATTAATTTAACTCGACTCAAAATAAATTAATTTAAGTACATCTAGCTTGACTCGAAATGACTTGATTTCGAGTAGATTCACATTTAGAGTTGACTTGCATTTTTAAAAAATATAAGGTTAAAGAGGAATTAAATATATATTATCTTGCAAACTATAAAACATTAACCAAATAGATTAACAATTCATTTTTATTAGTACTATATTAGTATTATTAATTATAGATGATTACCATATTTGAGAGTTTAATCTAGTTAACTTTCAAGTGAACCACAATTGACTTGAAATTGATTCAAGTCAAATATCTATTTCAAAAATCATTATTAAATATGTTTAAATCAATTTTAATTCCACTTAATAATCAAATATTTAAAGTACTAAATGCTTTTATCATCCCTAATCTAAAAATATAAAAAACTTGAATTTTATATACCTTGTAATACATATAATTGAACTAATATCTTTGATAATTGTTTATTTGAAAAAAAGATATATGTTAAAAAATTTATTTTTATATCAACACACTCCAGTTATATAAAAATATAAGTAATAGCTTCATAGTAATGGTTCACATGAACCTAGAAACATGAGAGCTGCTCAAATTTCTTTTTTTTCAACTCCTTATATATCTCTGATGATCTCATAATTTACGTGATTACCATATGATTAAACTCCATAATCACAGTCGCTACAATCCAACGATAATCTATTCATGATTAGTGTGTTGTGTTTTTTGTTATTTAGTTTTAAATGTATTTATCATCATAAGTTTTGGCTTATAATATGAAGGAGAACAAGGATATATAGCCTTAGATTAAAAAAAGAACAAGGTCAAATCCTATATTTAATGTTAGATCCTTTTTCAAATAAGGTTTGAATATTTGTTTTTAGTCAAGGGCTTAGCTATTAGATTTAAAACCAGGTTCAAATAATATACAAACTTATAATAGAAGTTTCAAATAATATTCATAACTTTTTTGCACACAACCCTAAAATCACATTAAGCCTCACATTACTCATTGCAAAAAATGATTAAATCATCTTCAAACATTGTGTAAACCATATCAACTATGGTTCAAATCCTCTTTTTATTCTCATTATCTTATATGAAATTGATTCATTAAATTTGGTTTGCTGTATATTTTGATTTTCATTATACTAAATGATGGGGACATCAGAGAATGAATCAAGGCGTGGCCGTCGATCTAAGGCCACGATCGAGCCGTTGTATTTTTTTTATCATTTTCATGTATTTGTCGTTTATTATGTTATTTGTCTTTTATTATTTATGTTTTAATTATTTCCCCATTTTACCCCTTTACTTAAGGGAGGTCGTATGTAAGCCCTAAGGGCATTGTCGTCTTCTTATTTTGAGTCCTTTTGTAAGAGGCTATTTATAGCCCTCATGTTGCTCTTCATGATTAATTAATGATTGCTTATGAAATATTATTCTTGCATGAGCTCTTTGTGAGAGTTTGAGTGTTTGATGGAGAGAGATCCCTAGGAGAGGGAAGCTTGCGCACCACCCACCAATCTTGGAGACGGCCGGGTTCGTGGTTTTTTTTGTCTCTTTGGTTATCTTGATTTCCCCTCCACCTAAACCACCTCACCCCAGCTCCTTCCTCCCCTCTCAATCCCTCGGTCAAACCTCTATCCCAAGCTCCACAAATTTTTCCTACAAGCCATTGGCCACCTTACTCGAACTCCCCGCCAAACCGCCGTCCCTAGCTCCCTTGCCGCCGGCCTCATCCTTTCTCCTCCCTCCTTGGGTTTCCTAATTTGAGGTGAATGAGATTTGGCCTTATTTTGAAAATCAAATTATCCAAATTTGAAATTCAAAATCTCTTTCCTAATTTAGGCCACCTATTTTAGGAAAGTACTTAATTTAAGTCAATTTGAATTTCAAATTCAAATTGGATTTATTTCATTACTTTCCTAACTCCTAAATTCAAATTTAGAAGCCCTCAATCACCACATTCAATGCTCCCTTATTCATGCAAGCCATCGGCCCCCTGTATGGATAAATAGGATTTATTTCCTAATTTCATACTAAGCCTCTTTGGGAAATAATTCCTCTCTCTTGCCAACCGGAATTTTTGTAAGCCCAAGCCTTTATTAACTTTCCAAAATATGTAGTGGGAAATTAGGAATTAATTCCCTAATTTCTTCCCCTTATTCCCGTCAATCTCCTTACAGGTTTTCTCAAAATCTATCCACATTACTTTGCTCCCCTTTGGGAAAAGTTTGGGAATTCAACCTGCTACTGGCCGAATTTTCCAAAGCCTCTCTCATTAATTCTCTTCCACTAAATCCTCTCCAAACTCCACCCAACATTGAGTCATCTTCTTCCTAAAACTGCAGCCAGAAATTTCAGCCGTTGCCCATGCAAGCCCAGCCATTGCACGCCTCACAACTGCTGTTTGGAAGATCAAAACTATTGTCCATCAGTTTCCACTGAATTCTTTTTCGTTGTAGCAACATCGGAGAAGTCTCTCCTTGTCATCCAACCCTTCCCAAAGTCAAAACAGCGACTTCTCGCATGAATGGCGGATCCAACAATTGAATGCGGTCCGGGAATAAGATATGACATTCTCCTACGACAAACTTCTTCAACATCTCGGCTATTTGTTTCTTGACTTTGACTAAGGTGAACTCCCCTCTTTTCAATTATTTTCCTAATCTCCTAATTTTGTAGGTGATGACGAATCACAAGGAGCCGTGTTTCACCTTTGCCTAAGCTTAGTAAACGTAGGATTTTATCTCGTCATTGCCAAAGCTTAGTAAACGTAAGATTGAGTGCACTTTTATTTGCTTCTAATCTTATTGTTAGATTAGAGATTTTTGTTGAAAACTATTCTATATGCATGACTTGATTTTCTATGTTGCTTTGGTAGTCCAAGTGCTTAGTGTGCAACTTAGCCTAAACGGAAGTGACCACTCTTATGTTTTATTTGATCGTTTGACTTTGCTAATAGTTCTAATTTTAATTGCTCTTATCAATAAATCGTGCAAATTCTTATTTCATCATTTTAAAGCATTTAGTTCTACATCAACTATATAATACCTATGGAGATCAATCAATACATAGCTCCTATCACATATAAAGCTGAGGGTGTGATGGAGAATTTATTAAATAGTTTTAGAGTTCTAATTTTCTTCAAAGGTTGGAGGAATCCCCCTTTAAGCAACTTTTTAACATTCTTAAGCTAGAAATTTTACTGAGATGCTTGCAATGATTAAACATGAGGAGGCAATTTTTGGATGTCCATGAGAAAGACTATCATATGATTGGATGGTAAAAAGGCTAAATAACATTGTGTTGCATTATTGGATAAATGCTTTGAAAAGGGAAGCCATATACAATATACTAACACTAGATTTTTCATTTCATTGCAATATTGAGCTTATAAAATCATCCAAAAAGTAAGGAGAATTTGTCTGTAGTATCTTGGGGGGGGGGGGAGGGGAGGAGAGAGGGAGAGAGAGAGAGAGAGAGAGCACAAAGCATGTATGAATATAACTTTACTTTCATTTCCACACAAACCCTATAATTTGTGAAAACTTCATTTTACAAGTGCTTTCTTGGATGACCGAGTTTTTAGCGTTATTTGAACACAAAGATAGAATATTTCTCATCCTAAGCTCTTTGAAAGTGAGGGAACTAACATATATGTTATTTGTAAGTCTAACATAAGTAAATCATTAAAATTTTTAATAAGAATTTATGTAGTACTCACATATATAGTTTGATAAGTATTTTATATCTTACAATATTATATAGTATACGATATACAACATTATATAATAAGTGACACATATAGATTTGTAGGTCCATTTATAGACAGCAATGAACATTCATTTATGCTATGTTATAGTTGTTCCATTATATTGCACTATAGCAAAATTATAGCCTATCATGATAGCATTACTCTATATTTAAGTTATAGTTTGACGTGTTAAATCTTATTTAAACATTATCCAAATCTTAATTAAATTTATTTGAACCTTATAAGAATATAATTCAAATATTATTTGAAAGTATTCTAAGCTTACTCAATATTTTTTTCAGAACTCTTTCGTGATAAATTTAAATAAGAAGTTTGCAAACACAAGTAAATATAATTTGGTGAAAAATAATTAAATAAATATATTTTCGAAGAAAATAAACGAAGTCAAATTACCTTAAAATATATCATACTTGAATTTTTTTTTTTTTGGGAAAATGGGAAATCAAACTTGATTTGTTATGTTGGAACGTTTATTACGTCCGGTGCAAGGACGTAGAGGAACGTCCGATGGGAGGCAATTTCCCGCCAAAAAATTAGGTATTTACTCGGTACAACTAGGTATTATTTGATAATAATAAGAAATACCGTTCTCTGAAGACCAATACCGAGTTATACCGAGCTGTACCGAGAAATACCGAGTTGTACAGAGTTTTTCTGGGAAAAACTCGGTACAACTTTTTGTATAACTCGGTATTTGCTGGGTAAAGCCCGATATAACTCGGTATTGGGTCTTAAAATGATGGTATTCTTCGTTATTGTTTGATATTGCTCGGTATTTGCTCGGTACAACTCATTTTTTGACGGAAATTTGCCTCGGACCGGACGTTCATCTACGTCCGACGTAATAATTGTTCGTTATGTTGGTTTTTTATTATCCTTATTTTTAATTTGCCACCCTTAATAAATCGGACGTTCTACCTCGCCCCTCTCCTTAGGTTATATAGGATCGGGCAGCATCCTCCTTACTTCTAGAGCGGGCTAGAGATGGCTAAGGCTTTGGCGGCGGCTCGGTCGGGATTCCGACGTCTCTTCTCCATCTCAGCCTTCACTCCTCCTCCTGCTGCTGCCCCTCCCCCGAAGGCTGACCCTTCGACGAACCTCTTCGTGTCAGGCATGTATCGATCTCTTCCTTTACGGTCTTATATGCTGACTCTTCCATTCTTTGTTAGGGTTTTCTTGCATGTGTGAGTGCCAGGGCGCTATGATTCACGAAAGATATGATTTTGATCTTTCTGTAGCTACTCCTGCCATGCTTTCTCTCGAACTTATCTGTTCTTTATTTTTTATTAGTCATCTCCAATGTTATCTCTCTTCATGATCAATTCTCACGAATCTAGGCTATTCATTTTGTGATTCTCTTTAGTTTGTGAGGGTAGAGAGTTGGCCTGTGGCTTCTTTTCTAATGGTTCATACACTAAATCTATGAAACGCGTGTGATTTGATTAATGAAGCTGCTGCTTTTGTGATTTAGTAAGCCTGATAATTCCAATTGGGAATAAAAACTAGGAAGGTCTCTTGATTTATGCATTTTTTGCTATTCCAGCAGTGTTTTATGTTAGAGTTGCAACACTATTGCTGATTGAATGGTGATTTTAAGATTATGAATCACTTCGCTTATTAAATATGATTTTTTTATGGGTTGTTATTATATGATAAGAACGAATGAAGCATTTTCTGTTATGTCTCTTAGGCTTCGTTTGAGACGGCTTTTTTATTGCTTTATAAAACGGAGTTTTAGTACAAATTTTTTTATTTTTTAACTAAAACTCCGTTTTAAAAAGCAATAAAAAAGCCGTCCCAAACGAAGCCTTAGTTAGTTTTTTTTTTCTAATATCATTTTTTTATCATGCTAATATAAATGTCAAAATAGTGAGAAAATATTGCTGGATATCAGAGCTTCATTACCATTGGAAACATGTTCTACTTGGTAAGAGGGACATGAATACATCTATGCGGCCGTATTCAGCCTTTATTTGTTTGAAGGATAAATGTTTTTAGTAATAGTTACGTATGTACCATTGAATTTTTCTTCGTTTATAAAACTAACATTCACACATTTATGATTTAAATGTTTACAAAATGAATATTCATGCATTCAAAATAAACTATCTATTCTATGCTTTTTTGCGTGACACAATCAAATCATAAATTTTTTTGCAAATCATTGAGTAAGAAAGTTTGTAGTTTTGTTATGCTCTTCAAGATTTGGATGATGGTGGTATAAATAGAAGTATTTGGGTGATAGTTTTGTAAAATGGAAGATCCAATCATTACACATGTAAGTGCACCTTAACTTTATTAAGAATGCAGTGAATTGAGCGAATGAGTTTGATAACCTCTACTTCGTATTATTTCATCCAAGAATTTTTGTTGATATTTGCCTGTCCAATTAATATTGTTTTTTTTGTTTGGTATTGTAGGCTCCTCGAGTAACTTGTTTAATTTTCTATTTGAAATATATGATGTTCCTAAGTTAAATTTTTTTTTAAACATATTGCATATATGTTCACCAATCAGCTGAGTTTCCTACTTTATCATTCTCAAAGCCATGCAAGAAAATCTAATTCTGTAGAGTTTTGGTAGAAATGTAAAATAAATACAATATATCGGTTTTCATAAATTAATGAATGTGGATAAGCAAGTCTTTCCGTAATCTTAGCCCTTGTTGTGGTATTATGTAAGTTGTAGCCTTTAGTCATGTAGCCTGTTCTAAGATTTGAAACCTCAAATACTATTATTTCTGATGGAAAAATGAAATTTAATTCAATATTATGTGCTATTTTGAAGCCATAGGCGGAGGCAATTAAACCTTTGTGCTAAGATCTGTTACAAGTAGATTGCTAACAAAGTTTTTTGGGGAGGTTATGTTTATGCATGCTACTTTAGACCTTTGTCCTAGATAACTTGAACTGACATGGACATGACCGCAAGAATAAAAAATGATTTTTCTAGTAAGTAGAAACTTGAAAAAAAAATACAGGATAACAGAGCTTATATTCTACCTAGTCGAAGTAGCTTATGCAAATATTATAACTTAATTCAAGAAAGTTTGAAGAAGTAACATAGATAATAGTTACAGATTTGTAACCCTGAAGTACAATGAAAGTAATCAAAAGGAAGTACAATGCAAGTAATCAAAAGGAATAATTTCTCTAGGGTAAAATAGTAACAAAGAAAAAAAGTTAGGAGTTGTTAATATCCAAGGCATGTTTTTAGAAGCAAATTACCATTTAAAGTTGAACCAAATTTAAAATTGAGAATATTGTTATTAAAAATTGATAAGTCTAGAAATGTATTATGTATAAGAAAATTCTTTTGAAGTGGGGGATGCAAAAATTATTTAGGTTAAAAACACTTTAATGAATGAACAAGTAAATATTGTAATATAGACAATAATTATGAAGAAACTCAAAGTTTGGCAAAAAATGGTAGTATCCAAAGTTAAAATTTTTCATGATTTGATAATGTGGTTTAGGTAGGAGTGTAAGTGAGCCGAGTTGGCTTGTGAGCCGGCTCGAGCTCGACTCGTTAACGAGCTCATGATTCGAGATTATTGACTATGAGTTCGAGATCAGGCTGGCTTGACTCGAAAGCTCGTTAAGCTAATCGATTAACTTAAAATATATTTAAAAATTAGTTTAAATTAGAATTTTATAATATCCTTTAATTTTTTTTAAATTAGTTCTATATTAAAATAAAAAATCCAAAAAATTAAAAATTCTAAATTAAAATTAATAAATCGAGCTCAACAATCAAGTCAAGCTTAAGCTTTCCAAACGAGCTTGAGCCTATAAAATTTTTAGCAAGTCGAGCTGGAGCTTGGTAAATGAGCTCTAGTGGAGCTCGAGCTCAGTAGAAACTAAACAAGCTTGGCTCGATTAGGCAAATACTTGACTCAACTTGACTCGTTTACACCTTTGTGTTTAGGTATTATGGAGAGAGAGGTGATGTATTCTATAGCAAAGAGATCTATCAATTTTAATCATGTTGAATGCATTGGAAGTGAGCATAGAAGGTTTAGTGAAATATGTTGACATCAAGGAAAGATAACATTGCAAGTTGGAGAATTATTAAATGGGATATTTAAAGTTAGAAATTCTTGAAGGACAAAATTGATTTAATCGTAAAACATACTATAAATTGATAAAAGAAGTTAAGTTGAGTTATCTTTGAAAAATTTGCTTAGTAATAAAGGTTTAGGTCCAAATGAGATACCCAGTAGAAAGTTATGAGAGATTTTAGAGAATGTTGGTTAACAAATTTTTAAAAAAGCTTAGACAAAGGACCAAATAAATGGAGATGGTATTTTGGTAACAATTTTTAAGAATAAAAGGAGATGTATAATATTGTGGTTAAATACAATGGAATTTATAAAAAAAGTGGTTAAAAGGCCTGATTTGATATTCCTCCATTGATACTTATACTCTATGTTATATAGAAAAATAATTGGAAACTATGTAATCTTACAGCAACAACATCAAGCCTTTATCCCATTACGTGGGGTCAGCTACATGAATTCTTTTTTCTCCATTGTGTCCTTTTAAAAGTCAAATTCTCGTTTAAATCTAATAAAGAAAAATCATTTCTAATATTTTATAACCAAGTCTTTTTAGGTTTGCATCTACCTTTCTTAACATAAGTCAAATTTGATACCTTTACTTTCCTACCGGGTCATCGGAAGGCCGTCATTTTATGTGACAAAACCATATAAGGCGACTCTCTAATCTTATCTTTTACTGGAGCTACTCCAGCCTTTTCACGTATATGCTCATTTCGTATCTATTGACCTCATTTTTGTATGAGGTCACTTTTGACCCCTTTATGAGCTTTGGACCTTAGGTTTCTTTGGACTCTAGATCCTAGGATCTTCCTAGTCCCCAGACCTTAGGCTCAATCTAGATCTTGATTCATTCCAAACTCAAAATCTTTAGGTTAAGGACTCAGGTCTTGAAGCCCTTTCTAGATGATTCTTTCATCACCTTGAAACCCAGTCAATTGGTATTTGATTCAGGGTCTATCAATCACAGGATGATAAAACATGTCTCTGGGTCAACCCTCCAAGTTTGAGCTCAATCCGATGTTTCTAAGCCCAGAAACTAAACTCAGTTTTAAAGGTTGTAAAACATTCAGATTTTTACGGCCTGTGCCATTGGACCCTCCACATTGTGGAAATTGACCTTGGGACTTTTCCAAAACCCTTTTATCATGTTCATGACCTCCCCCATAACATATTGATCAGCAACCTATACTTTTCCATACCCAATTTGACCCAGGTTTGATTATGGGTAAAACATGACCAAAATACATTTTAAGGAGATTTTTGGTCTTTTCCCCAAATTTCAACATGTCCAACCCGTATCAAACTCCAAATGACCAATGGATCCTAAATGACTTTAGGAATACATTGAACTCAAACTTACTCTTTGGTTTGACCTGGTTGACTAAAATGCCTTTAATGGATTTAAACATCTATTTTCAACCCAAATGACCTACCCAATGCATGGATCACTTCCATTGATCTAAAAAATACTCATTGAACTTGTTTGACCCAAACTGAACTCATGGTTTGACCAGGTTGACCAAGTCAATCATGGTTGACCAAATCAATTCTTAATCTACATACTTGTCAAATTCAATCATTCAACCTATTTGAATCAAATCAACCCTTCAAAATTATTTAATTGAACACCCTTCACATGTCCAAAGACTTTCAAGTCAATCCTCCTCTTGGGTTGACTTAGTCAACCCATTTGGAGAGGTCAAAACCCTCTCCAACTTCATGTATTTGTTCAAAGCTTCAACCCCTTGATTTCAAACTCTATAGGATAATTTCCTACAGCTCCCTTTACCTTCTCCAAGCCTATCCCAGTCATCATTGACTGGTCAATAGGTCAATGAGTCAACAAACTCATTTCAAGCTCATGGAGAGAGATCAAATCAAGGCCATATCATCAAGCTACCTTGACAATCCATGATTTAGTTTAAAACCTACTCAAATCTGCTGGATAGTGACATATTTTCTTCCATAAGAGACCTAAAGCTAGCTCTAAAACCAAGCCAAGCATTGGTTAATTCAAATGGGGAAAAAGGTATGATCCCCTTTCCCATGGACCAAGAGAGGTTACACTCACCACCAACCCTATCCCCTGGCTTTGGGCAGCTTAGGAGACACATATAATGCATCAAGGCTTTCTTAATTGAATCAAAGCCATCCATTCAAAATTAAGAGATTTAGGAGAGGGGAAAATTGACATAAGGGAGTATTCCCTCTCATATCATATAAGTCCCAAACTCCGGTAGCCCCCAACCTTTAAAGAGCTCTTCCCATACATTCCAGCATTCCCCAAGGTCATTCCAAGCCTTCCCCCATCATTTCCACCACAAAATTCATCATTTCATTGAAGAAAGAGAGAAAAGGAAAAAATACCTTATCTCTTTCACAAATCCAGATCCAGCCATCAAAATTCTTTGGAGTCTTCTACAAATTTAAGTGTAGACAATCTACAAGTTTAACAAGCCCAAGATCGCGAAAATCCACTGGCTATATTGTAAGATTTTCTCACTCTTAGGTAGAAATAAAACTTGAAACTGCAGAAAATCTACAATGCATGGAGCCTTTCAAACTTCAGTCATTGTTAGATTACGTTGTCATCTATATGTGTTTCAAATTTCATAATTTTTCGTCGAGTATTTTGAAAGATATTGGCATTTGAAGTTTTCTTGATTATTTTGACTCTGGTTGACTCTGGTTCAACCAGAGCCCTTCGATCGCGCCTTCAGGCGTGATCGAACGACCTAGATTCGGCCATGTCGTCGCACGGCTTCGACGGGGTTCGAACCCTTCTGGTTTTCTCCAGAACACGTGGTCGAATCTGGACCTTCCGTTGCTCCGCGGTCGATCGGACAGTCTAGGACCGATCCGACATGTTTAAGTGACCTATAGGGTTTCCCCACATGTCCCGCCACGTGTCAAACAACGGCGGCGGCGGCGCAATCATTGCCGCTGCCGTTTAATCATTAATTTGAGTATAAAAAAATCATTTAATGTCAAAATCTTTCAAAATTCACAATAAATTGAATTTTTCATTAAATGGAACGTTTTTGGCCTCGTTGGAAAGGGAATGTCATTTATTATTTAATAAGATTACGTTTGAGTTGATTTGTCCACTGGATTGTGAGATATTTAAACTTCTTTAAAATGTGTTTTTTGTATTTTTCTCATAATCTAGTAGTTAACTGGAGTCCAAATTTTAGTGAAAGATTATTGTGTATCTTAGGCATGTTCAGTAATTTTTATAGGGCCAGATACCCAATAGATTACTGTGATGTGAATTTTTAAGGCAAGGGGTCCATTTTGGACCCTAAACTTTGAAAATTCATAACTCCCTAGATGTTTAGTATTATGCTGTGAAATTTCTGTGATTTGAATGCATGTGTACCAGGGTTAGACACACCAAGTTTCATGCTTATTTGAACGGTAGAGACAGTTAGGGAAAATAATCAGGAGAATGTCTAGAAAACTTAGAAAATTTTTAGGGAGATATACACACACCCAATAGGGGTGAAATTTGAACACAATATTTTCTAGGGGTGAAAATTTCTATGGAGCTGTACACCCCTATTAGGTTCGAACGGTCCAGATTTGATGACTGTGTCCTAGAGAATACTACAAGTATTCGAACCCCGCCGAAGCCGTGCGGCGACGTGGCCGAATCTGGGTTGTTCGATCGCGCCTTCAGGCGCGATCAACGGCTCTGATTGAACCAGAGTCAAAATAGTCAGGAAAACTTCAAATGCCAATATCTTTCAAAATACTCGACGAAAAATTACAAAATTTGAAACACAGATAGAGAGCAACGTAATATAACAATGCCTGGAGTTTGAAGGCTCCATTCATTATAGATTTTTTGCAGTTTCAAATTTTATTTCTACCTAAAAGTGATGAAATCTTATAATCTAGCCGGTGGATTTTCGCGATCTTGGACTTGTTGAACTTGTAGATTGTCCACGCTTAAATTTGTAGAAGATTCCAAAGGATTTTGACGCTGGATCTGGAGTTGTGGAAGAGAGAAGGTATTTTTGCCTTTTCTTTCTCTTTATTCAATGAAATGATGAATTTTGTGGTGGAAATGAGAGGGGAAGGCTTGGAATGGCCTTGGGGAATGCTGAAATGTATGGGAAGAGCTCTTGGAAGGTTGGGAGCTGCTGGAGTTTGGGACTTAGATGATATGAGAGAGAATGCTCCCTTAGGTCAAGTTCCCCTCTCATAAATCCTTTGATTTTGAATGGATGACTTTGATTCAATTAAGGGAGCCTTGGATGTATGACATGTGTCCCCTAAGCTGCCCAAAGCCAGGGGATAGGGTTGGTGGTGAGTGTGACCTCTCTTGGTCCATGGAAAAGGGGACCACACCTTTTTCCCCATTTGGATGAACCAATGCTTGGCTTGGTTTTGGGTGCTAGCTTGAGGTCTCTTATGAAAGAAAATAGTCACTATCCAGCAGGTTTTAGACTAAGTCATGGATTGCCAAGGTGGCTTGATGATGTAGCCTTGACTTGGGCTCTTTCCATGGGCTTGAAATGAGTTTGTTGACTCATTGACTTATTGACCAGTCAATGATGACTGAGATAGGCTTGGAGAAGGTAAATAGAGTTGTTGGAAACTATCCTAAGGAGTTTGGAATCAAGAGGTTGAAGTTTTGAGCAAATACATGAAGTTGGAGAGAGTTTTGACCTCTTCAAATGGGTTGATCAAGTCAACCCAAGAAGAGGATTGACTTGAAAATCTTTGGACATGTGAAGGATGTCCAATTAAATAATTTTCAAGGGTTGATTTGATTCAAATAGGTTGAATGATTGAATTTGACAAGTATGTAGGTTAAGGGTTGATTTGGTTAACTATGGTTGACTTGGTCAACCTAGTCAAACCGTGAGTTAAGTTTGGGTCAAACCAAGGTTTAAAATTGCGTAATTAAGCCTCGAGGCGGTTTTCGTTCGTGAGGCGAGGCGTAAGCCTCGAGGCGGTCTGAGGCGTTAGCCTCACGGACACAGAATTGCGTAAATGAAAAATTAAGGGTTTTAGCAGCAAAATAATAGCAATATTGTATCTTACAATAAAAAATATTTAAATGATATATGAAAATAGTGGAAAGTAAGAAAGTATATGCAATAAAATCATGTCCCAAAGTACAAAATCACAAAATATTAGTTTAACAAAACTCCCAAAATACAAAAAAACATATAAAATGCAATCATATCCCATCACTAAATGAGTCTTCAAGTGAATCTTCTTCTCCAATTGTATCTATGAATGTCATGTCATCATCATCTTCAATATGACTCACTTTTCTCTTCCCTGTTCAATAAGAGAAAAGATCATTATCATGTTCATTGCTCACTTGACATAAATGTAATGTAATAGTATATAAGAAGTTGTGGAATACCTTTACTTGATTGTTGTGCTGCAGAGTTAGTGGATGTGTGTGGTGTAGTACTAGTGGATGTGCCCACTTGATCTGCTTCGCCCCTCAAGACATCCACACTTAGATCTTCTAACTATAAGTCCGATAATGGCAAATCTGTCTCATCATCTATGAACCACTCATTATCAGACGATACATCATCACACACTAATGGGTCCTCATCATCCTTCAACCCCTTATTCCTCAACCTCTTGTTGTGCATAATATATACGAGAGAGTTCATTCTGAGTGTTGAAAGTCGATTTCTTCTCTTTGTTTGCACTTGGCTATATGTACTCCAGTTTCGCTCACACCCAGAAGAGGAACAAGTGAGGCCCAACACTCTTACAGCAAAACTCTATAACTCTGAACAAGCGAATTTTTTCGGGAAAGAGGGAGACCGTGCGAGATGAAGGGAGGAATAGGTTTCATTTTAAGTGGGTGGGGCCTATTCTGTGAGGCGTACGCCTCACCCAGAATTGCGCAATTGCGCCTCTGAGGCGCGCCTCAGTCCAGGTGAGGCGTACGCCTCATCCAGGTGAAGAATTGCGTAAGCCTCGAGGCGTTTTTTGGTCAAATTGCGCAAAGGCGCGCCTCTAATTGCGCAATTTTAAACAGAGGGTCAAACAAGTTCAATGTCTGTTTTGAGATCAATGGAAGTGATCTCATGCATTGGATAGATTATTTGGGTTGAAAATGGATGTTTAAATTCATTAAGGGTATTTTGATTAACCAGGTCAAACCAAAGAGTAGGTTTGGGTTCAATGTGTTCTTAAAGTTATTTAGGATTTAATGATCATTTGGAGTTTGATACTGGTTGGACATGTTGAAATTTGGGGAAAATATTAAAAATCTCCTTAAAGAGTATTTTGGTTTTTTTTACCCCTAGTCAAACCTGGGTCAAATTAGGTCTGTGATAGAGTAGGTTGTTGGTCAATATGTCATGAGGGAGGTCATGGGCATGATAAAAGGGTTTTGGAAAGCTCCCAAGGTCAATTTTCACAAGGTGGAGGGTTCAATGGCACAGGCCGTAAATATTTGAATGTTTTATAACGTTTAGAACTGAGTTTAGTTTCCAAATTGATTTTTGAGAAACATTAGTATCACGCCGCAACCTATGCTCCATAACTGCTCCCATAGTTTTCAAGTATGACACATTAACTTAATTCCTCTATAATTCACACAATCTTGTGCATCACCTTTATTCTTAAAAATAAGAATTAGCACACTCATTCCACTCATCTAGCATCTTTTAGTCTTCAAAACAATATTAAAAAGTTTAGTAAGCCAAAAAATTCCTTCATCTCCTAAGCATTTTCACACCTCTATTGAAATATCATCAAGTCCAACAGCTTTTCCACCCTTCATTTTCTTTAAAGTTTCTTTAACTTCAGTTTTACTAATATGCCGATAAAAACGGAAATCTTTATTTTCATTTAGGGTGCTAAGGTCATTATAGTTAGTCGTATTTTCATATTCTTCATTAAAAAGTTTAGCAAAATATCTCATTCATTTTTGTTGAATATCATCTTCTAAGAAGAGTACTTTTTTTATCTTCATCCTTAATACACTTCACTTGAACTAAATCCTTACTACTCCTATCTCTTTGTTTGGCTAACTTATACATATATCTTTCTCCCTCCTTATTATCTAATCTATTATATAAATCACTAAAAGCTAAGGTCTTTGCATCGCATATTGCTTTCTTAGATTCCTTATATGCCTCTTTATATCTTTCTCAATTATCAGAGTTTTTATGATTAAACTAATTTTTATAGCAAATCTTTTTTTTTTTAATATTTTCTTGCACATTTGGATTTCACCACAAACTATTTTTACTATTAGGAGTTTTTCCCTTTGATACTCCAAACACATCTTTTACAATATTCTTATTATCACTAGCCACTTTTTCCCACATAACATTATTATCCTCATGCACATACAAAACCTTAAGATCTAAAATCTTACTCTCAAAAATATTTTTGTTAATATTATTTAAATGCTCCCATCTAATCCTTGAATAATGTTTTACTTTATTTTTTCTTTTCTGCCCATTTATCTTAAAGTCCAAAACTAATAATCGATATTGGGTACATAAATTTTCACTCGGAATAACTTTACAATCTTTGCAATCTAAACGATCTAATTTTCTAGCGGGTAAACAATTAATTACAATAATCTGGAATTAATGATTCTGTATCCATAATTTCTTGGGTGCTTGCTATTACTGTGTGCCCCCTTCTCTTGAAATCAGTGGCATATACATTAGCAAAATATGACTCAACTTTTTTCATGTTTAGCAAATGCAGCAGTCCACGACAGGTGGCAATCCATGACAATCAGTGTTAATAATCAGTGCAGCAATCCTTTTTTTTTTTTTTAAATCAGTGCAACAATCCATGGTAATGGCAATAGGTTCTAATTAGGGTTGGTAAATCCTCCTGCAATTAATACCTCTCATGTTATTTTCCAATATAATTGAACTTTATAGTAACTTTGTAGGAGGGGTCAGCAAAATATAACTTTGAATAATCAAGCTGATTTTGAAGAATTATTTTAGTGTTAAGTTAGGAAGATCTACTTCAAAGTTTATTTTTTTAATTACTTAGTTGAAAATACTGAAAACAGTAGAAGGTTCATTTACGGTTTTCTTCTTAGAATTTAAATGATGGACTACCGCAAGAAGTGATATTGTGATTAAAGGTTAAAAGATATATCAAAGATGAAGTTATTAAATATATGTTAATGATCAATGACTAACTTTATATGTATCTGGGAATTGCCCCAAGAGTTTTTAGTTACAAAATGATTGTATAAAGGATTGACATTATGTTTGTATTGATGTTTAGTTGGTATATTTTATATGGGTGGCGGATGTTTGCTAAAAATATCCAACTTGAAATAGCTTTATGCATCCTATTTGTTGATTAGATAGTTTGATGAATGATATCTCATTTGATTTAAGTGAACATTAAGATAGTATAATAATTATTTAGAAGACATGGAGCTTGGCATCGATTAAAGAAAGAACTAGTAAACAATATGTATCCTATTAAGATAGCTGTTTGGTTGCTTTCTCTCGTTGAATGGCATTCTTTCCCAAGCTATTCTTTACTATCAAATCAATGATTTTGATTTATGCAAGAAAACACTCTTTTATTAATAATTATGAAACTTATTTAGTGATCTTTGCAAAACATAACAATATGATTCTATTTTCCCATTTGTTTAAAAATAATATTTAAAAAATGATAGCACCTTCTTAAAAATGTTATGCTAGCTTCTTACATCTTGCAATTTTGGTTAAGTATTTTTTTTTGAATTTTGAGCAAATTTAATCATAAAGTCATGGACGCACTCAAATATGCAAGGACTCAAACTTATGCCCTGTGCACTAAAAGTTGAAGCTCCCAACTGTTAGGTTAAGATAGGTTGCATAATTGTTTTCCATTATGAAAATTATTTTGAGATTAGGGGTTGCAGAGGTTGCTGTGGAGTGGTCTCTTCTGATCTTCTGATATGTGATGAATTCGGTTAGGTTTTTTTTGGGATAGGCTTGAATGTTGGAATTTTTTAAAGCTAGATAGGCATTTCAGAAAGCATAGTTTGGTACAGGTTTTTTACTGATTTTGTGGTAGCAAAAAAATCTAACATAAAGTAATGTCTGTTTGGATGAAAAATTGGACTACTTCGCTGTTCTTTCCAAAATTTGCTTTAGGAATTCTGCTTTTGGGAAAGTAGAATAGAAAATATGAATGAGAAAGCATTTTATTTTAAAATTGTGATAGTGAAAATAAAAAAAGCATTAGGATACCCAAATGGAGCAAAGCTGCTTATAAAATACTTTCTAGCAATAGAAATTTTTATGCTTCCCCACAGTTGCTTTTGAAAGTAATTTTGGCAAATTACTTTACATAAAACAAGCATTAAAAATACCCATTTCCACCCTGAATATCGAGCAACCATTTTCCTGCAACAAAGCAGTGAAAAGCCTGAACAAACTGACCAACCAGCCCTTAGTTGGCTCGGTCATGCCAGACAAAGGGCAAAAGTGCACTAATGAAGTAGCCATCTATTTATGTGAAAGGACTAGGATAAAAACTAAGTTGTTAACAATAGTGGGTAAATGTTGTGATCGCCCAGGTTGCCTTATGAGAATTTCCTTAGCTGTTGAGAAGCTGATATGCCTCTTTGCGCTTGCATCCTTGGAATCTCAGCTGTCTTATAATAGAGTTGCAACATTGCCACCTTTTTTATTAAAATATGATATCATGATAATCAATCCTTAAGAGATGTAAGTTGTTTTTAAAGTGATCATTTTAAAATTGAAGGAAAAATGATTTTTTTTTTCCAATAGGGACATTAATGCATTTTTGCAGCTCTTCAACATTTATTTGCTTGAAAGATAACTAATTTTATAAGAATGTTTTGAATTGAGTAAAAGGGTTTGATAATCTCTACATATCCACATATATTCTTTCATCTCTGAATTATGATTGCCGTTATGCATGCTGCAATAGTCCTATTTGTTTTCTTCGGTATAGCAGTTTCCTCTACTCCCTCAAGTTTGCTGTTTGAATTCTATGAAGTTCACAAATTTAAGGTAAAACTTTTAACATCTTTCATTCCAGATATCCAATCAGCCGGCGTGCCTGCTGTTCATTAGAAGTTTTGCAAAAAAGATTGTAAACAAAGTCAATGCTATAAATTTTGATGATGTGGTAATTTGAGTTGGGTGCTAGAGAAAAGGTGATTTATAACATAGCTAATCTAATTGGAAAGATATTTGGCGATTTTAATCATGTTGGATGTATTAAAAATTAAAATAATTGTATCTTAGTGAAAGATGAAGACCTTAAATAAGATGATAATACAATTTGGTGAATTATATAATGAGGTTTTAGAAGAAGAAGTTTCCTTGGAGTGTAGGATCATGAAATATACCATGGATTGATCTTAAAAAGACTAAGTAATATTATTTTTGAAGAAGATTCATATTGGTAAAATTTTAGGTCGCAATGAGTTAGCAAGGTTAGTGAATTGTGAGATATCATAGAAGTGTTGAATCCATTCGAGGTTACTTTAATTTTTTGTTTTTCTGTTGTTTTGATTTTGTTTTGTTTATCATCTTACATAAAATGCAAACATGTTTGATTTTGTATTATATCATTATTGTTATTAAAAACAAAACAAAATGATGACGCATCCTAAATTTTCAAACATATATTATATATATATTTTTGAATATAACATTTTTTATGCAATCCACTCACACTAGCGCTCTAAATTTATCCTTTTTGGGAAATCCCTTCACACTATCCTAGCCATGAATATGATTCATTAGATATTTTAAATAAAAATGTTAATATAAATAGGATTTAATTAATTTTTATTCATTTAATAGCAACTAAGATTATGATTACAATTCTTTGTCCTGAATCCATTCCAAGAGTCAACAAAAAAACAAGAAGTTCCAAGTGGGCCTTAGTAAATACTTTTGAATGATACCTTATATAGTGGATATCAAATACTTAATTATAGGAATTGAATGTACAGTGAACTTGTAGGAGGGTATAATCAAACCTACCTTATGAATTCAAGCTAATTTTGAAGAATCAATTTATTGTTATTTTAGGAAGATATACTATGCTGCTTATCTTAGTTAATTGAAATTGTTGGGGAGAAAACTTCTATGTTAATTTTGTTTTGGTAGATTTCAAATGATTGACTACAAGGAGTGATCTTGAGGGTTTGAAGGTAAAAGATGTATTTCAAAGACGAAATTACTAAAGATGTCTTAACGTTCAATGAAATTTAGCAGTGATTGAAAGCGTAAGTGCTTTTGCTCTTGAATTTTTCAAACTAATTGCTCACTACTTGCCATGTATCTTACGCCACTTATTAATGGCGATTGGTGGCATTAGTGTCTTTTTGAGTACTTGTTGTCCTTTATGTTGTAAAGTGTATTTTGGTATTGCTAATATTTTGCTTGAAAGTCGGTGAACTTGAAGTGGAAAGGAGAGTGTTAGACTTTAAAGACTTTTAAGATCTTTTCCAAACTAAAATTACTAAAAGTTTCAAATCCAAATTTTCCTACAATTAAAACAAAACACACAAGTTTGTGAAATATAAGTTTATGTAAATAAAGAATTAACTAATTTTTATTTACAAAATAAAATAATAATATAACTAATTAATTGTAAACTTTCTTTCACTAACTTCTTTGAACAATATGACTAAAGAATTACATGCCAGTTAAATAAAAATTATTTGTTTTACACTTGTAAGCTAGTTGCAATAATTATTGAGGAATTACTACAAGTTTCATATCCAAATTTTCCAACTATTAAAACAAAACACACAAGTTTGTGAAATCTAGGTTTATGTAAATAAAAAATTACTATTTTTTATTTACAAAATAAAATAGTAATGTAACCAATTAATTGTAAACTTTCTTTCACTAACTTCTTTGAACAATATGACTAAAGAATTACATGCCAATTAAATAAACTTTATTTGTTTTACACTTGTAAGCTAATTGCAATAATTATTGAATGAAATTGCAGGATAAAACAAAACTATAAAACTTACTACAATTTTTATGTAAGATTCACAAAATCAGCCACCAAAGGAAAATAAAACAAAGCATATATGTGGTTCGGCATGTGGTGCCTATATCCATGGGGAGAAATAGAGCTTATTCCTTTCTATTAGCTTGCACAAAGATTATAAATCCTTAACATACTTTAGATCTAGGTTAATCCTCAAAATTAAAACAAAAATTTATCTAAAGATGCAAATAATAAAATCACCTTAATATTTTTTGAAGAAAATGACAAGGTTGTGAAAACCAGATTGAACAATGAACCGGAAGAAGGATAGGTTCACATTTCGACCGGTTGAACTAGATGACATAATAAATAATAATAGTACTAAAAATTAATAAAATTAATATAATAATGATGATAATCTAACCTTAAAAACTTCATAATTCTAAGAATTTTGAGGCTAAAAAATAAATAAAATTCATACATATATAATATATTACCTAATTTTAAAGTTAAATATAAATAATAATTATTTTTGTATTATATATTTAAATATAAATAATTACTAAATTCAAAGTTAAATATAAATATCTCAAATCTTCGATTTTAATTCATATTTAATAAAAGTTTAGTTTATATATAAATATATAAATGTAATATAAATAATTGCTAATTTATGTATAATTTACATTTATAAATTATACATAAATTTCACATTATAAAATTATATTTATAAAGTCATACAATATTATTTATTTTTTGTTTTCATTTTTCTTATTATTTAATTTCATATTTAGAGAGAAGTTTCAGAACTTTAAAAATTATAATAATCATTTTTAATTGAATAATTATAAATCAACACATAAGAATTTAAAAATTATTATAGTATTTGAATATTTTATACAAAATGTTTTCAAAAAATTCTCATGGAAGCATCCACCATGCACACATTGTAGAAACTACTAGTTGTTTAGTCCCACATCACCTAGGAGCTTTATATTGTATTATTTATATATCTTTTTTTGTATCAATGGGTTAAGAGTCCACATGGAGTGATGGAATCATGTGGGTATGATTAACTAGTGCTAGCTTTCACAATTGCTCTATTCCCATCCATGTATCATATGAAAAAGGCTTTCCTTTCCATTTGAATAGGCACGTATGTTGAACATTTTTCCCAAATACTGCTTCATTTGGAACGATGCATTTAAGGTCCAGATAGTTTGGTAGAATTATAATGATGGAATATGTGGAAGCAACAAATTTAGTAGAAATCCTTCTTGTGGGAGAATTATCAAGCAATTTCCCGGATATGATATAAAATTGTATATCATTAATGTTAAAAATTGGAGTTAAAACATATGAAGAGTTCAAGAGACGAATTTAGAACATAAGCATCTGAATATTTTTACTTCTAATTTTGTAGGCTACAGTGTCTAGCTTGCAATATGCCATAATTGGTTTGCATGAAGCATTTATCATAACAAAAATATTCTTCATTATACTCTTGAGTGCAGGGGCGGATCCAGCTTCTTTTTTCAGGGTGGGCAAAAAAAAAATTTTTGGTGGGGGATGGGCAAAGATGATTAGGATTGATAAAATTAGGGTAAAAATTTTTTTTGAGAGGGGGAAAAATACCCAAAATATTTCAAAATCCTCTCTAAAACTTTAAAAAAATTTTTTTTGAGGGTGGGCATTTGCCCCCCCTCACCACCATGGGGATCCGCCCATGCTTGAGTGATTCTCTTAAGTCATATATATATATATATATATATATATATATATATATATATATACAAATATTTCTTATCGTGCATTTCAATATATTTTTCAATTTTCATCATGTATTTGTTATGCAAATGATGCAACAAAATCAAAATATGTTGTGGTAAAGGGGCAAGATATATAAGCTTTCTAGTGTTCAATTCTTGAATAATTTTGAATAATGTCTTACATTTAGATTTGTATATAAAGCTGTTGAAGGTGAATTCAGCAATAAATATATATAGGCCTTGATTACTTTTATTTTTTCTAACCAAATATTTTAAGAATTTTTCAATATTCTATTTACTACCTCATTTTGACTGTATGTTTGAATGTGAATGGTTGGAAAAAAAAAACTTCAAGGTTGTTGCGGGCTAGAATATACGTGGTGATAGAGTTAGAATTTTTCTTCTCAGCGTTATACGAATATCCAACACACAAATAGGGAATTTAAAAACACAAGATGTTTTATGTGGAAATTCTTAGAAAATGAAAAAACCACGCAGCCATGCCCAGTTTAAATTATTCCACTAGTGTATGAATATATTACAAATGACTGATCCGTCCTATTGAGGATGGTCATATTGCAACAATCAACCGTCGGGTTGAAATCTAGTGACGAGCGGAGAACGAACGAAAATCCGGTGACGTTCGGTGGTCGCGTGAAAATATGGCATTAGTTGGCGGTCGGGAAGAAGTCCGGTGTCAGTAGGTGACCGGGCGGAAGTCCGGCAGCAGTCGGTGACAGGGCAGAAGTCTGGCAACAGTCGGTCATCAGGAAAAATTCCGGCGGAAGTCGGTGACCAGACGGAAGTCCGGCGGCAATCGGTGGCCGGATGGAAGTCTGACGGTGGAAAGAGAACTCTAGTTTCTCTCTTTTTCTTCTCTTTTTTTGCTCAAGTCTTCTTCCATGAGGAATGATGTGTCTATTTATACTTTTCTGATAGTAGCATGACCAGTAAATAGGAGAGAGATAAAGGGTAAGTTATAAGTTCTTTGAATGGACGATTGATGAGTTGATGAACTAGTGAGTTCTCATTTCTTCTTTTTAAGAAAAACAAAAAAGAAATGAGAACTCATCAATTCATCAGTTTGTCGATGTCCAACACATTGATATTTCAAAACATCTTCTGCAATGTGTAATTTAGATGGAGAAGAATTGTGACCATTGCTAGTAACTGTCGAAATCTCCTCCACCCTTTTCTTCTTGGATGATGCATGTGGATCACCTTCATTCCTTAATTATTTAGGGGGAACCTTTAAAATGTGGACAGCTGCCTCCGAAACTTTGGATGACTTCTTTAACATATGTGCATGAGATCTCTCTGCCTAAGTAGATAGTCTCACCTTGAACAGATACTCCTCATTTACATATTTGCTAAAATAACATACCTTATAGTGAACAACGTCTACATCAAGAAGGTTGAGCATCTTTAGTAGATCTTTGCTCCAACATGAAGGGTAATGGGTATATCCTTTAGCGTTCCTCATTTTTCCAACAGAATCCAGTCATTCTGTACGAAGAATAATCCACTAATCTAGCTCTTTGATGGATCTCGAGTGCTGAAAGTGATTATCACATGTAAGTCGACCCATACTATACTTTGAACCTAAATATCAGATTTTGTATTTATTTTCCCTCCCTAACCAAACCCTAAAATCTGGAATTAGAATTAGCCCTCTCCTAGCCTTGGCCGACCACCCAACCCCTCCCTCCTCCCTTACATCTCTTCTCTCTTGCTTGATACATCATCTAAGGAAGAAGACACCTCCCTTGGCCTCCTTACCCATGAATGGCCGATCCCGAGCAAGATCATGGATTCGTCTACGATTATCAAGGACTTGTAGATGTACTTAGATCGCCCTTCTTCGACATCAACTTTGAGATCGACCACACCGTCGAAGACTACATCGATCAGATCTTCTTCTCCTTAACGACCGCCATCGACGAACATCAAATCCCTGGCCAGTGGCAAATCCTCCAACATCCACAAGCTCATTCCTCTCCGGATAAATTTTCATTGCGCGATATTGTAAGCGTCTTCTGTCTTATGGTGGCGTCATTAATATTGTAGAAAACATCCTTTTGCTAAAAGCCCTCAAGAGTGTGAGTCAGAGAATTTAAAGGTGAACGCTCTATTTGTTAACCGGTGGATTTATGTTAGTTCCACATTAAGCTTTAACGTTATTTTGATGCTATTTTAAGTTTCTTTCTAATCTACTTTGTAACCGCATGCCAAAGCAAAAACAATAATTAAGGACTCGTAGAATCTAATCTGGGGAAACAGTAAGTTGTAATTACAAACCTTATCAATATTTTTATAAATTTCCGTGCAATTTCTACAACTGTTACATTGTTTCACATCATGAAGACTCACTAGTCTTAGCAGAAAACAAACAAATAAATTATCACAACAATCAATTCATCAAAATTAATTTCATCTTCGGTTCTTGAATTAGTAACACACAAGTTTATTAGAAATACCCTATGGAGAGAGACAGAGGTTGTGTTAATATTTTAGCAAGTTTTTAATGGCCAATGCCCTTATAGAAATCTGAAAATTAAACTCTATTAATCTAGTCGATTGTAAAGGTTTAATGATTTAACATTTTAATTTGTAATCTTTTTGCTTGACCCCTATTTATTTTCTGATAAGGAGATAGTTGCAGGTCTGAGCAAACGAACTTCTACAGAGGGCCTTAGGGAGGCCTTTTCAAAGTTTGGGGAAGTTGTCCACGGTATGTTTCTTTCTTGAGAAATCACATAACGTCACGGTGGTATTACTCCTCTTTTTCCATGTCCTTTTGCAGCTAAAGTAGTAACTGATCGGGTTTCGGGATATTCCAAGGGTTTTGGTTTTGTGAGATATGCTTCAATTGAAGAGGCAGAGGAAGGCATAAAGGGAATGGATGGAAAGGTGAGTAATTAACCGTTATCATTATGTCTTTGTTTGGTTTGAAGGAATTGAACTTGAGGAAATTAAAATGGTAAAAGTAACTGAATTGAAAGTGATTTTCCACATTTGTTTGGTTGAATGGAAAAAAAAAACTTTTTTTATTCATTTGATTGATGAGAAATTGAGTTTTTTTCTATGAGGATAGGGAATTTTAGGCTTCGTTTGGGACAACTTTCTTATTGCTTTCTAAATTAGCTTTATAGCACACAAAATTTTAGTTTAAAAAATTTTTGTGCTAAAAAATTGCTTTGAGAAGCAGAAGAAAACCATCCCAAACGAAGCCTTAACCACAACGACCAGTCAATAATTTTTTCATTTAACTTTTTAATTCAGTTAGGTAGACAATTATTAATGGAAAAATATATTTATTCATATTTCTTATATGAATTCAGTTTCCTTTTAATTACATCAAAATCCAGCACCCAATATGCCATAGTGCAATTGCATTCCCTCCTATTCCTTCAAACCAAACATAAGGCTGTAGGTTTATCTTTGCAATTTGGAATGCAGAAACTTTGTTTTTATTGTTTGATACTTTGATGCTCATCCTTTATAGTTCTTTCAATTTGTTTGTTTTTTTTCACAGTTTCTTGATGGATGGGTTATTTTTGCTGAGTATGCTAGACCAAGACAACCACCTAATCAAGATCAGTCCTCACAGCCCCAATTTAACAACTATGGATCGGCACAGCAATCCAACTACTCATCCCCAATGTCGCAATCTACCTCATATTACACATCAGCTGCAACATCCAACTATTCATCTCAAGCACCATCACAGCCACCACTGAGCTCTTCTAACTATTCCCCTCAGGCAACACAACCTCCATTAAGCAATTCCTACTATGCACCACAGACTTCACAACCTCAACAGAGCTATGGTGGTTCAGTGCCTCCATCAAACTATGAATCAGTGCAGTCTCAATCAGGCTATGCCTCGAGCTATTTCAACCATACACCTCAGACATCGCAGCCCCCGCCAAGCAATGGGTCGGTCCCTGCATCCAACTATGAATCAGTGCAGCCTCAATCAGGCTATGCCTCAAGCTATTTCAACTATACACCTCAGACATCACAGCCCCCGCCGAGCAACGGGTCGGTCGCTGCATCCAACTATGAATCAGTGCAGTCTCAATCGGGCTATGCATCGAGCTACTTCAACCATTCCAATGGTTCGGCGCCTCCATTCAACTATTCATCAGAGACATCTCAGCCGACTTCGAATTCGTCGACGGCACCATCGTGGTATTCTTCTCCAACATCACAGCCTGGGAGCTACATGTCAGGGCCTTCTAACTATGCTCAATCACACTATGGATCATCACCAGTATCCAACCATTCTTCCCAGACTCCTCAAAACAATTCTCTGAAATCTGAGAATCCAGTGAACAACTCTTCACCAAGAAATTCAGAGACATTTGAGCCTTCCTCAAGCTATTCCTCTGAGTTGAAGTCTGACTTTGAGCCTGGGAGGGCAGCCAACTACTAGCATTGATGCTCTCTCTTGCAAGAGTGCCATTTTACTTCATCTCGCCTTCTATTGAAGATGATTGATTATCTCTAAAAAAATATCTAAGATAATTTAAACTTTTAGAACTATTGAGTCTGCTGGTATATGAAGCTTGTTAATGCTGTTGTTCTTAGCATATTACGGTGAAATTGTGAACTACAGAGACTTAAAAGTTTGCTACTTGTGCTGTTTTCAGGAAATTTTGATGGTTGCTATGATTGCTAGTATGATTCATTGGTACTTATTTGTCACTCCCGAAAGGGAGTTTTAATATGGTGATATAAATATGGTGATATAAATATTAAATAAATAGGTGTATCAACCTGCTGTCACTCCCGAAAGGAGTTTGACGCCAGGGCTGCAAACGAATTGAGCCGAGCCGAGTATGCGAGTGTTCATATTTGAGTTTGTTTATCATTAGCTTGTTCAAGTTCGGTTCATGTTTGATTCGAGCTTTGTTGTTTGTGTTCATGTTTGGTTTGTTTAATTTAAGGGTGTTCATGTTTGGTTTATGTTCGGTTCATGTTTGGTTCGTTTAATGTTTATTGAGCTTAAGCAAACAAGCTTTAATGAGATATGTCATGAATATATTTAAGAAACAATCTATTGAACAAACAAACATTAAATTTGTTTATGAACATCTTAAACAAACAATCTAACAAACATAGACAAATGTGAAATGTTTTTTGTTCAGAAAATTAAATTTATAATAAAAGCAATTATCTATTTAAAATAAAAATATTATTAATCTATATGAATATATTCTTAAATAAAGCTTACCTATTGCATTTCTCTCCATTCGAGCTATTATCGAGTTTTTTATCTTACTTAATGTGGAGCTTGTTCACAAACTTCAAATGATGTTGTTCGTCAACATAAATGAACCGAACACATTAGTGTTCAAGACTGTTTATTTAATGATCGAGTATTTAAAATGTTGTTCAAGTTTGTTTATTTAGTTAGTTAAACGAACTCAAACGAGTTTTAATCGAACCGAGTATCGAGTAGCTCGTTGAACTCTTGGTTCGCTTGCAGTCCTACTTGGCGGTGTGACTAATTTTTAGCTGATCTAAAAGAGACAGTTTCATCGGAAACCTCTTGGCCTGCACTTGGTTGGGCCCCACTTAATTTTTTTAAAAAAAAGACAATATTACTTTTGAAAAGCCACCCTATTATTTGATATTTGGTAATGAACTTTTGTGTTTACTCTAGCAAATTTTAAAACTATTTATGTGCTTAGTGACACTCTTTCTATCATTGGACATGGCATCAGGTTGTTCGCCATTTTGCAACAAATCTGGGATTTGTTTGCTTTGTTAGATCCTTGACATTAATGGCAAGCTTGCTATGGCTTTATTAGATCCTTGACATCCATGGCAAGCTTACCATATATAGCCTTTTGAAATAAAAATTAAATTTTTTGTGGACAGATTGCAACTCATAAGATCTTCTATTTGGGGCTATTTGTCCTATTGGTTGAGGTCTCTTTTCATGTAAGATCTTCTATTTGCATATTTTATCAAATTCACTAACATATAAACATTATGGGTTCATTTTAAAAAAGACATTTGACATATTGAATGCTATTCTTATATTTATTATTCACCATTTTGTAGTTCTAATGCATGATTAATTGAGCATTCACTCTTTTTCCAAAGAAAGTAACATTTTGTTGCTTACAAGAAGGAAATAAAAAAGAGCTCTAAAAAAATAAGGGGTCTCTCTTTTTCTTCTTCTTCTACTTTATGACATTCCTCCAATTATAAAAGAAGTTATTCCCTTGTAAAGATATATATTCTGCTTGCAGTCTTGGAGCTGCATCAAAAAGAAAGCTTACGAGGAGGTCCCTCCTCTGCATGAAATATCCTCTTCAAGTACGCATAGTCGCATCTTGCATATGCTAACTTCTCTATTCCATACACAAAGGCCTCTTGGATGTGCATGAACTACTCTCAACTAGTTCTTACAGAGTTCTCAAATCATATTAGTTACTACATACAAGTTCTCTCCTTTCTTTACATGCATTTAACAAAAAATTTCACTTCCTTTTTATAACTTATAACTTCTTATTAATTCCCTTTCTAAAACTCATTTCACTTTTAAAAAAGTATTTTATCAGTATATAAAAATGTTTTTAAGATTATCATTATGATAAAACACCCTGTGATCTTTGTCACATTTTTACTAAATATAACAGAATATTAAAGATTTCGTCCAATAGAAACATCGTCATTGCTTACACTTAGGCTTCAGTTGGGGCTGCTTTCTTATTGCTTATTAAAGCAACTTTTTAATTTTTGTACTAAGCAATCCCACATGAAGCCTTAGGCTTCGTTTGGGACTGCTTTTTACTGCTTTCTAGAACGGAGTTTTAGTACAAAATTTTTTATTTTTGTACTAAAACTCCGTTCTAGAAAGTAATAAAAAAGCCGTCCCAAACAAAGCCTTAATCTCTAACCTCATTGCACACCTATCATTGGACCTTACCATGCCTTATATTCAACATTCTTTTTGCCAATAATAGCTTCATGGTTCCACTCCCAATGCCTATAAAACTACTCAATGCATATTGTGAAGTAATAAGGTGGCACACATATCCTTAGAAAACACAGTCGAGGAGGCTCCTTAGTAGTTTTCCTTTTTTAAGATATTTACTTGGACACAAGGAACCTTTTTTATTCTCTTAATAAAGTTCAATGTCTTACGTAGTTTACAACTTGATAAATGATGTAAAAACTTTTCTTTTTCACTTTAGTCGATAGCGAACTAATTCATTGAACCAATTTAAATCTCATTATTGATTATGTCATGTCATACATCACAAAAAATCACTTTGATTAAGCACGAATCATTAAGTATATTCGAGTTGTCACCTTCCAAAGTTAAATTTGGAGCCATGTGAACTCCGATTTCAGTGAACTTACAATCAAATTGAACGTCTCAATAAAACGAACCCAACGACATCAAAATCGGTCCAATCTAAGCCCAAATAAGATTAGAACAAGGCTTAACATTTATTGGGAATCTTTAGGGCATTAAAAGAATGACCAAATGATATCAAAATATAGCATACTTAAGCATGTTTATAGTCCAATTGAGTGGCTCAAGGAGATGAATCCAAGAAGCCAAAGATTACTTAATTATGACATCATAAATACAATTAAATATTGAATAAATGCTCTATAATCGAGAAAATCAATATGAGCTATCCAATGGAGCATTCCGAATTTCCTCTGAATCTTCTCAATATTTACAAAGCGTACTACTCTTTAAATCTATAAATAAATCCACATTCTTTACATGAGAGTGATATTTTGCTAGCAATTGAAAAGTGCTATGAGATTTCAAGAATCCTAAAGCTCCACTCCAGCACCAACGTATTTGTGCACCGCTAAGACAAAAAAACATCTCCCACTATTGCTACAAATATACTAGCCCACAACACCATTATTGCAACTTTCCTTTGCATTAACATTTGCATCACTCACCATTGTACATTTTGAGTGACTTCTTGGCTCTCCATCAAGCTCTAATGATCAACTTTCTCATCCACTATCAGGCGACAATAGAAGCCCGTTCAAAATCCTTACTCTCAAAGCTTTCATAAAAAAAATGGCAAGTTACCAAGCTCACCACCAACCACATGTTGCCACTCTGGTTGGCTAGCTAGATCCTCCTCTCCAAGCATCTCATACCCTTTATCTTTGTCTCCTTTGTTGCTCTCCCTCGCACTTGTTCACTGAAGTCATTCATTCATTTTTAAAATATGTGCGGGCTCTTCCTTTCTTTAAGGATTGTGGTCCGTCCACCTCGTGGTAGGGGTGCAAACGAGTTGAGTCGTGCTCGAGCCAGGAGGTGTTCGAGTCGAGCTCGACTATCAAATGCCGAGCTCGAGCTCAACTTGTCTTCACGTAGAGCGGCTCGTCGAGCTTCGCTGTCGAGTTCGTAGTCACATCTGCTGTCGATAACCGTCGTCCTGAGCTCGTTTGTCGTCTTCCCGAGCTCCGTCATCGAGATCCATCGTCCCGAGCTCGTTGTCCCGAGCGTAACCATCAAGTGCTCGTCCGTCGTCGTCCCGAGCTCGTAGTCGTGTTCGCCATCATTTTCCTGCTTGTGTTTTGTATTTCTCGCTTGCGTTTTGGATTTCCCGCTTGCGTTTTTGATTTTCCATCCGCGAGCTCCACCGTCGAGTTGCTCGACAAGCTGCCGAGTCGAGCTAACGGCATGTTTGAGCTCGAGCTAGATAAGCCGTCGAGCTCGAAACCGTGTTCGAGCTTGACTCACGAGCTCAATAAGCTTGACTTGTCGAGCCTGTTACCGAGTCGAGTCTGAGCCGGCTCACGAGTATGCTTGACTGCTTTGCACCTCCTACCACGCGGTAATCAGATCGGATGCGGATCTCCAACGTGGGAAGTCGCCGAGCCAAGCCTCCGGTTCGAATCTCCGATTTGCCTTGGGTGGCCTTAAGACGGTTTTACCCCTGCGTTTAGCTATCTTAAGCTAATATTTCCCGGACACCGAAGTAATCTTACGCGTTACGAAATACAGAAATACGCTCCTGTTCACCTCGACACGGGTAATTGCTTCTTCTGATCATCCTGAACACGAAAGGCAAAACGTCTTCGAATCAGAACCGTTCATTTATCAAGGTCGGCCGATCGGCGGATGAGCTCAATTTTCCCGACGGAGCCTGGGTTATTTACTTTCCCATATTACCCTTTTTGGTGGCCGTAATTGCATTTAGAAAATATACGGTATTATCGTAAATACCAGCATTATATAGATTTCGGAACCCGGGTTTGTGAGAGAATATAGAATAGACTCCATCGTCTTCTCCGGTTCTCAGCGAAGAGGGAACGAGAGAGCGAGCGAGCGCGAGAAAGAGAGAGCGGGAGAAAATAGTGGTAACAGAGGGAAGGGAGAGCTGGATAAATAATAGTTCAATCAGTGATCCATTAGTGAGGTTGTATTTTGGAGTTAGATCTCCTGTTGCTGGAAGCCGCTGCCTCGATCGCTGCCCGGTGAGTCCTCTCGATTTCCTTCGATTTCTTTCTTTCCGTGCAATTTCGGAGCACTTGTTTCCGAAACCTAGGAATCATACGTAACAACTTTCGCTGCAATTCGAAACCCTACATTGTACAGCCTCTTGCTTCTTTGATTCACGCCGGTGATGTAATTCTCTCTTGCTGTTTCGCTTTTGTGGGAATTAGGGTTTTCCGGAGATTCGGAGGGCGCAGAATGAGCATCGACAACCCTGGGGAAGAGGAGAGCTAAGGGATTTGGTTCGGTGGGTCTGAGTCGGGCCCTCGGCTAGGGTTCCGGTTGGAGTTCCATGGGCGATGGAGGAGTCACGGTTGCGACCTCACAGCTTGTATTGGAGAGATTTCCGGTTTCGGAGGCAATCTGTGGTGGCAGTAACGGAGCTTTTCTAGCTAATTCTTTCAAGCAGGATAATACGATGACGGGATCCGAGAACGGAGAGGAGGTGGTCAGGAGAGCAGAGCTGGGTTCAGGTAAAGTTGGAAAATTTAATGATTGGTCAAAAGAATTGGTTCAGGAGAAGCACCGGAAAGGGAGTTGGGAGAAGGAATCATCAAGGAATGGTGAATTGGAGAGCGATGACATTGTCTTGGAGAAGGTGAAGAAAGGGGCATTGGAAAAGGGGGGGACTTTTCTGGACAAGTCACGGACTGGTGAGGTGGAACTGGGAGAATTCATTCCTGATAGAGGGCAGAAGGGAGAGTGTCTTCCGGAGAGATTGAGCAAACTGCATCCAGAGAAGGGAGAGTTTACGGTGGACAGATGGAAAAAAAGTGGGGAGAAGTCAGATTCTGGTTCGGGAAGAGGCTGGAAAGGAGAACTGGAGAAGGGAGAGTTTACTGCTGCAAAATGGCGAAAGGGTGATCGAGGACTCTCCCCAGAGAATGGCTACAGGAAAAAAGATTTGGGGCGTTATGAGGACCAAAGGAGGAGAGATTCTTTGGATGGGGTTGGCTGTGCTCATGAGCGGAATTCCAAGAGCTTGAGAGCCGCTGAAGATGAATTGGGTCAGCATAAAGTTGAACTCTTCAATGGCAAGAAACGTGATAAGAAGCACCATTCAGAAAGCTGGTCTAAACGACATTGCAAGGAATCTGAAAGTTGTGGAATTCGCAAGAACTTTGCAGAATCAAACGGTCATTCACGGTCCAAGAGCCAAAGAAATTCAGAGGAGAGTAACAAGTGTATATATCCTGAGAGAGTTCATGGAAATGCATCATCTTCATCCTCAAGAGTTCCATCTTCTAGCAGGAATTCTTCGCGACGTCACGATTCATCTGTGTCATCCAGGTCATGCCATCATAGGCATGGTCGCAGCCCTGGACATACTGCTCGATCTCCTTATGAAAAAGTCCGCCAAGTTGGGTACAGGGACAGGACTCCAATGCGCTGTCGATCTCCTCGAGAAAAGGGCAGTCACCATTATTACAGAGAACGAACTCCTAGTCATTCAGACAGGTCTCCACATGAGCGAGCCAGGAATCATGATCACAGGGATCGCGGTCCAGGTTCAGAAAGGTCTCCTCGTGACCACAGAAGGACAGTAGACCATCGAGAACATAGCAAGAAGAAGGGGGACTATGATAAGCAGCTAAACGGCAGGCATGAAGAGAAGGTGGAATGGAGGGATATGCGTAAGAGTAGCTCAATTAGACTGTCAAATGAAAGCGGTTATGCTTCTGATAGAAGTGCCAATGATAGTTCTAGCAAGAAAAAAATGTTTTTGGATACAGACAAGGAGTCCCTTGATCTTCCCCCACCCCCTCCCTTACCACCACCCCCTCCGCCTCCTGCATTGCCTCCTCCCCTCCCTCCTCAGCCTGAGGTTAATGGCTCTCCTGAATTGTTATCATCTATGGAAGAAGATATGGACATTTCTGATACTCCACCCCATGCTACTGCAATGCCTGATACGTATGCTGGAAAGTGGTTTTATCTGGACCATGTTGGTTTAGAGCGGGGTCCATCTAAATTAACTGATCTGAAGCAGCTCGTTGAAGAAGGGGTTCTCCTTTCGGATCATTTAATAAAGCACTCTGATAGTGATCGGTGGGTTACAGTTGAAAACGCCTCTTCCCCATTGGTGCCTTTGTACTTACCTTCTGTTGTTTCAGATACTGTAACTCAGATGGTAAGCCCCCCAGAAGCTCCAGGTAATTTGCTAATGGATTCTGGAGATTCAAGTATGGAACTTTCAGACCCTACACCTCTGCAGAAGCTTCAACTGAACGATAATATCATTTCATTAGAGACAGTCGAGGATCTTCATATTGATGATAGAGTAGAAGCTCTGTTTAAGGGGTACAGTGTTATAGATGGAAAGGAATTAGAGTCTATTGGAGGTATGTTTCTTTTTCTCCCACGATCTACCCAAAATGCTACTCCGTCTAACCTATGTATGAAGGCCTTTTTTTTCTTTTTCTTATTTGCATTTTTTTTTCAGAGGCTCTGAATGCAAATTTTGAGTATGTGGAGTGGGAGAATTGGAGTCAGTCTGAAGGTATGCTGCTTAGTCATTTATTTTGTAGATTACATTGCCTGGATTTGCTGAATAGTAGTGTTTCTCATTATGGTAGGATGAAATGATAATTGTTTCCCGTGTCTTTATTTTTATCTTTTAGTAAACTCTTGTTATTATATTGGTTGGCTGAATGGCATCATTATAAAATATGCAGGTTTTACAAGATTCCAGCTTCGTAGTTATGAACTATTTGCGCATCAACCGGATGAAGGAATCGGTAGAAATAATGAGAGGTTATCAAGGGAAGCGGTTGAAATCAGATCAGGTTCAGTATTTGAGGAGCAGTCCAATCTCAATGGTTGTTCTGATGATTGGTTTGCTGGCAGATGGTCTTGCAAGGGTGGTGACTGGAAGAGAAATGATGAAACTGGTTCTAAAAAGAAGCTTGTCCTTAATCAAGGCTATCCTCTATGCGAGATGCCAAAATGTGGCCATGAGGATCCTCGATGGTATAGACGTGATGATCTTTACCACCCTTCACGTGTCAAGAAGCTTGATTTACCAACTTGGGCTTTTTCATTCTTAGAAGATAATAGTGATGGAAGCAACGATACAAAGAACATATCAATCAGAACAGGCCCGGTTAAAGCTCTAGTTCCTAGGGGAGTAAAAGGAACAATTCAGCCTGTCGTTAGGATAAACGCCCGTGTAGTGAAAGACCATGATTCATTTGAACCTCATATCAAATTAAGGGATAGTGAGCGGCAAGCTTCAAGATCAACATGGTCTCATTCAGCAAGCAGTGACAGAAACTCGTGTCATGAAGGTCCTTCACGTTCTAGGAGAACTCGTGAACTTGACTCACAAAGTTTGAACAAGTGTAGGACTGTTCTTAATATTCCCAGGGATCATGTCTGTACAGTTCATGAGCTGTCTCTTAATCTAGGCAAATGGTACTATTTGGATGGTGCTGGTCGTGAGCATGGTCCTTTTTGTTTTGAAGAATTGAAGGATTTAATCTCAAAAGGCAAAATCTTGGAGAATACTAGTGTGTTCCGGAAGCTTGACAATACATGGGTTCCACTTAATAAAAATGTAGTGGATTTTGAAGCTGCTGATTCTGGAGAGGAAAGAGTTGTGGGAACAGATGATTCTAATTCTGCCCTTGAACGGATTCCTTCAAGCCATAGTGGTATTCCGAGTACTGTTAATTCATTTCACGGCACACATCCACAGTTCATAGGTTACATGCGCGGTAAGCTTCATGAACTTGTTATGAAATCTTACAAGAACAGAGAATTTGCCGCAGCTATAAATGAGGTTTTAGATCCCTGGATTAGTGCAAAGCAACCAAAGAAGGAATTGGATAGGCACTTTCCTTTCAATTCTTCCATCACCAGAAAATCTGCTATTCTAGTTCATGAATTTTCAGCAGATAAGCTGTGGAAATCAGGTGTGCTTTATTTATCTATTTGCCTTTCTTGTCTGCATACATTATTTTGTTTATCATAATTTATTCACATGTCATTTGTTCATATTTCATCTTGCAGTTTTCTTTAGTAATTTTAATCTAGTTCTGTGGGACAAAACTTTTTAAATGCTGTAATTTGTGTCAGCGAAATCAATTAGTTTAATGGCATGGGCTATATGTTCGGGTTGGTTTAACATAGATTTTGTGGAGGAATTTTTTATGGCTATTTCCTTCTTTTTTTTTAACGCTGGAGGTGTTTTCACTTTCCTAGGTGTTCATGCACGTGTGTGTACCGGGAGTTTATATTTGAACATAAATGTTATTGTCTTCCTTTCTAAATTTCACGAGACTTTACCACTAAGAGAGTGCTTACAATTGATATTATAATTTCTGAAGTTGTTAGTTCTTGATGCAGAGGAACGCCCTGGAAAAAGAGCGCGGTTGCTGGTAGATGTGAGTGATGAATACTTCGAAACAGAAGAGGATCTATTTGACCAAAAGAATGAGGGTTCTTTCGAAGAATTGTGTGGTGTAGCTGTTTTTGCTGATGATAACAGTAAAAATTTAACCAAGGATGATGAGAGCTGGGGTTTACTTAATGGTCAAATATTAGCGAGAGTTTTCCATTTCTTAAAGTCTGACATGAAGGCACTTGCTTCTTCTGCTGCTACCTGTAAACGCTGGAATGCAGCTGTCAAGTTCTACAAGCATATCTGTAGACATGTTGATGTGTCATCATTTGGTGCAAGTTGCTCAGATGCTATGTTTCGGAGTATTATGGTTAGTTTTATCTGCACTTCACAGCTTGCTACTACCTTGTGGAGACTTTTAACATCTCTTATTTTTCCCTTGCAGAATGGTTATGACAAGAAAAACTTGACAATTGTTGTTTTAACGGGTTGCACAAATGTTAGCGCTGGCTTACTCGAGGAAGTCCTGCAGCTTTTTCCAAGCATTTCTTCTGTTTTCACGGAAGGATGCAATCAATTCAATGAGCTGAAAACTAAATTTCAGAATATAAGTTGGCTAATGAATAATAGGTTACTGAAGAATCATGAGGATTCTCATTCGAAGATAAAAAGTCTTAAACAGATAAATGACAAGAATTATCCTGTTTCTAAAGGATTTAGAGGAAGTTATTTCGACAATTCTTTTGAGTCTGGGGATTTTGGCAGTTTTGACTCCACTATGGCGGACATGAATTCTGGTCATGTATTCCGACATGGTTTTTATAAGAGAGCTAAGCTGTTTGATGGTCAAAAGTCCTCATCAGTTTTGTCTAGAGATGCACAAATGAGGCACTGGATGCGCAGGAAAACAGAGACTGGATACAGGAAATTGGAAGAATATGTGAAGTTCAGTTTGAAGAACATCATGAAAGGAAATTCTTCAGAATTTTTTATACCCAAAGTAAATACCTTTCCTTCAGATTTGTCTGTCCAAATTATTTTGTTATTGCTTTTTCATGCATTATTCCTGGTTTTATTTTTCGTTTCATTTAGGTTACTGAAATTGAGGATAGGATGAGAAGGGGCTACTATGTTCGTCGTGGTTTTGGTTCTCTCAAAGATGACATCAGCCGAATGTGCCGAGATGCTTTGAAGTAAGAATTCTTCTTTCTTCATTCGCAGCTTTTATGTCTCTCAGGATTGTATTGGTACTTTACATCTGGTATTGCTTTGAAAATCATAAGGTTTATGATTGATTTATTAAATAGATGGTCTTGTGTATGATTAATGCTTGAGCTCAGTTTGTTTTCCATGAGCAAAGATAATAGTTTGTTTTATTTTGCTGAAAAAATAGTACTTAACGATGAAAATGCTTGTGCAGAGCAAAAAATCGTGGAGATTGTAAAGAGATGAAACATATTATCTTGTTACTAATCCAATTGGCAAGAAGTTTGGAGCGCAACCCAAGGTTGATTAATGAAAAAGATGAAGCTGTAAAGTCATTTAAAGATGGTTCAGAGGCAGGATTGTATTTGTTAGCGTCTAAGCATAAAAAGATCCAAAATAAAGTGATGATTGAAAGGAAAGGTTCCTCTAAAAGTAATAGCCTATCTTATGCTAATGGAGGAATAGATTCTGGGGCATTTGATCGCGAAATAAAAAGAAGCCTTTCTAAATTGAAGAAAAAAAATCTGAATTCTGATAGTGAAACATCTGATGAACATGAAAATGATTATTCTGAAGATGATGATAGAGGTGAAGATGAGAGCACAGCTTCAGATACTGAAAGTGATTTGGATTTGCATGCTTCTGTTGGAAATGGGATTGTTAAAGGGAGTGAGTATTTCATGATAGACGAAACCTTTGATACAATTACTGATGACCGTGAATGGGGTGCACGAATGACTAAAGCAAGCCTAGTTCCTCCAGTCACAAGGAAGTATGAAGTTATCGACAAATATCTTGTCATAGCAGATGAAGAAGAAGTGAGAAGGAAGATGCGGGTTTCTTTACCTGATAGTTATTCCGAAAAGCTGCTTGCTCAAAAAAGTGGTATTGAGGAATCAGATTTGGAAATCCCCGAGGTAAAAGAATATAAGCCCAGAAAACTGCTTGGTGTTGAAGTCTTGGAGCAAGAAGTATATGGCATTGATCCATATACATATAACCTTCTACTAGACTCCATACCTGATGAGCTTGACTGGCCACTCTTAGATAAACATAGATTCATTGAGGAGGTACGCATGTAATGTTTAGTGAATTTTCATTACAAGTTCTGCTAGTGCCCCTCTATTAACACGGGCACACACAGTGGTATCTTCTTTTGCACGTACATTCCTGCTTATTTCTCTCCTTCTTGTTTTAAGGTACTTTTACGTGCTTTGAACAAACAAGTCAGGCATTTCACTGGCTCTGGGAATACGCCCATGATCTATCATCTAAAGCCTGTTATTGAAGAAATCCAGACAATTGCTGAGGAGGAAGGTGATAAACGACTCGTGAAATTGTGCAATGCCATCTTAAAGGCCATTCATAGCCGTCCTGTTGATAATTATGTTGCTTATCGGAAGGTATTATGTTTTATAATTATTGTGTTTGAATAGGATTTTAATTTAGTACAATATTGTTTAATCTTAATACCCTTCGTTCATTTTTTGCCAGGGTCTTGGTGTGGTCTGTAACAAAGAGGAAGGATTCAGTGAAGATGATTTTGTTGTGGAGTTCTTGGGCGAGGTAGCCCCTCATTTTGGTTGTCATTTTTTGACGTCATGTGGGAAATTGAGCTAGTTTAACTATGTCATTAAGCATGTTAAACAATATTTTTTTAAACTACGATTAATGACTTTGATAGTGCTTGACATGTTAAACAATCTTTCTTAGCTCCCAAATTAAATTTATTTTCTTATAGTTAACTTTGAGAGAAATGTATTTTAAATGTGTTTTTCAGCTTGAAATGACTTTTGCTTGTAGATTAATATGAAAAATATTATCATTTTTATTGACTTCTCAAGCATACATTATCCTACCTTAACATTTAATGTTTAATAAATACTTTAAGTTATCTTTTTGTAGCATTATTACCATCATCATCAACCTTATTCCACCTATTTGAAGTCAACTTCTTTCCAGCCCTATCCCTATATTTTTTTTATTTAGAAAAGGGGGTATATGGCTTTTGTTTCTTTCAATTTCAATAGGAATATTTATTTTGCTTTTGTTTCTATTTTGTACTTCATGAGGTGCTAACCTAATTTTGTTTAAAAAATTTGCATAACATCCCAAGTTACTTTTCTTCTATCACTTTTGTATCTTAATCCTTATATCAATTTTATTTACTGTTATTGCCAAACTTTCTATTCTTTGTTGTGCTTGCCTAAACCCACTTAAATTGGTTTTCAACTACCTCAATTTCAATAATTTTCCAATCTTTTTCTATTTTTTACATACATCTATTTTAAGATTATCATTTTTGTCATTCTTAACTTTTTTTGATTAGTGAATTATTAACTGCTCAACACTCAGATCTATACAAAATTGTCCTAGTTGGAGTTTTGTAACCCTTATCAGGTAGTACTTATGAGATATTTATCTATTTTAATTACTGAGTCTAGAGATTATATCCTTATTTATATCTCATTTTTTTATAAGAGATCCAAGATTCTTAAACAAATTTCATCTTGGTATCACTTGATTTTTTTGGTAATATTTTATGATAATCACTAATATCACTCCTACTAAATTTTCTTACCATATGCATTATCTTTGTTTAATTAATCTTTAACTTTTTATCTTTTGGGCATTTTCTCTATTGTTCTAACTTATCCAACTATTTCAATATAGATCTAGTATAATTATTTTCTAATTTATCTTTTCTAGTTTTTTACATACATTTATTGTTAGTATTATCATTTTTGTCATGCTCAACCTTTTACCAATGATTTCTTAATTATCCAACACTCAGATCCATAAAATATAGTTTTCCTAATTATAAATTTATAAAGTATATCCGACCCCACGTAGTGGGACAAAGGCTTGATGATGTTTTTGTTGTTGTAAAGTATATATTTGTGTGTTTGTAATATTCTCTTATCATATAATATTTATGAGATAGTTCTCTATTTTAGTTATTGGGATCCTTACTCTAGAGGTTTTTTTTTTCCTTACTATTATCTTAATTTTCTTATAATAGATACAAGATACTAAAACACATTTCAGTAGGTATCATTTATCTTCTAGTAATACAACACCCATTAAAATTGCATATTATACACATAATCTTTGTTCTATTAGTCTTTGGCCTTGTATCTTCCAAACATTTTCTTCATCTTTCTCACTCACCCACTTATTTCCATTGAGGTTTCACCTATTATATCTGCATTATGTAAGAAAACATGTAATAAGGTTTTTTGTATGTTTGATGAATTTTTAGGAGAGCATAATGAATCATTATTCACTCTTCATTATGTGCGGGCTACATAAGTAATTCTTGTTTGAGATAAATCATTTTTAACCACATGTGTTAGTAATTACATGCCAGGTATTATACATTACATTCAAGTTTGATTCACATTGGAATATGTTTGATGTAATCTTAGCTCCTTCTAGGGTAATAGAGGACTTCAATTTGTCATCATATATCTTAATACTAACCGTTATTTTTTATCCCTATTTAGGTATATCCATCTTGGAAATGGTTTGAAAAGCAGGATGGAATCAGGTCTTTGCAGAAGAACAATCAAGAACCAGCACCCGAGTTCTATAACATTTATTTGGAGAGGCCAAAGGTATATCTTGTTTTTTCTTATTCATTGATCTAACATATTATGAGTATTTTGTCTGGAGTTTTGTTGAATTCTGAGTTATAGGGTGACCGTGATGGATATGATTTGGTGGTTGTTGATGCTATGCACAAAGCAAACTATGCTAGTCGAATATGTCACTCTTGCCGTCCAAATTGTGAAGCAAAGTAAGTACTCTCATGTCCAATGTTGAAGGATATGCTTATGCCTATTTTCACATCAAAGAATTGGTGCAAATCAATATGCTTATCTTTAGAAGAGATTGCCTCTTCTTGTTTACATAAAAATCTATGATTCTTATTTACATCTATTTCATACAATTTATGTGGTTTTCTTTGTATAGGCTAAACATGGTTTTTATTTGGGCATTTAGCCATATTGGTTTTTTTTTTGATAGTATTTAAGCATTGCTTGTCTTGAGCTGGTTATTGGAGGTATCAATGAACACATCTATATTCTCTTTTCAATTCTGTTATGATGTTTTATGTATCTCAACTTACATGAATCGTTAACTAACTTATAATAGGTTGGTTCTTTTTGGGCCACATAAAAAAGCTTTTTTTTGGCCTTTCAAATGTTTATAACGTTATTTTAATTTTCTTATTATTGAAATTCTTTTGATGAACTGGAAAAGGATAAAGCTAGAAATGATCTTGATAGTTAACCAAGATTTTCTTCTTATACGGGAAGTAATTGCATGAATCCATATTCTGTTGGTCAGCCAATCATGAAATCTAATGATGTTATTCCCAGAGCTACATATGCTTGCAAAGATTCTATGATTTCATTTGTTTTGCATGTTGGTGATACACCTCTCCATTAGATGAAGATTATCCATTCTATGATATTTCTCTCCGTATTAAATATCCATTATTTAATACATCAAAGCTACTAAATCGAAATGATACCCTCACAATTCATCTATCAACATAAAATATAAATCGGCCTATTACAATCGTTTCCCACAAGGTCTTCAAGGCACATTAATGCAGTATATTTAGGGCACATTAATGCAGTATATATTCAAGCAAGGAAACCATTTATATGCATATCAATTATCCTTTAGCATCTAATTCCTATTTACTTGCTACTGCTCTAACTTACCCATCATATCAGTGGCTTCCTTATCCTTAAACAAGCGTGCTAAAGAACACACCATTTAAAAAATAACAACATATATAAGGGTGAGCATAAGTTCAGTAGGGAGTTCAAACTTAATAAAAACAATATAGAATGCTAAATCGATATGCACACTTAAAAAATCCAAAGTCATTAATAATCCTCTGTTTGATGAATAATGAAATGTTATTTTCAAGAAATTAATAATAATATGACTCGATGAATAAACACCCATATAACATGATTTTTTAGATGTGCATCCACAATCATATGATGAATCTAAAAAATTTTCTATTAATAATCTCATAAAACTAATATTATCATTTATTTTATCATAACAGTTACAATGATCACCATGTATTCCCAAATCAAGCTAACAATGTTGAGCTTGCTACCCCACAATTAAACCCACCAGTTTCACTTGAAAACACACTGATCATAGCCTGATAGACGGCCAATTGACCCATACTCATTCAACATGTGAAGGAGCTTACCAACCCATGCTTATGAGGAAATCATAATATGGTCCAAGTAAAAAATATGGCTATTAGCTCTGTGATCTCAACAAATATTTTCATTGCACTCAAATAAATTTCAATCATATTCATGATTACACATATAATATATCAATCTTGAATACTAAGGTTCATTACTTGTTCCATGATAAGTTATTAGATACTCTAACAAGAATGATTTTCTTATAGATACAACATAAACTACTAACATATTTTATAACAACACACTTGGTAAACAATAATAATCCAACTCATACTAGATATATAAAATACAAGGGAACTTGCTAGAGCTTTTAAATCTTAATCTACTTATTTCAATAAGTGATAAGGGATTATTGTCATTGAGTTCTACATCTATTCTTAATAGTAGTAAACACCAAACTAGGGGTAGATGTTTCAGGTTAACCACAATAATTACGGTAAGGTATGTAAATTAATTAAGAGATTTTGTTGGTACACTTATAACCTAACGACCCATCTTAATTTTATTGATTATCTCATCACACTATGAAGGAGTAACACTACTTCAAATCGACATGCATATACATTTTTCTTAATAATTAATTTGATCGATAATTTCTAGGATTTTCAAGTGTAGGTTTCTTTATCTTAAGTTTCCTTTTAATTATAATCTTAATATAAGTTTTATTCTTTTGCTTATATTACGTTAAATTCATACTTTAGTAGGTTTTTTATTAAATAAGGAATAGCATACAATAAGATGCTCATATTTTCTAATATAATTAAAGTTAGTTTTATGTATAATTAATTTGGAAATAATAGACCCATCAGAAGGCATGCATATTTAGGCACGTAATTATTGGTAATATAATTTAAGGAAATTAGAGAGTTCTTAGTTTAGCTTTATTAGAACTTGTTATCATAAATCCTAATCCAAATTTGAATATACTTAATTCACATATAGATTTTGCTCTAGGTATGCTTTAATCAATTAATTAAACTTGTTTTAAACATTTAAATCATAATCTTACAACAACAACAAGCATTTATCCCACTATGTGGGGTCGGCTACATGAATCATTTTCTCCATTATGTCATGTTAAGAGTCAAATTCTCATCTAAATTTAATAAAGAAATGTCTTTTCTAATATTTTCTAACCAAGTCTTTTTAGGTCTACTTCTACCTTTCTTAACATAATTAAAATCTAATACATCTACTTTCATAACTGAGTCATCGGAAGGCCACCGTTTTATGTGATCAAACTATCTAAGGCGACTCCCTCTAATCTTATCTTCCACTGGAGCTACTCCAACCTTTTTACATATGTGCTCATTTTGTATTTTCTCTCTAAGAGTAAAGCCACTCATCCACCTGAGCATTCTCATCTCTGCAACACTTAACTTAATATTGCGCTTCTCTTTAATGGCAAACATTGTGCACCAAAAAGCATTGCAGGTCTCGCTACCTTCTTATAACATTTTCCCTTAAGTTTGAGGGGGACTTTTCTATCACACAAACAAGCCCGATGCATTCTTCACTTCCAACTTTAATTCTACTAATAATATCCCATCTATTTCATCACCACTCTTAACGATAGACCCATGATATCTAAAATGTTTACTCTTATTAATGATTTGATCGCCCAAAGTCACAATCATCCCACTAGATCTATTATTATTAAAATTACACTCCATATATTCAGTTTTAGATATACTCAAACGAAAGTCTTTGGACTCTAAGATTGACCTCCATAATTCGTGTTTAACTTCAACTCCCTCTCTAGTCTTATAAACAAGAATAATATCATCAGCAAAAAGCATACACATTGGTACAACCTCTTGTAAATGTCTAGTGATAACATACATGACTAAAGAAAAAAGATATAGGCCTAAGATTGATCCATGACTAAAGAATCCAAATTAATTTTGAGAAACATTAGTGTCACGCCGCAACCTATGCTCCATAACTCTCTACCATAGTTTTAAAGTATGACACATTAACTTAATTCCTCTATAATTCACACAATCTTATGCATCACCTTTATTCTTAAAAATAAGAATCAACACACTCATTCTCCACTCTTCTGACATCTTTTTAGTCTTCAAATAATATTAAAAAGTTTAGTAAGCCAAGAAATTCTTTCATCTCCTAAGCATTTCCACATCTTATAATCTTAGAAACCATAAAATTATGGTAGGGCTTAAGATTTTTTTTCTTAAGAAAACGGCAAGGTGAAGGAAGGAGCTAGCTTTAGTGTACTTTTTTGCTAACAAACTGCTCAATGAATAGCCTCGTGCCATGGTCGAAGAGGTAGAATGGAGAAAGGGAATCATTCTATCAAATATTAGCTCTCTAGCTCTTTAATGACAACTAAAATTTGCCAATCAAGCATCACTATCATTGTTCCTCTTTCAACTATGCTTAAAGTTGCTTCCTCCTACTCGCTTTTGTGGTTTTTGTTTCTCTTGGTGAATTGAATATTCTCTCTTTCATGTTACCATATGATTCTCTCCTTTAATAGAAGGAGAGGACGAACTATGGCATGAATCTATCAAAGATTGGATTCTCAAACTCATTGGCGACATTTAAAATTCGACAACCCTCACTCACTGTTGCACCTCTTTCAACCTTGTTTGTAGTCGTTGCCTTGTGCATGCTTTCTCTGCCTTTATCTCTCTTGCTCAATGTATCTTCTCTCCCTATCACTTATTATCTCCTTCTCCCCCAACCCCACCCTGTGCAGGCACCAAAACAAAAAAAAGCAAAAGAACCCCATCACACTCCCTTTATTTTGGTCTTTAACTTGCATTATATTTGCCTCCTCTATCTCTCTCCAACTCTCACTTCCAATATGGGATATTAAGGTCCGCCCTTTGACTAAAGTGAAGTGGTGAAGAGCAAATTAGGGTAGGTTGGTGGGTTCAAACTTCATGTGTTATATCCCTTCTTTTTAAAGAAGGATGTTCCACATATTCTATATTTTCCTTGAATGGGCTTTTGTAAATCTAACAATTATGGTAGGATGATTACTTTCATGGCTTGTCAATTTGAGCTAGATATGATTCTTCGTTGTTTGTTTGTTGATTAGTATGCTTTTTTATTTTGTTTCAAACTTTCTCATTTAGTGTAAAAATAATTTGTGGAATACTTCTTTTTGAGTAAATTATGTTAAATCTAAATTTAGACAAACTTTCTTTGGTCATTTAACAAGTAACTATGGAGAGAACTGATAGGCCGGCCCAAGAGGGGCTGGCTGGACTGGTCCTTGTGTACAGCCGGCGGAACCAACAAGGAAGAGGGGGGGGACCACCTTGTGGGCCCCAATTTGAGTTAAATCCAATATTAGGAGGAAAATTTTGAATTATAAGGGTGTTTAGGGAATTTGTATCCCTCCTTTAGCTTTAATTAGGGAGTAATGATAGAATTAGGTTTTCATCTTGATTTTGGAGGAAATTTGGAGATCTTGTCTTGTGCTTGGGCTCTAGGGTTTGCTAGAGACTTGTGGAGAGTTGCTCTTCCTCTCAAATTGAAGAACATTGTATCTTTTATTATTTTCTTGCATCTATTAGTGAAATCCATTGTTCTTCTTCAAATTTTCTATTGTTCTCTCATAAAAACTGCTGCGTTCGGCTGGTTTCCTGTTACAAATAGCAGTTTGTGCTTTGTTTTCTCACTGGTTTCGATTAGGTTTGCTTGCGAACTCAAGTATTACCTTAGGGTTATTTGCGAACTCAAGTATTTCCTATCAAGAACTTTCTGAGTGGACCAATGATAGATTGTTTTTTGAACACTAGCAATCTAAACCAACTTTCACCAATCCTTTTGTCTCTATATGATATACTTGGGCTCATGGGGGGGGGGGACGTGCCCCCCTAAAAATTTTTTTCCTCAGAGAGAGAGACAGAGAGAGAGAGAGAAAGAGAGAGAGCAATTACAAAATAAAATAACATCCAAAAGATCAAAAGTGCTTTTATATCTATACCTTTTATCTATGATATGTCATAAAAAATTTATCTTGATCAGGCAAATCTCAAGGCAAAATCAAGTATGAAACTTCCAAAATTAAATCGGAGACCATCCTAACTCTAATTTCAGCAAACTTATAGTCTAACTAAACTTATTAGAATTACAAACCCAACGACACCAAATTCGACTCAATCCGAGCCCAAATGGGTCCAAATTGAAGACCCAGAGCGCATTTGGAACGTTCAAACCATATATTAGATGACTAAATGATTTCCAAACGTGGTATGATTATAGTCGAATCGATCAGTTCGACAAGACAAATCCAATGAGATGGGATATGTCTTGCTTATTAATCAGCTTTTGCATATGCATGTCACCTTGCTTTTTCCATGTAGAAAGAGCACGATTTTTTTTTCTTTCTAAAATGGGTAGACCAACTTCAACAAGAATATCTAGCTTGCATAGATTAATGTCTTTATTTTAGGTCAACCATATTGTTATATCCTTTGACATTGCCACCAAAGATAGAGATGGGTGTCCCTTTTCCAATAAACTTAGCAATATTGTTCATCACAATAAATTTTTTTCTTTCATCACACTCTTCCATTTTTTAGTTGGTAATTCAAGGTATAATTTTCAATATTTTTCTTTTGTATGGCTAGGTATCTCTCAATAATTGCAAAACTTACTCAAGTCATTAGTTTTATTGAAGGATGGGCCTTCAGAGTTCTCCTTTTTCTTTCTTTTTATTTTTTTGTGGGAAGAAAGAAGCCCCTCTTCCGATGGTTAAGCCTTATCCCTTCTACCATAGTTTTTACACTTGATGGCCATCACCATAATACTTAACTAAGATTGATGATTGTTGGCAATCAAAGTTCATTTTCAATTTGAAAATAAATTCTTAGCGTGTGCTTCATGAGAGTTTGTGCATCCCCAAGATTTACTCATAAAGTAATTGCCTTGGTTTTGCCTTAAACTATGACACTTATCCACCATGCATAACCCATCATGTTGAACTCTTGTCATATTAGCTATTTGAATACCCCCGAAGTCATCTCTAGATAGCCATTCATTTTTAGATAGACATTCCTCTATGCCAAGATTCGTCTTTAGACTGGTATTCCTCCATGCCAAGACATGTTGGCTTAACTTCAATTGAGCAAAAGCAACCCTGTCATGGGTGTCATGCCCATATAAGTTGAACGCTTCAATTGGCCTATCCATTCATTGAGCTTCTCAATATCAATTGTCCTATCATATGTTGGAAACTTAACTTTGACTTCTACTTTGAATGCTCACATAATCCCTTAATGATTGGTAGCCATATTCTCATCTTCAACCTCTCCAACCATATTTGCTTCAGGCATGCATGGAGGGATGAACATGACTTGGCCCACTACTCACTACGGTGATTGTTCTTATCAACCTCCTTATATTGGTCATTTACTTACAGGGGATTGGTTAGATTTGGTGTATAATCGTTGTTAGCTATTGATTGACCTTATTTTGCAACTCCTTGTCTCTTTGTTAACTTTCAATGTGACTTAAAGACAAGAAGTTGTTCTCACTCATCTTTATATTCTTTCGTCAATTGTACGATGCACTCTTAATGTATGAGTTATGACCTACGTTGACAAGTAAGAAGTTAGGATAATGAAAATTGAGGGTTTATATATATGACTTCTGATAGGAAATACTATGATCCAAGTATTTCCTATCGCCTCGAGTGAGGAAAACAGCAATAGAGCTGCTGTTTTCTGCAGGAAAACAGCCCAAATCGCAGGGAAACAGTAGAAAACTGTAGGAAATCTGAGAGAAAAACACACAATGGACTTATATTCCACTAGTAGATGATCAAAACGAAAGCAAGATACAATGTTCTTCGATTCGAGAGGAAGAACAACTCTCCGATAATCTCCGGCAACGCCAAGAGCCCAAGCAAGAAACCCTAGATCTCAAATTACATTCAAATTCAAGATAATCCTAATTCTCTCTTAACTCTCTAATTAAAGCAAAAGGAAAGATACAAATTACATAAACACCCTCTTCATTCAAAAATTCCCTCCAACGAAACGCTCAAAAGCCGCCTAGCCCGCTCCTTCGTCCGCTGTTTCTGCGATCGGCGGGTTCCGCCCGGCTTTGGACCGCCGGGTGTAGAACCGGACCGGTCCAGCTGGGACCGGTCCAAGGTTACGCGTAACATTACTCCCCTCCCAAAAACTCAGTCCTCAAGGTGAAAAGAAGGAAATTGCTCCTTCACTCTTTTAAAAGGCTCCCATGTAGCGTCGAAATCAGGGAGGCCTCTCCATTTGATTAGCACTTCTTTGTTGCCCATTTTATCTGTTCGGACTCCTGCAAGCTCTAGTGGTTCTAAAACCACTTCTAAATCCTCCGTCATAGTAGCTGGTAGTTCTACACTCACTGCATGCTCCTCAATGGCTCTCCTCAGCTGAGACACATGGAACACTGGATGTATAGTGGCTGAGGGGGGTAACTTCAATCTGTATGCCACTGCTCCAATCCTATCCAACACTTCATAAGGGCCAAAGTACCTCGGTGCCAATTTCTCGTTCTGCCTTCTAGCCACTGTCCTCTGCCTGTAGGGTCGCAGTTTTAGGAACACCTCCCCCACTTCAAACTGCATGTCTCTCCTGTGTGAGTCCGCCTGTTTTTTCATGATTTGTTGTGCCCGTAGCAGATGTCTCTTTAGTTCTTCCAGCATCTTGTCTCGTTCCTCTAGGTACTGCTCCACAGACGATACCGGTGTGCTTTCTCTTCCATAGTGCACTAGGTGCGGAGGGTCCCTCCCATATAGTACCTTGAATGGGGTCATCTGGGAAGCGGAATGGAATGAGGTACCAATACTCAGCCCATGGCAGCCACTTTGCCCACAATCGTGGGGTTTCAGAGACAAAGCACCTCAAATAGGTCTCCAAGCTTCGATTTACCATCTCCGTTTGTCCGTCTGTTTGTGGGTGATAGGCTGTACTTCTCTTTAGAACTGTGCCCTGCATCCTGAACAGCTCCCTCCAGAACTGGCTGAGGAACACTTTGTCTCGATCAGACACAATCGATTCAGGCACCCCATGTAGTCTCATCACCTCCCTGATAAAAGCTGCAGCAACTGACACTGCGGTGTATGGGTGTCTTAGGAGAACAAAATGTGCATACTTACTAAGCCTGTCAACCACCACCATAATGACTGTGAACCCCTCCGACCTTGGTAGGCCATCAATGAAATCCATGGATACTTCCTCCCAAACTCTGTTTGGTAGTGTCAATGGTTGTAGTAAACCTCCCGGAGCCATGGCCATGTACTTGTTTCTCTAACATACTTCACACCTGGCCACCATCTCCTCCACATCTTTATGCATCCCCTTCCAGTAGAGCTCGGATGCTAGCCTCCTGTAAGTCTTCTGAACCCCTGAATGTCCCCCAACTGCACTGCCATGAAACTCTTGCAACAAGTGGGGGATGTGTATGGAAGTCCGTGGCATCACAAACCTCCCCTGATACAATAGTCTCTCCCCCTCAATACAGTAGCCCGGATGACTACTCTTGTCCTTCTCTAGATCCTCCCTGATCTTCCTCAACTCTTCATTCAACATACTTTCTTCCTTGATGGACCCCCAATCTACCATTAAAGGAACTGACAAAGCTAATTGCTGAAGCTCCCCCACACATCTGGATAAGGCGTCGGCTGCTTTATTTTCCAAACCAGGCTTGTATTGGATCTCAAAATCATAACCTAGTAGTTTAGATAACCACCTCTGATGTTCCTCAGTCACCATTCTTTGTTCTAGCAGGTACTTCAAACTCCTCTGATCAGTCCTTACAATGAAGTGTCTTCCCAAAAGGTATGGCTGCCATTTCTGTATAGCCAAAACGATGGCCATTAGCTCCCTCTCATATACTGACTTCAATCTAGCTCTGGTAGACAGTACTTGACTGAAGTAGGCTATTGGCCGGTGGTTCTGCATCAACACTGCCCCCAGCCCATACCCTGAAGCATCTGTCTCTACCACAAAGACTTGGCTGAAATCAGGAAGTGCTAGGACTGGGACTGTAGTCATGGCTACCTTCAGTTTCTCAAATGCCTGCGTTGCTGCTTCACCCCAAGCAAATCCATCCTTCTTCAGTTGCTCCGTCAATGGCCATGCGATAGCACTATATCCCTTCACAAATCTCCTGTAGTATCCAGTCAACCCTAAGAACCCCCTTAACTCCTTTAGGTTCCTAGGAATGGGCCACTTCTGCATTGCTTTTATTTTATTCTGATCCGCTGCTACTCCTTGGGACACCACGTGCCCCAAGTACTCTACACTGGTCTGGGCAAAGCTGCATTTCTTCAGGTTGGCTTGTAACTGGTGTTCCTGCAATACTCCTAACACCACCTTCAAGTGTTCTAAGTGTTCCCCCTCAGTTTTGCTGTACACCAATATATCATCAAAGAATACAAGTACGAACTTCCTGAGGTACTCTCTGAAGACCCTGTTCATCAGAGACTGAAATGTAGCAGGAGTGTTAGTCAAACCAAAGGGCATTACCAGAAATTCATAATGCCCTTCATGTGTCCTGAAGGCTGTCTTTGGAACATCCGCCTCTTTCATTCTGATCTGGTGGTATCCGGATTTTAAGTCTAGCTTGGAAAACACCACTGCCCCAAATAGTTCATCCAACAGTTCATCAATCACTGGAATTGGGAACTTGTCTGGTACAGTGCCTTTATTCAGAGCTCTGTAGTCCACACAGAATCTCCAACTCCCATCCTTCTTCTTGACCAGGAGGACTGGACTAGAGAAAGGGCTTACACTTGGCCTTATGATCCCTGCCTCCAACATCTCCCGGATCAGCCTCTTTATCTCATCCTTTTGGATCTGGGGGTAGCGGTAAGGGCGAACGCTGATCGGCGTCTCCCCTTCCTTCAAAATAATGGCGTGCTCCAGCTCCCTCTGAGGTGGCAAACCCTGTGGAGGTTGAAAAACCTCCCTGAACTGTTGTATGACTGGTTGCACTTCAAGAGGAATGTCTCCCTCTTCACCCACACTGACTTTCTCCAATCGTTGCAGCTCCACCAAGTATCCACCCTCAACCTCCTGGATGGTTCGGATCATGGACTTGAGAGACACCCCCGTCCTAGACAGGCCGACATCTCCCTGTATCACCATTCTCCTCCCCCCTAATATCAGTTCCATCCTCAGTTCTCCCCAGTTCACCTTGGTCTCCCCCAAAGTCTGCAGCCACTTCATTCTCAAAATCACATCAGTACTTCCCAATTCTAAGGGAAGAAAATCCTCCCTCACCTGTATCTTCTGAATGGTCAGCACCACTCCTCTACAAACTCCTCTCCCCATTTCCACTTTCCCCGTGCCCATCATCACCCCATAGCCACCGGTATCCACTAGTGCCATACCCAGCAACTCAACAAGCCGGGTGGAAATGAAATTGTGGGTTGCCCCACTATCTATCAGAACCACCACCTCGTGGTCAGCTATCACCCCTTTCACTTTCATAGTGTGACTCGAAGTGAATCCCACTACAGAGTTCAGGGAGACTTCTGCCACATCCAGGTGCAACTTCTCCTCCTCCTCCACTTCTGACCTGCTCCCACCTTCCTCTTCGTCTTCCTCGTCTTCGCAAACAAGGAGAACCTGAAGAGTCCGGTCCTTGCACCTATGTCCCGGCATGTACTTCTCATTACATCTAAAGCACAATCCCTTGGCCCTCTTCTCCTGCATCTCCTTATCAGCAAGCTTTTTAAAATTTCCCCCAGGCCCTCCTCCTCCAGACCTCTCCTTTGGTACTTCCCGTGTACCCCCCGGTGCAGCTCCCTTGGAAGCTAAAAACGTGGTCGTCATCCTGTGGGATCCCCCAGAGCTGTTGCCTCGAGTCCCCCTCTCCAGATGCTTCTGGTCCTCGACCAACTGTGCCAACTCCATGGCCTCCCCCAGGTCGTGTGGTCTCATCACTCTAACGGCGGCTCTGATTTCTGGTCTGAGCCCCTTCATGAAGTTCCCCTCAAGCACGGTGTCAGAAAGACGATCCAACCTGCTAGCTAGGTACTCAAACCGGTCCCGGAACTCTGCTACTGTCCCTTCCTGTGTCAGCACAAAGAACTGCTCGTAGAAATCCCCTTCGCTGCTGGTTTGGAAACGCTCTAGCAGGCAATCCTTGAACTCCCTCCAGCTTCGAATAGGTTGCCTCATGTCCCGCCACTGGTGCCATGCCAGTGTTTTCCCTTCCAAACACAGTCCTGCCGCTGTTAGTTTCTCCTCCTCTGTCAATCCGTTGACTGCAAAATACCGTTCCACCTTGTAGATCCAGTCATGGCCATCTTCCCCATCAAAGATGGACATCTTCAACTTCCTCACCTTCGGATTCCTTCCGTTACCCCGGTACTCTCCATAACCTCCCATTCCTCGAAGATGAGGTGCTCCCCAAGTGTCTCGGTCCTCCCTCCGACGTTGGTATCCGAGTCCATCATCATATTCCCCTCTTCCCCTTTCAAAATCAGCACCTCGACGCTGAAATTCAGCACCTCGACGCTGATATTGTTCTCCTCTATTGCCAAAATCTGCACTTCTCTCATATTCCTCCCTCCTGCCTTCAAAATCAACACCTTGACGCTGAAAATCAGCACCTCGACGTTGATTTCCCATGCTCATCTCCTCTCTAGAAAGTGGCTCTAGAGGTGGCATGTCGTTGTCTCCCTCCAGGATCTCTACATCCTGATTCCTCCTCCCCCCACGCGGGTTCGGATTTCCTCCTACGCCGTGGTCTCCGGTAGTCTCCTTTGCTTCCGACGTCGTCGGATTAGTCTTCATCTCCAATAATTTCTTCAGCATTTCTTCCATGGCCGTGAACTTTCCCTCCAACCTTTCGTTGTTGGTGGTGATTTGATTTTGAAAATCAAAAAATCTTTCCTCCAAATCGGTTTTTAATTGACCGACTTCGCCTTCCAGGACATCCACCTTCTTTCCGGCCATTGTTCTCTAACGGATCCACAGAAATCTTCTTCCGGAGACGAGGAACTTGCTGAAATTTCAGAATTTCAGCCGCCGGTGGCCCCGAATCGCTGCTCTGATACCAATTTGATAGGAAATAATTAGATCCAAGTATTTCCTATCGCCTCGAGTGAGGAAAACAACAATAGGGCTGCTGTTTTCTGCAGGAGAACAGCCCAAATCGCAGGGAAACAGTAGAAAACTGTAGGAAATCTGGGAGAAAAACACACAATGGACTTATATTCCACTAGTAGATGATCAAAACGAAAGCAAGATACAATGTTCTTCGATTCGAGAGGAAGAACAACTCTCCGATAATCTCCGGCAACGCCAAGAGCCCAAGCAAGAAACCCTAGATCTCAAATTACATTCAAATTCAAGATAATCCTAATTCTCTCTTAACTCTCTAATTAAAGCAAAAGGAAAGATACAAATTACATAAACACCCTCTTCATTCAAAAGTTCCCTCCAACGAAACGCTCAAAAGCCGTCTAGCCCGCTCCTTCGTCCGCTGTTTCTGCGATCGGCGGGTTCCGCCCGGCTTTGGACCGCCGGGTGTAGAACCGGACCGGTCCAGCTGGGACCGGTCCAAGGTTACGCGTAACAACTTCCTAATGACCTAGAGTTTTAGTTAAATATATCTCATTAATATCTATTTGTTGTAGACAATTTTTTTTCTGTTATCTTTCTTTCTTATTGTGAACAGCAGGACTGCTTGCGGTGTTTTATCTAAACAGAAATCAGTTGTTGTGTTTATGCCTTAGGGGCGCTGTGACCAGCAAGTTGGAAATTCTATCTGCTGAAGACACTGGTTTTTCTTTTATCATGGATTTTTTGTATGCAATTTCAGCAACAGTTGGTTGTTTTGGAAGATTTTACAAGGCTTGACACTTTAGCTGCAGTCTACTGCAGCTAACTATAGTACTAACCAGCCTATAGCTCTCGGGTACTGTAGCTTCTGTATCTGGAATTCTGTGGAAGCCCTTGCTGACGGAAGAAAGGAAGAGTTAAGAAAGGATTTTTGGGGGATATCTTTTATTTTCTATTGACTTTATTGCATGAATTTGAGCCTAAATTTAGGCTAATGTACTAAAGAGTCCTTATACAAACTCTATTCAAACTCTACAAAAACAAAACCATAGATAGAAAGGATTTTTGGGGGATATCTTTTTATTTTCTATTGACTTTATTGCATGAATTTGAGCCTAAATTTAGGCTAATGTACTAAAGAGTCCTTATACAAACTCTATTCAAACTCTACAAAAACAAAACCATAGATATCTACAATAACAAAGTATATAACTTGTAACAAATAGAATTTATTTTAATCTAAATTAAAATTTGAATACAAACTTTTCTCAGCTGGTTAAAGAAAAAGTTGTTTTTATCTTGTTGTAATAAGAATTTTTATCCAACGGTGTAGTTTTTGGATTTCTTCCTGATCTGATACTTAGGTTGTGAGGAAGGCTTCTTCGTATATATATTTTGAAATGGACAGTTTGTCTATCCTCTTCATGATATAATCCCTAAATTATTTTGACCTAAGTGTTGATTCTATGGTTCTGATTTGCTTTAGAAATGATTCGGAAGAAATAAAAAAGAAATCGCAAAAAAAGGTCAAATGTTAGTTCTTTCATAAAAATCAAATTGTTTTCTTGATGACTAATTTGCCTGGACATCCCAAAAATTGCAAGAAAATAGAGGAGCAAGTTGCTAGTGGAATTTGCTTTGTTTGGCGTCTGTCTTTTGATGATGATCTCGGTGTTAATAGCTAGTGGAACTGTGCCAGATTTCAAATGTGATAATCCTTGCTGCAGTTGGGCTTTTCGTACTATTTGTTGGAGAGATTGGTTTCGTACTGTCCTTACTTTTATATCCCATTGTTTAAAGTAACGGCTTCTTAATTAGCTGGAGTTTTAGATTTTATACATATATCATCATTTTCCTGAAGTGGAGAGTTTATTAGTGTTGGGATTTTTCTCAAAATTTGGTGCAAAAGACTCAAGATAGAGCTAACTTTATAGTATAAAAATTTTTTGAAATCCTCACCCTTGATGGCAAGAATGACAACTTTTTTTGTTGATTAAGTATTTGAACTTGAAAATTTCATTGATTCGTATTCAAGTATTATTAAACATCAACTATGTTGAGATTAAATTGGTGGTGACTACTGGCTACTAAAAGATTTTGGATAGGAATCTAGTTTGACATACACAATATTGTTAACCATCTTATTAGAATTGTTTTGATGAGAAAACTAACTTAAATGATAAATACTTGCTTACCTTTTCTAATTCTATAAAACAATTGCAGCTGCTAAATTTGAGGCAAGACTTAAATCAATTTGAAGAACTAAATTCTAAGTGTGTATCTTTAGGAAAAAATATGGTAAAAATATTTTGATTGTGAATGATTTCAACCTAAAATAAAATCAAAGTACGACCACCCTTTGACCTAGAACCATTGTTGAAGCTCATCATAAAGACTTAAAGTACAACCATAGTTGTTAGCGGTGAATGACGCACCATGGCGCATAGCGCACGACGCAGCTCATGCCATTTTGAACACGACGCAAAATAAAAAAAGAATTATTAAAAAAATAGGTGTTTGATAGATATTTGCCTAAAAAATTTGTTTATGGTAGCATTATTCCAATTTTTCTTGCACTACAATACATTCAAGCAAGTTTGTTTGAACAAGCATGTTCAAAATAATCTGAACAAATAAAATAAAAAGATTTGGCTATTCTTCATAGGTGGTGATATTTGGCTATTATTATCAATCACTTAAGCTCTTGTTTCATCTTTTCTTTCAAATTAACAGAAATATTATACTTCTTCAGTATTCATTTCTCTTCATCATATATGCCTGTCTATTGTTCAGGATCATGTTTCTATTTATCATGAATTGCCATAGCTCTTGTTCTTCTTAGGCGCTTTGTTCTACTTTGACTCCATTCCATCGTCATGTTGACACATTTTGCTGTTTCTGATTTGGTAGAGTTACAGCTGTTGATGGTCAGTACCAGATTGGAATCTATTCTTTGCGGCCAATTGCTTATGGCGAGGAGATTACTTTTGACTATAACTCTATAACCGAGGTTAGCTTCCTCCTCCAGGGCCTGCACTTTTTCTGGATTATTTCCTATAAACTTCATCACATATTTTGATTTTTTGCAGAGCAAGGAAGAATATGAAGCATCAGTTTGTTTGTGTGGTAACCATGTTTGCAGAGGCAGCTATCTGAATCTGGCTGGTGAAGGGGCCTTTGAGAAGGTATATAGCAGCAATAAATCTCTGATCTCTGGTTTAACATCATCTCCCCCTCCCCATTCTTATTACCATTCTTTCATGAAATATGCATGCTTATCAAACTGATTATGTTTGCTTGTAGAATTTAATGCAAAATACACTTTATATCACATAACATGTTTTGGTATTGATGCTTGAATGTGTTGCATTTCTTTGTTTTCAATGTAGTTCCTTGGTCATCTTTTATTATGCATGTGTTGCCAACTGAAACTATATGCTCAGGTATTAATGGCTTGCCATGGGGTACTAGACCGGCACAAATTGATTTTGGAGGCCTGTGAAGCCAATTCTGTATCTCAAGAAGACTATATTGAATTTGGGAGAGCTGGTGTGGGAACTTGTTTACTTGAGGGGCTACCAGATTGGCTTGTTTCCTATTCGGCTCATTTGGTAGTATACATTGTTGCAGTTCTAGTCCTTCTCTTGAGAATTTAGTTAATACGCTAACTGTTGTTTGTTCATGTTGAATGAAGCTGAGGTTTATAAACTTTGAAAGAACTAAACTTCCTGATGAGATTCTCAAGCACAATGTTGAAGAGAAGAAAAAGTTCTTTCCTGAAATCTGTCTTGAGGTTGAAAAAAATGATGCTTTGGTTCAGGTAATTTCTAGTTCCAGCCTTAGTGTTGTATTATAGTTTTAAATACATAACTTATTTGTTGCTTACATTTGTTACTCATCAGGCCGAAGGTGTTTATAATGCAAGACTCCAAAATATGGCGATTACATTAGACAAGGTGATTAGCATACATCATTCACTCATGGACTTTTGCAGTGTTCTTCTAAGTGCAACTTTATTGGATAAGTCTGTCTGTTATAGGACTTGTTCCATCTTTTCCATGATATGCATTTGGTTTTCTTGCCGAAATTCATTTCCTGCTTCGTTTAGATAAGTATAGTTCTTAAAAACATGACAACTCATTTCTAGAAATGGTTTTAGATCTCTTCATGTGGTCCCTCACTTATCTGATGGTTTTATTTCTCTGCCTAAGAGGTTTCACAAGAAGTTGCTTAATTTTTTTAATAATTATTTATTGTTGCTCATTCAAACATTTTTTATCCCATAATTTTTCCCTTCACAAATGCCCGTTCACAATTTTCATTTGGCTGACCTTAGGCTTGCATTTCAGTTAAGATATGTCATGAGGCGTGCATTTGGGGACCCTAAAAAAGCCCCACCTCCCATACAGAAGCTTGGACCTGAAGCTTTAGTGTCTATCCTGTGGAAAGGGGAGGGCTCTCTAGTTGAGGAGCTGCTCCAATCCATGACTCCTCATATGGAACCAGAGCTGTTGAATGATTTGAAATCCAATATTCAAACTCATGATCCATCAGGTTCTGATAACATACAGAGAGAACTTCGCAGATCATTGCTATGGTAAGTACACATTGAGGTAATATTGATTTTGCTATTCCAACCTCTTTAGCCAAACTCATTAATCTGTGTTTATTTCTCTTAGGTTAAGGGATGAATTGAGGAACCTTCCTTGCACGCCTAAGTGTAGGCATGACGCTGCTGCAGATTTAATTCACATGTATGCTTATACAAAGTGTTTTTTCAAAATCAAGGTACTTAAACTTCGTTGTTTTCAAACCTTTTTTACTTAGGCTTTGTTTGGAACGGCTTTCTTACTGCTTCATAAAGCAGCTTTTTGGTACAAAAGTCGTTCCAAACGAAATCTTAATAGTTCACTTGATGATTTTGAATTATTTTCCTCTCTCATTCTTGACACCCAGGAATATAAATGTGTGACATCTTCACCAGTTTACATAAGCCCTCTTGACCTCGGTCCCAAGTATGCTAACAAGATGGGCTCGGGTTTTCAGGAGTATTGCAAGACATATGGTGAGAATTACTGTTTAGGTCAGCTAATCTATTGGCACAGTTCGAACAATGCTGATCCAGATTGTAGATTGGCGAGAGCTAGGAGAGGTTGTTTGTCTCTACCTGATATTTCATCCTTCTATGGGAAATCTCATAAACCTGTTCATGAACGAGTCTATGACTCAAGGACAGTGAGGTTTATGCTATCCAGAATGGTGAGTAGTTCTTATCAGTTAGATATTTATGAAAATTTCATGTTAATAATTATCTTTTGGCTTACTTAACTCTCAGATTTGAATTGGCTTAAGGCCCCATTTTCAAGAATATATTTTTTGAGAAGAATAAAATTTTCTAAATCAATTATTTGGTTAATTGATGTTAGAAAGCAACATCTACTCTTAAGCATCACAAAAAAATGTCTCAAACAAAACCCCGTCAAATATAATGATATTGATTTCAACACAAAGTGTTGTGAGTTGAAATAAAATCTAAAACATATTTTCTATGTTCCAGCAAATAAATGCGCCATAATAGATAGTGATCTTAAATAAAGTCACGTTCTCCTTGAAGAAGTAATTTGGATTGAATTTGACATTTAATTGTAGACATGGCTTCATATTATAATACATAGATTTGCTTTGAGGAAAAAAGTTAATAGTCTTGTTAACCTCTTACAAAAAGTTGATTTTTATGGTTGGAACAGGAGAAGCAGCCGCAGAGATCATGGCCAAAGGATCGAATATGGGTGTTCAAAAGCAACCCAGAATTTTTTGGGAGTCCAATGTTGGACGCCGTGTTGAATAAATGCCCGTTGGATAAAGAAATGGTGCAATGGTTAAAGAGTAGGCCAAATGTGTACCAAGGTACGTGAGATTGGGTTAGGGGATGAGAAATTGAGTCATATATGATACTTCTGTGGTTAGCCAGTTTATAAAAGAGAAGTGAGAGTCACTTTCTTTGCCTCCGCAGAGCTCTCCTCTTTCCAGATTTGGGAATTGGTGATTGTTTAGGAACTCAGTTCCTTCCCTTCTTGTACAGAGAGTTCCCTCATGTAATTTGTATTTCATTATTTACAAGTAGATCAGTCATTTAAGCTTAGCAGGTTAGATCAATTTTTCTCTTAACTCCTCCCCCCTTTGGGTTGCTCTTTCAAAGCTTTTCTAGTAAAGTGTTGTGAGCTTGCATTTGTACAAATCTTTCGATTCTTTTTTAGGGTGGCTGCAGATTTTGTTTTCTTCCTCATTTTGTCTCCTGTAAATTGGACCACTGAGGGTCGCCATTGAAGCTTTTTGCACTCTTGTCCTGTTTTCATCTCATTTCTAATGGTGCAGCTTAGATCAGTAATTGATTTCCAATTAAATTTTATATATATATATATATATATATATATATATAGGTTCAGGATGTCTGAAATTTTTTTTTAGTTTATAGTAAGGTTTCATTTGGGACAGTTTTTGTATTACTTTTTAATACTGTATTTTTAGTACAAAAATTATAAATTCAAGCAATTTTTGTACTATAAAATTATAAAATTATTTTAAAAAGCAGGAAGAAAGCCGTCCCAAGCGAAGCCTAAGATTGTGATAAGTTTGCCTGTCGATTGGAGCTAAAGCTCGATTTTTCACTTAATTTTTAAATTTGCTTGAACTAAACTATCTGTTGTAGAGAGAATAACGGATGTAAAATTTTTTTGGAGAGTTTTGGACAATCAATCTGTCATTGTGTTTTCGATTTTTTTTAGTAACTTGTGTTACATTTTTCAGTTTGACCATGTTGTTTTGAACTTTTCATATGAAAGATGCCGAGAGTTATGGGATTGGTTTCTTCAAAAATATTTATTTTTATTATAAATTTATTGAAAATAAATCTAGGATAATATTGTCAATTTCATAAGTTTTTAGTACGAAATTTTGATTGGGTTGAGATGTAGAATTATGTTATGATATGTATTTGATTAAAGAAATTTTTAATAAAATATAAAATTTTTTTTTTTATTTTTGACATCAAAATAATGGAGTTTGAAATCATTTGTATATTGAAAATTTTGGAATATAAAAATATTATTTCTTCGGCAGCCTCCCGGCGTCCTCTCCCCGGCGGATCAAGTTGTGCTTGTGAACAACATAATTTGTCTTTTGTTATAATAACTATTTATTAAAGTTGGCATATCATTATGGAGCAAAAATAATTAGAATTTCAACTCAAGTTTCTCCAAAGTTATTAAAAATAGATCCAAGAGATTATTTTAAGAGTTTGTAACTGTGGCCTTTTCTGGCTAAAAAATCAGATGCATGAGAGCTTCTAAATCAATACTGGGGCATTGTCCAACACTAGATATCATGAGAACTTAGGAATCATCATCCGTTTGATATCTTCAGATAATCAAAGACTTTGTATCTTATGAAGATTGCATTTTGAATTTCTTTCTCGAATAAAAATTGTGTATCTTTAGAGGCTTGTATTTTTGCCATTTTTAGATTAGTGAAAATTGTGTATCTTCTAAAGCTTATATATTTTAATATTTTTAGATTAGTGATAATCTTTTTCCTCACTTCCTTATTAGTATGAGCTTGAAGGGTTTTAAGTAGTGAACCACCCATCACTTACTCGCTCATGGGAGTTTTTTAGTAAGATTTTTGCCTTACTTTTTTTTTTTTATTGTAATTTAAATTACATTTCAAAAGTATTTATTATAGGTATTTAAAAAGATGATTATGATAATTTTTTTAAGAATATCTAATTATAACCTTAGAAATCTTTTGCACCCTGGCCCAAATGCAACCCTCCACATAGCATGACCAAAACACTCACATCATCGCTACCATCAATCTAACCATTTAATTGTTAGATAAGCGATCTTCCTAAGAAAGGACCTTTGTGTAGTGTGTGGCCTTCCTCTCAACAAGCAGGCCTCGAGGGGTTCTCAAACTCATCATTCCTTTGATTAAACCTAGGAAACTCTTAGCATCATCCTCTACCTCCCCCTCAATGAGTACATGGCACAATCAATACAAATTAAAATGATTACTCATATTATTTATATTTATATAAATTAGACGCCATAAATAATCAGTTGAGACACAAAGCATCTATCTCAATGGTCAAAGCTCAGGACAATATGTTGAGTCAAAGTTTCTAATTTGCATTATCATTCTTTTGGTGTCATTTAGGTTTTGGCCTCCACGATTTCCACCCCCAACATCATCTTTGCCTCCACGACCTCATTTCCAAATTGATAGCCTGTCTCGTGTAACTACATATGACCTTTGATGTCATGTCCTATAATCATTATACTATAATGGTGCTACATAGAAAGTACAACTAAAGAAAAAATGATGAACATTTTAACTCTCTCTAAAAGGAGTAGAGGGATGGAGATCAAATGGCATACCAAAGAAAATAAGAAATCAAAAGCTTGAATTTAACCAAGAATTTATAGGCATCGAGACTCTCTATTGCCCGCGTAGAATCATTTTTGTTCTTTGTTGTTATTTTTTCTCTTTCCTTTTCAAAGGAGGAAATATTTATAGCCCGGACCAAAAGAGTATTTCTCTCTTTCTCCTAGAGGACGTCTTCTAGATGCCTTCCTTAAAATCAAGAACTTTTATTTGGTCCGGTGTAAGGATGCAGAGGAATATCCGGTTGTAGGCAAAATCCCGCCTATACCGAGGTGTACCGAGTTTTTTGTTCCGGTTGAAGGCAAAATCCCGCCTATACCGAGGTGTACCGAGTTTTTTCAAAAAACTCGGTACACCTCGGTATAGGCGGGATTTTGCCTACAACCGGTTGTTCCTCTGCATCCGGTCGGAGGATGTAATAATTGTTCTAAAATCAATGCATATGTTGAATAGTAGTTTTTTTATTGATTATATAGTGGGCATAGGCTACTTGATCGAGACACTATAAAATTCTCTACTTTCCTATCTTGCATGCTCTATCTTTTTGAGTTTAAACTGCTCATGCTCCTCCTCACCTCCTCATCAAGCAGTTAGCTGAATTAGATTGTGCTTTCCTTCTCTTTGTTATAAACGTTTGAAGTGTATCTCTTCAATGCCACATCAGTTTGAAAGATTCTTAATAAACACTAGGTTAAAATCCTATGCCACCACCATGCATAGGATTTTGATATAAATATATATGTTTTTTTTTTAAATGTTTTAGCCATATTTTCCCTCCAGTCTTAAATTGATTCCCATAAAATTTATACATCAACAGATGATAATGTGATTTCCCAACTACAAGTGTGCATGAGATATTGACACGAACATCATTTTAAAGCACTAATAAAGGTTTCCCCTATCTTCGGAGTATCTCTCAAAGAAATAATACAACAATGGATCAAAAACACAGTTTTTCTTAACTATAAGAGTGTAAGGGATATTAATGGAACATCCTTTTAATATTGTAGCCAAAGTTGCCACCTAACCCTTTTTTTTTTCTATAGACAATGCCGAGTTACTATATGGTTGAAGATTATGATGGTATTAGTATGGACTTTATTTTCTTGGTATCGAATTAAACCTTTGAACACACATGCACAAATGGGTTTAGTTTCATAAATTATTTTTCTCCATTGTGTTCTACTAAGAGTCATATTCTCATTTACATCTAATAAAAAAATAATATCTCTAATACTTTCTAACCAAGTCTTTTCAGGTCAACATACACATTTCTTAACATAGGCCAAATTAACATTGTCGTTGCCAAGTCTTAAGCACTGGATGAGAAAAATAGTTGGTTGCATTAGGAAGTGGCAAAAAAAGTAAAACTTGTCGAATAAAAGAGAAATGATTTCACTAGTGTGACTCGTACATTATAAATGATGCTTTTTTGTACTAAAGAATTCTTTAATAAAATGTAGTCAATGTAAACTATGAAAGATATAATTCATAATAGAAGTAGGTAGAACCTTGACAATTGGAAGTTTTCATTAAGAGATAATCACTGATTTATTTTTTATAGTTATCCTTGTAAATAGGTAGAACGACAAAAAAAAAGGTGGTCGTCGATCGCAGTGGTAATGTCACTTTAACGTTGGTGATGATAATGAAAGTTAGAATTGGTGATGATGGTGTTGGCTTCATTAGTGATGGCACGTGTAGGCCCTATCAATGATGATGATGTTAGTATCGGTGAAAACAATGTTAGCAATATTAACAGTAATGGTAGACGCATATGTACAAAGTTTAAAAAATATCTATTATAATCTTATCTTTGAACCAAATGAGTGTATAGAAGTAGAGGATATATATATATATATATATATATATATATCATTATTTTCATCTTAACTGCAAATTAGGATGCTCCATTAAACCATTTGTGAGGATCTCCTTTGATTGAAAAAACTTAATATCTTAATGATATCATAATTAAATGGTGTTGAGTAATTGGATTCATCTCAATGAAACATTCATTTAAACTAGTTTGTTTAATGGAGTTTGTATGATCCTGAAGTTGGCTATATAAGTTTCCCAATTAAAAATTTGAGTGTTTTGAGATCCAAAACTTGTATCAAAATTTATGCTTAATTAGATGCATTTTTTTCGTGACATATCATACATTAATGATTATAACATGTTATGAAAGAAGACCAATCATTCCCTAATTGTGGAAACATTTGAGTCGTTTTTTTAATTCCTAACTATATATATATACACACACACTATGATATACTATTTATATTTATTATAATATGCAAGAAAATTTGAGTTGATAAAGTGTTCATCATCTTAGCTTTGCACAAAGATCCATTATGCACAAATATAAATTATTAGATATATTAGAATTTTTTGGAAAGCCTTAAAAGGATAAAAACCATAGGATCCATCCTAATTATAATAGTTTATTATATAATTGAATATATAAAAGTACAGTCTTATCAAAATTTAGATTAATTGTTGGATTCTCATTATGGGGAATACCGAAAAAATGGAGGGTATAGATGATAATACAATATCAGTGGATCAACAACAATGCAACAATGATCGGATATTCCCAATTGAACATTTGAAGTCGAATGTAGGGTTGGATGTTAATTATTTAGAGACAATGGTCACAATTGCATATGGCAGTCATTGATGGTTTTCTTCAGATAATGCAATAGAGTCCATAAAATCTATCAACTCTCTATATATCCTCCTTCACATAGAAAATGAGTTCTTATCTAGGGTTGCAAATAAAACGAGCATTCAACAAACTATGCATGACTCAACACAATTACAGCTCCCTCATGATCATTTGTTTAAGTAATCAAACAAATTTAAATAATTTTAAAAATACTCAACTGTAAATAAACAAGTTTGAACAACTATACTTTCGGGTCGTTTATGTTCATGAACAATTCCAATTAAAGCTTACGAACAAGCTCAATATAAAGCTTATTAAGAAGTTCAATTAATATTTAATACAAAGCTTGTGAATATTTACGAATTGAGTAAGTTTTGTTATAAATCTGAGAGGGCCATTTTGATCAATTTGATTATAATTCTAAACATTCAATCGAATGGCTCATATCAATCCCTTTGGGTTTGGATATATATATCATTTGTTCAATGTTAACTATCGTAATGAGCTCAAAATTGAATAAGCTTAGACTCGTTGAATTCATCTAACTTGATTTGATCGTATGTTTGTTGAAATCAGAATTCAAAATTATAATTTAAATATTATCTGAAGATTCATGCTAATCAAGTAAATTTTCTCGCCACATATCAGTTATTAAAATATTTAAATTATAGTGCATCATAAAAATGACATATAAATATATTAATAGTTGAGTATTAATAAATAGAAGTAATAAATATTGTTCATTTACTCCTAAGATCTACCCAAAATTGTTAAGTTAATAATTATAGAATAGTTCACATCCTTGAAAATGAAACATTTGTTCACTCTTAGTTAGTCATTCCCCTATCAATCTCTTACATATAATTTTCAACATTAATGTGACGTATGATTGATTGGTTGATACCTCCTAACATTGAATGTGGAAAATGTCTCTTCTATTATTTGCCCACTTGGCCATTTTACACACATTCAAACCCACTTGCTTCCTCTCACTATCTTTTACCATATTCACACAATAGGTCAAATCAAATATAGTATTTGATAAAAAAATAACTTAAAATATTATTGCTCTTATGATATTCTATGTATCTATGATCTAGCGCATAGGCTTAAGGGCACACAGCCATGAGTCTGTTGGTGTGCAAGCACTCGAGCATGCAAGCACACATGCACACATGACTATGCACCAGAGCAAGCACGATGACGTATTAGAACTTGAATACTTGGGCCTACTCTACACACACTTGCGCACACGGGGCATCTTGTTTGCTTAGACACGACGGATGTATAAGTTCATGCAGGGCCGCCACCCAAGACTTCTTATGCAAGCATATTTGATAATTTTATCACACAATTGCTCCATCTACCACATCTAGTAAAAAATCATGCTTTCGCAACACTTTTTAGGACCTACTGCAGCGGTTTAAACACCTGCTAATTTATTTGCAGCGGTTTAAGAACAGTTGCATATCCGCTGTATTTGCTTTCGCTGGAAAGGCTTTAGCAGCGGTTTTAAAAGCGCTGCTGTAGGAAGGATTCAACAGCTCTTTTAGCAGGTGTTAAAACCGCTGCTAAAGGGTATAATAAATTAAAATATATATATATAATGCCAAAAAATCAAAATTTTTGATCAAATTACAAATATCAATAAAATACTATACAATTATAAATTAAGTGAATATTAACAACATAGAAATCTACAAGTAGACTTGCAAGAAACTAAGATCCATAATGGGAAAATACAAGGCCAGCCCTAGTATTCATAGATGTCAGACAGTTAGTTAATTCATAATTTAGTCTGTAATGCAGAATTTGAAGCCCCTTCTGCAAAAAAGAACTAGCTTGGAATGCTTCCCAAATGTAGTCCTCAAATTAAATTCCAGTGTGTAAGATTTGAAGCAAATACCAATCAATTGATCCAAATGAATAGCTGCCTGTAGACAGAAAGGCAACAATTATACTCTTCATAAGCAACTGGAAAAGAAAAGAATGTCTGTTGAACTCATAATTTATTCCTTCAAGTTTTTCTTTTTTAAAAAAGGTCAAATTTGTCCAATATAATCTTTCTAAAATTGGATTTAATTAAATTAAAATAAAAAATGTTTGATTAATCAAATTTTAAATTTAACTAATTTTTGAGACGTTGAATTTAAAAAAAAAATTTTGTTAGAATATTCTAACTATCTTTTTCATTATAATGGGTGTTAAAATGATTACTTTGGATGAATGTAATATATTATAAAATAATTAAAATTTATATTAGACTACTCTCAAAATAAATTTAAGGGACATTTAATTGGTTGAAAAAGAAATATGTAGTAAAAATAATATTTTATAAATTGATGCAATATATTTAAAATATTTAGAGTTATTTAAATGTTTAAAACAAATGCAAATGATTATTATTTTTTTCGTAAATTAAAATGAATGTAATGTAAAACTCAAATATCATAGGACCGATGGCTAATGACTAATAGCGAACATGGCTGACAACGAGCAATGATGGCCGATTCAACTAATGGTGAATCATGGACAGATGCTACCAACAACAATTGACAAAAAAAATTTCGGTATGTTTAAAAATCGATCAAATCTAAGAATTTCTAAATGGTTCATTTCAGATATACCAAAACTTTAATATATATATATATATATATATATATATTATTTACTTTAAACTAAAAAGCCCCTCAATAAATCTAAAATTTATCCTAATTAGAAATCTGATAAAAATATCTTAATTCTTAAATCAGTTGTTTTTCAACAAATTTATTTTAAAATAGTGCTATATATATATATTTTAGTCAATTTTCCTATTATGCACCAATTTTAAAGCAAATTTAACGTTCTGAGATTCATTGGAACAATTTTATTTAAACAAACTCCATTGTTAATAAAATTTTCAAAACATATCTTAGCATAAATAAATTTAGATCAAATCCTGACCCAAATTCTCTACGTCAAAAAACAACCCTAAGGACAACCGATACATGCATGATCAGAGAAGATCCATCCGTCAATCACCTCACCCGCACGAATCATAAGAAAAGAACTCATATGACGAACTTCCCCTCTCCATCTTCCAATCCCGTCATCGTATCATAAAGCGGTTTGTTCATCGTCTCCGGCAAATAATACGTCAGCAAAGCTCCGACGATCCCACAAACCCCAAACACCGCAAAAGGCAAACTTTGTCCGGCCACCACCACCAAAGGCGCCAGAATCGCCCCCAGCTGCGTTGCCTGCGTCACGCAACCCAACGCCGCATTCCTCACCACCGTCGGAAACAACTCCGTCGTATAAATAAACAGCAAATTATACATCGCCGCCATACCAAATATACCAATCACCCCACAAATCATTCTTATCGTCTTCATCAACACCCCTGTGCCGCTGATAAAGAACCCGATGGAACAGGACACGCCACTGAGCATCATGGTTCCTACTCCTAAAGGCTTTCTCCCCAACCGGTCGAGAAGAACGGCGGTGATGACGAAGGCCGGCATCTCAGCGACGGAATTGAGCGTGACGTTGAGGTAAAGGTTTGTTTTTAGATTGACGACGTTGAGGGTAAGGCCGTAGTATACGATGGCGCAGAGAAAGTTGATGCCGACCATTAGTATAAGACGAAGGCGTGTTCTTCGTAAGCGAAGAACGTCGATGATGGATCCCGATTCAGCAACCTGCAAGTCAGAGATTTTCGCGTCAGCATTGCTCAAGCTTAACCAATTTAAAAAAAAAAAAAAAAACTGAATTTTGACAGAATTTTGACATTTGAAAGAGATCAATAGTCGCCACCCTACCTGCGAACATTCTTTCGAATTCTCTTCATCGTCCTCGTCGTCAAGCTTGAGAGTAATGCCGGGAGGGATTTCTCTGCCGTTACAGCGTGCGATGGTGCGCATTATGTCCATGGCTTTGGCAGTCTGACGGCGGATGAGATACCATCGAGGTGACTCAGAGATGAAGGGGATGATGAGGAGAACAAAGACAATGGAGGGGAGGGAACTGACAATATAGAGTGTTCGCCAAGTGGGGAATAGGTAGGCTACGCCGGCGAGGATAGCAATGCCGCCGGAGAAGAAGTAAAAGGTGGACATTCCGGCCACTCCGCGCTTCGAGGGACCAATTGGTTCTGTTGCGAGAACGAAAGCGCATAGGCCGACACCACCGGTGCCGAAGCCGTTAAGAAAGCGAAAGCCAGTGTAGAACCAGTAGGTCGGAGAGAGGGAGGTTACGACGCCGGAGATGGCGTTAAGAATACAGACTATGGTGAGTGAGCCTTTTCTGCCGAGGAAGGAGTCGGATAGATGGCCGAAGACGCCAGCGCCTGGAAGAAAACAAATTAGCTAAGCATTTTGTCGAGCACGTAAAATACAACATAGAGGAGTCATAAAAATTGTTCTTGCTCTAGTGGAGGATCATCTCTCCTAAGAAAACAGGCTCAGGCTCGCCCCAATAAACGCTGATGAGTCGAGCTCAATAAACTAATGAGCCAATTTAACTCTACTCGTGAGTTTAAGAGCAGGCTCTTTTAAAAAAATATTAATATAAAATATATAAAAAATGTATTACATTTAGGAGTTTAAGTATTAAAATATATAAAAAATATTTAATTTTTAATATTAAATGATTATTTATTAATTTTCTTCTAAATTTTTATTCTTTTAATTATTTTATTATAAAAATTATTTAAATATGCAACTCACCTTGATCGATCTATTGGTTGGACATTTAGGATTTTAAGTTTGAGTAAGTGTTGCGTATATAAATTTGACTGAATTGGCCTAAATATCCCAAAAAATATCAATTTTCTTTCTTTCAGAATAAATGATTGTTTGTGAGCCGGCTCGAACTCAATAAATTAATTAAGTTCAAGCTCAAATCAAAGATGACTCGAGCTCAACTTTATTCGTTTATAGCCTAATGATAGAGTGACTTCACTACTCATCATGCATAATTTGGGGGGTGGGGGGGGGGGGGGATACATGAATAGAGCTCGCATGGGAAAATTTATTAAGTGCCGAGTCCAAACATAGTTTGTGTCCGGACTCCAATCAAAATAGATCACGTTGCCCATACACAACCTATGTATAACTTTGTATATAATGTGTATAATACACATTGTGTATATCTGATATGATATTTTTCTATAAGAGTTTAGACGTCCTTCGGACTTTGCACGTAATAGTTTCTACTCACATGGTGGGGGTAAATTGATGATACTTTTTATGATTTTAATGTAATATATCTTCTTCATAAACAGCAAAGTTTATTGTTACTTTGACTTCCAGCAATGAAGCAATTAATTTAATATGTGAAAAACAAGCCGCTATGGACACATCCTTCTCATTGTTAATTGCTATTAAATGCATGGAAATGGAAGACTATCTTTATTTTATGCATAAAGCCATTAATCAAAACACCACCTATTTAGCCTTTGCATCCATGCATTAATTGTATGCCGCCGCACCAACTCTACCTAACTCCTAACCCTATCCTTTCTTTCAATTTTTTTAATTATTCTTTAATTATTCTATATGGGATAAGAACAAACAAATAAAATAATTTATGAGAAGAACATCATCAACCACCTAATATTTTTTTTAAACCCTCATCTTAGACATGATCATGTGATGGGACAGTATCATTTAGGCTTCATTTATACAAATATGATTGACTATAGCAAAAGGCAAGAGCCGAATTCTTATTCATTCTGATGCTATAAATACCTACCATAGTCGCATAGTTATCAGCACCAAGCATTGCTCATAGGGGCGTAAAACGAGTTGAGTTGAGTTGAGTTTAGGTCTTATCGAGCTCGACTCTTTAGTCGGAAAGCGAGTTTTAACTCAAGCTCGTCCCTGTAGAAGAGCTCTAGCCGACTCGGCAGCCATGAGCAGGATTTTTAAAAATTATGTTGGATTTTTAAAACTTAGGCTGAATTTAGAAAAAAAGATGTAATGCTTAACATTTAAATAAAACTTAAGTGGTTCTTATGCATTTTTTAAATATTTAAATTTAATAAATAAAATAAATTTATTTTAAAAAATATTTATAATTATTCGAGCCGGATTACAAGCTCACGTGCCGAGCCAGCTCAAGCTCGAACTCGTGCTCGTTTACTAAACATGCTCAAGAGCTTGGCTCGTGAGCTCGACAAACTCAACTCGCGAGCTCATAAATAAGTAGAGCTTGAGCAGGCTCGGCTCACTTACACCCCTAATTGCTTATCATATTCAGGGCCAAAAAAAGATTTCCAAATTTAAAGAAAAAAATCATTACGGTGGATGCCATAAGCATATTCTATAGTGCCCACAAATATCATGGAGATAAGTCAAAACATTATTAATTGGAAAAAATATTGTGTAAGAATATCCTAATTAAAAAATAATCAAAATAAAATTTAAAGTATTAATTAATTTTATGATAATTTTAATGCATAGAAAAATAATTAAAATTTATGCATTTGTATTTCTCTTAAGAAAACATATAAATTCGAGGCTCATTAAAAATAAATAGAATATTATGATTTTTATTTTTCATTTTAAGCTAAAAGTTTTTATTATTATTATTACAAAATTATAAAAGTGCTAAATTAATTAATTAATTTAATCTATAAAGATATTTAAAGTGGGTACGGAAAGAACATGTCAGAAAAGTCGGGATACCGCCGGTGCACAGAAAAAAACAAAATTATAAATAAATAGAAAAGTGTAACGAATACGGAGGTGAGAATAACGGAGGAAGGAGAGGCATCTTACCGACCATACATCCGGCGAAGAAAGCTGACTGAGAAAGGCCTACTTTGTACCGCTGGCCACAGATGAGACCCCACTCGCTTACAGTCGAGGCAGCGGAACCCTCCACCCACTCCCAGGAAGCGGCCGGAATACCGCAGTTGTCCGGCGGACAACCTCCAGCGAACTTGCACTGCCACACCGGCTCTCGGTCGGCGAAGATCATGACCATAGTGTGGAAAGCCTCGAGGGCCCACGCGGCGCACGTTAGAACAAAGTGGCGAAGCTGCCACCGCCCTAACTCTCCGGCGTGTAGCCGGAGCATGTCGTCAATTCCAATCCGCTTCACTTGAGAGGGAGGTGAATGGGCCGAGCCAGAGAGGAGGCCCTCCCGGAGATCTGAGCCGGAGTTCATTTCTCCATTCGTCATTGCGACCGCCGGAAATCTCTCCGGGTAATGACCACCGCCGATGCCGGCTTCGTTTGCTTCTTCTTCTTGTTCGATTCTTCACTCTCTCGCTCGCCCTTTTTCCGTCTCTTACTTTTTTCCCTCTTTGGATGGTCGCGCTTTATAGGGATGCGTGGCGTATTATTTATTTATTTATTTGGCAGAGTGAGATTGGGCAGGTTGATTAATTAATTAATTAATTTATTTGTTTGAATTTGAGCAAAATATAAATTTCAAATTATTTATTCAATTTTTTGTATTTATTTATTTAATTATTTAATTTGAACACTATTTAATTGAAGTAAATTAATTATTTCCTTCAAACTAATAATTCGAGAATATAAATTTATTTAGATATAAATGAATTTAAGATTTTAAATTATATTTAATATAAATTGTTTGCCATGATTTATATTATTTAGTGATGTTTCAATATTAATAAAAATAATTATAATAAATCTATTTATTTTTTATTTTTTATTTTATATATATATATATATATATATATATATATATATATATATATATATATATTATATATATATATATATATATATATATATATATATATATATGTGTCCACAAGAATTAGCGGCGGTAGAGAAATATAAAATTTAGCCTCTTAGCGTTGTACGAAAATTTGATACGCATACAGATAAAGAAAGGGTCTAGAATTTATTAGACACCAAGATTTTTATGGGAAAACCACAGGGTCTAGTCCAGTTTGAATGAATCCACTAGTATTGCAGTTGATTACTAATGAGGCCCTTCCTTGGGGTAATGCCTTAGCTTGATGTACATTTTACATGGTACATTACATGTTGAGAATACAGAGAATCATGGTTGACGTGTTCTTTTGGTCAGAAGGACCATAATCTGATGACGGAGGTCAGAAGAACTGTAGTCGGTGGGTGACGGAGGACATAAAGATCGTTATCTAGCGACGGAGGTCGGAAAAGACTGTAGTCGGCAGGCAAAGTAAATCAAGAGGATAGTAATCGGCTGGCGACGGAGGTTGGAAGGACTGTAGTCGGTGGCAACATAAGTCAGAAGGACTGTAGTCGGCGGACAATAGAGGTTGGAAGGAATGTAGTCGGCGGGCAATGGAGGTCGGACAGACCGTAGTCGACGGGAGACATAAGTCAGAAGGACCGTATTTGGCAGGCGACAGAGGTTGAAAGGAAAATAGTCGATGGGCGACGTAAGTCAGAATGACCATAGTCGGTGGGCGATGGAGGTCAGAAGGACTATAGTCGATCGACGACGTAAGTCAGAAGGACCGTCAAGTAGAAGTCCAATAATGAATAGAAATCCAGCATCAGATAGATATACAGTGAAAGTCCGACAACCGGTAGAAGTCCGGCATCGAGTAGAATGTTGGTGACGAACGGAGGTCCGACGTCGGGGTAGAAGTTCGATGTTAGTTGGCAGCCGAGGAGAACTCCGATGTCATTTGGAGTTCGGGTGAAACTCTGGCGTTACTTGGGCAGAATTCCAGCGACACTAGAGCATTGGGTAGAATTTTTGAGTCACTCGGGCGTCGGGCATAATTCCAATATCACTTGGGCGTCGGGAATAATTCAGGCGGTTGTCGTGGAGGAGTTTCTTCCCTCCAATTCTTCTCTTCTTCTTCTATTCTTCTTCTTACTTGAGTCCCTTCTCATGAGAAATGAGGGGTTTATTCATATATATTCTGGAGTGGCATGGTCCGTAAATAGATGAGAGATCATGGGCAAATATGGAGTGGTTCGGATGGACGGCCATTATTCAATCATTTGATTATGGATCGTTTATCAGACATTTCAAGGTCTTAATGATGTCGGAATTCGGCGATCTTGGGCTTGTTAGATTCGTCTCGTCAAGCCGCTCAATTCGACTATAAGCACATTATGTTTGGAAACCGTTTGGTAACTCAAATTGTGGTACAAACTTTCCAACATCACTTTGGGTCCTTGATTTGTACTCATTTGGGCTCGTATTAAGTCAAATTTCGTGTCGTTGGGTTCATATTTCCGAGACACTCAGTTTGACTATAAGTTTGCTGAAATCAGAGTTCAAGTGATCCCGGATTTAATTTTTGAAGCTTCTGGCTTGATTTTGCCTCGAGATTCGTACTCGAACAAGATAATTTTTGCATGATATATCAATATATACTTTTAATATAAATTTTTTTGAATTGAATGCCATAAAAAATAGTTGCATAATTGTAGAATTGGGCATCGAAAAAGTAATTAAATTATTATTAATTAGTAAATTATTTGTTAAATATATTTTGTTAATATAAATAAATTTTATTTTATTTATTTCATATGGGTTTTAATTTTTTATTTAATTATTTTAATAAATAAATATAAATAATTTTCATATAAATGAGTGTAGAAAGCTTTTTCAGAAAAATAAAAGTGTATAATGCCTTAGGGCATCTCCAACGAAGAACTCCTTTTTTCACCGCAAAATACAGCAAAACTCCAAAATGTCGTTGCGTTGCTCCAATCGAACACCATTTTATGTGCTTCTGGGAAGGTAATGATCATGTTCCCTTTCGCGCGTTTTTCTGGTTGAGAGAGCTAAATAGCGTAGGTGAACAGTGCAACGCTAAATTTGGCGTCGCACGGTTCACCCGCAAGTAAATGGCGGAAATTTTAACGTTCGGCTGGAGCATCCGAACGACACCATACGCTCGTTTGGCGTTCAGTTGGAGATGCTCTTAGTGCGGACTGCAGAATGCGAATAGGCTTTTTTTTCAACTTTTTTTTTGGTTCCCACAAGAACTCGTTTCCCACGTGGTTATATTTTATTAGGGGGGTGATTTGCTTGGCCCAAAATTCAGAAATCTCAACTACTAGCCAAAAATGAGCTATCAGTTTAGTCGCTAGACTCTTCCTTGTTTCCTATGCTTCTTATTTGTTTTTAATTAATTTCAAGAATCTTCTATCGGCACCATGCGTGAATTAATTTGTTATCATAAACATGCAAATTATTGTATTTTTTTACTATTTAAAAATATGCTATTTTTTTCTTATGTTTGATTTAAAGGAGAGTAGAGCTGCGGTAGGAAGCAGCTTTTCTGAAAGCTGGTTGAAAAGCTATCCATTTTATTATAAAATTGTGGTAGAAAAAATAGCTTTTTTGAAATTCATGTTTCATTTGGGACAGCTTTCTTTATGTTTTTTAAAACATTTTTTAGTACAAAATATTTAAAACTATAATTTTTTGTACTAAAAAATTGTTTTAGAAAGTTGTAAAAAAGTTGTCACTAACAAAGCCTCAATACGCATACAATAGTTTTGTTGAATTCAATATTGATACGACATCACAAAATCATCTTGATCGGGCACGAATCTCAAGACAAAAACTAGTTGGAAACTTCAAAAATTAAATTTCGGGAGCATATGAACTCCGATTTCAGCAATCTTATAGTCAAACTAAGCGTCTCGGAAATACGAACCCAACGACACCAAGATCAACCCAATCCGAGCCCAAACGAGTCCGAATCAAGGGTTCAAGGCGCTGTTGGAAAGTTCAAACCGCAATTTGAGTTACCAAATGGTCTCCGATTTTGACGAGCTTATACTCGAATCGAGCGGCTCGACGAGACGAATCCAACGAGCCCAAGATCATTGAATTCCGACATCATTAAGGCCATCAAATGTCCAACGAACGGTGCATGATCAAAGGATTCGATATCGGCCGTCCATTCAAACCACTCCATGTTCGCCCTTGATCTCACCCCTATTTACGGGCTATGCCACTCCCGAAAAACTATAAATAGAGCCCTCATTCTACACCAAGGGGGAAGGAAGGGAAGAGAGAGAAGAAGAAGAGAAGGAGAAGGAGAAAGGGGAATAGGAGATTCCTCACCTCCTCGACCACCACCGCCGGAGCTCTTCCTGCCGCCTGAAGACGCCGGAACTCTGCCGGATTTTCAGGAAACGCCGGGAATTTGCACAACTTCCACTGATGCTGAAATTCTTCTCATTTAACGACAGAGTGCCCTCGTCACGCCGAAACTCCACCAACAGACGTCGGACCTTTACCCGACGTCGGACCTTCACTCTTCGCCAAGTCTCTACCCGATGCCAGACTTCTACCGGTTATCGGACTTCGCTGGACATCTATGCAAAGATGCATTTCTTTCCATTGCTAGACTTCTACCTGACGCTGTCCTACTGATCTTCGTCATCAGACTACAGTCCTTCCGACCTCCGTCGCCAGCTGACTACGGTCCTCCTGACTTACGTCGCCCGCCGACTACAGTCTTTCCGACATCCGTCGCCCGTTGACTACGGTCCTCCTGACTTATGTCGCCCGCCGACTACAGTCCTCCGTCGCCAGCTGACTACGGTCCTCCTGACCTACGTCGCCCGCCGACTGCAGTCCTTCTAACAAAGCGAACATGTCAATAGTGATTCTTTTTATTTACATCATGTAATGTACTCAATAAGACGTACATCAAGCTAAGACCTTCCACCAAGGAAGGGCCTCATTTGTAATCGATTGCAATACTAGTGGATTCATTCAAACTGGGCTAGGCCCCGTGGTTTTTCCCCCTTTTACAGGGGTTTTCCACGTAAAAATCTTGGTGTCTCATAAATGCTAGACCGTTTCTCTTATCTGATTGCGTGCCGGATTTTCGTACAACGCTAAGACGATAAACTTTATATTTCTCTACCGCCGCGAATACTCCTGGACGCAACAAATATAATATGTAAAAAAAATACAAGATTGTGCAAAGCTATTTTCTACACAACAGCTATAACTTTTATAAAGCTAATCGAAAAAACTGTTATGGAAAAAGTAACTTTTTTCAAAGTTGTTGTACAAAGCATCTTGAAAGTAATGAAATAATAGTGACAAAATAAAAATAATAATTACAGTCTAAAAAAAAAGTTGAAAGAAAGTTGTCTCAAATAAAATCTTAATTGAAATGTATTAGAAATGATATTTTTTAAATTAAAAAAAAATCATCTTTTAATAGGACAATAAAAAATTGGGATAATTTTTTTTTTAATTATTTTTTTGGAATAAAAATTTTTATTATTATTGTTATACATTTGATATATAGAATAAGTCAACCATCCAAATTTATATCATCTATTATTATTATTATTATTATTGTATAATTGATATCTATAATAAACCAATCATCCAAATTTATATAATTTATTCCCATATACTTTTTCTGGATACTTCAAAGCCATCGAAATTGAACTTTCTCTTAGATCAAGTAAAATCAAATTTGTCTTGCTTAAATAATTAGTTAACGGACAAATAGAACTCTTATGATAAGAGAGTGGATTGATAATGAAGTTTTATATGTATTTTATATTGCATGATTTGAATTTATAATGTTTTGAATTAGTCAAATATTTTACACTTATTGTACTTAATCATTAATGAATTCATATAATTATTTTGTTAATGATCATTAGAAACAAATTTGGGTAACTGTACAGCAAAAATGCTAAATCTAATTAGGACATCATTCTTCCGTGCGTGGCCTTCACATGTGACCTAAGATTCTCCTTCACATGATCTAGGGTAGTGTGTAAGTATTTTTCTTCTGGCAATTAATGTGCAAGCATTACAAAAAAAATACTAGGTTAAGGGACAAACTGGCCAAGGAGATCAAGAAGAGCTGGGCGCGAGCGAAGGCCACGCACGCACTACGCACAGAAGAATGAAAGAAGGGGAAGAGGGAGAGCTGCGCTGCGCGAGCGATTCTAGAGAGGCGAAAGCGAGAGAAAGGGGATGGATCGATAAGTGAACGTCAAACTGACATAAGAACTATGGTTTTGACTATAGCAGGTGTTAAAACCGGTGGTATTTGCACCGGTTAGAGGTCAAAACCGCTGCAAATATCTCGTTTTGGCTGCCCAACAAATGCTGTAAAAAATCATATTTTTAGTAGTTGTTGTTAGCTTAAACGATATGAACTGATTACACTTCTAATGTTTTGTTTGATCTAGCTTTTTTAGTGTTCTATAAAGTGTTTTTTTTTTTGTTAAGAAAATTAAATTCAAAAAAATTTGAATAGTTGATCGTAAAACAATAAAAAGGTATCCCAAACGGAGTAAAGATACAGTCTTATATCTTTTGATGCACTGATTCTCTATTTTGTCTCTTCCTCTTTGATAAATCCTTTTCTTATTTTCTAATTTTAAAATTGTTTTCCTTTTCGATTTATAAAAAAATAACTGATTATTATATATTTAAAATCATATTGATCTAATACTGGAACTTTTTTTTATTCATATTTTTATTATTTACATATGAAAATGGCTAGAAATATTTGTTTTATAACATACATGACTATTCAATTTAACTTCTAATTTTGGCTTAATTTAATCTAATTCAGTAAGTGTATGATAAATAAAGATTTTTTTTTGTCTTTTTTATTTCATGTCAGCAATTCTCTAAGGGCAATTTGGTTAATTATTAGAAATTTCGTGTATAGTAAAAAAATTTAAAATTAATTATATTCATTCCACATAAATTTGAATGATGGAGTTAATTTTGTTCACAATTTTGAACCGAGTTCTTCCTGACCACCACTAGATTTCAGCACATTCGTCGACCATCGCTGGACTTCCGCCCGTTCGTCGACCACCTTCGAATTTCTTCCCGACCACCGCCAAACTTCCTCCCATTCGTCGACCACCGCCGAAGTTCTTCTCAACCTTACTCGGACTTCCGCTAGTTTATCGACCACTGCTGGACTTCCGCCCGTTCGTCTACCACAGTGTCGGAGTTCTTCTCAGCCATTGTCAGAGTTCTTCCCAACCATCGCCGGAGTTTTTCCCGACCACCGTTGAACTTCTATCAATGTCTCCAAATTATTGTAATTCTACCGTTTCCAAGAAAAGGAGCGAATCAAGCTTTGCAATTCATTCAAACTTAGTAGAATTTTCTAATATGGGTCGGGCCCACGATTTTCCCTTTTTCGGATTTTTCGCGTAAAAAACTGTAGTTGTTTTTCTCCCTCTCAACTATCTGCTTGCTTGTTGGATATATGTATATTACTGAAATGCTTTATTCTTTTACTCTACTGCCGCGTTTATTCTAGCTGTAACAAGTTTAATAAAAAACAACTAGTTTTAAATGCTTTTGAATCAAACATTTAATTTTTTATAATATACACAACACATGTATACTCTAGTAAAAAAACTTAAATATGCAAGGGACACTCAAGATATAAACCCAAAGATGAAAGGCTCCAAATGCGATGACTTACATTTTGGAATAATTTTAGATGGATTTAGGAGGAATCTACTTTGTATTTTTTTATTTTGTTTTATTAATGCAAGCTTTAGCTTTCTAAAAAAACTCTATGTCGTCAAAAATAATACTGATCGGGCCTATTGATGAGTTGTAGACCAAATGATTTTTTGCAACTAGTTTTAAATGCTTTTATTCCAAAAATTACAAGGCCATCTGCATAATTATTTGAATATGCAACTCACCTTGATCTATTGGTTGGACATTTAGGATTTTAAGTTTGAGTAACTGATGCGTATATGAATTTGACTTAATTGGCCTAAATATCCCAAAAAATATCAATTTTTTTTCTTTCAGAATAAATGATTGTTTCTGAGCTAGCTCGAACTCAATAAATTAATTAAGTTCAAGCTCAAATTAAAAATGAAACGAGCTCAACTCGATTTGTTTACAGCTTAATGATAGAGTGACTTCACTACTAATGATGGGGGGGGGGGGGGGTTGTTGTTATGCTCTCTCTGATCTAAAGTGCTTAGAAAATTGAAGTGCACAAAAGTAATAACATACACATTTAAATACCTGTATACATGTCTTCTAGATCTCGTGTACAGTATCTGTATACATGCTCTGTATTAAGTCTATATATAGACTGCCCCTGTATCAGTTCTTATAACAAGAATCTTTATATTTCTGTTTCAATCTTTATGGTATCAGAGCTACGGCTCTTTCCCTACTTCCGCTAAGTTCTTGACTCCTGCGTCTATCTGGGGGTGGGGGTGGGGGTGGGGGTTGTTAGGCTCTCTCTGATCTAAAGTGCTTAGAAAATTGAAGTGCACAAAAGTAATAACATACACATTTAAATACCTGTATACCTGTCTTCTAGATCTCGTGTACAACATCTGTATACATGCTCTGTATTAAGTCTATATATAGACTGCCTGTATCAGTTCTAATAACAAGAATCTTTATATTTCTGTTTCAATCTTTAAAAAGGATACGTGAATAGAGCCCACATGGGGAAAATTATTATGTGTGGAGTAATCCAAACATAATTTGTGTCCGGACTCCAATCAAAATAAATCATGTTGCCTATACACAGCCTATGTATAACTTTGTATATAATATGTATAATACACACTATGTACATGTGATATGACATTTTTCAATAAGAGTTTGGACGTCCTTCGATCTCCGCACGTAATAATTTCTACTCACATGGTGGGGGTAAATTACCATGATACTTTTTATTATTTTAATGTAATCTATCTTCTTCATAAACAGCAAAGTCCATTGTTACTTTGATTTCAAGCAATGAAGCAATTAATTCAATATGTGAAAAACAAGCCACTATGGACACATCCTTCTCATTGTTAATTGCTATTAAATGCATGGAAATGGAAGACTATCTTTATTTTATGCATAAAGCCATTACTCAAAACACCACCTATTTAGCCTTTGCATCCATGCATTAATTGTATGCCGCCGCACTAACTCTACATAACTCCTAACCCTATCCTTTCTTACAATTTTTTTAATTATTCTTTAATTATTCTATATGGGATAAGAACAAACAAATAAAATAATTTATGAGAAGAACATCATCAACCACCTAATATTTTTTTTAAACCCTCATCTTAGACATCTGTGATGGTACATGCAGTATCATTTAGGCTTCATTTATACAAAGATATGATTGACTATAGCAGAAGGCAAGAGCCGAAATATCGAGCTCGACTCATTAGTCTGAAAGCGAGCTCTAACTCAGCTTGTTTCCTATAAAAGAGGTCTAGCTGGCTCGAGAGCCGACTTGTCGAGCAGAATTTTTAAAATTTAGGCCGGATTTAGAAAAAAAAGATACAATACTTAATATTTATAGAAAACTTAAGTGGTTCATATTCATTTTTTAAATATTTAAATTTAATAAATAAAATAAATTTATTTTAAAAAATATTTATAATTATTCGAGCCGGATTACAAACTCACGAGCCGAGCCGGCTCAAGCTCGAACTCGTGCTCGTTTACTAAACATGCTCAAGAGCTTGGCTCGTGACCTCGATAAACTCAACTCGCGAGTCAAAAAGGATTTCTCAATTAAAAAAAATTCATTACGGTGGATGCCATAAGCATATTCTATAGCGCCCACAAATATCATGGAGATAAGTCAAAACATTATTAATTGGAAAAAATATTGTGTAAGAATATCCTAATTAAAAAATAATCAAAATAAAATTTAAAGTATTAATTAATTTTATGATAATTTTAATGCATAGAAAAATAATTAAAATTTATGCATTTGTATTTCTCTTAAGAAAACATATAAATTCGAGGCTCATTAAAAATAAATAGAATATTATGATTTTTATTTTTCATTTTAAGCTAAAAGTTTTTTTTATTATTATTACAAAATTATAAAAGTGCTAAATTAATTAATTAATTTAATCTATAAAGATATTTAAAGTGGGTACGGAAAGAACATGTCAGAAAAGTCGGGATACCGCCGGTGCACAGAAAAAAACAAAATTATAAATAAATAGAAAAGTGTAACGAATACGGAGGTGAGAATAACGGAGGAAGGAGAGGCATCTTACCGACCATACATCCGGCGAAGAAAGCTGACTGAGAAGGCAAATTATTGCATCAGGTCACCTGACAGAGAGATGCGTTCGGTCTCTCTCTGTCTACAGAAAGGCCTACTTTGTACCGCTGGCCACAGATGAGACCCCACTCGCTTACAGTCGAGGCAGCGGAACCCTCCACCCACTCCCAGGAAGCGGCCGGAATACCGCAGTTGTCCGGCGGACAACCTCCAGCGAACTTGCACTGCCACGCCGGCTCTCGATCGGCGAAGATCATGACCATAGTGTGGAAAGCCTCGAGGGCCCACGCGGCGCACGTTAGAACAAAGTGGCGAAGCTGCCACCGCCCTAACTCTCCGGCGTGTAGCCGGAGCATGTCGTCAATTCCAATCCGCTTCACTTGAGCGGGAGGTGAATGGGCCGAGCCAGAGAGGAGGCCCTCCCGGAGATCTGAGCCGGAGTTCATTTCTCCATTCGTCATTGCGACCGCCGGAAATCTCTCCGGGGAATGACCACCGCCGATGCCGGCTTCGTTTGCTTCTTCTTCTTGTTCGATTCTTCACACTCTCGCTCGCCGTATGTCCGTCTCTTACTTTTTTCCCTCTTTCGATGGTCGCGCTTTATATGGATTCGTGGGGGGTTATTTATTTATTTATTTTGGCAGAGTGAGCTTGGGCAGGTTGATTTATTTATTTATTTATATGAATTTGAGCAAAATATAATATTCAATTTTTTGTATTTATTTATTTAATTTGAACACTAATTAGTTGAAGTAAATTAATTATTTCCTTCAAACTAATAATTTGAGAATATAAATTTATTTAGTGATGTTTAAATTTCAAATTTAAATTTCAAATTATTTAAGATTTTAAATTATATTTAATAGAAATTGTTTGCCATGATTTATATTATTTAGTGATGATTAAATATTAATAAAAATAATTATAATAAATCTATTTATTTTTATTTTATATATATATATATATATATATATATATATATATATATATGTCCACGAGAATTCGCAGCGGTAGAGAAATATAAAATTTAGCATGTTAGCATTGTACAAAAATCCGGTACGCATACAGATAAAGAGAGGGTCTAGAATTTATAAGACACCAAGATTTTTATTGGGAAAACCTCTGAAAAGGGGGAAAACCACGGGGCCTAGCCCAATTTGAATGAATCCACTAGTATTGTAGTTGATTACGAATGAGACCCTTCCTTGGGGAAATGCCTTAGCTTGATGTACATTTTATGGGGTACATTACATGTTGGGAATACAGATAATCACGATTGACGTGTTCGTTTGGTCAGAAGGACCATAATCTGGTGACGGGTGTAAGAAGAACCATAATCGGCGGGCGACGGAGGACATAAAGACCGTTATCTGGCGATGGAGGTCGAAAAATACTGTAGTCGGCGAGCGACGTAAATCAGGAGGACAAAAATCGACTGGCAACGGAGGTCGGAAGGACTGTAGTCGGTGAGCAACGTAAGTCGGAAGGACCGTAGTCGGCGGGCGACAGATCAGGTGCGGCGATGGAGGTGCGACGAAGGTCGGAAGGGATGTAGTCGGCGGCGACGGAGGTCGGAAGGACCGTAATCGACGGGCGACATATGTCAGAAGGACCGGCCGCCGACTACGGTCGAAAGGAGTGTAGTCCATGGGCGACGTAAGTCAGAAGGATCGTAGTCGGGGGGTGATGGAGGTCGGAAGGACTGTAGTCGATCGGCGACATAATTTAGAAGGACCGTCAAGTAGAAGTACAACAATGGATAGAAATCCAGCATCGGATAGATGTCCAGTGAAAGTCCGACAACCGTAGAAGTCTAGCGTCGGGTAGAAACTTGGTGAAGAGCGGATGTCCGGTGTTGGGTAGAAGTCCGACGTCAGTTGGCAACCGAGGAGAACTCCGACATCATTTGGAGTTCGGGTGAAACTCTAGCGTTACTTGGGCAGAATTCCGGCGACACTGGAGCATCAGGTAGAATTCCGGAGTCACTCGGGCGTCGGGCAGAATTCCGACGTCACTGGGGCATCGGGCAGAATTCCGGCGGTGGTCGTGGAGGACATTTTTTCCCTCCAATCCTTCTCTTCTTGTTCTTACTTGGGTCCCCTCTCATGAGAAATGATGGGTCTATTTATAGATATTATGGAGTTGCATGGTCCGTAAATAAATGAGAGATCATGGACAAATATGGAGTGGTTCGGATGGATGACCGTTATTTAATCATTTGATCATGGACCGTTTATCAGACATTTTAAGGTCTTAATGATGTCGAAATTCGACGATCTTGAGCTTGTTAGATTCGTCTCGTCGAGCTCACGATTCAACTATAAGCACGTTATATTTGGAACTCATTTGGTAACTCAAATTGTGGTACAAACTTTGCAACATCGCTTCGGGTCCTTGATTTGGACTCATTTGGGCTCGTATTGAGTCAAATTTGATGTCGTTGGGCTCGTATTTCCGAGACACTCAGCTTGATTGTAAGTTTGCTGAAATCAGAGTTCAATTGATCCCGGATTAATTTTTGAAGCTTCCGGTTTGATTTTGCCTCGAGATTCGTACCCGATCAAGATATTTTTGGGCTTGTTAGATTTGTCTCGGCTGGAGCGACCGAATGACGCCATACGCTCGTTTGGTGTTCGGTTGGAGATGCTCTTAGTGCGGACTGGGGACTGCGAACAGGCTTTTTTTTCAACTTTTTTTTTTTTTTTTGGTTCCCACAAGAAGTCGTTTCCCACGTGGTTATATTTTATTAGGGGTGTGATTTGCTTGGCCCAAAATTCAGAAATCTCAACTACTAGCCAAAAATGAGCTATCAGTTTAGTCGCTAGACTTTTCCTTGTTTCCTATGCTTCTTATTTGTTTTTAATTAATTTTCAATAATCTTTATCGGCACCATGCGTATGCAAATTATTGTATATTTTTATTATTTAAAAATATGTTATTTTTTCTTTTGTTTCATATAAAGGAGAGTAGAGCTGCCGTAGAAAGCAGCTTTTCTGAAAGCTGGTTGAAAAGCTATCCATATTATTATAAAATTATTATAGAGAAAATATTTTTTTTGAAATTCAATGTTTTATTTGGGACAGCTTTGTATATGTTTTTAAAAGTAGTTTTTAGTACAAAATATTTAGAACTGTAATTCTTGTACTAAAAATCTATTTTAGAAAATAGTAAAAAAGTTGTCGTTAACAAAGCCTCAATATGTTAAATTCAATTTTATCTGTTAAAAAAATATAAGATTGTATAAAGCTATTTTCTGCGCAACAATTATAACTTTTATAAAGCTGATTAATGTAAAGCTGCTAAAAGTAATAATTACAACCTCAAAAGAAAAGCAGAAAGAAAACTGTCTCAAATAAAACCTATATAACAGTATTAGAAATTATATTTTTTATTAGATTTAAATAAACATTCAACTTTTAATTGGAAAAAAATTTGTTATTATTATTGTTAAATGTTTGATATATATAATAAACCAATCATCCAAATTTATATAATTTATTATTATTATTATTATTGTATAATTGATATATATAATAAACCAATCATCCAAATTTATATAATTTATTCCCATATACTTTTTCTGGATACTTCAAAGCCATCGAAATTGAACTTTCTCTTAGATCAAGTAAAATCAAATTTGTCTTGCTTAAATAATTAGTTAACGGACAAATAGAACTCTTATGATAAGAGAGTGGATTGATAATGAAGTTTTATATGTATTTTATATTGCATGATTTGAATTTATAATGTTTTGAATTAGTCAAATATTTTACACTTATTGTACTTAATCATTAATGAATTCATATAATTATTTTGTTAATGATCATTAGAAACAAATTTGGGTAACTGTACAGCAAAAATGCTAAATCTAATTAGGACATCATTCTTCCGTGCGTGGCCTTCACATGTGACCTAAGATTCTCCTTCACATGATCTAGGGTAGTGTGTAAGTATTTTTCTTCTGGCAATTAATGTGCAAGCATTACAAAAAAAATACTAGGTTAAGGGACAAACTGGCCAAGGAGATCAAGAAGAGCTGGGCGCGAGCGAAGGCCACGCACGCACTACGCACAGAAGAATGAAAGAAGGGGAAGAGGGAGAGCTGCGCTGCGCGAGCGATTCTAGAGAGGCGAAAGCGAGAGAAAGGGGATGGATCGATAAGTGAACGTCAAACTGACATAAGAACTATGGTTTTGACTATAGCAGGTGTTAAAACCGGTGGTATTTGCACCGGTTAGAGGTCAAAACCGCTGCAAATATCTCGTTTTGGCTGCCCAACAAATGCTGTAAAAAATCATATTTTTAGTAGTTGTTGTTAGCTTAAACGATATGAACTGATTACACTTCTAATGTTTTGTTTGATCTAGCTTTTTTAGTGTTCTATAAAGTGTTTTTTTTTTGTTAAGAAAATTAAATTCAAAAAAATTTGAATAGTTGATCGTAAAACAATAAAAAGGTATCCCAAACGGAGTAAAGATACAGTCTTATATCTTTTGATGCACTGATTCTCTATTTTGTCTCTTCCTCTTTGATAAATCCTTTTCTTATTTTCTAATTTTAAAATTGTTTTCCTTTTCGATTTATAAAAAAATAACTGATTATTATATATTTAAAATCATATTGATCTAATACTGGAACTTTTTTTTATTCATATTTTCTATTATTTACATATGAAAATGGCTAGAAATATTTGTTTTATAACATACATGACTATTCAATTTAACTTCTAATTTTGGCTTAATTTAATCTAATTCAGTAAGTGTATGATAAATAAAGATTTTTTTTTTGTCTTTTTTATTTCATGTCAGCAATTCTCTAAGGGCAATTTGGTTAATTATTAGAAATTTCGTGTATAGTAAAAAAATTTAAAATTAATTATATTCATTCCACATAAATTTGAATGATGGAGTTAATTTTGTTCACAATTTTGAACCGAGTTCTTCCTGACCACCACTAGATTTCAGCACATTCGTCGACCATCGCTGGACTTCCGCCCGTTCGTCGACCACCTTCGAATTTCTTCCCGACCACCGCCAAACTTCCTCCCATTCGTCGACCACCGCCGAAGTTCTTCTCAACCTTACTCGGACTTCCGCTAGTTTATCGACCACTGCTGGACTTCCGCCCGTTCGTCTACCACAGTGTCGGAGTTCTTCTCAGCCATTGTCAGAGTTCTTCCCAACCATCGCCGGAGTTTTTCCCGACCACCGTTGAACTTCTATCAATGTCTCCAAATTATTGTAATTCTACCGTTTCCAAGAAAAGGAGCGAATCAAGCTTTGCAATTCATTCAAACTTAGTAGAATTTTCTAATATGGGTCGGGCCCACGATTTTCCCTTTTTCGGATTTTTCGCGTAAAAAACTGTAGTTGTTTTTCTCCCTCTCAACTATCTGCTTGCTTGTTGGATATATGTATATTACTGAAATGCTTTATTCTTTTACTCTACTGCCGCGTTTATTCTAGCTGTAACAAGTTTAATAAAAAACAACTAGTTTTAAATGCTTTTGAATCAAACATTTAATTTTTTATAATATACACAACACATGTATACTCTAGTAAAAAAACTTAAATATGCAAGGGACACTCAAGATATAAACCCAAAGATGAAAGGCTCCAAATGCGATGACTTACATTTTGGAATAATTTTAGATGGATTTAGGAGGAATCTACTTTGTATTTTTTTATTTTGTTTTATTAATGCAAGCTTTAGCTTTCTAAAAAAACTCTATGTCGTCAAAAATAATACTGATCGGGCCTATTGATGAGTTGTAGACCAAATGATTTTTTGCAACTAGTTTTAAATGCTTTTATTCCAAAAATTACAAGGCCATCTGCATAATTATTTGAATATGCAACTCACCTTGATCTATTGGTTGGACATTTAGGATTTTAAGTTTGAGTAACTGATGCGTATATGAATTTGACTTAATTGGCCTAAATATCCCAAAAAATATCAATTTTTTTTCTTTCAGAATAAATGATTGTTTCTGAGCTAGCTCGAACTCAATAAATTAATTAAGTTCAAGCTCAAATTAAAAATGAAACGAGCTCAACTCGATTTGTTTACAGCTTAATGATAGAGTGACTTCACTACTAATGATGGGGGGGGGGGGGGGGGGGTTGTTGTTATGCTCTCTCTGATCTAAAGTGCTTAGAAAATTGAAGTGCACAAAAGTAATAACATACACATTTAAATACCTGTATACATGTCTTCTAGATCTCGTGTACAGTATCTGTATACATGCTCTGTATTAAGTCTATATATAGACTGCCCCTGTATCAGTTCTTATAACAAGAATCTTTATATTTCTGTTTCAATCTTTATGGTATCAGAGCTACGGCTCTTTCCCTACTTCCGCTAAGTTCTTGACTCCTGCGTCTATCTGGGGGTGGGGGTGGGGGTGGGGGTTGTTAGGCTCTCTCTGATCTAAAGTGCTTAGAAAATTGAAGTGCACAAAAGTAATAACATACACATTTAAATACCTGTATACCTGTCTTCTAGATCTCGTGTACAACATCTGTATACATGCTCTGTATTAAGTCTATATATAGACTGCCTGTATCAGTTCTAATAACAAGAATCTTTATATTTCTGTTTCAATCTTTAAAAAGGATACGTGAATAGAGCCCACATGGGGAAAATTATTATGTGTGGAGTAATCCAAACATAATTTGTGTCCGGACTCCAATCAAAATAAATCATGTTGCCTATACACAGCCTATGTATAACTTTGTATATAATATGTATAATACACACTATGTACATGTGATATGACATTTTTCAATAAGAGTTTGGACGTCCTTCGATCTCCGCACGTAATAATTTCTACTCACATGGTGGGGGTAAATTACCATGATACTTTTTATTATTTTAATGTAATCTATCTTCTTCATAAACAGCAAAGTCCATTGTTACTTTGATTTCAAGCAATGAAGCAATTAATTCAATATGTGAAAAACAAGCCACTATGGACACATCCTTCTCATTGTTAATTGCTATTAAATGCATGGAAATGGAAGACTATCTTTATTTTATGCATAAAGCCATTACTCAAAACACCACCTATTTAGCCTTTGCATCCATGCATTAATTCACTACAAGAAAAAAGGTTATTAGCGACCATCAAAATTGGTCGCTAATACACATAATTTGGTCGCTAAAGCTAATAGCGACCAAAAAATTTTTGGCCGCTAATTTGTCGCAGTAGCCTCGTCGCTGAGGGTTTTAGCGGCCAAAACTATTTTTTGGTTGCTAAATTAGAGACCACAAATTAATGTTGGTCACTAAAATTATACAATTTAGCGACCACTTTTTTGACGCTAATGGTTATTCATTTAGATGCTACTTAGTTATTTTAATTATTAACTTTATTTATCAAATTTTTTAATAGCGACCAAAATAAAAATTTGCTGCAACAAGTTCAACCAATTGAATCAAGTTCTCTTTTAATTTCATGAAATGTGATTATTTATGAGTATAGATTTTGGTCATATTTAATAAAATTTATTACTAATCCAATAATTATACCTTAGTTAAAATATTTAATATCAAACAATCACTCCTGTATATTATCGCATCTAATTACCTCTCAATAATTACACAAATAAAATACATCATAAAGAAAAAACACTAATTTTTTTTACATTGATGTAACAAAAACAAAAACTATTCATTCATCAATATAGTAAATAAGGATAAGCTAGAACAAAATGAAAATGATATTCATTCATATACTTTTAAATATACATTCATCAATTAAAAATACAAAATATGAACTCTGAAATCACATATGAGAACTTACAAAATCTATTTTTATTCAAAAAAAAATCATAAATCTAAAATTACATGATTTTTCCAACTTCCAAAATAAATTGCTACTTCAAGCTTAAATATACAATTATACATAATCAATCTATTATAATAATTTTATGCCAATTGCCAATCTTATATTCCTATTCAGGGTCATCGCCAACATTGCTTTTACCAAGATTTTTAGTAACATCACTCTTTTCCAAATCTAGTAGATGAAGAAGCTTTAGATGAATCCTCTGCGAGCATCAGATAAGGAATATATCGATTAATGAGGAGCTGATGCCACCGGTTGATCCTGCCAAAGAATGCACATATCCATTGTTAAAAAAAACTAGCTTCCATCGATCGATCTATTGCTCAATAATAACAATAATAAAAACTACCTTTACATATATGATCTATTAATTAATTAAGACAAAATCATCCCTACAGGCCTTATATCGGCCTCCACATGCATGTTTTTTTCGAATGCTAGTTATCTAATTAGAAAAGTATGCACCACAGCCCTAAAGCATGAAGTTCTGTTGGTGATTGAATCCTTCAACAAATTCTGGAAGGCATCTAGTCCAAAATACTGCAGTGAAATGCTGCTCTGCCACCCAGAACATATGAATGTTTAAAAACAAGGAGGCTCAATAAAAAAAATACAATGAAAAATAGGTCAAACAAACCTTTTGTAGGACATTAAAGAAAAGCAGAATCACATCATCATTCTGCAAACATAATGAAATAATATATTCAAAGGAAACCATGATTGAGATAACACAGCTACTCTACATTCAATCAAAAGAGCAATTTGTCAAGCACCAAAAAGACAAAAAAACCTTTATTACTACATTGGCATTCATATCAAATTTCCCATCAACAAGCATATCAAGAAGAGCATTCAGAAGTTGTTCGCTTGGTTGCCACTTGCAAAAATCAAGTAAGAGACTCTGCAAAGTTTGATAACCCACACCAACCAACGCTCTAAATTCAGCCTGCATTTACAAAACTGGATTAGCAAATGCAAAGGAAAAAATAAAATCTAAAAGAATGTACAGTTTAATACAATATTCTCTTTGAAAACAAGTAGCAGACGAAAAATAATTTTTTGCAGATAGGTGCAATAAATATTCATGAACTTATAAATGAAAGGTGTCACTGCATGGAAAAACAGGAAAGTAATCAGCTGATTATGTCATGTCAACAAAATCCAAACACGTGCACGATTTGCATGAGATGAAGTTGCCTAAAGAATCTGGGGCCAAGATGTACATGCTAATGGAAAACTTACTCTTTCAAACATAATCTTATATGTGCGGAAGGCCAAAAAGTATAAAAAATGTGTAAATTACATCTACACAAAAGCATAATTATTATTTGCCTTTTCCCAATGAGTTCAATTTTATCAATTTGAATCCGGTGAACTCCATATTTTTCCATACCCGAATGTTTTTGCTGTCTGAGCCGGTGTAGAGAAGGCCGTTGAAGGTGGTGAGGGAGTAGATGTGGCCTACTTCGCGAATGAGAGAGGCGATGAGACTGGTGCCGGAGGGAAAGAGGTCGTTTTGATCCGGCGGAATGATGAAGGGATTGGTGTGGGAAGTCCAAGGAGAGGTTTTGTATGGAGACATGGGTAAGGAGACGTTGCTGTGGCGGTTTGAAGAGCTCTCTTCTTCCAATGAGGATTTGATTGAGGCATCTAAGTACATGAGATCAAAATGGTTGTAGCCGCAGGAGCATTACTTTTTTCTCTGATTTCTGTGTTGAGTTGTGAGGGATGGAATGAGAAGGAAGAAGAAGAAGGAGACGTAGGGTATGTAGAAATGAAAGAGGATGGTGATTGTATAAAAAAATATTAGCCAAGCACAACTAAATCAACATGATATGTAATAAACAGAATAAATGGCCGCAGCAGCAAAAATGGAAATCACCCTTTAATATCAAAAATAATAATACCTTCACTTTTGAATTAGAGTTTTGGGATGCCATGATCTCTGCCAAATACAAGGCTAGCTAGCCAATAGGGAGACAACAATGTACACATGGTGCGAGTACTGCAACACTCAAGCAAATCATGCGAAAAATAGGATTATGCTCCACTTCATTTAGGTGGCAAAATCAAGGCAGAAGATGATTACAAATTCTTTTACTTGAGAGAATGTTGATTGGTCTTTCTAAACAAAGTGGAAGATAATCTCATCTTTATATGAATTTGTTTGGAGTGCATCTTTACTCAAATGGCAATCATTAAATTTATGAGCAAAAGTTTGAGACCCATGCAACACCCCATGCAATTATCACAACACTCCTGTTAACTTTTGGACCACCAGCCAAAAGCAAAAAAAAATAAAAAAAAAAAAGTCTTCCCATCGCACAAAGAAATGAATTTTTAGGTAGGGTTGAGATTGTAAAACACTCATATAATCAAGTACACAAAACAAAAAGTAACTCATGAAGAATGACCAACATCTAATTTTGCTCAAAAATATATATTCATGGATCAAAACATTCAAAACAGTGCAAAATTAATTATTGCCAAAATAACCATCTTGTTGAAAGAAATACAAAAAAATAAAAATAATATTGAATTTGAACTTCTGCAAGGAAACCACCAAACCTAGCCAATGTGTAGGCCAAATGGGGCCCAACTAGATTGGTCAGCTTGATCAACAATCCCTCTTCTATAACCCAATTTGCAAGTAAAAGTCAGGAAATAAGAGTGAACTTTGCCACGATGGCAGTCACCATATAGGGTATGTCCTAGGATGCCACCAAACCGGTCATTACCTCTTTTTACTATAAGCAAGATTCTACAGCTATCGGATCACACCAATGCACGCTCGTTATCGTGCAAATCATCTGATAACTCCCCAACTTTATAGAACAATTGCAACCTCAATAGACATTTGTTTCATAAGCCATTTACAATAAATGATTGTTCCCGAAATGGTAAACATTTTGATATTAAAATACCAATGTATCATCACCATTTCAAGTAATGTCAAATTTAAAATATAAATCTTTTATGAAATTCCCTTATTAAAATCTACAAATAGACCTCAAATGTTTCTCTGCACAAAAAAACTTTCAAATTTGTTTTTTTAATCAATTTATGTTACATATAGCATAAGAACAGTAGACTTTTATAGAAAATTTAAAAATCTGCATCTCCACTGTTCAATAACTTTATGAAATGAACAAAGCACAATCCACGATCATATGGTTGTTTAATAAATGTATCGATAAAAATAATAAATGTATTAGAAACAATATGCCTAAAGTGAGTTAACAAAGCAAAATAAATCCTACTGCTACATCATTCCATGGCATAGTCCGTCACTTTCAGGATATTCCAAAAACCCATTCAAGAACTTGCATAAGTCTAAATTGAACAGAACAGACAAATATTTCTGGAAAAATTTAAGAAAATAAACTTTACAAGGTGAATCGAACAAGGAACTAAAAATAATTAAGAAACTCAAAAGAATTTAAAAAAACAAACTCAAAAGAACTGAAATAAGCGAATCAAACCGCACCATCACCTTCATAAATGAAATCGGAGAAAAGAACAATAATAGAAAAGTTACCTTTGGTTGCAAGATGATGTAGCGTCAGTCGGCAGTCGGTAGTGGGCAGTCGGCACATATCACTCAAGAAAAAGAAATTTATGAATCTACAGTAGAGAAGATGAAATGTGATTCGTGGAGAGGCACGGCACAACTTTACCTATTGCTAAGGAAAATAAGAAATCCGAGAAGGAGTTTGCAATCTGCGATAGAGACCCGAGGGAGAAACCGACAGAGAGGCGAGTTTGCGGGGTTGCCGAATAATTTCGAGGGAGGGAGCAGATCAGCGCGCGCGAAGTAGAGATGTCGAGTCGTGGCAGCGGTCGAGCGCGCGTTGGAGCCTGGAGGTCGTCGCTAAAGAGCAAAAACTAGGGCAAGTAGAAATGGACAGCATGAGATCGCGAGAGTTATGCTTATTGCTTAGGTTCTTCTAATGTGTTGTTTTAATTAAATAAGTAATTCGTAAATTCCCAAAAAAAAAAAACAAGTAATCGTTAAATTTAAATAATTTATATTGTAATTAATTTAATTATTAGATCTCTCTTCTTAAAAAAGTGAATATTAATTTCAATTTATCATTTTATTTATTAAATTTAATTTTGAAAATATCCATATAATCAGAATTTGTATGGAGGGCGCTGCCCCCGGAAACTCCTGCAGAAGTGTTGCCCCTTGACCCCGCGACTTGACTGGGAAGACGAACTCGACAGGGGGCGCCGCCACCTTGGACCTCCAGCATATCTACGAAGCTAGCGTACGACGGTCAATGATATGAACAAATATGAATCAAGCCAAATTCAAGGCAACTCCAACATATATTTTATTGAAATTGAATGATTAATCAATTACATCATTTTATTATTATTTGTTTTGCAAACAAATCATCCCTAGTTCAACCTAAATTTTGTTTACGAATAATTATCATTATATATAATGTTAATGATATTTTTACAACGTATTATGTACTATAGTAAAAAAAATAATTTGTCACTAAAATGATATAATATAAATTAGCAGTTAATTTTTCTTTTAGTGTCAAAATTAGCAGTCAATTTTTCTTTGGTGGCTAATATCTAGATTCCTTATTATTTAGAGGCCACACTTATTTTTGGTCGCTAAAAGATATCTTTAGCGACCAAATTTTTTTTGTCTCTAATTTTTTGGTCGCTATTAACCCATTTTCTTGTAGTGATTGTATGCCGCCGCACTAACTCTACATAACTCCTAACCCTATCCTTTCTTACAATTTTTTTAATTATTCTTTAATTATTCTATATGGGATAAGAACAAACAAATAAAATAATTTATGAGAAGAACATCATCAACCACCTAATATTTTTTTTAAACCCTCATCTTAGACATCTGTGATGGTACATGCAGTATCATTTAGGCTTCATTTATACAAAGATATGATTGACTATAGCAGAAGGCAAGAGCCGAAATATCGAGCTCGACTCATTAGTCTGAAAGCGAGCTCTAACTCAGCTTGTTTCCTATAAAAGAGGTCTAGCTGGCTCGAGAGCCGACTTGTCGAGCAGAATTTTTAAAATTTAGGCCGGATTTAGAAAAAAAAGATACAATACTTAATATTTATAGAAAACTTAAGTGGTTCATATTCATTTTTTAAATATTTAAATTTAATAAATAAAATAAATTTATTTTAAAAAATATTTATAATTATTCGAGCCGGATTACAAACTCACGAGCCGAGCCGGCTCAAGCTCGAACTCGTGCTCGTTTACTAAACATGCTCAAGAGCTTGGCTCGTGACCTCGATAAACTCAACTCGCGAGTCAAAAAGGATTTCTCAATTAAAAAAAATTCATTACGGTGGATGCCATAAGCATATTCTATAGCGCCCACAAATATCATGGAGATAAGTCAAAACATTATTAATTGGAAAAAATATTGTGTAAGAATATCCTAATTAAAAAATAATCAAAATAAAATTTAAAGTATTAATTAATTTTATGATAATTTTAATGCATAGAAAAATAATTAAAATTTATGCATTTGTATTTCTCTTAAGAAAACATATAAATTCGAGGCTCATTAAAAATAAATAGAATATTATGATTTTTATTTTTCATTTTAAGCTAAAAGTTTTTTTTATTATTATTACAAAATTATAAAAGTGCTAAATTAATTAATTAATTTAATCTATAAAGATATTTAAAGTGGGTACGGAAAGAACATGTCAGAAAAGTCGGGATACCGCCGGTGCACAGAAAAAAACAAAATTATAAATAAATAGAAAAGTGTAACGAATACGGAGGTGAGAATAACGGAGGAAGGAGAGGCATCTTACCGACCATACATCCGGCGAAGAAAGCTGACTGAGAAGGCAAATTATTGCATCAGGTCACCTGACAGAGAGATGCGTTCGGTCTACAGAAAGGCCTACTTTGTACCGCTGGCCACAGATGAGACCCCACTCGCTTACAGTCGAGGCAGCGGAACCCTCCACCCACTCCCAGGAAGCGGCCGGAATACCGCAGTTGTCCGGCGGACAACCTCCAGCGAACTTGCACTGCCACGCCGGCTCTCGATCGGCGAAGATCATGACCATAGTGTGGAAAGCCTCGAGGGCCCACGCGGCGCACGTTAGAACAAAGTGGCGAAGCTGCCACCGCCCTAACTCTCCGGCGTGTAGCCGGAGCATGTCGTCAATTCCAATCCGCTTCACTTGAGCGGGAGGTGAATGGGCCGAGCCAGAGAGGAGGCCCTCCCGGAGATCTGAGCCGGAGTTCATTTCTCCATTCGTCATTGCGACCGCCGGAAATCTCTCCGGGGAATGACCACCGCCGATGCCGGCTTCGTTTGCTTCTTCTTCTTGTTCGATTCTTCACACTCTCGCTCGCCGTATGTCCGTCTCTTACTTTTTTCCCTCTTTCGATGGTCGCGCTTTATATGGATTCGTGGGGGGTTATTTATTTATTTATTTTGGCAGAGTGAGCTTGGGCAGGTTGATTTATTTATTTATTTATATGAATTTGAGCAAAATATAATATTCAATTTTTTGTATTTATTTATTTAATTTGAACACTAATTAGTTGAAGTAAATTAATTATTTCCTTCAAACTAATAATTTGAGAATATAAATTTATTTAGTGATGTTTAAATTTCAAATTTAAATTTCAAATTATTTAAGATTTTAAATTATATTTAATAGAAATTGTTTGCCATGATTTATATTATTTAGTGATGATTAAATATTAATAAAAATAATTATAATAAATATATATATATATATATATGTCCACGAGAATTCACAGCGGTAGAGAAATATAAAATTTAGCATGTTAGCATTGTACAAAAATCCGGTACGCATACAGATAAAGAGAGGGTCTAGAATTTATAAGACACCAAGATTTTTATTGGGAAAACCTCTGAAAAGGGGGAAAACCACGGGGCCTAGCACAATTTGAATGAATCCACTAGTATTGTAGTTGATTACGAATGAGACCCTTCCTTGGGGGAATGCCTTAGCTTGATGTACATTTTATGGGGTACATTACATGTTGGGAATACAGATAATCACGATTGACGTGTTCGTTTGGTCAGAAGGACCATAATCTGGTGACGGGTGTCAGAAGAACCATAGTCGGCGGGCGACGGAGGACATAAAGACCGTTATCTGGCGATGGAGGTCGAAAAATACTGTAGTCGGCGAGCGACGTAAATCAGGAGGACAAAAATCGACTGGCAACGGAGGTCGGAAGGACTGTAGTCGGTGAGCAACGTAAGTCGGAAGGACCGTAGTCGGCGGGCAACAGATCAGGTGCGGCGATGGAGGTGCGACGAAGGTCGGAAGGGATGTAGTCGGCGGGCGACGGAGGTCGGAAGGACCGTAATCGACGGGCGACATATGTCAGAAGGACCGGCTGCCGACTACGGTCGAAAGGAGTGTAGTCCGTGGGCGACGTAAGTCAGAAGGATCGTAGTCGGGGGGGTGATGGAGGTCGGAAGGACTGTAGTCGATCGGCGACATAATTTAGAAGGACCGTCAAGTAGAAGTACAACAATGGATAGAAATCCAGCATCGGATAGATGTCCAGTGAAAGTCCGACAACCGTAGAAGTCTAGCGTCGGGTAGAAACTTGGTGAAGAGCGGATGTCCGGTGTTGGGTAGAAGTCCGACGTCAGTTGGCAACCGAGGAGAACTCCGACATCATTTGGAGTTCGGGTGAAACTCTAGCGTTACTTGGGCAGAATTCCGGCGACACTGGAGCATCAGGTAGAATTCCGGAGTCACTCGGGCGTCGGGCAGAATTCCGACGTCACTCAGGCATCGGGCAGAATTCCGGCGGTGGTCGTGGAGGACATTTTTTCCCTCCAATCCTTCTCTTCTTGTTCTTACTTGGGTCCCCTCTCATGAGAAATGATGGGTCTATTTATAGATATTATGGAGTTGCATGGTCCGTAAATAAATGAGAGATCATGGACAAATATGGAGTGGTTCGGATGGATGACCGTTATTTAATCATTTGATCATGGACCGTTTATCAGACATTTTAAGGTCTTAATGATGTCGAAATTCGACGATCTTGAGCTTATTAGATTCATCTCGTCGAGCTCACGATTCGACTATAAGCACGTTATATTTGGAACTCGTTTGGTAACTCAAATTGTGGTACAAACTTTGCAACATCGCTTCGGGTCCTTGATTTGGACTCATTTGGGCTCGTATTGAGTCAAATGTGATGTCGTTGGGCTCGTATTTCCGAGACACTCAGTTTGATTGTAAGTTTGCTGAAATCAGAGTTCAATTGATCCCGGATTAATTTTTGAAGCTTCCGGTTTGATTTTGCCTCGAGATTCGTACCCGATCAAGATATTTTTGGGCTTGTTAGATTTGTCTCGGCTGGAGCGACCGAATGACGCCATACGCTCGTTTGGTGTTCGGTTGGAGATGCTCTTAGTGCGGACTGGGGACTGCGAACAGGCTTTTTTTTCAACTTTTTTTTTTTTTGGTTCCCACAAGAAGTCGTTTCCCACGTGGTTATATTTTATTAGGGGTGTGATTTGCTTGGCCCAAAATTCAGAAATATCAACTACTAGCCAAAAATGAGCTATCAGTTTAGTCGCTAGACTCTTCCTTGTTTCCTATGCTTCTTATTTGTTTTTAATTAATTTTCAATAATCTTTATCGGCACCATGCGTATGCAAATTATTGTATATTTTTATTATTTAAAAATATGTTATTTTTTCTTTTGTTTCATATAAAGGAGAGTAGAGCTGCCGTAGAAAGCAGCTTTTCTGAAAGCTGGTTGAAAAGCTATCCATATTATTATAAAATTTTTATATAGAAAATATTTTTTTTTGAAATTCAATATTTTATTTGGGATAGCTTTCTTTATGTTTTTAAAAGTAGTTTTTAGTACAAAATATTTAGAACTGTATTTCTTGTAATAAAAATTTATTTTAGAAAATAGTAAAAAAGTTGTCGTTAACAAAGCCTCAATATGTTCAATTCAATTTTATATGTAAAAAAATATAAGATTGTACAAAGCTATTTTCTACGCAACAATTATAACTTTTATAAAGCTGATTGTAAAGCTGAAAAAGTAATAATTACAGCCTCAAAAGAAAAGCAGAAAGAAAACTGTATCAAATAAAACCTATTTAACAGTATTAGAAATTATATTTTTTATTAGAATTAAATAAACATTCAACTTTTAATAGGAAAAAAAATTTGTTATTATTATTGTTATATGTTTGATATATATAATAAACCAATCATCCAAATTTATATAATTTATTATTATTATTATTATTGTATATTTGATATATATAATAAACCAATCATCCAAATTTATATAATTTATTCCCATATACTTTTTCTGGATACTTCAAAGCCATCGAAATTGAACTTTCTCTTAGATGAAGTAAAATCAAATTTGTCTTGCTTAAATAATTAGTTAACGGACAAATAGAACTCTTATGATAAGAGAGTGGATTGATAATGAAGTTTTATATGTATTTGATTAATTGCATGATTTGAATCTATAATGTTTTGAATTAGTCAAATATTTTACACTTATTGTACTTAATCATTAATGAATTCATATAATTATTTTGTTAATGATCATTAGAAACAAATTTGGGTAACTGTACAGCAAAAATGCTAAATCTAATTAGGACATCATTCTTCCGTGCGTGGCCTTCACATGTGACCTAAGATTCTCCTTCACATGATCTAGGGTAGTGTGTAAGTATTTTTCTTCTGGCAATTAATGTGCAAGCATTACAAAAAAAATACTAGGTTAAGGGACAAACTGGCCAAGGAGATCAAGAAGAGCTGGGCGCGAGCGAAGGCCACGCACGCACTACGCACAGAAGAATGAAAGAAGGGGAAGAGGGAGAGCTGCGCTGCGCGAGCGATTCTAGAGAGGCGAAAGCGAGAGAAAGGGGATGGATCGATAAGTGAACGTCAAACTGACATAAGAACTATGGTTTTGACTATAGCAGGTGTTAAAACCGGTGGTATTTGCACCGGTTAGAGGTCAAAACCGCTGCAAATATCTCGTTTTGGCTGCCCAACAAATGCTGTAAAAAATCATATTTTTAGTAGTTGTTGTTAGCTTAAACGATATGAACTGATTACACTTTTAATGTTTTGTTTGATCTAGCATTTTTAGTGTTCTATAAAGTGTTTTTTTTGTTAAAAAAATTAAATTCAAAAAATTTTGAATAGTTGATCGTAAAACAATAAAAAGGTATCCCAAATGGAGTAAAGATACAGTCTTATATCTTTTGATGCACTGATTCTCTATTTTGTCTCTTCCTCTTTGATAAATCCTTTTCTTATTTTCTAAATTTAAAATTGTCTTCCTTCTCGATTTATAAAAAAATAACTGATTATTATATATTTAAAATCATATTGATCTAATACTGGAACTTTTTTTTATTCATATTTTCTATTATTTACATATGAAAATGGCTAGAAATATTTGTTTTATAACATACATGACTATTCAATTTAACTTCTAATTTTGGCTTAATTTAATCTAATTCAGTAAGTGTATGATAAATAAAGATTTTTTTTTTTGTCTTTTTTATTTCATGTCAGCAATTCTCTAAGGGCAATTTGGTTAATTATTAGAAATTTCGTGTATAGTAAAAAAATTTAAAATTAATTATATTCATTCCACATAAATTTGAATGATGGAGTTAATTTTGTTCACAATTTTGAACCGAGTTCTTCCTGACCACCACTAGATTTCAGCACATTCGTCGACCATCGCTGGACTTCCGCCCGTTCGTCGACCACCTTCGAATTTCTTCCCGACCACCGCCAAACTTCCTCCCATTCGTCGACCACCGCCGAAGTTCTTCTCAACCTTACTCGGACTTCCGCTAGTTTATCGACCACTGCTGGACTTCCGCCCGTTCGTCTACCACAGTGTCGGAGTTTTCTCAGCCATTGTCAGAGTTCTTCCCAACCATCGCCGGAGTTTTTCCCGACCACCGTTGAACTTCTATCAATGTCTCCAAATTATTGTAATTCTACCGTTTCCAAGAAAAGGAGCGAATCAAGCTTTGCAATTCATTCAAACTTAGTAGAATTTTCTAATATGGGTCGGGCCCCACGATTTTCCCTTTTTCGGATTTTTCGCGTAAAAAACTGTAGTTGTTTTTCTCCCTCTCAACTATCTGCTTGCTTGTTGGATATATGTATATTACTGAAATGCTTTATTCTTTTACTCTACTGCCGCGTATATTCTAGCTGTAACAAGTTTAATAAAAAACAACTAGTTTTAAATGCTTTTGAATCAAACATTTAATTTTTTATAATATACACAACACATGTATACTCTAGTAAAAAAACTCAAATATGCAAGGGACACTCAAGATATAAACCCAAAGATGAAAGGCTCCAAATGCGATGACTTACATTTTGGAATAATTTTAGATGGATTTAGGAGGAATCTACTTTGTATTTTTTTATTTTGTTTTATTAATGCAAGCTTTAGCTTTCTAAAAAAACTCTATGTCGTCAAAAATAATACTGATCGGGCCTATTGATGAGTTGTAGACCAAATGATTTTTTGCAACTAGTTTTAAATGCTTTTATTCCAAAAATTACAAGGCCATCTGCATAATTATTTGAATATGCAACTCACCTTGATCTATTGGTTGGACATTTAGGATTTTAAGTTTGAGTAACTGATGCGTATATGAATTTGACTTAATTGGCCTAAATATCCCAAAAAATATCAATTTTTTTTTCTTTCAGAATAAATGATTGTTTCTGAGCTAGCTCGAACTCAATAAATTAATTAAGTTCAAGCTCAAATTAAAGATGAAACGAGCTCAACTCGATTCGTTTACAGCTTAATGATAGAGTGACTTCACTACTAATGATGGGGGGGGGGGTTGTTATGCTCTCTCTGATCTAAAGTGCTTAGAAAATTGAAGTGCACAAAAGTAATAACATACACATTTAAATACCTGTATACATGTCTTCTAGATCTCGTGTACAGTATCTGTATACATGCTCTGTATTAAGTCTATATATAGACTGCCCCTGTATCAGTTCTTATAACAAGAATCTTTATATTTCTGTTTCAATCTTTATGGTATCAGAGCTACGGCTCTTTCCCTACTTCCGCTAAGTTCTTGACTCCTGCGTCTATCTGGGGGTGGGGGTGGGGGTGGGGGTGGGGGTGGGGGTTGTTAGGCTCTCTCTGATCTAAAGTGCTTAGAAAATTGAAGTGCACAAAAGTAATAACATACACATTTAAATACCTGTATACCTGTCTTCTAGATCTCGTGTACAACATCTGTATACATGCTCTGTATTAAGTCTATATATAGACTGCCTGTATCAGTTCTAATAACAAGAATCTTTATATTTCTGTTTCAATCTTTAAAAAGGATACGTGAATAGAGCCCACATGGGGAAAATTATTATGTGTGGAGTAATCCAAACATAGTTTGTGTCCGGACTCCAATCAAAATAAATCATGTTGCCTATACACAGCCTATGTATAACTTTGTATATAATATGTATAATACACACTATGTACATGTGATATGACATTTTTCAATAAGAGTTTGGACGTCCTTCGATCTCCGCACGTAATAATTTCTACTCACATGGTGGGGGCAAATTACCATGATACTTTTTATTATTTTAATGTAATCTATCTTCTTCATAAACAGCAAAGTCCATTGTTACTTTGATTTCAGGCAATGAAGCAATTAATTCAATATGTGAAAAACAAGCCACTATGGACACATCCTTCTCATTGTTAATTGCTATTAAATGCATGGAAATGGAAGACTATCTTTATTTTATGCATAAAGCCATTACTCAAAACACCACCTATTTAGCCTTTGCATCCATGCATTAATTGTATGCCGCCGCACTAACTCTACATAACTCCTAACCCTATCCTTTCTTTAAATTTTTTTAATTATTCTTTAATTATTCTATATGGGATAAGAACAAACAAATAAAATAATTTATGAGAAGAACATCATCAACCACCTAATATTTTTTTTAAACCCTCATCTTAGACATCTGTGATGGTACATGCAGTATCATTTAGGCTTCATTTATACAAAGATATGATTGACTATAGCAGAAGGCAAGAGCCGAAATATCGAGCTCGACTCATTAGTCTGAAAGCGAGCTCTAACTCAGCTTGTTTCCTATAAAAGAGGTCTAGCTGGCTCGAGAGCCGACTTGTCGAGCAGAATTTTTAAAATTTAGGCCGGATTTAGAAAAAAAAGATACAATACTTAATATTTAAAGAAAACTTAAGTGGTTCATATTCATTTTTTAAATATTTAAATCTAATAAATAAAATAAATTTATTTTAAAAAATATTTATAATTATTCGAGCCGGATTACAAACTCACGAGCCGAGCCGGCTCAAGCTCGAACTCGTGCTCGTTTACTAAACATGCTCAAGAGCTTGGCTCGTGACCTCGATAAACTCAACTCGCGAGTCAAAAAGGATTTCTCAATTAAAAAAAAATCATTACGGTGGATGCCATAAGCATATTCTATAGTGCCCACAAATATTATGAAGATAAGTCAAAACATTATTAATTGGAAAAAATATTGTGCAAGAATATCCTAATTTAAAAATAATCAAAATAAAATTTAAAGTATTAATTAATTTTATGATAATTGTAACGCATAGATAAATAATTAAAATTTATGCATTTGTATTTATCTTAAAAAAACATATAAATTCGAGGCTCATTAAAAATAAATAGAACATTATGATTTTTATTTTTCCTTTTAAGCTAAAAGTTATTTTTTTATTATTACAAAATTATAAAAGTGCTAAATTAATTTAATCTATAAAGATATTTAAAGTGGGTACTGAAAGAACATGTCAGAAAAGTCGGGATACCGCCGGTGGACAGAAAAAAACAAAATTATAAATAAATAGAAAAGTGTAACGAATACGGAGGTGAGAATAACGGAGGAAGGAGAGGCATCTTACCGACCATACATCCGGCGAAGAAAGCTGACTGAGAAAGGCCTACTTTGTACCGCTGGCCACAGATGAGACCCCACTCGCTTACAGTCGAGGCAGCGGAACCCTCCACCCACTCCCATGAGACGGCCGGAATACCGCAGTTATCCGGCGGACAACCTCCAGGGAATTTGCACTGCCACGCCGGCTCTCGGTCGGCGAAGATCATGACCATAGTGTGGAAAGCCTCGAGGGCCCACGCGGCGCACGTTAGAACAAAGTGGCGAAGCTGCCACCGTCCTAACTCTCCGGCGTGTAGCCGGAGCATGTCGTCGATTCCAATCCGCTTCATTTGAGCGGGAGGTGAATGGGCCGAGCCAGAGAGGAGGCCCTCCCGGAGATCTGAGCCGGAGTTCATTTCTCCATTCGTCATTGAGACCGCCGGAAATCTCTCCGGGGAATGACCACCGCCGATGCCGGCTTCGTTTGCTTCTTCTTCTTGTTCGATTCTTCACTCTCTCGCTCGCCCTTTTTCCGTTCTCTTATTTTTTCCCTCTTTCGATGGTCGCGCATTATATGGATTCGTGGGGTATTATTTATTTATCTATTTTGGCAGAGTGAGATTGGGCAGGTTGATTTATTTATTTATTTGAATTTGAGCAAAATATAAATTTCAAATTATTTATTCACTTTTCTGTATTTATTTATTAAATTTGAACACTAATTAATTGAAGTAAATTAATTATTTCCTTCAAACTGATAATTTGAGCATGTAAAATTATTTACATATAAATGAATTTAAGATTTTAAATTATATTATAATAAATTGTTTGTCATGATTTAATATCTATTTACTTTTTATTTTTTATTATATATATTCTTTTAATAAAAAATTTTTGAATTAAATGATATAAAAAATGGTTGCATAATTGTAGAACTGGGCATCGAATAAGTAATTAAATTATTATTAAATTAGTAAATTATTTGTTAAATATAAATTTTTATGAAGATAAATAAAATAAAATTTGTTTATTTTATATGGTTTTAAATTTTTATTTAAATTAATTTTATTATTTAAATAAATAAATAAGAATAGTTTTTATATGAATGAGTGTAGAAACCATTTTCAGAAAAATAAAAGTGTATAAAGCCTTAGTGCGGACTGCGGACAGGCTTTTTTTGGGTTCCCACAAGAACTTGTTTTCCACGTGGTTATATTTTATTAGGGGAGTGATTTACTTGGCCCAAAATTCAGAAATCTCAACTACTAGCCAAAAATGGGCTATCAGCTTAGTACGCTAGACTTTTCCTTGTTCCTATCCTTCTTATTTGTTTTTAATTAATTTCAATAATCTTTATCGGCACCATGCGTATGCAAATTATTGTATATTTTTATTATTTAAAAATATGTTATTTTTCTTTTGTTTCATATAAAGGAGAGTAGAGCTGCCGTATAAAGCAGCTTTTCTGAAAGCTGGTTGAAAAGCTATCCATATTATTATAAAATTATTACAGAGAAAATAATTTTTTTGAAATTCAATGTTTTATTTGGGACAGCTTTCTTTATGTTTTTAAAAGTAGTTTTTAGTACAAAATATTTAGAACTGTAATTCTTGTACTAAAAATCTATTTTAGAAAATAGTAAAAAAGTTGTCGTTAACAAAGCCTCAATATGTTAAATTCAATTTTTATCTGTAAAAACATATAAGATTGTACAAAGCTATTTTCTACGCAACAATTTTAACTTTTATAAAGCTGATTATAAAGCTGCTAAAAGTAATAATTACAGCCTCAAAAGAAAAGCAGAAAGAAAACTGTCTCAAAACCACTTGCTTCCTCTCACTTTCTTTTATCATATTCACACAATAGGTCAAATTAAACATAGTATTTTATAGAAAAATAATGTAAAATATTTATCTAGCTCACATCAACACAAATTTATGGGCACACATGACCATGAGTATGTTGGTGTGCACACACTCGAGCATGCGAGCATACAGGCACATATGACTGTGCATGAGAGCAAGCACGATGGCATAATAGCTTTGAGTCTAATGTTTGTCGAATGAGTTTCTTAAATTGGAGCTGCTACTTCTGCTTTTATTCCTACAATTTTTTATTTTAAAAAAGATGAAATTTTGAATTACCACATTCGGATTCAAATTGAATGAGATGATCTTTCTAACGTTGAATTTAATTAAATTAAATTAAAAAATGTTTGATAAATCAAATTTTAAATTTAACTAATTTTTCAGACATTGAAATTGAAAAAAAAAAAAGTTTAGAATATTCTAAGTAATTTTTTATCATTATAATGGATGTTTAAATCATTACATTTGTAATATATCATAAATTAAATAAAATTTTATTACACCACCCTAAAAAAAATTAGAGTCCATTTGATTGGTTGAAAAAAAATTCAGAGTAAAATTAATATTTAATAAATTAATGTAATATATTTAAAATATTTATAGTGATTTAAATTTATAAAATAAATACAAATGATTATTATTTTTTACTTGAATAAAAATGAATGCAATGTAAAACTCAAATATTATGAAACCTCTCACCAATGACCAATTAGCGATCGTTACTGACAGTAGGCAATGGTGGCTGACGACAAGTAATGGTGACGAATGGGTGGCAGCAACTGGACGCAATGACAAAAAATTTACTGTATATTTGAAAAGCGCCCAAAAATAAGAATTTCTAAATGGTGCATTTCAAATATATCAAAAAATTAATATATATTTCATTTACATCAAATCAAATATTAATATTTTCAAAACTCAAACATTTGGGTTATTTTACGAACTTTTTACTTCAAACTAAAAAGCTCCTCAATAAATCTAAAATTTATCCTAATTAGAAATCTGATAAAAATATCTTAATTCTTAAATCAGTTGTTTTTCAACAAATTTATTGTAAAATAAGTGCTATATATATTTTAGTCAATTACTCCGATTATGCACTCCTTTTAAAGCAAATTTAACGTTCTGAGATTCATTGGAACAATTTTATTTAAACAAACTCCATTGTTAATAAAATTTTCAAAACATATATTAGCATAATTAAATTTAGATCAAATCCTGACCCAAATTCTCTACGTCAAAAAACAACCCTAAAGACAACCGATACATGCATGATCAGAGAAGATCCATCCGTCCATCACCTCACTCGCACGAATCATAAGAAAAAAACTCATATCACGAACTTCCCCTCTCCATCTTCCAATCCCGTCATCGTATCATAAAGCGGTTTGTTCATCGTCTCCGGCAAATAATACGTCAGCAAAGCTCCGACGATCCCACAAACCCCAAACACCGCAAAAGGCAAACTTTGTCCGGCCACCACCACCAAAGGCGCCAGAATCGCCCCCAGCTGCGTCGCCTGCGTCACGCAACCCAACGCCGTATTCCTCACCACCGTTGGAAACAACTCCGTCGTATAAATAAACAGCAAATTATACATCGCCGCCATACCAAATATACCAATCACCCCACAAATCATTCTAATCGTTTTCATCAACACCCCTGTGCCGTTGATAAAGAATCCGATGGAACAGGACACGCCACTGAGCATCATGGTTCCTACCCCTAAAGGCTTTCTCCCGAACCGGTCGAGAAGAACGGCGGTGATGACGAAGGCCGGCATCTCAGCGACGGAATTGAGCGTGACGTTGAGGTAAAGGTTTGTTTTTAGATTGACGACGTTGAGGGTAAGGCCGTAGTATACGATGGCGCAGAGAAAGTTGATGCCGACCATTAGTATAAGACGAAGGCGTGTTCTTCGTAAGCGAAGAACGTCGATGATGGATCCCCATTCAGCAACCTGCAAGTCAGAGATTTTCGCGTCAGCATTGCTCAAGCTCAACCAATTAAAAAAAAAAACAGAATTTGGACATTTGAAAGAGATCTATAGTCGTCACCCTACCTGCAAACATTCTTTCGAATTCTCTTCATCGTCCTCGTCGTCAAGCTTGAGAGTAATGCCGGGAGGGATTTCTCTGCCGTTACAGCGTGCGATGGTGCGCATTATGTCCATGGCTTTGGCAGTCTGACGGCGGATGAGATACCATCGAGGTGACTCAGAGATGAAGGGGATGATGAGGAGAACAAAGACTAGCGAAGGGAGGGAAGTGACAATATAGAGTGTTCGCCAAGTGGGGAATAGGTAGGCTACGGCGGCGAGGATAACAATGCCGCCGGAGAAGAAGTAGAAGGTGGACATTCCGGCCACTCCGCGCTTCGAGGGACCAATTGGTTCTGTTGCGAGAACGAAAGCGCAGAGGCCGACACCACCGGTTCCGAAGCCGTTAAGGAAGCGAAAGCCAGTGTAGAACCAGTAGGTCGGAGAAAGGGAGGTTACGATGCCGGAGATGGCGTTAAGAATACAGACTATGGTGAGTGTGCCTTTTCTGCCGAGGAAGGAGTCGGATAAATGGCCGAAGACGCCAGCGCCTGGAAGAAAACAAATTAGCTAAGCATTTTGTCGAGCACGTAAAATACAACTCAGTGAGGGCCAATAGTTTACTAATAAGTAGCTAGGCGAGTTTTATTTGAAATAAGGAATGCTCGGTCAAACATAGAGGAGTCATAAAAATTGTTCTTGCTCTGGTGGAGGATCATCTCTCCTAAGTAAACAGGCTCAGGCTCGCCTCAATCAACGCTAATGAGTAGGCTCTTTTAAAAAAATTGAAGTGCACAAAAGGATACGTGAATAGAGCTCACATGGGAAAAATTATTATGTGTGGATTTTTTAAACTTAGGCCGGATTTAAAAAAAAAATGTAATGCTTAATATTTAAATAAAACTTATGCGGTTGTTATTCATTTTTTTAATATTTAAATTTAATAAATAAAATAAATTTATTTAAAAAATATTTATGATTATTCGAGCCGGATTACAAGCTCACGAGCAGAGCCGGCTCAAGTTCGAACTCATGCTCGTTTACTAAACGTGCTCAAGAGCCCGACTCGTGAGCTCGCTAAACTCAACTCGCGTGCCCATAAATAAGTAGAGCTTGAGCGGGCTCGGCTCACTTACACCCCTAATTGCTTATCATATTCAGGGCCAAAAAAGATTTCTCAATTAAAAAAAAAATCATTACGGTGGACGCCATAAGCATATTCTATAGTGCCCACAAATATTATGAAGATAAGTCAAAACATTATTAATTGGAAAAAATATTGTGTAAGAATATCCTAATTTAAAAATAATCAAAATAAATTTTAAAGTATTAATTAATTTTATGATAATTGTAACGCAAAGATAAATAATTAAAATTTATGCATTTGTATTTATCTTAAGAAAACATATAAATTCGAGGCTCATTAAAAATAAATAGAATATTATGATTTTTATTTTTCATTTTAAGCTAAAAGTTACACTAAAAATAAATATAGCGACATATGAGAAATATGAGTTTTGCTCTGCTAGGGTTCCGCCTTTCTCTTCCTTTCCGCCGCCCTTTCGTCTCCTTCGTTTGGCGAGATTTTTCTCTCATTTCTCTTGCTTTTGGGTATGGCGGCTACTCGTCCTCGTGATCCTGGTATCCTGTCTGGAAATTCGGCTCCTATTTCTTTTAAGGATGCGGTGTCAGGTTTTTCTTCCTCAACTTTTCCTGAACTGAGTTTTTCTTCTCATCGTGGCTTGCCGGCGTTATTAATTTCTGAGGATGAGATTAGGTCGCTCGCTAAGCCTTTTGAATTCTCTTTGGTGGGTCGTTTTTCGGGGCGGAGACCCTCCGTCGATGCCATTCGGAAATTTTGTTTCAGTCTAAAGTTGATTGGGAATTTTTCTGTTACTGTGTTCAATAATCGGAATGTTTTGATAAAACTGGAGAATGATTTCGATTATTGTAGAATCTTTTCTCATAGGTCTTATTTTGTTCAAAATTGTTATATGAAAGTGGTGAAGTGGACTCACCATTTGGACGTTGAGGTGGATTCTCCGATTGTACCGATTTGGGTATGTTTCCCCCTTCTTAGGCCCCATTTTTTTTCTCCTAGGATCCTTTTTGGTTTAGGTTCCCTTTTCGGTCGCCCTCTCAAATCTGATTTGGCTACGGCATCTGGTTCGCGGCCGTCGATGGCTCGTATTTTGGTAGAGCTGGATGTTACCAAGAAACATGCGGAGAAGGTTTGGGTTGGATCTGTGGAATCGGGATATGTTCAGACTGTGATATTTGATGAAATTCCTAGTTTTTGTACACATTGTTTGTCTTTAGGTCACTCTAAGGAAGCTTGTCCTATTTTACATCCTAATCGAATTGTGTCAAAAATTGGGATTTCTCAATGCGATTTGCCGGTGTTGAAGAAGCAAGTGGCTGAAGGTGCTCCAAAAGGAATTGTTTTGATTGAGTCGAATGAGAGGGAGACGAATGAGCCGGTTGTTGATTCTTCTCAATGCGATTTGCCGGTGTTGAAGGAGCAAGTGGCTGAAGGTGCTCCAAATGGAATTGTTTTGATTGAGTCGAATGAGAGGGAGACAGATGAGCCGGTTGTTGATTCTGGTAGGATGCTGGATTTTAATCCTACGGCTGATGTTTTGTTGGATAACAATAGGGAGGATAATGTTTTGGGTGAAAAGTAAGTTTCGGTTGAGGCTGATGTTTCATTGTCTCCAAATGCTATGCCTTTTTTTCCTTCGTCTGTTGAAATAAATCAGTTGGCTGTAAATGAGGGTATTGAGATTAACAATCGGGTAACTGATTCCAGTGAGGGATTGATTTCAAATGGTGTTATGCAAGAATCGGGTCCTACAGTAGGTGATGGGTTGGAACTGAGAGTCTCTCCATATTCTCAAAACTTGGTTAATGTGCATGTGAATTTAGTGGAATCCAATATTGTTTTGGGTAGTAATTCTGAAATGGTTGTTGGGTCTCAATGTGACTGGTTAAATAATTCTTCTAAGGAGAATTCGGATTCTGATTCATTTTCAGATCCTGATTTTGAGTTTCGCATGGTTTCGGGTAAACCTTTGAAGGTAGCTAAGCGTAGAAAATTTTGGAATCGAGGAGGTAAAAGAAGATGAGCTGTTTGATTTCTACTGGTTTCTGCGTTGTTTTCGATTGGTTGTTGCAGGGTAATGATGTGGCTGGGGCTCCCATCCTCGTCGTTTCCTTGTGGCAACCGTTGATGCTTCTTCTGGATGGTCCCTGCGAATACTCGAGGATGTTGGTAGTTCTGGCTTCCTACTGAACCCTTTTTTGGTTTGAGTTTTTCCAATTTTTGTTCTGGAAGTTATAAGCTCTTAGGTTTTATTTTAATTGTTGTTATTTTTAGAGAGCTTTTGTTTTGGGTTGATATTGTATCCGTTCTTTTTTGCTATATTATATATATGGTCTGTTTGCGTTAAAAGAAAAAAAAAATTTAAGCTAAAAGTTATTTTTTTATTATTACAAAATTATAAAAGTGCTAAATTAATTTAATCTATAAAGATATTTAAAGTGGGTACTGAAAGAACATGTCAGAAAAGTTGTGATACCTCCGGTAGACAGAAAAAAAAATTATAAATAAATAGAAAAGTGTAACGAATACGGAGGTGAGAATAACGAAGGAGAGGCATCTTACCGACCATACATCCGGCAAAGAAAGCTGACTGAGAAAGGCCTACTTTGTACCGCTGGTCACAGATGAGACCCCACTCGCTTACAGTCGAGGCAGCGGAACCCTCTACCCACTCCCAGGAGGCGGCCGGAATACGGCAGTTGTCCGGCGGACAACCTCCAGCGAACTTACACTGCCACGCCGGCTCTCGTTCGGCGAAGATCATGATCATAGTGTGGAAAGCCTCGAGGGTCCACGCGGCGCACGTTAGAACAAAGTGGCGAAGCTGCCACCGCCCTAGCTCTCCGGCGTGTAGCCGGAGCATGTCGTCAATTCCAATCCGCTTCACTTGAGCGGGAGGTGAATGAGCCGAACCAGAGAGGAGGCCCGCCCGGAGATCTGAACTGGAGTTCATTTCTCCATTCGCCATTGCGACCGCCGTAATCTCTCCGTCAAATGACTACCGCCGATGCCGGCTTCGTTTGCTTCTTCTTCTTAGATTCTCACTCGCCGTTGCTTTGCCCTCTTACTTTTTCCCGCTTTATAGGGATTCGTTGTGGGTTTTTTATTGGAGTATAAACTATTTTTGGTTTCTGACCAGAACTCGTTTCCCACGTGGTTATATTTTATTAGGGGAGTGATTTGCTTTGCTTGGCCCAAAATTCAGCAAAGTCAACTACTAGCCAATAAATGAGTTAGGCGAAATTTTAGGAAGAAGCATGGTTATTCCCGATATTAGGGGAAAAAGTGTAATAGGGGAAAAATTTAAAAAGAAGCAATTACGTCATTTGAATAAGCGTATTAATAGATTGCACTAGTATTAAGCGTGTATTTGAACAATGCGCTAATACGTAAAGCGTATTCATTAGAATGCACTATACTATAAAGCGCATTTTACATAATGCGCTTTAAAGGATGGCGTATTCTGTAGTTACCGCTAATGCCAACTCATGAAACATTATCCTTTTTGGAGTTATCCCCGACCAGATCCATTTTTTGCGGGCAGTTTGCGCTGTTTGGGTGGCATTCAGTGCAGCGAGTTAATGAGTGGTTGGGACATGCCGATGGCGTTGTGAGTTATACGGGAAGAGCCTATAAAAGCCGGGGTGTGCTGAAGAATGGAAGTGCAGCAGTTCTCAATTCCTTGAATTCAAGGAGAAAGAGAGGTAAGTAAAGTTTTATTTAGAATGTTTTTTTTATCTTTTATTTTTTTTGTTGAATAATTTCCTGAGTTTTTAGTTTATAAAGATTTTATATGTGATATGCCAAAAGATTTGTATGTTTAATTTTGCCCGATGAATGTGCATATATTGAAGGACTGATGTTTGCTTAAATTTGTATGTATTTTGTTTGTTATTTTTTTAGTTACCATGTTTAGTCTTATTAGTTGAAGGTGTTAATGTTGGTTTGGAGAACTTGTATTGGATTTAGTAATAATAATTTTTCAATTTTTTTAATTTCATATGTTATACGGGTGAGCTTATATGATAAATTGCACATCCATGTCACTGCCTTGCCCGAGTCTATTAACATAAATTTTGGGGCTTCCAATTTCATTTTAAAAAATTTATTTATTAAGTATAAGATAAATTTTTTTTGTTTAATTTAGTTATTTTAAAACTAAAAGATAAATTAGATATAAATTTGCAAAATATAACGAAAGCATGTTTAGGCGGGAAATTAATTTCCAGCCAGTAAAACATGATGTTTAGTCCTTTTTGAAGAGAAACTTATTTGAAGTATAATTAAGTTTATGCAGTGCACACAGATGTCGCCACCACCCCACAGAAACCTTAGTTCATAGTTTTGATTTTTTTAAATTTAAATTTTAATATTTAATGTTCATAAAAACTATTAATGTATATATTTATTTGATAAAGAAATTTACCTTTTTTTGTTCTTTTGCAATATAAAATCACTGAAGCAATATTAATATTAAGAAAATGTATATGATTCATTATTGAAATAAATGCAAACTGAAATATAAAATAAAAAATAAAATTAAAGAAAGTATACATATACAGCACTTTATATTAAAATAAATTTATATACCATATATGGATTTTGTTTATTTCAGTAGGAATTTTGAAAAAAAAATTTAAAGAATAAAAAATAGTAATAAGAAAAAATCTGATTAGAGAGGTATCGAAAAAAATTAATGATATATTTAGTAGAAAATTTATTTGAGATCTCCAAGAAACCAAACTTCAGAATCGAAGTTAAGACACTTTAGTTATTTAATTGTCTAAGCAAGAAGTTGCACTATAGGGTAAATAATGAAGACCAACATATCAACCTGTATAAGTCATGAAATATCAAGTGAATGCATTATAGTAATCGAATTCAAGAATTTATTAGGTTCAGTTCATTGGAACTGAGATAAATTTGTAATTTGACGCGTTAAAACGTTTTTCATTTCCTTACATTATGCGCACTATGTTAAGTGAAGAAGTTTAGAAAAATATGACATTCTTTCAATTGACCCTCATCTATCTTTAATATAGGATAGCATGTCACGCTTACTGTTATTTTTTGGTGGAGAGCTGCATATCGGGGATGAGTTCACAGCGACATATATTGGCGGGCAAAATCGGCCAATCATCGTTGATTATGATATATCACTTACTATGCTAAAAGACAGAATAATGAGTGCACTTAGGATAAATCCTACAACAAATACTATCAGCCTAATATGTCGCCTTCGTAGTAATGGTGGCCACTGCGCTACACATGTCATTGATGATGAGGTATGTCAGTTTATGTTATTGGAGGCTAGAATTGATCATGTCGCTGTGTACGTCGAGGCAGAACAAATAAATTTTGGGGATGTTGCTGGTCTGTCAACGGAGGTAGAAACATAAGTATATTTAATTTTATTATGTTATGGTATGGTGGTTGAATTCCTCTTTAAAAAATTTTTAAGCATAACTAATTTTTTTTTTACCAGTCCAAACCTATGGTATGACAGAGAAGTAAATTCGATAGACATGCAAAATCAATTTCATGGCCAACTTAGTTTGTCGGAGCCACCAACTTTCGTGCAAAAATAGTTGCGTCCACGTCCTAGTGTTATCGAACGTCCAATTATGGTTAGACAAAGTAATAGTACATATGAAGAAAACCTAGTATCTTCGTCGTACCTGCCTCAGTTAGAACAAAATGAAAATGCTTGGTTAGACGAAGGTATGATGGATAACAATGACGTAGATTCATACGAAATTATGGATAGTGGTAGTACTGATTCAGGAGATGGTTGTAGTCAACCTGCCACAGATTTATATGAATCAATGAATAATAATACGAATGATGAAAATATTGGTTTTGAGTTCATTGAAGATCATGCAAGACGAAATGTAGGTGGAATTGAATTGATGGAGGCAAACAATAACTTCAAGGAAACCCTTGAAATAACCGAACAATTGGATGATAATGATCAATGTGATCCTCCTGTCCCCAATATTGTTAGCTCAACTGAAGCTAGCATTCCTTCCGAAATATATGAAGGTCAAATATTTCATAACAAAGAAGACTTACAGTCCGCAATTAATGGTTGGTCAACTTCACAAAATGTTGAGTATACAAATTCGACTTCCAACAAAAGTCGCCTCACTATTTTATGTAGTCAAAATAATAATGTGCATAGGCCTTGTTGTTTCCGTTTACATGCATCACGAAATAAAAGACTTGGTGGCCTTTGGAAAGTCTCATCTGTGGGTCCTCCACATAGTTGCACTCAACCTATTATGCTTGGTGGCCATCATAATTGCACCTCAAAATTTATATGTAGGCACATCATGCTTATTATAAAACAACAACTCGATATGAAGCCGAAGGAGATAATTGCAAGAATGGAGTCGAAGTTTGAAATGAAGATTTCATACATGAAGGCATAAGATGCACGTAGAAAAGCTATCGAATCAATATTTGGTACCTATGAGGAATCATATCGTTCCCTTCTATGTTTTATGGAAGTTATACGGTTGTCCCAACCAGGAACTGTATCCAATGTTGAATTGATTGGAGGTTCATGATTTAAGGCTTTATTCTGGCATTTGGCCCATCAATTTCTAGGTGGCAACATTGTCGGCCCGTCCTAAGCCTAGATGGAACTTTCCTACTATGGAAGTATCGTGGAACACTTCTTGCAGCTGTAGGAATTGATGCGAACGACGGATTATTTCCGTTGGCTTATGCTGTTGTTGAGTCAGAGAGCAACGAATCATGGGTTTGGTTCCTTAAAAACTTACATGACTTGGTTGGAGTAGTACAACAACGTCAAAATTTATGTATAATATCTGATAAGCATCCAGGTTTGGTGAGAGGGTGGTCATTACTATTTGACAACGGATGTCGATACAGCATCTTGACATTCAATGCATCAGAATGTTTTAATGGAGTTCTTAAATGTGCTCGTTGACTTCCAATTCAAGGTCTGGTAATGTCTATATACTATAACCTTGTATCTTTATTCTTTAGGCGTTCTACAGATGTTGAGAAGTGGCTTATGTCTGGGGAATCTGAATTTGTTCCACGTATGATGGCTACATTACAGATAACTAAATGTGAGGCAAGAAGATGCCCACAACCCATAACTATTAATAGAGGTGAATTCAGAGTTGTGGATACGTCATGCCGACCACATAGAGTTGAGATTCCTTCACTTGAAAATTGTACATGCACATGTAAGAGACCACAATTATATCATGTGCCGTGCATACATGTCATAGCGGTCGTCGGATATAGGAGATGGAATCATAATCCGTTCATATCACAGTACTTCACACTCAACTCATATAGGGAAACATATTCTGGCCTTTTTCATGTTATTCCCCCTAAGGATGTTTGGCCAAATTTCAGCGAAGTTCAGCGAATCATACCTTTACTTGCACCGGCTTTCAGGAGGCGTGCAGGTAGACCGAGGGCAAATAGATTTCGTAATACAATGGATGAGGCTCATTCAACAGCGAATAAGAGGAGTGGACATTGCAAGCAAAATGGTCATAATAGGGCAACATGTCCACATAATCCAGCATCATCGAGATATAAAATAAATTAATTTTTTTTATTTTAATTAAATATGTGATAGGGTTGGTTTGATTTTGAGATTCAGTCCACTAATTAAATTTTCTTTAATGATTTTAAGATATCGTCGGTAGATCGAGGCATGGCACTTCTAAGCTGCGTCCAAGGCTTACAATCCTCATCATGTAGAGTTTCAATAGTTTGTGGTAAATACGTGTTGGGTATCAAAATAAACATTATAATGTTTATGTTAGTTTATTTGAAGATCAACGTTGTATGATGTCTTAATTTATGGAATGCTAGTTGAAGATATTCATATGTATAAATTGTTGTGTGCATCGAGTAATTTACATTTCACAAATGTTCCAAGTGTTATATATGCACCTTCATGTTTTGTCCTATTTTTCTTTGAAGTCCTTATAAAAATTGGCTTGTTGCATTAAATCTTTGCACTAGTATACATGTTCACTGGTTAAAAATTTCTTAGTTTTGCAAATATAGATAATGGCTGATAGATCGAGGCAACGACGTGGTGGGCGGCGAACCACACGTCAGGAGCGTGGGGAGGAGACAATTAGAGAAATGAGCATTGCATCTATAGGTGCATCACATAGGGCTCATGACCCTGATCAGGTCACTTAGCAGCTGCATTAACTACGTTTATTATCAAGTAACATATTAATTTCTTCTTGCTACAAACTCATATTGTTTCATTGAAAATAGGCATCACCATTGGTTCCTTCAACCCATTTACGGACTGCACATGAGTGGCCAGTGGAGTGCCCCAGAATGATTTATGTTCTAAAAAATCTAGGCCTACATAACATTCGTCATCTGCAATTCATTCATTTAGATCATAACCTCATAACATCGCTAGTAGAGCGATGGTGTCCACTAACGAACAGCTTTCATTTTACGGTCGGAGAGATGACAATAACGCTCCAAGATGTGCAGGTTATACTTGGATTGAGAATTGATGGCCTAGCTGTTGTGGGCCTGAATGTGGTGGGTGTTGGTCGCCATTGGGAATCCTGACCAGAATGCTGTGATGAACTACTAGGAACACATCCGGGCAGGGATACTGTGTACCATGCACCAGGTGATGAAGATGACATAGCCACCTTCAGGATGGGAAGTGCACAGTTGGAGTCAATGCTCCCTTTACGTTGGCTCCATTGGACATTCTATCGAGAATCATACGAGGACTTAGGTCACGGTCCTTTTCTTCGTCATGTTCGGGCCTATATTCTCTTCATGATTGGATGCTTCTTGATACCATACACATCGCGATCACATGCGTCCTTGTAGTGGTTACCCTTACTTATGGATGTTGAAAGCTTTGGTCGAATATCTATTGGTAGTGCTATACTTGCGCATCTATACAGAGAGTTGTGCCATGCTACTAGGCCCACATGCACTTATATTGTTGGATGTGTGGCATTACTACAAGTTTGGTCTTGGGAGTGATTATACATTAGGAGACCAACGTTACGTGTACCACAAATACACGATTTCGGTGGCAGACCACTGACTTGCAGGTATAAATCTATAATTATAATAATTAATTACACTCAAATGATTATTTTTAATATTATGTTATGTTAAATATAGATGGGATGAAGATCAGATACGAGAGTTACCATCCGGAAACACGATGACATATCGTGACGAATTTGACGATTTAAGGCTTAGTCAGGTAAAACGGATTTTCACTCAACCCTCATTTATTTATGAAAAATAAAGAATCATTTAGTTTGTTTAACTCATTTGATACTAGGTGGCCATGACTCCATACACGGATGAGATCCTTGCAGCTTTGCCTAGCCAATGTTTGGAGGGGAGAGACATATGGCGTGCTCGAGTTCCCCTCATTAGCTGGAAGCGTGCCGAGTGGCATCTACCTGACCGTGTTATGAGGCAATTTGGGAGAGTACAATTCACTGATATTCCATCGATGGAACAAAGTTTTAGAAGGATTGATGGAAGATGTAGAGCAGATTTAGATTGGACAATTCAGTATCGGGATTACCTTGAGCTATGGGAAGAAAGACGAGCATATGTTATAGCAATAACTCCACCAGAAGGCACAGGTAATTGGGAGCTAGGCACATACCTACGGTGGTATAGATCATGGGCATCGATTTATCTGTTGCAGCCACAAACAGAGCCACCGGAGACTTTCTTCCCTCGATATCCAGGAGAACGATTAGTGGTATGTAAATTTATTTAATAATAATTTTTAACATGTTCTTCAAAAAGGATAATTTTACAAGAATATCGCATCTTGTAGGCTGACTACTACATTCGTTCAACTGCAATTCTAGAGCCTTTGGCGGGGGGTCAATGACAAAATGCAAGTTCATTATAATTAGCAGTTGACCAGGTAGCTGAACTATCTTCTAGAGTGCAACGTTCAGTTTATATCGACTATACAACTTTTGATGCAACAACATATGAAATGAGCTAAAATAGAGCTGAAGGAGCAAGACGGTCAACCTCTGATTCTCCTTCTAGATCCATGAGAAGTCGCCACCACCAAAATACTGAGCGGGAAACACCTAGACATTCAATGCATATTCCGTCGTCCTCCTTTGACATGACTGGGGCAGGGCCATTAACACAACATTAGAGCACATTCCCTATACAAGCTAGCGGTGCACATGAAATATATTACGGTACACCATCTCAACATCCCACAACGCAATCATTTTTTCTAGTTACAGTCGCAGAGTGGATGTCAAGTGTTGGGTTACCGACCTCCCCCTCGCAGCAAGATATTTTATTAATGGGAGGACAAACATCACAACAGTACACTGATGCGACACAACATCAATCGGAATATCAAGAATAAGAAGAGGATTTTATTGAGGAAGAGCAACAGCTACAACGACGAAGATGAAGGGCCCCAGATAGGTTTACTCCTGGCAGTAGGGCTCTTCGACGTCACCGATAGATAATCTGTAATAATATTTTTCTCTTATTTATGTTGCCTTCTTCATTTGTATGTGAGTGTAAATATGAATGTTTGGTGAGAACTAAGGTTAAACATTTAGGTACTTTAATATCTACTATTTTGTGCACTCTTACTTATGCTCATCAATAAAGTTAAATTTCTTTTTAATACAATTATTTTTATCTCACTGAGTCATTTTAACTAGAACTCATTCTCCAATATGTGTATGTAAACCTAATCTCTTATAATAAGGTCCACATTTTTTAAAGTAATTTCATATAATTTTTTTCTCCATGCTACATAGGAATACACTTGTTAAGGAAGAGCACTTCATTACTACAAAATGTAGTAATGAATGCCCGTTGGATAAAGAAATGGTGCAATGGTTAAAGAGTAGGCCAAATGTGTGCCAAGGTACGTGAGATTGGATTAGGGGATGAGAAATTGAGTCAGATATAATACTTATGTGGTTAGCCAGTTTATAAAAAGAGAAGTGAGAGTCACTTTCTTTGCCTCCGCAGAGCTCTCCTCTTTCCAGATTTGGGAATTGGTGATTGTTTAGGAACTCAGTTCCTTCCCTTCTTGTACAGACAGTTCCCTCATGTAATTTGTATTTCATTATTTACAAGTAGATCAGTCATTTAAGCTTAGCAGGTTAGATCATTTTTCTCTTAACTCTTTCCCCCTTGGGTTGCTCTTTTCAAAGTTTTTCTAGTAAAGTGTTGTGAGCTTGCATTTGTACAAATCTTTCGATTCTTTTTTAGGGTGGTTGTAGATTTTATTCTTTTCCTCTTTTTGTCTTCTGTAAATTGGATCACTGAGGGTCGCCATTGAAGCTTTTTGCACTGTTCTCCTATTTTCAACTCATTTTTAATGGTGCAGGTTAGATATTAGCCATCAGGATTTCTGAAAAATATTTTTTAGTTTATGTTAAAGCTCATTGGATTGGTCTTGTCAAAATATTTATTTTTATTATAAATTTATTGAAAATAAATATAGTATAATAATGTCAATTTCGTTTTGTTTTTAGTACGAAATTTTGATTGGGTTGAGATGTAGGATTATGTTATGATCTGTATTTGATTAGAGAAAATTTAATGAAATATAAATTAGTTTTTATTTTTGACATCAAAATGATCGAGTTTGAAATAATTTGTATATTAAAAAATTTGGAATATAAAAAATATTATTTCAGAAAATGTATAATGACGTCAAAGTAGATCAAGTTGTGCTTGTGAACAAAATAATTTGTCTTTTGTTATAATAACTATTTATTAAAGTTGGCATGTCATTTTGGGGCAAAAAAATAATTAACAGTTCAACTTAATTTTTGATGAAATTATTAAAAATAGATCTAAGAGATTATTTTAAGATTCTAAGTGGTGAAACCATCACTTATGGGAGTTTTTAGTAAGATTTTTGTTCTTTTTTGTTTATGGTAATTTAATTAGCATTACAAAAGTATTTACTATAGATATTTAAAAGATGATTATGCATTTTTTTAAGAATATCTATTTATAATCTTAGAAATCTTTTACGCCGGGCCCAAATGCAATCCTCCAAATAGCATTGACCAAAACACTCACATCGCCATCATCCAACCCAACCTTCAATTGTTAGATAAGGGATCTTCCAAAGAATGTGCCTTTGTGTAGTGCTTGGCCTTCCTCTCAACAAGGAGGCCTCAAGGGGTTCTCAAACTTATCATTCCTCTGTTTAACTCCTGGAACCTTTTTGCGTTATCCTCTACCTCCTCAATGAGTACATGGCACAATCAATAAAAATTAAACCCTTTATGACTCATATTATTTATATTTTTATCAGTTAGACACCATATGTAATCGGCTAAAACACAAAGCATCTATCTCAATGGTCAAAGCTCAGGACAATATGTTGTTTCAAAGTATCTCATTTGCATTATCATTCTTTTGGTGTTATTTAGGTCCGGGCCTCCATGATTGCCACCCACAACTTCACCTTTGCCTCCATGGCCTCATTTCCAAATTGATAGTCTGTCTCACGCAACTACATATGACCTTTAATGTCAAGTCCTATAATCATTACACTATAATGGTGCTACATAAAAAGTACAACTAAAGAAAAAATTATGATGGACCGTTTAACTCTCTCCAAAAGGACTAGTGAGATGGAGACCAAATGGAGTACTAAAGAAAACAAGAAATCAAAAGCTTGAATCTAATCAAGAATTTATAGGCGTCAAGACTCTCTATTGCCCGTGTAGAATCATTTTCATTCTTTGTTGTTCTTTTTCTCTTTCCTTCTCAAAGGAGGAAATATTTATAGTGCGGGCCATAAGAGTATTTCTCTCTTTCTCCTAGAGGAAGTAACCTAGATGCCTTCCTTATAATCAATACATATGTTGAATATTAATGTTTTGATTGATTATATAGTGGGCATGGGCTACTTGATTGAAACACTATAAAATTCTTTAGTGTCCTATCTTTTTGAGTTTTAAACTATTCATGCTCCTCTTCACCTCCTCATTAAGTAGTTAGCTAAATTAGATTATGCTTTCCCTTCTCTTTGTTATAAACATTTAAAGTGTATACTCTTCATTGCCATATCAATTTGAAAGATTTTCTCTATCAACACTAGGTTATAAGCACTAAGTGTCACCCCTATGAACTTAACTCATGGTAGGAGAGGATGAGTATAATCTACCAAGATTTATGTCATGTCCATTAAGAATATCACTCAATAAAGGAGAAGATGAATACAATCTACCAAGAACTTAAGGCATGTCCGTTAAGAGTATCACTCAATAATTTTAACATATATTATAAGAGTTGAATTAAGTTCCTTTAGGATTGATTGCATCCTTAATTGGGATGAAATAGTCAACGGGTATTTTCTAAATCAAAAGTAAAATGGTTTATCTTGTGACAATAACTATTCTTTCAATGTAAAGGCTATGAATCAACTTTGGAATTAAAAATTCAACTAAAGACTATTAATATAGTTAATATTTACTCGAAGTCTTTTTGTGATATTTTTCACATATATAAAGTTTTAGAATTTAAGTGGGATTGCCCTGAATACATATAAAGACTATATGGAGGGAAGGAATTGTCCAACTGCAATTGTGCTTGAGACATTAATTTGAATTTCCTTTTTAAGTGGTAGTTAGGATTGCCTCATAGTCTTGTTTTGCATCCTTAATAATTAATACATCAATATAGCAGAAAGGAGGATTTGTCTAGCCACTATTATGGTTGAAATGTTAATAAAAACATTCTTTAGAGACCATAGCTAGAGTTTCCCCTAAATCAAAACTTGTATCTTACATAACTAATATATATTAGTGGACACTTAAGAGGAATTATCTAGCTACAACCATGCATAGGATGTTGATATAAATATATATTTTCCGTTTTGATGTTTTAGCCATATTTTATGATTCCCATAAAAGTTATACATCAACAGATGATAATGTGATATCCGAACTACAAGTGTGCTTGAGATATTGATACGAACATCATTTTAAAGCAATAATAAGGTTGTCCCTGTATTAGGAGTATCCCTCATAGAACTAATACAACAATGGATGAATGATGGTTTGCTAAGCTATGAGAGTGTAAGGGATATTAATGGAACATCCTTTCAAGATTATAGCCTAAGTTTCCACCTAACATCTTTTCTTTTCTATAGACAATGCCAAACTACTATATGGTTGAAGATTCTGATGGTATTAACAGGGGTTTTATTTTCTTGGCATTGAACTAAAACTTTGAACACATGCACAAATGAATAAGCATATATAATGCATGAAGTTTTTTAAGTGAAAAACATGAGAATACAAAAAGTCATGGGCTTAGTTTCATTGAAATGATTTCATTAGTACAACTACAATATCAAGCCTTTATCCCACTACGTGGAGTAAGTTGTATGAATTTTTTTCTCTATTGTATTCTACTAAGAGTCATATTCTTATGGGAAATTTTTTAAACTAAGCATCGTATTAATTATAATTAAGCGATTAACCAACGAAAAAAAAAATTTAACTCGCTAAAGTCGCCCGTTTAACGGGCGACTCATATTTTAAGTAAGTCGCCCGTTCCTCAATAACTAAACTAACTGTTATTTCATAACGGGATAATGTAATTGTAGTAAGTCGCCCGTTGAACGGGCGACTTACTCTTATGAATATTAAAAAAAAAATTGCAACTAAAAAGGATTATGATTAATTATTATATATTCTGTTTTATGAATAAAAGTTGGATTTGGTATATATATATATATATATATATATATATATATATAAGAGGCTTATTTCAACCGAAGCTATGAACTCATTTCCCAAGGGTAAACGACAAACTAAGTTTACTGAGTACTTCGACGTATCATATTTTAGGGATTTCAGAATTCTAATCTTCAGTTGCTCTAAGTTCATATTTGCAGATACTTGCAACGGCCGATAACTACCCCCAACATATGTTGGTGAATATTTATAACCTACAATTACCCATACACAATCTTACTATACTTCAACAAATAAATTCACACATAGCAATTTAACTAAATATATTTAAATAGATATTTTTTTATTCACATAAAGATTAACTAAAGAAATTTGCATATAACGTTCGTATTTATATTAATTTTTTATACAATTATTCTCATCATAATTATTTGAAATTAAATATTTTAAAAAATTAACTTTATATTAAAAATTCCTTGTAATCCCTCAAACATTATAAAAAAATTCTATAACTATTTAGTACTAACTATTACCAATTATTGAAGGTAAATGAATGTTGGCCCTTTATAACGATACGTTAAGAAAATGCATGTGAAGTAGACCATCCTCCAACATTTAACTTTCTATTTTAATAGGGAAAACCTTATATCAAAATCTAACCCTAACACGAAGATATGACTTTCGTAGTCATATTTGTCAAAAAAATTTGTGTTGTCTAAGAAACGAAAGGAAATTAACAAAAAATATCCTTATATTAATTTTAAGATATCTTTAATACAAATTTTATTCAATTATACATGTATTATTTTATTTTTTTCCAAAAAAAATTTCATATAATATATGCTCAACATATTATATATCTCAAAAAAATGTAAATCTACATTTGCCCAAAAGAATCCTAGCAAAAATTAAGTTCTTTCCACAAATCAAAAAATTCCTCAAGCTTTCACAATAAAATACCACTTTGCACACACAAAACCTAAATCTAAGCACTAAAGGAACCCTAAACTTCCAACATAAGTCATTCAAATGAAAAAAACCACTAAAGGAAAGAAATTTAACACAAAAAATTCAAAAAAAAAAAACTTTTAAAACTACCTTACCTCGCGGATTTGCCCAGATTTGCCGAGACTTGAGGCAGAAACGAACTCTTTTAGGGCAAGAAAAGGAGTCTTCGCGGGTGTATAAAGTGAAGAGTAAGTCGCCCGTTTAACGGGCGACTTACTTAAAATATAAGTCGCCCGTTCAACGGGCGACTTTGGTGAGTTTAAAATTTTTTTTTTTCGTTGGTTAATCGCTTAATTATAATTAATATGATGCTTAGTTTAAAAAATTGCCCTATTCTTATTTACATCTAATAAAAAAATCATTGCTAATACTTTCTAACCAAGTCTTTTTAGGTATACCTACAGCTTCCTTAACATAGGCCAAATTAACATTATCATTGCCAAGCCCGAAGCCTTAGATAAGAAAAGTGAAGGGCTGCGTTAGGTAGTCAACAACCAACGTAAAACTTGTCGAATAAGAGGGAAATTACTTCACTAGTGTGAGTCGTATATTATAAATGACGCACTTTCTTGTACTAAATAATTTATTAAGAAAATGTAGTTAATATAATTTATGAAAGTCATAATTCATAATAGAAGTAGGTAGAACCTTGAGATTTAAAGTTGTCAATAAGAGATAATCATTGGTTTTTTATAGGTATCCTTGTGAATAGGTAGACCGATCAAAAATGGTGGGCGCAGATCACAATGGTAATGACACTTTAACTTTGGTGGTGACAATGAAAGATAGAGTTGGTGATGATGGTGTTCACCTCATTAGTGAAGGCACACGTACACGCCCTGTCAATGATGATGATCTTAGTATTTGTGAGAACATGCACTACAAAAAAATTAGTTTATAACAACATATATATTAAGACACTTATATTCAAGTGCCTTAACAGATATTTATTAGGACATATTTTGATTTTGCGCTCATTAATGTAGCGATTTGGCGCTAAGGCGCTAACAGAGCCATCGTGTGATTAGTTACTGTGTATTTCATTTTTCTCGTCTCAACTGCTTCGCCTCAGTCGCTCCTTCCGTCCTTCGCCTCCAAAGCTTCGCCTCCGTCGGTGCTTCGCCTCCGTCGAATGCTTTCGTTTTCTTCCTGTTTGCCCATCCTTTTCTCTCTGATTCGCAAATGCTACATCAACAATCAAGACCTTGCATCAGGTAAAATGATTTCAATCATGCCTTTATACTTCAAAAGCCAAATCCCCATGGTTTTGGGTTTAAAAAAATTTCTTCTTTCTTCTTTTGATTTCTAGGGTTCTTGATCATGTAAATTTGACACAAAACAGAGTTATTTGGCGGTTTGGCGATAAAACAGAGATCGTGCGAATAAGTGTTCGCGGTGCTGCTTCTTGTTCTTTCATCTTCGTCAAATTTATTTGCCCTTTAATTCATCGGCGTGGGTTCTCTTCATCCGCTGATCGCTGCCGGTGCATCGACAATCACGACCATTAATTGCAGGTAAATCTTCTCGTGCTTTCAATCGCTTGGCTTAATCCTTCTTTGAAATCCGAATGCCTAGTGTCTAGGTTTAAATAAAAAATTTTCATTCTTCTTTTCATTTTCTAGTTTCCGAGCAATCAGCGTATAGAAGTTGTAGTCGCTGATCTTGAAGTTCTTCAGGACATTGGTCTCTTGTTTTAATCTATTTGCATTTTCTTGTTTGATTTGTTGCTTCCCTTGTTTATATCGGAAATATTCCCTGCTACAAACTGAGTTTATTGTTTGCTCTAGTTGACTTGATTGCATTATGCTTTTTCTCTGATGTTTTGATATTGACAAGTCTATGCATTGAAAATACATTCAGGACCAAATATGAATTTTTTAAGGAATTATGAACCAAAAATACCTTTACAACCAAAATTTGTTCCGGGGGCGCTGCCCCCGAAAACCCCCGCAAGGGCGCTGCCCCTTGACCCCGCGACCTGACCGGGCAGGTCGAATCCCGCCAGCGGGCGCTGCCCCCTTGGACCCCCGGCCATATAATAGTTTAGAAGACCAATCTTGAGAATTTGAACTCGTCTAAAACGTGATATTTAAATAGAATGTCTTCATTTTGTGCTAATACATAAAGTAATTGGTAATGATATCTCTTGTAAACTTGATATAGAAGAAGAACTAACATTGTTAGAACTCTTTTAGCTTTAAGAAATTCTTAGTGAACTACCTATAAGAACTATTCTTAACCAATTCATTTATCCTAAGACAATAGTTGAATAAGTTTTACTTTTTACAAAAGAAGGTAAGGAGACAATTCTGAAGTATTAGAATAAGGTTTCAATAAAATACTTACATAGGTGTTGAGTTGCCTCACAAAGCTTGAGAGGTTGTTGTGTTTGAAGTAATTGGGAAGGATACCTTTGCAAACTCTGGAGGTCTCCACACCACAAAACTCGTAGCTTTTTATTCCTAAGACACCATATATTTGATGGATGAATCATCAGCAACTTGAGAAATGCAGTAGGAACTGATTTTTTAGACTTTATAGAGCCCACCATCTACATTTTTTTCCACAAAAAACCGTAGGTTCAAAGCAAGAAGAAAGAAATGGTTTTATTTCTTCTCTCGGCATATATTACCAATTTTTAGTCACAGTCCACTCAAATATTCTCCCATTTTACTTCCCTCTCACTCAAACTTCTGATGTAATTTATATGCATATACAAACACTGGAAATTATTAAATATATGTTGTTGTCGCTCTTTTCCAAAACTAATTTCATATGTTCATTGCAAATACATTTATAGATTTAAAGACTACACTCACTACAAAAAAATTACTTTTAAAGGCATATATATTAAGGCACTTAAATAAAAATGCCTTAAGAAGTAATTATTAGGGCATGATCTTTTTTTCGCGCTAATTAAACTCATTAAACAAAGAACTAAGGTTCTCTATCCCATCAACCATAATTGGTAAGTGCAGGTAAAGCGCAACCAAAGTGCACTCCACATGTCAAATTTTAAGTGGATGTCCGGACATATCTCTATATTCGGTGTCCGCACCTAATAATTTTTCCTTTGTTTGAGAGAAAAAAATTCTTTTTTTTTGTTTTCAGTCTGTATCTAATATGAAAATAATGAATATGTATGGTTGGAGTAGAAGCTTCAAACTCCTATTTATGAGAGGAAAGGAAAGCACAGAAAAAGAATGTGGAAAAGTGTAAGAATAGTACTCAGTGATTGTTAACTGCCCATATATTTATTTAATGATTTGACATATAGATGTTTAAGATGAGTGAAGAAGGCTCTTCAAGTTGAGCCTAAGCAAATCCTACAAGAAATCTTCATGGAAGTACTAATTCGTGAGCATATCAAATGAGCTTAGATAAGATCAAAGTTTACTTGAGTAGTTATCATGGTTGTCAAATGTATGAATTTTCATCAATGGATTATTTTTTGTCAAATATATGGAAATAGATTTTTACAAAAATGAATTTCAGTTTGGCTATCTTGAAACAAGCTTATAATTTCATTCAATATTTCAAGAACTTTAGATAATTCCTTTAACTACAAAGCTTTCTTCATTATTTCTATTGTTGCGATATATTTAGGCTTTGTTTGGAACGGTTTCTTACTGTTTCTTAAAATAGCTTTCTAATATAAAAATTAAAACTTTTGAACTAGAAAGCTGCTTTAAGAAGAAGTAAGAAAGTGATATCAAACGAAACCTTAGTTTTAGCAGTATATAAAGTCCGAATGTCCACAAATAAGATTTCCAATAAATTTTACCTCCACATAACATAAAGATTTAACTTTTTATTGAACTTTTTTAGTTCATATTTCTTGCATAATCTTAATCAGCATAGCCAAGGAAACAGATATTTATATTATTTGTTCTTCAAATTTTAATCATACATACAAAACTTCTACTCATAGTCCCCTCAAATATTCTCCATTTATACTTCCCTCTCACTCAAAATAAATTAACTCCAAAAATCAATTTGTCAAAATTCACTACCAATGTTATCATATAAGATTTTATTTTTGTATGAAGATTTTTTTTACTCCTTGCTTAATCACTTGTTTATTTATAATTACAAATCAAAGAGTGTACTTCAAACCTTTTGAATATGCATCCACTAGTTCTAATTTTTTCTAATATTCATTTCTCCTTTGCTATATGAAGGTTCTAATATGGAAATGAATAGAAGTTGGATGTATTGTTCAAGGAGTAATATGATTTTTAAAGGAGTTAAAAACTTTCTAAATTTTGCATTCAGTTATGGAAGTTCAAGTGGAATGATACTATGCCCATGTAGAGATTGTGGAAATGGCATTTGTAGGACAAGAGATGATGTTGAAGCTCATTTGCTTTGGAGAGGATTCAAACCAGGATATTACAATTGGACTGCTCATGGAGAAACTTCATTTAGAAATGGCATTGGATCACATTCTCTCAATGTTGATGATGTTAATGATGATATGAAAGGGCTATTAAATGATGCATTTGGGTTTGAAAGTAATACTGCAGATGAACAAGAAGAAATTAATAAACCAAATGCGAATGCTACAAAGTTTTATAAGTTGATAAGTGACTCACAATAAGAATTATTTCCCGGATGTAAAAAGTTCTCAAAACTTGATTTTCTTGTTAGGTTACTTCAACTTAAATGCCTTGGTAATTGGACTCAGAAATCATTTACTATGTTGCTTGACTTGTTAAGGGAAGCAATTGAAGATATTCGTCTACCAAAGTCTTATTACGAGACAAAGAAAATAATTCAAGATTTGGGCTTGAGTTATAAAAAATATGATGCATGTCGTAATGATTGCATTTTATATTGGGGTCCTCATAAATTTAAGAATGAATGTGATATTTGTAATGAGTCAAGATGGGTTGCAGAAGATAGCACTTCAAAAGATATATCAAGTAAAAAAAAGAAAAAGGTGGCAGGAAAAGTCATGTGGCACTTCCCATTAACATCAAGATTGCAGAGATTGTTCATGTCATCTAAGACTGCATCATATATGATATGGCATAAAGAAGATCGCATAAAAGATGGTTGCATGAGGCATCCGGCTGACACTCCAGCTTGGCAGCACTTAGACTACCACGATACAAATTTTGCTGCAGATCCTAGAAATGTACGATTGGGTTTAGCATCAGATGGATTTAATCCATTTGGGACAATGACTTCAACTCACAGTACTTGGCCTGTTGTATTGATGTCATATAATTTGCCACCTAACCTGTGTATGAAATCACAATACATGATGCTTTCTTTGCTTATTCCTGGGCCAACTCAACCTGGAAATGATATTGATGTTTATTTACAACCACTTGTGGCTGAGTTAAAAGAGTTATGGGAAATTGGTGTGCAGACTTATGATGCATGTTCTAAGGAGAATTTTCAAATGCGAGCTGCATTATTATGGACTATAAATGATTTTCCATGTTATGCTAACTTATCAGGTTATAGTACAAAAGGGAAGTTTGCATGCCCTATTTGTCAGGAGAGTACATATTCTGAGTGGTTACATTTCAGTCGTAAAAGATGTTATATGGGACATCGGAGGTTCTTAGATCACGATCATCCTGATAGAAAAGATAGTCGATCTTTCAATGGTTGTGAAGAACATGGGACAATACCAATACCAATTAATGGATCCAAAATTGTTGATATGCTAAGAAGCATAAATGTGAAGTTTGGAAAGAAATCACCTCCTAATCCTAATTTGCCTTATAATTGGAAGAAGTTTAGTATATTTTTCAAGTTGCCATATTGGGAAAGAAATCTTTTACGTCATAACTTAGATGTTATGCATATTGAAAAGAATGTATGTGATAAGCTTTTGGGTACATTGTTGGATCTTGATGGAAAGACAAAAGATCATTTGAATGCACGCAAAGACATGGAGAAAATGGGAATACGCCCTTCATTGCACCCTACTTATACTTCATCTGGACATACTTATTTACCTGCTGCATGCTTTACCATGAACAAAAAAGAAAAAGAAATTTTCTGTAAAGTCTTAAAAAATATTAAAGTGCCAGATGGATATGCATCTAATATTTCAAGACGAGTGCAACTGAAACCACTGAAAATATTTGGATTAAAGAGCCATGATCATCACATAATAATGCAACAATTGCTTCCATTATGCTTAAGGCGAGTCCTGCCTAAGTCTGTTCGCTCTCCTCTAATTCGACTGAGTCATTTTTTTCAAGGCTTGTGCTCTAAAGTTCTTCACCCAATTGAGCTTCTTAGATTGGAAAAAGAAATCGCAATTATACTTTGCCAGCTTGAAAAGATATTTCCTCCTGCTTTTTTTGATATCATGGTGCATTTGACAATTCACTTGGCCACCGAGGCAAGGATTGGAGGTCCTGTATATTATCGTTGGATGTATCCTATTGAGAGGTTAGTAATTATTTTATGTATCAATTTTTTTTATCATATATAACTTTAATAAAAAATTGATATCATTTATCAAACAAATTTTGTAGATTTTTGGGGAAGTTAAAGTCATATGTTCGAAATAGAAGTCGTCCAGAGGGATCAATTGCAGAAGGCTATATTGCGGAGGAATGTTTAATGTTTTGTTCTTTATATTTTGCTGAGCATGTGGAAACAAGACATAATCTACTTGGAAGAAATGAATTGGATGATAATGTTTTGAATGAAGGACTTAATATCTTTGGAACAAATGGCCGGGCACTTGGAAAGAGAGAGGTCAAGATCTTCAATGATGAGACACTCACAAAAGCACATCGATATGTCCTTTTCAATTGTGAGAAAATAGAACCATATGTGAGGTAAAAAAAATAGTTGAATAATACATATTTTTATTTTTAATATAAATATTATTATTATATTCTTATAAATTTTATGATTATATACAGTGAACATTACACTTTAGTCAAAGAAATGATAAGACAAAAAAGGTCTCGCTATGGAGAGCATGAAGCTAAAAGGGTGCATAATGTGGAGTTCGATTCTTGGTTTGCTAATAAGGTCAGTGTTATAATGCTAATTAACTTTAAATGAGAATTCTTACTAATTACATCTACTTTGTTTTAATAGATTGCTTCAATTGATCCATTGAAGGATGATACTATTTCTATTGATTTGAGGCGCTTAGCTAGAGGTCCATCCAATATTGTCACTCTATACAAGAAGTATCTTATAAATGGTTTTAGATTTCATGTTGCAGATTTGATGAAAAAAAGAAAAACTCAAAATTGTGGAGTGATGATTAAAGCTCTAACTTCAAGCTTCTCTAGTATCAAAGATAATAACCCTATTTCAGGTAACTTGACATACTATGGGATCTTAAAAAATATAATTGAATTAGACTATACAGCAGAGCGAAGTGTTGTTTTGTTTGAATGCGATTGGGTTTCTAAAGGAAAGAGACTGAAGGAGGACGAGGATGGCTTCATCTTAACAAATTTTCATAAAATTAAACGGCATCAAGAACCTTTTGTGCTTGCTTCTCAAGTTCAACAAGTTTTTTATGTGGAAGATCCTATTGATCCTACATGGTATATTGTTGTTACAACATCACCAAGAAGTAATATTGATAACATTCACATAGACACAGATGTTGATGACTACTTGCAAAGTAAGACTTTGACTCAGCAATATTTGATTGATGATGAAGTTCAGTGGACTAGAGATGAAGTTGATGGCATTCTACTAGAGTAATTAATTTGTGTGCTATTTATTTTGTAATGTAAAACTCTTTTTTTATACTTAAATCATTAGATCATTATATCAATCTAATTGGTATGCAACATTTTGTGGTTTTATGTGTTTCCTATATGTGTTTATCTAAATGTTGTATTTTGTTTTGATGTATTAAACCTTATATTTTTTAAAAAATATTTTTTTACACTTTAATTTTCTCCATAGATTATGTGAGCAGCATGAGTGATAAATTGTTTTGTTTATCTTCTATTACACTCTACTCACTTATATGTTTTAAAATGATTTTTAAGAAATGCCGGCACACACCAGAACACATGTTAGAAATACAGGATGTAGAGAACAAACTGAAGTTGAAATAGATGTTCCGACAAATACCATTGAAACTTATGTTACAGGTACGCCTCTTATTTAAGATATTGTTAAAACTTTCTATGCTTATTTTTCATTTTTATTATCTTACTTTTAAGATATTTTTTCATAGCAGGTAGAAGCAATGAGGAGCAAAAACGAAAAAGATGTCCAACCTATATGTGTAGTATTTGGGGATATCATGCTACCCAACATGGTGGAGAAGGACTTGTTGTTAATTTTAACAAATATGGTCAACCTATTGGGAAAAATAAATCATTATTTGTTGAGTTTTTAGGAACTATTGCTCGAAATGGGAAACACGCACCAATTGATATAAGAAGTTGGGATAAAATGCCGAAGTCTTTAAAAAATAATATGTTAGAAGTTGTTCAGGTATTTATCTTCATAATATTTGTACTTATTTTGTTTGATTTCAATTGCATGCATAAAATAGCAAATTTCTTTGGATATAACAAATAAATATTTTATTTTTCCGGAGAAGTTTGAGATTCCCCGTGCTTGTGATGCATGGGTTCTCCAATCAATTGGGAAGAAATGGAGAAATTGGAAAGCAGACGTTAAATCTAGATATTATGATCCAAAAATGTCTACAGAATTACAACTATGTAATGTGCCAAAAAGAATACTCAAAGATCAATGGAAAAATCTTCTAACCTATTGGAATTCAGAAGAATCAAAGGTATATTATTATAACTTTTAAATTTTAAAGTATTATTAATATTATATTTTTTTATTAATTCATATTTGTGATTAGTGTATAAGTGAACGAAATAAAAAGAGTAGGTCGAAAAAGAGTTTGATGCACATAACTGGAAAAAAGAGTTTTGGTCAAGTGCGTGAAGATCAGGTAAAATTTATGTCTATACATTAAATTTTGAAGTCAATTATTATTTTCTTTTAATTATTTTTCACATTATTTATTTATTTTTTTAGGAGAAAAGCATAGGTCACTCACCAACAAGAGTTAAAATGTTTGAAAAGTGTTACACAAAAGAAGGAATTACTAATAGTATTGAGGCTTGTGAAGCTTTGGTAAGTACTTATAATAAACTACTTCATAAATTAATTATAAAATATACAAACATTTATGTGAAATACTTAATATTCATTATATATAGGAAAAAATGAAGGAAATAAGAAGTCAAACATCTCAAACAGAAGATTTTGAAAAAGATGATATTTTCTCAAAGGTTCTTGGAAATGACAAGGTTGGAAGAGTTCGCATGTATGGATTTGGTGTTACTCCTTATGTTGCATGGGGAGAAATCCTAAATCGAAGTAGTGCTTATCGATTAATAGAAGGTTACAAAGAAGCTTTCGAAAAAATGGAAAAACAAGTTCAAGAACAGGGTGAGGTAATTGCTAAAATGAAGATGGATATGCAAAGTTCACAGCAAGCTACTAATACCACCCCATTAAGAGCTACTCAATATTCTCAAAATGGTGATGTACATTCTTTCAATAATAGTACTCTTATTCAAGTAAGCAAATTATTACTTATGAACTTTTATAGTCATATTTTTATCTTTCATATGTTGTTACAAATATTTATGTTAGATCTTATGAACTTCATATATACAGGTTGGAATTAAAGTTGCAGCCAAAGTGTTCTTGATTCTACTAAAACTGTGGCAATTGGATATATTCAAAGTATGGATCCTACACATATGGTTGGTAACTATCCATTAGGTCCAAATTGGTGTTCAGTTCATATAAATATTCCAGTGAATTGGGAAGAACACTTGATTAGACCGTATAGTACTTTAACAACAATTGGACAGGCAATTGGAACTTATGTTGCATGGCCTCAAGCTTTAGTAAGTATATTTTTATTCTAAAAATTTAATTAAATAATTAAATTACTTATATTTGTGTAATTAATTTAATTCAGGTTGTTCGTGAAGAAGATTGATATCCAACAAGAATTATTTCTGAAGAGTCTACTTGGATTTGAACATTCTTACTTTACTATAAAAGTTTTTTATATGTTGATAGATTTTGGTTTTGTTGATAAAATTTTATAGTATTACAAGAACCCTTATTACAAGATGTTGGCAAAAATTTAATTCAGGTTGTTTGTAATGATTATTTTTTATGTTATTGGCTTTCTACTGCTTGAAGATTGGGATTTATGCTAATATTCTTTGATGCTTTCTCATTTGCTTGTTCAATATTTTTTGGAATGTTGTTTATGTTATTTCTCAACCGAGAATGTCTAATTCCTAATCACAAATGTGATTGGAGATGTTAAATTGAGCACTTGTTTGGAAATATATATCACTGCAAACTATAATCTTATTTGTGATAGAAATTGAGGATTTTATATGATAACCATAGCTCCCTTTGTAGAGTTAGTTTGTGGGTTTTCTCTCTTTTAGGAGTTATGGAGCAAGCATTTATTGTTCATATTGGATTTGTAGTTTTGATAACGTTCTATGTGTAAAAAAGGAGAGTAAACTACTTGTTCTGATGGCTGAATTAGGTGGTGCCTAGTAGCAAGAAGTTGTGATTCAATCTTTGGCTCACTGTTTGGTACAAAATATTCTTCAACCCACAGACTGCCGTCATAGCTGGCTTCTTTTTCAGATGGTGAGAATGGTTGATGATTAGATCCCTTGGAAGTTTCTCAAAGATGTCGACCATCTAAGAGATTGTCATCAGGAGTATTTCAACTTGTGAATTTCTCTGGTTCAGGGAGACCCTTATCATGTGAAAAATTCAACTGCATTGAAGCACAGCAATCTCAACTTCTGCAAGAAATTTGACTGCAACACTTTAGGCATACGTTCAGTTTGGGAAATTGGGCTACCTATCATACATTTTGCGCTTTTTAAGCCGAAGAATAATTTAAATTCTGACATTTGTAGCCCAAAATCATGCATGATGATATATGCATTTTTTATATTGAACTTAGAATATTAGGATCTTCGTTGTTGATTCTTTGATTTTTATTGCTGTTCTTTTTATTACTCGATAGCTACCACTTAGTAACTCTGGGTAGAAATTGTTGACACGTTATATTTTTTCTCTTTGAATTCAATGAAGCATGTCCCTTGGGTGCATACTGTCCACGAGCCGAACTGAATACATCTACTGGTGTTTGTGATCCGTAAGTTTACTTTTCTTTCTGTTGCTGTTGCCCTTTTTAGCTCAACTGTTAAAAAAAGTTAGACAATTTCTGCAGATACAATTATCAACTGCCTCCTGGGCAGACAAACCATTCTTGTGGTGGTGCTGATAGATGGGCTGACGCTGGAAGTAACAGTGAAATATTCTGTCCTGCTGGATTTTTCTGCCCCAGCACAGTTAGGAGAGTTTCTTGCAGTAGTGGGTAATGCTTTAATCCTACATGTTCTAACTCTTCTCTCAATTCTTCATTTTGGTCAATAATTGAAAGCAACCTAAGTTTCTAATGTATGATAATTTTCTTATTTCGGATGTGTTATTTCTTCATCAAATAAGCCTATATCTAATTGTATGTTGCAGATTATAAAACTTTTTATTTGTTTGATGGCACAGGAAAAACACTCGGAGGAGTCATACAATTTGGCTTGCATTCTCACCCATCCTCCATACTAGAGAAAAGGTTATGGGAAATTTCTAATTGCCTTATGTAATCTCCTGCTAACATGATTTCATCTACTTCATTATGAAGTGATTCAAGCTTATCAAATAGTTGATACTACCACTTTGCTTACTTCCCTGAATAAGATCGATTAATAAATGATTGACATGGTCTGATTCTGTGTTCTGGTGTAAAAAATTGCATTTTTAAAGCTCTGTTCATATGCACTTGTTTACATTGCTTTTTATTATGGAGTTGCATAATTTTAAAGTAAAAATTCTTTTTTATTTTTTTATATTAATAATTTAGAAAACATTTACACCTTGTTAGTGTACCTAACTAATTTTTATCCTATTAAAGCTTATGAAAATTCCAAGGAGGATAAAGTGGGTACACCAGAGCGTCCTCTATCAAATCTTGGGTTGTTAAGCTACAAAGGATAGTGGACGAGGGTTCTTTTAGACATTCTCAAGAAGCATAAAGGGAATATCTCAATTAAAGTGAGTTTTTTTTTTCTACCCCACATAGTGTGATAAAGTCTTCTTGTTATTATTGTCTCTTTTGTTAAGATCACCATTTTTTCATTGTATTTAAAATGAAATAAAATAATTTATAGCTGTTAGATCAGTAAAATTTAGCTTTCAAGTAGCAGACCCACCTCTTTGATCCATTTTGTTGAAAAATATTTCTTCTTCATGCTACTTCATGGAGGTGGCCGACATATAGTTTTTGTGTTCTCTAAGTTTCACGACACCTGCTTAGCATAGAATTAATGCATTAGCTAAAGAATTCATTTGCAGATATATATGCTTTTGAATGATGTACTGTTAATGATGTATTATTCCCTTTTCTTGAATGCTGGAAAAACCTTCCAATGATGTCATATTTTTTTGTTTTTCTTTTTACGTTTTGTTAGTCTCATGGATGCAGGTAACTTTAGTTGTAATCAATGCTCTAAGTAGACGTTAGTTAAGAATCAAAATATTTATTTCACCTTACCTCATGTATCATTCTTTTCTAAATGGACTCCTTTACATTTAAGCATAGATATAAAATCTGTGGGCTATGTAATAAAGGTTTAATGTCTAATTTATTGGCTTTATTTAGAGTAATTTTTTATGATCATCTACCAATTTATTTTCTTTTTCTTCCGTAGGTTTGTTTGTAGCATACTATAGCTTGATGTGCTTTTTCTTGAAGTTTTGTGGTTTATTTGCAAACTTTAGGTCTTTGTGTCTCTTTTTGTCAACTTGGCTTTCCTTTAGTCAAATTTCTTATTATTACCTTTGGTTTTACTCATATGTTTATCTAGTTAAAATATTTTGTATAAAAAAATAGTAGCTATTCTTAGTTTTTCTTAGTTTTTTAAGCTTTTTTCATCCATGCTACTGTGTCCTGTGGCTTTAAATAGCCATTAGTAGCTTCTCTTCTTGAATCAGGTGTATATACGTGATGAATCATTTGAGCCATCTCAATACTTCCCATTTGGGCGTCCTGGCCTGTACTAAAATTTGTAATGTGGATACATAAATCAACTGTGCATTCTCGTAACATGGAAGATGGAACAGATTTTATCGACGTAAAATGTAGTAGATCTCATCGTTGGTTGTACAGGAAAAATATTGCAGATTCCGTGGAAGCCCTTGTTGGAGCATTTCTTGTTGAAAGTGGATTCAGAGCTGCAATTGCATTTCTTCAATTGATTGGCATTCAAGGTGATTTTAAGGTTCCAGATGTTTACAGAGTTCTGGAAGGGAGAAAGATTGGTGTAAAACCTGCACAGAATGTTAGCTGGGAAGCAGAGAATACAACTTCAATGGAACAGTAGCTGGAGAAACTACTTGTAATTTGTGTATTAGGAGTAAAAACTGCATATCCAGGCGATTCCTAGGGTATAAAACTATCTCTCTGGTCTAACCGAAAGTAACTAAGGGATTTTAAAAGTTAGCTCACAGGCTAACAGCACTAAAACGGAAATAAAGTAGAAATGGTAGTGGGATACGTCCCTGGAAATGAGCACATGGCCCGGTAACTTGTGCTGGCATGACACCTCCTTAAAGATGCTCTGCATCATACGCCCCCGCTTCAAGGAATTGCAGCCTAGCCTTGTTGTCAAGAGAATGCTCTTCATTTGGATGATACGGGTATAAGTCAGCAACATTAAAAGTGTTAGGCGTATTGAATTCTGGAGGTAGCTGAATAATGTATGCATTCTCATTAATGCAGCGAAGAACCGGAAAGGGTCCGAACTTCTTTTGGCTAAGCTTACTGTAGGAACCCGCAGGTAGTCTTTCCTTCTTCAATCGCACCCAAACAAGATCTCCAGCTTTAAACACTTGCCGGCGTTTGTGACAGTCTGCATCCCTTTTGTATTTGGCATTGGCCTCTTCCAATCTTGTCCGAACTTTGGCTAACATTTCTGTAAATTGGTCCACCATCGTAGCCGCTGCCTTGCTTTTGCAATTCGGAATTGCTGCAATGTCTAAAACAGTGTTTGGCGATTTAGTATACACAACACTAAATGGAGACATACCCGTAGAACGGTTGACCATGGAATTGAATGCAAATTCAGCTTGGCAAAGCATCTCATCCCACAATGTGGGCTGTTCTTGCACTAAACAACGTAAAAAGTTACCCAACGTCCTATTAACGACCTCCGTTTGTCCGTCGGTTTGGGGGTGGTACGACGAGCTAAGTTGCACTTGTGTCTTCAACCGCTTCCATAACTCCCGCCAAAAGTGACTAATAAACTTTACGTCCCGGTCGGAGGTGAGACTTCTGGGTACTCCATGTAGTCGCACGATCTCCCTGAAAAACAGTTTAGCAATGTTTTGTGCATCGAACGTCTTCTTACATGCCATAAAGTGTGACATTTTGGAGAAGCGGTCCACAACGACCATAATTGAGTCGTTTCCTCGCTTCGTACGGGGTAATCCGAGAATGAAATCCAAGCTCAAGTCTTCCCAAATTGAGTCCGGGACCGGTAGTGGTAGATATAAGCCGGTATTCTGTCCTCCTCCTTTATACATTTGACACACCGAACATCGATCCACATATTTGCTGACGTCTCTCCTCATGTGTGGCCAGTAGAACTTGTTCTGCATTTGCAACAAGGTCTTGTCGCGTCCTGCGTGAGCTGCTAGACCTCCCCCATGAATTTCTTGAATGATTCGCTGCCTCCACGACGATTGGGGTATGCATAGAAGATTGCCCTTAAATAAGAAACCATGCCTCAGGTTGTACTCCTCGTTGGGCTCATTGTGCACACACTGGAGCCATTTTTGACTGAATTCTTTATCCTCCCGATATAGGTCTTGTATCAGCTCCAACCCCGAAAATTCTGTCTGCAGTTGTGTGAGGAGGGCGGAACGACGACTCAACGCGTCGGCTACTCGATTTTGTGCACCGCTCTTATGTTTCAAGACAAAAGTGAATTTCTGTAGAAATAAGATCCACCTCGCATGCATCCGATTGATATTTTTTTGAGTGTTGATGTATTGGAGTGCCTTGTGGTCGCTGCATAGAACAAAATCCTGATGTAATAAATAATGCTCCCACTGTTTTAAAGCCCGAATCACCGCATACAACTCTTGCTCATACACTGACCATCGCTGTCTTGCTGGACATAGTTTCTCACTAAAGAATTCAATCGGCCTGCCCTCTTGCGCCAGTACCGCCCCAATGCCCACCGTGGATGCGTCTGTTTCAACCGAAAATGGCTTCTCAAAATTCGGTAATGCTAGCACCGGAGCAGAGGAAATAGCCCGTTTAATTTCCTCAAAGCAGTTTTGTTGTTCTACCCCCCAGGTGAATGATTTTTGCTTCAACACGTCAGTGAGAGGGGCCAAAATGATGCTAAACCCCCTTATGAATTTTCTGTAAAAATTCGCTAGTCCATGAAAGCTCCTTATGTCAGTGAATGACTTGGGTACTGGCCACCCCACTATAGCTTCCACCTTCCTCGGGTCCGCGCATACTCCCGCCGAAGATATTTTGAATCCCAAAAAATATACAGTTTCCGTGGCAAATTCGCATTTAGCTAAGTTCAAATACAGTTTATGCTGTCGGAACACTTCCAATATCTGTTCCAGGTGATGAAGATGTTCTTCTTCGCTGGAGCTGAACACAAGCACATCATCAAAATACGCTACACAGCTCTTGTTCATAAACGGTTTAAGCACATCGTTCATTAATCTCATAAAAGTAGCAGGGCGTTGCATAATCCGAATGGCATCACACGCCACTCGTATAATCCTTCACGCGTTTTAAACGCCGTCTTCCATTCATCTCCGGGCTTGATCCTAATCTGATGATAGCCGCTGCGGAGGTCTAGTTTCGTGAATATTTGAGCTCCCGCCAACCTTTCCAGCATCTCTTCTATCCTTGGCATAGGAAATCTGAACTTGACAGTAATTTTGTTAACTGCCCTGCTATCGACGCACATTCGCCAGCTTCCATCCTTCTTGGGTACCAGTAAAGCGGGCACCGCACACGGACTTAAACTGTGTTGGATCAATTGTTTGTCAAGCAACTCATCTACAAGCTGCTGTAATATCTTTTGCTCCTTCGGACACATTCTATAGTGCGGCAAATTTGGTATAGTGGATCCAGGTATTAGATCGATGCTGTGTTGAATCATCCTCAGGGGCGGTAATTCTGCTGGAAGCTCCGTAGGTCCCAAATCAGCATAGTTTTCTAGCAACTTTTTCACACTCTCGGGGTAGTTCCTTTCTTCCTTTAGCGTCTGCTCTTTCACTACGAGAGCCAAGATTTGGGATGAGTCCCTCCAAGCATGCAACAGCTGATTTCCGGATACCACTAGCGTTGATAATTTGTTGTTGTGAGTGTTCAGTTCTGAATCTCCCTGCCCCGGTAATAACCTCAGTGTCTTTCCCTTCCAACTGAATGTATACGTATTAGATCTGCAATCATGGGTGGCACTCATATCATACTGCCATGGCCTACCGAGAATCAAATGGCTTACATCCATATCAATTACATCACACACCACTTCACTGACATAGTTCTTCCCAATGGAAAATGGGACACAACAGCTTTCGGTGACAGCTATTTCAACACCTTTTTTTACCCAACTCACCTTGTATGGATGTAGATTAGGTGCAGTTTTAAGTTGTAAAGCTTGGACCGCAGCCTTCGAGATCACATTTTCAGTGCACCCACTATCCACAAGTATGTCACAAACCTTGCCATTAATTGTGCCTTTAGTCTTGAAGATGCGGTTTCGCTGTGATTTATCTGTCAATCTCGGTGCCAGGAGCAATTTTTGTATTACACAGACTAGCGGTTCTCCCTCATCTCCTCCTACTTCCTCCAGTGCATCGGCTGTATCATCCTCGGCATCTTCAACTTCGGCGTCATCCTCTCCTTCAATCAAGTGAAGTTGAGGTCGTGTAGGGCACTCATTGGATTTATGCCCTTGTTGAAAGCACCTAAAACACTTAATAGTTGAGGGTTTAACATAGGGGTTGTCTTTGAACAGACCCTTTGATCTCGGCACTAACTTCGCCTCTGTGTTTTTGTTAGTTGCACCATTCTGCACTACACTTCCCCCTGCATTAGGCGTGCCCCGCCCCATCACCGCAGTATTAGCATTTGGTGGTCGACTACTCTCCACAGTAGATTCAGCTAGTCTCTTTCCCTGGCTGCTCTTGCCATGCCTGGCCATCTGCATTTCGACTTTTAAGGCATAATTCACCGCCTGGGATAGTGACCAGACAGTGTTAAGCTCCAATTTGTCTTGAATTGCCTCCTTCAATCCTCCCACGTACCGAGCTACCAGTTGATTCGACGTCTCGTTCAAGTTGTTCCGCGCACACAACCGGTGAAATTCTTCTGTATAATCACTAACCGATCGGTTTCCCTGTACACAGTGTTGGTATTGCATGTAAAGCATTTGTTCATAATCGGTTGGTAGAAATTGACCTCTAAGCAGCTGCTTCATTCTCCACCAACTTCGAACTGGTCCTCTGCCTTCTCTTCTTCTTGACTGCAGCATTTGTAACCACCAGGCACTCGCTCCGGACTTCAATCTACACGCGACATACTTTACTTGCTTCTCCGGTTCGACATCCATATACTCAAAAAAGGTTTCAACCGCACGCTCCCAATCTAAGTAATCCTCGATGTGCAGTTTGCCGTCAAAAAATGGGATGTCCATCTTCACGCGGAACTCGCTGTGCTGTCTGTCATTACCTCTCGGCCGTCTCCGGTGTTGATATCCTGTTTCTTCTTCGGAGTCCGATAGCTCTAGTTCCCTGAGTACCTCCATTCCTTCCTCTGAATCCGACATTTCTCTATTCGGGATTCTTCTTCCTTCCATTCCTCGCCGGGTAGGTGGCGGATTATTCGGCACCACGGTCCGTGCGGTCGGATTGTGTTCCAGGCGTGCGAGGATTATACGCAAATCCCGTCGCACATCTACCTGAAACTGTTGCGCCTCAGTCGCAACCTCCTCGACTCGCTGTGTCAACCTTCGGTGCTCTGCCCACAGGGCTTCAAGGCTTCGTTCTTCACCGGGAGCCACCCGTCTACTGCCTTCAGCCATCTGGCTCTGATACCAATATGGTGTAAAACCTGCACAGAATGTTAGCTGGGAAGCAGAGAATACAACTTCAATGGAACAGTAGCTGGAGAAACTACTTGTAATTTGTGTATTAGGAGTAAAAACTGCATATCCAGGCGATTCCTAGGGTATAAAACTATCTCTCTGGTCTAACCGAAAGTAACTAAGGGATTTTAAAAGTTAGCTCACAGGCTAACAGCACTAAAACGGAAATAAAGTAGAAATGGTAGTGGGATACGTCCCTGGAAATGAGCACATGGCCCGGTAACTTGTGCTGGCATGACACCTCCTTAAAGATGCTCTGCATCAAAGATCAATATGTCACTTAATGAAATTGTAAATATCAAAGCACTAGAGGAATCATTAGATTACTCATTTAAGAACAGAGGCCTTCTTCTTCAAGCTTTTATTCACCCATCATATAGTAAACACTCTGGTGGTTGCTACCAGGTTAGCATCTTTGATATGTAATTTTTTGCCTAACATCAAATGAGGATGCCTTTGAATGTTTTGTAGATGCTACGTGTTTTAGTTTTCAATAATAAATCAGTTTGCATAATTTTTCTTCACGATCGAAAAATTTTAAATCTATGTGCAGAAGCTGGAATTTCTTGGAGATTCTGTTTTGGAATACCTGATGACTTCATATCTTTTTTCTGTTTATCCAGACTTGAAACCAAGTCAGATAACTGATTTGAGATCCATCGCTGTTAGCAACAATTCTTTTGCATTTATAGCAGTGAAGTGGGGTTTCCAAAGGTACCTTATTAAGGATTTAGTTGGAATGAAAATATACATATAAATTTCAAATTGTATTTCTTGATTTCAGATTTCATATTCCAATTTATCTTTTTGGCTACAAGCAGAAGTGGATGACAATGAAGTGTGGAAATAGAGATTCCAAGACTTAGACTTCTATTGTGTAAAGAAAAAGCCCTCATGACTAAAAAAAATAGCTTTTAATGACTACAGGATTTGAGTCTCATTCATAATCCTTAAGAGACTCTCGATTATTCTCTTTAAACATTATGTATTTTCCCTAATAACATTAAATTGAGAGAGTTTACAAATCATCAACATGGCTGCATTATGTACAAGTTCGAGGTTGCAGTTTATTCATTTATTATTCTCTTTTTTCCTGATTGTTTTGAGTGTTTAGCTTATCCTATAGAACGTTCAAGGGTGGGAAAGAGTAAATTTGTTACACAATATGAAATATGTAATATTCTTCATCTGCACCAGTGACAAATGGAGAGTTTGACGCCAATGTTTGGTTGTCATATTGCGAAACAAACGAAATGTTTAGTTTCACAGGGCGCCAAATTCAATCATTATCATGGTGAAAACTCTTAACACAGATTTTTACACTAGTATAGCTGGTTTGGAATTAGTTGCTGGTTTTGTGACCCAACATTTTGACTGTCTAGATATATGAATCAATTTCTTATGTAATTTATTAAGTTTCTTTATTTAAGATAGTATGATGTACTGTTGTTGAAGCTGTGGTGGTAGATTATGGACATTTACCATTTCATAACATCAAATATTATCTGACTTTATTACAAAAATTTTAAACTTTGGCTTACATACTAAATTAGTAATTATATATTTATTTCCAAATACTCCATTAATGATAGGTAATTGTTCCAGTCCAACGGCTCCGTTAAGCCTCTGATGGACGACGTTGATTAAGTGATCAACCTCGTTTTCATCTTCCCTTTGTTGCTTGCAACTCACATGGAGTGGAGTCGACGCCAAGCTTGGCACTTTCTCTCCCTCTCTGTTTCCGCGATATAAAAAAAAAACCCTTTTTTGGGGCATTCTCTTGGTTATTGGCATTGTAATTCCCAAGAGGTCGCGTGCCGGGCATTGTATAAATATTATGACAATATAAATGTGTAGTTTTATAACATCTTATGTAATGCATAGATATTATGATACTTTTGATAAGTTTCATTTTTAGATGTATATCAATTCCTTTGCAGTGTTTGTATGTAGATGTGTGAGTCTTTGGTTCATTTTTTTATCATTCTGGTAGCAGAACTTGATAACTCAATTTTAGTCTATATCCTAGTAATAATACTTCTTCTATGGATATCTTTGGACAAATCAAGAAGCACTGTAGCAATTCTAAAGTTCTTTTGCCAGAGTTTGAATTATGTTAGTCGGTTTTAGTTGTTCCTAAATAATGGTTGCATTAATAATTAAAAAAACCACTCTATGAGAATTGCAAAGCACACTTATGCAAAACAATGCAACGTTTCTTTCACAGAACTAAACAAGATTTGAGACTTTCAATAGCAGTTTTTCTGAGAAAGAGAAGCACTGCTGCACAAAACATGATGGCAAGGCAAGTGAGAACTCGGCATTTTTATGTGTTAGGTATGCCCTCCACCTTCATGGTGCTATTTTATGCCATTAGGTGATGAAATTTAGTACATTGGTAAATACAGTATGCATGCATCTTTGAGATCATGGATTTTTTTTCTTTTTATAGATAACTGCTATAGATGTTGATAGGTCAAACTACAAGATTGGTCTGCCATTTATACAAAAGGCAGGTGTCGAGGGTAAGGTCAAGTTCATTGAATCAGAAGCTCTTCCAGTTCTTGACAGATTCACTTAAGAGGTAAATATTTATTTCTTGTCCATATAAGCATTGTTAAGAATGAAAATATAGGAGAACTTGAGATATGATCACAGAAAATGAATATTTAATGTGAATTCTAAATAGATTATCCACTTTTTAACTTTTTATTACTTGGTTTAAAATTGGTTTTAAAAAAAAAATTGAAGGTGGCATTTTGTTTTTTTTTTTAAGTACAGATAGTACTTGTTCATATCATTGTCACCAAAAAAATTTATATTTTACTACGATATTTTATGTGGACAATGAATCAAGCCATGGAAGTCGCAAATATATGTTTTCCTACAGCATTAATTATTGCTTTCTTTAATATTGAGTTGTTTCAAGTCTTTAATTTACTTTGTTTATCATTTTTGGTTTACAAATCTTGTTGGTTCCATATTAATGTAGAGCATGTTGCACTTGCTGCATCAGAAAAGAAACCTTTGAACAAATTCCCACCGTACAATTCTGATGAGAACAATATCGTAAATTTTGGATTTGATGTTGGCGATAGCTTCTTAAATAAAGTGGGATTTTACTCTGCTATTGCCAGTGTTTTTTCTTCTAATAAGGTACAAATATTTCTTAAATTTCTCCACAATTTGTTCCCAGGCTTTTCATTTCAATCCACAAGAATAACTTTTAATTGGCAAGGATTCTATTATTTTTTTAGCTTCAAAAGAATAGAGTGAGGTTGTAATGGTTTCTTTCTTGCAGCATGGGTTTTCCCGCAATTGGCCAAGCATTATTTATTTTTTTTCGTTGTTGTTTTTTTCAACTTGTCACAATGAAAGCAATAAAAATAGTACTTGCCATCTTCGCTTGCAGAAATACAGGAACCTTAACCTAAATATGCTTTTAATTACTTTTCAGGACAGTATATCTACCAGTAGTAGTTTAACAGAGTCTGACTCATAGCAAATGGATATGGAAATTCTGAATCCCCAAAAACTACAACCTATCACTCAAAGCTTCCTTTGGCTTTTAAGACTCCACTTCGCTCATCTCTAGGTAGCTATTCCTCTGCATGCTTGGATGTGTCAGCATTGAAGTTTGACCCTAGCTCCCTTCTATTTTGTAATTTTACAAACTCCATGTATTTATTTCTTCCTCTACATGACCAACTTATTATGGACGGGACCTTATTCGATTAGAGCTTTTTGGATCATTTTGAGATATTATGATTCCATATATATATATATATTTTTTCTCTCTTTTAATTGTAACAGGTATAATAATTGTGCGAACTGCCGTAAAGGCAGGTGTATATATGCAAGAACTTGAGGCCAAGGGTAAATGCACTTCCACTCTATCATTTGCTTAAAATTAATTTTGTTTTCTGAAACATTTCTATATATGTTACTAACTAACAACCAAAAAAGAAAGCAAAACAAACCCTGCTCTCCCAAAGGTATTCTGTATTTTTAAAGCATGCACGATCTTACTTTCGCACAGTATTTCTATTCAATCTACTAAGAGTCCGAGTTTTAAACTTGAGGACGTAGCTATGTCACTCTGCATGCATAGGACAATTCATAATGTGGCTTGAATGTAAGCTTATTAATTTTATTTATTCTCCTTCAGTACATAAAATACATTGTAAATTTAATTGTTGCAATCCCATATATGCAACGACATTTTAATATTGCTGAAGACAATGAAAAAAAAGTGGGAAGTAATTATACATTGTTAAGATAAATGGAACAATCATAGCCGAAGGCGAACAAATCAAATTATTTTATGAGAAATTTTCTTCTCAATGGCTGTATGGAAGATTTTTTACTTCGGTGAAACTTTTTTTTTTTTTTTACTTCAGTGAAAGCTTGTTGTTGTTTCAGTATGTTAAAAAATTTTATTATTTTCTATGGAAGGTGCAGACGAGTTAACAACTAGATGCTCAAGTCAAGATCTGATCTCTCAAGACAAGAATGATATGCTGCTTGATGTGACTAAGAGGGCTACCTCGTTGGATACAGAGTACACAGCTCTCTATGTGGAAGCTAATACATTTTTTTTTTAATTTTCGTGTAATATTTTGTGAAGATATTTATTGTAATAGATTGATTATATACGCATATAATTATTGAAATAGAATTTCTATTGTATTTAAGGTGAAAAATTCTTGTAATTTTATATTTATGAAATAAATTTTTTATTTGAAAAATATCTTATGTAAGCTCTCATATGTACATGAGATTTTAAAATTTTGATTGGAGATTAATTCTTTGGAATTGAAATATTATGAGTATGGATAATTAATTAATAATTGAATATAATTTATATTAGATATAGCATATGTTGAGGCACATAATAATGTCATTTTATTAAAATTATTTCATTGAATTTAAGTGTTGGGAAATCATATATTTTAGGGCAACCTAAATATGCCATATTATTAAACATATTCCATCAAATAAATGTGTTAGGAAAGTTAATGTATTATAACACATAATATTTGTTGTATCTATTCATAAATTCCATCATAAGAAGGTGTTATAAAAGCTTGTCTATTAGGGCACCATATAAGTGTTGGTAAAGAGATTATGCCATCAAAATTATATGTCATAAAAGTTTAATTTTTAGGGCACAAAAAGATGCCCTTAACTCTATGCCAACGGCCACCTAAAAGACACCAATGTTTCATGCCCCAATATATAATGTGCCCTAATAGATACATATTATGACACTTTAAGGTGCCCTAATAGCCATTATTTTTTGTAGTGATGGTTATCAACATTAGAAGTGATGGTAGACATATATGGACAAAGTTTAAAAACTTTCTATTAGAATCTTATCTTTGATCCAAATGAGTGTGTAGAAGTATAGGATATATATATATATATATATTATATATATATATATATATATATATATATATATATATATATATATATATATATATATATATATAAGCATCATTTTTATCTTAACTACAAATTAGGATGCTCCACCAAATCATTTGTGAGGATCCCCTCTGATTAAAAAAACCTAATATCATAACTGAATGGTGTTGAATAATTGGATTCATTTCAATGAAACATTCTTTTAAATTAGTTTTTTTCTTTTTTAATGGAGTTTGTAGGATCCCTAAGTTGACTCTAAAAGTTTCCCAATTAAAAAGATTGAGTGTTTTGAGATCCAAAAGTTGTATCAAAATTTATGCTTAATTAGATGAATTTTGTTGTGGCATGTCATACGTTAATCTTTATAACATGTGATGAAAGAAGACCCATCATTCCCTAATTGTGAAAACATTTGAGTCGTTTTTTAATTCCTAACAATATATATATATATATATATATATATATATATATATATATATATAATATTATATATATATATATAATATATATATATATATATATATATATTATATATATATATATATATTATACATTATGATATAATTTGAGGTGATAAAGTGTTCAACATCATAGTTTTGCACAAAGATCCAATACACACAAATGTAAATTATTAGAGATATTAGAATTTTTTATGTGGAAAGCCTCAAAAGGGTTAAAACCATATGATCCATCCTAATCATAGTCTATTATATAATTGAATATATAAAAGTGCAATCTTCTTCAAAATTGAGATTAATTGTTGGATTCTTATTATGGAGAATATAAAAAAAATGATTGAGGGTATAGATAATTATACAATATTAGAGGGCCAACAACAATGTAACAGTGATCAGATATTCCCAATTGAACATTTGAAGTCAAATGGGGGGTTTTATCTTAATGGTTTAGTGACAATGGTCACAATTGCATATGGCGGTCTTCAATGGCTATCGTCAGACAATGCAATAGAGTCCTTAAGATCTATCAACTCTCCAAACTCCTTCACATAGAATATGAGTTCTTATCTAGGGTTGCAAGTAAACCGAGCATTCAACAAACCTGCGAATAAGCTCAATATAAAGTTCATTAAGAAGTTCGATTAATATTTACTACAAAGCTTGTGAATATTTAAGGATTGATAAAGTTTTGTTATAAATTTGAAGTATCATTTTGATAAATTTGATCATAATTCTTAACATTCTATCGAGAATGTCTCATATCAATGCCTTTGACCATATATCATTTATTCTACATTAACTATCTTATTGACCTCAAGTTTGAATAATCTTAGTCTCGTTGAGTTCATCTCATTGATCGGCTTGTTTGATTATAAGTTTATTGAAATCAGAGTTCAAAATTATTTTGAATTTAATTTCAAAATTTTGTAATTTAAATATCATCTTGAGATTCATGCTAATCAAGTAAATTTTCTCGATGCGCATCATTTATTAAAAAATTTCAATTATAGTGCATCATAAAAATGACATGTAAATATATTAATAGTTAAGTATTAAAAAATAAAATAATAGATGTTGTTCATTTATTCCTAAGATCAACACAAAATTGTTAAGTTAATAATTATAGAGTAGTTCACATCCTTGAAAATGAAACATTTGTACCCTCTTAGTAAGTCATCCCCCTATCAATCTCTTGCTTATAATTTTCAACATTAATGTGACGTATGATTGATTGTTTGATACCTCCTAACATTGAATGTGGATAATGTAAGCATATACACCCTCAACCCGTTAGCACACATGACCTCAGTCTATAGCTTGAGCAGAAGCACGTGGTCATGATGAGGAAGTCAGATACCGCGCCTCCACATACAGGGACAGCTACCGCTAACTATCCATGTGACTTTGTCTCACTCCTTCCTCTATATATGTAAACAATAATACGATGAAAGTAAAATATGAGAAAGTCCATCTTCTTCCTTTAGCTAACTTTCTGTTTCTCTGTTTAGCACCTAGTTTCTCATGGTATCAGAGCCGTAGAAAGCTCTACAGCTCTTCGTCAAGATGTCCGAGCGAGAAGACTCCAGTAATCAACCGATGTCGTAGCCGACGTCGCAGCCCACTTTGTCTCACTCAGCGGCACTCGTCGAGTTCATTGTTCCTTCACCGCTAAAGTTCTTGATGTCAAACATCAAGCAGATCGTCACCATTCAGCTCAATAATGAAAACTATGCCATATGGAGATTACAAATCCTTAAACTCTTCACTGCTAATGGATTTGAGGGATATCTAAACTGGCTCTCAATCAAAACCAGCCGAAACCAGTGGAGATTACAAACTATGGAGGCTTATTGACCAGAACTTAATCTCTGCCCTGTTTTCAACCGTCTCTCCCTCTATACTCCCCTACATCCTCAAACTATTCTCTGCACAGGAAATATGAACTACCCTGGAGAGCAAGCTTCAGTACACGAACCGTTCAAGAGTAATTCAACTCAAGAACGCCTTGCACAATGTATCAATGGGAGATAACACTATGCAACAGTACCTGGCACAAATTAAGAGCCTATTGATAACATTGCTGCTGTCGGATCTAAGTTGATCCCGAAGATGTGCTTCACTACATACTCAAACGTTCTGCCTCCCGTCTACAACTCCTTCTGCACATCTATCCGCACCTGCCAGACTTCTATAAGTTTAGAAGTTCTCTACTCACTGTTAAGCAGTGAGGAAATAAACATTCAAACTCAGCTCCTCAAAGAATCAGCTACGTCCAAGGACAATGCTGCATTCTTCACTCGGTCCAATCGTGGCAGGGGAACTTCTATGTTCAATGCTCGTTCAAACCGAGGCAGGGGAGCAAACAGCCGCTCTCTAGGATACAACAATCCTCCCACCACGAACACAACCGCAGCTCGTCCGACCAACCAGCCCAGGCCAACCTGCCAGATTTGTAATAAGACAGGACATATTGCCGCACAATGTTGGCACAGATGTAATCTGAGCTACGTGCCCAATCCCCCTAGAGCTATGCTAACAGCTTCAACAACTACACCCACCGAATGGGTATTAGACACAGGAGCCACATCTCATCTAACCTCAGGAGCCAACAGAACCGAGAATAGTCATCCTCAACCCGTTAGCACACACACGACTTAGTTTTGAGGGGGCTGTAAGCATTTTCGAGAATCCTTCAGGAGCCCACCCACATTTTTAATTCACAAATATGGTTCAAAATCAATTTCAAACATACACATCTCATCTAACCTCAGGAGCCCACCCTACCAAAGGAGTCTCAGTTTGAGGGGGGCTGTAGGCATATTGACCCTCAACCCGTTAGCACACACGACCTCAGTCTATAGCTTGAGCAGAAGCACGTGGTCATGATGAGGAAGTCAGATACCGCGCCTCCACATACAGGGACAGCTACCGCTAACTATCCATGTGACTTTGTCTCACTCCTTCCTCTATATATGTAAACAGTAATACGATGAAAGTAAAATATGAGAAAGTCCATCTTCTTCCTTTAGCCTAACTTTCTGTTTCTCTGTTTAGCACCTAGTTTCTCATGGTATCAGAGCCGTAGAAAGCTCTACAGCTCTTCGTCAAGATGTCCGAGCGAGAAGACTCCAGTAATCAACCGATGTCGTAGCCGACGTCGCAGCCCACTTTGTCTCTCTCAGCGGCACTCGTCGAGTTCACTGTTCCTTCACCGCTAAAGTTCTTGATGTCAAACATCAAGCAGATCGTCACCATTCAGCTCAATAATGAAAACTATGCCATATGGAGATTACAAATCCTTAAACTCTTCACTGCTAATGGATTTGAGGGATATCTAACTGGCTCTCAATCAAAACCAGCCGAAACCAGTGGAGATTACAAACTATGGAGGCTTATTGACCAGAACTTAATCTCTGCCCTGTTTTCAACCGTCTCTCCCTCTATACTCCCCTACATCCTCAATCTATTCTCTGCACAGGAAATATGAACTACCCTGGAGAGCAAGCTTCAGTACACGAACCGTTCAAGAGTAATTCAACTCAAGAACGCCTTGCACAATGTATCAATGGGAGATAACACTATGCAACAGTACCTGGCACAAATTAAGAGCCTAGTCGATAACATTGCTGCTGTCGGATCTAAGTTGATCCCGAAGATGTGCTTCACTACATACTCAACGTTCTGCCTCCCGTCTACAACTCCTTCTGCACATCTATCCGCACCTGCCAGACTTCTATAAGTTTAGAAGTTCTCTACTCACTGTTAAGCAGTGAGGAAATAAACATTCAAACTCAGCTCCTCAAAGAATCAGCTACGTCCAAGGACAATGCTGCATTCTTCACTCGGTCCAATCGCGGCAGGGGAACTTCTATGTTCAATGCTCGTTCAAACCGAGGCAGGGGAGCAAACAACCGCTCTCCAGGATACAACAATCCTCCCACCACGAACACAACCGCAGCTCGTCCGACCAACCAGCCCAGGCCAACCTGCCAGATTTGTAATAAGACAGGACATATTGCCGCACAATGTTGGCACAGATGTAATCTGAGCTACGTGCCCAATCCCCCTAGAGCTATGCTAACAGCTTCAACAACTACACCCACCGAATGGGTATTAGACACAGGAGCCACATCTCATCTAACCTCAGGAGCCAACAGAACCGAGAATAGTCATCCTCAACCCGTTAGCACACACGACCTTAGTTTGAGGGGGGCTGTAAGCATTTTCGAGAATCCTTCAGGAGCCCACCCACATTTTTAATTCACAAATATGGTTCAAAATCAATTTCAAACATACACATCTCATCTAACCTCAGGAGCCCACCCTACCAAAGGAGTCTCAGTTTGAGGGGGGCTGTAGGCATATACACCCTCAACCCGTTAGCACACACGACCTCAGTCTATAGCTTGAGCAGAAGCACGTGGTCATGATGAGGAAGTCAGATACCGCGCCTCCACATACAGGGACAGCTACCGCTAACTACCCATGTGACTTTGTCTCACTCCTTCCTCTATATATGTAAACACTAATACGATGAAAGTAAAATATGAGAAAGTTCATCTTCTTCCTTTAGCCTAACTTTCTGTTTCTCTGGTTAGCACCTAGTTTCTCAGAAAATGCCTCTTCTATTATTTGGCCATTTTACACACATTCAACACCACTTGCTGCCTCTCACTTTCTTTTATCATATTCACACAATAGGTCAAATTAAACATAGTATTTTATAAAAATAAATGTAAAATATTTTATTTATAATCTAGCGCACAGCCGCACAAATTTATGGGCACACATGACCGTGAGTCTGTTGGTGTGCAGGCACTCGAGCAAGCGAGCACGCAAGCACATATGACTGTGCATATTAGCACTTGAAAACTTGGGCCTAGCTACCACATCTTACAACTTTTCCCTGACAACAAACTTATAAGTACAAATTAGATTTCTCATATTTTCGAAGAAACGTAAATAGCTACCTCAAATTTTATCTTTTAAAAGGTTATCAGACAAAATATAGAATATCAAATAATAAAATTCAATTTTTATTTTTTTATATTAGATTGTGTAGCATCCTTTTTTTTTAATCAGAGGACTGCAGCGATAAATGAGACTAAAAAAGAAAAATAAATTTCTCACATAAAATATTTACAATAAATACTACATAAAAAGTAAAATTTATTTTTTAATATAATATAATACTCAGAACAATTAAACTTTATGATAAAAATTAAGTCTCTTAGTTCAAATAATATATATTATACTTTTGAAATAAATATTTTAAACTTATATAAATGATTCATTTCAAATATATCAAAGTTTTAATATATATTTGATGTACTTTAAACTAAACATTAATATATATTGTCAAAACTTAAATATTTGAAATATTTTACAAACCTTTTACTTCAAACTAAAAAGCCCCTCAATAAATTCAAATTTATCATAACTAGAAATCTGATAAAAATATCTCAAATCATTATTTTTATAACAAATTTGTTTTAAAATAAGTGATATATATATTTTAGTCAATTATTCGTATTATGCACTCATTTTAAAGCAAATTTAAGGTTCTGAGATTCATTCAAACAATTTTCTTAAAACAAAATCAGTTGTTAATAAAATTTTCAAAACATATCTTAGCATAATTAAATTTAGATCAAATCCTGACCCAAATTCTCTACGTTAAAAAAAAAAGCTCGAAAAACACCCGATACATGCATAATCAGAGAAGATCCATCCGTCCATCACCTCACTCGCACGAATCATAAAAAAAAAGCTCATATGACGAACTTCCCCTCTCCATCTTCCAATCCCGTCATCGTATCATAAAGCGGCTTGTTCATCGTCTCCGGCAAATAACACGTCAGCAAAGCTCCGACGATCCCACACCCCCCAAACACCGCAAAAGGCAAACTTTGTCCGGCCACCACCACCAAAGGCGCCAGAATCGCCCCCAGCTGCGCCACCTGCGTCACGCAACCCAACGCCGTATTCCTCACAACCGTCGGAAACAACTCCGTCGTATAAATAAACAGCAAATTATACATCGCCGCCATACCAAATATGCCAATCACCCCACAAATCATTCTAATCGTTTTAATCAACACCCCTGTGCCGTTGATAAAGAATCCGATGGAACAGGACACGCCACTGAGCATCATGGTTCCTACCCCTAAAGGCTTTCTCCCCAACCGGTCGAGAAGAACGGCGGTGATGACGAAGGCCGGCATCTCAGCGACGGAATTGAGCGTGACGTTGAGGTAAAGGTTTGTTTTTAGATTGACGACGTTGAGGGTAAGGCCGTAGTATACGATGGCGCAGAGAAAGTTAATGCCGACCATTAGTATAAGACGAAGGCGTGTTCTTCGTGAGCGAAGAACGTCGATGATGGATCCCGATTCAGCAACCTGCAAGTCAGAGATTTTCGCGTCAGCATTGCTCAAGCTCAACCAATTAAAAAAAAAAAAACTGAATTTGGACATTTGAAAGAGATCAATAGTCGTCACCCTACCTGCGAACATTCTTTCGAATTCTCTTCATCGTCCTCGTCGTCAAGCTTGAGAGTAATGCCGGGAGGGATTTCTCTGCCGTTACAGCGTGCGATGGTGCGCATTATGTCCATGGCTTTGGCAGTCTGACGGCGGATGAGATACCATCGAGGTGACTCAGAGATGAAGGGGATGATGAGGAGAACAAAGACTAGGGAGGGGAGGGAACTGACAATATAGAGTGTTCGCCAAGTGGGGAATAGGTAGGCTACACCGGCAAGGATAGCAATGCCGCCGGAGAAGAAGTAGAAGGTGGACATTCCGGCCACTCCGCGCTTCGAGGGACCAATTGGTTCTGTTGCGAGAACGAAAGCGCAGAGGCCGACACCACCGGTGCCGAAGCCATTAAGGAAGCGAAAGCCAGTGTAGAACCAGTAGGTCGGAGAAAGGGAGGTTACAACGCCGGAGATGGCGTTAAGAATACAGACTATGGTGAGTGAGCCTTTTCTGCCGAGGAAGGAGTCGGATAGATGGCCGAAGACGCCAGCGCCTGGAAGAAAACAAATTAGCTAAGCATTTTGTCGAGCACGTAAAATACAACTCATTGAGGGCCAATAGTTTACTAATAAGTAGCTAGGCGAGTTTTATTTGAAATAGAGAATGCTCGGTCAAACATAGAGGAGTCATAAAAATTGTTCTTGCTCTAGTGGAGGATCATCTCTCCTAAGTAAACAGGCTCAGGCTCGCCTCAATCAACGCTGATGAGTTGAGCTCAATAAACTAATGAGCCAATTTAACTCGACTCGTGAGTTTAGGAGCAGTTAAAATATATAAAAATATATTTAATTTTTAAATTAAATGATTATTTATTAATTTTCTTCTAATTTTTTATTCTTTTAATTATTTTATTATAATATTTAATTATTTGAATATGCAACTCATCTAGATCTATTGGTTGGACATTTTGGCTAAGAGGTTTTGAGTTCAAAGTTTGAGTAAGTGATGCGTGTATGAATTTGACTTAATTGGCCTAAATATCCCAAAAAATATTAATTTTCTTTCTTTCAGAATAAATGATTGTTTGTGAGCGGGTTCGAACTCAATAAATTAATTAAGTTCGCTCAACTCGATTCATTTACAGCCTAATGATAGAGTTGACTTCACTACTCATGATCTAAAGTGTTTAGAAAATTAAAGTGCACAAAAGCAATTAATTCAATATGTGAAAAACAAGCCACTATGGACACATCCTTCTCATTGTTAATTGCTATTAAATGCATGGAAATGGAAGACTATCTTTATTTTATGCATAAAGCCATTACTCAAAACACACCTATTTAGCTTTGCATCCATGCATTAAATTGTATGCGCCGCACCAAACTCTACTAACTCCTAACCCTATCCTTTCTTTCATTTTTTTAATTATTCTTTAATTATTCTATATGGTATAAGAACAAACTAAATAAAATAATTTATGAGAAGAACATCATCAACCACCTAATATTTTTTTTAAACCCTCATCTTAGACATCTGTGATGGTACATGCAGTATCATTTAGGCTTCATTTATACAAAGATATGATTGACTATAGCAAAAGGCAAGAGCCGAAATATCGAGCTCGACTCATTAGTCTGAAAGCGAGCTCTAACTCAGCTCGTTTCCTATAAAAGAGCTCTAGCTGGCTCGAGAGCCGACTTGTCAGTCCTAAGCGAGATTTTTAAAATTTAGCCCGGATTTAGAAAAAAAAGATACAATACTTAATATTTAAAGAAAACTTAAGTGGTTCATATTCATTTTTTAAATATTTAAATGTAATAAATAAAATAAATTAATTAAAAAATATTAATAATTATTCGAGCCGAATTATGAGCTCAAGAGCAGAGCCGGCTCACGCTCGAATTCGTGCTCGTTTACTTAACGTGCTCAAGAGCTCGATAAGCTCAACTCTCGAGCCCATAAACGAGTCGAGCTCGAGCGGGCTCCGATCACTTACACCCCTAATTGCTTATCATATTCAGGACCAATTAAAAAAAAATCATTTCGGTTGATGCCATAAGCATATTCTATAGTGCCCACAAATATTATGAAGATAAGTCAAAACATTATTAATTGGAAAAAATATTGTATAAGAATATCCTAATTAAAAAATAATCAAAATAAAATTTAAAGTATTAATTAATTTTATGATAATTGTAACGCAAAGATAAATAATTAAAATTTTTGCATTTGTATTTATCTTAAAAAAACATATAAATTCGAGGCTCGTTAAAAATAAATAGAACATTATGATTTTTATTTTTCATTTTAAGCTAAAAGTTATTTTTTTATTATTACAAAATTATAAAAGTGCTAAATTAATTTAATCTATAAAGATATTTAAAGTGGGTGCTGAAAGTATATGTCAGAAAAGTCGGGATACCGCCGGTGGACCAAAAAAAAACAAAATTATAAATAAATAGAAAAGTGTAACGAATAAGGAGGTGAGAATAACGGAGGAAGGAGAGGCATCTTACCGACCATACATCCGGCGAAGAAAGCTGACTGAGAAAGGCCTACTTTGTACCGCTGGCCACAGATGAGACCCCACTCGCTTACAGTCGAGGCAGCGGAACCCTCCACCCACTCCCAGGAGGCAGCCGGAATACCGCAGTTGTCCGGCGGACAACCTCCAGCGAACTTGCACTGCCACGCCGGCTCTCGGTCGGCGAAGATCATGACCATAGTGTGGAAAGCCTCGAGGGCCCACGCGGCGCACGTTAGAACAAAGTGGCGAAGCTGCCACCGCCCTAACTCTCCGGCGTGTAGCCGGAGCATGTCGTCAATTCCAATCCGCTTCACTTGAGAGGGAGGTGAATGGGCCGAGCCAGAGAGGAGGCCCTCCCGGAGATCTGAGCCGGAGTTCATTTCTCCATTCGTCATTGCGACCGCCGGAAATCTCTCCGGGGAATGACCACCGCCGATGCCGGCTTTTTTTGCTTCTTCTTCTTGTTCGATTCTTCACTCTCTCGCTCGCCCTTTTTCCGTCTCTTACTTTTTGCCCTCTTTGGATGGTCGCGCTTTATAGGGATGCGTGGCGTATTATTTATTTATTTATTTGGCAGAGTGAGATTGGGCAGGTTGATTAATTAATTAATTAATTAATTTATTTGAATTTGAGCAAAATATAAATTTCAAATTATTTATTCAATTTTTTGTATTTATTTATTTAATTATTTAATTTGAACACTAATTAATTGAAGTAAATTAATTATTTCCTTCAAACTAATAATTCGAGAATATAAATTTATTTAGATATAAATGAATTTAAGATTTTAAATTATATTTAATATAAATTGTTTGCCATGATTTATATTATTTAGTGATGTTTAAATATTAATAAAAATAATTATAATAAATCTATTTATTTTTAATTTATATATATATATTGTGTCCACAAGAATTAGCGGCGGTAGAGAAATATAAAATTTAGCCTCTTAGCGTTGTACGAAAATTCGATACGCATACAGATAAAGAAATGGTCTAGAATTTATAAGACACCAAGATTTTTATGGGAAAACCACAGGGTCTAGCCCAGTTTGAATAAATCCAGTAGTATTGCAGTTGATTACGAATGAGGCCCTTCCTTGGGGTAATGCCTTAGCTTGATGTACATTTTACATGGTACATTACATGTTGAGAATACAGAGAATCATGGTTGACGTGTTCTTTTGGTCAGAAGGACCATAATCTGATGACGGAGGTCAGAAGAACTGTAGTCAGTGGGTGACGGAGGACATAAAGATCGTTATCTAGCGACGGAGGTCAGAAAAGACTGTAGTCGGCAGGCAAAGTAAATCAAGAGGACAGTAATCGGCTAGCGACGGAGGTTGGAAGGACTGTAGTCGGTGGCAACATAAGTCAGAAGGACCGTAGTCGGCGGACAATAGAGGTTGGAAGGAATGTAGTCGGCGGGCAATGGAGGTCGGACAGACCGTAGTCGACGGGAGACATAAGTCAGAAGGACCGTATTTGGCAGGCGACAGAGGTTGAAAGGAATATAGTCGGTGGGCGACGTAAGTCAGAATGACCATAGTCGGTGGGCGATGGAGGTCGGAAGGACTATAGTCGATCGACGACGTAAGTCAGAAGGACCGTCAAGTAGAAGTCCAATAATGAATAGAAATCCAGCATCAGATAGATATCCAGTGAAAGTCCGACAACCGGTAGAAGTCCGGCATCGAGTAGAATGTTGGTGACGAACGGAGGTCCGACGTCGGGGTAGAAGTTCGATGTTAGTTGGCAGCCGAGGAGAACTCCGATGTCATTTGGAGTTCGGGTGAAACTCTGGCGTTACTTGGGCAGAATTCCGGCGACACTAGAGCATTGGGCAGAATTTTTGAGTCACTCGGGCGTCGGGCATAATTCCAATATCACTTGGGCGTCGGGAATAATTCCGGCGGTTGTCGTGGAGGAGTTTCTTCCCTCCAATTCTTCTCTTCTTCTTCTATTCTTCTTCTTACTTGAGTCCCTTCTCATGAGAAATAAGGGGTTTATTCATATATATTCTGGAGTGGCATGATCCGTAAATAGATGAGAGATCATGGGCAAATATGGAGTGGTTCGGATGGACGGCCATTATTCAATCATTTGATTATGGATCGTTTATCAGACATTTCAAGGTCTTAATGATGTTAGAATTCGGCGATCTTGGGCTTGTTAGATTCGTCTCGTCAAGCCGCTCAACTCGACTATAAGCACATTATGTTTGGAAACCGTTTGGTAACTCAAATTGTGGTACAAACTTTCCAACATCACTTCGGGTCCTTGATTTGTACTCATTTGGGCTCGTATTAAGTCAAATTTCGTGTCGTTAGGTTCGTATTTCCGAGACACTCAGTTTGACTATAAGTTTGCTGAAATCAGAGTTCAAGTGATCCCGGATTTAATTTTTGAAGCTTCTGGCTTGATTTTGCCTTGAGATTCGTACTCGAACAAGATAATTTTTGCATGATATATCAATATATACTTTTAATATAAATTTTTTTGAATTGAATGCCATAAAAAATAGTTGCATAATTGTAGAATTGGGCATCGAAAAAGTAATTAAATTATTATTAATTAGTAAATTATTTGTTAAATATATTTTGTTAATATAAATAAATTTTATTTTATTTATTTCATATGGGTTTTAATTTTTTATTTAATTATTTTAATAAATAAATATAAATAATTTTCATATAAATGAGTGTAGAAAGCTTTTTCAGAAAAATAAAAGTGTATAATGCCTTAGGGCATCTCCAACGGAGAACTCCTTTTTTCACCGCAAAATACAACAAAACTCCAAAATGTCGTTGCGTTGCTCCAATCGAACACCATTTTATGTGCTTCTGGGAAGGTAATGATCATGTTCCCTTTCGCGCGTTTTTCTGGTTGAGAGAGCTAAATAGCGTAGGTGAACAGTGCAACGCTAAATTTGGCGTCGCACTGTTCACCCGCAAGTAAATGGCGGAAATTTTAACGTTCCGCTGGAGCATCCGAACGACACCATACGCTCGTTTGGCGTTCAGTTGGAGATGCTCTAGCTTAGTGCGGACTGCAGAATGCGAATAGGCTTTTTTTTCAACTTTTTTTTTGGTTCCCACAAGAACTCGTTTCCCACGTGGTTATATTTTATTAGGGGGGTGATTTGCTTGGCCCAAAATGGGAAAATTTTGAGAAGGAGCATAGTTTAAAATTGTATTAGGAATAGGAGCATGATAGTAAGTTATTTTGAAAAGGAGCAGAAACGCACTCGTCCTTTGCGTTTTGCGTTTTCTGAAGAAAACGCAAAGCAGGACTGCATTTTCTTTAGAAAACGCAAAGCTGCTTTGCATTTTCTTTGAAAATGCGATAGTAGGTGGCGTTTTCTTCATAAATTTGATAAAATATATTAAAATATATAACTATTAAAGTATATTAAATTTAAATAATATAACTATGATTATTAAATTAAATTTAAAATATATTTATATTATTTAACTTAATGAATTTAATTAATTAATTAAAAATTAAATTTCAATTAAAAAATAAATTTAAGTGAAGTAATGAGGCCGATAATAAAAAAATAAATTTATTTTTTAATTGTTTATTCATATATTATTGAAAAATTTATTTATTTAACTAAAATAAATATTAAAAAATTTTTGTAGATAAAAACTGAATTTAAATAATTTATAACTATTAGCTATTAACTTTTAGTTATAATAAATTTTTTCATTAATTCTGTTTTTCTTTTTAATAAATTTTTTCACTTTTGTTATGATAAAATTATATATGATGTTCTATAGTAAGAGAACACATAGTTTAAGAGCATAAAAAATATTATTTAAAAAACTCTATTCCTCAGCTTGAAATATTTTTCCAATAATTCTCTTAAAAGTCTATTTATCATAAAAAAATTGAGACAATTGTGAAATAAAAAGAATTACGAGCAATTTGAAAAATAATAAAATCATAAATTTTAAAATAATAACTTTGCTTTATATAATATATTCTAATAACATGAGATTGCTAATTAGGATTTAAAATAGAGCTTTTAGTTAAAGCTTAGAAATCCGTTACATATTGTTAAGAGTTTTAAGGTCTATGGCAATAATAAGTGAAAAAATAAACTTTTTTTTTTACACAAACGACCCATAAGTAAATTTATTTTTTAATTGAAATTTAATTTTTAAATAATTAATTAAATTTCATTAAGTTAAATAATATAAATATATTTTAAATTTAATTTAATAATCATAGTTATATTATTTAAATTTAATATACTTTAATAGTTATATATTTAATATATTTTATCAAATTTATGAAGAAAACGCCACCTATTATCGCATTTTCAAAGAAAATGCAAAGCAGCTTTGCGTTTTCTAAAGAAAATGCAGTCCTGCTTTGCGTTTTCTTCAGAAAACGCAAAGGGTGAGTGCGTTTCTGCTCCTTTTCAAATTAACTTAATATCATGCTCCTATTCCTAATACAATTTTAAACTATGCTCCTTCTTAAAATTTCGCCGCCCAAAATTCAGAAATATCAACTACTAGCCAAAAATGAGCTATCAGTTTAGTCGCTAGACTTTTCCTTGTTTCCTATGCTTCTTATTTGTTTTTAATTAATTTTCAATAATCTTTATCGGCACCATGCGTATGCAAATTATTGTATATTTTTATTATTTAAAAATATGTTATTTTTTCTTTGTTTCATATAAAGGAGAGTAGAGCTGCCGTAGAAAGCAGCTTTTCTGAAAGCTGGTTGAAAAGCTATCCATATTATTATAAAATTATTATAGAGAAAATATTTTTTTTGAAATTCAATGTTTTATTTGGGACAGCTTTGTATGTTTTTAAAAGTAGTTTTTAGTACAAAATATTTAGAACTGTAATTCTCGTACTAAAAATCTATTTTAGAAAATAGTAAAAAAGTTGTCGTTAACAAAGCCTCAATATGTTAAATTCAATTTTATCTGTAAAAAAAATATAAGATTGTATAAAGCTATTTTCTGCGCAACAATTATAACTTTTATAAAGCTGATTAATGTAAAGCTGCTAAAAGTAATAATTACAACCTCAAAAGAAAAGCAGAAAGAAAACTATCTCAAATAAAACCTATATAACAGTATTAGAAATTATATTTTTTATTAGATTTAAATAAACATTCAACTTTTAATAGGAAAAAAAATTTGTTATTATTATTGTTATATGTTTGATATATATAATAAACCAATCATCCAAATTTATATAATTTATTATTATTATTATTATTGTATATTTGATATATATAATAAACCAATCATCCAAATTTATATAATTTATTCCCATATACTTTTTCTGGATACTTCAAAGCCATCGAAATTGAACTTTCTCTTAGATCAAGTAAAATCAAATTTGTCTTGCTTAAATAATTAGTTAACGGACAAATAGAACTCTTATGATAAGAGAGTGGATTGATAATGAAGTTTTATATGTATTTGATTAATTGCATGATTTGAATCTATAATGTTTTGAATTAGTCAAATATTTTACACTTATTGTACTTAATCATTAATGAATTCATATAATTATTTTGTTAATGATCATTAGAAACAAATTTGGGTAACTGTACAGCAAAAATGCTAAATCTAATTAGGACATCATTCTTCCGTGCGTGGCCTTCACATGTGACCTAAGATTCTCCTTCACATGATCTAGGGTAGTGTGTAAGTATTTTTCTTCTGGCAATTAATGTGCAAGCATTACAAAAAAAAATCCTAGGTTAGGGGACAAACTGGCCAAGGAGATCAAGAAGAGCTGGGCGCGAGCGAAGGCCACGCACTACGCACAGAAGAATGAAAGAAGGGGAAGAGGGAGAGCTGCGCTGCGCGAGCGATTCTAGAGAGGCGAAAGCGAGAGAAAGGGGATGGATCGATAAGTGAACGTCAAACTGACATAAGAACTATGGTTTTGACTATAGCAGGTGTTAAAACCGGTGGTATTTGCACCGGTTAGATGTCAAAACCGCTGCAAATATCTCGTTTTGGCTGCCCAACAAATGCTGTAAAAAATCATATTTTTAGTAGTTGTTGTTAGCTTAAACGATATGAACTGATTACACTTTTAATGTTTTGTTTGATCTAGCATTTTTAGTGTTCTATAAAGTGTTTTTTTTGTTAAAAAAATTAAATTCAAAAAATTTTGAATAGTTGATCGTAAAACAATAAAAAGGTATCCCAAATGGAGTAAAGATACAGTCTTATATCTTTTGATGCACTGATTCTCTATTTTGTCTCTTCCTCTTTGATAAATCCTTTTCTTATTTTCTAAATTTAAAATTGTCTTCCTTCTCGATTTATAAAAAAATAACTGATTATTATATATTTAAAATCATATTGATCTAATACTGGAACTTTTTTTTATTCATATTTTCTATTATTTACATATGAAAATGGCTAGAAATATTTGTTTTATAACATACATGACTATTCAATTTAACTTCTAATTTTGGCTTAATTTAATCTAATTCAGTAAGTGTATGATAAATAAAGATTTTTTTTTTTTTTGTCTTTTTTATTTCATGTCAGCAATTCTCTAAGGGCAATTTGGTTAATTATTAGAAATTTCGTGTATAGTAAAAAAATTTAAAATTAATTATATTCATTCCACATAAATTTGAATGATGGAGTTAATTTTGTTCACAATTTTGAACCGAGTTCTTCCTGACCACCACTAGATTTCAGCACATTCGTCGACCATCGCTGGACTTCCGCCCGTTCGTCGACCACCTTCGAATTTCTTCCCGACCACCGCCAAACTTCCTCCCATTCGTCGACCACCGCCGAAGTTCTTCTCAACCTTACTCGGACTTCCGCTAGTTTATCGACCACTGCTGGACTTCCGCCCGTTCGTCTACCACAGTGTCGGAGTTCTTCTCAGCCATTGTCAGAGTTCTTCCCAACCATCGCCGGAGTTTTTCCCGACCACCGTTGAACTTCTATCAATGTCTCCAAATTATTGTAATTCTACCGTTTCCAAGAAAAGGAGCGAATCAAGCTTTGCAATTCATTCAAACTTAGTAGAATTTTCTAATATGGGTCGGGCCCCACGATTTTCCCTTTTTCGGATTTTTCGCGTAAAAAACTGTAGTTGTTTTTCTCCCTCTCAACTATCTGCTTGCTTGTTGGATATATGTATATTACTGAAATGCTTTATTCTTTTACTCTACTGCCGCGTATATTCTAGCTGTAACAAGTTTAATAAAAAAAACTAGTTTTAAATGCTTTTGAATCAAACATTTAATTTTTTATAATATACACAACACATGTATACTCTAGTAAAAAAACTCAAATATGCAAGGGACACTCAAGATATAAACCCAAAGATGAAAGGCTCCAAATGCGATGACTTACATTTTGGAATAATTTTAGATGGATTTAGGAGGAATCTACTTTGTATTTTTTTATTTTGTTTTATTAATGCAAGCTTTAGCTTTCTAAAAAAAACTCTATGTCGTCAAAAATAATACTGATCGGGCCTATTGATGAGTTGTAGACCAAATGATTTTTTGCAACTAGTTTTAAATGCTTTTATTCCAAAAATTACAAGGCCATCTGCATAATTATTTGAATATGCAACTCACCTTGATCTATTGGTTGGACATTTAGGATTTTAAGTTTGAGTAACTGATGCGTATATGAATTTGACTTAATTGGCCTAAATATCCCAAAAAATATCAATTTTTTTTCTTTCAGAATAAATGATTGTTTCTGAGCTAGCTCGAACTCAATAAATTAATTAAGTTCAAGCTCAAATTAAAGATGAAACGAGCTCAACTCGATTCGTTTACAGCTTAATGATAGAATGACTTCACTACTAATGATGGGGGGGGGGGGGGGAGTGCACAAAAGTAATAACATACACATTTAAATACCTGTATACATGTCTTCTAGATCTCGTGTACAGTATCTGTATACATGCTCTGTATTAAGTCTATATATAGACTGCCCTGTATCAGTTCTTATAACAAGAATCTTTATATTTCTGTTTCAATCTTTATGGTATCAGAGCTACGGCTCTTTCCCTACTTCCGCTAAGTTCTTGACTCCTGCGTCTATCTGGGGGTGGGGGTGGGGGTGGGGGTTGTTAGGCTCTCTCTGATCTAAAGTGCTTAGAAAATTGAAGTGCACAAAAGTAATAACATACACATTTAAATACCTGTATACCTGTCTTCTAGATCTCGTGTACAACATCTGTATACATGCTCTGTATTAAGTCTATATATAGACTGCCTGTATCAGTTCTAATAACAAGAATCTTTATATTTCTGTTTCAATCTTTAAAAAGGATACGTGAATAGAACCCACATGGGGAAAATTATTATGTGTGGAGTAATCCAAACATAGTTTGTGTCCGGACTCCAATCAAAATAAATCATGTTGCCTATACACAGCCTATGTATAACTTTGTATATAATATGTATAATACACACTATGTACATGTGATATGACATTTTTCAATAAGAGTTTGGACGTCCTTCGATCTCCGCACGTAATAATTTCTACTCACATGGTGGGGGTAAATTACCATGATACTTTTTATTATTTTAATGTAATCTATCTTCTTCATAAACAGCAAAGTCCATTGTTACTTTGATTTCAAGCAATGAAGCAATTAATTCAATATGTGAAAAACAAGCCACTATGGACACATCCTTCTCATTGTTAATTGCTATTAAATGCATGGAAATGGAAGACTATCTTTATTTTATGCATAAAGCCATTACTCAAAACACCACCTATTTAGCCTTTGCATCCATGCATTAATTGTATGCCGCCGCACCAACTCTACATAACTCCTAACCCTATCCTTTCTTTCAATTTTTTTAATTATTCTTTAATTATTCTATATGGGATAAGAACAAACAAATAAAATAATTTATGAGAAGAACATCATCAACCACCTAATATTTTTTTTAAACCCTCATCTTAGACATCTGTGATGGTACATGCAGTATCATTTAGGCTTCATTTATACAAAGATATGATTGACTATAGCAGAAGGCAAGAGCCGAAATATCGAGCTCGACTCATTAGTCTGAAAGCGAGCTCTAACTCAGCTTGTTTCCTATAAAAGAGGTCTAGCTGGCTCGAGAGCCGACTTGTCGAGCAGAATTTTTAAAATTTAGGCCGGATTTAGAAAAAAAAGATACAATACTTAATATTTAAAGAAAACTTAAGTGGTTCATATTCATTTTTTAAATATTTAAATTTAATAAATAAAATAAATTTATTTTAAAAAATATTTATAATTATTCGAGCCGGATTACAAACTCACGAGCCGAGCCGGCTCAAGCTCGAACTCGTGCTCGTTTACTAAACATGCTCAAGAGCTTGGCTCGTGAACTCGATAAACTCAACTCGCGAGTCAAAAAGGATTTCTCAATTAAAAAAAATTCATTACGGTGGATGCCATAAGCATATTCTATAGTGCCCACAAATATTATGAAGATAAGTCAAAACATTATTAATTGGAAAAAATATTGTGCAAGAATATCCAAATTTAAAAATAATCAAAATAAAATTTAAAGTACTAATTAATTTTATGATAATTGTAACGCATAGATAAATAATTAAAATTTATGCATTTGTATTTATCTTAAAAAAACATATAAATTCGAGGCTCATTAAAAATAAATAGAACATTATGATTTTTATTTTTCATTTTAAGCTAAAAGTTATTTTTTTATTATTACAAAATTATAAAAGTGCTAAATTAATTTAATCTATAAAGATATTTAAAGTGGGTACTGAAAGAACATGTCAGAAAAGTCGGGATACCGCCGGTGGACAGAAAAAAACAAAATTATAAATAAATAGAAAAGTGTAACGAATACGGAGGTGAGAATAACGGAGGAAGGAGAGGCATCTTACCGACCATACATCCGGCGAAGAAAGCTGACTGAGAAAGGCCTACTTTGTACCGCTGGCCACAGATGAGACCCCACTCGCTTACAGTCGAGGCAGCGGACCCCTCCACCCACTCCCAGGAGGCGGCCGGAATACCGCAGTTGTCCGGCGGACAACCTCCAGCGAACTTGCACTGCCACGCCGGCTCTCGGTCGGCGAAGATCATGACCATAGTGTGGAAAGCCTCGAGGGCCCACGCGGCGCACGTTAGAACAAAGTGGCGAAGCTGCCACCGCCCTAACTCTCCGGCGTGTAGCCGGAGCATGTCGTCAATTCCAATCCGCTTCACTTGAGAGGGAGGTGAATGGGCCGAGCCAGAGAGGAGGCCCTCCCGGAGATCTGAGCCGGAGTTCATTTCTCCATTCGTCATTGCGACCGCCGGAAATCTCTCCGGGGAATGACCACCGCCGATGTCGGCTTCGTTTGCTTCTTCTTCTTGTTCGATTCTTCACTCTCTCGCTCGCCCTTTTTCCGTCTCTTACTTTTTTCCCTCTTTGGATGGTCGCGCTTTATAGGGATGCGTGGCGTATTATTTATTTATTTATTTGGCAGAGTGAGATTGGGCAGGTTGATTAATTAATTAATTTATTTATTTGTTTGAATTTGAGCAAAATATAAATTTCAAATTATTTATTCAATTTTTTGTATTTATTTATTTAATTATTTAATTTGAACACTAATTAATTGAAGTAAATTAATTATTTCCAGTTTGAATGAATCCACTAGTATTGCAGTTGATTACTAATGAGGCCCTTCCTTGGGGTAATGCCTTAGCTTGATGTACATTTTACATGGTACATTACATGTTGAGAATACAGAGAATCATGGTTGACGTGTTCTTTTGGTCAGAAGGACCATAATCTGATGACGGAGGTCAGAAGAACTGTAGTCGGTGGGTGACGGAGGACATAAAGATCGTTATCTAGCGACGGAGGTCGGAAAAGACTGTAGTCGGCAGGCAAAGTAAATCAAGAGGATAGTAATCGGCTGGCGACGGAGGTTGGAAGGACTGTAGTCGGTGGCAACATAAGTCAGAAGGACTGTAGTCGGCGGACAATAGAGGTTGGAAGGAATGTAGTCGGCGGGCAATGGAGGTCGGACAGACCGTAGTCGACGGGAGACATAAGTCAGAAGGACCGTATTTGGCAGGCGACAGAGGTTGAAAGGAAAATAGTCGATGGGCGACGTAAGTCAGAATGACCATAGTCGGTGGGCGATGGAGGTCAGAAGGACTATAGTCGATCGACGACGTAAGTCAGAAGGACCATCAAGTAGAAGTCCAATAATGAATAGAAATCCAGCATCAGATAGATATCCAGTGAAAGTCCGACAACCGGTAGAAGTCCGGCATCGAGTAGAATGTTGGTGACGAACGGAGGTCCGACGTCGGGGTAGAAGTTCGATGTTAGTTGGCAGCCGAGGAGAACTCCGATGTCATTTGGAGTTCGGGTGAAACTCTGGCGTTACTTGGGCAGAATTCCAGCGACACTAGAGCATTGGGTAGAATTTTTGAGTCACTCGGGCGTCGGGCATAATTCCAATATCACTTGGGCGTCGGGAATAATTCCGGCGGTTGTCGTGGAGGAGTTTCTTCCCTCCAATTCTTCTCTTCTTCTTCTATTCTTCTTCTTACTTGAGTCCCTTCTCATGAGAAATGAGGGGTTTATTCATATATATTCTGGAGTGGCATGGTCCGTAAATAGATGAGAGATCATGGGCAAATATGGAGTGGTTCGGATGGACGGCCATTATTCAATCATTTGATTATGGATCGTTTATCAGACATTTCAAGGTCTTAATGATGTCGGAATTCGGCGATCTTGGGCTTGTTAGATTCGTCTCGTCAAGCCGCTCAATTCGACTATAAGCACATTATGTTTGGAAACCGTTTGGTAACTCAAATTGTGGTACAAACTTTCCAACATCACTTCGGGTCCTTGATTTGTACTCATTTGGGCTCGTATTAAGTCAAATTTCGTGTCGTTGGGTTCGTATTTCCGAGACACTCAGTTTGACTATAAGTTTGCTGAAATCAGAGTTCAAGTGATCCCGGATTTAATTTTTGAAGCTTCCGGCTTGATTTTGCCTCGAGATTCGTACTCGAACAAGATAATTTTTGCATGATATATCAATATATACTTTTAATATAATTTTTTTTGAATTGAATGCCATAAAAAATAGTTGCATAATTGTAGAATTGGGCATCGAATAAGTAATTAAATTATTATTAATTAGTAAATTATTTGTTAAATATATTTTATTAATATAAATAAATTTAATTTTATTTATTTCATATGGGTTTTAATTTTTTATTTAATTATTTTAATAAATAAATATAAATAATTTTCATATAAATGAGTGTAGAAAGCTTTTTCAGAAAAATAAAAGTGTATAATGCCTTAGGGCATCTCCAACGGAGAACTCCATTTTTCACCGCAAAATACAGCAAAACTCCAAAATGTCGTTGTGTTGCTCCAATCGAACACCATTTTATGTGCTTATGGGAAGGTAATGATCATTTTCCCTTTCGCGCGTTTTCTTGTTGAGAGAGCAAAATAGCGTAGGTGAACAGTGCAACGCCAAATTTGGCGTCGCACTGTTCACCTGCAAGTAAATGGCGGAAAATTTAACGTTCGGCTGGAGCGACCGAACGACGCCATACGCTCGTTTGACGTTCAGTTGGAGATGCTCTTAGTGCGGACGGCCGACTGCAGAATGCGAATAGGTTTTTTTTTTCAATTTTTTTTTGGTTCCCACAAGAACTCGTTTCCCACGTGGTTATATTTTATTAGGGGAGTGATTTGCTTGGCCCAAAATTCAGAAATCTCAACTACTAGCCAAAAATGAGCTATCAGTTTAGTCGCTAGACTCTTCCTTGTTTCCTATGCTTCTTATTTGTTTTTAATTAATTTCAAGAATCTTCTATCGGCACCATGCGTGAATTAATTTGTTATCATAAACATGCAAATTATTGTATTTTTTTACTATTTAAAAATATGCTATTTTTTTCTTATGTTTGATTTAAAGGAGAGTAGAGCTGCGGTAGGAAGCAGCTTTTCTGAAAGCTATTCATATTATTATAAAATTATTGTAGAGAAAATAATTTTTTTGAAATTCAATGTTTTATTTAGGACAGCTTTATTTATATTTTTAAAAGTAGTTTTTAGTACAAAATATTTAGAACTATAATTGTTGTACTAAAAATCTATTTTAGAAAATAGTAAAAAAGTTGTCGTACAAAGCCTCAATATGTTCAATTCAATTTTATATGTAAAAAAATATAAGATTGTACAAAGCTATTTTCTACGCAACAATTATAACTTTTATAAAGTTGATTGTAAAGCTGCTAAAAGTAATAATTACAGCCTCAAAAGAAAAGCAGAAAGAAAACTGTCTCAAATAAAACCTTGATAACAATATTAGAAATTATATTTAAATAATTAATTTTAATAGGAAAAAAATTTTGTTATTATTATTGTTATATGTTTGATATATATAATAAACCAATCATTCAAATTTATATAATTTATTATTATTGTTGTTGTATATTTGATATATATAATAAAGCAATCATCAAAATTTATATAATTTATTCCCATATACTTTTTCTGGATACTTCAAGGCCATCGAAATTGAACTTTCTCTTAGATCAAGTAAAATCAAATTTGTCTTGCTTAAATAATTAGTTAACGGACAAATAGAACTATTATGATAAGAGAGTGGATTGATAATGAAGTTTTATATGTATTTGATTGCATGATTTGAATTTATAATGTTTTGAATTAGTCAAATATTTTACACTTATTGTACTTAATCATTAATGAATTCATATAATATTTTTTTAATGATCATTAGAAACAAATTTGGGTAGCTGTACAGCAGAAATGCTAAATCTAATTATGACATTATTGTAAGTGTAGGGTTGATAGAACACATTTTCCTGATTTTATGTCTGAAAACATTTTCAGTTTGACATAAGATTCTTCTTCCCATGATCTTGTTGAATTGGACATAGTGTGACCTAAGATTCTCCTTCACATGATCTAGGATAGTGTGTAAGTATTTTTCTTTAGGCTAATGTGCAAGCATTACAGAGAAAAAAGAACCCCTAGGTTAGGGGACAAACTGGCCAAGGATAACAAGAAGGGCTGGACACGAGTGGATGACCGGACTTTAGGCTTTGACGCAATCGACTCACTTTGACTGAAGAACACACACTATGCACGAAAGAATGAAAGAAAGTGAAGAGGGAGAGCTGCACCGCGTGAATGATTCCGTAGAGGCGAAAGCGAGAGAAAGGGGTTGGATCGAGAAGCGTGCATCGAACCAACATAAGAGCTAGGATTTTGGCTATAGCAGCTGTTAACCACTGCAAATACCTTATTTTGGCGGAGGTTTTCAGACCGCCTATAACAATATTTGCTTTTACCTTAAACGATATGAATTGATTACACTTCTAAGGTTTTGTTTGAGATAGCTTTTTTACTATTTTATAAAATACTTTTTTAGTTAAAATTTTTTAAATTCAAAAAATTTTGATACTAAAAAACTATTTCATAAAGCAATAAAAAGCTATCCCAAAAGAAGTAAAGAGATAGTCTTTGATGCACTGATTCTCAGTTTTTTCTCTCTATCTGATAAATCCTTTTCTTATTTCTGATTTTAAAATTGTCTTTTTTTTTTTTTTAATTTATAAGGAAATACTCATTATTATATATTTAAAGCCATATGCATATTGATCTAATACTGGAATTTGTTTTTTTATTCATATTTTCTATTATTTACCTATGAAAATGGCTAGAAATATTTATTTTATAACATACATGTCTCTTCTATTTAACTTCTAATTTTGGCTTAATTTAATCAAATTCAGTAAGTGTATGATAAATAAAGATTCTTTTTATCTTTCTTTTTATATCATGTCAGCAATTCTCTAAGGGCAATTTGGTTAATTATTTGAAAGCTCGTGTATGGTAAAAACAATTAAAATTATATTCACTCTACATGAATTTGAACGATGAAGTTAATTTTATTTAATTTTATTCTCAATTTTGAACAGAGTTCTTCCCGACTATCGTCCGACTTCCCCACATTCGTCGACCATCGTTAGACTTCCGTCTGTTTGTTGATCACCGTCCGACTTCTTCCCGACCGTCGCCAGACTTCCTCCAGTTCGTCGACCACCACCGAAGTTCTTCCAAACCACAATCAGACTTCTGCCATTTTATCGAGCAATGTCGAACTTCCGCCCGTTCGTTTAACGTTGTGTCGAAGTTACTCCCGATCATCGTTAAACTTCCATTAGTCAACAACCGCCAAACTTTCGCCCGTTCGTCGATTACCTTCGGAATTCTTCCCAACCATCGCCGGACTTCTATCAAAGTCTCCAAATTATTGTAATTCTACCATCTCCAAGAAAAGGAGCGAATCAAACTTTGCAATTCATTCAAACTAGGCAGAATTTTCTCATATGAGTCAGGCCCCATGGTTTTCCCCTTTTCAAAACTTTCAGTTAAAAAACTTCTTGTGTTTTTTTTTTCTCTCTCAACTATCTGTTGGTGTGTTGGATATACATATATTGCTAAGATACTTTATTCTTTTACTCTACTGCCGCGTATATTCTAGCTCGTACCAAGTTTAATAAAAAACAACTAGTTTTAAATGCTTTTGAACCAAACATTTAATTTTTTATAATATACACAACACATGTATACTCTAGTAAGAAACTCAAAGATGCAAGGGACACTCAAGATACAAACCCAAAGATGAAAGGCTCCAAATGTGATGACTTACATTTTGGAATAATATTAGATGAACAAATCCCTTGGCAGAACCTAGCGAGGACACCCACAGGCATCAGACCCACACTTGTTTTGCCCCACTAAAAAGGCGAGGCCTTAATAGAGGGGATTCGAACCCGGAATGGGACGTTCCCAACCGTGTCCGCACACCAATAACCCTAAGCCTCGGTGGATTACTTGCAAATATTAATTAATTGGAGTGTATTTATATATACGACGTAATTATCTTCACATATTTATGCCAATCATCTACATCATTAAATAGTTGAAATTTAATACCTGGAGAGTAGATAGATAATAACAATCTGGATCTGGATAGGGCTATGAAAATAGAAGAGAGAACATAGCTGGAATGAGAAATCAATGTAAATACAAACAGATAAGGTGACGGGCATCCAAATGAATCAATGGAACCGTTGAGGAAGTTAAAAGATTTTTTTTTATTCTATATTTTTCATACAATTTTCGTGATAACATAAAGAATGTGAGTCGTTTCATGCTTTCATTCTACTATCATTTAATTCATTAATATTTGACAGAAGCTTCTTAAAATAATTTTTTAGTAGAAAGCCGTCCAAAACGAAATCTTAGAATTTGTTTGGGATTAATTTCATGCTACTTTATAAAGCAGCTTTTAGTATAAAGATTTTTAATTCAAAAAATTTGTATATTAGAAAGTTATTTTAGAAAACAGTCAGAAAATAATCTTAGATTTGGTTTGCGACAGTTTTTTTACTGTTTTTTAAAATAATTTTAAGTACAAAATTTTTCTAAAGGAGCAAAAAATAAATCTGTGGTAAAGAATCCTCAAAAGACTTATTTGGTCCACAAGGTGGAAGATAATTTTTTTTATTCCATATTGGGACAACTTGTCTTCCCATGCAAGTCGACACGTTCAATTTACCCAAAATTTGGGTTTCTTTGGCCACCTTAATTTGTTCTGAATACTTATGTCTTGTTGACGATGCAGCCGATGGCTTTTGTACTGCCACCGAGGTCTAATTGCAAGTGAATTTTTGCCCGCTCACTTTCTTCTCGACAGGGGTGTCAATTCAGGTCAACGGGTCAAATTTGGAACTGACCTGATATTGTATGGGTCAACCCGAACCCGACCCGTTTTTAAAAATGGGCCAGGTTTCCGGACCCGAACTCGACCTGATTCGGGTCCGGGTCAACTCGACCCGACACGGATGACCCGAAGTTGACCTAAAATTGTTGCTTTCGGGTCAAAATATGGTCAATCTTCGATTTTCAGGTCAAAAACGGGTCAATTTCGAGTTTCCAAGTCAAATAAGAGTTTTCGTGTCAATTTCGGGTCATTTTTTGATTGCTGGGTCAACTCGAACCTGATCCGATTTTTAAAACGGGTTGATTTGTTGAACCCGAACCCGACCCGTTTCGGGTCCGGGTTGACCCTAACCCGATTTTTTCCGGGTCGGGTTCGGGTCGTATTTCGGGTCGTGTCAAAAATTGACACCCCTACTTTTCGATATGCTTTTTCTATAAATATTTGATTGTGATTTTATTAGTAATATAAGTTACATTTTAAATAATTTAGTATAGATAAATTTAGATAATATATATAGAAGCAATGAAACTAGCGACGTCTCACTCATATTCCTTTCAAACAGTTCTCCTAACACAAAATCTAATCACAAATCTCCTAATAAATCCATTGACATTTTAGGGTAAGACATCCAAACAATCTCATTGATTATTACAACGAAGATCTGCCGTTTGAGGAACAATCGCCCTATGAGAAAGGGTTCCTCATCTTCTTTGTCTTTTGTTTGTGGAGATGCTAATGTTGAGGGATAGAGTATGAGAAATTAACCTTGTTTTTTAAAATATTTGTCATCTCATCACTTAGGGCAAACAATCACCCTTATAGACATGACCCTGTTGTTGAGGTGAAATTATTCTGTGCGGACACCAAATGCCGTCCAGAGACCAACCAAAATGCGCCACGTTGCCCCCGGCCCGGTACTGCTCGGTACCGCGGCTCAGTACCGCTGACGTGGCACATTCTAATTGTTCTCTGGACGATGAACTGCATTCGATGTCTGCACAAAATAATCTCTCATTGTTGAAGCATTCAAAGAGGCTTTAATGGTTGTGTAGAAGTTGATCATTTGATGGAGATGAAAAGTGTAGTTTTTATCTGAGGGACGAGGATGCTAATATGGTGGAGTTAGATAAGAGGAATGTGAGGGGATTCTTAAACATGCTGTTATCATTTTAGGAAAATGTAATTTAAATCGGTGTTTTTTTTATTATTATTATTTTGTTCTGAAAAGAACATAATGATTACATATAAAATCACATCAACAAAAGCAATTGACAAATAAACAAAAATCAATCATTTAGTGTTAACAAATGAAGGGTCGATCTACATAGTATGATCATACATAACCTATATGTTTCATACAATTTGCATTATGATGTAAGAAATGTGAATCGTTTTATAGTTCTATGCTATTACTATCATTATCACTTGCCGTTCCTGGAAATTTTTGATCAAATTTTTGGCTATAAGTAAAGAAGTAGGGTCCTATCTTTCTAGCGCATTTGTTTCATTCGGGATTCTTGCCCTTGCAAGGCCCAAACTATATTACTTAAAAAACATATATGAATGAATCGATCTACTGAAGAGAATTTAATATTGTTATAATTAGTATTGTATTTCTTTTTCAAGCAAATTAAATCATAAACTCACATTTTTATAAGTACAAGTTTTGAATTCAAGGCTATTTGATTGAGAGTCTAAGCTTCTAACGAACAGACAGGATGAGCTGCATTAGACTTCTAACTCAAAATCATAAAAAAAACAAAGAAAAAAATGTTATGCCAAAGGAAAATCATAGAACGTGAAAATGAACTCAAATCAAAATGGGGGAGATCTCCGCAATACCTATATGATAAAGTTTCAAAAGACACAATATGATTGAATGTTAGCCATACTACCGATTCAAGTTGAGCGAGAATTCTCATAGCCACCCACCGAAAACCATTCTCTATAAGCACAAACATAAAAAAGTAGCTATTATTTTATAAATTAATTTTTAGTAAAAAAAAAAAATTGAACCTGAAGTTTTTTACTAGAAAGCTGATTTAGAAAACAATATAAAACTATCTCAAATATAGGTTTCGTTTGGCACGGCTTTCTTTTTGCTTCTTAAATAAGCAGAAATATGCTTTAAGAAACAGAAAGAAAGCTGTCCTAAACCAAGCCATAGTCTTCATTTGAAAATTCCTGGCGTTTGCTACGTCTTCCGCGTTTCTAGAAGCAGATTCTGTCCCGATCTTCACACCTTTTTTTTTTTTTTGGTAAAATTTGGGCTTGGCCCGATCTTCATTCTGGATGACCCAAAATAACAAGCTTCCAATTTCAAATATGTTTTTTATATATGAAAAAAAGTCTCGTGTTGGATATTATAAATATTTTATTTTTTTAAACATCTGATATTGTTTTTTTCACATTTATCATATTTTAATAATTCTGATTATAAAATTATTTCCTGATTATAATTTTTTTAAACGGCAAAAAAAAAAAAAAATCTTAATGGATGTAGTTCACATTGGAGAAATATAGTTATTGTTCTCAATTTGTCCGATAATTTTGGACGATTGAAATTCACAACATTTTAAATTTTAAATTTATATTTATTTTTAAAAAAGTAAAATCTGTACGGTTGAAAGTAAATTAGATGGCTCACAGGAGGCGATAATATCATCATAGAAAAAATTATGACATGAGAATAACTAATTCATACAGTTCATCATGATCTGCTGGTTGAGAGCTCAGGCTTTCAATTAAAAAGTCTTGGGTTCAAGTCTTTGTGTATGCGTTGTGTGTGTGAGCTTGCCTTAAGTGACATAAATGTCCAAAAAAAAAAAAACTAATTCTAACAACTCAATTATTTATTATATTGAAAAATCTTTTTCCAAAAAAAAAAAAAAAACCTTTCCTCTTCTATCTGAAGCATTTAGAGGTGTAAGTGAGTCAAGTCGAATTGCGGGCTAGCTCGAGCTCGGCTCGATAAATGACTCGTGAGCAAAGCTCGATGTGCTAATGAGTTAAGCCTATGTCAGCCTTGGCTCGACTCGTTAGCTCACAAACTGGCTCATTTAAAAAATATTAATATAAAATACACTTTATTTATATTAGGGTTCCAGGAGCTATTACTTGTGTTCAAACTCAAGGTGGTTTGACCAAGTATTTCCCTATTTCAGTTGGGTTACATCAAGGATCAGCCTTAAGCGCATATCTTTTTGCTTTAGTCATGGATGTTCTCACTAGACATTTGCAAGATGATGTACCTTGGTGTATGCTTTTTGCTAATTATATTTTTTTATTGATAAGTATAGAGAGGGAGTTGAAGGTAAACTTGAATTATGGAGGTCAACCTTAGAGTCTAAAGGTTTTCGCTTAAGTAGATATAAAACGGAATATATGGAGTATAATTTTAGTAGTAATAGACCTAGTGAGGGGATTATGACTTTGGGCGATCAAGTCATTTATAAGAGTACACATTTTAGATATCTTGGATTTATTGTTCAGAGTAATGGTGAAATAGATAGGGATATTATCAGCGAATTCAAATTGGATGGTTGAAGTGGAGGAATGCATCGTGCTTGTTCTGTGATAGAAAAGTATCCCTCAAACTTAAGGGAATTTTCTATAAGATGGTGGTGAGGCCTGCAATGCTTTATGGTGCTGAATATTGGCCATTAAAAGAGAAGCATAATACTAAGTTAAGTGTGGTAGAGATGAGGATGCTCAGGTGGATGAGTGGCTTTACCCTTAGAGATAGGATACAAAATTAGCATATACGTGAAAAGGTTGGAGTAGCTCTAGTAGAAGATAAGATTAGAGAGAGTCGCCTTAGATGGTTTGGTCACATAAAACGACCGTCTTCCGATGACTAGGTTAGTAGAGTAGAGGTATTAGATTTGACTTATGTTAAGAAAGGTAGAGGCAAACCTAAAAAGATTTGGTTAGAAAATATTATGAATGACCTATCTTTATTAGATTTAAACGAGAATTTGACTTTTAATAGGACACAATGGAGGAAAATGATTCATGTAGTCGACCCCACATAGTGGATAAAGGCTTGATGTTGTTGTACACTTTATTGATATTAGAATTTTATGCGTAGAATTGTTAAACATATTTAAAGCTACATCTCAGATTCCTATATTAAATTATTTTTTTATTAATTTTGTATCTTTTTTATTATTTTACCATAATAATTATTTAAATTATAATCATTTTCTCTCTTTCATAATAAACAAGCTAGTTCAAATTCGTTGAATAAAGCTTGAGTTTTAGCACGAACTCGATTAACTAATCAAGTTCAAGTTTGATACATCATCAAAAAATCATCTTGGTGGGCACAAATCTCGAGGCCAAATCAAGTTGAAAACTTCTTAAAATTGGGACCATCCGAACTTCGATTTCAACGAACTTGCAGTTAAACTGAGCATATCAGAATTATGAACCCAAGTACCCAACGACACCACAATCAACTCAATTCGAGCCCAAATGAGTTCAAATCAAGGAATCAAATAGCTGTTCGAAGGTTCAAACCACAAATTGGATTACCAAACGGTTTCCAAATGTGACATGCTTATAGTCGAATCGAGCGACTCGACGAGACGAATCCAACGAGACTAATATCACTTAATTCTGAAATCACTAAGACATTAAAAAATTTCCAGCAAACGGTCTACGATTGAGGGAATCAACATCGACTGTCCATCCAAACCACTCCAACTTACCCCTAATCTTCCATCTATTTACAAGTCATGCAACTCTAGAAAATCTATAAATAGAGACCCCCTTTCTCATAAAAGGGGACCCCAAGCAAGGAATCAAGAGAGAGATCAGAGATCGCTCTTGCCTCTCTCGACCACATCCTGGACTTCAGTCGGACCACCAACTGACGCTGGAGTTCTGCTGGACCACCACCTGACACTGGAGTTCTGTCGGACCATCGCCCTACACCGGAGTTCTGCCTAACCACCATCTGACGAAGGCGTTCCATCGGACCACCGCCTGACACTGAACTTCCATCAGGACCACCACCCGATGTCATACTTCTGCCGAATCACCGCCTGATGCCAGATTTCCGTCATGACCACCGCCTGACGTCAGACGACCGCCCGATGTTAGAGTTCTGCCAAACCATCGATTGAGGCTCAAACTTTTGCCTAACCACATGTAAAAGTAGGAGTTCCGCCGCACCACCGCATGACGTTGGACTTCCGTTAGGACCACCGCCTGATGCCGAACTTCTGTGAGGACCATTGCCAGACACTGGTCTTCTGCCGGACCACCACTGACGTCGAAGTTCCGTTGGACCACCGCCTGAAGTCGGAGTTATGCCAAACCATTGATGGACCATCGACTAAGGTCTGAACTTCTGCTGGACAACCAAAAGAAGTAAGAGTTCCGCCATACCACCGAATATTGCCCGGACTTTTGTCAGACCATCAGACTTCCGTCTTATGACTGTGGTCTTTCTGACCCGTGTCTCCTGCCGACTTTAGTCATTTCAACCTCTATCGCCTACTACTGTCCTTCCAAACTCCATTGCTAGATAATGATCTTTCTAACCCCTATCTCCTGCTGAATACTGTGCTTCTGACCTCTGTCGCCTAGTACGGACCTTCCGACCTGCATCACCAAATAATGAGGTTTTTACCCATATCTCCTGTCGACTAATATCCGTCCGACCTCCATCACCTACTACAGTCATTTCGACCTCCATCATTAGATAATGATCTTACTGACCACTCTCTTGCTGACTACAGTCCTTTCCGACCTCTGTCGCCTACTATGATCCTTCCGACCACCGTCGCCACACAACATCTTTTTGACCACTGTCTCCTGCCGACTACGATCCTTTCGACTTTCGTCACCTACTATGATCATTCTGACCTCCATTGCTAGATTACGATCTTTTCTGACCACTGTAACCCGCCGACTACAGTTCTTCCAACCTCTCTCGCCATACAACAGTCTTTTTGACCGCTGTCTCTCTCTGACTACAATCCTTTCGACCTCCCTCGCAATACAACGGTCATTTCGACCACCATCACCATACTACGGTCTTTCCAACCTCTGTCGCCCACCGATTATGATTTTGCTGATTAAACGAACATTTCAGTAATAGTTCTTCCAATTCCCACCATTTAATATGATGTACATTTGCTACATCAACCCAAGACCTTACCCTCAAGGAAGAGCCTCATTTGTAATCGACTGCAAATATTAGTGGATTCATGTCTCTTATGAACGCCACACCCTTTTTTTGATCTGCTTGTGTGCTGGATGTTTGTACAAAGCTAAGACATTAAATTTTACATTTCTCTACCGCCGCAAATATTTCAGGACGCAACGAAGCTCAAGCTATCGATGACTCGAGCTCAAGCTAACTCATTTACACTCCTAATAGCATTCCTTAATACACTATCTAATTGTGGTATTGGTGGAGGGTTGGTCGATGTCAATTATAATTTAATGAAAACGTTGATGAATGGTTGGTGGCGATAAGAAAGAATTAATATTCTTTAATGAATACTTAATCTGACTAGCACGGCTACGCATGTGGAGATATTATTTTTTAAGCTTTGATTCATAAGAAACAAATATCTTACATTGATATTGATTATAATTTGATTAATGTTAATATCATATCAATATGAATTTTGATCAGCATTTAACTTTAAAAAAACATTCTTAATTAAGAGGATAATCAGTCCTAATATTCGGTGGTGCGTATGTGTTTTTTCTTGAAAAAAAAATTATATGAGAATATTTTAACGTAATTATATGATATGATAAATATTTCAATTCAGCACGTCAGCATATTTTGCTATGAATTTTTTTTGTTTCATAAAAATTAGAATGTAATGCATATTATTTTAGAGATTGAGTGCTTTGATCCTATTGCGGGTCAGAATATTGGCAGAGGTTGAGAGATAAAGAGCTTAATATCTCAGTTTTGAGCAAATATTCAACACACATAAATAAAGAGATATTAGTGCTAGAGTCATAAGAGACATAATAATTTGTATGTGAAAAACCCTGAAAAGGGAGAAAAACCACGAGTTTTGGTTCGGTTGAAATCATTCCACTGTAGTTAGACGATAGAGGTCGAAGGGATCATAGTCGGGAGACCGAGGTCGGAGGGACTATAGTTGGGTGACGATGCTCCGAGGGGTTGTAGTCAGCAGATGATGATGGTCGAAGGTATCATTGTCGATGACTAACAAAGGTTAGAGGGATTGAAGGTGGTGGGCGACGATGGTCAAAGTGGTGTGTCGATGGTTGCGGGGCATATTTCTGGTGACGATCAGTGGATGGGCAGCGGTCCAGCGAAGATCGACGGCTGTGAGATGGTCTGGCAATGGTTGTTGGCCCGGTAGTGGTCTGGTGGTCGACAAAGGTATGCGGGGCATGGTGCTTGAGAAGAAATCTACAATCCTTGAAGACTCAGAATGGTACGCTCTTTAAATATAGAGAAGATTCATGCCAAATTATAAGTGCTATATCGGATGACTCATATCAATTCACCTAATCATATAACATTTATTCTTGCATTTACGTGCATAAATGATGTTTGAGTTAAACAATCTTAGGCTTGTTGGATTAGTCTCGTCGATCCTCTCGATTCGATTATAAGCATGCTATATTTGGATATTATTTGATCATCAAATTTATATTTTGAACATTTGAAATATGTTTCAACCCCCTGATTTGGACCAATTTGGGCTCAGATTGGATCAATTTTGATGTCGTTGGGTTCATCTCTTTGATATGTTTAGGTTGACTATAAGTTTGATGAAATTGGAGTTTGAACGGCCCTAAATTTAAGTTTAAGAAGTTGTTAACTCATATATGCTTTGAGATTAGTGTCAGATCAAGATGATTTGTTGTTGTTGTTGTTGATGTTGTGATGTATTAGACTCTAATGATAAGTACTTGAATCTGAGGTCAAGCATATTTGGATAGATGAGTAATTAATTTTTACCAAAGTCCAAAATGTTAGTTCTTTACAGAATTTGATTGTGCTAAAAATTGAGTTGTATTATTAACTCAAATTTCAATTCCATTAATTGAGATGTAAATCTAGCATTAAGGTATTGTGGATCCCCTTTGTGATAGAGAGCTTAGTGCCGCGCTATGAAGAACAACAACATAGTGCTATGAACTCGTTCTGAGACATAAGAGTTAGCATTGTAGGTAGAGCACTGCAGTGTTGTGCGTCGGTTGAGTCATTTTTCTTATTATTTTTTAATAGTTGAAACCAATGGGATGGTTACTCTCTCGTCTATCTTTGTTTTTAGATGATGGATGTGAGTTTGAAGTGAAGAAGGGAGTGTGCATGGAAGAACGGTACAATTTCTCCCATTATTCACAGTAAAATTCTTGGTGTGTGTGACTTTGTGATTTTTTAGATTTTTAAAAATTTTTCATGTTAAATGTCAGTGTTTTTTCTTTGCAATTTTATTTCGTGATTTGTTTTGTTATTTATTTACTCATAACACTAAATAAATATTTAAATATATATCATAATTTTTTTATAATTTATATATCTAACATAAAAAGTTTATATTTATTTATATAATATTTTATTATTTAAATTATATTAAAAAAGTACATGAAAATATACATTTTATTTTAGATAAATAAACTTTAATGATTTTTTTGAGATAATTTAATTTTATATAAATAAATATAAATTTTAGATGTTCATAAAAATTTGTAATATTTATGTAAATCTTAAAAGAATGAAAACGGACCCATGGACGACATGACTGCCATGGTCCTCACACGGCTTTGAAAGCTCGGAGGCTCCTCGCTTCTTCCCACCCATCTCTTCCCTGCTATCGGCGGCTTCAAATTAAAATTTGGTTTTTTTAGTGAAAAAGAAAGGAAAGTCTTCATCTGCTTCTTGAGAAGGAACCCTAGATTACGTTTCCCTCAATTTTACCATTTATCGATTCCGCCGTTGCTCCGTTTCCGAGGATCTCGCCGGAAAGGCCCTTGGCGGAAGAGAATTTGAGATTCTGATTGTTCTGTGTCTGCCCATTAGTGAGTTTTTCCTGCTTTTATAATTAATATCGCGACTTGAAACAGTAGCCAGACTGTGGAGGTATATGGAATGAAAAGGGAAATCCGTTCCAGAAAGCAGATGCAGATCCGATGAATGATGAGTATGGGATGGGTCACTGTTTTAGCTGTTTACGCGGCTTTGTTTATTTATTCCATGCCGAGGGGATCGGGAGAGAACATCGGATTATTTATCGGATCCCAGGATTCGAATCCGGCGCCTTTGTCGGATGCTGAGGAAGATATGGTAAAGTCCTTTTGTTTTTTTTTTGTTTTTTCCTAATTTTTGTTTATTTGCTTGAAAATTACGTGTTTTTGTCTATAGTTGATTCATTCTTTAAAATGCAAGTTTCTTTCGAATACCTGGACCTAATTATTGCTTTAGACCAACACTGATCCTCTGATTCAGCAATAACAAATATGAACTGGTGACCAAACCATGGGTAAGCTGGGAGAGATTTGGTAATGGCGGTTACATGATCCACCGTAAGGCCTGTTTTAGGACATGGGGGGAATATTCAAAAATTGAGTGGGGAAAGAGCGAATATTTAATTTTTTATTTTCTTTGCCCAGTATTCACTGAAATAGATGCGGGAAATAAAGAGAACCGAGAATTTTATATATGAATTGATAAATAATATACATTCCTTGATTATAATGTTTTCTGAAATGGTCAGGAAGAAATATTGAGATTTAACTCTTGTTGATCTGATCATTGAAATATTTAGTTAAAAAGAATACAGGCTGCTTGTTCTGACAGCTCGAGATCTTATACAATTTAGTTGCCTACAAAAATTCCATAATTGTTGATGAATTTGTTGTGGGTTGGAGAATACTGTCCATTCCTTATGCTGAGTTCCAATCCTGTTTGTAAAGATGTTTTTGCTACTCAACAAGTAAACTGCACATTTTAGCAGACAAGCTAGCTTGTGTTGTTTTGGATAGCCATATAAAAGCTCTTGGATTTTTTTTTGGTGTGTTAATTTCTTGCGAAGTAATGATGATTGAAGTTCAAATCACTATCGTAATTTTTGTGCAATGTATTGGTCTCATTGGGCTCATGGAATGTAGATTTTGTATCATTTATACATTGCAGGTTAGGCTTTTTATATTCTCTGTAAGGTTTCAAAGAACTCACAATACCTTTACATTGGATTTTCAGTTATACAGTTCAAGGTTGATAAGTCTAATATATGTCGTTTGTATAAAGTTTATGCTATAAACATCTATCCTAAGAGTATCTTGCCGTTCTGTCAATAACTAATTATTTATAAGCTTCTCCCTGTTAATTGTTCTGATCCTGTCAAGAATCACGTGGATGCAGATGGAGCAAATATGGCTAAATTGTAAGTTGGATTTGTTGGGAACAAAATCTGTTATGAGTGTTGTGAACGAATATGAAGATGTTGGTGCTTCGACTAAGCTTGATCTTAAGAAAATGCGGTTTCCAAGAGCGAATGTACACGAGGCCATTAGTAACCTTCCTACTGAGATAAGATACTATCTTATAGATTGTATGATGGAACAAATTCTACTTGTTCCTTCTTTTGGAGATGCAGATCCAGCAAATAGATATGCTAGGCATCCAGCAAGATTACTTGATCAAAATACTATTTCAAGAAAGCATCTAGCAGGTCAAGCAGGTAACAAAAACTTGCTTTCCACCATGTTTCCTGCTTCAGCTCTGATACCACGTCGTCGAAACCAAGCTTCACAAACAACCTCGGCCCCCATTGATGGACTCAATAGTAATAATTTACAGCCTTCTAGTGAAGCTCCTTCCCCTGAAGATGATCCTGATAAATTATCTCCAACTCCGTTACCTGGTGGCTATATTGAGCCGGAAGTTAATAATCCAAGTCCTCAGCATGCCAGTCCACCATCTGAGCAGAAAAGCAAAAACGCAAAAACAATCATTATTGCTGTGGTTGTAACTGCGACAATTACACTTACTATTTCTGCTCTCTGCTTTTGTTGCTTCTATAGATATCTCAGAAACAAGTATCAATTTGATAATGGGCACAGGGATGAAAGGCCGCTTTTATCGTTGAGCCTAAGTGACTTCTCTGGTATGGAAATGCTTCATATGTTTTATTGAATTTTTGGGTGCAGGGTGCTAATTATTTGCTTTTTCTCCCATTCAGTTTCCTCACATGTGGCTTTTGGTCAAGCTAATTCATTCCAAAATGATAAGAATGATGCCTTGCCCTTGAAAGCTGATCCAAACAAAAATGCTCAGGCTTTATCCTTTGATAACCTGGTTGACTCCCAGGTAGATGCAGCACATTCCATAATTTCCAGTTCAGTTGAGCCAACTAATGCACCTAGTCATTCTCTTCAACCAGCTCCTCCTCCTCCACCACCCATGAAGCACCCTCCTGGTACAATGGTTTCTTCTACCCCTCTTGCCCCCCCTCCTCCGCTTTCAAACCCAAAGCCGCCTCCTGCACCTCCAAAAGGTGGACCTCCACCACCAAAAGGTGGGCCTCCACCACCAAAAACTGCTCCACCCCCCAAAGGTGGTCCACCACCAAAAGTTGCTCGACCACCACCAAAAGTTCCTTCTGGCCCACCACCAACAAGCTCAAATTCCTCAATCCCCCTTCCCTCATCACATAGTTCAGCAAATCCTTTTGATAACGATGGTTCCAAGACTAAGCTGAAACCATTTTTCTGGGATAAAGTAACAGCAAATCCTGATCAATCAATGGTTTGGCATAAGATTAAGTCGGGTTCATTTCAGTAAGTCTCTCCAAAGGCGGCAGTTATTTTATTTTTCAAAATACTTCTCGCTTAGAACTCATTTGCTTCACGGAGATCAAGGAATATCTAGTGCTTGATTTTTTATTCCTCTTTTATTTTTTTCAGTTTTAATGAGGAGATGATTGAAACATTATTTGGATACAATGCTGTTGATAAACGCTGGAATGATGCCAAAAAAGATCCGACGAGTGATCCCTCTACCCAGCACATTCAAATTCTAGATCCCAAGAAATCACAGAATTTGGCAATTTCTTTGAGGGCCTGGAATGTAAAAGTAGAAGAAGTTTGTGATGCATTAATGGAAGGTAATGGTGCATGTCTTTGTTACTTGTTTAAACGCTACCCAATTCTTGCTTGATTTAAAGGTTAAATAGGTATGTGTCTCTTTAGATATGTGTAGCTTTCTTGGATCCTTTACTTTTTTCCACAAAATGTATATTTTTTCTCCTTGATAATAACCAGTGACATTTTTTCATGGTTGAAAGTAAACAAGATTAAGTCCTATGATAACATATACAACATAGGAAGAAGCGGATGTATCAAATTGTCATGCACATGCATATATAAATTCATAAAATGCTATCCGCACAAAGCTTAGCTTATGTGCATTGCAGACTTATTTGCAAAAATATTCAGAGGAAATGTAGGAAAATAATGCATATAAATCATCTAGAAAATAGATACTTCCTATGCCTTCCTAAATCTTTTCTATTTTTTATTTTGTAGTCACCAACATAATTTCAACATTAATGAAGCCGTAGCTCCGGATCAGTTGACTTGGTTTGCAATTTATAGATGTGGTCAATGTTGACATCATGGGACTTGTTGTTGATCCACAAATCACCATCTAGGTCAATATTTCCTCCAACGAGCTCATGTTTAATTCAGTTTTGCTCCAATTTTTGTGTAAAACACTTAAAAGTGAGGAACTCACAATGATCTTCATTCCCTAACATATGCATCTTCCTCTCCACTCCTCCCCATTTAGATTTTAATACTAAAATATGCAAAACCCTAAGCGGGAAGCTTCTTGTCCATAGATACAATGAGTTGTTAAAGATTGAAAGAATAGAAGAGGGCATGTATGTGAAGATGAGGACACATGAAGACCCTTCTTAGTTTGAACTTTTAGTTTTCAACAGTGAGATTCATTGAATTTCCTTAGTTCATCAATGTTTAGTACTGTTGATTATTTGTTTGCAATTGTAAGAGTTTTCTAGCTATTTTAATTATATATCTTCAAATTTGATTAAATGGAGAAATAAGAAACAAGCCATTGGCTCAAGTAGTCTTGAAGCTAATTACATGGGAGTGACACTTGGTATTTACAGAGGAATGTGGTTAAAAAAAATGTTAGAAGAATTAAACTATCATGTGAAAAAATATTTAAGTGTGTACTGTGACAACTAGGCTATCATAAGTATTGCAAAAGCTTTATTTATCATAGCAAGACTAGTCACATTTAGATGGCCTAATATTTCCTCTTAAAAAAAAATAAAAAAAAGAACTAGCCCAATTTAACTTTGTTCCAGCAAATTCTCAAGCTATAAATATCTTCGTCAAAGCACTTATCTTGAATAAGTGTCAAGAATCTAATCAATAAGTTGGACATGATCAACATATAAAACCCAATTTGAGAGTGAGTTTTGTGATAGTCCTATGTGCATGGCCATTACTTTTTCATTACTAATAACTCATCAGTCCATGCATACTTTTCGTCTATGCCAATCTGGCAACTCTTGGAGAACAACTTTTGATCTACAATAATTTTATGAACAACAACATTTAATTACCTAGTGTTTCAGAGATGAGGATGTTCAAGTGGATGAGTGACTTTACACTTAAAGATAAAATGCAAAAAAAGTATATAAATGAAAGAGTTGGAGTAGCTCCAATGAAAGAGAAGATTAAAGAGAGTAGCGTTAGATGATTTGGTCACTTAAGATGTTAACATTCTGATGGCCCTATTAGGAGAGTAAATGTATTAGATTTGACATATATTAAGAAAGTTAGAGGTAGATCTAAAAAGATTTGGTTAAAACTTTTATAAATGATTTTTTTTTAATAAATTTAAATAAGAATTTGGCTCTTAATAGGACATGATGGAGAAAAAAGATTCATATAACCGATCTCATATAGTGGGATAAAAGATTGATATTGTTGTTGATGTTGTAACATTTTGTTACCATTGTATTGCAAATTCTGAGTTCCATAATTAAAGAATGATTTTAGTTTTATTTCTTCTACTAATAGTTTTTTATCTACCTATTTATCTATAACTTCTCAAAATTTTAAACACAAAATAATATAATATAATTCAGTCATAAAATCTATTATTTCTTTTTCTTTGCTCTCCTCATTCTAATTTTCAAGAGAAGTCCTTTTTTCCTATTTGCATGAGTCAAAAGCCGTTCAAAACCCACATTTGTTTAATTTTTGCTTTACAGGGCATGCCAATTAACTGATTTGTTAATCATATGTAATTTTCAAAAATTCAAAGCTAAATCCCACAATAGGGGTGTTTGATTTGGTCACAGCCTTTTAAGTATGCATGCTTCATCAAATCAGTGATGTCCTCTGAAACTTGTTATGAAAATTGTGTGCATATTTTCTTGGTATACTATTTTATTAAGAATGATTAGTCATAATGTGAGACATTTCCATCCAGGAAACGAGCTTCCAGTTGACCTGCTCCAAGCATTGTTGAGAATGGCACCGACCACAGATGAAGAGCGGAAACTTAGGCTGTTTAATGATAACACAGCCTTACTTGGGCCCGCAGAACAATTCTTGAAGACTGTAGTAAATATTCCTTTTGCTTTCAAAAGGATGGATGCATTGCTATTAATGACTACTCTACCAGAGGAATCCACATTTGTGAAGGAATCATTATCAACTATTGAGGCAAGTCTTTCTCCTCGTCTAACTTAGACTTCCTTTGGGACCGCTATCTTTCTGCTTCTTAAAGAGGAAGCTGTTTTAAGAAGTAATAAGAAAGCCGTCCCAGTCCCAAAAGAAGCCTTAATTTTATTACTTTGATGCTGTTGATATACTGGTATGCAAAAGCTTTCAGTTGGGAAAGTGTAGCCCTAGTTAAACTGCCTAATCACACAGCAATATTACTGCTCTATCAAATGTTGTTTTGGACATTTACTCAAATACCATGATCTTTCATTTGTTGTTCCAGATGTAATGCTATTTATTTACCATGAACTAAAATATTTTATTAATCTATATCAGGAAGCCTGTAAGGAGCTCAGAAATAGCCGCTTATTCTTAAAACTACTAGAGGCAGTTCTTAAAACTGGTAACCGTATGAATGATGGTACCTTCCGTGGAGGAGCACAGGCATTTAAGCTCGACACTCTTTTGAAGCTATCAGATGTTAAAGGCACTGATGGGAAGACCACTCTTCTTCATTTTGTTGTTCAAGAGATTATCCGGTCTGAAGGTAGACGAGCTGTTCGAGTGGCCATTGAAAATAGGAGTAACTTGAACAACATCACTATCTCTAGTTCAAATTCTGATTATTTCACTGAAGATGTTCCTGAACAATCTGAAGATCATTACAGAACCCTTGGCCTTAAGGTTGTTTCATGTCTGAGCAGTGAACTTGAGAATGTCAAAAGAGCTGCTGGATTGGATGCTGAGGCCTTAACCAGTACAGTGGCAACTCTGGGTCTTAGGTTGGTGAAGACAAAGGAGTTCTTGAACACTGATATGAGAAGCTTGATGGAGGATAGTGGTTTCCATGATTCTCTAAAAGCTTTTGTTGAACACGCTGAGGCCGATATTTCATACTTGTTGGAGGAAGAAAAACGAATAAGATTGTTGGTGAAGAACACCACTGATTATTTTCACGGAAGTGCTGGGAGAGATGAGGGGCTCCGACTGTTTGTAATTGTGCGGGATTTTATGGGTATGGTGGACAAGGCTTGCAAAGTGGTTGAAGAATCATCAAAAAAATTGATAAAAATGGCAAGAAGTAAGGACAAACCAGCATCACAACTAGTTTCAGAACCACGACTACTACTATTTCCAACAATTAAGGAACGACATATGGATGATTTTAGTTCAGATGATGAGGAATCTTGACTGTTAATATCAATAGGTACGATTTTTGTCTTACACGGGCTTTAGTTTTACATAGATTTTATCATATGCTTGTTTTTATGATGATCCATCAGTTGACAATCACTTCATAATTTTGACTGCCTTCTTAAATGAAAATTGATGGAACAAATGGGAAGCCAATCTCATGCACCAATCAAAAAATTAATTGGTAGATGTTGCTGAAATGCACACAAAAAATTCTTTAGACAAAGCTTGTATTAATAATGACGATGATGATCTGAATTTTTCTGGAATGTTTTCATTACTAATAAGTCATCTTTCCATTGTCAGTTCAAAGGCTATATATGAGCCACTCACAATTGTGTCTTTTTTTTTTAATAATAAAACCTATATAAAGGGGCTTTACACGTTAAGATAATTAAAAAAACATACAAGAACTAAGTGAGTCAAAAGCCCTCTAAAAATACATCAATTGAAAGAAAACCTACGAGCCTTTGATTCATACAATTACAAAACACAAACAAAAGAAAAGAAAGATGAACAAGGTAGAAAAAACAGCAACACGACCACCCAAAAAAGACAATTGGAAGAAACAACCATCAACAACACGTTCCAACCAACACAACAATCCAAGGAAGACAATCCTGAAGGCCAACATCAGCTCCCAGCATGAATAGAAAGAGGAGCACAAACAAAGTTATTTCTTTGATTTTCTCTTACGATGCTTCTACTACCATGGGAGAAAATTTCATGCACAATGTGCCCCACCTGTAAAGAATACATTATCTTGATAAGAAATTCTCACAGTGAGCTGAATTGGCTTCTGAAATAAGCTTGAATGCCCTGTTCTATTTCTAATAGGTTGATATATGTGCCATGTTAAATAAGGAATGGTAAATTATAGAACTTGTAGCAAGGGTAGCTCTGATGGAAACCATCAACTGTGCAGCACAATATGGTCTTTTCTTTTCGTGTGATTTTTTATTTGTAATGGGTAGATCTGAAGGCGACCATCTGTTGCACAGCACTGTATTTGCTGTTATGCACTCATACAACACAGTTGCATAGATCCATGGTCATGGACTGGCATGTCTGCCAGCACAAAATCGGAGGTTACCTTTCTTTATCAAGCTACATAGTTATCTTGGTCCATAACATATTAAAATAGGATTATCATTTCACCCTGTCACAGCATGTAAACAATCTTTATGATTTTCCAGGTTATAGGCGTGCTTCCTATTGGGAATATATTGATTCTGATTTGGTTTGCAGAAGGTTAGCTTTTGATGGCTGTTACTAACTACATCTGATGATCCTTTTTTATTGTTCAGTGACTATTTGCATCCTTAAGATTTATTATAGTCATAATATTTGATAAAATGAACACTTTTGGTTATTTTGTTACCTTATTGCAATTCTTGAAGTTCATATCTGAAACTATCTTGGTGGTTTACTCAGGTGGCGACTTGGCAGGTCTTTTCAGTTTACCTTGTGAAGATTTTTTGGAAGCTGGCTCTGTTATTCTGAGCTTGTGGTGTAAATAGGATACTGGGAATGCTTTGCAAGCTTCCAATGGATGGAGCTCAAATGTTTGGATGAATTTTTGCAGCCTCTATTTGTTGCTGATTCACAATTACATGTAGAATTAACTGCTGATATTGATTGTAGCCTGTTTATAAGGAGAAATTATTCTGTGCAAACACTGGACGGTCTGGAGGTCAATTAGAACGCACCACGTCATCCGGTACCGTTATCCAGCACCAATACCGAGCAAAAAAGTGATGTGGTGCGTTCTGATTGGCCTCCGAATGGCGTCCGGTGTTTGCATAAAATAATTTTTCTTTTATAAGAGGCTGCAATTACCTTGCATTAGAAAGTTCTAGGGTTTGATACTTTTTTCTTATTTTGAAATTTTGTTAGGTATATAGGAATGATGTTAGCAGGCAATTTTTTACACATGAAAATATGTATATATATTCTATTCCCAATTCATTGATATTTAAACTTTGTAAGCCATAAAAATCAGCTATCGTTTCTAGCAATCATTTTGCAAAACAAGCTGGATAATTGGATGAAAAATTATTTATATTAAAGAATGAACCCTAACACTAAGGCTTGAACTAGTTCAAGAATCTACTAAGGCTTCGTTTGGGATAGCTTTTTTATTGCTGCGTAAATCAGTTTTCAAATACAAAAATTAAAATTTTTGTACTAAAAAAATGCTTGAAGAAGAAGCAGTAAAAAAATCGTCACAAATAAAGTCTAAATCAACATATGCATGTATATTTGTGAAGTACGTAAATAACATTAGTGCCCTCTTATTAATGTGATTGGCTAATTAGTTCATCGAGTCCATAGAGTGATGAGTGTCTTGAGGCTTTTAGTATTCTACTTAATGAGTGAAAATCCTCTAGTTTAGGAAATCTTGATGAGCCAACAATAAATAAAATTTATATTGACTAATGGATTAATTATGTCTAAGTAACCTACTATACATAAGACATGATTGATAATCTACTAACTATCTAAGTAACATACCAGGAACATCATAACGATGACCCTAATAAAGAAAGTTGTATTTATCCTCTTAAAAATAATATTAAATACCTTAATTAGCAAAGGGAAAAACCCACAATTTGGATTAATTGAAATATACTAAATAATAAGAGCTCGCTAGCAATCAAATATACACATAATTATAAGGCCGTATCAAGCTACAATAGTCAACCAATATTATTGCACCTTAAATAATTATAATTAGATCATTATTAATTAAGATTTATTTAGCAAACACATAATTAAGAACTTAATTATATAATATTTCTAGATTTCCATTATCATAACCATTTTAGGGAAGGCTCGCAATAGCTCTACATGAATCGAGGAATGGGACATGGGGAAGAATAGGATATTGACAAAAGTGCTTACTAAGTCCACCACTAATAACTAACCTATTCGTAAATGCATGAGAGGCCCACACAATTTATGAAACTACAATTTTACTAACTCAATAAACTCTCATGGGTTTATTGCCCGACCACCGACAACTGACTATTGTTGCCCGACCAACTGTCATCACCCAATCAATCTTGTATGATTTTTATCTTCTAATTATCATCTTTTGACTATCGCTAACACTCTTCATTGTTCTCCAACATTTTCTTATATAAACACAAGAAGTCAAGCTTGTGTTCTATATTTGATAATCCCTTCTTTTTGTTTTGAGGGGAAGAATGTGTTTTTGTAACCTCGCATACAAAATCAATTATTTCAAATTTGCGAATTTTTTTTCCTTTACGTTATGCGTATAATTTATGTATAAGATTAAGACAAGAAATTATTTGTTTTACCCCACTTTATATTTATACATATATCTTACATGTTGGCAAAATGAACTTCAAACGGATAGCCCTTCACTTTGCGACCACAAATTAACTCATCGCACAAGTTGATGTGCAAATAGTAGGGACCATAACCTTCTTCATCCCAATTAACTTCCAACCTAATCTTAGTTTGAATAAGCATGAAGTGTGAGAGAAAATCGGTGGATATGTAATTTATAATTATATTAAAATAAAATTATAATAGAATGGACTTGAAAATTATTAGATTTATAAAGATATTAATGTAATATAAGCTCTTATGCTGAACATTAATATAAATACAAATCTGATAATTTTAAAGCTTATCTTGATATAATTTGTACCGGAATATTTTGATAGGTTTTTTTTTTTTCAATCTACTTTGAATGACACTCAATAGCACTCGTCTTAACGTTATTTTAATCATTTTAATTACATTTAAATATACTAAGAAGTTATTAGAGAGGAAATATGTTTGAAAGGAAAAATCTATTAAAGATCAAATATGAGCAAAGTTATAATTCCATCACAACAGTCAGGATGGCCGAGTGGTCTAAGGCGCCAGACTCAAGTTCTGGTCCTCGAGAGAGGGCGTGGGTTCAAATCCCACTTCTGACAACCTTTCTGATCTTTTAAATTTCATTTTACCTTCTTTTTTACAATTTGACTTATAAGGTTACGAGAAATTATTGTGTACGCAATCCGAACGTGTTCACGTATACACTGTTTATTTTGTTGCGTATTTTTTGATACATAATTTTTTCATGACAAAATAAGTAGTAAATAATTAATACTCACTAAATACACAAAAAATACGTAGAAAAAATTATGCATAAAAAATTAGCAGTGTGTACGCACATCCGAACACGTTCGGATTGCGTATACAATAATTTCTCTAAGGTTACGCACAGCAGAAATATCTATTTATTAAAAAAAATATTTTTTAAATAAAATAAAGAATTTATGTTGAAAATTTTTATCAGCAAACATGGCAGATAATTTTTTTTAATCTAATGTAGTTATATTTTGTCAATAAATCTTTGGATAGCTTTGAAATATAGAAAATCTATATGATAGAATTAATTTCTTATATTTTAATGAAGTGATTTAAAGTCAGAATAAATTTTAATTATTTTATAATTTTTTTAATGATATATTTTAAGACTATATTTATTGATTATTTCATCATATCAAAAAATTGTTCCAAACGAAATATTAGTCAAATGAGATTTAGGGGATTTAATTTGCTCAAACGGTTGTTAAATTGTAGATAAATTTTACATAAACCCTAAAAGTATCAAACACCCCCTAAGTTTTTAATAAATTTTATAGAAATAAATCATTTTTTTAAATTAATGTAGAATATTTAGATCCATCTTTCGCCGTTATATCCTTCGTAAAACATCTCAATTTTACAACAATCAATTTTCCTAAATTAATAAAAAATATTTAGCAATAATGTTTTACTATTTTAACTTATTTTGCTTATTGGTACAATTTTTTTGTATATGCGAGCAAAATTAAACTTTTAAGTTATAAATAAGAGATTTATTTTCATAAATTATTCACATTTTATTGTGAATAGAAAAACCATAGGCAACCTTTAAATAAGCCATTGAATTAATATGTGCACTTTATATGAATTTTTATAAATCCAATTCTTGTAGAAATTATAATAAAATTTATGATTTTGATTAATCAAAATGGTAAATTTTATATTAACTACTAAAAATATATGTATTCTAAAAAACTACTAACTGTTAGGTGCTAGAACATTTGTGATACGAAGGACTTGTCATCTTAGCATTATAAGAAACAATAGCCCAAACTTAAAAGAAAATCATATTTTTAAGAAACTTTTTTTTTTCACTCACAAATTAGGTGATGATTTCTTCAGGAAGCATATCAAACCTACTTTCAGTGTAAATTTTGCAAAAAACAAGAAGGGAGATGATCTATAATATGATGTGGCATTTTTGAGCCGTATATCTGAAAATAGATTTGATACGCTTCCTCAAGAAATCGTCACCTAATTTGTGAAGGAAAAATGAAAAAATGTTTCTTAAAAATAGGATTTTCTTTTAAATTTGTTAGTTCTCTCACTATTCCTTCTTAAAAAGTTTCTGTCATTGTTGAATGCATACTAAATTCTAGCATCTGTGCTTGCTTTGAAAGATGGTGCGTGCCTCGCCTCCACATCCGTCTAATTGGAGCACCCCCCATCGGTGTCGGTGGCATTAAAGACTGGAACTTTTATAAGAACGTAGTAATAATCCCAACCATTCTTCTTTATGCTCTAATGTTTGCATTAGGATTGTACTCGCTTATTCGATAAGCTCTATGGTGAAGTTAGTGGCTCTCATGCTAGACTACAAAGGCAACAACAACGCAATTAGAGATGATGGGATTGAAGAAGTGCAACCTAAGGCGGGTCCTAGTAGCAATCTATAAGATCCAACTCAAATATATCGACAACTGAATGTCTGATTTGCCTCTTTGGTCGAGTTCATCCAAGGAGAGAAGGTTCTGACACTACCGAGCTGCAGCCATATATTCAATGTTTGATGCATCGACATATGGCTTTCCTAGCGCTCATCCTGCCCGACCTGCCACCATTCACTCCTCAATAGATCTGTGCCACTGTTTGCATCGATGTTTGGGAACTACCATAGGAGATGGACGACAACCTTTTTAATAGTGTCTTTTAAAAATAGAAATGACATTATTTAATGGATTCAAAAATAAAAATAATGTTAAAAAAAAATCTAAATTCCTAGATATTTTTCCCAACCATTTGTGAATAATGAAGGATTTAATTTTATTTTTGGGGTGCAGGTTTCTCTTAAAGAAAATTCCATATAATTAATTACATCTAAGAGAGATGCTTGCATGAAAATAAATAACAAATTTAAAAAAAAAATCTATTTTTATAGTCAAATATGACACACAGAATTGCATAGTATGATGAAAAGATAGAAATAATATTTTACAATGAATTAAAAAAAAATACATACATTTTTTGATATTTTCCCCTACCTCACATCACTACAGAAAAACCATTCTTTTTTATGATTTTTTTGATGGAAATAAAATAGCCCGAAAGCCCAACCATTTTCTTCATCATTTTTTCTCATTTCTTAAAAAAAAAAAAAATCATATTGATGTATAGCTTGTGTTAAGATAACTAATAGACTAAGTTGAGCTACATATATTTATATGGTCTTTACATACTACGGATTTCGCCCCAATCCCCAACTACAATTTCACAGAATGAAAGTATATCATTAATTTCAAATCAAAGAACAAAAAGGAAAGTCCTCGACAAAATAAAAAGGAAAAAAGGGAAACCCTAGCCCAAGAGGTCAACGCCTAGATGCCAACAAAATAAATCTTAATAAATATTAACCATTGTTGTCGGATCGAAATTGGTAAGGAATTCATCAAGAAAAATAACATAGAGGGTGGTGTGAAGCAGCTCATCTTGGTCTATTTGTTGAGAGTTTTGACCGCCAACCAATAGAGCTTGGATTTGAGTCTTTAATCAAAACCAACGAGCTCATGCTACTCTAATTAAGACTTTCTTCGGGATAGTTTTCATAGTGCAGTCTAAAGCAGCTTCTTAGTAAAAAAAAGTGAAAGAATAATGGACAAAACTATCCCAAACAAAGTCTAATTCAGGTGAGGTAAATATTTAAGATAAATTGGATGAAAAATGACATTAAATAAGTTAAATATAAAAATATAGGTAAATGTTGAATTGCTATGATCAAATAAAATTTTATTTATAATTGTGTTTGGCTCGAATACAAACTACTTTTCCTTAGGAGTGTCAATATTTGACCCGACTTAAAAAATTTTGGGTTCGGGTCAACCTGTTTGAAAAATAGGACTGATTCGGGTTACAAATTCTGGGTCACGTTTGCCCCACACTCGTGGCCTAGCGCTTGCCCCTACACCCATGTCCGTACCCGTGCTTGCACTCGCACCTGCACTTGCACCTGCGCTCGCCTGTTTGCGAGCCTTGCCCCCTAGCTCTCGCACTCTCGCTACTACCTCACCTGCTAGCCTCCTTACCCTTGTGAGTCGTGGCACCTGTGCTTACTTGCTCATACCTAGTGGCCTCATGGTTAGCGGGTTGACCCGGGTTGAGTTTGGGTCTACGTATCTAACCCATTTTGCAATTTGGGTCTAGTTCAGGTTGGCTGAATTTGACCTGGGTCAATTCCAGGTTTAACTTGAACCCAATATGAATACCCATTTTGACACCCTTAAATTTGCTTTGTTTTTTTTAAATGAAGTATTCACTTAAATTTGCTCATAATGTGGGTGAGGTTCGATAGGACCAGTATGCCAGAAAATTTTGGGTAGCCCACTAGATGGTTCGGTTGTTTGTTGGATCCTCAGCAAATCAATATTATCACCATCCGATGTAATCCTTATGGTCCTTATCTTACATGTCACCTCCCACCTATTCTTTATTCCTATGTTGCCCTTTCTCTTCAAGAAAATTAAAACCCCTTAAAAAAAGCGCGCTTCTCTGCCCCCCTCCCATATTTCCTCCACGTCACCCTCTTTTTTTTCTCTCTACATTTAAGCCAAATTAAGACAAATTTACACACATCACATATACATGACTTGAACTCAAGATCTCTAGATTGGTAGCCAAAGCTCTCAACTAACAGACACACCACCCTCTATGTTGTTTTTCTCAAAGAATTCCTTTGTAATTTCGATTCGATAACAATGGCTAATATCCAATGAGATTTATTTTGTTGGCATCTAGGAGTTGACCTCTAGGGCTAGGTTTCTAGATTTGTTCTTTTTTGTTCTTGGATTTGGAATTAATGAAATAGTTCTATTTCGTAAAACTGTAGCTGGGGATTGGGAGAAATCCATAATATGTGAAGGCCATGCTGATATTTTATTTTTTTATTTTTTAAGGGGTTTTAATTTTCCTGAAGAGAAAGGGCAACATAGGAATAAAAAATAGGTGGGAGGTGACATGTGAGATAAAGACCATAAGGATTACATCAGATGGTGATAATAAGGGAAAATTATTAAGTCCGATGTTCGGATTCGTCCGGAAATCAATCCAGACGCGCCACGTCACCCAGATACATAGGGGCCCAGTGTATCTGGGTGACGTGGTGCATCTGGATTGGTGTATGGACGGTCCGGTCACCGGAAGTAATAATTCCCTGATAATAAGGCCCTGCTGATATTGAATGCGGTGTTGAGGGGTCGAGATTAGGAATTATATATATAGCATCATTAAATTATATATATATATATATATATATATATATATATATATATATATATATATATATATATATATATATATATATATATATATATATATATATATTATATAAATTCAACTAATTCATTAAACTTTATAAAAATTAAACAAAATCAGATAAAATAATAGAAAGTATTAAATACATATTTTAATAAATACAAAAATACGAAAAATTATTCTCCATATTAAAGAATACGAATTTTTTTCCCGTTCCGCTCCTTTTACTAAATTAATAAATGGTGAAGCTCATTTTAAAATTTGGCCATTTCAATAATTAAAATATATTCTACTAAGCAAGTTTTTGCAAGAAAATAAATAGCCATTGACATAATGGCTTAAAAAAAAGCTCATAGAAGAAAAAAATGGAAATCATAAACAATTTAGTCAAGAAACTATAATTAGATCTCATTAAAGGGAGAATGCGAAGGCAATGATGAGGAATGATTTTCATTGTTCTTTAATTTCAATATATATAGAGAGAATTGTGCCTAATTCAATCAAACAATACATTGAAATCACATTTATATCCTTCCTTAAGCATCTCAATTTTATAGAAATCTATCAAAATTTTCTAAATTAATAGAGAATATTTAGATCTAATAACAATTATATCCTTCCTAAAATATCACAATTTAATAGAAATCCTTCAATTTTTTTAAATTAATAGAGAATATTTAGATTAATCAACTTTCCTAAATGAATATCAATAATTTATATCCATCCAAAAACTTTTCAATTTTATACTCATCAATTTTCCTAAATACATTAAAAATATTTAGCAATAATGTCTTTTTATTTTAACAAATAACACATATATTTGTGCTAAATTTATGTAATTGTGTGCTTAATTAATATTTTAGATTCTAATTTTTTTTTCTTATAAAACCCTATTCATATTTTATTGTGAATATAAAATTTATATCATAATCAGCCTTTAATTATGTATCCCACTCTCAAATCATCAAGATAGTTTTGGAGTTGAGCCACCAAGATATCCCTTAAACCCGTTTAAAGCAAACAATCTTAGGATTTGAGATTTTCACAATGGATAATCTTCGGCTGTAAGCTGAATGTTGACAACAAATTTCACATCAGGCATAAGAAATTTTAGTTGAGATGGAATCGGTACATCAACCATTTTGACAACTGGCAAGGATTGAGATGAGGCAGATGATTGAGAGGGTTTTTCCATGGGGAAGAAGAAACAAAACAAACAAAGAAATACAAAACTCGATATTAGGCCATAGGGCACTAGTGTTGCTCATGTTGAACTGCTTCACCTGCTTCGTTGAAGGAGTTCCAAACCTGAGACAAGCAAACAAACACAAGCAGAAAACAGAGAGGAGAAGAGAAACGGAGTAGAAAGCTTTTTCTCATTATATTGTATATCTCTTACTGTCATACTTATATCAGTATATAAGCTAGTATATAGAAAATAACATACGATTTAGATTAAAGTGGTTAGAGATGGATGAATATGCTGCTAGTTCAGAGAAGAGTGTTCTGCTGTACAGATGTAGTGGAAACATAATTGCAATTTGATATGTTGGCTTGCTTATCATAGGTATTGTATATTGAATACAATTACAACAATGGTATACCTAAAATTTGTGTTATAGGTGAACAACAAGAGCAAGATCAAGATGACACAAAACATGCCGAAATTTGCTCAATATATGATGGGTAACATAGATATCAAGTAATTCATGCAAATAAAAAAGGAACATTCAATAAAAGCTTGTTGCGGGCTAGAACATTCATGACAATAGAGTAAGTGAATTTTCATCTTAACAATACATAGATATCCAGCACACAAATATGTAATTGAAGAAGGGAGAAAAAGACCAAAAATTTTTATGTGGAAAGCCCAAAGAAAGAAAAACCACGGGGCCTCGCTCAGGTGAAAAGATTCCACTAGATTCGATTGAGTTATAAAGTTTAACCCGTCTCTTGTCATAGAGGTGGTGGTATCACAATAGTTTGGAGAGTTGGGAGAAAGTCCGATGGCGATCGAGCGAAATCCGACTGTGGTCAGGTGAAAGTCCGACGGCGGGCGGCGGCCGAGTGGAAGTCCAGTGGTGGTAGGCGACCGAGCGGTGGTCCGACAATAGTCTGGCAGGAGTCCAATGGCGGTTGGTGGCCGGGTGAAAGTTTGGCGGTAGTTCCCCTTGAGGGGACATCAAAGGGAGTAATGAAGTTTGCATGAGAATAAATTTTAGAGCTAAGATTTGAAGGTGAAGGATTCAAACACACATTTCTTCTATTTGTGATGATGAAGGTAAATGTTTGAAGGTTAAGTGACAAGCAAAGTCTTATTATTAGAATATATTTCAAAATCATTTAATGTATCAAAATTGGTGACAATCATGACTCTTACATACCTTGGGTTTGTGAGAGAAGTTTTTTAATCTCCTTTATAAGAATATTTAAAGAGAAATATAAAAAATACTAGGAAGCAATATTTAACGTTTAATTATGTGGATCAAATTAAAGCACATACTTAGACCCATACCATACATCTTTATTATTAGATAATTTGATGTAGGTCAATGCTACACTATAGTTATCACCAATGGCTTGAACAGAGTACTATGATCTACTCTCCGTTATATCTGCTCGGCCACCATTGAATTATTATTATGGTGTGGGATATAGAGTTGTTGACAAAATTTCAATAGAAAAACAATATAATTTTTAATAAAAATTTCTTAAATTCCATATGTAATAGCCTTATACCAACAAAAATTTCATCGACAAATTGTTATAACATACCTTCTTATTTCGATGATTTTTTCATGCAAATAGTGATTAATATTCTGTCATTTATTCATTGAAATAATGACAGAATAGCCATCAATTATATTACTAGCAAATATTTTCTATCGATAAATCAACCAAAATTCTAATTTTAGATAAATTTCCGGTTTTTACATAGAAAAAATCCGACAATGATAGCTTGTTTTTTTTTTGAAGTGCCTCTTTCCCACCACCCTTAAAAAGAAATGATTGAGATAGGCTAATTAATCTATTCCATTGCGCTTACTTTTCAAGAGGCTGTAGATCTAAAGCTGAGCCACTCAACTATTTCATCCTTCGAAGAGAATGCTAACATGTACCATCTTTCAGTACCAATTGAATATTTTGAGAGGATTCCAATGACGAAATCTAGACAATTTATCATTTGTAAAACTGATTTTTTTTATCATACAACAAACAAATGGATGGTATAAGACTCGTAAGAAGGCTTAGGGTGATGGAGTGTAACTCAAAGAGAGAAGGCGTTGGGCCTACTAAATCGAATAAACAGCCCCATTTTCAACCAAAAAATCTTAAATTTGTATGGATCAACACATTTTTGCTTGGCAGATGTGCAACAAAATTCCTAGCTTTCACGTGGTTTAATGGTTAGCAATAAAATAGACAAAATGAACCAAATCCAAATCCCAAAATTTCATTAATTTCCTCAGCTGGGGAATTTGGACATAACATCTTCAAAATCATAGCACAGAATGGTAACACGTCGTATTTCCTTCCTTTCTATAGAAACATAGTAAGTAGCAGAGCAAAAAGAAATAAAAGAGGAGGAAAAAACAGAGCAAGTATAATGCTATATATTGTTCTCATAAATTTCTACAGAAACAGAGCAAGTAGCAGAGCAATGACATTGCCCATTTCCTTACCAGCCGTCCTATATGATGTGATTAAGAAAGATCACATCCCAGACACTGCAACTAAAGAACTTGGAGGCGTGAGCAAGCTCCAGTTAAAAGCAGCGGCCGGTCATGCCGTTGAACTGGATCTTGAAGAAGGAAATGCCGGGGAAGAAAAAACCAGATAGACGTTGGCTTAGAGGTAAATTGCATCGAGAGGCATGCAAACGATGAATGTAGATGAGGTTCTCCCACAACTAATTATTGCGGATGGAGCAGGAGCGTTAACCCTCGGAGTTCAAGAATTGATGACAGCCCTCAATACGATGAAGGTCGAACTTCTCCTACTTTTATAAGTCACACAGGTAACGTTGATTATCTACGGAATATTACTTGCATTGATTTTTAGTTTTCTAAAAATTAATGTCGCAGATTATCAACAGTCATCTGTGTGACGTGAAAAAGTAGACTTGAATTCCGAGGCTTATCGCTCGTGCTCCCTCCTCTAGAAGAAGTTGTGGAAGATAATCTCCTCGACGTTCATCGTTTGCATCCCTCTTGATGCAATTTACCTCTAAGCCAACATCTATCTGGTTTTTCTTTCCCCAGCATTTCATTCTTCAATATCTAGCTCAACGGCATCACCGGCCGCTGCTTTTAACCGGAGCTCGCTTAAGCCTCCAACTTCTTTAGTCGCAGCGTTCGGGATTTGATTATTCTTAATCGCGGCATCCAGGACGGCTTGGAAGGAAATGGGCAATGGCATTGCTCCGCTACTTGCTCTGTTTCTGTAGAAACGACTGAGGGCAATATATAGCATCATACTTGCTCAGTTTTTTCCTCTTTTTTATTTGTTTTTGCTCTGCTATTTGCTCTGTTTCTGTAGAAACGAATGAGGGCAATATATATGAGGTATATCATCTATAAGCACATTTTGATTATTTAAGTTTTAATTAAAAATAATATATAGAGTATTGGTTAATGTTGAGAATAAAGCATTGGCGGAATGATCGTCATAGGCTAAGCCATAACTATTTATATTTAACATATTTAAATAAAATTAATATTTCTTATTTATTAAACACATTTTTATTATTTAAATTTTAATTAAAAATAAATTAAATATATTTAATTTAAAAAAAAATTAATTAGGCAGTAATTTTAATTAAAACGAAATTGTAAAGTATTAATTGCATGACCAAGTGATCTCCAAATTTGAGATGCCTATAGTCGAATCGGGCGGCTCGACGAGAAGAATGCCACTCGACCACTAGCGTCGAACCCCTGCCAACTGATTGATGCCCTTTAATTTTTTGTAGGCCGAACGCTCCCTCAAACAAAAATTGGAGACCACTTAGCCATCAAATTAATGTTATGAGATTTGGAATTTTGCTTTAAGCACTTGATTTGATCCCGTCGATCAAAGGGCGAATTCAAAAGCATTACATGTGTTGTGAAGCCAAGGAGCTCGATCAAAAGGGCGAATGCAAAGGCGATGATGAGGAAGATTTTCATTGCTCTTTGATTCATCTCTAATCGACAAAGCAATATATATAGAGAATTATGCCTCCTTCAATCAAGGAATACATTGAAATCAAAGTTCCTTCCTTCCTTAAACGTCTCAATTTTATAGAAATCCATCACATTTTTATAAATTAACGAAGAATATTTTGATCTATCATTCAAGTTTATAACCTTCCTAAAACATCTCAACTTTATAGAAATCCTTCAATTTTTCTGAATTAATGGAGAATAATTCAGATTCATCTTTCACAGTTATATCCTTCCTAAAACATCTCAATTTTACAACAATCAATTTTCCTAAATTAATAAAGAATATTTAAATATAATGTTTTACCATTCTAACATATTGTGCTGATGTGGTACAAATTTGTTGTATATGAGAGCAAAATTAAACTTTTAAGTTCTAAATAACAGATTTTATTTTCATAAATTATTCACATTTCATGAATAGGAAAACGATAGGCAGCCTTTAAATAAGCCATTTTATTAATATGTGAAATTTATATGAATTTTTATTAAATCCGATTGTTATAGAATTTATAATAAAAATGGATGATTTTGATTATTCAAATGGTAAATTTATATTAATTACTAAAAAAATATGTATTCTAAGAGCACTGCAGACTGTTTGGTGCTAGAATATTTGTGATACAAAGGGCTTGTCAGCTTAGCATTAGAAGAAACAGTAGCTCAAACTTAAAAGAAAATTCTATTTTTAAGAAACTTTTTTTTTCCTTCACCAATTAGGTCGGGTCAGGTCAACTTGACTTACCCGAGTTATGTTTGGGTCTAGGTAGATTAACCGTTTTGCAATTTGGGTCGGGTTCGGGTTAGCTGAATTTGACTGGGGTCAATTCTGAATTAAGTATTACCCGTTTTGCAAAAGGAGTGTAGAGTTTTTTTTTTAATAAATATCCTTACAACTAAAATTTATTCCGAGGGCACTGTCTTTCGACCCCTACTTGTTCATCATGGTATGCTTCACAAATGTGTTCGGGGTCCAAGGGGGTTGTGCCCCTGTGGGGGTTTTTAGGGGCAGTGCCCTTTAGTGTAACAAATTTTAATTATAAGGATATTTTTGAAGTCTCTTTATTATTTCTCTTTGTATTTGGTTTATCATTCCCTAACAATAACATCTCTACCCAATATGTTTAAATATGTTGTGCCAATTGCCTAAAGACCATATTATTTGACCCGTGGGCTTAAGGTGGATCGGCCCATGACCGTCCTGGATTGCGCGATTAAGAAGAATCACATCCCGGACGCTGCGAAAGAAGTTGTAGTCGTGAGGGAACCCAGTTAAAAGCAGCGGCCGGTGAAGTCGTTGAACTAGATATTGAAGAATGAAATGCAGGGAAAAGAAAAAAACCAGACATCTATCATTGGCTTAGAGGTAAATTGCATCGAGAGGGATGCAAACGATGAACATCATGGAGATTATCTCCCATAACTAATTATGGCGGAGGGAGCAGGAGCGATAATCCTAAGAGTTCAAGAATTGATGACACCACCAATATGAGGAAGGTAGAACTTCTCCTACTTATCTACGTCACATTGGTCACGCTGATAATCTACGGAATATTACTTGCATTGATTTTCAGCAAATCCTCACGTGTTACCGGTGAGGAATTAGGAAAAATAAATAAATTAGGAAAACTTCTTATGTTCCTGACTTTTATCCCGATCATTGTCACTATTATAATCGTTCATTTGTGATAGAAATAATCCTCTATACGTGATGGTTGCAAATATACTTACAGTCTTATATAAAAGAGTGTTCTGAACTGATTTGAATGGTGAACAATGAATGTTAATTTTCTTTTTCTTTCTATAATTTCTAGTACTGACGGGCCACTGATTTCCAACCTTCACTCATTCCATACAAAGCTGTAAGCTATTGCCATTGAATGTTATGTAAGATTTGAATTCTTCACCATTCAAATCAGTTCAGAAAACTCCTTTATATAAGACTGTAAAGTATATTTCCAACCATCACTTGTAGAGGATCAATTCTATCACAAATGAACTATTATAATAGTAACAATGACCGGAATAAAAGTCAGGAACATAAGAAGTTTTCCTAATTTATTTATTTATCCTAATTCTTCACCGGTAACCCGTGAGGATTTGCTGTAAATAAATGCATGTAATATTCCGTAGATTATCAGCGGCACACTATGTGAATAGTGTGACGTGTGACGTAGAAAAGTAGGAGAAGTTCTACCTTCCTCGTATGGGAGGAGGTCATCAACTCTTGAATTCCGAAGGTTTTTCGCTCCTGCTCCGTCCGTCAGAGTAAGTTGTAGGAGATAATCTCCTCGATGTTCTTCGTTTCGTTTGCATCCCTCTCGATGCAATTTACCTCGAATGTCTGGTTTTTTCTCTAATTTATAATTTAACGTTATATAAACTTAATTTATTTCTGATCTAGTTTAAAATCTCAAATATTATTGATTAGAATTGCTTTCACTCTCTCCAACAAGCTTTTGAATGCATATAAATAGCTCTTTGTATGTAATTTATTACTGATAATTAATAAATTTATATCATAAATCTAAAATTAATTTTGTTAATTACCATATTAAATTTAAATCTATATCTTTTTTAACTCTTAAAATTTATATCATAAATTTAAAACTTTTAATATAAATATCTTCTTAAACTAGTCATTCAATATATTTAAATAATTCTTGTTAAGAATTTAATGAAGTATAGATTTAAATAAACTTAAAGTTTCTTATTTTATTAAACATATTTTGATTATTCAAATTTTAATTAAAAATAAATTAAATACATATAATTAAAAAATAAATTTAATTAGGCAATAATTTTAATTAAAATGAAACTGTTATGTATTATTTAAAACCTCATGATATTAATCTGATGACCAAGTGATCTCCAAATTTAGAATGTCTATAGTTGAATCGAGCGGCTCGATGAGATGAATCCCACTCAACCTCTACTGCTGAACCTCCTCCGCTCAACCACTAGCGTCGAACATCGGCCAACCGATTGATGCCGAACGTTCCCTCAAACAAAAATTGGAGACCACTTAGCCATTGAATTAATGTTATGAGCTTTTTAATTTTGCTTTAAGCTCTTGATTTGATCCCATCGATCAAAGGGCCAATTCAAAAGCATTGCCTGTGTTGTGAAGCAAAGGAACTATAATCAGATCCCATCGATCAAAAGGGAGAATGCAAAGGCGATGATGAGGAAAGATTTTCATTGTTCTTTGATTCATTTCTAATCTAAAAAGCAATATATATATAGATAATTATGCCTGCTTCAATCAAGCAATACATTGAAATCACAGTTACTTCCTTCCTTAAACATCTCAATTTTATAGAAATCCATGAATTTTCCTAAATTAATAATGAAGATTTATATGATCTATTCACAATTATATCTATCCTAATTTTCATTTGCTTTTTAAGGAAATACATTTTCTCTTTTATTATATTTTCATTTACTCATGCAAGGACAATATATATAAAGTGTATTAAGAACTCTCAATAAGAAAAACTATTTTGTGCGATCACCGGACATCGTCCGGAGTCGAATTAGGATGCGCCACATCATTTTTTTGTTAAGTATCGGGTGACGTAGCACATCCTGACTCGCCTCCGGATAGTCCGGTGACCACACATAATAATTTCGCTCTCAATAAAGTCATACAATCCAATCACATTTATATCCTTCTTAAAACCTCTCAACTTTACTATCATCAATTTTTCTAATTAATGAAAGGATATATATGAATAATGTCTTACTAAATTAATATTTATTTGTATGTGCACTAATGTAAAATATTTGGTATTTCATTCAAGGTTATATCCTTCCTAAAACATCTCAATTCAAGGTTATAAATACGAATAATGCTCGCTCCATCAGAATAAAACGGTATAAATATTAAATAATATTCACCACCTTCATCATTTGTAAACATCCTGATGCGATCTACCTTTTTTTTTTGGTCAAAAACCCCACAGAAGGGGCGCCTAATATCTGCTATTCAGCTTTTTAGCAATCACAATCCAAATAGTTTAAAAGTAGTAATTAATGATACTAATATTTTCGCAAATATTGTTAAAATAAACATAAGAAACAAACTGTTCTACAATCACAATCCAATTGCTAAAATAAAAATTTACAGTCCAACTATTATACAATTTATACAACACTCTTAAAATAAACATAGTTCATATATATAAAAAAAAGTAAAATGCATCAATAACCTAAGAAGAAAATCTAAGCATAATATGTACCATCACTCTCCTGCTTAGTTGACGCAGGTGCAGATTGATTTCCACTATTCTGATCTCTCAATTTCTAAAGCTCATCCAGTATTTGAATTTACATGTCTGGTTGTGATTTTCGGACATGTTCTAGTTTTGATATCAAGTTAGTTACTTGTTGGCTATACAAATTCTCCTAGTTGTTTGTAGAGTAATTGGTGGTAGAAAAGGACTATCCACTCGAGTTTTATTTTTCATTCGTTTCTACAGAAACAAAGCAAGTAACAAAGCAATGGGCATTGCCCATTTCCTTCCCAGCTGTCCTGAATGCCGTGATTAAGAAGAATCATATCCCGGACATTGCGACTAAAGAAGTTGGAGTGGTGAAAGCAGCGGCCGTTGATGCCTTTGAACTATATATCGAAGAAGGACGGCTGGGAAGGAAATGGGCAATGCCATTGCTCTGTTTCTGTAGAAACGAATGAGCTCAATATATAGCATTATACTTTGGGAGACTTGGGTTTGCCTTGGTAAAAAAGTAAAACTCGAGTGGGGCAGTTCCTTGGCAAGAAGTAGAATTTAATAAATTCTGAAAATTTACTTTTTCTAAATCTTAGCATATTAAAATTTGAAAATATTTGACAATGTAGTAATATAATTCATTTCTTAAGATGATTAGTTTATTTAAAAATTCAGGATTTAAGATTGCTATGGGTGAAGGGGTCCAACTCAACTTCATATGATGCATGTAGGTTTATTAATATTTGTGACACATTTATGTTCACCATTTGATTCAAATGGGTTGGAAAGCTCGCTTCAATTTCAATCTACAATTAGAACTTGTGATTGAAATAGAAGCGAATCGACCTATGGGTGATTTTCATGTCTTATTTGGATTTTATGGAGAAATTGGAGCGAGTCTCTCCCTTCGCTCCAATTTCCCCATAGGTCGATTCGCTTAAGAAACAATCAACAATCAGAACTTCTGATTGAAATTGAAGCAAATCAACTATGGGTGACTTTCATGCCTTATTTCGATTTTATGTAGAAATTGGAGTGAGTCTCTCCCTATGAATTTTTAGAAACCTTGCCTGCAAGCCCTCTTAAAGGTGATAAGCATGCCTCCGCAGATATTTTTCTATGAATTTTTAGTTGACGCAGGCTCAGATTAGATCTAACTTTCATGCCTTATTCGATTTTATGGTGTAATATTCACTCCCTCACCAGTTGCTGCTTGACTCTCTCGAAGTCGTGTATAATAATCCTACAAAATGTCATATATGACTAATCGTTGTATAAACTTCACTTACATTGTTTATCTTAATATAATAATCTTATATACTTATATAGGCCCTCCTCGCTCGCTCGTTCACTCACTGTTGGTCCCCTAGAGCTTGTGGGTGTAACCGTGCAACTCAACAACAATAAACTTTCTACATAACATCTCTTGTAATATATTTTGATTAGCATACATAATAATAATAATAATAATAATAAAACTATTTAAATATGTTACAATTCTTATCTATCGTTGTCTCTGCTAAGTGTGTGGAATTGAACCCCTAGTATGGATGGAGCAACAAATGCCCCCGATATTAGAAGCTCCGTTCTCTTTGTTATACTCTCTCATCCTTGTATAATATGGGCTTCTCCAAGCACAAATGAGCTCGACCCATATATTATCTTCAATCCAAAGCCATCTCTTTGTTAGGAAATTTTTGTATATTGGCTGATATATTTATACATGTAAGTAAAATATTATACATTATATGCTATCTAAAATTGAACCAATTAAATTTATGAACTATTTAAGAATTATATTATTTTTTAGTTTATGTGGCATCTCAATTAAATTTGTATGAAAATAATTATTTGTATAGATGCCAAGTATTTATTTTATTTTTAATGATTGGCTGAAAAAAAAAAACACTTAAGTTTAAAGGGATCATGGTCCCTAAGTTCTCATTTCCTTTATTTTCTATCTTGAGTGAAAAAAGGGGTCTTTCACTCTCTTAGAGAACGCCGCTTCAAACTTGAAAGATCGAAGACCTCGATTTTGCATTTCAATGAATTCATGTGCGCTTCAGATAATTCTTTTCGAAGATTTGACATGTCTTTCGAAGACGATGAAATTATTTTTGTCTCTTTTAAATCCTAACATATATCTCGCAGGAGAGTTGCTCTGCATTTCTCAAAATTCATTGTGATATGTATCATGCTCCAACAACAAGTAAAAATCTTATTATATATAAAAAATTAGAATAAATGTTATTCTTTGTCACCTAAATAAAATCTGAATAAATATTAATAATACTACAACAAAATAACCTCGAACTCCCTAAATCACATGTTACACACTTTCTTTGAGATTTTCTTTTAAGAAATATATGGAGCATTAAACTTGCTACGTATGATATCAAATATCTTGTAGGGCTGCAAGCAAACCAAACGTTTGACGAGCTACTCGTTGTTCGGTTCGATTAAAGCTCGTTTGTGATCGTTTAATTAACTAAACAAATGAACTTGAACAATATTTTAAATACTCGGTTATGAAATAAACAAACTTGAACACTAATGTGTTTGGTTCATTCATGTTCGTGAACACCATCATTTGAAGTTCGTGAACAAGCTCGACATTAAGCTAGATAAGAAGCTCGATAAAAGCTCGATTCGTGTTCGATTTTGAACTCGTGAATAAGCTCGACAAAAATAACTTGTTGTCTGAGTAATTGTAGCTTTATATGACTATTTATTTATAGATCATTGCCTTTACTAATGTTGCTATTAGGAAAATTATATGAAGATAGGATTTGCTTATAAATTATTGTCTTTGTTACATAGATAATTGCTTTTATTATAATTGTGTTTGTTTATAGATATATTCATGAACATGTTTGTTTGATAGTTAAAAAAAATTTGTTAAATATGTTCACGAACATGCTCGATGTAATCGTTTGTTAGGAAGCTCGATAAACTTGTTTGTTTAGTTAATGAACATCTAAAAGTAAAACTCGTTTATAGCTCGTTCATGTTTGTTTGTTTAAAGCTCGATAAGCACTAAATGAACGAACATGAACTGAACATGAACACTCATTAATTTAAATGAACCAAACATGAACACAAACAATAAAGCTCTAACAAACATGAACCAAACTTGAACAACCTGATATTAAACGAACACAAACATGAACACTCACATACTTGGCTCGGCTCGGTTCGTTTGCAGCCCTAATATCTTGTGTGCGGTTTCTTTGACGGATAAAACATGCACAAAATATTTAGTTAAAAATATTACTTCTCAAATGTCTGAGTAATATAAAATATGCATTATGTATGTATCACCATCGGGTTGAATCAACATGCGCCCATTAGTGGTTAGTGCTGTTATAGTATGCATGGAAGATCCAGCTACAGTCTGAATGGCTGGTCCAACTATAAAGGGCTGAGGGGATGGTGGGTAGTAGAATGGAGAATCATATGGTGTATAGGGATAAGTAGAAGGGCCTCCCTTAGAAGATGATGGGGGCTATTTAAAAAAGTTAAAAGAATTTAATAAACAAAAATATATTGTTTAAAATTTTATTAAAATAAAATTAATTTTTCTAAATAGAACATTCCAGTTCAGTGGTTCACCAGTTGAATAACCAGTTTTTCTTGGTTTAATCCGATTCAATGCGAAGCCGGTTTTGTAAGTTGGATTGGACCGGCCACCTGACTGGTTCACGGTTTAACCAGTCGATCTAGTACGGTTTTCAAAACATTGGATTGTGCTTTACCCCTAATTTCAAAAAAAAAAAAAGAAAAAAAAAAAAGAGGGCTCACAGGCAATGTTTCTAAAAATTCATAGGGAGAGACTCGCTCCAATTTCTCGATAAAATCAAAGGCATGAAAGTCACCCATAGGGTTTATTTGCTTCAATTTCAATCAGAAGTTCTGATTATTGATTGTTTTTTAAGCGAATCGACCTATGGGGAAATTGGAGCGAAGGGAGAAACTCGCTCCAATTTCTCCATAAAATCCAAATAAGGCATGAAAATCACCCATAGGTCGATTCGCTTTAATTTCAATCACAAGTTCTGGTTGTTGATTGAAATTGAAGCGAGCTTTCCTACCCATTTGAATCAAATGTTGAACCTAAATGTGCACAAATATTAATAAACCTACATGCATCATATGAAGTTGAATTGGACCCCTTCCTACCCATAGCAATCTTAAATCCTGAATTTTTAAATAAACTAATCATCTTAAAAACTGAATTATATTACTACATTGTCAAATATTTCCACATTTTAATATGCTAAGATTTAGAAAAAGTAAATTTTCAGAATTTAATAAATTCTACATCTTTCTAAGGAACTGCCCCACTCGAGTTTTACTTTTTTACCAAGGCAAACGCAAGTCTCCCAAAGTATAATGCTAAAGCTCATTCGTTTCTACAGAAACAGAGCAATGGCATTGCCCATTTCCTTCCTGGATGCCGCGATGAAGAACAATTACATTCCGGACGCTGTGACTAAAGAAGTTGGAGTGGTGAAAGCAGCGGCCGGTGATGACTTGACCTAGATATCAAAGAAGGAAATGCTGGGAAAAAAAAACCAGAGCATTTCCTTCTTCGATATATAGTTCAAAGGCATCACCGGCTGCTGCTTTCACCACTACAACTTCTTTAGTCGCAGCGGCCGAGATGTGATTCTTCTTAATCATGGCATTCAGGACAGCTGGGATGGAAATGGGCAATGCCCATTGCTCTTTTACTTGCTTTGTTTCTGTAGAAACGAATGAGAGCAATATATAGCATTATACTTGGGGAGACTAGCGTTTGCTTAGTAAAAAAATAAAACTCTAGTGGGGCTGTTGGCAAGAAGTAGAATTTATTAAATTTTGAAAATTTAAATTTTGTAAATCTTATTATGTTAAAATTTGAAAATATTTGACACTGTAGTAACATAAGTCAAGATTTTGTCCATAACTCATAAATTCATTGTTCATCTAAATCTAATTTATAATTTAATGTAATATAAACTTAATTTATTCATTCTCTAATTTAAAATCTCAAATATTATTGATTAGAATTGCTCTAACTCTTTCCAAATAGCTATTGAATGCACATAAATAGCTCTTTGTATTTAATTTATTATTGATATAATTAATTTTTTTAATTAACATGCTAAATTAAAACTTAAATCTTATTTAACTCTCAAAATTTATATCTCAAATCTAAATTTTCTAATATAAATATCTTCTGAAACTAGGTATTGAATATATTTAAATAATTCTTGTTAAGAATTTAATAAAAGATAAATTTATTATCCTTGCTCTTTTATGAAAAATCATAATTTAATTAATTTCTAAAATAGACTTTCTATATTTAATAAATTCTTTATTTAATTAACTAATAATTAAATATACTCTCATTATCTAATAAATTTTAATTGTCTTGAGTGTATAATCAAAACTCTAATAAATTTCTATTTTAAATATTAAATATATATTTTTAAATATAAAATTTCTATTTGTTAAATTTTCTAACGTACCATATTTAATAAAAGAATAAATACTTACATCTCACTCGAACACCTCTTCCTCGCTCACTCACCCCAAACAGTGCTCCTTTGTCGTCTTCAGTTGACGAAGCCAGCCGCGACTAGAAGACCAAACATCATCGGTGCTCTTCTTCTTCCTCTCAATCTATCTCTTCTTATTCAAAATCTCTTCTATTCGTGTCGTGCAACTGGAGTGACTGGAGTGAGCGAAACAAAGTTATCTCACAAAAAAGTCGATACTTTTCATGGTAGAATGCGTTTTCTCGTTCGTTTACATGTTCCAGTTCTGCCAGCTATGCCTGTGTCACTGTTGTTTAGGATTGGTTCAATTGAACCGGCAAACAAAGTTCTTACATATAATAATTTCCAATGTCATGCAAGGAAGGTAGAACTTCTCCTACTTTTCTACGTAACACAGGTGACGCTGATAATCCACGGAATATCACTTGCATTGGTTTTTAGAAAATCTTCACGGGTTACCAGTGAGGAATTAGGAAAAATAAATAAATTAGGAAAACTTCTTATGCTCCTGACTTTTATCCCGATCATTTTCACTATTATAATAGTTCATTTGTGATAGAAATGATCCTATATACAGTGATGTTTGTAAATATACTTAACAGTCTTCTATAAAAGAGTGTTCTGAACTGATTTGAATGGTGAAGAATGAATGTTAATTTTCTTTTTCTTTCTATAATTTTTAGTACTGACGGGCCACTGATTTCCAGCCTTCACTCATTCCAATACAAAGCTGTAAGCTATTGCGCTTGAATGTTCTGTAAGATTTGAATTCTTCATCATTCAAATCACTTCAGAACACTGCTTTATATAAGACTGTAAAGTATATTTACAATAATCACTTATAGATGATCATTTCTATCACATGGCAAAAAGAACTATTATAATAGTAACAATAACGGGGACAAAAGTCACGAAAATAAGAAGTTTTCCAATTTTGTTTACTTTTCCTGATTCCTCACCGGTAAATTAACCGTCAGGATTTTTTAAAAGTCAATGCAAGTAATATTCCGCAGATTATCAACATCACCTATGTGACGTAGGAAAGTAGGAGAATTTCTATCTTTCTCATATGGGGGGAGGTTATCAACTCTTGAACTCCGAAGGTTATCGCTCTTGCTCCCTCCGTCAGAATAAGTTGTAGGAGATAATCTCCTCCACGTTCATCGTTTGCATTCCTTTCCATGCAATTTACCTCTAAGCCAACGGAGATAATCAAGTCTTGAACTCCCATTCTTGTTCAAAGTCTCTTCTATTCGTGTGGTACAAATGGAGTGAGCAAAACAAAATTATCTCATACGAGAAGTCGCTACTTTTCGTAGTCGAACGTGTTTCCTCGTTCCTTTATATGTTCCAGTTCTGCCAGCTATGCCCGCGCCTGTGGTTTTGCCTGCTCGACTCATTTTTGCTAGCTTGCTCACTGTTGTTTAGGATTGGTCCAATTGAACAGTCAAACAAGGTTATTACAAATAATTATTTGCAATGTAATGGAGAAGGCTTGAGACCTATCGAACTTGTCTTTTAGCCACGTACCTAACGGGCAACCCATCTATAGCCCTCATAGAGAATGAATAAGAGATGATGATAAATAGTTAGGGATTCAAACTATGAGACTATGATCCTTAGATCAGAGAGATTCAAACTATTATATTTGAATTGATTATTAAGTATTCCACTATAGTCCAATAAATCTCTCTCTCTCTCTCTCTCTCTCTCTCTCTCTCTCCACTCAACTCACAGAGTACACAACAAAGAAATGACGTGACGGGCTCGGATTCACCTCCCTACTAAATAAAAGTTAGAACTATAAGGCCCCCAGCTCCGTGAGGTAGCATGAAAATTTTTTAATATGGGAAGATTTATAGCTAAGATAAGTAAAAAGAGAGTAATATAAACATAATTTAAATAGGGGTCCATACATAAAATATTTTACGATTTCTGAAAATATAAGTTTAGTTCATGTTTTCTTAAAAAACATAAATTTGGATTACTTTTTTAAAAGAAACTTAAATTAATTTTAATTATAACTTATTAGTAAATTTAAAAACATAACTTTTTTTTTAATTATAAGTTTCTAGTATGTATATTTTTTAAAATTAGATTTTCTTAATTTTTATGAAATATTTAAGAAATCCAATATTACAAAAAAATAATATTAGAATGTTGTAAGAAAATGTAATTATAAGATATAAGTATTTATATTTAACATATTTAAATTAATGTTATGAGCATTTTAATTTTGCTTTAAGCCCTAGATTTGATTCCATCGATCAAAGGGTGAATTCAAAAGCATTAACTGTGTTGTGAAGCAAAGGAACTATAATAAGATCCCATCGATCAAAAGGGCGAATGCAAAGGCGATAATGAGGAAAGATTTTCATTGTTCTATGATTCATTTCTAATCTACAAAGCAATATATATAGAGAATTATGCCTCCTTCAATCAAGCAATACATTGAAATCACAATTACTTCCTTCCTTAAACATCTCAATTTTATAGAAATCCATCAATTTTTCTAAATTAATAATGAAGATTTATATGATCTATTCACAATTATATCCATCCTAATTTTCATTTGCTTTTTAAGGAAATACATTATCTTTTATTATATTTTCATTTGCTCATGCACGATCAATATATATATAGTGTATTATGAACCCTCAATAAAAGAAATTATTCAATGCGGTCACCGAACGCCTTATAGAGGCGAATCAGGACTTGCCACATCACTTTTTTGTAATGTACCGAATGACGTGGCTCATCTTGATTTGCCTCCGGAAGATCCGGTGACCGCACTGAATACTTTCTCCCTCAATAAAGTCATATAGTCCAATCACATTTATATCCTTCTTAAAACGCTCAACTTTACTACCATCAATTTTTCTAATTAATGAAAGAATATATACGAATAATGTCTTACTAAATTAATATTTATTTGTATGTGCACTAAATTAAAATAGTTGGTCCATCATTCAGGGTTATAACCTTCCTAAAACATCTCAATTTTATAAAAGTCCTTCAATTTTTCTAAATTAATAGAAAATATATATTTAGATTCATCTTTCGCAATTATATCCTTTGTAAAATATCTCAATACCATCAATTTTCTTAAATTAATGTCGATTATTTATATACTTCCTAAAACTTTTTAATTTTACAACCATCAATTTTCCTAAATACTAAAAAAAAAATATTTAGCAATTATCTTATTATTTCAAAATTTTATGCATATATTTGATGGAAAAAATTTCCCAATTATTCGATATTTAGACATTGCAATGAAAAATCGGTCGATTATCTGTGATAACCTATAGCAAAAATCAAGAAAAATAATAGATAAGATCAACTATGATATTTTCTATGAATCCTGCAATACAAAATTTTAAGGTTCATTCAAGATTCTAACAAGGTTTGAATAATAGGTAAGATCAACTATGATACTTAAAAAAATCTGTCGATTAATTAGTTCTGTTAAGTGTCATGCACTGTAATTCATTGGAGCCCTAACTCAACAAATGCTAGCTTCTTATTGCGGATTTTGATGATCAGGAACTCGCGATGTCTATTGCTTTCTTCTCCATTTCGTCTGTGCTTTGGCATTGCTTCAGTTTGGTAATTAAATTTCTTCCTTCTCATTTAAATTCAACGGGAATTTCTTTCGATCTTCTTCCTTCAGCCGATTTTTTGTTTTGTCTTAGACTTCAGCTGCTCCTAATTTTCCTCCGCTTAAAATTTCTTCTCATCATGGTTTACCAGCTTTGTTGATCTCGAATGAAGAAATTGTTACTCTTGCAGCACCTTTTGAATTTGCTCTAGTTCGAAAATTTTAAGGGTGTTATCCTCCTCTCGATACAATTCGCAATTTTTTTTAAACCTAAAACTCTTTGGTGATTTCTCGGTCACATTGCTTAATCAAAAAAATGTGTTGATTAAGTTAGGGAAGGACTTAGGCTACTACAAGGTGTTTTCACACCACTCATACTTTGTCAACAATTGTTTTATGAAGCTTTTTAAGTGGACTCCCCATTTTGATGTCAACTTGGAATACCCTATAATTCCAATATGGGATTCTTTTCCCAATCTTTGTCCTCACATGTTCTCCACTTGCATTCTACAAGGTTTGGGGTCTATATTTGGCCATCCCTTAAGATTCGATAATACTATCATTAATGGCGCAAGGCATTCGGTTGCTCATATTCTAGTCGAGTTAGATGTTACTAAACATTATCCTAATCAAGTTTGTTTGGGTTTTGAAACCGTGGGTTACATTAAATCTGGGTTTTGAAGAACTTCCCTATAATTGTTTTCACTGTAAAGCTTTGGTTCACTCAAAAGTTGAATGCCCGATTTTGCATCCTTTGGCTGGTGTTCTTCCTATTAATACAATGAACGAGGGGGCTATAGCTGAAATTTCTTTGCTACCTATTGATGGTCTCAGTGATCATCATGTTAATGTTTTTGATGGGGTGGTGCCTCAAGATTTGAATTGTGTTATTCTAAATAATGTTGGTGACGGTTCACCTTTGGTTCATGATGTGAGACGGAGGGGTACGGACTAGTACCGAGCGGTACTGAGCATTGGTACTGAGAGTATTGCTTATTGAGTGGTACCGAGCGGTGATGATCATAGTTATTTAGTATTGCTTATTGAGAGGTATCGACTAGTACTAAGCAATATCAAGCATTTATACTGAGAGTTCATTGGTATCAATAATGAATATCATTAAGGATATAATTATGTTCAATATCGAGATACACCAATCATATTTATTCAGATGTAAGAAATATGAATAAGAAATAATGAATATCATTAAGGATATAATCCCAACCATCATTCCTTACGCTCTAATGAGTGCATTAGGATTGTATTCGCTTATTCGATGTGCTCTACGGTGCAGTCAGCGGCTCCCGTTCGAGATTACAGAGTCAACAACAACATAGCTAGTGATGACGGGATTGAATAACTGCAACCTAAGGTGAATCCCAGTGGCATTATATAAGATCTAGCTCAAATATATTGACAATTGAATGCCCAAATTGTCTAGTTGAGTTCATCCAAGGAGAGAATGTCTTGGCACTACTGATCTGCAATCACATATTCTATGTTCGATGCATAGATATATGGCTTTCCCAACAGTCATAATGCCCAGCTTGCTGCCATTCACTCCTCAATAGATCTGTAGCCACTATTTGCATTGATGTTGGGGAACTATCGCAGGAGATGGACAACAACCTTTTTAATAGTTTCTTTTAAAAAAAGAAATGACATTATTTAATGGATTCAAAAATAAAAATAGAGTTTAAAAAAATCTAAATTCCTAGATATTTTTCCCAACCTTTTATGAATAATGAAGGATTAATTTTATTTTTAGGGTGCAGATTTCTCTTAAAAAAATCTTTATAATTAATTAGATCTAAGAGAGATGCTTGCATGAAAATAAATCACAAATTTTAAGAAAAATTCTGTTTTTATAGTCAAATATGACACTTAGAATAGCATATTATGTTGAAAAGATAGAAATAATATTTTATAACGAATTAAAAAAATTACATACATTTTTAGATATTTTTCCCTACCTCACATCACTACATAAAACCATTCTTTTTTATGATTTTCTTAATGGAAATAAAATAGCCCGAAACCCCAACCATTTTCTTCCTCATTTTTTCTGATGAAAAGTTTAGGTTTTCGGTTTATCTTGCACCCGCTGAGATTACACTAGATATAAATGGTAGAAAACTCCTATCAATTAAGACTTTTTTTGGGATAGTTTTCTTAGTGCATTCTAAAGCACCTTTTTAGTTAAAATAATATTAGAAGCATTGAAAAAACAATGGACAAAAACTATCTCAAACAAAGTCTAATTCAAATGAGGTAAATATTTAAGCCAAATTTAATGATAAATAGCATTAAACAACTTAAATATAAATATCTAGGTAAATATTTAATTACTATGATCAAATAAAATTTTATTTATAATTGTGTTTGGCTTGAATACAAACTACTTTTCCTTAAGGGTGTCAATATTTGGCTCGACCTGGAAATTTTGGATTCGGGTCAGCTTGAAAACCTGAAATCAACCCTATTGACCCGAGTTACGCTCACCCCACACTCGCGGCCTTGCGTTTGCCCCTGTTCCCACTCATGCTCCTGCACTTGCACTTGCAATTGCATGGCCGCACCTGTGCTCACTTGTTTGTGAACATCGCCCCCTAGCTGTCGCGCTCTCGCTGCTACCTCGCTTGTTAGCCTCCTGCCCTCGTGATTCATGGCATTTGCGCTTACCCGTTTACACCTTGTGGCCTCATGATTAGCAGGTCGGGTCAACCTGGGTTACCCGGGTTGAGTTTGGGTTTAGGTATATGACCAATTTTGCAATTTAGGTCTGGTTCGAGTTAGCTGAATTTGACCTGGATCAATTCCGGGTTTGACTTGAACCTAACTTGAATACACATTTTGACACATATTGACACCCTTCCTAGTTTAAACTTTAAGGGTTGGGTTTTCGTTTTTTAAATGAAGTATTTACTTAAATTTGCTCATAATGTGAGTCAGGTTCGATGAGGACCATATGCCAAAAAATCTTAGGTAGCCTGTAAGATGGTCTGATTATTTGTCGGATCCCTTGTGGGCCCTATAGTAAACCAATATTATCACCATCTGATGTAATCCTTACGGTCCTTGTCTCACATTCACCTCCCACTTTTTCTTTATTCCTATGTTGCTCTTTCTCTTCAAGAAAATTAAAACCCCCTATAAAAAAAGAAAAGAAAAGAGTCATTCTCTACCCCCCTCGCAACACCACCCTCTTATTTTTTTTCAATGTTTATGCCAAATTAAGGCAAACTCACTTAAATCACATATGCATGACTTGAGCTCAAGATCTCTTGATTGATAGCTAAAGCTCGCAACTAATAGACCAAGCAGGGGCAAATCAACCTAAAGCCTGGGGGGGGGGGGGGGGGGGGGGGGGGGGGGGCGCCCCGCCCTTTAAAGTTTTAACATTGTTTGATGTTTAGATAACTCCCTTGAGCATAATTAAACACATTGTGCAGATGTGTTGTTATAAGGGAATGATGAACCAAATACAACGAGAAATAGTAAAGAGAATCCAAAAATATCTTGGCCAGGTCGAAAAACCGCTAGGGGGTGCTGCCCCCTTGAACCCCGACAAGGCTGGTTCAGACCCTGAGACCAAGGTGAGTTGCATCTCACCACCCTCTATTTTGTTGTCCTTGTTGAATTCATTCTGAATTTTGATTCGACAACCATGGCTAATAACCAATGAGATTTATTTTGTTGGCATCTAGGTGTTGACCTCTAGGGCTAGGTTTCTAGATTTGTTCCTTTTTTTTTTCTTGGATTTGGAATTAATGAAATACTTCCATTTCGTAAAACTGTAGCTAGGGATTGGGGGAAATCCGTAGTATGTGAAGGCCCTGCTGATATTAATGTGGTGTTGAGGGATCATGATTTGGAGCTTGTCTCGGTGAAATTCAAGGATTTGGGTTCGTCATAGTTTGCTGAGAGATTGAGGCTTCGACAATTCTCGATTGCAAATATATTGTTGATCCCACTATTAATAATAAAATTAATTAATATCTTAATGAGCCATAATAAAATTTAAATTAATTATTTAATTATAATAGATAGCCATTGACATACTGGCTTCTAAAAAAGTTAATAGAAGAAAAAAATGGAAATCATAAACAATGTATAGCCAAGGAACTATAAATCATGCCTTATCAAATTAAGAGAGATTTCAAAGGCGATGATGAGTAAGGATTTTCATTGTTCTTTAATTTCTTTAGGCGACTCTTCTGGACTGGAGATTAGGAATCATTTGAATTGGTTGGATTCATCCGAGGGTGAACCTGACTCCGAATTCTCTGATGGAGCTGACTTGGCGTCGCCGAATTTCTGTGGTGGGTCTGACCCGGGTTGTGATTTCACTCTTGTTAATGTTAGACCCACTTCTTATGTTGGAACTCGGGGTAGATCTCGTGGTAGAGGCAGGGGTCGCCGTAGGCGATATTGATTTCTGCTATTCCTCTATCTTGCTTTTGGTCTTTTTTCTGTCGTATGGTTTTGTTGTTATGTCGTAGAATGGGCATTGATGGGTTGGTGCTCGTACCATTGTATTTCGCCGGTGGCAACCATTGCTGTGGTAGTTTCGGGTTGCTTCGGGTCGGCTTTTATTCTCCAACTTTTGGACGGTCCTGGTGGGGTGTGGTGGTGCTGGAAGCCTCAACCACTAACTGAGCCCACGATTTCTTTGTAATTTTCTTTTTATTTCCGTGCTCTTTCTTATTGTAACCGTTTTTTATTATTATTATATATATATATATATATATATATATATAGAAAGAATTGTGCCTCCTTCAATCAAACAATACATTGAAATCAAAGTTATATCCTTCCTTAAACATATCAACTTTAAAGAAATCTATCAATATTTTCCAAATTAATAGAGAATATTTAGATCTATTCACAATTATATCCTTCCTAAAATATCACAATTTCCTAGAAATCCTTCGATTTTCTAAATTAATAGAAAATATTTAGCAATAATGTCTTTATATTTTAACAAATTACACATACATTTGTGCTAAATTTATATATTTGTGTGCTAAATTAATGTTTTAAATTTTAAATAATTTTTTTGGAATATTTACATACATACCACCTAATACTTTTCTATTTAGATATTTAACAACTAAAACTTTAATATTACATATATATCACCCATAGTTCATTTTCATATCAAATATGAGCGGTAGAAATGAAATATATGAGTGGTAGGAAAGAAATATAAGTGGTATATTTAATATTAAAATAATATAGGGTGGTATGCATGTAATATTAAAATTTTAGGTGTTAAATATGTAAATAGGATGTTATAAAGTGGTATGTATGTAAATTTCCTTTTTTTGTTCATAATTAACCCTATCAAATTTTATTGTGAATAAATAATTCATATACATACTCAGCCATTCTCAAATTACCATATCTTATATCTTTTAATGACATGCATATAATTAAGAAAAATAATAGGTAAAATTGACTATGCTTTTTTCAATAGCAACAATATATAGACAACTAATAGTAGAGCCATTATGTTAAAATAATTACGCAACTCAGTAGCAATTGATATATAAAATAAAATATTTATAGAGAAGCAAATGTATAGATTTAGGCTTCATTTGGGATGACTTTCTTGCTACTTCTTAAAACAGCTTTCTAGTACATAGGTTTTAATTTTTGTATTAAAAAACTGCTTCAAGAAGCACTTGAAAAGCCGTCCCAAACGAAGCCTTAATAATAAGTCTTGAAATATGTTGTAAAGCATGGGTTCATAAATAGCAATAAGTCTATAAATAAGTTATAAATTAGTCATGCAGGGTTAGAAGAAACCTCTATCAAGGTTCGGTCAAGTTTCTAAAATGCTTCAAGCATTGTTTGAACAAAGTTTAAATAATGTTCAAACAATATTTAAAGAAAGTGCAAATACGATTCAAATTAGATGATTTGAATATGGTTCATTCTAAGTTCAAGCAAGGTTCGAGCATGGTTTGACTTGAATAAAACATGGCTCGAAAAAAGATCAAACATAATTTTATTGAACTCGATCATTATTCTATTTTATCAATGATTGAAAATGGAAAAGCTATTTGAGGTCAATGACTCATTGTAATTGTTGAAACAACTCTCTCCAATTAGTTTTTTGTGTCATGAACAGTAATTATTTGGAGCAATAATTCATCAAATGTTAGCATATTATTAAAAATGCTGATTATGATGAGAAAATCGTGACCCCTCAACAATGCATCAATATCATCATGGCCTTCACATACTATGAATTTCCCCCAATCCTTAGCTGCAGTTTTACTAAATGGAAGTATATCATTAATTCCAAATCCAAGAACTTAAAGGAACAAATCTGGAAACCCTAGCCCTATAGGTCAACACCTAGATGCCAACAAAATAAATCTTATTGTATATTAGCCATTGTTGTCGAATCGAAATTGCGAAGGAATTCGTTGAGGAAAATAACATCAAGGGTGGTGTGATGCAGCTCACATTAGTCTGTTAGTTGAGAGTTTGTTACCAATCAAGAGATCTTGAGTTCAAGTCACGCATATGTGATGTGTGTGAATTTTCCTTAATTTGGCTTAAATGTCGAAAAAAATGAGGGTGTCGTGGAGGAAATATGCGAGGAGGGTCGAGAAGGGCTATTTTCTTTTTCTTTTTTTTTAAAGAGGTTTTTATTTTCTTGAAGAGAAAGGGCAACATAGGAATAAAGAAAAGGAGGGAGGTGACATGTGAGACAATATTGACCTCATTTTTTGTGTGAAGTCACTACGACCTAGTTGGGTTTCTTTCTGGTGACCTAATAGTCGGAGGTCTCTACCTTTAAATCATGCAGGACCAAGCTAAAATCCAAATATAATCAAATGCAATGCCATTCCCATCCAGACTCCAGTCTAGATCCCTGGTCAAATCCAATCCAAAATCTTGTTCAAACCCTAATTCCAAGTCCTAGATCAATTTTTAATCAAATTCCAATCTTGTTCAATTACCCTCAACCATTCATATGATTAAGATTAATATGATACATTCAGCCCAATCAAGTCCAAAATCTATGTCAAATCCAAAATTCTCAGGTCCAAATCCAAGGCCAAGGACCTAGGCCTTGAAACCATTTTCAGGTGAATTTTCTACCACCGGGAAATCCAATCAAATGACCTCTGATTTGGGGTTTGTCCGTTGCATATTGTTTAAATATATCTCTAAGACCAACCCATCAAATTTGAGCTCATTATGAGGTCCCTACCCCCATAAATTGAATCTTTTCCCACAAGCTGCAAAACCTTTAAGTATTTACATCCTATGTTACTGGACTTACATTCAGTGGAATTTGATCTCGATGCCTCTTCTAAACCTTCCAACTGCATCCATGACCCTTGTTATGACTTGTTGAACAGTAAACTGCAATTTTATAGACTCACCTTGACTCAAGGTTGGCCAAGGGTCAAAATGACTAAAATGCCATTTAAGGGGTTTTTGTTCTTTTCCCCAAAATTCAACATGACCTTCCCCCATCAATTTTCAAAACCTATCCCAATGGATCCTAAATATTCTTAGGAACTCATTGGACCCAAACCCACACTTTGGTTTGACCACGTTAACCAATTCAACCATGGTTGATGAAGTTGACCCTTAAGGGTTTAAATTCCATTCCCAATCAAATGACCTCTTCTTGATGAGAGACCACTTCCATTGAGTTCATAAGATCAACTTGAACTGAAAGGACCCAACCGTTGACATAGGTCAACTTGTCAACCAAGTTTAACCGAACCTCCCATACACTCCAACCCTTTCAAACCCTTTGATCAAGACTTTTCCAAACCCATTAAAACCTATGGGTTGACCCATTGGGTCCTCAAGAGACCCCTTTTGATGACCCAAGCCTTGGGCCCACTTGGGTTAGTCATCTGGCTTTACCCAAGTTTTCAAAGAGAAGGTCTCCTTTGAGCCAATTTCTAATATTAGCTCAATTGGATCAAGCCAATGGTGACATTGGGTTCCCTTTGACCCAATACACCTTCCCTAGTTGACCCAACCCTTGGGTCAACTTGGGTTAAAAATTAGGCTAATCCAAAGTGGCCAAAATCATTATAGGATAAGCCATTTCCCAACCTAAGCTCAATCAAACCAATCCAACACTTCCATTGGGTAGCCCTAGGTCCAATACACTTACTCCAGTTGGCCCAACCCTTGGGTTGACTTGGGTCAACCTCTAGGGTTTTGACCTGAACCATTTTTCACCACATATCCAATTGAACCCAATTGACTCTTGTATTGGGTGGACCATGACCCAATACATCTCCCACCTCAAGCCTAGGGTCTGGCCTGACCTAGGTTAAGCCTAAACCGACCCAAAACATACATGTTTGCATCAACCCGAGCCCCCTCATTGATCCAAGCTCCCCCATGCCCAATTGAGCTCACTCTAGATTTTTTTTTTCTAAAAAGTTACTTTAGAAAGTACTAAGAAAACTATCCCAAAAAAATCTGAATTAAATTAAATGAACTCATGAGTAGCATGAGCTCGTTGGTTTTTATTAAAGACTCAAACCCAAGATCTCTTTGTTGTTAGTCAAAACTCTCATCTATTAGACCAAGGTGAGCTACGTCAAACCACCCTCTTTGTTATTTTACCCAATGAATTCCTTAGCAATTTCGATTCGACAGCAATGGTTAACATCTAGTAAGATTTATTTTGTTGGTATTTAGGTGTTGATCTCTTGGGTTAGGGTTTCCAAATTTGTTCCTTTTTCTTTTGTCATGGATTTTCCTTTTTGTTCTTGGATTTGGAATTAATGATATACTTTCATTCTGTAAAATTGAAGCTTGGGATTGGGGGAAATTCATAGTATGTGAAGGCTCTGCCAATATATGTAGCTCAACTTGGTCTAGTAGTTGGGAGCTTTGTTTACCCCCACCCAATGAATTCCTTAGCAATTTCGATTTGACAGCAATGGCTAACATCTAGTAAGATTTATTTTGTTGGTATTTAGGTGTTGATCTCTTAGGTTAGGGTTTCCAGATTTGTTCCTTTTTCTTTTGTCATGGACTTTCCTTTTTGTTCTTGGATTTGGAATTAATGATATACTTTCATTCTGTAAAATTGAAGCTAGGGATTTGGGGAAATTCATAGTATGTGAAGGACCTGCCAATATACGTAGCTCAACTTGGTATAGTAGTTGGGAGCTTTAGTTACCCCCCAGCTCAACTTGGTCTAGAGTACAGGCCCTGCCAAAGGGTTCTTTCTTCATAGCCCTGTTCGTGGCCACCGGTGGATTTTCTCTCCTCAGGGAAGTTTTGAGGTCCTTTTCTCTGTGGTTTCTGTAATTTTTTTGGGGTCCATTTTTCTGATTTTTTTTCGTCGTCGTCTTTTTTGTCGATGGAGGGAAAATGCCTGGTTGATCCTAGTTTTTTGGCTGACAAATCATCTTCTAGGTCATTCCATGATGCTTTATCTGGTAGTTCTTCCCATTCGATTTTCCCAGGCCTCAAATTTGCTTCTCAACACAGTATGTCGTTGTTGTGGATTTCAAAAAATTTAGTTTTAGCAGTTCCTTTTGAGTTCGCTTTCGTCGACAAATTTCCTTTACATAGACCTTCGCTTGAGGCTAGTTAAATTTTATTTTTCAAACTCAAGCTCAATGGTGAATTTTCTATTACCGTTCCTAATCCCAGGCATGTGTTGATCAAATTTGTCAATGACTTGGACTATTATCGTGTGTTTACTCACCATTCTTATTTTGTGAATAATTGTTTCATGAAGATATTTAAGTGGACTTTAACATTTGATGTTGAGATTGAATCACCCATTATTCCTATCTGGGTTTCGTTTCCTAACCTGAGACCCCATCTATTTTCTCCTAGGATTCTTCATGGGCTGGGTTCCATGTTTAGTCATCCTCTTAAGATTGATCATGCAGCATCCTCTGGCTCTAGGCCTTTAGTTGCTCGTATCCTGGTAGAATTGGATGTAACCAAATCTTTTCCTGATAAGGTGCGGGTTGGTCTGGAAACTTTGGGTTATATTTAATTGGTGGTTATGGAGGCATTTCCCTTTTATTGTTCTCATTGTAAAGTCTTTGGGGAACTAAAAAAATGAATGCCATATCCTTCATCCCCATTTGGCTTTAACCCCTACTATTTCAAATAATGGTGATGTTCATGTTGCCCATGTGATGGTAATCAGCCTGTTTCTGGTGTTGGTTGTGTGCTGGTGCCTGTGGATGTGGCCGATGTCCCTATAGTTCATGCGGCTATGGATGTTTTGGTTAGGTTTCTATGAAACCCTTAAACTTTCAAGTTATTGTTGGATTTTTTTTTGTACAGTTAGTACGTACGAACCGTCTGTACGAACTGAAAAACGTTTTGAAAATCTATACGGTTAGTCTGTACAAACTGTCTGAACAAACTGAAGAAACTGTAGGTTCATTTATACGAACAGAACAAAATTTTTTGACAGAGCCCATCGTTTAGGGACGAAATTAATTATCGTTAGTACGAATTGGGAACGGAGCCGATCGTCCCAGGACAAAATTAAATATCGTCCGTACGATCTGAAATATCTCAGTCCATTGAATATCCGATTTTTTTCATTTTGAAGATAGAGAAAGCTGAGAAGGAGAAAAAAAAAGGAGGAAAGAGGAAAAGCCACATTTTGTCGTTTTGGGCGACTTCAGTCTGTTTTTGTCCGACACCGTAGTTGGGAAAGTTGATCGACTCAAGATAAGACACATTATAACTTTCTCAATTTTCAGAAATGTGATTTTTGACGGATTTTTTGATTAAAATATTATTTCCATTAGCGAAAAATGAGTATAACTTTGCACCAGTAAAATTTTTTCCACGTAACTTTTGGTATGTTGTAGAGATGATGATTTTGCACATTTTGAGTATTTTTTAGAAATTTTTCACTGAGTATTTTGAATTCTGCGGAGTTTTTATCGAATAAAAAATTATCTGGATGTTAAAAAATATTGCTTCAGTACAATTAAAGTTTTGAAATGATGTTTTACACAATCTCTAGCAATTTGGTAAATTTTTGAAACTGTGAATTTTGATTCATTGAATTTTCTGTTGTCTGCCATTATACAATCTGACGACATTTTGATATATCTCTGCTTTCTCTGAATTTGATATGATTTGATGTATGATTTGATTTGAATGATATCATAAGGGAGTTATAAGGGGCCGAAATCCTTTGAGATTCTATCTGTGTTAGGAAAGGAAGGCATAAGGGGCAAGAATCCTTTCAGATTCTATCTATCTTCGGGAATATGAAAATGAATTCTAATATGATAATTCTATATATTTGATATGTTCTTGTGCTATAAGCACAAAGGGAGGCATAAGGGGCTAGAATCCTTTGAGATTTTGTCTATGTCATGAAAGGGAGGCATGAGGCGCCAAAATCCTTTGAGATTCTGTCTGGGTCAGGGATATGTGATTTGATATGTGATTTGGAATCTAATCTGAAATGTGATTTGTACGATACAAATTTTATTCAGTTCTTCTTGATATGTTATTTGATTTCCATCTGATCATTTGTTCTATATGAATATCCAAAATCTGTTTGATTTCTGTTATGTATGAATGTTTAAATTCAGTATGATTGTCTGATTTCTATATGATATATATATTCTGCCTGATTATATGATTTATGTATGACTATCTGAATCAGTGAATAATGATTATGATTTTTAGTTCAGTAATTCTTTCGATCTGCAATTAACTGTCGTATTTTGAAATAAGAGTATTTTAATATGAGAGAATCTAGGAATTTAGATCGGCTAGTGTGATCTTGTTGATCTATTAGCTCACTATGATTATTTTCATGGTTTTTAGGTTCTGGGAAAGGAAAGGAAGTTTTGGACTAGCCGTTCAGGATCTGATCTGAAGTATATGTACTTTTGTACTTCTGATTTTTGTACAATCATGACTATTTTTTGTTCTGTTATGTACTTTCTATTTATAGCAATGCACTGTAATGTATATGATTATTTTGAAGAATGAAAGAAAGAATAAAATTATGGATGAGTTTTCTGTATATTTGGATGTTTGTAGTAGCTATGTGTTTATGTATTCCTTTGTGTATTGGAAGAAAGTCTGAAAATAAATTCAAAAGCTAGATCCTATGGTTATCCATCACGACTTAATGCAATGGGATCTGTCCCGGTCGTGTTGGGTCGTGACAGTTTTGGTGGAGGTTCATGTGCCTTCGGATTGCACCCTGGTTATTGCTGATGTCCCTATGGTTTGTTTGGACACCCTCCTACTATTTTGGAGGGGGTTATTATGCCTGCGTGAGTTGTTTCTCTTTTTTCTATTGAGAAGGCCCTGAGTGGTTTTGTTTCTAGTGATAAGTTGGTGGAAGAGCTAAAGGGTCAGTGTGGTGTTAATAAGGTAGTGGATGATGGATCCTCTGAGTTGGGTGTTATAGTTGATTTTTTTCCAATGGGGGTGCTTACGCCTGCTCACTTTGTTGATGTGCATGTGTCTCTAATTTCCAATGTGGCGTTGCAAGCTCATCTGGCTAGCAAGTTGAAAATTGCTCTGTTGGTGGCCATTCTTATTGGTTGGATGTTTCCTCTATTAGACCGGAAGGGGAGGGGGCTTGTTTGGCTGATTCAACTGATGATTTGCATGAATTTTATAGGTTGTAGGTGGGTTATTTTGTGGAAAATGATTGTTCCTTGTGTGGGGGAAAGTGTCGTCGTAGGAAATCCAAATAATTTTGTGGCGTTTTTTTCTGTATGGATAATGCCCTTCGTGGTTGGTTGGGGATTTTGGTTGTTTTTGTTTGGTTTTTTTAGAATTTTGGCTTTGGAGTTGCGACTGGCTTTCGTTGGCTTGGATGGTGTGGATGAGGTTTTTTGTCTGGGCAATGACGAAGTGGATCTGCTCTCCATCTGATTGATTTGGCTTATTGGCAGCCATTGCTGGCAGCAACTTGCCGATCTTCTTGCGGGATGTCATTATACTTGTCCGTTCGGGTTATCTTCTTTGTGGCCTGTTGCTGCCCTATGGATGGCCCCAGTCTACCATTTGGGTGGTCGCAAATTGTTCGCCACTAACTGAGCCCGAATTCTCCAGTTTTTATTTGTTGGTTGTTTATTTCCTTGTGGCTTTTCTCTTAGATTGTGATGCTTAGTCCTCTTTTGAATTTGCTTGTATCTTTCCCTTTTTTTTGGAATAAATTCTTCTTCTTCTTAAAAAAAAAAGTTGACATGTATGACTACCTAATCTTTGAAATCATACAATAATTGCAATGCTCGCAAATTCTGTTGGTTTGAATAATAATTGTTTTTTTTCTATAGATATGTATATAGAGACTTCAATATCATAGAAATTATGAGCTCGATATAGCCTCGTAGATTGTGTGCTGGATCTTTGTATAATGCTAAGACATTGAACTTTATACTTCTCTACTGTCGTGAATATTCCAGGACTCAACAGTATATGTGGGCTAAATTAAACTTTTAAGTTCAAAATAACAGATTTTATTTTCATAAATTATTCACATTTTATTATGATTAATAGAAAAATCATAGGCAACCTTTAAATAAGCTATAATATTAATGTGTGCAGTTTATATTAATTTTTATTAGATCCATTTGTTATAGAAATTATAATAATAATTGATAATTTTGATTAATCAAATGGTAATTTTATTTTAACTACTAAAATTATTTGTATTCTAAGAGCATATACTAATTACTGGCTATTAGGTGCTAGAATATTTGTGATACAATTAATGATTTTACTGTTGTTTTTCTATATATTATTACTGCTCTAATTTTTTTAAGGTTTCATAGAAATTATCATAGTTCAGGGTTTAGGTATTGTTTTTTCTTGTTTTTGCTACGATTTTTTTTTTTTTGAAGGGGAATGCCCCAAAATTTATTGATTAAATGGGAAAGAACAACAGCAACAAAAAATCTAGCAACTCACACTTACATCCAAAACACCCCAAGAAACTAAAGAAAATTCTAAATAGACAAAGCACGTCATAAAAAAATATGACCAAAAGGACTTAGCCTGGCAATCCAGCCTCTACCGAGCAGCTAAGAGACGACCATCCATTGGCGAAGAAAACCACAAAGCATCCGGCCAGCCGAAGGAACCACAAGCCACATGAACCACCAAGGTTGCCAACTCAAGGCCAACCCAGGGAAGCACAGGATTGCCTCATTATAGTCCAGCAACCAACAACAAAGCCAAACAAGCACCGGGACATATTTATTTTTAAGCATTTTCCGAGCTCCAGAATTAACTTGATCAGCAACTCGGTCTGCCTTGGAATAGAGCTTATATTTAGGATAAGAGAGCTCATTTTTATTTTCATCAAAATCATCATCAGATACATTTAACCAATATGAATGGTCCACACAAGATTTACTCACAATCAGATGTGCTTTCAACTCCTCATCGGACACAACCGAGATAGGAATATCCACAACAAATGTCTTAAAAGTCAAGTTATGAGAAGGACTAATCACATCCTTACTCAAAGCACCTTCATGAGCAATAGGAGCCTCAACACCCTTATTAGCCACAATATCACAATTACCAACCGATCCAGCAGATTTAGAAACAAAATCTACACAACCAACCTGACTAGGAACCACAATAGAGTTTGGAATCGGACAGACTAGCACCAAGGAATCAGTGAAAAAAGCTTCCTCATCCTCAACAATAGTGGGAGAAGGAATGGGGGTAGTACCACCCTTACACCCATTAGAAAAATCAGGATGACTCGAGTCGCCATTAAGACCTTCAGCTATAACATTAACACAATCTGACACAACATTGCCCTCAGTCAAAGTCATAGAAGCAACATCATCGAAACCCACAGAGAGGGTAAATCGCAGAAAGTACCTTGACGAAGCTCAAGAAAATCAATAGACGATGACGAGCCAGAAAGGGCATCAACAAACGATTGTGATTAAAAGAGCCATCCAAAAAACTTGGATCAGCCACACGTCTAACCGCCATTTTGGCTGCAAAGGCCGGAGGAGGACAAGACGAATTAACCAAACTAGAAAAACCAACAAAGCAAACAAGAGGAGAAGGAAAGAAAACTTCCCTGTAGCCTCCAGCAAAGAGCAATTTATGATTCAGAGGCGGAGAGCCTCAAAATCGCACCAAAGTAGGAGCTAGGGCAAAGCCCTGGCAAAGCCCTAGCAGAGCGAAGGAAGAGTCACGGAGGCTGAAAAAACTTTGTTTTTGCTACGGATTTCCAACAAATAATTGACAAATTTTCCACTGTAATGTCAATATGTCAAATATTTGCAATAATTTTTTCATTGTCATCCTATGAATAATTACTTACAAAAATTTCGTCAATAGGATTTACACTTGATAAATTTTTTCATAAATATGTTGGTAACTTACTGTTAAAATTTTATTGATAGAAAATAGTAAAGATGCTCTTACGATGGATTTTCTTTTGTGACGAGGCTTTATGGATGGAATTTTTTGACATAAAATTTGTCAATGATAGATTTACCCATGGAATGTCCTTAGGTTATCGATGGAATTTTTTGTCAACAATAGCCATTTATCTTGAAGTAGTTGGAAATGCCAAATTAGTAATATTTGGTAATATGTCTAGTCATTTTTCACAGATTACCAACTATTAATTATATGGCATTTCCAAAATTCCATCGATAACCTAAGAAAAATCCATGGGTTAAATCTATCATTGACAAATTTTATGTCAAAAAATTCCATCGATAAAGCCTCGTCACAAAAGAAAATCCATCGTAAGAGGATCTCAACTATTTTCTATCAATAAAATTTTGACAGTAAGTTACTCACATAATTATGAACAAATTTTTCAAGTGTAAATCCTATTGACGAAATTTTTTTCAGTAATTATTGATAGGATAACAATGAAAAAATTATTGCAATTACTTGATATATCGACATTACAGTGGACAATTTGTAAATTATTCGTTGGTAACCTGTAGCAAAAATAAGAAAAAACTAACCACCCAAATTATTGCGTCCTCCCACCTGACATAGAGATACGTCCTCCCACCGCCAAAAAATTCGGTTTTTGCTCGGTATTGCTAGGTATTATTTGGTAATAATGAGGAATATCATCATGTGAAGACCAAGTTTTTTCTAGGGATAACTAGGTATTTTTTTGTATTGCTCGGTATTGCTCGGTATAGCTCGGTATAACTCGGTATTGGTCTTCACATGATGGTATTCCTCGTTATTGTTTGGTATTGCTCGGTATTTCTCGTTTTTTAGCGCGATTTTAGCTCTGGGAGGACATATCTCTACGTCAGGTGGGAGGACGCAATAATTTTTCGTGCAAACCAGATACAAGACGAACCACGGATAACAGCGTAACAGACGAGCATTTACAACCACACAATTAAACTCTATTTACAACCACATATTACACGTAAGCAATGCTATTTAATATATATAAATGGAGAGCTGTACTTAAGCATGGATGATATGAATAATAATTCAAATTAGAAGTTACCACGTACCTTGTCTGTTTCCAGCAAGCTAAAGTTCTTTCTTGGTATTAGAGCTCGACAATATTTCTTTTTCTCCAGGTACAATCATGAACTCTTCTGCCTCTTCTCCCAGCATTCATACCACATAAGCCACCTTACAGCAGTCCACGAACATTTATACCCCATTGTCTCAACTTCTGCAGTATTGCCTTTAGCTCAGAACACTTAACAACAATATGACTTGTACCTTCAGGACTTTTACATCCCCTAGGACATTCCATGTTGCTCGTCAATCTTCTATGGTGTAACCATTCATTTGTTGGCAATGCTTTGTTAATTAATCTTCACCAAAATAGAATTTCTCTTTGATTAACTTTGAGATTATTCATCTATCTAATATTCTTCACCTCACGGTTTTGATTAACATTGATGGCGTCTTGTGACAGAGAAGTAATGGATCTCCCCGAGCTGTTGCATATTAGTTCAATCTTGTCCTCATCAGCCTCATTTTCAATTGGTATTTGTTGAATCAAATCACACATCTCTTTAGAGAAATATATATGTGTTCAGCTTTTCCTTATTCCAGCTCCCATCCTCCTTGATAAGTGAAGAGACCTTCTCATTTTCCAGATTGTTGACGTTACATGTGGCTGGCCACGAATCTAATCTTCTGTTAAGTATCCATATATCAGATGTAATGTTGATTTTTTCTTCATTCTTCACTCTCCATCTTATTATTGATTTCAAGACTTTTGCTCCTTCCTTCAGAATTTTCCATGCTGGAGATATATTTCTACTAGTGCCTTCATCCCAAATACTATCACCATATCTGAGTTTTAATACTCTGTTTAGGATAGATTGATCACCTTGCAAGAAGTTCCAAGCCAACCTTGCTCTCAATGGTCCTTGTCTCTCCGCAGCTCCTAATATACCAAAGCCACCATCTTTGATGGGTAGACATAATGTTTCCCAAGCAATGTAATGCAAGCCTTATCTCCCATCTTCCTTATGCCATAAAAAGCTCCTGGTTAATTTGTCTATTGTCATAAGAACACTTTTTGGTATTAGTGACTGCACGACTGATATGAGATCATAATATAGATTGTTGTAAAATTAACCAGGAGCAAGCCTTTATTAATATAATGCAAGCTTTTATTAATTATTAAGGAAAATTGATTGTTGTAAAATTGAGAAGTTTATGTTTTAGGAAGGTTATAACCTTGAATGATTGATCAAAATATTCTACATTAATTTAGAAAAATTGATGGATTTCTATAAAATTGAGATGTTTTAGGAATGTTATAACCTTGAATGAAAATCGCCAATTACTAGCGGATTTTTTTCGGCGGCTTTCCAGCGGGATTCCAACTTATTTCCGGCGGAATATGTCCGACTAACTTTTCTACATATTTTCTAGCTGTTTTGGTTCGGCAGCTTTTCCGTCAGATTTTTATTCTTATATTTTAAATAAAAAGGCTGGTATTTAAACACTTTAACCCATCCTGTAAACTAGTTGGGTCTTTGAAATCGTACTCACTTCGAATCCCAATGCATGCATGCAGCCCGATTGGGTAGCATGGCGGGCAGGTAGCGCGGGAGGTAGCTGGGGAGAGGGCAGCGCGGAAAGCAACGGGCAACTGGCTGACAGGCAGGGCATCAAGCAGCTTGGCAAGCAGCCTGGTTTTTTAATTAATTTTTTTATTTTCCAACAACATTTTTCGGCCGGGAATCCGCCGGAAAAACTTTCCGTCGGAAATTAGCCGCTGGTTGTCGTTTCCTACGCGGTTTTTACCAGAGGAAAAATATCTGCCAGAAAGCCGCCGTAAATTTACCAATTTCTGCCAGAAAAATCCGTCGGTAATACTCCATTAATTTATAAAAATTTGATAGATTTCTATAAAATTGAGATGTGCAAGGAAGGATGTAACTGTGGTTTAAATGTGTTGCTTGATTGAAAGAGGCATAATTCTCTACATATATTGCTTTGTAGATTAGCAATGAAATTAAAGAACAATGAAAATCTTTCCTCATTATCACCTTTGCATTTGCCCTTTTGATCGATGACAAGTGATTATGATTTCTTGGATTCACGACACATACAAGTGATGCTTTAGCTTTTAAGAGAATCTCCTCAATCTCGAATGACTAAGAGTTTTTTTGGAACAACTTTTTGAGATAATTAAATAATCAACAAATATAGAGTCTTAAAATATATCATTCAAAAAATTTATGAAGTAATTGAAATTTATTCTAACTTTAAATCACTTCATTAAAATTTTAGAAATTAATTCTATCATCTAAATTTTCTATGTTTCTTACTATGGGAATTATTTCAAAGCTATCCAAAGATTTATTGATCAAATATAATTGCATTAGATAAACAATTTTTATCGGCAATGTACAATGTCAATCTTGATTATATGAAAAATAGCTTCATCGTCTTGTTTCAAATTAGGATTGCCATTGTACATTGCTGATAAAAAATTTCATCCAACATAAATTCAAAATAATATATCAATTGTATTCAAATTTTCATTCAAAATTTTATTTGATGTTTTATTGAGTCAATTACTTTGGAAACTTTCAATAACTTTAATTTAAAAAAAAAACTATGCAAAAAAACAATAATAATAAATAGGTATTTCAAACAATTTCTGTTTTAATATAGTTTGGTAGGTGAAGGAAATCTTTTGAAAAGAATACTATCCAACAAATTATGCTTTGTGTGTAACCTTAAAAGTCAAAAGTTTGAAAAGACGCTAACAGCCAATTTAAGAGATTTGAAAAATTATGAGAGGTGGGATTTAAACCCACGCCTTCCCAGGAGGGCAATAACTTTGGAGAGATTATTCTGTGTAGACCCCAAACCGTGGAATCGTCCGGTTTACTCTCAGGTTACGAGCGATAACGAGTTCTGAGTATTGCTCGGTATAAGCTCGGTACCGGCCATGTTGTAATTTCATTGGAGTCTGAACTCCGCACAGGATAATTTTTCCAGAACTTTAGTCTGACGCCTTAGACCACTCGGCCATCCTAACCGTTTTATTAGAAATGTAGAATACTATTTGTTTGGCTTTAAAAGATTTTTTTTTTAGTGGTGCTTTTCAATCTCTTATATATTTACTATCTAATAACTTCTAAGTATATTTAAATGTAATTAAAATGATTAAAATAATGTTGATCAGTCCTATTGAGTGTCATTCAAAGTAGATTAAAAATGAAAAAAAAAATCAAGATGTTCTAGTACAAATTATATCGGAATATATTTGAAAATTATTAGATATTCTTTGAGATTAATGTTTGTAGGATCTTGAGGGAGGAAGAGGAGCTCTTCTTGAGTTTCTTGAAACGAGGGAGATATAGAGGTAAGAAAAGTGAACATAATTCTATTAATTTGGCATGCATCTATACAACCTATTATAATTATTTATAGACAAAATAGGCTATATCATAGGCAACACAAACTAAAGAAACCTAAAAAAAGTACAAAGAAAGAACTAAAAATTTGAACTAATATCTAACAATCTCCCCCTTGGTCCAGATTTTACAAAACATTTGATTCAATCCAACCATCTCCCAAGTCTGCTGCTACTAGGGGTGTCAAAACTGGGTTACGGGTCGAGTTCTGGTCGAACTTGACTTGGCCCTCATCTAAATGAGTCAACTCAAACCCAATCAGTTTAGAGAAACGGGTAACTATTTAGGACCCAAACCCGACCCAAGCCGGGTTTGGGTCAACCCGAATTGACATGCCGACCCGTTTGCACAGATACACCAAGTTACAGAAAACCAACCCATTTACACAAGCAGCAATGGAATTTTTTGACATAAAATTTGTCAATGATAGATTTACCCATAGATTTTCCTTAGGTTATGGATGGAATTTTTTGTCAGCAATAGCCATTTATCTTGCAGTAGTTGGAAATGCCATATAAGTAATAGTGGGTAATGTCTAGTCAGTTTTCTCTTAAAACCCTAAACACCTAACCAAAAAGATGAGAGCATGAACTATGACATGATGTGGCATTCCTAAGCCGTATGCACACATTAATTTGTCATCGTCAAAGGAAGGGAAGAAGCTGAATTTATTTGTAGGTACAAATTTTGATTCAGCTTTATAAAGCAATTTTATCTTACCAAAAAAAAAAATAGCAATTTTATCACATCAATTTCTTATCAACTTTTTGAAAAACAAAGTCTATATATAATGCTACAGGCTCCAAGTAATGCTTCTAACTAGATACTGCCGACTCTCCCAGGTATGCTACAATAATTCTTCACCCTCTTTCTTTCTTGTTGGATTTTTTTTTCTTCTGTTTGTTAGTTTTCTCACAGTCCCTTCTCAAAAAGTTTCCATCACTGTTGAATATTGCATTTCATCTGCGCTTGCTTTGGAAGATGGTGCCTGTCTCGGCTCCACATCCATCTAGTCGGAGCACCCCCATCGGTGTCAGTGGCAATACAGACTGGAGCTTTGATAAGAACATAGTAATAATCCCAGCCATCCTTCTTTACGCCCTATTGTGCGCATTAGGATTGTACTCGCTTATTCGATGCGCTCTACGGTGGAGTCAACGGCTCCCGTTCGAGACTACAGAGGCAACAACAATGCAGCTAGCAATGCCAGGATTGAAGAAGAGTAACCTATGGCGGATCCCAGTGGCAACCTATAGATCCAACACAAATATATTGACAACTGAATGTCCGACCTGCCTAGTTGACTTCATCGAAGGAGAGAAGGTCTGGGTATTGCCGAGCTGCAACCATATATTCCATGTTCGATGCATCGACATATGGCTTTCCTCGCATTCATCCTGCCCGACCTGCCGCCATTCACTCCTCGATAGATCTGTAGCCTCTGTTTGCATTGATGTTAGGAAACTACCGCAGGAGATGGACGGCAACCCACCAATTATAGAGGAGTCTGATGAGGTAAGCTGACGATTTATATTTGATCATCTACGACACAATCCGTCTACCATCAAGAGAGGTGATATGATTGCTTGTTAAAAAAACACATGCTATGTGGAGGGTTTAAAAGAGGTGTTGTATAATATTAAGGGGGAGATTGTTAGATATTGGTCCAGATTTTTAACTTAGGGTTTGTATCTTTTATAGGTTTCTTTAGTTTGTGTTGCCTATGATATAGCCTATTTTGTCTATAAATAATTATAATAGTTTGTAATAGATGCATGCCAAATTAATAGAATTATATTCACTTTTCTTACCTCTATCTCTCCCTCTTTTCAAGAAGCTCAAGAAGAGCTTCTCTTCTTCCATCAAGATCCTAAAAATATTAATCTCAAAGAATATCTAATAATTTTCAAATTTATCCCGATATAATTTGTATTAGAACATCTTGATAATTTTTTTTTTCAGTTTTAATCTACTTTGAATGACACTCAATAGGACGCAACATTATTTTAATCATTTTAATTACATTTAAATATACTTAGAAGTTATTAGATAGTAAATATATAAGAGCTTGAAAAACACCACTCAAAAAAAAAAAAACCTTTTAAAGCCAAATTAATAGTATTCTACATTTCTATTAAAACGGTCAGGATGGCCGAGTGGTCTAAGGTGTCAGACTCAAGTTCTAGAAAATTTATCTTGTGCGGAGTCCATATCATAATGAAAATACACCACATTCGATATCGAGTTTATACTGAACAATACTCGATACTCGATACCGCTTGTAACTTGAAAGTAAACCAAACGGTTCTCCATCTAATATCCTCACAGCCTTAGTGGGAAGAGGAAGGCGTGGGTTTAAATCCCACTTCTCCTAATTTTTATGATCTTTTAAATTGGCTGCTAGCATCTTTTCAAACTTTTGACTTTTAGGTTACACACAAAGCATAATTTGTTGGATGGTATTTTTTTTAAAAGATTTCCTTCACCTACCAAACTATATTAAAACAGAAATTGTTTGAAATACCTATTTATTATTATTGTTTTTTTGCATAGTTTTTTTTTAAATTAAAGTTATTGAAAGTTTCCAAAGTAATTGACTCAATAAAACATCAAATAAAATTTTGAATGAAAATTTGAATACAATTGATATATTATTTTGAATTTATGTTGGATGAAATTTTTTATCAGCAATGTACAATGGCAATCCTAATTTGAAGCAAGACGATGAAGCTATTTTCATATAATCAAGATTGCCATTGTACATTGCCGATAAAAATTTATCTAATGCAATTATATTTGGTCAATAAATCTTTGGGTAGCTCAAAAAGTTGTTCCAAACAAAATCTTAGTCATTCGAAATTGAGGGGATTATCTTAAAAGCTAAAGCATCACATGAATGTGTCATGAGTCCAAGAAATCATAATCAGGTCTCATCGATCAAAAGGGCGAATGCAAAGGCAATGAGGCAATGATGAGAAAAGATTTTCATTGTTCTTTAATTTCATTTCTAATCTACAAAGCAATATATGTAGAGAATTATGCCTCTTTCAATCAAGCAACACATTTAAATCATAGTTACATCCTTCCTTACATATCTCAATTTTATAGAAATCTATCAAAATTTTATAAATTAATGGAGAATATTTTGATCCATCACTTCAGAAAAATCGTCTATTACTGACTAATTTTTCCAGCAGAAATTGATGAATTTTCGGTGGCTTTCCAGCAGATATTTTTCTGCTGGTAAAAGCCGCATAGGAAACGACAACCAGCGGCTAATTTTAGGTGATAATTTTTTCTGGCGGCTTTCCGGGGGAAAATTTTTGTCGGAAAATTAAAAAATTTAATTTAAAAAACAGGCTACTTGCTACCTGCCAGGTTGCTTCCTAACCTGCCCGTCAGCCGGTCAACCGCTGCCTCCCGCACTGCCTGCTCCCCAGCTGCCTCTTGCGCTACCCGCCCGCCTCTTGTGTTGCCCGCTAGGCTGCCTACTCGCACTGCTTACATGCATTGGGATTCAAAGTTTTTATGATTTCAAAGACCCAACTAGTTTACTGGAAGTGTAAAAGTGTTTAAATGATAACCTTTTTTTATTTAAAATATAAGTATTAAAATATGAAAGAAAAAGCTGCCGAAATGAGAACCGCCAAAAAATTTGTATAAAAATTTGTCGGGCATATTCCACTGGAAATAAGTTGGAGGCCCACTGGAAAGCCACTGAAAAAATCAGCAAGTAATGGGCGATTTTCATTCAAGGTTATAACATTCCTAAAACATCTCAATTTTATAGAAATTCATCAATTTTTCTAAATTAATGTAGAATATTTTGATCAATCATTCAAGGTTATAACCTAAACATAAACATCTCAATTATACAACAATCAATTTTCCTTAATTAATAAAGAATATTTAGCAATAATGTCTTACTATTTTAATAAATTGTGCTTATGTGGTACAAAATTTTTGTATATGTGAGTGTGGGCTAAATTAAAGTTTTAAGTTCTAAATAACAGATCTTATTTTCATAAATTATTCACATTTTATAGTGATTAATAGAAAAACCATAGGCAACCTTTAAATAAGCCATAATATTAATGTGTGCACTTTATATGAATTTTTATTAGATCCAATTGTTATAGAAATTATAATAATAATTGATAATTTCGATTAATCAAATGTTAATTTTATAATAACTACTAAAAATATTTGTATTCTAATAGCATATATTAATTACTGACTATTAGTTGCTAGAATATTTTTGATACAATTAATGATTTTACTGTTGTTTTTCTATATATTATTACTGTTGTATTTTTTTTTTTTTAGGTTTCGTAGAAATTATCATTGTTCAGGGTTTAGGTATTACTTAAAAATTTAATTTAGCTCACATATACCAAAATTTTGTACCACATAAGCACAATGTGTTAAAATAGTAAAATATTATTGCTATTTTTTTTTTATTAATTTAGGAAAATTGATTGTTATAAAATTGAAATTTTCTAGGAAGGATATAACTTTGAAAGATGGATCTAAATATTCTCCATTAATTTAGAAAAAGTGAAGGATTTCTATAAAGTTGAGATGTTTTAGGAAGGCTCATGGCAACCTTTGATGTTAGTTTCTTGCTTGTTTGGGTTGGCTGTGTTCTACTGATTTCCGCTCCAAATTGGAAGGTATGTGCCTGACTACGGTGTGGTTGGTAGTCTCGCCCAATTACTGAGCCCGTTGGACTGTAACTCACTTATTATTTTTCTCTTTTGTTGCTTTTTTTTTGTTCCTTTGCTCCTCTTCTCCTTATACTCCTTTACTATTTTGAATATATTTTATGTTTTTTGTTAAAAAAGAAAACAAGGTTATAACCTTGAATGATGGATCAATGATTTTCTAAAATTAGATGGGGGCATTTAAAAAATATTAATAAAAGTATTTTTGAGAGTAAGATTTTAGATCTTAAGATTTTGTCTGTGCATGAGGATGTCAATATTATGTGGGAAAAAGTGGCTTGTGATATTAAGAATATTGCAAAAGATGTGCTTGGAGTTTCAAAGGGAAAAGCTCCAAATAGTAAAAATAGTTGGTGGTGGAATCAAAATATGCAAGAAAAGATAAAAAAATAAGAATATTTGTTATAAAAATTGGTTTAGATGTAAAAATTCCGATAATTGGGAAAGCTATAAAGAGACGTGTAAGGAATCTAAGAAAGATATTTGCGATGCAAAGAGTTTAGCTTTTAATGATTTATATAATATATTAGATACTAAGGAGGGAGAAAGATATATGTATAAGTTAGCCAAATAAAGAGATAAGAGTAGTAAGAATTTAGTTCAAGTGAAGTGTATTAAGGATGCAGATCAAAAAGTGCTTTTCTTAGAAAACGATATTCAACAAAGATGGTTGATGCATTTTACTAAACTTTTTAATGAAGAATGTGAAAATATGATTGGCTATAGTGACCTTATCACCCTAAATAAAAATAAAAATTTTTTTTTTATCGGCGTATAAGTAAAACTGAAAGTAGAGAGACTTTAAAGATAATGAAGTGTGGAAATGCTGCTGGACCTGATGATATTCCAATTGAGATGTGGAAATGCTTAGGAGATGAAAGAATTTTTTGGCTTACTAAACTTTTTAATACTATTTTGAAGACTAAAAAGATGCCAGATCAGTGGAGAATGAGTGTGTTAATTCCTATTTTTAAGAATAAATGTGATGCACAGGAGTGTGCGAATTATAGAGGAATTAAGTTAATGTGTCATACTTTAAAACTTTGGGAGCGAGTTATGGAGCATAGGTTGCGGCGTGATACTAATGTTTCTCATAATCAATTTGGATTCATGCCGAGCAGGTCTACTATGGAAGCCATACATTTATTGAGAGGTTTGATGGAGAAATATAGAGAGAATAAGGAGGATCTACATATGATATTTATTGATTTAGAGAAAGCATATGATAAAGTTCCAAGAGAAGTGTTATGGAGAGTTCTTGAAAAGAAATGAGTTAATAATGCTTATATTCAAATCATTAAAGATATGTATGCATGATCTATTACTTGTGTTCAAACACAAGGTGGTTTGACCAAGTATTTTCCTATTTCGGTTGGATTACATCAAGGATTAGCCTTAAGTCCATATCTTTTTGCTTTAGTCATGGATGTTCTCACTAGACATTTGCAAGAGGATGTACCTTGGTGCATGCTTTTTGATGATGATATTCTTCTTGTTGATAAGACTAGAGAGGGAGTTGAAGATAAACTTGAATTATGGATGTCAACTTTAGAGTCTAAAGGTTTTCGCTTGAGTATATCTAAAACTGAATATATGGAGTGTAATTTTAGTGCAAATAGACCTAGTGAGGGGATTGTGACTTTGGGCGATCAAATCATTAATAAGAGTACACGCTTTAGATATCTTGGATCTATTGTTCAGAGTGATGATGATATTGATGGGGATATTATCAGCAGAATTCAGGTTGAATGGTTGAAGTGGAGGAATGCATCAGGCTTATTGTGCGATAGAAAAGTCCCTCTCAAACTTAAGGGAAAATTCTATAAGATGGTAGTGAGACCTGCAATGCTTTATGGTGCCGAATGTTGACCATTAAAAGAAAAGCATAATACTAAGTTAAGTGTTGCAGAGATGAGGATGCTTAGGTGGATGAGTGGCTTGACCCTTAGAGATAGGATACAAAATGAGCATATACGTGAAAAGGTTGGAGTAGCTTTAGTGGAAGATAAGATTAGAGAGAGTCGCCTTAGATGGTTTGGTCACATTAAACGGAGACCTTCCGATGACCCGGTTAGAAAAGTTGAGGTATTAGATTTGGCTTATGTTAAAAAAGGTAGAGGTAGACCTAAAAAGACTTGGTTATAAAATATTAGAAATGATCTTTCTTTATTAGATTTAGATGAGAACACAATGGCGAGAAAGGATTCATGTAGCCGACCCCACATAGTAGGACAAAGGCTTGATGTTGTTGTTGTTGTTGTGATGGATCAACAATTTTAATTTAGCGCACATACACATAAATTTTAATTTAGTAAGATATTATTCATTCATGTTCTTTCATTAATTAGGAAAATTGATGGTATTAAAATTGAGAGGTTTTAAGAAGGATATAAGCATGATTGGATTTTATTGACGGAAAAATTATTCTGTGTGGTCACCGGACCGTTCGGAGGTGAATCAGGATGCAAGACATAACCCGGTACACAGAAATATACAACACCGGTACACAGCAAAAAAGTGATGTGGTGCATCCTGATTTGTCTCTGGATGGTGGCTGTTGACCGCACAAAATAATTTCTCTTATTGAGGGTTCATAATTAATACACTCTATCTATATTGCCTGTGCATGAGCAAATGAAAATATAATAAAAAAGAAAATGTTTTGTGATGTATTAGGATGGATATAATTGCGGATAGATCATATAAATCTTCATTATTAAATTAGGAAAATTGATGGATTTCTATAAAATTGAGATGTTTGAGGAAGGTAGTAATTGCGATTTCAATGTATTGGTCATCAATTCGATCTTGAACTCCCAGTGTTATCGCTCTTGCTCCCTCCGCCAGAATTAGTTGTGGGAGATAATCTCCTCGACGTTCATCTTTTGCATCCCTCTCGATGCAATGTACCTCTAAGCCAATGACAGATGTCTGGTTTTTTCTTTTCCCGGCATTTCATTCTTCAATATCTAGTTCAACGACTTCATCGGCCACTGCTTTTAATTGGGTTTCCTCATGACTACAACTTGTTTCGCAGCGTCCAGGATGTGATTCTTCTTAATCGCGGCATCCAGGACGGTCATGGGCCGATCAAACTTAAGCCCATGGGGCAAATACTATGATCTTTAGGCAATTGCTACAACATAATTAAACATATTGGGTAGAGATGTTATTGTTAGGGAATGATAAACTAAATACAAAGAGAAATAGTAAAGAGAATCCAAAAATACCCTAAAATTTGTTACACCAAAGGGCACTGCCCGTAGAAACCCCCGCAGGGGCACAACCCCCTTGGACCCCGGACATATTTGTGAAGCATACTATGATGAACAAGTAGGGGTCGAAAGACGGTGCCCTCGAAATAAATTTTAGTTGTAAGGATATTTATGAAAAAAAAAACTCTACACTCCTTTAGCAAAACGGGTAATACTTAATTCAGAATTGACCCCAGTCAAATTCAGCTAACCCGAACCCGACGCAAATTGCAAAACGGTTAATCTATCTAGACCCAAACTCAACTCGGGTAAGCCGAGTTGACCTGACCCGACCTAATTGGTGAAGGGAAAAAAAAAGCTTCTTAAAAATAGAATTTTCTTTTAAGTTTGAGCTTAATGCTAAGATGACAAGCCTTTTGTATCACAAATATTCTAGCACCAAACAGTCACCAGTGCTCTTAGAATACATATTTTTTTAGTAATTAATATAAATTTACCATTTGATTAATCAAAATCATCCATTTTTTATTATAAATTCTATAACAATCGGATTTAATAAAAATTCATATAAATTGCACATATTAATATAATGGCTTATTTAAAGGTTGCCTATGGTTTTTCTATTAATCGCAATAAAACGTGAATAATTTATGAAAATAAAATCTGTTATTTTTGCTCACATATACAAAAATTGTGTACCAGAAGCACAATCTGTTAATAAAGTAAAACATTATTGTTAAATATTCTATATTAATTTTGGAAATTAATTATTGTAAAATTGAGATGTTCTAAGAAGGATATAACTATAAAAGATGGATATAGATATTCTCCATTATTTTAGAAATATCGATGGATTTCCATAAATTTGAGATGTTTTTGGAAGGTTATAACCTTGAATGATAGATCAAAATATTCTTCATTAATTTATAAAAATTTGATGGATTTCTAAAATTGAGACGTTTAAGGAAGGAAGGAACTTTGATTTCAATGTATTCCTTGATTAAAGGAGGCATAATTCTCTATATATATTGCTTTGTAGATTAGAAATGAATCAAAGAACAATGAAAATCTTTCCTCCTTATCACCTTTGCATTCGCCCTTTTGATCGATGGGATCTAATTATAGTTTCCTGGCTTCACAACACAGGTAATGCTTTTGAATTGGCCCTTTTGATCGATGGGATCAAATCGAGAGCTTAAAGCAAAATTAAAAAGCTCATAACATTAATTCGATGGCTAATTAGTGGTCTCTAATTTTTGTTTGAGGAAACGTTCGGCCTATAAAAAATTAAAGGGCATCAATCGGTTGGCGGAGGTTCAACGCTAGTGGTCGAGGGGTGGAGGTCCAACGCTAGAGGTTGAGTGGAATTCATCTCGTTGAGCTGCTTGATTCAACTATAGGCATCTCAAATTTGGAGATCACTTGGTCATCGGATAAATATCATGAGGTTGTAAGTAATACATAACAGTTTCATTTTAATTAAAATTATTATCTAATTAAATTTATTTTTTAAAATTTTAAATTACTAATAAGTTATAATTAAATTTAATTTGCTTTTCTCTTAAAAACGTAATACACATTTTTTTTTTTAAGAAAACAAAAATTAAATTTATATTTTCAGAAATAGTAAAATATTTTGTATTTACTCCTATTCAAATTATGTTTATATTACACACTTTTTACTTATCTTAGTTATAAATTTTCTCATATTAAAATTTTTTCCTTCTCTTTATTCATTTATTCATTCCCTTGATCTGCTCGGCAGGTGCCTTTATTTGGAAGGCTGTTGCTTGTTGGTTTTCTTATGTTAGATTCTTGAATTGCTGCCTCCAACGGATGACCCTTGATTGGCTTCGGGTGGGTAGGTCCCCTGAGTCTCCCTAGCTTTTTCCCCTTTTTTCTTTGAGTTTTTGAAGTTCTATTTGATGGTTCTCGGTAGATCTATTGCTTATACAAGTTTGGGCTGATTTTGGGTTTGGCATCTGGTTGGCGTGCTAATCATTTTTGTTATGTATTGTAGCTTGGAAACCTATGCTCTTGAGGTTGAATTTCTATTTTGATTGTTACTTATGGTGTATTAGCGAGCTTTGGTTTCCTCTTAGGGCTCTGTATCCTTTACTTTGGTTAATTATATTTGATGTTCAAAGTCTTATATTTTAAACCCTTTAAGTATTCATCATCATCCTTTATTTATAGAAATATGAGGGCTATGGAAAATAATATACCAAAAAGAAGAAAAAAAAAATATAACATTACACAAACTACTCTAGATGTGTCGCCTGTTAGGTCGCTAGGTCTCAAAGCCTTCTCCATGACATTGCAAATTATTATATGTAAGAACCTTGTTTGCCGGTTCAATTGAACCAATCCTAAACAACAGTGACACATGCATAGCTGGCAGAACTGGAACATGTAAACAAACGAGAAAACGCGTTCTACCATGAAAAGTATCGACTTTTTTGTGAGATAACTTTGTTTCGCTCACTCCAGTCACTCCAGTTGCACGGCACGAATAGAAGAGATTTTGAATAAGAGGAGATTGATTGAGAGGAAGAAGAAGGAACACCGATGATGTTTGGTCTTCTAGTCGCGGCTGGCTTCATCAACTGATGACGACAAAGGAGCACTGTTTGGGGTGAGCGAGCGAGGAAGAGGTGTTCGAGTGAGACGTAAGTATTTATTCTTTTATTAATATGGTTAGAATATTTAACAAATAAAAATTTTATATTTAAAAATATATATTTAATATTTAAAATAGAAATTTATTAGAGTTTTGATTATACACACAAGACAATTAAATTGCAGGCCATTTGGCTGCAAAGCTTTCAAAAAAAAAAATTTTTTGGGTGCTTTTGCAACTTTCGATGTGCAATATGAAAGTTAGAATATTGGCATTGGATGCAAAATTTTATAGATTTGACTTTGGTTTTCTCATGTATGAGTAAATTGTAAGGACCATATAGTCTCCTGAACAGAACAAGTGCAGCTATATCTGCAGGTGTGCACAAATACTCAAAGAACTGATTCGCTTATAAGTCACGGTTCGTATCCTATTGCTGAAATATCTAGAAGCAATCCAATGGTCTGTTATCAATTTTATGAATTTTTTGCACTTGGATTATAGTAGCATCCTAATTTTCTTACTTTCAGTTGCTTTTTATACATTTTTATAAAAGGTAAAAACAAACATTTATGTCCTTATCTACTAGCAGTGAATTAATTTTTGTTCAAGAGTACCTTGTTGCTCATTCACATTTACATCCTTCTCTCTCTCTCTCTCTCTCTCTCTCTCTCTCTCTCTCTCTCTCTCTCTAGAATTAATCACATCTCCCCATCTTTAGGATGGATTTATAAGCCTAATATTTTAATAGTGTATTAGGTTGGATAAATTTTCTTCAAGGTTTTGTACCGGTTAAAACCGGTGCAAAATAAACGTTTTAGAAGCGGTTTTCAAACCGCTCCTAGTGACCGATGCAATAGAACCTATCTTTTGGTAGTGTGGGCTTTGCCAACGGTTTTAACCGGTGCAAATTGCACCGGTTATAACCGGTGCAATTGGATTCAAATTTCTGATGCAAAACGTGCTTTTCGCAGCGGTTATGAAAACCGGTGCAAAGAACCGCTGCGAAAGGTCTTGTTTTTTGGTAGTGTGTTAACCCTCTTATTCTCCTTTCTCATGACATCCTATTCGATATGCACCTAAAAATTGCTTTATCATCTCTGATTCGCCTAAGCATCTTTAAAAAAAAAATTGCACTATGTTTATCAAGATTGAGAAAAATACTATTTACAAAGAAGTAGATCTCAAACTTCCAAATGTCACCGTTCTAAATGCACTCCAAAAATCCCCTTTTTTAGGTTCATACTCTTTAAAGTTTTTTATATCCACTAAGTTGTTATCTAAGTGCCTACTCCTAGTGCTCATACTATTAAATTCCTCCTGTGGTATTCTTCAAACCTAGGCCAAGAACCAGGGAAAATTCAATTATGCCAAATATTGTATTCATTCATCCAATATTAAATATAATGGAGTAGTCTTGATTCTCATAATCATCAAAATCCTCAATAAGAAGCTAGTATCTGCTGAGTTAGGAAGGGGCGGAACCGGCCTTAATTTTTAGCGAGCTTTATTTTTATACACCTTTCAATCAATTTTAAACCAGTCTACAAGAATAGATAAAATTAATATTCTAATCAATTAACCCAATTATCTATATATTATTATATTAATATTATATGTTAAAAGCAAAATTTAATTTATCTTTCAAAAAATAAAAACTCACTCACAATTTTTCTATCCGGAGTTTTCATTTTTTTTGCAGACAGAAGCACTAATACATGCAAAATTATTAACTATTGTGGAGCTTGTGCCATAGGAATCATAAAAAAATGAAAATTAAAAAAAAAATGCAAGACGTCCCTATTCTAAATAGAGCAGAGCACCCACCTTTATGCTTACATTATGTAAAAAAAGTAATCATTTTCTCAATAAGAGCAATTATCTCAAACATGCGAACATTTTTTTTTGGGACATTTAGGTCATTTAAGGCAAACTCACACACACAACGCATACACATGGACTCGAACCTTGGACCTCTTAGTTGGAAGCCTAAGCTCTCAACCAGTAGGCCAAGGGGAGTTGTGTAACATGCGAACATCAAGAATAGAAATAGAAAGCTTGAAAGGCGTGAAAAAAGTTTTATGGCAAAAAATAATAGTCAAGGGGCAAATTATCCTATAAATATTATTCTAAATAGAATTTTATTTTTTTTAGGGCCCCCCCCCCCCTGAGCATTAAGCAGTTCCGCCTCTGGAGTTAGGGCTCCAAAGAATATCAGTTAATGACACTTAGAGAATTGCGTTATTATTTTAACATAATGCCTATAATATTAGTTGTTTTTATATTACTACTATTGTATTGCAGGTTTCATAGATAACATCATAGTTGATCTTACCTATTATTTTTCTTAATTTTTTCTATTGGTTATCACAGACAATCGACAGATTTTTCATTGCAATGTCTAAATATCGAATAATTTACAGGGAATTTTATAAACAAGAATATATCGATAATTTATTAAGTAAAATTCTCTCTCACTTTTCCCCTCTCTATTCTACTTACTATATGCTCAAGATTACCTTGGTATCAAAATAGTCAACAAATCAAGAAAAAATTTAGCAAACCGTAAATTTTTATATAACTGTAGAAAACTCCTAAAGCATATTTACAACCTGTATAAAACTCCTAAAGCATATTTTCAACCATCAGTTCATACTGCCATTCAGGATCATTTCTATTACATGGAAAAGTGAACTATTAAAATAGTCACAAAAATCGGGAGAAAAGTCAAAAGCATCAGAATTTTTCCAATTTTTTTAACTTTTTCTAAATCCTCACCGGTAACCCGTGAGGATTTTTTATAAACCAGTGCGAGTAAAATCCCGCAGATGATTAACGTCAGTTGTGTGACGTTAAAAAGAAAAAGAACTTCTACCTTCTTCGTAGGGGGCGGGGTCATCATTTCTTGTACGTCGAGGGTTATTGCTCCAGTTCCCTCGGCCAGAAGAAATTGTTGAAGATATTCTCCTGGACTTTCAGGGTTTGCATCCCCCCTGGATGGCATTTTCCTCTACGCCAACAGATGAATTCCCTCCTTCAATATCGAAAGCAGAGGCATCATCGGCCTCTGCTTTCACCAGTCCAATTTCTTTAGCGCCGTCAAGGACGGGTGGGGAGGAAGCCATTGCTGATTGCTCCGCTGCCTTCTCCGCTACTCACTCTGATTGCTCCGCTGCCTAAACCCTAAAGCATTATATAGAGCAGTATACTTGCTCTCTAAGTTCTTCCTCATTACAATAATTTTCGGAAAACAAGAAACTTTTACTAACATCGGCATCCTTTACTGGTGACCTCCACCTTCGGTGACCTCCAGACACCACCGATCAGCTACCTCTGGCCTGCCACGGATATTGCACTGTATTTATTTATGCTGTATTTATTTACACTATATTTCTTTTCATGTAACTAACAGCCGCCGAGTGGGATATCAGAACACACGACCTCCCGTTGGAGTCACCTGTAATTTTGAACATTAATCAGAACTGGACCCCTCTTCCCAATGAAATTGAAGGCAGTGTGATCTTCATTCCTTTATTTGATGTTATGTCGAAATTGGAGTAACTCTATACCAATGAAGTGAAACCTTACCTACTGTGCCCAGTTTCTTGTTTTCCGAAAATTATTGTAATGAGGAAGAACTTAGAGAGCAAGTATACTGCTCTATATAATGCTTTAGGGTTTAGGCAGCGGAGCAATCAGAGTGAGTAGCGGAGAAGGCAGCGGAGCAATCAGCAATGGCTTCCTCCCCACCCGTCCTTGACGGCGCTAAAGAAATTGGACTGGTGAAAGCAGAGGCCGATGATGCCTCTGCTTTCGATATTGAAGGAGGGAATTCATCTGTTGGCGTAGAGGAAAATGCCATCCAGGGGGATGCAAACCCTGAAAGTCCAGGAGAATATCTTCAACAACTTTTTCTGGCCGAGGGAACTGGAGCAATAACCCTCGGCGTACAAGAAATGATAACCCCGCCCCCCCTACGAAGAAGGTAGAAGTTCTTTTTCTTTTTAACGTCACACAGCTGACGTTAATCATCTGCGGGAGGGCAAATTTTCGTACTAAGCATAATTAATAATTAAACTGTAAGATTAAGCACGTTTTAGAAAGAATTTAAAAATAGGCAAAATCGCTCGTTTGAAAGGCGACTTAGGTTTAATCCAAGGACCACGTGGCAGATGATGTGGCAGTTTAAATAAATTAACGTAAGTCGCCCGTTAACCAGGCGACTTGTAAGTCGCCCGTTAACCGGGCGACTTAGAGTTAAATACAGCAACTTTACCTTTCCCTTCCCCGATCTGTTTCTTCTCTCCCACTTCTCCCCCATTTTTTCCCAGCTTGCTTGCGGTTGCTGTCGCCGGATCTAGCAAAGGTAAGGAATTTTTTTATGCATTTTATGTGTAGTTAGTTCATTGTTTGTAGATTATTGTGTATTTTCGTTAGATTAAGAAAGATTTATGAATTTCAAACTACTTCTCAAGTTTTTTTTTGGGTGAATCTCTTTGTTTGTGGAAATTTTTTGTAGATCTGTTTAAGATTTCTGCATTTAGCTTAGACTTAAGTAATTTATTCACCTTTCCCTTTCCCGATCAGACATTCTCCCTCTTCGCCATTTCGAGATCTGCTTGCTGCTCCGCCCGTTCGTCGCCGGATCAGGTAATGTGAAGTTATTTTATGCTTTTTTTATGTTAAATTAGTTAGATTTATGTTGATTATTGCATATTTTGCTTAGAGCCTTAAATATTTGTGATTTACAAAGTGGTTTTGTAGGTTTTTTTATGTTAAATTTTTGCTTAGCTAAGCTCTCTTTAGGGTTAAAAATTTTATATAAAATGGGTAGAAGATATGTGCGGCTTATTCTTTTGAATCCTTCAAATTTAAATTTAAATCGCATGTTGAAATTAGAGGAGAATTCAAAGATGACAGGTCCTCTTCTTTTCCAATTTAAATGTTTTAGTTTTATTATTTAATACTTAATAATTACTATAATGTCACAGTGGGCAAAAAAAATTTGTGGAATAGTTTAGGCCCCAATGCGAAAATTAATATATATATAATTGCATTTATGTAATAGTTTAGGCCTTAATGCGAAAGTTAAGGGAATATTGAATAATAAAGTTGATTTGTAATTTAAATTAATATATATATATATATATATATTAATGATTGAGCAAAAAAAATACCATGAATTTAAATATACTTCTTCAAGAAGAGACTAAAATTAATAATTATTTGTACAATCATATGATAAAATAAAAGCATAAAATTCACATAAAATTTAAATTTTTTTAAGCTTCAAATGAGTGGATATAACTCTACATTGCTTAAAGATAGAATAGTTCATATAATTATTTTACTCTTATATACTTTTATACTATTATATTCATGGTCTAGTAACTCAACCTAATGACCAACTACACTTACTTTCTCTATTTTTTTTTTCATGAATATAAACATAGATTTAATATTAATATATGAATATACACAATTTAAAATATAATTGATTTACATCTCTTAAAATATATTTATTATAGTTATTTATGTAATATACTATATTTTAAAGAATTTATGGAAAATTTTATTAAAAACAAAACTGCTATAAAAAACAGTTTGGTTTTAGTAAAATATATTAAAAACAAATAAAATAAATTGAATTAAATCTATATTTTGGTAGTTAAATTATGATTTAGAGATAATATTAATTAAGATAAATATATATTAAGAATTTGTTCTTTGTTTTTTTTTAGTGGAACGTACGAGCAGAATAATGAGTGGACGTGCTGCAACTTTCGTGCTCCTGTATGGAGGCGAGTTACATGTTGATGAAAAATTTGCACCAAGTTATTCTGGGGGTAGGAATCGTCCGTTACATGTGCCAAGAAATATAAAGTTAGAGCAGCTTAAGTTAAGGATACTTAAAGCACTGAAGTATGATCCTACGAAGTTTTCTGTGAACTTAGTATGTCGAGTGCTTGTGGGAAACGAGTTTGTCGCTTCACATGTAGAAGATGACGATGTTTGTGAAGTTTTATTATGTCAAGCTGCAACAGAATTTCTCATCATGTATGTCGATGTCGAAGAAAAAATTGTAAGTGAAGATAATATTGAGCCTCCAAATTGAGAAAGATTTGGTACTTCAACCCAAGTTGAAAGGGTTCAGGTGGCTAATACTTCAAGGTTTGAAGCAATAGAAGAAGTCCATCATTAGTAAGTTTCCTATATCATGTTTAAGAAATAGATATGTACGAATTTATCTTTTTGATTAATTAATGATTAATAATAATTTTAATGTTGTGATATTGAAGACCAGCAGACGCAGGATCCTCCTTTAGCGTCTGCACAAACAGTCCCTTCATATCATTATGATTATGAGACTATGAGTAGTGGATCTAGTGAGCAGTGCTCTGATGATGAAGGTGCTGATCTATTACCAGTGGTCAACGATGGTGATGCAGTTGATAATGAGGAGATTAGAAATATTGTCCAAGATTATTGTTCTAGATCAGTTGGCAGTACGGATACAATGGTAGCAAATAACGACTACGCCGAGACTTGTAGGACAACAGAAGAATGGGATAAGGAAGTTGACATAGATGCTGATTATGATGCGGTGATAGTAGAGGATGAGTTCTCGATTCCAAATGACTTAATAGAAGGGATGTGCTTCACAAGGAAGATAGATATGCAATTTGCGTTACAAGGTTGGGCAATTAAATATAATGTGCAATATATTGTCATCGCATCGAATAAGACGAAATTTATAATTGTTTGTGCGAAGCATGATTGCCCGGTATATCCTTGCTTATGGCGACTTCACTCAGCTCAGAGTAAACGCTTAGGCGGTATATGGAAAATCTCATCCATAAAGAACCAGCATAGATGTGTGTCTCCAATTCTTGATAGTGGCCACCATCAATGCAACTCACAGTTTATAAGTTTCTATATTCTACCCACAATTAGGAAGCAGATGGACTTGAAGCCAAGGGAGATAATCGGTCGTATGGAATCGAAGTTCAATATTAAAGTGTCATACATGAAGGCTTGGGATGCCCGGAGGAAGGCAATAAAAGTAGTTTTTGGCAGTTGGGAGGAGTCTTATCGCACTCTTAATTTGTTCATGGATGTTGTTGCCTCTGTAATGCCTTGTACGGTATATCGAATTCAAAGCACGCAGACAAATAGGTTCCAAAGACTATTCTGGGCATTTGGTCCTTCTATTACTGGGTGGAAATATTGTCGGCCAGTTCTTTCTCTTGATGGCACATTCCTACTCGGTAAATATAGGGGGACATTATTAACTGCGATAGGTATGGATGCTAATAATGGTCTATATCCACTTGCATTTGCTGTAGTTGAATCAGAGTGTAACGAATCATGGATTTGGTTTTTAAGACAAGTCAATGAGCTACTCCTTGTAGTTACGCAGGCGTAATCTCTGTATCATATCAGACAGGCATGCTGGTTTGGTTAGAGGATGTAGGGAAATCTTTCCTAATGTTACTCATCGACACTGCCTAAGACATCTACGTGAGAATTTCAAGAAAGCAATACGCCAGATGGGAATAGGAGACGTTGATTTTTTGTGTCAAAAAATGTACGCAGCAGGAAATACAGATGATAAAGCCTTTTTTAATAGATGTATGGAAGACATGAGGAGGATCAAAGTGGACATCCATCAATGGCTCGTAGACCGTGATGTAAGTCGTTGGTCTTTAATAAATGATGGTGGATTTAGATTTGGGGTAATGACAACTAATGCTGCAGAGTCTTTCAATGGAGTTTTAAAGCGAGCAAGAGGATTGCCGATATAAGCCTTGATTACGTCCATATACTATAACATCATTTCAATGTTTATGAGGAGGTTGGAATTCATTGCAACGGATGAGCAACAAAATAATAACTTCTTCGCTCCACGTGTTCAGACATTACTTAAAAAAGTTGAGGAGGAGGCTAGACGAATGCCTGAGCCAATCCGGCTTAACTTGAATGAATTTCAAGTTGTTGACATGTCCTCTAGATCATACCGTGTCGACATACTAGACGGGAGGAGGTGCAAGTGCAGTTGTGAAAAACCAATGCTGTATCACTCGCCATGTTCACATGTGGTCTGTCAGGGGCGGACATTTGGACTGCACGAGTGCCTGTAATCAGTTGGAAGAGGGTTGAGTGGCACTTGCCGGATAGAGTCCTACGGCAATTTGGCTTATGCCCACGAATTGACATCCAACCAATGGATCCAAGCTTCAAAAGGGTAGATGGTCGTGGGAAACATGACATGGATTGGATGTTGTACCACCGAGCACATATTGAAATATGGGAGAGTAGGCGTGGATTCATTGTTACAGGAGATTTACTGGACCATCATAACACCTACTCAATTCATCAGTACATACACTGGTACAAGTCATGGGCAACACTTTACATGTTAAAGGCACCTGTCGAGCCTCCAACAACGGCCTATCCTAGAGCTCCCTCAGAGCGCCTTTTGGTAAGTTCAAATTTAATATGCTTTAATTTTTTGAAATAATTTCCTTCTTCCAAAATATTAACATATCTCTTTTGTTAATTCAGAGGGATTTTTTCTTGGGTACTGAACAAGCTTTGCAGCAACACTTCAATGGTACTGATGATACACCGCAACAGAGGGACATAAATACAATTGCAGAGCTTTGTCGTGGTTTGCGTAGGCAGTTGTATATTCAAGATCAAGGATATTTTGAGGATAGAGGTGAGCATGATGCACCATTCTCCATGACCCAGGAACCTCCTCACCAGTACAGTGGATATGCTGGACCGTCCTCTTATCCTGATCAAGGGCCCTCTACGGACCTCTTCAGTAGCCAGGTGCCAGCGAATTTGGAAGCATACCTCAGCCCAGATTTCATACCGAGCTCGATTCATACAGATGACATAGCTGAGGAAGAAGCACCTGAGGAGGAACAACACATGCTACGTCAAAGGCCACGACGACCGCCTCAGCATTACACTCCAGGCACTGATGCATTGCCACAGAGGCCACGTAGGCGACGCTAGTTCAGCTGTTTATGTATTTCATGCTTATGTTACGGATTATTTAGTTTCAATATGCTTATGTTATGGATCCTTTAAATTAGTAGCTTCGACTTTGTTGGATCAATTGAATTACTTACCTCTTATTTCATATATATTATATGATGCACTTTCTATTAAAAAAAAATTTATACTTCATTTCTATAACATTAATTATCTTTCAAACAAACTATGCAAAACTTAGCCAAGTTTATATAAGTTAATTTTGGCTCTACAAAATCTCAATCCAACCCGCAAATAATCATTAACTATAAATTGGTCAAACTCTATCTTTCTTAACTAAATTTAATTCTTCAATTATCTTGCTCTTTCGAAAAATGACTTGCAAAAAATATAAGAGCGTTTAAAGAAAAGAATTCAATATTTCATCCAAATGATAAAAAATAAATAAATGAATTTTATTTTCCTACATTTACCTTGTGGTTCTTCCAATTCATAGATTTTCTTTGTAAAGAAAAGAATTTGTATATTATGCCTATAAATTTGTACAAATTATATACAAAATTTTATAATTTGTATATTATATATAACATAACAATGATTTCATATTTTCATTGGGACATAACTTGACTACTAATTAATTTCTGATCAATTTTTACCATCTAAAAAAAATTCAACAAGTTATGCAAAATTATCACATAAGTAGTAGTTGTTCATAGCAGGAGTTAAGCAAATGTTTAAGTTACATCAACCATTTAATAGATCAAATACACACATACAATCACTTCTACTAACGGCAATGATCCGAAGGAATTGATTCTGTATAAGGAGGTGGAGGTTCCTGTGTTTCCTGATTCTCTGTATAACTACAATGAGATGAATATGATTATTTAACAAATGAATAAGAAAAAAATTGTACTAAATAATTAGTAATATGTGATATTGGGAACTTACCAGGCAAGTAACTCTTCTACTGGTCCTACCCTTGAAGGACCAGCGACCACATCATCCCTTTCTGCTGGGCATGAAGTTTCATATCTTTGTAAATTTGGAGGGTTAGTATTATCTCCTAACACCTCAATCTCTTCGACATCAACGTACATTATAAGAAATTCTGTTGCAGCTTGGCATAATAGAAATTCACAAACTTCATCATCCTCAACTTCCGAAGCGACATACTCATTTCCAACAGGCACCTGACATACTAACTTTACAGAATACTTTGAAGGATCGTACTTCAGTGCTCTAAGTATCCTAAATTTAAGCTGTTCTAAGTTGCAATTTCTTGGCACATGAAGGGGTCGACTCCTACCCCCAAAATAGCTTGGCGTCAAATTGGTGTCCACTTTTAATTCACCTCCATACATAAGCACAAAGGTCGCACCACGTCCACTCATTATTGAACTCGTACGTATCACTATGCAAAATGAACAAATTACAAAATACTTAATATTTTAATTATTCTAAAGACTGCTAAAATATAATTAAAATTCATTTAATTTTACAAGTATGAAAAGACTTCATTACAATTTAGCTCTTACAAAAATTATTTTAAAGAATTATAACTTAAATAAATAATTATTATATATTAACAAAAATATAGCTTTTCAATTTATAGCAATATACAAAGACTAATTCGTTAGATCTACCAAGTTTTAACAAAATCAATGTTCTATATCAACTTATCTCTAGTTCTGTCAAATAATATTATAACTAACTCTAGCAAAATTAGACAAACTAATAAATCTACCAAAAAATTTCATAAATAAACTAAAAAGACTCAAATAGGATCATTTTTAACCAAATTTGTACAACACCGATGGCGAGATCAGCGACTAAACATAATAAACCGCAAATACTAAAAATAAAACCTTACCTAAACACTTGATGGCGAGATCGGCGACTCTGAACTTCCCTATGGCGACGGCTGCAGAAGGGGAAAGCGAAGGAAATGAGATCGGGAAGGATTTTGGGAATTAAAGTAGTAGCATAAAGTCGCCCGTTAAATGGGTGACTTATAAGTCGCCCGTTAAACGGGCGATTTAATCTCGCCACATCATCACCACGTCGGATCTTGATTATTCTATTTTTAAATTTTTTTTTTAAACATGCTTAAGCTCTTAATATAATTTATAATCATGCTTAGTCTTAAAATTTTCCCTCTGCGGGATTTTACTCGCACTGGTTTATAAAAAATCCTCACGGGTTACCGGTGAGGATTTAGAAAAAGTTAAAAAAATTGGAAAAATTCTGATGCTTTTGACTTTTCTCCCGGTTTTTGTGACTATTTTAATAGTTCACTTTTCCATGTAATAGAAATGATCCTGAATGGCAGTATGAACTGATGGTTGTAAATATGCTTTAGGAGTTTTATACAGGTTGTAAATATGCTTTAGGAGTTTTATACAGGTTGTAAATATGCTTTAGGAGTTTTCTACAGTTATATAAAAATTTACGTTTGGGATGGCTTTCTTATTGCTTCTTAAAGCAGCTTCCTAGTAAAAAAATTTTAATTTTTGTACTATGAAGCTGCTTTAAGAAGCAGAAAGAAGCTGTCCCAAACGAAGCCTAAGTCTAAGAATTAAAATAGAGTAGAAAGTATGACGATGATAACATGGGCACGTGCTTTGAAGAAAAACTTTTCTTATTGAAAGGAAATTAAATGCTCAAGTATTAGAAAAACTAAGTATTAGACATTAGGAAATAAATCTTCTTTCATATAATCCTTATAAAGTTGCCTCTCGAATAGTTGCACAGAATAGCTTGTAAGCACAAAGAAGGTAGTTTAAGAATCTAGCTCAAACACTAGTTCACAATGCCCATTGTCATCTTCTCCAATTTGATCTTCTTTTATTATTAAAATTTTCAATAATATGTCATCTTGCAATATAAAATAAATCGATTAAAGACATTTCCAAAGTGACTAAATAATGAACTAAAAAAAGCATAGCAATAAAGAAAATAAAGAAATGTGAAGGATGGTTCCCTCATTCCCAGAGGTTATTGCTTCCTTCCGCATACTAGTTATCACTACAATGTCCAATAGAATGCAGTTGAAGGAAAAGGAAAAAAGTTTTACCTTCTCACTGTTTAAACCACCTGATGTAAACAGACCAGCATCTTTCAAAGCCAAGAGGACTCTTTCCTGCGCCAATAGGAGAATAGTTCAAACAATAAACAGAATTTTCCACTTTTATATGGCCACTTTTATAGTCAATTCAAGGTTCAAATCAGAGAGGTTAGAAACATTAGAAATAAAAGACAGGACAGGCTACTGAGAAAACTGTTCCAGCAGAGTTGTGTTTTTAAACTGCTATTCCTAACCTTTACTGCTTCAATAACACTAACATACACATTTCAATTTAAGAAAATGTACCACGTTTTTAAGTTTTTACAATACAAAACTATTATTTTATTATATAATCGATTAATTTCACATATATGCATTCTAGTGTGATACGGGAAGAGACTGGAGCAATAAATATCAAAAAAGGTATTAGAAGAAGCTCAATTTATGCACAAGCAATATGAAAATTGATTTGCTATACCTATGATTCCAATAAATCCCATCCGGTTATAAAGAAAAGGTAAAAACCGAACTCGAATTTGATTGGATTACTAACCATGCGACATTAATAATACCACAATTTTGATGCAACAAATTCAATGTGTAAACTCATTCAAGGAAAATCATAACAAAGGGGAAAAACTGTATTAAATTACTTCAAACTCCTTTGCCACTTTTTCTTCTTCTACATGATACAGCTCGATGCATATTTCTGCTATTTTTTATGATTAATCATGCTGGGCGTTCGATGATGGTAAATGGGAGTAAGCTGCACGTTGCAAATGGAAGTCTGCATAAGACTAAAGAACCCCCCCCCCCCCCCCCCCCCCCCCCCACACACACACACAAACACACAAAAAAAAGTTTCCTATGGGAATATGATGAAACCTTGGTTTGACTGATGACCAAGGGTTTTGCTTGCTGTAGCATCTTGGGTCTTGGGCATTCTAGAAATGAAATGAGTGTAGTGGAGAAGTGGTGGTGGAGAGGGTTTAGAAAAATTAGGAACCATAGTAAGTATCTCTTAGGGTCGGCCAAGTGAGATTAAGCCATGAAACGTGAGAGCAATTTTAGAAAAATTAGGGTTTTCTATTGATTATGGTTCCAACCTTGCTGATGATTTATTGGTGTTTTTTATATTAGTTATGAAGTTTATGGGCAATTTCTATGAGGTTTAGGGTTGAAAGGATCAAGCAAAATCTAAACTAGGTCATGTGTAACCCAGTATAGTTTTAGTTCTTTTGACTTTTCTTATGGAAGTCATTGGATTACTTCATGAATGATAAAGGGATATGGTAGAAAGGTATGAAGAGATAAGGCAGAGAGGTAGGAGATGAAGTTTTAACATATAATTTAAGAGAAACGCCAAAGAAATAAAAACAGGCTCACCGAAGTATTGCTAATGTTGGCCAAAAAATTTCCAAATTTCATTTAGGGGGGGAAATTTGAATAAGAGGCTATTTAGGGATTAGGTAATTTCCTTTGCATTTATTAGTCTAGCTTGTTAGGGTTGGGGGATCTTGAATTTGAAATTAAATTTAGGATCTATGGTTGGTTCTTTTTGGCTCTAGGCTTGACTAGAGATTTGGAGAGTTGTTTGTTCCTTTCGAATTGAAGAAACTTGTATCATTTGCTATTTTTCTGCATCAACAAGTGAAATTCTTTGTTTTCTATCAATTTTCTTCTGTTTTTCCCAAAAAATTTGCTGTACTGTTGCTGTTTTTCTGTTGTAAACAATAGTTTTGCTCGTTGTATTCACCAATTGTGGTTAGGTTTGCTTGTGAACTCAAGCATTTCCCTTAGGGTTACTTGCGAACTCAAGTACTTCCTAATAAATTGGTATCATAGCACGTCGATCTAAGGGATATCAACGGCCGGAAGGAAAGTTGAAGTATTGGAGGAAGAAATAGGCCAACTAAAGACAGATTTTAAGGAAAAACCGCTGATTTTCATAATCAATTTACTTCCATCCATGAAAAAATGGATGGAAGGTTCGCCACCTTGGAGGACATAATGAAGAAGATGGTTGAAGACAAACAAAATTTCTTATATAACCGACATATTCATTTGGATCTAACACCGACATCAATTTCTTAGGATCAATTTTGGAAGAGCCAACGAACCCACCAAATTAGTCATTGTTATTTGGTAAGATATTTTAAAATACATAAATCATAAAAATACAAAATAATTGAAATACATGTAACTTAGGTTTCCTTAAAGACAACTTTCTTACTATTTTTTAAAATATTTTTTTGCTAGCTAAGATTGAAAAAAAATGTTGTAGAATACATAGTTGAGTATACTACATGTCTAAGGGTTAAAGCATAACGCCATTTCTTTACAGCTAAACAAACTAATTATGTGGAGAAATTATATAAATTGCATGTGGATGGAACTATAAGATTAAATGTATATCAAAAACTATGTTACTGGATAAAGATGATAGATTTTTATCCATATTATGGAAGAAGTTTTGAGAGCCTAACTAACGTTCAATACTACATTTCACTCTCAAACAAATGGGCGAAATGTATAAGGAGGCTTTGCATTTCATTTTTAAAAACCAACGAAACCTAAACCCTAAGGAATGCAAATGAAGAAAAACAATGAGAAGAAAAAGAGAAGAAGAGGATGAAGGGGAATAGACTCACAGTGATGAGGATCGAAGGCACCGTCGGCCGGGATTCACAAGAGGAAAAGATTTTCGTCGTAGCTATCCGGATTCGCTCCCGTCGCGCGAGCAAGATCAAAGAGAGGAATTAGGGCTTTGGGTCACTTAAAGTCACGGAAGGGCTTTGCCAGCGGTTTAACCGGTGCAATTTGCACCGATTTTAACCGATGCAACTGGATTCAATTTTCCGCTTCAGAACGTGGTTTTCGCAGCGGTTTTTAGAATCGCTGCAAATAAACGCTGCGATAGGACCTGTTTTTTGGTAGTGCATGTATTCCATGTTCGATGCTTCAACATATCGCTTTCCTTGCATTCATCTTGCCCGCTCTGTCATCATTCACTCCTCGATAGATCTGTAGGTTGTTTGCATCAATATTGGGGAACTACAACAGGCGATGGACGACAACCCATCAATTATAGAGGAGTTGGATAAGGTAATTAAGATGAAGATTTATATTTAGCCATCTTGGACACAATCATGTTGTGGAAGGTTTAAAAGTGGTGTTGTATAATAATAATAATAATAATAATAATAGTAGGACTAATAATGCGTTTGTTATTATTATTATTATTATTTCTATAGTACTTAACGTAATTTATTTGGATGAGATTTGAGAGGTCTTTAATTGTATCACTATTTGACATATATAAATATGATCAATGTACATAACTGTATTAAAATAAATCAAAATCAGACACAATAAGTAGTAAAAAAAAGCTAAGATTAATAAAGAGTATTATATTATTCAGAGGATTAATATGGATCATTTGATGAAGTTTTTGAAGATTTTGACAAAAATAATTAAATTCTCACTCTAAATTTTATAAATAAGCCTTCATTTTATATTGCAAGGATCAAAAAAAAATTTTTTTTTTTGAAAAATTATAGAACTCTACTTGATGGTTGAAGTTCATTATGACTTCCAACAATCATCAATTGTCATCACCAAACTACCTTCTCTTGATCGTTGTGGTCTTCTGCCTAATGAAAAGGCGATGATGAGGAAATATTTTTATTGTTATTTAATTTTATTTCTAATGTACAAAGCAATATATATAGAGAATTATGCCTCCTTCAATCAAGCAACACATTGAAATCACATTTACTTCCTTTCTTAAACATCTCAATTTTATAGAAATCCAACATTTTTCCTAAATTAATAATGAAGATTTATATGGTCCATTCACAATTATATCCATCCTAAGGGCATCTCCAACCGAAAACTTCATTTTTCACGCAAAGTAACGCAAAACTCCAAAATGGCGCGGTGATGCTCCAATCGAACGCCATTTTAGGTGTTTTTGAGGAGGTAACGATCGCTCTCCTTTCGCGCGTTTTTCCGGTTGAGAGCAAAAAATGGCGTAAGTGAACAGTGCGACGCCAATATTGACGTCGCACTGTTCATCCGTGATCAAATGACGTAAAAAATGGCGATCGGTTGGAGCAAAATAAGAACGACAAACAAGTGTTTGCCGTTCGGTTGGAGATGCCCTAAAACATCACAAACATTTTCTCTTTAATTATATTTTCATTTTCTCATGCACATGCAATATATATAGAGTGTATTAATATGAACCCTAAATAAGAGAAATTATTCGGTCCGGTCACAAGACGTCATCCGGAGGAGAATTAGGACACGCAACATCATTTTTTTGTTGTATACCGGTGTTATTTACTGCTATGTATCGGGTGACATGACACATCCTGATTCGCCTCCGGACGGTCCAGTGACTGCACAGAATAATTTCACCCTCAATAAAGTCATACATTCTAATCACATTTATATCCTTCTTAAAAGCTCTCAATTTCACTACCATCACTTTTCCTAATTAATGAAAGAATATATACCAATAATATCTTACAAAATTAAAATTTATGTGTATGTCGGCTGAATTAAAATTGTTGATCCATCATTGAAATCAATTATAACATTCCTAAAACATCTCGATTTTATAGAAATCCTTCAATTTTTGTAAATTAATAGAGAATATTTAGATTCATCTTTCGTAGTTATATCCTTTTGTAAAATATCTCAATTATAGCTATAACAGTCAATTTTCTTAAATTAATTTCGATAATTTATATCCTCCCTAAAACTTCTCAATTTTACAATCATCAATTTTTTTGAATACTTCAAAAAATTTATTTAGCTATAGTCTTACTATTTTAAAAATTTGTGCATATATTTGTGCTAAATTTATGTATTTGTGTGCTAAATTAATATTTAAATTATATGTTTTGTTTTCATATATAACATGCCTCCCCGCGATTATATTAGCTATAATTATAAGTAAAAGTGTAGAGTTTTTTTCATAAATATAAATTGTTCCCGGGGTTTAAGTTGGATCGGCCCATGGCCGTCCTGGATGCCGCGATTAAGAAGAATTACATCCCAGACGCTGCGACTAAAGATGTTGGAGGTGTGAGCAAGCTCCAATTAAAACAGAAGCCGGTGATGCCGTTGAACTAGATATTGAAGAACGAAATGCCTGGAAAAGAAAAAACCAGACATCCGTCATTGACTTAGAGGTAAATTGCATCGAGAGGGATGAAAACGATGAACGTCGAGGATATTATCTCCCACAACTTATTCTGGCGGAGGGAGCAAGAGCGATAACCCTCGGAGTACAAGAATTGATGACACCCCCCCCCCCCCCCCCCATACGAGGAAGGTAGAACTTCTACTTTTCTACATCACACAGGTAACGCTGATAATCTACGAAATATTACTTGCATTGGTTTTTAGAAAATCCTCACTGGTAACCGGGGAGGAATTAGGAAGAATGACTTTTCTTCCGGTCATTGTTACTGTTACAATAGTTCTTTTTTGATAGAAATGATCCTCTATAAGTGAAGGTTGTAAATATAGTACTTAACAGTCTTATATAAAGGAGTGTTCTGAATTGATTTGAATGGTGAAGAATGAATGTTAGCAACTCCCTGCAAGCTGAATTCCAGCGTAGAAGCTATTGCCATTGAATGTTTTGTAAGATTTGAATTCTTCACCATTCAAATCAGTTCAGAGAACTCTTTTATATATGACTATAAAGTATATTTACAATAATCACTTATAGAGGATTATTTCTATCACAAATGAACTATTATAATAGTAACAATAACGGGGACAAAAGTCACGAACATAGGAAGTTTTCCAATTTTGTTTACTTTTCCTAATTCCTCAACGGTAACCCGTCAGGATTTTCTAAAAGCCGCTGCAAGTAATATTCCGCAGATTATCAACATCACTTGTGTGACGTAGAAAAGTAGGAGAAGTTCTACCAACCTAGTATGGGGGGAGGAGGTCATCAACTCTTGAACTCCGAAGATTATCGCTCCTGCTCCCTCCGCCAGAATAAATTGTAGGAGATAATCTCCTCGTCGTTTGCATCCCTCTCGATGCAATTTACCTCTAAGCCAACGGAGATAATCAAGTCTTGAACTCCTCTTTATGTTCAAAGTCTCTTCTGTTCGTGTGGTGCAAATGGAGTGAGCAAACAAAATTATCTCACACGAGAAGTCGCTACTTTTCGTAGTCAAACGTGTTTCCTCGTTCATTTACATGTTTCAGTTCCACCAGCTATGCCCGCGCCTATGATTTTGCCTGCTCGACTCAGTGTTGCTCGCCTGCTCACTGTTATTAGCTTGAGCATGGCCACCTGCACGGAAGAACAGTATATATATATATATATGTATATGACGTTCCTAAAATAGGGGTAAATCTAGCGCTCATCACATTATCCACAGAGTGCAGAAAAAGTAAGCAAACACACTAGCAATTTCAAACAGCATGCAATGAAAACCACGGAAAGCTCCGGCACACAGCAGAAAAATAAAACTCAGCGGTCTAACCTAGATCTAGAAGTGGTGCCCTAACAAACAATTATATGCGTGTGTAAGGCTGGTGTGATTTGGATAGGTCTTAAGCAGGGTAGTTAGTTAAAGTTATCTAGAGTTCATATTTGTTGGGGTATGAAAAGGATGTTTTAGTTGAAATTCAAATATTAGTGGATTAGGATTCATTTTAATTATTTCAGTTTGTTGATCAATTTTAAGAGCTGAGGGTACTGATATTTAAAGTTCAAGTGAGATTGGCCAATTTTAGAAAGTTCCAGGTCCTCCTAGGAACTAGAGTAAGGGTCCAAAAAGTCACTATGGGAAATAGGCTAGTTTTGGGTTCCTATCAACTTAGAAAAATACTAGAGCTTGAGAGGAGCAGTTAGACAGGTAGTACACTGAAATCGGAGTTTTCTAGGCAAAGTGATGGATTTTCTAAGTTTCGGGCCCTAAATGAACTAAGGTTGACCAAAAAGTTGACTTTCTAATCTAGGCCATTTTCTAGAATTGTAAGATTTTTAATAAATACTAGATCCTAATTGGAGTCTAATGCAAGTGAGTTTACCTAATTTGAAATTTTCTACAATTAGTTATGAGTTTTTAAAGATCGGGTAATTAAAGGAATTTTCTAAATTTCCTAATAAATAGTTATTTTTATTGTTTTGATTCAAATCAACTCCAAACTGATTGGAATCACTCCCAAAGGTCAGGAATGACCTAATAAAGTGTTCCCAAGTGTTTGGAGAAAATTTAAGATTTTTAAATAATTTTTAATGAATTATTAGGGGAAAAATGGTAAATTCCACCTATGGTCAAATTAGGGGTCAACCTGAAGTCAAACTAAGGAGCCCTATTTATCTAAGGTCAAGGATCAGATTTTGGTCATTTTGAGGTATTATGGGTAATTTTCTGACCTAAAATATATTTATTGTAATTTTCGGAAGGTCTCGGGGCCTTATTTAGCGGGTTAATTAGGGTTGGTTAATTAAGGGGCCTAGAGACTCCTAAAAATTCCTAGAAAATTATGAGAAGTTTCAGATGTCACTAAGTTTAAGTGTTGAAGTTTTCATGTCGTTCTGGGGTCTATCCTATCTCCTAGAAAACTTGTAAGTTCGCTAGACGGGTCCTTAATTATTGTCCTTAGGGTGTCACTACGTTATATGGGTTTAAATCGTGTTTTGAACTAACCCTCAAGATAATAAATGCAGGGGAATACATAAACAAAATAAATACCCCATGTCCTTAAATCTAGGAGAGCCTAAGCTAAGTGCTCGTGGTGCAACCTACACATGCAAGCTACGAACAACAAGAAAATGAAAACACCTAATGAAGGGATTAGCGAATGGTTGGGACTCAACCATCCACTAATCCACTCCCCCATGATTGCTCTTCACATTTAGAATCCATGCCTGAAATTTCATGAAATAGTAGGTCTCCTAAAAATTAGGGGATTTAATTATTGGTAGTTTTAAAATACTTTAAAAGTACTTATAAATATAAATATATTTAAAAAAAATAAAGTAATTAAAAATAAGTCAATTCATAATACATAAGTATAGGGAGACCCACTGACCACCCAATCGAGGTTTCAAAATAGTTTGAAAATAATTTGTAATTTAAAAATAATTATGATAGTAATTACTTAAATAATAGAAAAAAAGCCTAAATAACCATATAAACAGAAATCTGTCAAATCAGTAAAAATCAGTGACTGAAAATAATTTTAAAATAAAGTAGATATTTTTTTTAAAATTCAAGGGGTTATACGTCAAAATCCGATTTAAAACGAAAAAGATATGATTTTTACAAGTTTAAATACGAAAAAAGAATATTTTAAAATAGTGTCATTTTATTGTTTTCAAAATAACTGCAAATATAATTAATATTTTTAAACAAGAATGGTCTCAAATCGAACAGAATTCAAATACGAACAAAATAAGGTGCTATGCATCGAAATCCGACTTAAAACAAGAAAGTTACGCATTTTCGAAGTTTAAATTTTATAATAGAATATTTTTAAAATAGTGCTCTTTTGCTGTTTTCAACATAACTACAGGTATACCTAATATTTTGAAACAAATATGATCCCAAATCGTGCAGAATTCAAATACGATGAAAACAAGGTATTGTGCGTCGAAAATGGATTTAAAACGAGAAAGGTATGAATTTTTAAAAATTAAAGTAATAAAGCGATTTAAAAATAATTTAAAATAGCAAGAATCTAAAAATAATTATTAAAATAGAATAAAATAATATTTTATGAAAGTAATTAAGGGGTGTTTGAATTTTGAAATTCAAAATTCATAGAGGGAATTAAGGAGGCTTTAATGCTTCCTTAATTTTGGAGGTTGGATTTAGAATGAATTAAGTCATCCTAATTAATTCAAAATCTAATGGAGGGAAAATTTAAAAAACTTTCATAAAATAGTTTTTATAATTTATGAAAGAATTTGAATTTCAAATTTGGGGAAATTTGAATTCCCAAAATTTGAAATTCAAAGACAAACTAAATTATAACAATCCAAAATTAGAAATTACTTAAAATAATAATAATATTAAACATAATAAATATAATTTTTAAATAAATAATGTTAATAATAATACAAAAAAAAAAGATTTTTTTTTTAAATGAAGAAAAGAAAAGAGAAAAAAAAAATTCATTCTCTCGATTGAGACATCTAAATTTAATAAAATTTTAAACATATATTAGTATCATGAAGAGAATGCATGGGGTGATATTTGAAACATCTAAAAAGCACTTATAAAAAAAATTATACATATCTAAGTGTAGTGACCTAGATTTAAAGTTTTGAGGAATCTCACCGTTGGATCTTCATGTTCTTTATACGGTTGAGCTTGTAGATTGTCCTCGTATATTTCTCTAGTTGAAATCACGATCAAACAAGCTCTGGATCAACCGGATCGAGGCCGTGGATGGATCTAGCATTGATCTCGTCGGAGGATCGCCGCCGACGGAGTTTGACCGGTGGATTTGAGTGGAAGAAGGTGAGAGAATTTGGAAGAGCGCTCACACCAAGAAGTGAGGGTTGAGAGTGGCTAGGAAGAGAATAGAAGCCAACCCCTCTCATGAAGCCCTAAAAGAGTATTTAAATGATCAAGGCATTAGATCTATGGCTAGGATTCATCCTAAGGCTAATTAGAAGGGAATTGAGATGATTTAGCCGTCGATTTGATTGCTTGATTTAAGAACAAATTTGAGCTCATAAAAAAAAATTAAACATATTAAATTAAAATCAAGCTCAAAATTAGATCTGATTTGGGTCAATTTAGAATTCAACTTGATTTGCTCAAATTAACCCAAATAAATTTAAATAAAATGACGACTCAAATCATAACAAACTCGACGTGGCCAAGGCGGACTAATCGAGTTTAATCAAACCCGATCGAGCCTAATTCAACTCAACTCGAGCTAATTCGTGCTCGAATTGAACCCGATGGGGCTTGATTAAATCAATCAAAGACCCTCAATGACACTCGAACAAAAATCAAGGCCAACACTGTCGTGTGTTTACACACTGTTCCTATTTTGTAAATAATTGCTTCATGAAGGTGTTTAAGTGGACTCATACGTTTGATTGAAATTGTGTCACCCATTATTCCTATTTGAGTTTCATTCCCCAACCTAAAACCTCATCTATTTTCTCCAAGGATTCTTCATGGCCTTTGTTCCATGTTTGGTATCCCTCTTAAAATTGATCATGCTACATCCACTGGTTCTAGGCCCTTAGTTGCACGTGTCTTGGTAGAAGTAGATGTTACCAAATATTTTCCCGATAAGGTTTGAGTTGGTCCTGACAACAATTGGGTTATATATAGTCGGTGATTATGGAGAAATTTTCGTCATATTGTTCTCATTGTAAACGTTTGGGGCACTCAAAATTATAATGCAATATCTTACATCCACATTTGATAATGTAGGTGAAAAAAATGCTATACATGTTTTTTATTTTGAGCATGTTAATAATGGTAGTGATTCACCTTTGAATGATAATGTTGCTTATGGCGATGTTAATGGTCTTATGCCTTCTTCTAAGGTGGGGCATTTGGTGTTGCCGGATCTGGGTGTTGCCGATGTCCCTGTGATTCTTCCGATGGATTTTCCTGACTCGGTTAACATTTGCTCTATGGTGGAAGTTGTTGGTTTGGATCATCCTCCTATTTCTAACAATCATCTAGCTTATCTGGAGGGGGCTTTTTTCCAGGCAGAAGAATCCTCCTTTTGTGGATCATTCTGACAGAATTTGATGCTTCCTCTATTGGTGAGGGGGCGGGGGTTGATTTGGTTGTAACATTTCATTACTGTTGTATTGTTAATTCTGATGTTCCATAATTAATGAATGATTTTAAGATTTATTTCTTCTACTAATAGTTGTTTATCTACCTATTTATCTATACTTCTCATTTTCTTAAACACAAAATAATAGAATAAAATTAATTCAGAAAATCTACTATTTCTTACTCTTAGCTCTTCTCATTCTAATTTTCAAGAGTTCTTGTTTCTGATTTGCATGAATCAAAAGCTTTTCAAAGCCTACATTCGTTTAATTTTTTCTTTCTAGGAAATTATAAGAAAGCTGACAGAAAAAAACAAAAGAGAAGAAATTTTACAATAACAAAAAATGGAAGTTGGGATGTGAAACTTACTTGCAATTACCTATTAAAAAACATTGATATATACTATCAGCTTCCATTTTGATATAAAAAAACATTTTTTCTTTATAGGAAATTATAAGAAAGCTGACAGAAAAAAAGAGAAAATTTTTTCCTTATATATATATATAAAATTAATTTTTTTCAATTTATTATTATTATTATTTCCCTTATTTGGTTTTTTTTCATTTTTTATAGTCTTTCATATATTTTTCATTTTTAAAGGTTTTTTTTTTATTCTTTTTTATAAGTATATACGAATTTAAATTAAACTATATATTTATAGCATGATGTGACATTCCTAAGCCTGTATATATGATGCTGTGCTATGACTACGCAAAGTTCTTGTAAGAGATCTATAATGAAGCTGAATTCATATGAGTATAATGCTACAGGCTCCAACAAATGCTCTTTGTTAGTTTTCTCACCTTTCCTTCTTAAAAAGTTTCCGCCACTGTTGAATTCAAAAAAAGTTTCCGCCACAAATTCTAGCATATGCACTTGCTCTCGAAGATGGTGCCCGCCTCGCCTCCACATCAGTCTAATCGGAGCACCCCCATCGATGTTGCCATGTTGGTGGCAATGGAGACTAGAACTTTGATAAGAATGTAGTTATAATCCTAGCCATCCTTCTGTACGCCCTACTGTGTGCGTTAGGATTATACTCGCTTATTCAATGCGCTCTACAGTGTAGTCAGAGGCTCCTGTTCAAGACTACAGAGGCAACAACAACGCAGCTAGCAATGCGGGATTGAAGAAGTGCAACCTAAGACGGATTCCAGTGGCAACCTATAGATCCAACACAAATATATCGACAATTGAATGCCCAATTTACCTTGTTGAGTTCATCGAAGGAGAAAAGGTCCGGGTATTTCTGAGCTGCAACCATATATTCCATGCTCAATGCATCGACATATGGATTTCCTCACATTCATCCTGTCCGATTTGCCGTCATTCACTCCTCGATATATCTGTAGCCACTATTTGCATTGATATTGAGGAATTTTTCACAGGAGAAGGACGACAGCCCATCAATTGTAGAGGAGTTGGATGAGGTAAGCTGAAGATTTATATTTGATCATCTAGGACACAATCCCTTTACCATCAAGAGAGGTGATATAATTGCTTGTTAAAAAAACATGCTATGTGGAAGGTTTAAAAGAGATGTTGCATATTAATAATAATAAAACTTATAATGCGTTTATTATTATTATTATTTCTACCGTACTTAACATAATTTGTTTGGATGAGATTTGAGAGCTCTTTAATTGTATTACTATTCGACATATATAAATATGATCAATGCACATAAATGTATTAAAATAAACTAAAATTAGACACAACAGATAGCAAAAATAAGCTAACATGGCTTAGACGAAATTCCTTACAAAACATGGCTTCTTTTGCAGCAGCTGGGTGGATAAGTGTATTGTTTGTTTGAAGATTAGTATCATGACAGGTTGCTGGTCATAGTTGGGCTGAGCAAAATTCATTATTAATTCAACGCTTGAAATATAGTTAGAAACTTCATGACACTATTAATTTGAGGAACCAAATTACATGCTTCACATCCAAAATGAGCGTTACAGCTTGAAGAACTCAAAAGGTTGATGCACGTCAATAACACTAACACCAACCCTTACCATCTCAGCAATCATGGCACACACGATCAGCAACAAGGTCAATGCATGTCATCACCAACAAAATCAACACATGTCATCTGTAACAAGGCTGATACATATCATGACACCAACATCGACGCACATGATCTCCAATGAGATTGATCCACATCATCTATAACAACACTAATGTCCGTCAATGCTAATAAAAAATCATGACATAATCTATCCAGAAGGCCAATGCATGCTATCATCATAAGGTCAATACACATCATCAACACCAATATCAATCTCTTCAATAAAAAAACAAGGTTGATACAAGTCCTTAATATCAATGTTGATACATATCATCAATATAATTATTGGGACATGCAATTGTTAATACTATTGATGCACATAGTTGACACCAACACTGATGCCAAAAAGCTTGCCACTCATTGTGGCCAACAACCTCGACCCATCACCAACAAAATTGATGCATACCATTGATATTCCCACTAATGCCCATTGATGTAGCAAGGTCATTGTATGTCTTCGCTACATGGGTGACGTATGAAGCCAACACTAATATTGACGCACGCACATGTTAACAAGATTGATGCATGCTATCAATAATGCAATGCCAGCATCAGCACCCATCATTACCAATAAAGTTGATGTACACCATTAATGACATCAAGGTTGATGATCAACATTGATACTAAGACAAACAAAATTAACATCAATACCGAAGCCCATCATCAAGCGAAGTTTGATGCTCTTTTTTTTGGTCACTAGTATCTCCTCATATGAGAAAAAGATCAAGCAAACTCTCAAAAATAACTTCATTACATCTCCAACACTACAAAGTTTCTTCTACTTCCACTGTGAAAGCCATTTCCACAATTAATGTATAGCGGCTCTAATCACTATAAAGGACATCATTTGCAGCATATGAGTCATGTTATTGGAATCATTTCAATTGAGATACATCTTATGATCTTTTACTTTCTCATATTCTTCGTATAAAAGCATTACCAATGTTGTGAAACCAAGGAACTCTGATCAGATCCCATCGATCTAAAGGGCCAATGCAAAGGCGATGATGAGGAAAGATTTTCATTGTTCTTTAATTCATCTAATCTACAAATCAATATATATATAGAGAAGTATGCCTCCTTCAATCAAGAATTACATTGAAATCACAGTTATTTCCTTCCTTAAACATCTCAATTTTATAGAAATCCATCAATTATCCTAAACTAATAATGAAGATTTATATCTATTCACAATTATATCCATCCTAAAACATCACAGTACATTTTCTTTTTTATTATATTTTCAATTGCTCATGCATAGGCAATATATATTGTGTATTATGAACACTCAATAAGAGAAATTATTCTGTGGGGTCACCGAATGTCGTCTGGAGGCGAATCAAGACGCACCACATCATTTTTTTACTGTGTATTGGATAAATATTATTAATATATAAACAACTAATAGTAGAGCCATTATATTAAAATAATAACGCAATTCTGTAAGTGTCATTAACTGTAATTCTATGGAGCCCTAACTCATCAGATGCTAGCTTCTTATTGAGGATTTTGATGATCAGGAACTCGTGATATCTAGGGCTTTCTTCTCCGCTTGGTCTGTGGTGTGGTGTTGCTTCGGTTGGGTAAATTTCTTTGTTCTTCTTTAAATTCAGTGGAGTTTTCTTCCGATTTTCTTCCTTCGGCCGGTTTTTCGGTTTTGATTGCGGTGAATCATTTGAGTTACCCCTGATTTTTGGATGGGAAGCCCAAATCATGATCTTTTAGGTATGTTTTGTTTGAGACTTCAGCTGCTCCAGAGTTTCCTTCGCCTAAAATTTTTTGATGGAATTTTTTATCAGCAATAGCCATTTATCTTGCAGTAGTTGGAAATTCCATATAAGTAGTAGTTGGTAATCTGTCTAGTCATTTTTCTCATAGGAGGGGAGACAAGTAACCAAAAAGATGAGAGCATGAACTATGACATGATGTGGCATTCCTAAGCCATGTTTCTAACTAGATACTGCTGACTCTCCTAGGTCCTCTACAATAATTCTTCACCCTCTTTTTTTCTTGGATTTTTTTTTTCTGTTTGTTAGTTTTCTCAATGTTCCTTCTTAAAAAGTTTCCGCTACTGTTGAATATTGCATTTCATCTGCGCTTGCTTTGGAAGATGGTGCCTGCCTCGGCACCACATCCGTCTAATTGGAGCACACGCATCGGTGTCGGTGGCAGCAGATACTGGAACTTTGATAAGAGTATAGTAATAATCCTAGCCATCCTTCTCTCCTTTGATGAACTCAACTAGGCCAATTATATGGAATATATGGTTGCAGCTCGGTAGTACCCGAACCTTCTCTCCTTTGATGAACTCAACTAGCCCAATTGGGCATTCAATTGTCAATATATTTGTGTTGGATCTATAGGTTGTCACTAGGATCCGCCTTAGGTTGCACTTCTTCAATCCTATCATCGCTAGCTGTGTTTTTGTTGCCTCTGTAGTCTCGAACGGGAGCCGCTGACTCCACCGTAGAGCACATCGAATAAGAGAGTACAATCCTAATGCAGACAATAAGGCGTAAAGAAGGATGACTGGGATTATTACTACGTTCTTATCAAAGTTACAGTCTCTGTTGCCACCGACACCGATGGGGGTGCTCCAATTAGACGGATGTGGTGCCAAGGCAGGCACCATCTTTCAAAGCAAGCGCAGATGAAATGCAATATTCAACAGTAGTGGAAACTTTTTAAGAAGGAACATTGAGAAAACTAAAAAACAGAAAAAAAAAATCCAAGAAAAAAAGAGGGTGAAGAATTATTGTAGAGGACCTAGGAGAATTAGCAGTATCTAGTTAGAAACACGGCTTAGGAATGCCACATCATGTCATAGTTCATGCTCTCATCTTTTTGGTTAGGTATCTCCCCTCCTATGAGAAAAATGACTAGACATATTACCAACTATTACTTATATGCCATTTCCAACTACTGCAAGATAAATGACTATTTCTAACAAAAAATTCTACCGATAACCTAAGGAAAATCCATGGGTAAATCTATCATTGACAAATTTTATGCCAAAAAATTCCATCGATAAAGCCTCATCACAAAAGAAAATCCATCGTAAGAGCATCTTAACTATTTTCTATCAATCAGCTCTTTCGATGGCTCTGCTAGGGTTTTGCCCTAAGCATGTCGGTGGCGGATGATGAGGCTCATCGGAGTAGTTTTCCGTCAACTTTCGGTTGGGGAGTGTGATTTCCTCTGGTATTTTATACTTCCCTTTCATTTTCCTGTTGTTTGGCGCTTTCTTCTCCGGCCGTTCCGGCTGGATGGCGGTCCGTCGGGTTGAGGACCCTGGTTTTTTGGTTAGTTCGTTTAAATCTAAGTCCTTTGCTGAAGCTTTATCTGGCTCTGTATCTTCGGAGAGATTTCCTGATCTCCGACATGGTTCTTTCCGAGGTTTACCGTCTTTGTGGATTTCAAAGGAAGAAATTTGTGCGCTTTCTTTGCCTTTTCAATTTGCCTTAGTTGGTTTTTTTCCCACAAAATGCCCTTCTTTGGATGCCATTCGAAAAATTTTTTTTTGCCCTCAAACTTAAAGCGGAATTCTCTGTCACAGTTCTGGATCAAACGCATGTTTTGATCAAATTGTCAAATGAGCTTGATTACAGCCGTGTTTTTTGTCATCGATCTTATATGGTGAACTATTGTTTTATGAAGATTACGAAATGGTCGCCTATTCTGGAAATTGGATGTGAATCTCCAGTCATTCCAATTTGGATATCCTTCCCCAAACTGAGACCTCATCTCTTTACTCCATGTATCCTTCACGCTTTAGGTTCTATGTTTGGAAATCTTTTGAAGGTCGACTCGGCTACTTCGGCTGGTTATCGACCTTCTCTCGCGCGTGTTTTAGTCGAACTGGATGTGACTAGGACTTATCCGAAACAGATATGGCTGGGTCCTGAGGATTCTGGGTATATTCAAAATGTGCAATTTGAAATTTTCCCTGATTTTTGTGAGTCTTGCAAATGTCTAGGACACCTTAAAGGTCACTGTGCACCCTATGCGAAGCATTTTCTGAATTCTAATCTTCCTCTCGCTGTGAATGTTTTTGCTGAAGCTCAAGATGTGGAGAACCGTAAATTGAATGAGAATGAGGTGATTTGTAATCCTGTTAGTGTGGTGCCTCAACTGGATTTGGTTGTTCCGTCTCCTGTTGTGGAGGCCCCTTCGGTCATTACCGAGGTTTTGGCTGTGTCTCCTTTTATTCATGACGAGCTGCATCTGGAGGGTGTTAATGTTTCCAATTTAGAGGTATTGTCTAATAATGAGGGATGTATTGTGGCTGAGCCTGTTATGGTGAATATAACTCAGGAGGTTTTGACTGGGTTGGTTTCTGATCTTGATAATTCTGGTTTAACTAGAGAGGTTGTTGGAGGGAATGTATTATCTCCAAATGCTTTGCCTTTTTTTCCCCCTGTAGCTACGCCCATGAATGATTTTTTGTTGCATTTGGGAGGTCAGGTAGCTTCTACCCCGCCTAATGGTGTTGACCCAGCTGTTATTATTCCAATTGAGGTCCCTGTTTTGGTGCCGGTGGTGGGGGCTGATCCGGTGACTGCTGCGATTTCTGATGGTTTGCCTACTTTGGGTGTAGTAAATTCAAATGGGGGTGTTCAGCTTTTAAAAAAATCAGAAGGTGGTGCTGATGGTTTTGTGCCTCTGGGTAGGGTGGAAGGTTTTTCTTCTAACAATAGTTTAGTTGAGGTTCCCGTAAACAAAATTGATGCACAAGAGATGGCTACCTGTGTGGGTAATTCCTCTGGTTTGGTGATTCGGAAACAGGGTGATTGGCTTTGTGATTCGTCGGATGATGAATTAGAATCTGAACTTCATGAGACTGATAATGATTTTTCTCTTGAGTATACTACAAATGTTGCTACTCGGGGAAAATTTTGGGGGAAAAGTCGACGTAGACGATGAGTTCTCATTTTGTTATGTTGTTCTTCTTGATGTTCCTCTTCTGGTTCGCTTGGATTCATTGTTCGATTTGCAGCGGTTTGAGGCTAAGGGCAATGATGTGGTCGGGGCTCGCGTCCCGGTCCTTTTTGCTGGTGGCAACCGTTGGTGTGGACTTCGGGACGGCTATTTGGGATGTGTTCTACACTAACTGGACGGTCCGTGCGGGACATCGTGGACACTGGAAGCCTTGGCCGTTTTCTGAGCCGATGTTTTAGCTTGTATTTGTTTCCTGTTGGTTTTTTTTGGTCTTTTTTCAAAAAAAAAAAATTTAAAGGTGACCTGAATGTTGAACAAAGCTGATGTGAAAGAAGTGGATTATGCAAGAAGCTTCTCAACAAAAAAAAAAAAAACTATTTTCTATCAATAAAATTTTGACAGTAAGTTACTAACATAATTATGAACAAATTTTTCAAGTGTAAGTCCTATTGACGAAATTTTTGTCAGTAATTATATATTGATAGGATAACAATGAAAAAATTATTGCAATTATTTGATATATCGACGTTACAGTGGAAATTTTGTTAATTATTCATTAATTGATAACCCGTAGCAAAAACAAAAAAAAAAAAAACAATACCTAAACCGATGATAATTTCTATGAAACCTAAAAAAAAAAATACAACAGTAATAATATATAGAAAGCCAACAGTAAAATCATTAATTGCATCACAAATATTCTGGCACCTAATAGTCAGTTATTAATATATGCTCTTAGAATACAAATATTTTTAGCAGTTAATATAAAATTACCATTTGATTAATCAAAATTATCAATTATTATTATAATTTCTATAACAATTGGATCTAATAAAAATTCATGTAAAGTGCACACATTAATATTATGGCTTATTTAAAGGTTGCCTATGATTTTTCTATTAATCACAATAAAATGTGAATAATTTATGAAAATAAAATCGGTTATTTTGAACTTAAAAGTTTAATTTAGCCCACATATACTGTTGAGTCCTGGAATATTCAGGACGGTAGAGAAGTATAAAGTTCAATGTTTTAGCATTGTATGAAGATCCAACACACACAATCTACGAGGCTATATCAAGCACATAATTTCTATGAAATACTATATACATATCTACAGCAAGTCATTCCTTCTAATTGTTAGACGCACATAATTTCTATGATATTGAAGTCACTATATACATATCTATCGAAAAAAAAACAATTATTATTCAAACCAACAGAATTTGCGAGTATTGCAATTCTTGTATGATTTCAAAGATTAGATACTTATACAGGTCAACTATTTTTTTTTTAAAGAAGAATTTATTCTATAAAAAAAGGAAAGATACAAGCAAATCCAAAAGAGGACTAAGCAACACAATCTAAGAGAAAAACCACAAGGAAATAAACAACCAACAAAGAAAAACTGAAGAATTCATGCTCAGTTAGTGGTGAACAATCTGCGACCACCCAAACGGTAGACCGGGACCATCCATAGAGCAGCAACAGTCAACAAAGAAGATAACCCGAACAGACAAGTATAACAACATTCCACAACAAGATCGGCAAGTTGCCGCCAGCAGTGGTTGCCAACAAGCCAAACTGATCAGATGGAGAGCAGCTCTTCCTCATCATTGCCCGGGCAAAAACCCTCAGCCACACCATCCAAGCCAACGAAATCCAGTCGCAACTCCAATGCCAAAATGCTAGAAAACCAAACCAAAACAACCAAAATCCCCAACCAACCACGAAGGGCAGCATCCATACAGAAACAAACGCCACAAAATTATTTGGATTTCCTACGACGACACTTTCCCCCACCCAAGGAACAATCATTTTCCACAAAATGACCCACCTGCAACCTATAAAATTCATGTAAATCGTCAGTTGAATCAACTAAACAGGCCCCCTCCCCTTCCGAACTAATAGAGAAAACATCCAACCAACAAGAATGGTCAACAAAGCAATCTTTCAACTTGCTAGCCAAATGAGCTTGCAACACAACATTGGAAATTAGATACACCGACACATCAACAAAGTGAGCAGACGTAAGCACCCCCATTGGAGAAAAATCAGCTGTAACACCCAACTCAGAGGATCCATTATCCACCACCTTATTAACACCACACTGACCCTCTAACTCTTCCACCAGAAACAAAACCACTCAGGGCCTTCTCAATAGCAATAGGAGAAACAACCCACGCAGGCACAATAGCCCCTCCAAAACAATAGGAGGGTGTTCAAACAAACCATAGGGACATTAACATTAAACAGGGTGCAATCCGCAGGCACATGAACCTCCATCGAAACCTCCAAAGGAGGAACCAAAACAACCATAGCCGCATGAACTATAGGGACATCGGCCACATCAACAGACACCAGCACACAGCCAATCCCAGAAACGAGCTGATTACCATCAACATGGGCAACATGAACATCATCATTATTTGAAACAATAAGGGCTACAGCCAAATCGGGATGAAGAATATGACATTCAGTTTTTTAGTGCCCCAAAGACTTATAATGAGAACAATAAAAGGGAAATGCCTCCATAACCACCAGTTGAATATAACCCAAAGTTTCTGGACCAACCCACACCTTATCAGGAAAAGATTTGGTTACATCCAATTCTACCAGGATACGAGCAATTGAAGGCCTAGAGCCAGAGGATGTTGCATGATCAATCTTAAGAGGACGACTAAACATGGAACCCAGCCCATGAAGAATCCTAGGAGAAAATAAATGGGGTCTAAGGTTAGGAAATGAAACCCATATAGGAATAATGGGCGATTCAATCTCAACATCAAATGTTAGAGTCCACTTAAAAATCTTCATGAAACAGTTATTCACAAAATATGAATGATGATCAAACACACAATAGTAGTCCAAGTCATTGACAAATTTGATCAACACATGCCTGGGATTAAGAACGGTAACAGAAAATTCACCATTAAGCTTGAGGTTGAAAAATAAAATTTTACTAGCCTCAAGTGAAGGTCTACGCAAAGGAAATTTATTGACCAAAGCGAACTCAAAAGGAATCGCTAACACTAAAATTTCATTTTCCAAAATCCACAACGACGACATACTGTGGTCAGAAGCGATTTTGAGGTCCGGGAAAATCGAATGGGAAGAACTACCAGATAAAGCATCGCAGAATGGCCTAGAAGATGATTTGTCAACCAAAAAACATGATTTGTCAACCAAAAAACTAGGATCAACCAGGCGTTTTCCCTCCATCGATAAAAAAGACGACGACGACAAAGCTGCTAAAAAATGGACCCCAAAAAAATTACAGACACCACAAATAAAAGGACCTCAAAACTTCCCTGAGGAGAGAAAATCCACCGATAGCCACGATGTATATTGGTAGGGGGGTAACCAAAGCTCACAACTACTAGACCAAGTTGAGCTATGTATACTGGCAGGGCCTTCACATACTATGAATTTCCTCCAATCCCTAGCTTCAATTTTACAGAATGAAAGTATATCATTAATTCTAAATCCAAGAACAAAAAGGAAAGTCCATCACAAAAGAAAAAGGAACAAATCTAGAAACCCTAACCCAAGAGATCAACACCTAAATGCCAATAAAATAAATCTTACTAGATGCTAGCCATTGCTATCGAATCGAAATTGCTAAGGAATTCATTGGGGAAAACAACAAAGAGGGTGGTTTGCGCAGCTCACCTTGGTATGATAGATGAGAGTTTTGACTACCAATAAAGAGATCTTGGGTTTGAGTCTTTAATAAAAATCAACGAGCTCATGCTACTCATGAGTTCATTTAATTTAATTCAGACTTTCTTTGGGATAGTTTTCTTAGTACTTTCTAAAGTAGCTTTTTAGAAAAAAAAAAATCTAGAGTGAGCTCAATTGGGCATGGGGAGCTTGGATCAATGAGGGGGTTCGGGATGACGCAAACATGTATGGTTTGGGTCGGTTTAGGCTCAACCCAGGTCAAGCCAGACCCTATGCATGAGGTGCACCTAGGTGGGTCATGGTCCACCCAATAAAAGAGTCAATTGGGTTCAATTGGGTATGTGGTGAAAATGGTTCCCTAGAGGTTGACCCAAGTCACCCCAAGGGTTGGGCCAACTGGAGTAAGTGTATTGGACCTAGGGCTACCCAATGGAAGTGTTGGATTGGTTTGATTGAGCTTAGGTTGGGGAATGGCTTATCCTATAGTGGTTTTGGCCACTTTGGATTAGCCTAATTTCTAACCCAAGTTGACCCAAGGGTTGGGGTCAACTAGGGAAGGTGTATTGGGTCAAAGGGAACTCGATGTCACCATTGGCTTGATCCAATTGAGCTGATTTGGAAATTGGCTCAAAGGAGACCTTCTCTTTGAACACTTGGGTCAAGCCAGATGACTAACCCAGGTGGGCCCAAGGCTTGGGTCATCAAAAGGGATCTCTTGAGAACCCAATGGGTTAGCCCATAGGTTTTAATGGGTTTGGAAAAGTCTTGATCAAAGGGTTTGGAAGGGTTGGAGAGTATGGGAGGTTCGGTCAAACTTGGTTGACAAGTTGACCTATGGTCAACAGTTGGGTCCTTTCAGTTCAAGTTGATCTAATGAACTCAATGGAAGTGGTCTCACATCAAGAAGAGGTCATTTGATTGGGAGTGGATTTTTAACCCTTAAGGGTCAACTTCATCAACCATGGTTGAATTGGTCAACCTGGTCAAACCAAAGTGTGGGTTTGAGTCCAATGGGTTCTTAAGAACATTTAGTATCCATTGGGATATGTTTTGAGGATTGATGGGGGAAGGACATGTTGAATTTTGGGGAAAAGAACAAAAACCTCTTAGAGGGCATTTTAGTCATTTTGACCAGTCTAGAAAATTGTAGTTCACTGGTCAACAAGTCATAACAAGGGTTGTGGATGTAGTTGGAAGGTTTAGAAGAGGTCTCGTGGTCAAATTCGACTGAATGGCAAGTCTAGTGACACATGCTGTAAATATTTAAAGGTTTTACAGCTTGTGGAAAAAGATTCAGTTTATGGGGGTAGGAACCTCAGAATGAGCTCAAATTTGATGGATTGGTCTTAGAGACATATCTAAACAATATGCAACTGACATACCCCAAATCAAAGGTCATTTGACTGGATTTCCATGTGGTAGAAAATTCACTTGAAAATGGTTTCAAGGCCTAAGTCCTTGTCCTTTGATTTGGACATGAGCATTTTGTATTTGACCCATAGATTTTGGACTTGATTGGGCTGAATGTATCATATTAATCTTAATCATATGAATGGTTGAGGGTAATTGAACAAGATTGGAATTTGATTGAAATTTGATATAGGACTTGGAATTAGGATTTGAACTGGATTTTGGATTGGATTTGACCAAGGATCTAGACTGGAGTCTGGATGAGAATGGCATTGCATTTGATTATATTTGGATTTTAGCTTGGACCTGCATGATTGAAAGGTAGAGACCTTCCAACCATTAGGTCACCAGAAAGAAATCCAATTAGGTCCTAGTGACTTCATATAAAAATGAGGTCAATATTGTCTCACATGTCACCTCCCTTCTTTTCTTTATTCATATGTTGCCCTTCACTTCAAGAAAATAAAAACCCCTTAAAAAACAAAAAAAAAAAGATCTCTTCTCGGCCCCCCTCACATATTTCCTCCACGCCACCCTCATTTTTTTCGACATTTAAGCCAAATTAAGGAAAACTCACACACATCACATATGCGTGACTTGAACTCAAGATCTCTTGATTGGTAGCCAACTCTCAACTAACAGACCAATGTGAGCTGCATCACACCACCCTTGATGTTATTTTCCTCAATGAATTCCTTCGCAATTTCGATTCAACAACAATGGCTAATATACAATAAGATTTATTTTGTTGGCATCTAGGTGTTGACCTATAGGGCTATGGTTTCCAAATTTGTTCCTTTTAGTTCTTGGATTTGGAATTAATGATATACTTCCATTTAGTAAAACTGTAGCTAGGGATTGGGGGAAATCCTTAGTATGTGAAGACCATGATGATATTGATGCAGTGTTGAGGGGTCGGGATTGGGAGCTTCTCACGATGAAATTCCAGGATTTGGGTTCTTCATAGTTAGCTAAGATATCGAGGCTTTAACAATTTTGGATTACAATAATGTTGTTGATCCCACTGTTAATAATAAAATTAATTAATATCTTATTGAACCATTATATATATATATATATATATATATATATATATATAATCTTTTAAAATGTATATATTTAAACATTCGATTATTCAGTTAATTTATTAAATTTAATAAAAATTAAATAAAATCAGATAAATAATAAAAACCATTAAATATTTAGTTTAATAAATACGGAAATACGAAAAATCATTTTCCATATTAAAGAATATGAAAAATAATTTTCCATCTTTTTTTTTCCAGTTCTGCTCCATTTACTAAATTAATGAATTGTTAAGCTCCTTTTAAAATTTGGCCATTTCAATAATTAAAATATATTCTATTAAGTAAGTTTTTGTAAGATAATAGATAGCCATTGACATATTGGCTTCTAAAGAAGTTTAGTTTTTTCATTGTTCTTTAATTTCATTTTTCATCTACAGGCAATATATAAAGAGAATTGTGCCTCATTCAACCAAGCAATACTTTGAAATCATAGTTACTTCCTTCCTTTAAAATCTCAATTTTATAGAAATCTATCAAAATTTTCTAAATTAATAGAGAATATTTAGTTCTATTGGCAATTATATCCTTCCTAAAATATCATAATTTCATAGAAATCATTCAATTTTTCTTATTAATAGAGAATAATTTATATCCTTCTTAAAACTTCTCAATTTAACAGCCATCAATTTTCCTAAATGTATAAAAAAATATTTAGCAATAATGTCTTTCTATTTTAACAAATTATGCCTATATTTGTGCTAAATTTATGTATTTGTGTGATAAATTAATATTTTAAATTCTAAATCTTTTTTTTTTTCATATATAACCCTATTGACATTTTATTGTGAATATAAAATTCATATATATAATCAGCCTTTAATTATGTATCCCACTCTCAAATAATCATATCTACTATATTTTAATAAACTAACATATAAATTAATATATTAAATTCTAAAAGGAGATCCTAATTAACAAGGTTCGAAGAAACTTCTATCAAGATTCAATCAAGTTTCAAAAATATTTCAAATATAGTTCGAACAAAGTTTAAATAATGTTCGAACAATGTTTAAAGAACATGCAAACAAGATTCAAATAAGATTTGAATTAGGTACATTCTAGGTTATTGAAAGGTTCGAGCATGGCTCAACTTGAATAGACCATTGTTCGAAAAGTTCAAACATAATTTTGTTGAACCCGGCCATGATTTAAACAATATTTGATCAATGATTGAAAATGGATTTAACAATAAACATAGCATACATTTTACTGCAAGCACATATAAAGGGGGGGGGGGGGGGGGGGGTAGGATATCTTGAGAGGATAATAAGAGGGTTAATGAAGCAACAAACTCTGATGAAAAATGTATAAAAAGCAACTGAAAGAGAGAAAAATAGGATGCTAGTATAATCCAAGTCAAAAACTTTATAAAATGTTGCTCCATACCAAAGAATTTATATAAATGAGGCACCGTTGCTTCAATAAAAAAATATTAAAATGTAGAGAATCTTCATTGATCAATTAAGAAGCAAACATAAGATTCTCAAGGTTTAAGTGAGTTTAAACACATCACTTATAGTTTGCTATTTATAGGTATTTTAATCTTATCCTTTTAGGTGTATCCAAGAGAACGATCAATTATACTATTTATCCAATTTGCCTCTTTGATCTCATGAACCTTCATATAATTGAGAACAGACCATTGGATTGCTTCTAGATATTTCAGAAATAGCATATGAACAGAGACTTATAAGCCAGATCCAAATTGATCCATTAGCGGATCAGTTCTTCGAGTATTTGTGCACACCTGCAGATATAGCTGCACTTGTTCTGTTCAGGAGACTATATGGTCCTTACAATTTACTCATACATGAGAAAATCTATAAAATTTTGCATCCAATGCCAATATTCTAACTTTCATATTGCACATCGAAAGTTGCAAAAGCACCCAAAAAAAATTTTTTTTTTTTGAAAGCTTTGCAGCCAAATGGCCTGCAATTGATTGCAGGTATTAGCTTCAATCCAAAATCCCAAAGAAATGCTCCAAGCATGTGGCACTGAACACATTAGGTGCAGCACGTTCAATTCTCGTTGGAGAAATGTGAAGTTGATACTTGATGAACCTCTGAACAAATGACAAAAACAGATGAAAATATAAACAGAAAAAAGTAGCTCACACTGTCCACAAAGGGGAAAAAAAAAAGAAAAAGAAATTATCACAAGTATCATTAGATCTGACAGGAACAATCTATATAAATCTGTGAGTAGTTCTAGAAGTGTAAAATGCATCACATATGTAGTTATAATGTGTAAAAATAAGTACTCACTGCTAACTGGTGTATTATATCTGGGTTTGTATCAATATGCCAATCTGGTTCTAGCTGCCGCACAAAAGAAATACGCCCATTTTCCGTACTACAGAAGAGAACCTGAAAATCAGCCACATACAGGCCAAATCATGCCCAAACAAACCAAAAAAAAAAAAGGTTAAGGTTTCGTTTGCGACGGCTTTCTTATTGCTTCTTAAAGCAGCTTCCTAGTAAAAAAAAAATTTAATTTTTGTACTAGGAAGCTGCTTTAAGAAGCAGAAAGAAAACTGTCCCAAACGAAGCCTAAGTCTAAGAATTAAAATAGAGCAGGCAGTATGACGATGATAACATGGGCAAGTACTATGAAGCAAAACTTTTTTTCTTGAAAGGAAATTAAATGCTCAAGGATTAGAAAAACTAAGTATTAGACATCAGGAAATAAATCTTCTTTCATATAATCCTTAAAAAGTTGCCTCTCGAATAGTTGCTCAGAATAGCTTGTAAGTACAAAGAAGGTAGTTCAAGAATCTAGCTAAAACACTAGTTCACAATGCCCATTGTCATCTTCTCCAATTTGATCTTCTTTTAGCATTATAATTTTCAATAACGACATTCTTGCAATATAAAATAAATCGATTAAAGACATTTCCAAAGTGACTAAATAATGGACTAAAAACAGCATAACAATAAAGAAAATAAAACAAGAGATGTACAGGATGATTCCCTCATTCCCAGAGGTTATTGCTTCCTTCCGCGTAACTTTATACTCATCGAATTGTAGTTATCACTCCAATGTCCAATAGAATGCAGTTGAAGGAAAAGAAAAAAAGTTTTACCTTCTCACTGTTTAAACCACCTGATGTAAACAGACCAGCATCTTTCAAAGCCAACAGGACTCTTTCCTGCGCCAATAGGAGAATAGTTCAAACAATAAACAGAATTTTCCACTTTTATATGGCCAATTTTATAGTCAATTCAAGGTTCAAATCAGAGAGGTTAGAACCATTAGAAATAAAAGACATGATACTGCGGAAACTGTTCCAGCAGAGTTATGTTTTTAAACTGCTATTCCTAGCCTTTACTGCTTCAATAACACTAACATATACATTTCAAGTTAAGAAAATGTACCACGTTTTTAAGTTTTTACAATACAAACTATTCTTTATTATATAATCAATTAATTTCACATATATGCATTCTAGTGTGATATGGAAAGAGACTGGAGCAACAAATATCAAAAAAGGTATTAGAAGATGCTCAATTTATGCATAAGCAATATGAAAATTGATTTGTTATACCTATGATTCCAATAAATCCCATCCGGTTATAAAGAAAAGGTAAAAACAGAATTCGAATTTGATTGGATTACTAACCATGCGACATTAATAATACCACAATTTTGATGCAACAAATTCAATGTGTAAACTCATTCAAGGAAAATCATAACAAAGGGGAAAACTGTATTAAATTTCTTCAGACTCCTTTGCCACTTTTTCTTCTTCTACATGATACAGCTCGATGCATATTTATGCTATTTTTTATGATTAATCATGCTGGGCGTTCGATGATGGTAAATGGGAGTAAGCTGCACGTTGCAAATGGAAGTCTGCATAAGACTAAAGAACACTACCACTTACAAAAATAAAAAGAGAACCTTAATTTAAAAACATATAATTTAAAGGTATGAGATGAAGTTTAAACATATAATTTAAAAACAAGGTATGAAGAGAAAAGGCGGAGAGGTAGGAGATGAAGTTTAAACATATAATTTAAAAACAATCTCACCAAAGTTTTGCTAATTTCGGCCAAAAATTTCCAGATTTCATTTATAAAAGAATATGGTAAGAAGTATGAAGAGATAAGGTAGAGAGATAGGAGATGAAGTTTTAACATATAATTTAAGAGAAACGCCAAAGAAATAAAAACAGGCTCACCGAAGTATTACTAATGTCGGCCAAAAAATTTTCAAATTTCATTTAGGGGGGGAAATTTGAAAAAGAGGCTTTTTAGGGATTAGGTAATTTCCTTTGCTTTTATTAGTCTAGCTTGTTAGGGTTTGGGGGGATCTTGAATTTGAAATTAAACTTAGGATCTAGGGTTGGTTCTTTTTGGCTCTAGGCTTGACTAGAGATTTGGAGAGTTGTTTCTTCCTCTCGAATTGAAGAAACTTGTATCGTTTGCTATTTTTCTGCATCTACTAGTGAAATTCTTCGTTTTCTATCAGTTTTCTTCTATTTTTCCCAAGAAATTTGTTGTATTGTTGCTGTTTTTCTGTTGTAAACAATAGTTTTGCTCGCTGTATTCACACAATTGTGGTTAGGTTTGCTTGTGAACTCAAGCATTTCCCTTAGGGTTATTTGCGAACTCAAGTACTTCCTAATAAATTGGTATCATAGCACGTCGATCTAAGGGATATCAATGGCCAGAAGGAAAGTTGAAGTATTGGAGGAAGAAATAGGCCAAACTAAAGACAGATTTTAAGGAAAACCCGCTGATTTTCATAATCAATTTACTTCCATCCATGAAAAAATGGATGGAAGGTTCGCCACCTTGAAGGACATGATGAAGAAGATGGTTGAAGACAAACAAAATCCGGCGACATCGGAAGCAAGAGAGACCACCGGCGGCCATGCTAAAGGAGGAAATCCAAACCCGTTGAGGGGGAGGGAGAATCCGGAAGTGGAGATCCTCGAGGGAGATGACGGAACGCCTCCTCTAAAACCATTTTCTAGGGAGGAGATGAGTATGAGCTACGAAAGGCGGGGTGCTGAAATTGTTGGGAGAAGGGGAGATTTTTACCGCTGAGGTGCTGATTTTGAAAGAAGAAGAGGGGAATTTGATGAAGAGGGTGGTGATGATTGCGGCAAAGAAGATCGTGACAACTGGGGGGCACCTCCTTTTCAAGCTATGGGAGGTTATGGAGGATTCAGGGGAAACATGGGTGATCCAAAGGTGAGAAAATTGAAGATGCCCATCTTTGAGGGTGAGAATGGCCACGTTATTTTGTTGTCAACGGGTTAACAGAGGAAGAGAAGCTAATAGCGACAAGATTGAGTTTGGAGGGAAAGGCACTAACATGGTACCAATGGCGAGACATGAGGCAACCCATTCGAAACAGGAGGGAGTTCAAAGATTGTTTACTAAAACGTTTCCGAACCGGTAGGGGAGAAGACTTCTATGAGCAATTTTTTTCCTTGACACAGGAGGGGACTATTGCCATGAAACTAGCATAGTTGGTGGAGTACCAGAAGCATCTGAAGAGTGGGGTTGGGGGGGGGGGGGGGGGGGGAGTCGTACAGAATGACCACTACCTTCTTAGCTCTCAAGGGACCTGCATCAAGGAGTCTGGCGAAAGTGCCCAAGGAGAGAGCTGGAGGAGGGAGAAATGGGGGAAATTTCAAAAGACTGACTGAAAAGGAGATACAGGAGAAGAGGGAAAAGAGGATGTGTTTCAGATGTGATCCAGAGAAGTGCCCAATGATATATGTTCAAATAATATAAAAGGGTATAGTGGATGGCCAATACATTAGCATTTATATTTTCATGAAGCAATAGAAAGATGTAGATCCAATAGCTCAATTTCAAGCATATTCTTAACCATTAAGAGACTAATTGAGGGAGGTGCTTCAATAAGAGATAGATGTAATATATGATTATAAACTCAACAAGGGAGGAGAAGCAAACACCATATAGAAGGTAGGGGAATTAGAGTGTTGGTAGAAGATGAAGTATGATAGAAGCAAGGAGATATCACATAAGAGGTAACATTGAAAATGACATGCAGTCATCGTGTATTTTGATCGTAGGTCTATTCTTTTTTAGTATGTAAATCCAAAAAGATGCACTAAATGGCGCAATGTAGAGTTTTTATAGCTCAAGCAAAAAGAGTGGACAAATCAATCATGCCCAAAGTCCAAAGATATGACTAAAATGAAATTAAGGTTTATGAGGATAAGGAACATAGAATGGTAACATCACCCAAAATAGTGAGCCAATGTGATTTAAATGTCGCTTTTTAATGATTCATGATAAAAAACTATATGTTATGTCATGTTACCTGATACTTTGCCAAGTATTTTTACAAATAATTGAATTTAGTAGGAACTATAAAGACGAAGATCAATTTCACTAAACATACTTGGAGCTATGATCATTTGTATATGGACCCATGTGGAGAATTCATATAGACCAAGTGAATATCAAAGGTTATTTTACTCTAGTGTGAATGTTTAGGACTCGAGCGAAACGAGTGAGAATGGCATCTCACAAAAATACCAGAAAACATGCATTTGAAATCCTAAAGTGTGATTAACATTGAGAAGGCATTGATGCTTATGTTTAACCACTCCATTTTATTGAGAAGTATATAAAAATGACAATTAATGATAATACTAATCTCAGGACATAAGAAAAAAGGGGATATATTAAAGAGCATTTTCAAAGCCAAGAATTTTTATTTAAATTAAAAATTATTAACAAATTTATTTAAATTAAAAATTATTAACAAAATATAAAACCCAAATAAGTAACCAAAGGACTTGGTCCCAAAAAAAAAAAACAGATGTGTCAGGTCAAAAGGTGCACTACTATGTGCAGAGGAAGACAGCAGAAAGGGAACCTAATGTTTACCATATTAACAAGCTTCACATAAAATTTGAAACATAGGATGGCACATGATTAAAGCACCAAGGATGGTGAGGTAAATAGTAAGTCAAATGATAGAGCCAGTGATAACAGAAAATAGAAAATAAAAGAGGATAAGTTAATTAAAGCAACATTAGTGAGCTAATATATGCCTCCAACTTCAACACCTCTGCTAATTGTCTCTTCATGATATACTAAACATTAAGAAAGAGAAACGGTTAACAAGAAATTGTGGGGAATATAAAACATTGTCTAGTGTTAATGAGGAATTTGAATGGATAGACCAAGGAAAGAGATTTTGTAGTAAATGATGAAAATATTTGTCAGTTATCCGAAATATGAGAAAAAGCATCAAAATCTAAAACCTATGACAAATTAGAAGGAGCAGGTACAGTAGAGCCAAAGGAGGAAACAACATGAGATGTTGAAATAATAGGACTATGATCAACCTTCTACAAAACTCTCAATTGGAGTAAGTTCAATGATAGAAATATGCTAAATTGATAGAGGGTAGCCAAAATTTTCCCAACAATGATCAGAGAATTGATTTGCTCTTTCACAAGACTAATAAGGTGGGAAGGAGTTGCGTACACAACCACCACAGCCACCTCATCCATGATGACTATGTTTACCCCCTATTTTAGCAAAAAGTGAAACAAGATCATGATCAGAAGAGGGTGGAGCAGATAACTCAAATGATAATAGATCACAGTGGAGATGATGTAGAATGGTATGGGGTTTATGGGAGACTTTGCTGTTTTGAGTCTGGGAAAGTGCCAAATAGCAAAGGAAGTCTTCTTCATCGAGGGTATAGCAGTTTGGGCTGAAAGGAATAGATGGACAGCAGGTTGGTCTTGTAAAACAGTAGCTTTGAAGCTTCACATCACTGAAAAGACACTTAATAGTTTCTGAAACTCTCTGGCTGCAGCCAAGGAAGGCAGAAAACTCCCCATCAGATGGAGTTTGGGAAGGGATTTGTGGAAGGGAACGAGAGTACAGGTATGGGGAAGTTTCTTCCAGCAAGGGGATGAAGGCCTGACGTGATCTCCAATTTAGAACAATGGGTTTGGAAAGATTTAATGAGGTGAATGCATCAAGGGGAATTTCAACCAGGTCATGAGGATGGGTTTTAAATTCTTTCCAAGTGGGAATAGAGGATTAGGAATAAATCCAGGGATTTATTAAAGGGCCGGCGGTTTAAAGATGATGGAGGAGATTGGGGAGATGATTTGGATTATTTAATTAAGGCCTTTAGGAATTAGGAAAGTGACTAAATAAATCCAATTTGAATTTGAATTTCAAATAGATTTAATTTAAGAGCATTCCTAAAATAAATTTGGTAAATTGGGAAAAATTTTGAATTTCAAATTAAGTATTTAGAATTCAAAATTATGTCCAAAATTTATCCAATTCTAAATTGAGCATGGGGCGTAGAGAGGGAAAGGGAGGGGATGAATTAATGAGGCATTCAAAGCCAACTTAAATTAATAAACTAAATTTGGCATGAAAAGATTTCATCCCAATTTAATTCAAAATTTAAATAGACTATGAATTAGTAAGTTTCCTAAAATAGGCTTTAGAAATTAGGCAACTATTCAAATTTAAATAAATTTGAATTTGATCATTAGGATAGTTACCTAAAATATTAAAATAATTTAGGAAAGACTTGATGGCAAGTGGAGAGAGGAGGAAACCAAGGGGATGGCCGGCGGCTTGTGGCTTGGCCGTGAGAGGTGGGGCTAAGTCCGGTTTGGTGGAAGTAGGAAGAGGATGAAGATGACAACTAGGAGCAATAAGAAGGAACAAAAACAAAGAAACAAAATATAAAAGATACAACCGCGAGCCCGGACACATCCTGCGACTAACGGGTACTACGTTGCCCTTCTTCAAGGGACTTCACGCCACGAGCTCGGACCCATCCTGCGGCTGGTGGAAACTCCGACTCCCTCCCATAGGGATTTCACTAACGTTCTTCCCAAAGAACACAAGTGCAAAACACAATTTTTTTTATTATAATTCCATCATCCCTAATACAAGAGAAGGGGCCTCTATATATAGGCCTCAAAAGAAATTAAAAGATACATTTGCCCCTTGGGCTTACATAAGACAAAAGGGTAAAAAAGGGAAATTACAAAATTAAATCAAAATACACTTAATAAACTAAAATAAAACAAAGTGATCTCGGTCGTCAATCTTCAACTCCTCGGATAGGCATGGACGGTTGGATGTCTGCATCAGGAGATGTTGGGGCAACTAAGTGTTCCATTAATTGAACATGATAAGATTGTAAGGATGAATCAAGTGTAGAGATAAACTTGGCAACAAAAGACCTCTAATTCCTTTTTTTACAAAAGGAAAGGGTTTTAAGCAACCATAAGTCTAGTAGCCATGTTTGTGGGAAGGGGGTTTGACTTGGTCATGGGCAATGACTAAGGCTATGGATGCAAGTAAGAGCATAGACATGCGGAAGGGAGCATCGGCTCGAGCCTTGAGAGAGGGGCAAGACACGTGATTGCAAACTCAAAAGAGCCAGTATAAGATAGGCTAGGGATTGTGGGCAGACATTGGGAAGTAGATTTGGTAGGAGCAGCGCTAAGGCTATCATTGAATGAAGAGAGGGTTTAAAAGAAGGGTTGAAAAGAGTGACGATAGCTGGTCTAACCCTATTCCAATACCATGATGGAGATGAAAACTTTAATTTATCTTCTTTACTAGATGACCCCTCACTTTATAATAAAAGGATTTGTGCAATGTTGTAAGGAACAATTAAATAAATGTGTATCACATAATACATATAGCTTTCGTTCCAAACTTGATACTTTTCTATGCTATCACTTCTAATTGTATTTAGTGGTTACTTTCCTCCAGTTGGATTAGAAGATGTTTGGGAAAAAAATAGAAATAAATGCATGAACAACCACAATACATATTTGAAGAAAGAAAAATAATTAGTTATTTGAGATAATTTGAATGAAATGTATATGCTCATGAATGAATGGGGATAAGAGAAGATTCATGGTGCTTATGGAATACGAAATAGAAAAATGATAGATAAATTATACTTGGTTTCAATATGGATTAGTAGAAATAGGTTAATGATGAAGATAATGATATGATTTAGGGATAATGAAGACGTCTTTCAAAAACAAGAACATTTAGTCACAATCAAAAAAGAAGCAACTAAACCAATAATTAATTTAATCAAAGGGTTTGCTTAGTTACATAACAGGGCCAATTTGATTGCTTGAAGCTAGAAAAAAAGATTTAGAAAATGGTAAAATTTGCTAGAGCCATAGTTTGGTCGGATATAACTAAAAATCAACAATGATTTGCAACACAAACACACACACACACACACACACACACACACATATATATATATATATATATATATATATATATATACATGTAGAGGAGCAACAAGTCAAGTTCTAGCAATTTAACCTCAATTCATGTTTGAATATGTCGACTTCAAATTGATTCAAGTTTGAGTTGACACAAAGATGGTTGATTACTGGTTGAATTTTGAAATGATTTGAGCTAAGCATATTATCTTCAAAATATATATTTGTAATTCCAAGTTTAACTTATATGTAAGAATATTTGTGCGTGTCTGATATGATAGCATGTTAATAAAATATAAATATTAAAAAAATTAAATAAACATGGAGATAAACATTCTTTATGCAAAAGAACACATATGCTTATATGCAATTGCACACATACAAACACAAATAATAATCATGTGCACATGTGAACATAATGCACTTATGTATGTAATCATATAAGCTCTATGTATCTAGATAAACAAATATACATATATTATATAGATATCGAGTTGATTCCTAGTAAACCAATCTATTTTCAAAAAATCCAAACTCGAATTGCATCAAATAATTCTCAACTTTGAATCAATCAAAATTCAAGATTTATAGGAGTTTGAGCTTCAAACATTATTATCACATTAAATGCCTACAAGATTATATATGCTTTGCATTTATACTAATAATATTACAAATAATATTATTAGATAATATCATGTATTTAAACTATTAAATAACATATGAAATATTATATATATATATATATATATATAATTTATGTCATAAATAAGATATAAAGACAAAAATAGTTCCCTGAATATTTAAAAAGACCAAAATAATCTCTGACTATTTACAAGTTCCAATTTTATCCCTTAACTTATCAAATAATGACCTAAATTATCTCACAAAAGTCGCTATTTAAAGTGCCAAGGGACCAAATTGGTACTTTTATATAGCTGGAGACTATTTTGGCCCTTCAAAAAAATTAAGAGACCAATTCAGTAATTTTCTCTATAAATAATTTTCTTTACAGAAACAAAAATTATATATATTATATGTGCATGCATGTGTTTTTATGTATTACATGCATGATTACAAATCCGTACGCCTAAACAGTGTTCTTATAAATGACTTAGCCATCCTCCACTTTCAAAAGTGGGAAATTTCACCACCTCCCACTAATGGCTAATCATTCAAGCCTGAGAAAGAAAATATTTTGAAGCAATGTCAACTAAACAATATAGAATGTAATAGTTATAAATGTATTTCTAAAAAAACATAAAATAATAGCTAAAAGTTTAAGTAACTTAAGATAAGATGGTTAAACTTAGATATCATAAGTTGTCAATCTTTAAAATTAGGTGTTAAAAAAGATAAAATTAAATTTTAAATTGAAAAATAAATTTATGTTGCGTAAACGGCTAGCTACATCAAAGCCATTTCTCAAACAGATTTGTCAATAGCCTAAAGTTTATGTTGAACAACTTCATTTGCTTATGTTAACTTGTTAAGGAGCTTCTAAAACCAATCACAAACTCAGTTTTCCAATCTAGTATGAATGGACAACAATCAATCACATTCACTATGCATTCATTCTAACAATCATTATCCATTATCATACGATGAAACAGACGAAAAAAAGTAATATGCTACAATTCAGTTTTATATTTAAAACAAGTAGATAAGAAAAAATAGATATGTTTTTTATGTTGGCGTTGCTGTCGTCTAAGTTGGCAAGTCCTCATGCTAAAAGGAAAGATTGAGGATATTTACAAGTTCAATTTGAGAAGAACATTACAATTTACATAAGCTTAAAAATCTAGCATGACAGTTATCAAATAACAATGACACTAGCTAAGCAAAACAAATAAGCATTTCAACCTTATGCATGTGACTTTGAATACACGCATGAAAATTGCCTGAACAAAAATGTAGATACCAAAAACTTTTCTGGAAAGTTATTGAAAACTGTTGCAACCGACCACACTTTCATTCATCAAGTGTATTATGAATAAAAGAACAGGTACAATGCTGCTTGAATCATCTTAAAATTAAACAAACTTTATGAAGGTGACTCAATATATAGAAAAGAAAATGAATGAAAAAAATATAAAAATGCCATTAAAAGTTCAACAAAGGAAATTGACATAATCAGTGCAACCCACCCCACTTTCATCATCAAGAACTCTTTCCATAAGATATAGATCACAGAATTTTGTTATCTCTAGTAGCACCTCCCGGACAGAAGATTTAACCGTTGCATGTTCCTGCCATAACCAGTTCCATCAGTTATACTAAAGATAAATCAAAGAGGTCCTTTCCACACAATAATAACCGCTTTGAATGAAAACGGTCTTGCTCCCAAATAGAGGTGGCAGGTTATAATTTAAAGAAGGCCACAAAAGGTAATGCTCACCCACCTGAAGCTCCTCCGGAGTGGTCTCCTCAAGGATTACACCCAGCAATTGGCATGTAACCTGAAGTCAGAAAACCCCATATTACAAAGAAGACATAACTTTTGATGATTGATATAGCTCAATGACAAAAAGAAAACACAAGAATCTTGGATTTTAGTAAATATGTATCGGAATCAAATAACAAACTTCATGGGGGAAAAAAAGCCTTTTTTCTATTCTAAGAGAAAACACATGAATCTATGGAAAGTCCACATTCCATAAGAAGCTTCGCTCTTTTAGAAAATGATGAGAAAAAAGCTTTTTTGGGTTGTTTACCATCAAGCCACTTTCCATAACAGGCTTGGACTTTTAGAAAGTGCCGAACAAAGCTTTTTTTGGTTGTTTGTTACCAAGAAGAATATAGTTTCATGACATGAAAAGCCTTTTATAATAGCGAGTCAACCCTCCCCTTGAATAAAGGGTTCCTTTATTGACCTCGCCAAGGATGCATTTCTTTCAATCATTTTCGAAGCAAAGTCCACTTCAAAGACAATAAAATTAGAAATTGGGAATTGGGAATTGAAGTTTTCACGCTTATTTTAAAACTAACAAGTGAGAGAATATCCTACACTCACTTTCCTCACTTTCATGAGTAAATGAGCATGCCATTAGAGCTTTTATGAACACAATTTTAGAACCAAAACAAACAAAAAAAATTACCTTGCGCCCTTCATTCAGCCTATACCTTACAATTTGTGCCAGAGTATGCTGCAAAAGGCAACCAACTCTTAACATCCAATCATCTACATTGATGGTTACTATGTTACATGCCATATACCTTTCCAGGCAGGAATAGCTCATCAACTCTGTCATGTGATCTTAACTCGGCAGAGGAAGAGCAATATTCTGAAGATGTCAGACCTGAGTTTGAACTAGATCTGGCACCAGAAACAGCTGTTACTTCACCGGACTGTCTAGGTTGTCTTCTTTGACGGGGAGGTGGAGCTCTCAAAAGTTTCCAAGTAATAAATATTGCAACAGAAAGTGCAGCAAGAGTCGCGATCGAGCGAAATTTCTGCATACATTATTCACAAGAATTCACAAACCTCATCAATATGCAGTATTAAAACATCCACAAGAGTTCATAAACTTAGTGTACTCTTAGTGAGGATAGAATTAACAAAAAACCAATTATTTAGCACAGTGAGTTTTACAGCATCAATTGAAATCATATCATGATGAATGCTAATTAAAAAAATGTCAGTAATACAATATGATGACTTCACAAAAAACCATCAAAAATAACCACTATGTGCACCAAATGTAATTAAGATGCACAGCATTTCACTAAAAAATGCAAATAGTGATTATCATCTTCAACATTAGCAATATGCAAAGTATGTTGAGTTGGTTTCATGAATTCTCATTTTCCTGTTAACACTTATTCCTGGTAAATGTTGCCTATGGTGTTAAAACTATTCTTCGCTAATCATTTTAAACAAGTTCAAGCCATGTTACCTTGGTCAATCCCTATTCCTTCCTAATTCTTTGACAATATTTTTTTGCCTGTCAAAAGAGTGCAATTTCTACACTTGACTTTATATTTCAAAGCCACATAAGTTTACTTATAACCAACGTATTTTCAAAGGATATCACTCCAATCATCCTTAAACATAATCATTTGTTCTTTCACGCATCCTAATGTTCTCATTTATACTATGCTCAAGTTAGCTATCAGTTACTTTTTTATGCAAAATAGACCAAATTGGCCCCCTAAATTTATCCTGAAGGACCAAAATACTCTCAGACAATATAAAAGTACCAAGTTGGTCCCTTTGAAATAAAAATCAAATTAGTCATTTTGTGGGATCAATTAGATCCTTATTTAAAAAATTAAAACACTAAAATAAAACTTTTAAATAATCAAAGGCTATTTTGGTCATTCACATAGAGTCAATAGACTACTTTGATACTTATGCCCTTTTTTTATTGTCTATGTGGATCCATATAACATAGCTGACCTCATTATACTTTTATAAAATTATATTTAAGTTCCATGGCATCACTCTATTTATATATATTTTATCACTCATCCTTAGCTCTAGAATTTAAATCTTCATTCTTTTGGACAAGGCTGCTTAAACCTATCAGGCCAGCGTATCACTTTATCTTCAAATAATATTAATTGATGATTATTAATATTACACTAACTAAAATTGCATCTTATATATTCAATCTTCATTCTACAAACTTTAACCTCTTTTTCTTCTTAATATTTAGTCTATTGTTTTAAGTTTTCACTTATTTCAATAGAAGTCTATTGGGGAGGTAAAACACGCACTGAACACAAAAAAGCAAGAAAAATGCAACGGTAGAGATAGACCACCAGGATTTAATGTGGAAAAACCTGAAACCAATAAAAAACAATGAAGTCACACCACACCAAGAAATTCAGCATGAAAATTATGAGAAATTTGTACAGATCTTTTTCTCTCTCACTATCTCCTTGTCTCTCTTCACTCTTGCACCGTTCTCTTGCAAACAAAACAAAGAGAAACTCGATAAAACCACCAAGGGATGCAACCTTTCAAGAAAAATGATTAATAAAATTGTCATCCCGCCTTACATCGTCATGGCGCCAAGTTTGGAGCTTTGCGATACTCTACTCTATGTCTATTTTCTATTTGACAATGTCGCAGCGCCGGGGTCTGGAGCTTCACTCTCCATCAGTCTCCAAGAAAACTATATAGCATCGTAGCATTCAAGTACATTGTACCACAACACTGTACGGTGGTACGGAAAAATCAAGTGAATAACTCAAGCAGGAAGAGGACCCCTGCAACCCCCAACAAGCTCGACAATAGAATTAAGGTCCAAGGTAGCAGTACAAGCCATTGATAAATACAATCTGATCACAAAAAACAAACAAAGTCTCACCACTTAAAACTATCATATAGGAAAAGCATGCACCAAAAAACCTCATTACAAATAAATGTTATTGAATGTGCACTTCAAAGTGCGTTTAGGATAAAAATGAAGCAATGCACTGACCTTGCACATTGCTTGACAGTGAAGCGTAAGCTCACAGTAAAGTGCATGGATCACACCATTACACCACGACATGTCATAGCACTACAAGCTAGGCTCTAACTCAAAATAAAATCCAGATCCATATTTCGTGGTTTGGTTCAACATCTACCACAATAACTAGGTACGAACATTCATTGGTCATTGTTTCTCGTAGCATTGAGTTGTTGCACATAGGTTTTATGTTTTCTCCCATTAGAGCAAGTTACTTCTTGATAGTTCTTCTCTTCAGGCTCTTGCCACCTAGTTTTCTTATATGCCCTTACCTAGTTCTTGCCTCTAGCGTTAGTAGCTTCTTGCCCAAAAGCTTATTCTCAATAATGTTTCTTGATGTCTCATCTTCACATTCTCTCTCGCTTCTTATTTCCTATGCCTCTTGGTCTCTAATCGGTCACTCAATTCCATGTGTATTCTTATTTTTAAATACTTTTCAGTACTTAATATTTATATCTTTTTTCTTTTAGATAGCTGAAAATTATAATTATTGAATGCATTATTATATTTACTGAAAACTATTATCTAATGTTATTTAATTTTGGCTAGTTAAATGACTATTGTATGAATATAGCATATGCATTTATGGCATACAATTCATGAATGATCCCTTGCAAGAAGCCCTTAACACTTCTTTGAATATCATTTAAAAGCATCTCCATAACAAGTACAAAAAATTATATATGAATTCAATGTTGATCATTGATATTATCATATTTAATGGAAGAGTATATAGTCAATTCATTACTTTTAATTCCAGTCAATACTCCATTATACAAATTTGTAATAATGTCATCATACGTTTGACATAGATCTTTCAGGGCGCCAATCAAATTTTATGGTGCTTGATCATTTGCCTTCTCAAAATTAATAAATATAGTATAAAAAATATTTTCTCAACTTTGTATTATTTTTAATTGCATTAATTCATAAATCACTTGTATACATTCCCAATATAAAACCAAAATGATTCTACAAAACCAACACAATTTTTATAAGTCTATCTTCTATCAATCACCCATACATACTCATAAGGTTGATTCAACGATACTTACCAAAATGTTGAATGGCTCCATTGTTCTTATGTATTAGTATAAAAATGGTTATCCTCCAATCATTTGACATATATTAATATTCAAGATTTTCATTGAAAATATTATTGAACAAAATCATTGCAGTTGACCCTTGATGAGCTCAGTGTTTAGCATTGATGCAATCACATTTAATTGAAAACTCTTTGGCCACTCACTATTCTAGTACTAGTCAATACTCCATTATATAAATTTGTAATAACTTCAACATAACTTTGACAAACCTTTTTTTAATGGGCTATAAATCATATCTTGTAGTATTCGATCTTATGACTTCTTAAGATTAATAAAAATAATAAAAAAATCCTTTATCTAATATGTACTTTCTTATTAATTGTATTAACACATTAATCACTTTCATATTAAATTTTACCAGTATATAAATAAATTAATTCCACAAAGCTAACAAAATTTATATAAGTATATCTTCTATCAATCTCTCCCATAACTTCCTTACAATACTTATAACTTCAATTCAACAATCATTGCCATACATTGAAAGCCTATTTTTGTTCTTATATATTGGCATTAAAATGTTTCTTCTTCAATCATTTGGCTTCTTCTTAATCTTAAATATCCAATGAAAATATTTGTTAGGAAAAAGCATTACAATATGCCCAATAGCTCTTAAAATTTAAATAGGTATCGCATATCAATATAAACATTTACTTTTATGCATCTTTTTCATTGTTAAATTTTTCTAGCTAATCTAAATATAACTCATTGCCTTGTTCATTATGTTGTCCCAAAATAACCACTTTTTCCTTAATACTCTCATTTAATAATTTTCAAAATAGTATATTATCCTTTTTTATGCTTTTATTTTTAAGTTACATCATATTATGATTAACTCTAATGCTTCTAACTTGATTAAAGCCTCAAGATTTCTTATCTATCAAACTATCACCTTAGCAATTTTATATATCTCATTTACTCATTCATTTGTGCCAAACTTATTGTATAAATCATCAAAAGTTATAGCTTTTATTTTGTTCACCATAATCTTTGTAAGACGTCAAGCTTTCATATGATCATTAGAAGCCTCAATAATATTTAACTTATGAAAATAGAGCACATCAACAATTTTTAAAAGAAAATTAAAAAAGCTTCAATCAATAAAGAAACAATAATTTATCAAATTTAAATCAACTTATGGATACAGAATTAAGGAATTTAGGTGTCTCTTCTATTCTAATTTTAATTATTTACCCATAATTAAAATAATCACTAGTAAGGTTGACAGATGGTATTAATGTGAAAAACTTTGTTGGAAAAAGGGATAATCACAAGAACATGACTATAAGTTTTGCAACAAGCTGATTGATTAGATTTAACACCTAATGTAGCGCTCAGCCAAAAATGAATGGGAAAGGAGAACTCACGAAGCTAGCCCAAAATAGTTTGGATAAGGCAGATTATGGTGGTGATCATAATGGTTCAGTCATTAAAGCCTAGCCACACATATGAATATAAATTACCCACCATCAATCTCAAAATCGTCAAGTTTCCATCATTAATTTTGACAACCTCATGTCAAATGCAAGTCGCAAGACATTAAAAAATAGTTTAACATCAAATTGGCAATGTTGAAAAACACAGAAAAATCTACATTTTCCATCACATTTTCCATCTAGAACCATCTCTTCTCATGACAGTTGATCTCCAACGAATTAATGTGGCCTTCTCTATTATGTGCAAATATATTAATTGAAGATTAAAATTAATCTTCTTGCTTTTCTTTGCTTATTATAAGTTGAATCTCATGGATTGCTTCTTTGAAAATATTTTGAGGTGAGGGAACACATAATTTCCATTTAGCCAGATAAACAGCACTATGAAACCAAGTGATTCCAAGTTCTAGGCCATAATTCCTGATCTCCAGCATTCAAGTACGAATGATAATAAAGCAACATGTTACACTTGGAAAAAAAAAACTCATCAAGCATATCCAACTGAAAACTAATTACCATATCCAAAATGAAAGAATGCAAGAAAACCAATAGTAAGATACGTTCTCCATATATCCGATTCACGGAAGCCCCCGTTAATTACAAATACGTAACGGAAAGCTACAATCCGTCGAAAACAATAAACCAAATAAGACTCGAAAGGACCTGTCGATCGACCGCAAAAGGCATGCGCTCTGAGATCCCAGCGAGATATTCCAGAAAGCGTTCAATCAGATCGATAAACTCTTCCTTGGCGGAGTCCGCCGGACGGCGGACTGGCTCCGCCGCCATTTCCGGCATCAAAAAAACCCTAAATGCTTCGAAGATGCCGCTTCAATGGCTCCATCGAAGTAAAGAGAGAAGCAGAAAACGAAACCCTGGTGAAAAATTATCCGCTCCAGCAATGGAATCGAAGTCAGAGATAGAGAAACATAAAGCGGTATGAGCTCTGACTCGGAAATCGAGGAAAAGAAGACCGGGATTTCAGCTGATTCCGCTCCACTTCATATAAGAACATTTCACTAACAATTTGACAGATCAGTCTGCCATTTTTAACCGTGTGATCATCTCATATGGTATGCTTCAACAGTTTGCAAGAAAATTATATGGTATAATTTATACAAATATAGCATAAGGTGTATTTGCTTATGTGAAATAATAAGAATTTTAATTCAGTGAAGGTAGAAACTTTTTTCCTATAAAAATATTTTTTAATTAAAAATATTAATTCATTGTGGAGCTAATGAGCTCGAGCACAAATTTTATTGAAGAACTTGACCTAAATTCGAGCTCAAGAAAAACTGATTAACTAAATATTGAATCATATATGAGTTGATATAAACTCGATTCATTTATGATCGTAACTCATTCGTCTTAAGAGAACTACTCTTTTACATCTGAATCAAGGCTTCGTTTGAGACATTTTGAATTAAAAATTTTTGTATTAAAAATAGTTTTAAAAAACATCAAAGAAGCTATCTCAAACAAAACCTAAATTTACTTTCAAAGATTTATGAATGCTATGAAACCTATCAAAAGATTTCTTTAGAAATTATACTTGAGATCTTACCACTAATGAAATTGATACATTAGTTGTGCAAAAATCACAATGTAAATGAACCAAAAATGCATTAAAGGTCAAGTTTTAAAAGAAGATGAAATATTTTTCTACGGGGCTGTTGAGATGAAACCAACTGGCCAAAAAACATTAAGGTTAAAGTCCTTTAGTTGAGATAAAAAATAAAAGTTTTACCGATCATGAATTGTGTCATTTATAATTAGTATCGTAATTTCAAATTGAGAAAGATAAACTTAGATTCCAAGATAAATAAATTTTAAAAAATGCCTACAGGAAAAAAAGGAAAGTGGATAGTCTAATTATATATAGATATAACCAAAGTTATTCGATTGGTCATAGTCATGTATGGGTTAAGACTATCACTTTCTAACATGCTAAGATAACACCTAAGCGCATTACATATAAAGGAAGCTCTATCGTAAGGGCTCATACATCTAATTTTTATATAATTAACCGAGAGAGACTTATACATGTTTGTTGACTAACTATGAAATGATTGTGCGCCAATGTTTAGAGGTTTTGATCATTGGCAAGCTCTATCACGTACTTTATCTAAAAGATATCGAAAGAATATTTTATCAATTAAAAGGTTGCTTGAGAGAGCTTTAATTTAATGATTTTTAAGCTAATTTTTTAGAAAATTATCTATTTTGATGTTGGTGGTCAATGAGATGATCAATCTTTCATATTCACTCGCTGAGCAAGGGGAATTCACATTGGTCTTTCCACTAAGATGGCTCTCTTTATCATTGGAATTGTGTTGTTAGTGCTATTCATCTGATGCTCAAGCTTATCGAAGGAAACTATCAATGATAGCATAGAATGACAAAAGTGTGTATTTGTTTATGAACCTCAGTTTTAAATGGCTTCGTCAAAATATCACATGCTTAGCCTTAATTCTTAGCATTAATAAGACCCACATAGGTGGATTCCTAAAGCCTAGGATACTCTTCAACATAAGAACCTTGAGACCCCAAGGTTAAGTTAGTCATAGTTTTCTCTAAGTGGAATCCAGGACCCTTAGATTTTGTAATGATTGTGTGTATAATAATTAAACTTGGTGAAATGGCTTAGTTATGATCTTGTAAGATTTTCATATTTATGTGACATTTACTCATTTTTTGTGAATTATTAAGGATGTATTAATATTTCTAGTTGAATTTTGAAGAAATTTTGATGAGTTAGAGGCTTAGAGTTGACTCTTTGGGGTACTACGACATTATATTATTGGTGTTGGCCTCTATAGTTGTGGCTCTACAACGCAGTCAAGCAGCACCTCAACGTCGAACTCCTTATTTCTAAAAAATTTACAAGTGAAAAGCAACTCTTAGGGTCACCATCGTGTTGTTGTTTAAGGGGTGACCTATTGAGTATGTGTCGCTTACTACTACTTATACATATTAATGCCAAGAAAGGATAAGACTTCGATTGAATAGATTTCAAATATTTTTGGGACCAATTAGGTATGTTCATTTTATTGACTTATTATTTTAATAATTATGATGATTATATATGCGTAGTTAAAGCGCGGGTAAAGTGCAGGTTTTGAGTGGTGTTGCTTTCTAAAATTTTATATAAAAAATATCACAAATCATTTCTCATAATTATATATATATAGAGAGAGAGAGAAAGAGAGGAGGAGGATTTTAGGTAAAAAAAGTCCATTTCGGAGATCTTTATGCCATTTCTGTCTGTTGGGTTAATTGAAAAAAATTGTCTAAATCAATATACGTTACATTTACACTATCTTTATTTTTTATAATATGGGTTTTTACAAAATTTCAGACTTTTGATTACACAAACGACAAAAAAATTAGGCTAAATGAATATCTAAAAAAATTTCAAACTTTCAATACATTGTTATTTTCATTATTCTACATATTGTGAGTTAATTATTATGAATTTCACTGAGTATTTCTGAATGCATGATATTTTAAGTATTTTGATAGAGTATGTCAATATTGATGAAAGCTGCCTTAGAAGAATAAAAACCCCCAACATATTATATGTGAATAGTTTTATGATTGATAACTGTTGATTGTCAGCTCTATCATAAATGTGAAGTTATGTATATTTTTATGAAGTGTCTAATATTGTTTATATATAATGAAAGTGTTGATATTTTTATGTTTGTATGATTGAAACTCTGTGACGGAAGGAAATGACGGTGGCTGATTATTGATGCTCATGTACATCCAAGTAGAGACATAAGGGTTTGAAATTGAAATAATGAATGGTATTATATATTGGAAGTCATAAGGGTCTGATACCAATGAGCTATGCAGTGGGATTTATAAAGGCCTGATTCTATATCTATGAAATATTTAAGAGGTATAAGAGTCTAAGAGGAGATAGATGTGATCTGTCACAAGAGACTGATGCATAATGTTTAGTTATGTTGACACTAAAAAGAAAAGCTAAATATTTAGGCTTTGTTTGGGATGGCTTTCTTACTGCTTCTGAAAGCTGCTTTCTAGTACAAAAATTAAAAAATTTATACTAAAAAGATGCTTTAAGAAGCGGCAAAAAAGCCGTCCCAAACGAAGCCTTAATGTGTGAGATGATATAATTAGAAACACTTCTGAAATCACATAGCTAAGCAGTGATTCACTCAAAAAAAAAAATCCTGCTTATGCATAACTCACATCCCATTTCATAACCGCAAAATACCACATAGATTTATAATTGAAAATAAGAGTCAGTAACTAAGTCGCATTCACTATCACTATGAGTGTAAGTGAGCCGAGCTGACTCAAACTCGACTCGTTTATAGGCTTGTGAGCCAAACTTATCGAGCTCATGAGTCGAGCTCAAGCTCAAACTCAAGATCGTTTAGTAAACAAGCTTGAGCCAGCTCAGCTCGTGAATTCACGAGCCAGCTCGAATAATTATTAACATTTTTAAATAATTTTATTTTATTAGTTAAATTTAAATATTTAAACAAATTAATAAGAATCACCTAAATTGTATTTAAATATTAAACATTGCATTTTTTTTCTAAAACCCATGTAAGTTCTGAAAATCCCGCTTAAGTTCTAAAAATTCCGCTAAAATTTTAAAAATCCCGCCTAAGTTTAAAAAATCCCGCCCATGGCTCATAAACTGGCACGAGCTTGTTTAAAGTAGGACGAGCTAGAATTCGAGCTCACCTGTCAAGCTCAACTCGAGCTCACTTTCAGACTGACAAGCCGAGATAGATAAGGCCTAAACTCGACTCATTTACACCCCTAAATACCACAAATAAAAAATGCTGCTAACAAGTTAGTGGACAATAAATCTTTCAGTATCCTGAACCATTGGCATAAAGAAACAACCTCCTCAAATAACTATCCCAAATCGTTTCACAATCTCCTACTCTCAACATGACAATTGTACATGCTGTCAGCAAAACAGCTTTCCTAATAAAAAATAAAACAAAATTGTAGCAAGAAAACACTACACAAACACCAGCTGGTTCCTTTGCAGTAGCTTCTGCCACAAAAATGACAGATAGCCCAACAAAATGAACTCTTAAACACCATGGATTATTGATATGGCTACATTGAGATATAAATTGTAAGATTGGAATCAAGAATATCAACATCAGTAATCAATCTTAATTCCGCTAGATTTGGTAAGACAGCTTTTGCAGAGTTACTCGTCAGTAAACTGAACAAAAAAAAGTAGCTAATGGGGGCTTTAACATGTTTGGCATGTCATGCAAATAAAGAATACTTTAATAAGAATAAGACATTATAGTTTCGTTTTGCTTCGCAAAGCAATTTTTTTACTAAAAAACTGCTTTAAGAAGAAACAAAAAAGCTGTTTCAAATGAAGCCTATATCTATGAATTATTTTGCTTATTGGAATATTTCTTACAGTAAGTGTCTTTACATGACTCGATAATATAACGAACATGAGGATCATCTTTGGTTATTCTCTTCAGAATGCTGGATGCTTCATTGATTTCATCGGACGCTAATAGAGCTTGATACATCCTGCCAAGGCATTTTTAGGACCAGATTAGCAAGTGTAAAGTGTAAGCAGAGAAGAAGAGAACATATAAGAAAATCTAGTTCCGTAAGTTGCATCTCTCAGAGACAGAGAACATCGTAAAAATTATAAAAAAATAAAATTGTGGTGCTTAAAATCGAGACAAAATTTACTCAACTAATCATATTTGAATACAAAAGGTCTTGAATAATTATCTGAGATAACTCCTTAATAAATTCTGGAATAATTCCAGATCAAATAAATTAATTAATTATGAGCCATCATCATCTCATCAGTTCTATTTTCCATCACCTCCTCTGTTATATTAAAACATGAAATGGAGAAATGATATTGATGTAGGAACATCATAGCTATTATTAGCTTAAGGACTAGCATACCTTTAATATTCTAGATAGTTCTATTATGCTCTATAAAAAGCTAGTTAATGTAAGGGAGTGGGACAATTATTGAATGAAATATTATAATCTTTGAAGCCTTAAAGCTTGTGTTTGTGTCTTTGTTCCCTTGATTGGAAAATCCCTTCTTACATGTCAGATTCTTCCGACGATCACCACATCAGTTTGATATCAGAGCCTGGAGCTTGCGAAGATCGATGGATTGCAGAAGAAGGTGGGCTGTCGACGATGATTGAAGCCAAAGAATAAGATTGGCGGTCGACAACAATCGACGCTGAGGAAGGTAGGCTGTCGACGATGATTGAAGCCGTATAGCCTTTTATCAAGCTCAAGTGAATGAATCACATGATCAGATAGACAAAAACCTATCCATCATGAGAATGCGAATGTCGTCGGCAATCATACCAACGTCTTCGTCTTCGCTCCTCTCATCTGCTTCACGCGATCGCAAACGGATCTAAAATCAACCGGTTGTGCTTGACAAGTACCCTCCGCTCGAGCTTCTGCTCCGATGGCGCGACCCCCCTCCGCTTTAGCGCCAGATTCGTGATCCCGAACAACACCAACGTCCACGAACAGAGATCGTCAATCCGCTTATCGAACCCGTGCCTCCACCTCTGCTTCTGCATACTCCTTTCCCCAAGCACCCCCTCCCGCTGCAATATGAAATTTCCCGATCAGATACGTCCGCACTCGCCTGACTGCCTCCAGCTCGCGAACATAACCGTGATTCCACGACTAGCATCAAGAGTGATCCACAGCTTGCATCCAAACCGATCTCCCACAGCCTGACTCTGCTTCTGCCTCAGCTTCCTCCCGCCATCCAACGCAACTCCCGTCGTTCGCTCCATCTGATTCTCCTATATGTCCTCCACCGCCGGTTCCAATTGCTACTAATTCTAACTCTCCTAGATCTTTGTGCTGCCACCCGCGGCCTCTTCGGCCTTGCCATCGAGCAACCCCACTCTGCCACTAGCTTCCCCATCTAGACAAACGATTCATTGCATTAGAAACTCGGTTGGAGCCAGCAGTAGTCCTAGGATGTCCGGGACACCGGCCAGTACAATCCAGATCGCCATGGTACGACTCGAGGACGAGTTCCGCCACATACTGGTATCCCATGCGATCGCATTTGAGACCAATTCGATCGTCGATCTGAGATCACTCTCCCTCCGCCGATCCGGTTCTGGTGACTTGGTGTCAGATCTACCCAAGCCTAACGCCGCGGAAGAGGGATTGGACCTTCGGCGGAGCATGGGGAGCAGTGGTAACCTCAGCGGGAGCAGCACGTCGAGCTACCGTTCCACAAGCAGCATCCGTGAGATCGATCTCCTCCCTAATGATGCTACTCAGGATCTCTGCAATATCGCTAACCGAATGATTGTTGCCAGCTACAGTCACAAGTGTTTTCAGGTTTATGGAAGCATCCGCAAGTCCGCGGTGAAGCTCTGTTTCCGCCATCTGGGAATCAAGAGGCTCAACATCGACAATGTTCAGCGGCTGGACTGGGTCGCTCTTGGAAATCAACCTTTACAGGACCTCATCTTCCGCCTCCAGATTAGTCAGCAACAGGTTGAGTTAGATGCTTCAATATTTGTTCTAGGAGATCCTTTGAAAATTGATCAGTCCGCTCTTACGGGAGAATCCCTAACAGTAACTAAGTACCCTGGTAATGTTGTCTACTCTTGTTCAACTTGTAAACAAGGAGAAATAGAAGCAGAGGTTATTGCTACTGGAGTTCTGATAGGAAACACTTGTAGATCTTCTGAAAAAACAGCGAGAACATTGATTGGACTGCTGTCCATAACAGGAAAACACAGCAAAACTGCTGTTTACAGCAGTTTAACATCAGCATTTCAGAGGAAATTTGAAAGAAAACTCAAAGCAAGATTTGTATTCCACTAGACGATGAATAAAATAACAAGATACAATTGATCCTCAATTCGAGAAGAGGATCTAGCTCTCCCAAATCTCTGGCAACGCCAAGAGCCCAAAGAAAAAAAACATAAATCTAGGAGATCTCAAATTTCAGCCAAATTCAAGATGCCCAAACCCCCCGAAAACAAAGTATTTAATGCATACAAAACCAAAAGGAATTCCCTAAACAATCCCTACATTCAATTTCCCTCCTAGAATCCATTCAAAAACCTTCCTAAATGAGCTCCCGTGGGCATGCGTGCGTGCGGCTGACGGAAGAGGCGGAGATGTTCCGCCCATTCTCCGCCTGGACAGGTCCCGCGTGAACCGGTCCATTGGACCGATCTAACAATACTCCCCTCCCAAAGATCCACCTTGTCCTCAAGGTGGAGATATGCAAATGTTTCCGCAGAGGTGGCCATCCTTGAGGTGACTGAATAACCTTACTATATTGCTGAACCAAGGGCTGCATGGAAAGAGAAACATCCCCACACTCCTCCAATCTAATCACATCCAACCTGTGTAGTCCCACCAGATAGTCTTCCCCCACCTCTTGCATATCCCTGACCATGGTCTTAAGTGAGGTCATGGCTTTGGATAACCCTGCATCTCCCCTTATAACCACCTTTCTCCCATCCAACATTAATTCCATCGTGAGTGCTCCCCAATTGTCCTTGGTTTCCACCAAGGTTTGCAACCACTTCATCCCCAGGATGACATCAGTGCTTCCTAACTCTAGTGGGAGAAAGTCCTCCCTTACTTGAATCCCCTGGATGGTCAACACCACTTCTTTACAAATTCCCTGGCCTTTCTCCACCTTCCCTGTACCCATCATCACCCCATAACAACCGGTGTCCACCAATTTTACTCCCAGTTGGTTGACGACCTGAGTGGAAATGAAATTGTGGGTAGCCCCACTATCAATTAGCACCACCACCTCACGGCCAGTTATCTCTCCTTTCACTTTCATAGTATGACTCGGAGTGAATCCCACTACAGAGTTCAGAGAGACTTCTGCCACATCCAGGTGCTACTTCTACTCTCCCGATCTGCTCCCACCTCCCTCCTCGTCTTTCTCGTCTTCACAGACAAGGAGAACCTGAAGAGTTCGATCCTTGCACCTATGCCCTGGCATGCACTTCTCATCACATCTGAAGCACAACCCCTTTGTCCTCTTATCCTGCATCTCCTTCTCTGTCAGCCTCTTGAAATTTTTCCCACTCCCTCCTCCTACTGGCTTCTCCCGGGTGGTCTCATTACTGTTGTCTGATGCAGGCCCCTTGGGTGCTAGAAGAGTGGTCGTCGTCCTGTAAGAGCCTCCTGAGCAGTTTCCTCGAGCCCCTCTTTCTGCTTTCTTCTGATCTTCTACCAACTGCGCCAGCTCTATAAGCTTCCCTAGGTTCCTCGGCTCCAGCACCCTGAATGTTGTTCATATATCCGGTTTAAGCCCCTTCATGAAGTTTCCTTCCAAGGCTGACTCTGAAATGTGAACCAATCTGCTAGGAATCTGCTAGCTAAGTATTCAAACCTGTCGCGGTAATCTGCCACAGTCCCCTCCTGAGTCAAGGCAAAGAATTACTCATAGAAGTCTCCTCCCCCATTGGCTCGAAAACGCTCCAATAAGCAATCTTTGAACTCTCTCCAGCTCCAGATAGGCTCCCTCCTGTCACGCCACTGGTACCATGCCAAGGCTTTTGCTTCCAAACACAATCCCACCGCTGTTAGCTTCTCTTCCTCTATCAACCCGTTGACAGCAAAGTAACGCTCCACCTTATAGATCCAGACATGGCCGTCTTCACCCTCAAAGACGGGCATCTTCAGCTTCCTCACTCGTGGGTCTCCCCAGTTTCACCGGTATCCTCCATAACCTCCCATTCCTCAAAGGGGAAGAGTTCCCCAAGTGTCTCGATCAACCCTCCGACGATAATACTCGAATCCCTCTTCATACTCTCCTCTTCTCCCTTCAAAATCATCACCTCGACGCTGAATTCCTTCAAATTCAGCACCTCGACGATGATGTTCCTCCCTTCTTCCTTCAAAAACAGCCCCACGACGCTGAATTCTTTCGAATTCAGTACCTCGGCGATGACATTCTTCCCTTCCCCCTTCAAAATCAGCACCTCAACGCTGAATTTTTTTCAAATTCAGCACCTCGGCGATTGAATTTGTCCCTCCTTCCGACCAAATCAGCATCCCGTAGGTCGTATCCCCTACTCATCTCTTCTCTAGAAAGCGGTTCTAGAGGAGGCATGTCATTCTCCTCCTCCAGAATCTCCACCTCCGAATTCCTCCTCCTCTGTAACGGGTTCGAGTTTCCTCCCATGCCATGGCCATCGGTGGTCTCTCGTACTTCTGATATCGCCGGGTTGGTCTTCATTTCAAGCAATTTCTTTGGCATCTATTCCATCACGGCAAACTTCCCTTCCATCCTTTCATCATTGGAGGTGATTGGATTTTGAAAATCAAAGAATTTCCCCTCCAAATCTGATTTTAGTTGTCTGATCTCGCCTTCCAAGACTTCCACCTTCTTCCCGGCCATCTCTCTTCTCAAGAATCACAAGAAAACTTCCTCCGGAACAATAAAATCCGCTGAAATTACAGAAATCCAGCCGCCAATCATCCCAAATCGATGTTCTGATACCAATTTGATAAGAAACACTTATAGATCTTCTGAAAAAACAGCGAGAACAGTGACTGGACTGCTGTCCACAGCAGGAAAACACAGCAAAACTGCTGTTTACAGCAGTTTAACAGCAGTATTTCAGAGGAAATTTGAAAGAAAACTCAAAGAAAAATTTGTATTCCACTAGACGATGAATAAAATAGCAAGATACAATTGATCCTCAATTCGAGAGGAGGATCGATCTCTCCCAAATCTCTAGCAACGCCAAGAGCCCAAAGAAAAAAAAACATAAATCTAGGAGATCTCAAATTTCAGCCAAATTCAAGATGCCCAAACCCCCCGAAAACAAAGTATTTAATGCATACAAATCCAAAAAGAATTCCCTAAACAATCCCAACATTCAATTTCCCACCTAGAATCCATTCAAAAACCTTCCTAAATGAGCTCCCGTGGACATGCGTGCGTGCGGCTGACGGAAGAGGCGGAGATGTTCCGCCCGTTCTCCGCCTGGGCCGGTCCCGCGTGGACCGGCTGGTCCGGTCCCGCGCGGACCGGCTGGTCCGGTCAAATGGACCGGTCTAACAAGTTCATACTTTCTATGGCAAAGCAGCTCATCTTGTGAACTCCACTAAGCATGGTGCCATAACAAAAAGGATGACAGCTATAGAAGAAATGGCTGGGATGGATGTTCTATGCAGTGATAAAACAGGAATTTTAACACTTAACAAGCTCACTGTCGACAAGAATTTGATTGAGGTCTCTGTCGAAAGGTTATGACAAGGATTTGGCAGTTTTAATGGCTGCAAGGGCATCAAGGCTTGAGAATCAGGATGCCATTGATACTGCAATTGTATCCATTTTGCCGGACATGAAAGAGGCACGTGCTGGTATTCAAGAGGTTCACTTCATTCCTTTCAACCCAACTGACAATAGAACAGCTCTCACATACTTAGATGCTGCTGCTATAATGCACAGGGCAAGCAAAGGTGCACCAGAGCAGTTTCTCAGTCTTTCATGGGGCAAGTCAGAAATTGAAAGGAAAGTGCATGCAACTATTGAGAAATTTGCTGACAGAGGGCTTTCTTCTCTTGCTGTTGCATATCGGGCTATACCTGAGGGGTCCAAGGATTCTGCCAGAGGACCATGGGAGTTTGTTGGACTTCTTTCACTGTTTGATCCTGCAATGGTGCTGCTGAAACAGTTCGAAGAGCTCTGAACTTATGAGTTAGCATCAAGATGAAGGCATTGGAGTCGTTCTTCAAAATGGAAGCTATGAATATGAAGTCCGGACAACTTGATGATTTTGAAGCCCTAATCAAATTTATAAATGTGGAAGATGGACTTATATGGAAAGCACTTGTGTATGCTAGCCGAATCTTCGACCCAGTTGGATTGATTTTGATATCCACATCTACCTTCCTCTCGATGACCCCCTCGACGGAGTAGAGCTTTTTATGCTAGGGGTATGATGTAGGAACATAATAGCTATTATTAGCTTAAGGACTAGCATACCTTTAGATAGTTCTATTTTGCTCTATAAATAGCTAGTTAATGTAAGGGAGTGGGACAATTATTGAATGAAATATTATAATCTTTGAAGCCTTCGAGCTTGTGTTTGTGTCTTTGTTCCCTGGATTGGGAAATCCCTTCTTACATACCAAACTGATGTGGTGATCGACGGAAGAATCAGACATATAAGAAAGGATTTCCCAATTCAGGAACAAAGACACAAACACAAGCTCTAAGGCTTCAAAGATTATAATATTTCATTCAATAATTGTCCCACTCCCATACATTAACTAGCTATTTATAGAGCAAAATAGAACTATCTAGAATATTAAAGGTATGCTAGTCCTTAAGCTAATAATAGCTATGATGTTCCTACATCACATACGAATTCTTATTTATTTCATTGATACCTTTGCACCCTCATTTATACAGCAGGAATCTATACTATACTAAACAATTCCTTCTTTGAAGCAAGAAATTACACATCAATTATGGGCAATTACGACTAGGACAAAATAAGCAAGTATTAAAAAAAAGCACCTATGTCTTAGGCTTCGTTTGGGACGGCTTTCTTCCTGCTTCAAAAAGCGGCTTTTTAGTAAAAAAATTTAATTTTTGTACTAGAAAGCCGATTTAAGAAACAGGAAAAAAATCGTCCCAAATGAAGCCTTAACTGCAGTGTGGGAAATGTGATAGATCTTGAATTCGCTAAGCTCAATAAACCATTTCATCAACCTTATTGAGTATAACGGCTCAATTAAGACTTAATAGATATAGATGAGAGCTTATTGATAATACAAGAATTTTGTGGGATTGGAAGTAGGGATTCAACAAGCATGAAATAGATATAGATGAGAACCAATACAAGATTGGATAGCTAAGCTTACACCGCAAAAAATTTTGTTTAAGTAATGGATGTGATATTACTTTCTTGCTTCTAGATGAATGAGAACCAAGCTCATGAATATTTTGTCCAATATACAAAAAAAGCTCTTCCCCACAACTTTGAGTTGGGCTTTTTAGTCGTTGAGCATCTCATACAAATCCTTCAAAGAGCTTTGAACAATGGAGCACTATCCTCTCCTAATCAAGAGATGAAGCGGCTAAAAGCCTGGCTAGCTTTCCTGTTAGTTTTCATTACATCCTCAATAGACTTTAGCAAGGTGTTCACTGCAACTTTGATTTCATTGGAATTAACCTTGATTTCTTCAACAAAGGCAAAATATAACCAAGAAATTTACAAGATTTGCCTCTAAAGAGACCCAAATTATTCAACTCTATTTTATACTTTCTGAGAGAGAAAAATCTCAACAAGATCAGAGAGATTATCAAAACCGCTTTTTCTTTTCACTAAAATATCATCCCATAGGCTTCCAGATTTCTTCCCTTTTAGTTCTGAAAAATGTCCATCAACCTTTGATGAGTAGTTCCTTCATTTTTCAAATCAAATGACATGAATTTGAAGCAAAAAATTCCATCATGAGCCATGAAACCAATTTTCACCTGTGATCCCCATGATGCATCTTGATTTGATGGTAATCCGAAAATGTATCAATTAAAATTAAGATGAAGCATCTAACAGCAGAACCCATGGTGTAATCAATGTATTAGAAAAAAGATGAGAATCATACGAGTATACATTAGCTTTCTTGAAATCAATGCACATTCTTCGTATCTCTGTCACTCTGCCTTCTTTAGCCAGAACAACATTGGATACCCATTTAGGATGTTGCACCTCACAAATGAAACCAATCTCTGGTAGCTTGCTAACTTCCTCATATTGCAGCTTTGATTTCATCTAAAGAACTTTAGTGCACAAAGCCCTCTGTCAGCTAAGATGGATTTAAATTTGTCCCCTTAGACAAACACTCCCCCCAGGTCTACAATGACACTTGGACGAAGCAACCTATGGCTGCCGACAAGGATCATTCTGTCAGGCTGGGTCAACTAACTCCTTTGACAAAGTAGACTAGGGACCACGATGGCACGGGACGACAGAACCATGGGATCTTGATCTGGTCATCATACATTAGCTAAGGGAAAAACCTATTCTTTCAATCGTCTAAATCATGTACACAAAGCTAAAAAAGAAACATTATCTAAACTAAACAAAAAGTTAACTAGATGCAAACCTCAGGAAAGTTAAGATGTTGTATGGAAGGCCAGCATGTACATATTCAGACCAAACCAATTGGGCACGAACTAGATCCTTTGCTTTTACACAGGTACTAAGAAGAAAATCCAGACTAATTCGACCAACACAAAGATGCAGCTCTTCTTTAATAGCTCGGAGCAACTCCATCCCAATTTCCAAGTTTGTAGGTTCATCTGACCAAATTCCGCTAAAGACCTGTATGGTGATTGAATCATAAATAAGAGAGCAAAATTAACGTAGACTAGAAGATCTCAGCAATATTCATTAGAACTCCTACATATCAAACATAAAATTTTATCAAATTACACTCTAGAAGATGAAAACTTACATATAAGCAGGACACTCAAAAAAAGCTGCTCAGCAATCTTGATATGATTCAGCAAGCTAACAAGACACTATTAAATTCTATCCACAGGCTTCGACAAAATAAGCTATTCACAAACTATTAAAAGATGTATTAAATAATTCAAAAACATAAATATTTGGGGTTAATTTTAAATATTTGCAAGTATTTAAATTCAGGCATAAAGTAAATGCATTGGACTTGGAATACTCATAGTTGTTTGGTTGATTGTTAAATAAATTCATAAAGCTACTTTTTGGCATTTGGTCTGACGTAGGACTATAATGCTTAAAATAATTTGATAAGAACTTGCACGACTAATTGATTAGAATAAAAAAGACTATAACTACTAGCAAATAAAATGACAAAATAAAACGTAAGAGCGATCACTTCCGTTTAGGCTAAGTTGCACAAATAAGAGCTTTGAATTATCAAAATAACAACAAAAATCAACGACATGCAAATATAATAGCTTTCAACGAAAATTCCTAATCTAACAATAAGATTAGAAACAAACAAAGTGCACTCAATCCTACGCTTACTAGGTCTTGGGCAACGACGAAGCAAAACCCTAAATTTACTAGCTTAGGCAAAGGTGAAGCTCGGCTCCTTGAGAATCGTCATCACCTACAAGGAGAGGAGATTAGAGAGTTAATTGAAAAGGGGAAGAATGTTCACCTTTGTCAAAATCCGGAAACAAGTCGTTAAGAGGATGAGGTCATTCTTCGTAGCTTCCTTTGAAGGTTCAATTGGAGAGAATGAAATTTCTCCCACGCGTTGAAGTGTTGAAAACAATGATCCTTGGCTCACCTTGAAGAATCCCCTTGAGAGAAAGAAGTTTCTCTCAAGAAATCAAGTGGAGGGAAGGATGGGAAGTGGCCGGCCAATGGAAAAAACTTGGAGAAGAATTAGGTTCAGAATTTCATGATTAGGTTTAAAGTTTGGAGGGTAAAAAATAGGTGGGAGGGCTGAAATATCTTTCCAAATCAAAGGCAAGAATTTGAATAGCCTAAAAGGGGAAGAGAGGGGGCGGGTAAGTGATGCAGGACGAAAATGCCGACTTTGCTACGGAGAGGACCTCCTCTCCGAAATCTAAAATTGTTCCTTGCAAAACTGAAATAAATCTGGATCTTCCCACAGAAAATCTGAAAAAAAGGGATTTTAGATTTTATTGCTAACTTTAGAGAAAGTCCAGATTTCTCTAATGAAACATTAGAAATCTTTGGAGGAGAGCTCGTACAGGTAATTCAAGAAAAGGCTAAATGAGGGGGGGAGATGGTTTGGAAGGAGAGAGAGCACGGGAAGGCTTGGGCAGCAGCAAAGAAAAACGGGCAAGAAAAATTCTTTCCAAAACAGAGAAGTGGGATAAGAAAGAATAAAGGGATTTGGAGAAGAGAATTTCGGCTGGAGCAAAAAGGGGAAAAAGGTAATAAATGTGAGTGAAGCCAAGGTGGAGGTGATTTAATTTGGAGAGTGATTTGAGGGAATTAATGTCTTAAATCTGAATTTAAATTCATATTTGAGAATTAATGACGATTGGCTTAAATGGTGGGAGAGATTAATGGTGTGAATAATGCTAATTCGAATTCAAATTTTGGAATTCAAATTTTCATTAATGAAGAGCTCTTCCCTAATTGGAAACTGATTGATTACAAGGGAAGGATTAAGGGAGGCCGGCGGGATTTTTGAATTCAAAATTCTGAGATTTTATTTCAGAATTAATGACATCATTAAATGCCTAATTATTAAGAATGAATTAAGCAATAAATAAATTTGAATTCAAATTTGAATTTTGAATTCAAATCCTTCATTAACTTAATCCCTCCAATTTAGGAAAGGCAATTAATAATTGGAGCAAAGGTGGGGGTTCTCGGTTGGGGTGTTAAAACTGGCGGTTCAATGGGAAGGAGGAAGGGGCCGGTGGCTGTGGAAGGAGGAGATGGGGTGGTCGGCTAGGAGGTGGTGGTGGATTGGCCAACGGTTGGATGAGGGGAAGAGGGAATTAAAAAAAAGGTGGCGGCTAGGAACAATAAAGAGAAACACAAGATAAAAAGAAAAGCTAGAACCGTGAGCCTTGGACTCTTCCGAAGGCTGACGGGTGATGCGTTGCCCTCCTCCAAGGGACTTCAACTCACGAGCCCGGACCCATCCTGCGGCTGGTGACACTCTCGATTTCTCTCATAGAAATCTCACTCTCATCCTCTCTCAAGAAGAACACAAGTGTGGAAAACATAAAATTTTCATATTCATTAACCATCCTCTTACAATAGCTTAAGGCCCTTATTTATAGGCCATAACATGAGAAAAATAGAAAATTACAAAAATGCCCCTTGGGCCATAACACTACAATAAATTAACCTAGGGGTAAAACAGGAAATAATATAAAATAGAAACTAAAATGCAGAAAATAATTCATAAATGACAACTTAAATTAGAGCTGTCGATTTACGACGCCTCCTGTGATAGATGCGCCAGATCTTCGTGCCGATGTCCGCATCATTCTCCCCATGTGGGAGAATACTGGACTCCGTCGAGTTAGCATCACAGCTGCTCATGTATAATTCTGGATTGTTATTTGGAAACACTAAACCCAATGGCTTTGTTGCAACTATTTTCAAACAACCCCGATTGCCCACAAGATCAACTTGCTTGTTGCACGTTAGCTCGTCAATTATGGATGTCACTTCCAGAGCTTCATCCACATTCTCTGTTATAGGAGTGTGAACTGGGTCAGGAGAAACCTTTGCTTCTGTAGGAGTTGTAATTGATCCAATCGAGTCTTTATCTGTGCATTTCTCCTTGTCAACCAATCTATCTTCTTCTTCTTCATGTTCTTCCTTAATCATCTTAGGTCCCACTTTAATTTGCACAGTGATTGGGAGATTGAAAACTTCATTAGCCTCCATCCATTTGTCCACTCTATACCTTATCTCTCTGTCTCTTAGTGCCCTTTTTCTATCCTTTGAGGAAGGTGATCTTGCATGTGTGTAAAGAGATGGGTCAGTCCTACCTCACTCTAGGTTGTCGAATCGTTTGATTGTTTGACGGTGGAGGTCGGCTAAGTCCGCTTGATCCTCCTTGAGATGTTGACTAACGGCACCCAGTTGACATACCAACCAGTCTAAAGTCCGTCCAAGTTGATCCGAGTCCATGCTCTGATACCAGATGATGAAGGACGAAAATGCCGACTTTGCTACGGAGAGGACCTCCTCTCCGAAATCTAAAATTGTTCCTTGCAAAACTGAAATAAATCTGGATCTTCCCACAGAAAATCTGAAAAAAAAAGGGATTTTAGATTTTATTGCTAACTTTAGAGAAAGTAACATTAGAAATCTTTGGAGGAGAGCTCGTACAGGTAATTCAAGAGAAGGCTAAATGAGGGGGGGAAGATGGTTTGGAAGGAAGAGAGAGCACGGGAAGGCTTGGGCAGCGGCAAAGAAAAACGGGCAAGAAAAATTCTTTCCAAAACAGAGAAGTGGAATAAGAAAAAATAAAGGGATTTGGAGAAGAGAATTTTGGCTGGAGCAAAAAGGGAAAAAAGGTAATAAATGTGAGTGAAGCCAAGGTGGAGGTGATTTAATTTGGAGAGTGATTTGAGGGAATTAATGTCTTAAATCTGAATTTAAATTCATATTTGAGAATTAATGACGATTAGCTTAAATGGTGGGAGAGATTAATGGTGTGAATAATGCTAATTCGAATTCAAATTTTGGAATTCAAATTTTCATTAATGAAGAGCTCTTCCCTAATTGGAAACTGATTGATTACAAGGGAAGGATTAAGGGAGGCCGGCGGGATTTTTGAATTCAAAATTCTGAAATTTTATTTCAGAATTAATGACATCATTAAATGCCTAATTATTAAGAATGAATTAAGCAATAAATAAATTTGAATTCAAATTTGAATTTTGAATTCAAATCCTTCATTAACTTAATCCCTCCAATTTAGGAAAGGCAATTAATAATTGGAGCAATGGTGGGGGTTCTCGGTTGGGGTGTTAAAACTGGCGGTTCAATGGGAAGGAGGAAGGGGCCGGTGGCTGTGGAAGGAGGAGATGGGGTGGTCGGCTAGGAGGTGGTGGTGGATTGGCCAACGGTTGGAGGAGGGGAAGAGGGAATTAAAAAAAAGGAGGCGGCTAGGAACAATAAAGAGAAACACAAGATAAAAAGAAAAGCTAGAACCGTGAGCCTTGGACTCTTTCGAAGGCTGACGGGTGATGCGTTGCCCTCCTCCAAGGGACTTCAACTCACGAGCCCGGACCCATCCTGCGACTGGTGACACTCTCGATTTCTCTCATAGAAATCTCACTCTCGTCCTCTCTCAAGAAGAGCACAAGTGTGGAAAACATAAAATTTTCATATTCATTAATCATCCTCTTACAATAGCTTAAAGCCCTTATTTATAGGCCATAACATGAGAAAAATAGAAAATTACAAAAATGCCCCTTGGGCCATAACACTACAATAAATTAACCTAGGGGTAAAACAGGAAATAATATAAAATAGAAACTAAAATGCAGAAAATAATTCATAAATGACAACTTAAATTAGAGCCGTCGATTTACGACGCCTCCTGTGATAGATGCGCCAGATCTTCGTGCCGATGTCCGCATCAGTAAGGCTAGGCGAAATTGGATTTATTTCCGAAGAAAGAGGTGTAATTTTGGGAAGGGAATTAATTGGGTGGGCCCTTGGAATTTCGGCCAAGAGAGAGAGAGAGGGCCAAGTGTCTAGGTGCAATGTATTTGGAGTTAAGGTTTTAATTAATCAATCCATCATGATTTGATTGATTGAGTTAAATAAGAACATTTCCCAAAATAGGATAAAGAGAAAAGGAAAGATTTGAAATTTAGAGTTAAGGCTTTAATTAATCAATCCATCATGATTTGATTGAATGAATTAAATAAGAACCTTTCCTAAAATAGGATTAAGAGAAAAAAGAAAGATTTGAAATCTAAAATTGATTTATTTCAAATTCAAATCCTTTCCAAAAATAAGTTGACTCAAAAAAAGGAAAGCGGTAAAGGAATTCCAATTAACTTAAAATTCAAATGGAGTTTAATTTAGGAAACTTTCCTAAAATAGATTTTATAATTTTAGGAAAGATTTTAAATTTCAAATTGAGTGAATTTGAATTCAAAATCTATCCAAAATTATGGCAAACTAGAATAAGAAATAAATCCAAGAGAGGGTAAGGGGCTAGGGGCCGGCGGCTTGCTTGAGGTTCGGGTAAGGGAGGCGGCGACTAGGTGGAGGTGACTTGGGGAGTTTTCGGTGGAAGGATGGTGGGGATGAAGGTGGTCGGCGGCTTGGATTGAGGTGGGGTTAGGCGGACGGTTGGGTAGGAGATGAGGAAAAATAAAAAGGAAAATAAATAATGAAGAAAACCACGAACCAGACCGTCTCCAAGGTTGGTGGATGATCCAAATTCCCTCTCCTAGGGATCTCGCTCTCTCTCCAAGCACTCTCAAGAACTCAAGCAATAACACAAAATTTTTTTATCATTCAATCATTAACTTGAGAAGAAGAACATGAGGGCTATAAATAGCCTCACACAAAAAGGACTCAAAGATAAAAGAGGACCCTTCCCTTTGAGCTAACATACAACTTCCCTTAAGCGAGGGGTAAAACAGGAAAAATAATTACAACATAAATAACAAATAACATAATAAAACAAATACATGAAATAACTCAAAACACATCGACTCGATCGTAAACGTAGATCGACAGCCACGCCTCAGATATACTTTCATGCTCTGATGTGCCCATCATGGTCGAAAGAAAAACTAATTCAAATTTTTAATTTTTCTTAAACCAATCTAGGGCAAGCAAGATTACTACGACAAAAGAGTCAGAGGTTGCAAGAAAGACACAAGTTGTAGATGGAGGTCACAGCTAGTGAACGCAACGAACCACCAAAGGTCATGTGTAGCGAAGATGGATGCGAGCTCTAGAGATCATGGGGATAGCCCCTAGATGCCACAGAGCAACACATGTCATGGGCAAGCACAATGAATTTGGAATTCACCAAATTTGGATGAATTCCAAATTCACCAAAAATGAACTATAAGAGATTAAAAAATCTTTGGATATATACTTTGGATTTGTTTTACACTCAATCAAATACTTAAAATTTTAAAGCCTCTAAATTTCAAACATAATACACTAAATCAAATAAACCCTAAAAATTTTTAGTGATGTGAAAGGAGATATGACTCAATTTCTTGAATAATATAATTCTATGAAAATACATGCTTAAATAATATTAAATTTAGCTAACACTATCTTATTAACTCGTTGCTAATCTAGCAAATCTATAAAACCTCTTCCTTCCGTTGCTAAATACCATCCAAAATAGTTAAACTTGAATAAAGGTCACATAGATGATAATCAAAACGATTGTAAATTGATACAGATGATTAGGGTAGCAAGTAAATGGAGTGAAAGGAAAAGAGCAGAACAGAAAATAACAACAAAATAGAATGCAAACTTGCAAAACAACCCATAAAAAATCCAAGCCCACCTAGCCAAATCATTCATCATCATCAACAATTTGGGATCTGCCTTATGTATATTCATTCTGCATATGTTCTCGTCGAGAGATGCACAAGGAGTTGAACATACTTTGGACAGATCATTTTGCACTAGTTATCCCAATGCTACCGTTGGTCTACTCCTTTCCCTTCCTATCCTTGGATATCAATGGCACATTTATTGATTCTTCTTCTACCCTCAATTGGACAAGTTTAAATACCTAATTTTATTTCATGAACCATATCTTCAATCAATTCAACTCATACCACTCAAATATAAATATTCCCCAATCTATATTCTTGTTGATTAGACAAAAATGGTTGGGACACAGCTAACAATGATGATGATAATCCTTCTCATTTGTTTCACATGTGCATCTTAACATTCTAATTTTTGCCACACACAACTTAGCTGTCAACATCATCTTCATAGTCCAACACAAATTCATACAACATTCTAAGCCCAAGTGCAATTATAAAATTTTCACCATAAAGAATCCATGATATTTCTCAAAGCATGGTAAAAATGCCTAGCCTTAGGCATCCAACTTTAACTCTAAAAATTGCATCCTCGCCTGTGCCCCCTTTCTTCTATATGGTAGAACCAAGATCTCTACCATCAGGCAATCATACTTAGATATATCATCAATTCTTGTCGGTTTTAGATGGAAAGCAATATTCATAATGAAAAACTTTGATCATGCAGATTTTTTAGTTGCAAATCTTGTTCATAAAATTTGTTCATGACCATTCATGTTGACTCAGGCTAATTCACAAGCAAAAACTAAAAACTACAACTCAATCAGACTTGTACAAATCATCAGAACCTTCTACATCTGCCTCCATTTCTTGTTGAGTTTTTGAGAACTAAAGCTTCATTTAGCTTCCAATTTGGTTTCAAAAACCTAGAACAGCAAAATTTTGATTTGCAAGAACAAACATGCACAACCAAATGCACTAAAATGGCTTTATGTGCATGGATGGACTTACAAAGCAACTCCTCCATAGTAAAGAGTACTTTTCACCTCATGTCATGCAGCACTGAGCAACCAAGCAGTTGCTCAACATTACCAAATGAAGCTTAACACCAGCCTTGCTTTACCGCATCTTTAATAAGTACTTCATACTCTTTCCCCTTTTTTTTTCTCTATTTCGTCAGAGCCTTGAAAGGTTAAACAAATTCTTTATAAAATAATGCATCATTGTGCAGCACAACGAGGGAAAGGATCGCCTTTTACGGACCCAATGGCTAAAGTCAAGATCACAAAACACTTTTCTACCTTGAACTGTTTAAGCTCTATGAGATTCAACATATGGAATTTCAGGTAGTTAATTTGTTCAGGGAAAACATTCAGTGTAGTCTTATACTTATGTATAACCATCCTTCCAGTCAAAAGAAATTTTTAGTCTATCAAAACAAGGTGCAGTGTAAAATATTAAGAGAGAAAAAAAAAGTAATAGACAATAGTTAAATAGAAGAGTGATATGCAACTTAGAAAATGTTATTAAATAACACTTATTAGCAACTGTAATCAGAACCTGATCAATAACAATATATGTACTCGATTCATCTTTCTTCTTGAGCTCCCCAAGTAACTCAACTGCAGGCCTGAAATACAATATATTATATAACAACACATAGCACTAATGTAAGGCTAAGGAAGACAAATTGAGACTTAAACTATGAAATGTAATGTAGCATACCTAGCTAAGTTGTGCCGCACACAATACAATACAACTCTACTGCACCCATCAAACCAATAGCTTGAATCAATTAAATCATCCAGAAGCTGCTGCAACCTATCCAAATTTCCTTCATTTTGAATATTTTCCTAAAAAGAAATGCAAATTCTTATAAACATATGTAGAGACAACATTCCCTTAATTTTAGGTTCATGAGTCTGATTAAAAGAATAATACAATAACATACAATTAGGCTTATAGCAGCTTTGGGTTCAATTTTGTCACCAGCTTGCTTAATTTCATCATATTCGAGGAGTGCTTCAAACATTTGTCCATTTGAAGAAAGGGCTGCTACGAGCACACTCTTAATTTCATTCAAGTATTTATGAGATATGCCAGCATCTCGAATCACCTTGAACCAGTTAGTATTAGAGGCAAAAAGGACATTGAAAGGAGCAAATATAGGAAAGAAGAAAACCAAGTCTCAAAGCAGAAAAAAAAAAAAAAACAGAACAATTATATAAATGATTTGAAGTTGGAAGTGCAAGCTTCCAATAAATAAAACGTAAATCACTCAGAAAGAGTAATCAAGGACATTTTCTTTAAAACAAGCTTTGAGAAAAATGATGATAAAGGAACTATGTGATCGGCATGGCCAACTTCCACTACCCCAAATAAGCACTTAGGTTATCACCAGATCATTCATGAAAATGCAAAATTCAGCTATTCACCCTATTAGAAGAAAGCAAAGAATGCAAATGCATGGCAGTGCCCTCAAACAAAGCCATCCTATCAATATCAAAAGTGATGGAATGTATTCTTTATAATAGGCATAATTTTCAATCTTCTAAACTTTGAAGCAGAGATCACTTGCTATTGCGGCTCTTGTGAAGATGTTCTTTATGTTTATTAAATTGAACTTCATAGCTAATATAGGACAATACACTTAACACATCCCCCCCCCCCCAATGATGATACAGATGTAACTAGGATTTTTTCACTCCATTAAAGTGTTTTGATAACAACATCTAAGGTACGTGATGTAATATGCAACTCTGTAATAAAGGCACCTATGTTATGTTCTGAGATGAACATTGCTGAAATAAGTAAATTGCTCTAAAAAGATCGAAGAAAAACAGGGAAAAAGGTCAGTTCAGACGTTTGCAGCTTTCCATATCACTTACTAATCTTTAAAGCTCCCCGTATCAATTATTTGCACTGGTAATATACTTAGAAGCAACCCAATTTAAAAAATAGCTTGGCCATCCATCCAGCATTCTACAACTTTAATATGAACTCAAGCCAAATTATATCCCGAAAAAAGTAGTTCAAGTTTTCAAAGTTCAAGAGCAACATACGAAACATAAGCAAAGGCTGTGTAATAGCCGAACTGAATTGGTCCATATTTTTCCTGCTCGCAAGCGAGCCGAGCATCCGCCCCTTCCTTGTAGAACTGAAGCGGCTCACCTCTCTCTTTGCGCAATCAACCGTGAGCCTCTTTCCCTTCCTGTGCAATCTCTCTCCAATCACGATAATTCTCCATTAAGGCAATTTGGATACTTAGGGCATCAAAATTGTAATTTATTTTTGTGTAAACATACCATTCTTTGTTAGGGTTGTAATGCATGCCAATTGTAATAGGCTTCCTTATAACTATTTAGATTGTCAGCCCTATGTTGAATTCCTTAGCATAATCATATATGTAGTAACATTCGCTATCGTTCATAATGAATCAGCTTGGAATAAGCATAACTTTACCCTGATTTAATGCTCATTAGTTTTTATTCCTGTAAGTTGAATTTATATGTTGGAAAAGTTAAATTTATCTAATTTAGCATTGTCAAATAAAATGAACATCATTCCTGCAAATCATAGCAAATATACAAATCATATCTAACATATTGACTTATCTAATGTTTGTTGGTTATTCATAAAAGCATTTATCTAGTATGAGTGTATGCATGTCGGTAGAACCCAATTGATTTTTGGCTAGCCGGGGGGCCCCAAAGTGACAACTCTACAGGAAATCATTGGATTTCTTTGGGACGGTGTTTACCTTCCCGATATGAGTATATGATAAAATCAACAATAGATATATATGTTTAAATGTAAGAAAATATAAGCAAATATGAATTGGAAATACTAAATGACTGTAGGTCATTTTGAGGTATGATGATACCAAATGTGATTGCATTTCAGGCATCAAAATAATTGCATTGATAGTGATTTGCCACATACATTAATGTCACTAACATATTAGATTTCTGTTGTAGGAAATATGGCATGTGCAAGTACTACTTTGTTTTGATGACTTTAGGTTGCTATTTCTACCATTTGGTTGTCCATATTGCATGCCCTACTCATTTGTCATTTATGCTTTGATCAAGGTTTAAAATTGCGTAAATAAGCCTCGAGGCGGTTTTCGTCCGTGAGGCGAGGCGTAAGCCTCGAGGCGGTCTGAGGCGTAAGCCTCACGGACACAGAATTACGTAAATGAAAAATTAAGGATTTTAGCAAGAAAATAATGGCAATATTGTATCTTACAATAAAAACATCTAACTGATATATGAAAATAGTGGAAAGTAAGAAAGTAGATGCAATAAAATCATGTCCCAATGTACAAAATCACAAAATATTAGTTTAACAAAACTCCCAAAGTACAAAAAACATATAAAATGCAATCATATCCCATCACTAAATGGGTCTTCAAGGAATCTTCTTCTCCAATTGTATCTATGAATGTCATGTCATCATCATCTTTAATATGACTCACTTTTCTCTTCCCTGTTCAATAAGAGAAAAGATCATTAGCATGTTAATTGCTCATTTGATATAAATATACTGCGATAGCATATAAGAAGTTGTGGAATACCTTTACTTGATTGTTGTGCTGCAGAGCTAGTGGATGTGTGTGGTGTGGTACTAGTAGATGTGCCCATTTGATCTGCTTCGCTTCTCAAGACATCAACATTTAGATCTTCTAGCTGTAAGTCTGATAATGGAAAATCTGTCTCATCATCTATGAACCACTCATTATCAGATGACACATCATCACACACCAACGGGTCCTCATCATCCTTCAACCCCTTATTCCTCAACCTACTATCTTTTAACCTCTTGTTGTGCATTATATATACGAAGGAGTTCATTCTGAGTGTAGATAGCCGATTTCTTCTCTTTGTTTGCACTTGACTATATGTACTCCAGTTTCGCTCACACCCAGAAGAAGAACAAGGCCCAACACTCTTACAGCAAAACTCTGTAACTCAGGGGTGGAATCACCAAATTGGATCCACCATTCAACTGTTTTAAAAAAATATATATAATTAGAACTGAATAAAGTGTCTTGCATTTACCAAAAATAACTATACCTGGAGACCGTTTGGAAATGGTTGCTTTTGCTGCATTCAAACCAAAAAAACCCTCTTTATTCCGGAATAGAACAAGTTGTAAATCTGCAAGCTCCCTATCTTCCTGCTCCGGTATTAATCTTTCCATACAATGATATAGACCAAGCTTCACCTCCGGATTTGAAGATTTCTTCTCTGAATATTGAAATTGAGGATTGAGATAATATGTCACTGCATGTAGATGACGGTGTAACTGCACCTCCCACCGAGCATCAATGATATCTCAAATCTCCCTATAACTTGCCTCCTCTCCTCCCAAGTTGTGTGCAATCAACTCCTTGGCCTCATCCATAGCATTATAAATAAAACCCATACCTGGTTTCTTCTCTGCATCCACTAAGCGTAGTACTTGCACTAAGGGTCTCGTGCTCAAAATGGCATAGGTCACAGTAGCCCAAAATTTATCATTCAGAATTATCTTTCTTATTTCCTTCCCCTCACTTTTCTTCCCCCAAGCAGAGTTAAGCCATTCAGTTGATGTCAACATTGCTTCCAAAGGTTGCCTCACCTCCATCAAGCTCTGCAGTGTCAAATAGGATGTGGCAAACCTATAGATTCACAGTGCACAAATGTAAGAACTAAGAACATACAGTAGGAATGATTTGCAATGTACAAAATTAAGAACATACCTAGTGGTTGCAGGACGAATGATTTCTTTCTTTGAAAACTTTCTCATCAAGCTTAAGACCCAAGAGTGATTGTAGATGAACTTTGTAATCTTCTTCGCCCTAGAAAGAGCACTACTGTGCTGAAGTTACAAGTACCGAGCTTGTACCGCTCAGTACCGAGCATGTACCGCTCAGTACCGAGCTTGTACCGCTCAGTACCGAGCTTGTACCGCTCAGTACCGAGCGGTACTGGTTCGGTACCGAGCATGTACTGAGCGGTACCGAGCATGTATTGAGCGATACCGAGCTTGTACTGAGCGGACGAATGAAAGAAAGCCGAATCAGGAGTTATTCAAGCTTTCGTTACTGCACGCTCGGTATTGAGCATATACAATAAAAAGAATTTCAAAATTATATTATAAGAGTAATTTTGAAATTCTTTTTATTGTATATGCTCAATACCGAGCGTGCCGAGCATGTATCGCTCAGTACCGAGCATGTACCGCTCAGTACCGAGCATGTACCGCTCAGTACCGAGCATGTATTGCTCAGTACCGAGCATGTACCGCTCAGTACCGAGCATGTACCGCTCAGTACCGAGCTTGTACCGCTCAGTACCGAGCATGTACCGCTCAGTACCGAGCATGTACCGCTCAGTACCGAGCATGTACCGCTCAGTACCGAGCTTGTACCGCTTAGTACCGAGCAGTACTGGTTCGGTACCGAACATGTACTGAGCGGTACCGAGCATGTATTGAGCGATACCGAGCTTGTACTGAGCGGACGAATGAAAGAAAGCCGAATCAGGAGTTATTCAAGCTTTCGTTACTGCACGTCAAAGCCAAGGCCACAACACCGCGTACCTGCTCTTCCGACCTAACCGATGCCTGAACGTTTCCTGCACTCACAACTTCGGCTTCGTTTCTTTCCCTGCGTCGTCTCCTTCCGACTTCGTCTCCTACACTCACGGCTTCGTCTCCTTCCCTCACAGCTTCGTCTATTTCCCTCACGGCTTCTTCTCTAGTTCGTCTTTCAATTCTCACAGGAAGCCCTAATCCTATACGCGAATACACGACTCAATGCGGACGCCTCGTCCGCTTTTTTAATGGTTGATTTTAAGTAGGTAAGACCATTTGGATGAGGCGTACGCCTCACCCATAATTGCGCAATTGAGGCGCGCCTCACACAGGGTGAGGCGTACGCCTCAATCAGTGTCCAAATTGCGTGCGCCTCGAGGCGCTTTTGGATAGAATTGCGCAGAGGCGCGCCTCAAGGTGCGCCTCTTATTGCGCAATTTTAAACAGAGACTTTGATAGATAGTAGTTACTTATTGAGTTTGATTTATCAAACTCACCCATTGTCTGTTTTCAGTAAGTCCTACAGGGGTGTTTGGTGGATTGACACCTCATGAGCAGAATTACTAACAAAAGACTGTTTTGATATTTATTATTTTATAGTAGTTTATTATGTTTAAGTTTTCTGAAGGTTGGATAGTTTCTTTCCTGCTTTTTGTTCTATTTATATTCATGTTGTCTTGTATCAGAACTACTGTTATTTGGATATATATGTTATTTGAACTTCTATTAAGGAATTGACTATTTATTTCACTTCCTCTTTTTACTCTGATATGTGTGTGTGTATATATATATATATATCATGTTATATCTTTTGTATATATATACTTCTCTTTGTAAATACAAAACAGGTCTTTATATCCCTTCATCATGTTCCATGTTGTCGAGTTATACCGCCTTCCGGACCCAAGATGTGACAGAGTGGTATCAGAGCCATTCTATTTGTATTTGATATTCCTTGACTCCTTATAATGGAGTAGTGGGTTATATTATCTTCTGGACCCAAGGTGTGACACTATGCATCCCAGAGATAGATGTTATTGGCAAATATTGGTCAATTCAGAATATTAAATAACCTGAATCCATCTTCATATAGACTAGATCACAAAAAAAAAAAAAACTCATTTGCATCACAACCATCATTAATATGCAAAGTTGTCTTGTTTATAGCAAGATTATGAGACCCTTCCTTGTCATAAGCACACTTCTTAGAGTAATAAAATCAACACCCCTTGTCGCTTTGTTAATCAAGATAGTATGCCCAATTTACTAGAAGTTCATTAGACATCAAATTTGAAGAACATTTTGACTAAAATAACATGGATTTCTAAAACATTTAGGTGGGCCCATCAAGATCCTTCTCTAAGTGATATAAGAATAGTTGTTTGGCTTGTTGGCTTCCTAGGGCTATCTTTTAAATCCCCCACACTAGGACTCTTCTACCAGAGATTGTTTTAAGTCCTGTATAACCCTTTATTGCACTCATTTTGGATAGAGCAATAATTTTGTGGGTGTTATAAGATCCACCTCAAGCAGCTCTCCCTAACAGTCATAGAATTATAAACCCCAAAATTCGATCAGTTCGCTTGGCATATGTCCTTTGTGACACTAAAAGTCATGCCTTTCGACATCCCTCTCTCCTTGTTGTGGAGCTCCAATCAAGCAATCCTTTCAAGGAGTATAAACACCATTTCCTCTAATAAATAGCTTTTTCTACAATTATAATGTCTATCTTTGAGATCCTCTCCAAAATTTCCCTAGCTATTTTAGAGTAGTAAGTTTCACGCCGCACAACGACCCCTCTCGATCGAAAAAGAAGCAAACAAACTTTTCTATTAAATTTTTGTATACCATAATTTCTAATTACAAAAATTTTAAAAATTAAAACAATTCGCTAGAACTAAAGTTCCAAAGTTTTTCATTTATTTAACTACAGAGCTTCTAATACACATCAATATTCCTTTGTAGAGCATCAAAACTTTCATCACATACATATAAGTTTATGTTTTATCTTACACAAAATTGTACACACTAAAAATGGAGTAGTCCATCAAAATATACTCTTCATTTAGGTTCTACTTTGTCCATTACTTTATCTAAAATAACATTCAACAAAATATCGCTTGAACTTAGATGCTTAGTAAGATAAATAACTCTAATGCATAAATCAAATATTTGGGATCATGTTTCCATCAAACTCGCTGGCATAAAAGTTACTGCTGACTTGTTGATTATTGTCAATCCTTGATTGCGGTATCATGTATCACACCATTACTATTAACTCATAGGGAAATTACAAAGGATGGCAAATGTGATACTATCTGATGCAGACAAACTAGATTGAAAAGCCTAAAAAAGGAGAACGATGGGCAAAACTATACCAAACTCGATTCAAATAGTAGCAATCATCTATGATATCAAAAACCGACGGATAAAACGAGAAGAGAGATCAAAAGAAACAAAAGAAATATAAAAAGACGCTATCCTCAGAACAACCGACAGAACGGTTCCCTCACATGCATCGAAATGTACATTAAGTAAAGTATGTGCTTAGGGCTAGCAAACCGATGGTCCACCACAGCAAGATAGTCCAAACGTCCAACCAAACTCCTCCAGCAAATGCTCCCAAATCAGCCAACAAACACCTCCAAAGCTCAAGAAGAAAAATACAAATGGAGTGAAACTTGCATAGAGAAGAAAGAGGTAAGAAGCCCAGACGAAATAGAGGAGAAGAAGAAGTGGACAAAGCTCTCAAGCTTTTCCAAGAAGAAGAAAACCCTCAGGTTTTTTAAGAGACAAAGCTCAACCAAATTCAACAACATTTGCCTTCAAAAATCATCTACTACATATAGGCAAGAGAGGGGAACCAAACAGCCATATCACCTCCAAATAAGCCAATAAGATTTAGGGAAAAGAAAGGTCAACAGACACTTCAACAATTCCCAAACGGCAAAGCAAAACAGAGGAGGGAACTCACGGGAACCAAGCAGAAAACCCACGGAACCAAGCAGAGAACCGCGGAACCGAGTAGCCCAGCACAGAACCAATTAAGCAGCCAGCCGCAGAACCGAACATCCAGCCACCGGAACCAAAGGGACAAGGCACGAGAAATCACCCAGCATAGGGAAATGAGAAGAAAAGGGGGAGGAGAAGAGGCAAGTCCACTCTAAATGGAATCCTTGATTTAAAGCATACCTTTTTGGAATAATGAGCTAGGAAGCTCAATAAATCTCCCAATAAATGAACTAAACTTCAGCTCAACATTAATGAGCTAACAACTTAGGAAAATAAAGCTCAACTCCAATAAACCACCACCTCCCAACATCATCATAAGCTCAAACCGAGAACCATAAGCCAACCCGAGAACTAGCAACAGCCCAAGGGACCAAACAAGCTAGCAAACCAAAGGTCTAACAAAGCCCAAGCACAACCTTCCATGATCATTGGATGCCTTCCATCATTGGATAGCTAAAAAAATATAAAAACTAAATAAAATACTAATGTTCAATATTTGAAAATGAAAATACAGAAATTATGAATGCATCACTATCGCACATCTGCCTCAACAAATTTGATGGGATTTAAGTTGATTTATAGGCATCTGCATATTGTTAGGAATTTATTTTCAATAATATACATGAAGCATCGGCATATCAACATTAAAAGGTAGCAAATTCATGCATGTGAATTTGAACATAATGATGCTATAATAAAGTGATTACAACATATAAGATGCAACAAAGTCCATTCACAACTACCGAGATGAAAAGCACAAATTCATGATTTATGATTAAATTCATGATTAAGAGAATTCACAGGAAGAACAAAATCATAATTAAAACTAAAATAGATTTACAATTATAGATTTAAAAATGAAAGAAATTTTAAGGATAATAAGGTTTACCTGTTTAGCCTTTTCAAATTTCCCGAAGTTAGCATATGCATTAATTAGTGCCATGTAAACATATTTTGTTGCCTGAACTCCTTCGTGTTGCATTTCAGCATGATACTGCAAGCATACCCAAAAAAAACATTTGATATATAGTCCAATCCGTAGCAAAATTGGCATCCAAATGAAACTGTGGTATGTTGTAACAGGAGGATGCTTATGACACTTGACAATATGTGCAAAATAACCATATAAGCATGAAAATTTCTAAAACAATTGGAAGGCACTCAATGATCCATATAGATGAAAGAGATTTTTTTTTCTAATAATTATAATGCTACTATATCAAATAAACATAGCATCCAAGCTTTTTTTTTTTTTTTTTTTGGCGATAAACTCATTAATTAATAGAGGTGAGGTGCGGATTGAAAGAGTTAAACAGAAAAGAGGAAAGTAGCAGAGACAGAGGATCGAAAGCGGAAATAAGGAAAATATAGATTCAATGTATAAAAGCTTATTACAGAGCCCTTAATATAGACTAGAGAATGGTACAGCTGTAAATAAATGAAGATACATAAATGTATTACAAAGTTATGTGCTAATATCCTCCCGCAAACTAATCATTCGTGGAATGAATGGTTAGTTTGGACCGTAATTTGCTGAAGCGAGCTGGCGTGAAGGCTTTAGTGAAGATATCATCGACTTGATCGATTGACGGTATGTGTTTGATTTCAACATGGCCGGAATCAATGTGTTGACGTATGAATTGATAATCAATCTCGATGTGCTTCGTCCGTGCGTGAAATACCGAATTCTTTGCGATGGCAATTGCCGAAATGTTATCACAATATATTGGTGTCGGTAAATCCTGCGGGATTTGAAGTTCGGCGGCTAGACGTCTTAGCCAAATGACGTCCGAGGTTGCGGCAGAGAGGGCGCGGTATTCTGCTTCTGTTGAAGACTTGGCCACTGTGACTTGTTTCTTGACGGACCAAGAAATAAGGTTAGGTCCTAGGAAGGTGCAGAAGCCTGATATAGATTTCCTATCTGAGTTGTCGGATGCCCAGTCCGTGTCAGTAAAGGTGTGTAGCTTGAGATCTCCGGTTGTGATAGGTAAGCCGAAGGAGATGGTTCCCTTGATGTATCGGAGCACTCGAGTAAGATCTTTGTGGTCTTGATTGGTCGGGTTAGACATGTGCTGGCAGACACGATTTGTTGCAAATGCTATGTCGGGCCGAGTTATTGAAAGGTATTGGAGCGAACCTGCAAGACGACGATAAAGAGACGGATCAGGCAAAGGTGTATGGTCCTGTATTAATTGTTTTGAGGTTGGCGTGATGGGTGTAGGGGAGGCTTTGCAGTCGGTAAAACCCGCGGTCTGTAGTATTTTGCGGGCATAATGTTCTTGTGTAAGGAGGACGCCTTGATTGGTCTTCTGGACTTGAATTCCGAGAAAGAGAGAGATGGCTCCAGGTTGTTTGAGAACAAAGCGGGAATTAAGATCACGGATCAGAGTTTGAATTGCGGCTTGATCGCTTCCTGTTACAAGAATATCATCTACATAAATTAGAAAATATATTTGAATATGAGATGTTGTAAGAATTAGTAAGGAAGGATCTGATCGGATGAAACGAAATTCGCGAGCTTGAAGAAAAGAGGTCAGTGTTTTGAACCACTGTCGCAGAGCTTGTTTGAGGCCGTAGAGAGATTTGTGCAGCTTGCACACCGCATTTGGCGAATTTTGATCAACGAATCCCTGCGGTTGACGCATATAGATATCTTCAGATAGGTCTCCGTGTAGAAAAGCATTGGAGACGTCAAGTTGCAGAACAGGCCATGTCCGATTGATTGCCATCGTGAGGAGCATGCGAATTGTCGGCATTTTCGCTACGGGGCTGAAAGTTTCATTGTAATTTTCACCGTGACGTTGCTCGTAGCCTAAGGCTACAAGCCGAGCCTTGTAGCGATCCACCTGACCGTTCGGTAGGAGCTTTGTTTTAAAGGTCCACTTGCAACCTAGGATGCGTTTATTGGCAGGAGCGGGAACCAGTGTCCATGTATGTTGTTTTTGAAGAGCAGTGAATTCCGCCTCCATAGCCTGTTTCCAATGTTGCTGTGTGCTTGCTTGTCTGTAGGAGGTAGGAGTCGAAGTTGATTCAAATGTGCCAGTCAGAGCGTAGTGAGGGTTGGGTTTGACGATCCCAGACTTTGAGCGAGTTTGCATATGATGAATTGGGCGTTGAGGTGGAGAATCGTTGGTAGCGATGGACAGGTTGGGCAGAATCTGTTCGGTTGTAGTAAGGAGCGGCGGTTGTTGTTGAATTGAAGTTGTGGTTTGAGCTTGTTGTTTGTTTTAAATGGGTGCGGTTTGTGGCGGCAAAGTTGAAGTAGGTACAAGTAGTAGTGGAGGAGTGGGATTGAAAGTGATGGCGGGATCAGATTGAGTGTGAGAGGGAGGAGTGTTATAGGGAAAGATGTGTTCGTGAAACACCACGTGTCTTGAAATTTGCATTTTCTGAGTGGCAAGGTTGTAACACTTATATCCTTTATGCGTAGGAGAGTAACCAAGGAAGATGCTGTCATGCGAACGTGGCGAGAATTTGTTCATGCTGTACGGTTGCATCCACGGATGACAGAGACATCCAAAGACACGAAGATGATCGTAGCTTGGATCTTTGTTGTATAGACGTTTGAACGGAGACTGGTGACGCATGGATGACGATGGTAAACGGTTGATGAGATAAATGGCAGTGGTGACGACCTCGGGCCAGAATTGAGTGGGCACGTTGGAGGAGTGAAACAGTGCGCGAGTTAGTTCAAGAACATGACGATGCTTTCGTTCTGCTATGCCGTTCTGCTCGGGGGTATGAGGGCAGGAGAGACGGTGTATTATGCCATGATCTTGAAGATAGTTCCTGAACGCTGAGCTGATATATTCGCCTCCACCGTCCGATTGCAGCTGTTTAGGGGTACAACCAAACTGATTTTGAATAAGGCTGCATAAAATTTTGAATTTGGAGAAAGTTTCTTGCTTAGTTTGCATAAAATAAATCCATGAAAACCTTGTAAAGTCATCTATAAATATGACATAATAGCGAAACCCGGCATTGGAGGTCGTAGGAGCCGGACCCCATATGTCCGAGTGAATTAATTCAAAAGGAAAATTTGTCACAGAATTTCTTTTATTAAAATGGAGCTTGTGGCTCTTAGCTACATTGCAAGAACTGCAAAAAGAATTTAAAGAAGACACATGAGGAATGGGGATAGTTTTTGCTAGAGTTGCAAGAGTCCGGTTGTTAGGATGGCCTAAACGAGCGTGCCAAAGATTGGTAGTAGTCGCGGTGGTGTGAAGAGCGGCAAACGAAACATCTGGGGCTGGTCGTATGTAGTAGAGTCCTTTATGAAGCCGACCACGTAGAAGAGGGTGTTGATCCTGTGAGTCCTTCATTTCAAAACCATTAGCGTCAAAAGTGATAGATATGGAATTGTCAGACGTTAGTTTAGATACATAAAGTAAATTGTGGGTAAGAGAAGGAACGTGAAGAAGATTGCATAAGCGTAGCTTACGAGGGGTGTCTGGTAGCGGGAGGAGTCCTTGCCCGGAATTTTGAATGGGCAGGGAAGATCCATTTGCTACCGAGACAGTGTCTGTACCGTAGTAAGATTGAGGGTATTGAATATTGTTGTTATCCGGTGTTAAATGAGCTGAGGCGCCGGTGTCTAGTATCCAATCCTGGGATTGTTGCCCGGTTGGTTGAGCAAGCAACGCGCGCGTGAAGGTGATGTTGTGGGCGTGTACTTGAAGTTGCAACGATGCCAACAATTGATGGCAAGATGTCCAATCTTTCCGCATATCTGGCATGTTGGACGTTGGTTCCCTGAAGAGTTGGTAGTGGTGTTCGGCTGAGACACAAATTGCGGAGGATTGTTCGGGTTCTTGTTGTTCTTGGGAGGTCGACGGTAGGACCGACCACGATTTTGATTTTGAGAGGTTGCATAGAGAGCCGAGTGATCTGTAGCGGATTCTTTCAGAGCTTCTTGATTAACATGTATCTCCTTGCTGCAGAGGAGGGAATACAGTGAGTCAAGATCGGCCGGTTGAGGGGAAGTACGAATGTACGTTTTGAATGAATTGTATGTCGCCGACAGCCCATTGAGGATGTAAAGTGTTATGTCTTCGGGATCGACGGTGGAGCCGGAGGCGGCGATGTTGTCAACGATGGTCTTGACCTGGGTAAGATATTGCTGCATAGATTGATTCTTCATCTGTATATGGTGAAGCTCGTTCTTTAGTTGGATGACGCGGGAACGACTGGCGGGCTGAAGTCGGCGTTCAAGAATCGTCCAGACTTCTCGTGCAGTGGTTGCCGTGATGACATAAGGCAAGATGGAGGGGGAAATTGCCGAAAACAAGGTGGAGATCAGAGTGCTATCGGTGAGCATCCAGGTCCCGTAGGCAGGGGATGTGGTATCGGACGGTGGCTGAGACGTGCCGTTGAGATGTCCGACAAGACCGGTGGCGGTGAATTGTTGGAGAATCTGGATTCTCCAAATAGCATAGTTATCAGTGGTAAGAGGGTGGGGAAGAAGAGTCTTGATGTTAGATACTAGGAATTTGAGAGGTGCTGGGATGATAGGTTCGGCAAGATTTGCTCCGGCGAGATTGGTGGAGGAGGGTGGGAGGGAAGAAGATGATTCTTGGTCCCCCATAGATGGCTCTTGATACCATGAAAGATTTAAACAGGAAAGAGGAAAGTAGCAGAGACAGAGGACCGAAAGCGGAAATAAGGAAAATATAGATTCAATGTATAAAAGCTTATTACAGAGCCCTTAATATAGACTAGAGAATGGTACAGCTGTAAATAAATGAAGATACAGAAATGTATTACAAAGTTATGTGCTAATACGGATCACCATGGCCCAGCAAGAAGCAGACTGCACAGTAAAGTGTAATTAAAGAGGCAAAATGCTCGAACCATTGTTGATTTGTTGTGAAATGTGTTCCTCAATTAACAGAAGCATGCGGTTTGTTTGTGATTCCTACATCAAAGCTAAAAAGCCCTATGTGTGTTGTATTTTGCATTACCAGTTGACAAATAGAGAATACACAAAACTGAAAATATGTAATTCAGAGAGAGAATCTGCAACCCAACTTCACAATTTCACAATTAAAGTGAATTACAAAAACTAGAACTAGGTGACTTATAAACATAATCTACAGCTCAGATTCACACATATGCATTATTATCATTTACCACACTTGCAATCATATAAACCACGATTTTGCCTAGAATGAACAAGAAGAATCGGAGCTTTTACAAAGGTTTAAGGTATTTCCACAAATACTACCAGCGAACCAGATCTAGTGTAAGTTTCCAAAGCAGTTCTAATCCGTACGAGAAAACTTCTTTAAAGGGGGATTTTAAAGCCAATTTATAATTCTCCCTATTGACTCTACAGTAAGGCATAATTGGATCACTCCCATGATACTCTTCAAGCAGAGCACACTACCTCTCATTGCACCGAAGGACTCGGCACCATGCAATATCTACAATCCAAGTTATTATTTAAACTGAATACCTAAACGAGACCTGTATCATAAATATTTCCCTCTATAGTAGTACCATCTAACCAGAAAATACAACTAACACTAAATATTGGCATCCCTAATACAATTTTTTCCTCACTCTGAATGTTACGATGATAGGAGCTATCACTCAAACAAACTCTATACTGCATAATTCACATGACCAGCTAAAGTCTTCCAAAATTGTTGTGGAATTTTTCTTGCTTAAAGATAAGTCTATTTTCCCAAAATGTGATACACTAGCGGAGATGACGAAATACTTGAAGCAACCCTTGAAGTTGCACAATACAGCTTTTACGTCAAGGGGGCACCTTGTGGGGATAGGGGAGTTAATATTCACTATATAAGGAGGATGAATCAAGGGCAAGTGGTTTATAAAATTAAAATTGGGAGGGAATTATTTAGGAAAAGGAGGCTGATTTGAAATTAGATTAGGGAGAGAATTAGTAAAGATTTATTTAACGAAAGATGACTGATTTGAATTCGGATTTGTGAGGGTATTATGAATGATTTATTTAGGGGAAAGAGGGCTGATTTGAATTCAGATTTGGGAGGGAATTAGGAAGGTTTTATTTAGGAAAAGAGGGTTGATTTGAATTCAGATTTGGCAGGAAAATATGATGGTATATTTGAGGGTAATTAAGTTATTTTATTTTTAGGATGTGAGTTATATTTGCTGTAGTTTTCTTAGGAGTTGTTCCTGGCGGTGTCTAGGGTTTGTGGGAGAGCTGATCTACCTCTCGAACAGTAGATCACATGTATTTTTTATTTAAGTTGAAGAGATAATAAAAAATCAATCATTGTCTTCGTATTCTAGCAATTTTCTTCCTATCTATTTGTTGTTTTTACTTCCGGGACGCATCAACAACACAAAATCTACGGAGTCTTCTAGCTCAACATTTCAACAACGAAAGAAATCGTGAGCAAATCTAGAGGATTTTAGTATCCCCATAACGCTTGAACCCTGCATCGCCAGATGTATCCAAAAATACAAAAATCACTCCCATAACATGAAAAATAGCACCCCAACCCAAGTTTTAGACACAGCATCTCATGAAATAAAAATACCCAAACTTAAAATCTTACACACACCATTATTTCTCAAATACATATTGTGGATTCCTCGTGTAGTGTGTGGGAGAGGCATTGGATCATACTATCTCAGAGGTCGAAAACAATCATAAAAATTTTCCTTTAAGGGAAACTAAATCATGCATGCATTTATCTTTGGAGCACTTTATGAAGAGGGAAGACCATATAAAGTAGGAGGTTAAAAGGCAACTCACCCCATGAACTAAAAAGACAAATATGTTTAACTAAGATAGAGTTTATTTCAACTCTAGATATAATTTACCATGGATACAAACCTCCATGATTAATTATATCTTGAGTGTGAAACTCAAGGAAAACTCTCAATTCCAGATATTCATTTGCATTTATGATGAGGATTTGGATGTTTATCCTAACCAATGGAAGATAAGCTTAAGGGTTGTTCATCACATCAAGCCCCACAACGAGGTAAAAGCAAAAGGAAAAGAAGATGGCCAGATGACGCCAACGGGTGATATAGATATGCAAGGATTATAGCTCACAAAGCGAGGAAAGCCCAATATAGGACTACTCGATATTAGCTCCAAGGAATGAAAATTGAATGATGGGCATATGTTTCCGGAAGGAACCATAAGGAAGCTGCCTAAACTAATAAAGTAGTTTAGCACTACGATAAAATCTCCTATAATCCAAATCACATGAAAAGTCCCAAAAGGGCTAACAACAAGACTTAACCTTTGGAGAGGATGGAATTCCTTCTAACTCTTCAAAGATTTTCAAATTTTGATGCCAATTCTCAATGAAATAAAAGTAGGCTAGCTAATAATGAGTAGATTATGCATATGATGGACTACAAATGTAATATACAAATACAGTGATTCTAACTCTATATATTGATGTGACTCAAGTCATACAATATGTTTTTCGACCAGGCTCAATCAAATAGGCCCAAGGCATATGACTTGAATGCCTGCATGTAAACGCTGACACACCTTTATGCTAAGTCATGGCTATAAAATGTATATTTTACAATTTTTAGTCAAAAATGGCAAAGGATAGCATTAAGAAACAAGCTTAAATTGATTTTTAGCTCTTAAAGTCTTGTTAGAGGACCTAAGAATTTCATCCAAAATGAAAATAAAAGGGAAAACACAAGAAGGTAACAAAGAAATGTAGCATTTTTTAAATCTTTAGGTAAATCTAATAAAACCATAAATAGAGGAAATGTGAATTGGAAAGAAGAATTGCATTAAATATTTAAGTTCTTACACTCTCAGTCTTTATCCTACTCTCTCCAACAACCAAAGACACACATCAAATACCTATTTTACTATAATGAAATTAGGATACTACCATAGCATTTAATATTTTCAAATTATTATTACAATAAATCAAATAATTTGTATGCCTATTATAACAATAAAGCAAATATTTTGCAACTCCTAAGGAGATTGGAATCACAAAGAGGGTTACATGTAAAAAGGTGGTGGATGAACAACATGACAAAAATTGCCCATCTCCCTACAACTCAGATTGAGAGCCTGTATACTCATAATCAACAAATACACAGCAAGATGATCGTATAAATCAGCATGCGAGTGTAATGAGTCTTGTGAATCCTAAAGGGCATCCACAAATTGCCAGCTCAAGGAAGCCAACAAGCTAGTGAAAGCGGGGCAACAAGTTAAAGTCAACTGTCAAGTTTGGCATTGCATGTGGGAAGGTAAAGAGTTTAACTTATGGAGCATAAGTGTGTGCATAAATTTTTGACATGTCGACGAATATAAGTTGGTTCAGGCAAGCTAGAGTTGTCACGCAGGAGAGAAGTCGTCCCAGTGTGGCATGTAGACATGTCTCCTAAAATCAACGAGTTTGCCTTGCAAAAGGCAAAAGCTTCCAAAAAGATAGCAAGTAGGTGAAGTTCAAGTTGTTGGCTCAATGGGTCTAGGTGCAGGATATGCAACAAGACCAAAATGGCTAGAAGCGCACACCCGAAAGATAATGGGAAAATAGCATAATGAATACTTCCTACGATACTCCAATCGTAGCAAAAGAAATACTACATGTGGGCCATGTGGCCTCCCAAGATGCGGGAAACTAAGACCAAGAGAGGAAAGAAATTGATGACCACAGGAAGTAGTTCTACTAGGCTAAAAGGGGTTGAATAGGCAAGGAGGGTAGGCAAGTTATGGACCAACAACTAGGAAATTCAAAAACTAAAAGGTTGGAGAGCTCAAAGTCGGAGGGTTCCCAACAAAAGGAAATAAAAGTCAATGGAAAACAACCAAGCAACCAGCAACCAATTAAAATTCAAATTTCTAGGGTTTAAGGGTCAAAGGATTGTGCAGCCTTTGGTATCTCTACAGGTCAAGGTTGTGTAAGATGGTGAGCTGGAGGAGAGTGTGGTTAATGAACCTTAGCTACCACGCCACAAAACAAAATAGAGGGATAAGCACAACATTTTCTTGGTTTTGTCGTTTTTAGCATTGAAAAAAGAAAGATTTGGCATAGAAGAAAACAAAGACAATGCATGGCTCAAGGAGTGACATCAGTGAAGAGGCAATCCCCTCGAGCCCAATAGCTTTGAAAAGTTAATTTTGTTTGATCTTGTTTGTTGAGGCGCACAAGAGGTAGGAGATCAAGTCGCCAGCTTAGTATTAAAGGTGACATGAAAATCAACAAGAGATGTCGAGAAGGCGACTTTCTCGAGACAACTTGTCAAGTTCTCAACAAAATTCAAGTAGTCGAAAAAGAAGAGAAGTCAAACAATGAGGAAGGCAACTCTGAGATGAAGCCCGCCTAAATCGGAAGTCAGCAAAGGGAATGTCAAGATGCTAGAAGGTTGATTTGAAATTGATCATTGGAGAAGGATGATTGAAAGTCTGATATAGAGGATAACTTGTTGAATTGCTAGTAAGTCAAAATCGCAACAAAGGCATAATGATGTGAAGTGAAAAAACGATATCTTCAAGGGAAATCGCCCAAGGGTCGAGCAGGCATTTTGGCAAGATGATAAGGAACTTGTTACTAAGGTAATGAGAGTCTCTGATAAAAAAAAAAAAAAAACAAAACTGCACTGAGTGCAAAGTGAAAAGAGGGTGGTCATCCATAGAGACGACGAAAAAAAATCATCAACATGAAGTCAATGGCTAGATTTCAACGATAAGAGTTGATAGGCCGAGGTTTTAGACCCTATATTTCAAAATGATGGTGTACTTGGATCAACAAAAAAACCTAGAACAAAGTAGACGAACAAAGACTAAATCCAAAAAGGAGGTCAACACATATGTCAATTAAATGATTTAAAACTAGAAAATAATGACTCATTATGACACATGAAAGAACATGTTATGCACCCATCAATCATTACATATGTACTATGCACACATAAAAAACATCTCATAATATATATCACTTATGTTTGTATTGTTGTCCTCACCTCTTGGTAGTTGTCGCCTAATTGCCACACACTCTACAAAGCCATGCAACCTAATGTAATCTTCCTTGAGTTTCCTTCATGTGATAAAAACAAGTTTTATCCTGCCAACATACTATAGGTAGGCCATGTCTCCATCAATCTCCCCCTCACAAATAATCTCTCACTCTATATTTTTGTCAACACTCTCGAGCTTATAAATTACATCCTTACACAAAAGTAAATTATTCAAATTTCCTAAGCTTATGACGTATTTTATTGAACACTGTATCACAAAGTGTTGATAAAATGGAGCTAAATAGCATAACAATTATAAAGCATAATCCTCATCATCTGCAAACACATCAATGTTACCTTTCTGCATGGGCAATAAATATAACTTTTGCTTCAAATCTATGTTGCACCGATACGGATACGGCGATACGGATATGACACGATACGGATACGGGACACGCCAATTCTTAAAAATATAGGATAGGGATACGGCACGGATACGGCATTATAATATATTAATAATATATAAAAATTAAGAAATTAATCAAAGTGTAATATTTGAAATGATAAAAAATTTTGAAAAAATTAAGTATTAAATATTTAAATGTCTAGTACAACAACAAGAACAAGAAGATAAATTGTCCAACACATGAAATTTCAACTATTCAATAGAATGAATGATAGGATTAGCTTCTTCAGTAGTTTTTCTTTGAGTTTCTATGTAATCTTCAGTAAATATCATAGCTTCTAATTCAGACTCATCAAGTGAAAGATAAAGATTAGCAATTTCTAATATTCTCATATCCTCAAGAGATTCAAATCCATCTCCAGCAACATCCCACATCCTATTATACCTTCCATATAAGTTGGAGTTTTCCTTGAGAGAAGTCGAATGTTTATATGCACATAAACTAAATCTTCATCCCGTTGTGGAGTAATTTTATTTCTCTTCATTGATTGGATGAACGAGTATGTGCTCCAATTTCTTTCACAACAAGATGAGGATGAAACTTGGCCAAACAATTTTATGGCGATTGTTTGAAGTAGGTGCTGAAGCTCCATGTATAATCCACCACATCTTCGGATCAATTCTCCACCGATCACGCAATGACTCTTGGTCACCAAAGTCCTCTAAATAACCAAAAAAATTAGCAAGCTCAATATTAACACTTCTTCTCTCCTCCTCATTTGAAAAATAATGCTTCAAACATGTCTTCCTCATATTTGAAATTTCTAAATCTTTCTATGGAGAAACTCTTTGAGGATCCTCTTGAAGTCATTCTTTAGTTGATTGTCTTTAAAAAATATTAAAATGAAATAATGAAAAAATGTTGAAATTACTAAACAACAAATTGTTAATTTATAATGAAAAATATTGAAATTTACCTGGGATTTAGTGAGTGTGCCAAGCAATGTAAAGGTGTATTACTTTTGCTTCACTTATCTTCTAGAATAGCATAAATAACATCCCAGAAGCTTGAGTCTTCATGAAATGTCTTCCTCTCATGTCTATATATAATTTATTTTACTTTGGCAAGCATTGAATCCTACATCCATAAATGAGATGTAAACAAGACTTATCCGTATCAGCTACTCTCAATATCTCATAAATTGGATTTGTGAAATTTATTATGTATTCAATCTCATGCCACCATAAATCATCTAAAAGCTTTTCTTTTATATATCTAGCCTTTCCAACATCATCTTCCCTATAACATGACCATTTGTCACTGATCACCATAGCTTGAAGAGCATTTTTTATTTTTTTGAATCTTCTCAACATCACTATAACTGAGGCAAACCGAGTTTTGGCAACAGCAAGCATCTTCAAATTAGAGAAATCATTGAACATAGAGTCTCATGGAGTGATTCATAATAAAATTCCTAATTACAACTGCATCTCCAGCAATCACTGTTATCCAATGACATTCATTGTAGGTGATTTCGTTTGCCTCGATATTCTTAGCTGCACAAATTTTCTTCAAGGCAAGATTAAGCGTATGCACAACACATGGTGTCCAAAAAATATGAGAATTGGCTTGCTCTACAAGTAGACCTGCAGCTCTACAAACATATGCATTATCAATAATGATCTGGATGATGTTTGAAGGCCCCACCATCATGATAACTTCTTTGATTAAATTAGAAATGAAGAACTTATCCTTGTATTGTCCTTCACATTTTACAGCTTTGATGAACATATGATAACTCTCTGTTATAGCCATGAAGTTGATAAGTGGTCCTCTTTGTGGATCTGTCCACCCATCACATGCAACATGGCTTCAAATAGACTTTGTACGAAAGGTTTATGATCATGAACAATAATTTCATCTTAAACCATAAACTATAAGGAATTATCATCTCTAAAACATTCATCCACACCTTATAAAGTTATAAATGCTTTTTCATCCATCTCGATTCTTCATCTTCATACATCATCATATGCACCTTCAAATGCTTAATAAAAGCCTTCACAATCAAAGGCATCTTCAAATGCCCCATAAGTACGTATAAGAGATATAATTGGACAAAAACTAAACATCATTTAGTTCTCTAAAGGACAATTATTTGACAAATCAAATTTCTCAATCTTGACCTTCATAACCATCAATCAACAAAACCTTAGCTCTGAAGTGGTTTCATGAATGACATAGGGGTGTTAATAAATGGCCCGAGCTGAAAAATCTAGGTTTGGTTTACCCATTTAATAAACGGGTCGGATTAGGATCGTACATTTTGACCCATTTATTAAATGAGTCGAGTTTGTGTTGACTCGCCAACTTGATTTTGACCAAAAAATGACTCATTGATATTTTTTTCTTAAATTTTTTATTTATTATTATAATCTTCTTTTTTGTCAATTAATTTAAAATCTATGATTAACAAGCTAATAAAAATATTTTTAAATAAAACAAATTATCAGATTGATAGCAAGTTGTGTTCGGGTTCACATTTGTTACACGTTTATTAAATAGGTAGGGCTCAGGTTGACCATACTCGAATTAGGTGAATTTTAGGTCTGACCCAAACCCGACCTATTGAGACCTGTTTTGACACCACTAAAATGATGATGCCAAATAACTCAAAGGAGAACCGTAACTAGAATTAAGAATGGTGTCTAAAGTAAACATAGATAAGAACAAGAACACAACACAAAGAACACGAAGATTTATGTAGTTCTTCTTCTACCAAACTTATATACAAGAATCTTAGTCATCAAGAGGGTATGTTGATGAGAAATAAGAAATATAAAAATCGCTTGCCTAAACCCTAGCTAGAGCATCTATTCTTATAGCCGCAAAGTTTCTTCCCATGCAGGCCATCATAAATAGAAACATAAAACTTGAAACTTCACGGGTTTGTTTTAGTGCATACAAATCCAGATGAATCGAATTGGACATGAGTTTCCAAATCATTTTAAGTCTCTGCAATTTCAAAGGAAAGCTTCTATCCTTAATAGGGGCAGAGAGTATTAGAGGCAATTTACAAGGATGCAGACAAAGCAAATAGAAAGATAAGTATTTTCATTTATGTTTTTGGATGGAAGAGTTAAAATAAACATCTAAAGAAACAGTACTTTAAGAAAACCAATCTTAAATAGATATTCAGATATTCATAAGAAACTCATAAGACTAAGAAAAGAAAACTTATAACGTTGTAATAGAAGAAAAGGATACAGTGAAACAAAAGTTTATTAATAAGTAAACCTTGACAATATCTTCTTCACTTCCACAGTTGGATATCAAGTAACTGTAAGTCTCCGAATCTGGCTTAATATCCAAATCTTGCATTTGCTGGAGAACCATCAAGGCACCATGATTGTTTTTCTAATCAAAGTTCGTCAATAAAGCTTAAATTAGACCATCTAGTAAAACATTAGCATGGCTCAGATATACTCAAATAGGAATCCAAAAAAAAAAAAAATCGAACATTAGAAGTTTAGAACAATCTAAAGTACTCACTTCAATCGGCTCTCCATTACACAAAGAAACAAATACAATGCATATTGCAAACCACAAGCAAGATTCAAAAGCTTTCAACATGCTTCATATAGGTTCTTAAAGAAGAAACATTAAAATGTATTCTTTTCCTTCAGAGAATTGGCAAAAAGTTTTAAGTTCAAGATAGTAATTTCTTCAGTGTAAGCTGGTAGTGCTGGAAAATGCTTTCATTGATAAAATGTAATTTATTCTAGCAATCACTTGGTCAAATGACAACAACTGAAAAACCTGAAGCTCAATAGGTTAGCTATCCAGACCCACTCATAGTGTTCTTGACATCATTCAACAAGCCAAGAGATGCCCCACCTCGAAGTAAACAGCTCCTATTAATAGCTATAATGCAGGTAAAAATCACAAGTTTGCACTTAACATTTGCAGATGGAGGAAAAAAAGGTGAATGTGCTCTCGGAACAGAGTAGTGAACTCATGCTAAGTCCATAAATATATATGTTCCTAATCAAGTACATCTGAAGAAGAAATTGGGTTCTATAAAACTCTTCAAACCGAGTATATCATAATGAAAGCCGTATAGAAAATTGTAAGAAGAATACCTAAGCAACTATAGTTGACTATCTAAATTATTCTATAAGCCATCGAGCATAAATATTTCCCAGATGTATTCATTTGAGTATTTGATACTAGAATTCATATTAGGTAGTTCACACGGATGTCTAGAGTACATAATTGTAGGTTTTCCTAAGCAGCACAAAACCAAAAACCTAAATTAAGTTTCAAAAAACAACTAACCATGCTATCAAAATTTCTCAAATCAATAGGAGTTTATGGCTGCCGATTTAGGGACTTCCATTTTTTAATTAGTAGGGTATTTACAAGAGAATGCTAACTAAGCATGCACCAAAACCTCCACCTTACCGCCAGCAGACAATCCTATTGTTAACCTTCATACTCTTGAAGCACTGCAAAATGCTGCCTGCTGAGATATTCACATACATAGCTCCTTCCACTACTCAAACATTACATCCCATTATATCCATCCCAAGCTCTGAATTCTCTAAATCATTATATCTTTCCTCCCTGCTTCTCCATCCCTTAGCACATCATCATCTGTATTCTCAAGCTGTTTCACCCCTCCCCAACCTGTAGCATATTATAAATCAGAAAAACCAATGAATAAATCTTCATGCTATCACCAAAAAACCACTCCAAACCTAATTCCTTCTATCCTTCTTGGTGCCCCAATAAACCAGTATTCGTATTCAAACAGTCTCTAATGTCCTCACTCCTCAATTGCTCCCCACAACTATCTCCTCTCCATCAGTTCTCTCTGGCTCTCTCCATCATCATAAAGTTTATTTTCTCAAGAATTAGGCATGAATAATTATATAAGAAATAATAATGTCAACAGTCTTTGTTTAGGGCTAGGTTCTTCGAAAGAATAAGCTAAAACATGGCATTCTTCACTATGAAAACAAAGATACGAAGAAAATCTAGAATCATTTTGAAAAGAACAGCTCATCTCATCTATAGCTGATGAGGACATCCACCGTATATTTCGACATCAACAGGATCGTAGATCAACGGCTACAATTCATGGTTTTTATTTATGTATTTTAGTGCATTTCTTTTATTTATTTTTCAGTTTTCCATTTGTAGCCCGATGAGGTATTTGTGTCATGTTGTAGTCTGAGGGCATTTGTGTCTTTTACATTTTGTGCTTTGGAGGCCTATATATGAAGGCCTAGTCTTTGTATTATCTTCGAATGATGAATTATTGAATGAAAATTTTATGTGCTTCGTTTTGATCTCTTAGTGAGTTCATGAGAGGAGAAACCCGAGGAGGGTGATTTGCAATACCCGACAGCCGCCGGTGGATTCCGAGCTCTCGGTTAGTCTTTTGAGTTATCTATTTTCCTATGCCTCTTTCTCCTCACTACCGCCAATATTCCCCTTACTTTGCCCATACCCGATCCTCTCCCAAAGCCCATCCCGCCAGCCCCAGGGCTTCCCTAGCCGCCGGCCTCCTTTCCCAACCGGCGGCCACCACCCATCCCGCCGCCCCTTTTCCCCAAGCTCCAAACCCGCCGGCCCCCTTTGGCTCTATTTTAAAATTCAAATTCAAAAGGGGAGTTATTACCTTCCTAAAATGAGCTCAAGACATTTAGGAAAGTTTCCAATTTGGATTTCAATCAAATTTTAAAATTCAAATACTTTCCAAAAGCTTGGACTTAATTTAGGAAACTTGCCTATTGATAAAATCTGAAAATATTTCAGATTTGAAATAAATCCACACATTAATCCTTGGGGGCCCACATCATTAAAACAAAATCCCTCTCTCCCCTCTCTACATGGCCGGCCCCCCTTCCCCTTGCTTCTCTCTCTCCAATTGTCATTAATTGCCTCAATCAAGACTCTCTAATTACCTCCCATAATTCCTCACCTCCCATTAATCCTTTGATTTGAATTAAGTTCAAATCCTTCCCTCCAATTTCATTAAATCTGAGAATTAATTTCAGATTTTTTTGACTTTTCTCTCTCCCAATTTAATCCCCACTCCCCCACTAAATCAGCCCCAATCCCCTCCTCCCTTGCCGCCCCTAGTCTTTAATGGATTAATTTGAATTTCAAATTAATTCCCTCCAATTTCACTTAACCTGAATTTAATTTCAGGTTTCTAATTTTCCCCAAGCATTATCCCACGATTTCTCCATGTCCTCCTGAGATTATTGCTGCCAGTTTTGATTTCCAGCAGAAGGATCCTGCTGTTCTATACCTCGGAAGTCCATCTACTAGGGTGCCAAGCACCCAAGACCACATAGAAGCTGTCCAAGTTGTTTCCCAACAGTACGGGTTGCTGTCCAGGGAAAATCTGCACCTGTTTCTTGCTGTCCAGCCTATTGGAAGGTCTTCAAACGCTGCCCGGACGTTTCAAATTGCTGACCACAACTTCAAGAAGGTTCTTGGATGCCCCCTACTTCTTTCCAAGCCCTCCAACAGCCACTGGAATTTCGTATCTTCCAATTATTTGGAGCCGTCTCTCCAACTCCGAGCGATCACCAGTCTCTCCAACTCCGGCGCGGCCAACTCTCCGTTGATCACAACCGCCGACATCCTCTGTCTTCCAGTGGCATCACTGGGCTTGCTAACCTTCGTCCTTCGCTGACCCTACGTCCAAAGAGTGATTGAGATTGAAACTCTAAGGTGAAAGCTCTAATTGTTACGTGGCGGATTATCGTTAACTGCATGTTTGTTTTACTATTTTATTGTTATTATTTCGAATTTTCCTTTTAATCTAACGTGTAACTGCATGCTTGAAGCAAGTAAATAATCACGAAAACTAAAAGTCCTAACTTAGTGAAACATTAATCCTATGATTTCATTGCTAAAACAAATTTCTTAATAAAATCCTGCAATTCCGTTCATTGTTTCACATCAATAGCATTCCACAGCCTGCTGTTGAAACCAGTTGGTAGCATCTGAGTTAAATGAAATATGGCCCTTAATAGAAAGCAGCCTCACTTCCCAAGTGCCCTAAATTGCGAGTGATTATTCCGTCAGGTTACCGAATGCATCCGGAAACCAATACCAAAACGCCACGTCACTAAAGTGCTCGGTACCGTGCTCGGTAAAGCCCACTCGGTATTGCTCGGTATTGCTCGGTATGCTCGGTATTGCTCGGTATTTTCACCGGATGGAATAATTTTTCCTAAATTGTAGGGGTTTCACAAGATATCCATAAAAACGCCTGTAATAATTTTGATAGGCAGGCTGCTTGATAGAAGCATTTTACATCAGATTATACCTATGACTTTAGAAGGATATCAATATTTCTTCGCACATTTCTCCGTGCTACAAATAACTAATCCAATTAGCAAAGCCACTAAACATTAACTAGAATGTCATCAGACTATTCTCTATCATAATAAACACTAATTTTAAAGATACGATGTGTTCAGATAATAAAAGCACACGGTGTTCAATGGAAAACAAAATCATTCAAACAACATGGCATTAAAACAAAAATATTATTTAGTTTAAATACAAATAAAATAAACGTGATTTTAGAATAAGTTTCATTTAAAATCCATGCTCATTTTAGGTGGTTTCCTGTTGTTCAAAAGAAATTTCATTACAAAAATGTCCATTTTGGTGGTTTCTGGTCATTTCAGTAGTATAAATTACATCAAAAAAAGTGGAAAATAGAAGATCTGCTGCAACTAAGCATAGGAGGAAATAGAAAAACAGAATTTTTTTCCATGAAAACTGCCAGGACCTGCTATGATGGTGATTTTTGATCTAGAGAGCAAAGCAAGGATATGATCACTCCAGAATAGCAAATCCCTGCTTTGGGCTTCCTTGGTGTTTGTGAGCAAAACTGGGAGTCATATTCTCCTAAGGTAGATTATTTTTTATTTAACTTGATATACCATAACATAAAATCAAGATTTATTACAATATGGGTTCAAGCCTTCCTATGGGCACAAGCCAGCTTAGTTAATTATCTGTACCAACTCATATAAGACCACTCTCAATTAAATAGGTTATTTTGGCTTAATATTTTAGGTTTAGATTCAACATTTTGGTTTGAAGTTAATTAAGGAGGATTGGTCGGAGGTTAGAAGCTAATCTGAATAAGAACCTATGATTTCGTCATCTCAGTTCTAGTAGCGGTTCAAGTATGCCAGAATGCGAAGATAAGCCATAACATTCAAAGAGTCAAATTAACAACCAAGAGTCAAATTAACAACCATATCCAAGTAGACAAAGAAAGATGCAAGTGTCAAATATGTTCTTTCGAGTTGATGCAAATAATTTACATGTAGAGGGTTGGCCAAATCGGCTTCACTAAACATCTTAAAGGCACATGGCATGGCCTCTTACAGTTCAAAGGCATTAGACATGACCAACAATAGCTCAAAGGTTTGGCGTGATCATAATTTGTCCATGAATTTCAATTTGATTCAAAGAAGCATGGATAGGGGTCCCTAGATTTGAAATTGCGCAATTCAATATTGAGGCATTATCTTTCCGTGAGGCAAGGCATTAGCCTCCAAGCATTTTGAGTTTTAAACCTCATATTTAAACATTTAAATTAATAAAAAAATATGAAATAATAAGTAACATACTAACATTAAAGTATGATGATAAAGTAGGATCATAAAAAAGTCAAAGATTATTAAAAATCTCAGAAGATTACATATAATGCTAAATGAGTAGTCTCTCCTACTCCTAATTCAACTTAAACAAATAGTCATAATTTATGAATTTAAAAGTCTCTTCTACTCTCACCACTTAGAGGACCTTCACTAGAATCATTATTATACTTGTTTGCTTTTTTCTCCTTCCTAATACTAAAAATAAAAAATGGGTTTCCAACAACAATAGAAGAGGCATTGGAAAAGCGAAGTTGAAAAGAGGCCAGAGACATACACAAGGTCATGCAAGGGAGGATGAGCACAAGAGATGAGTTTGAACTGCCATAATTGAGGGCATTAAAAATTCGCACCCGATTTTCTAAAAGAATGGGTTTTAAGTCAAAATTTTCAGAAGACAAATTAAATTGCAAGGAAGACACTATCCAAATATTTTACCCTCATTTTGCAAAGACATTGATATCTTAGTTCACAATTTCCCATAGGCACAAGCAATTTTAGTTAATAACCCCTCTTGATAAAATTTTTAAAAAAAAAAACATCTAATAAAAGTTAATCAATATGGGATAAAAGTATAGCCTATAGTAACAATGATTTGAGCTGTAGATTCAAAAAAAATTCACCCATGTACATAATTTAATGATATCATTTTGTGGTTAACCACCATAGGGCCTAGGTCATAATCATTATCTAGGGTTATCATTGGGCGGCGAAACCATCCCAATTGGAGATAAGATGCCACATCCCTTTAAGCTTAAAACCATTTGAAAGTAATCATCGTGATACACTTAATATAATATTGGTTATTTGTGAGCTTATATTAATCATAAATTTTAAACCTCATTAAATTGTTAGGGAGCGTGAAAAAATTCTTGTTTTAACCTTGAGGAAAACAATTTCATTTGAGTATTTTTGTATTTTATATATATACATATATGATTTTTTTTTTATTTTTATAAGGATTTATGCACAATGATTTGCATTGGGATTTAGAGGTGTTTAAAAAAAATCCCTTCCAGTTGATATTCACTTTTAGAATGATCATCATCAAGGTCTTAGAATGATTTCAATTTATTGCTTTAGATCTTATCGGCTATACAGTCTATACTTGTTGCATACAAGGGATCAGGTCTACGGTTTTCACTTAAGATTGTTCTTTGTGGTTACGACATGAAGAGTCTGAAATGAATTTGCTTCGTAAAAGGCTTTAAAGGCCTTATAATAACTTAAAATAAAAATATTTAGCTAGTACTCGCAACCAAGGATTTAGTTCCTAGTTCTTAATGGTGTGAGTTTGCTTGACCAAACAGCGAGCATGAGTTTAAAACCAATTTGTTAAAAACATTTACTTTGGAATTTATATCATTTGTCTTGTCGACTCCCGCTCTTAAGAGGAGGATTCGACTTTTAAAATAGGACTTTCGACACCAACTTCACTTTTAAAGTGAAAGCTAAATTGTAGAAATAGAGAAGTTTCTAAAGAGTATTATGTGATAAGAAGATATATTGAAACCTTGAAGATAAGTTTTAGAAAAGGCAGTTAACCCGATAATATTATATAGATTCAAGTGTTGGCAGTTAAAAAATCATTGATATTTATATTAACTTAGGTAGAAATCACAATGATATGTATGAACATATGGCAAAATAAAGTTAAATTAAGTAATGACTATATAAGATGAATGGTTGGAGTGATAACTATTGCAAACATGATAATTGAAAATTTTAGTAGTATAATACCCAAAATTTCAAAATGTAAGCTTAATACTTTTGACATAATTATTTCCTAAATTACTCCATTTTATCATTCCTCCCTAAAACGTCAAATTATTTTTTATTAAATTCTATTTTTTTATTTTGATCAATTTGATATATAGAAGTATATCTAAAATATCAGTTTAATAGAATATAAGTGCAGGTATTCATTTAATAATTATTTAATATTTAAAACAAATTAATAATTAATCAATAGTTAACTTTTTTTTACGGTAGATGCATGCATTGGCTAATCACTCGGGCTGTAATCAAATGGCTGAGAATGCGTAGGAAGATGTTAGTGGAGAAGGCATCAGACTTTTTATATTAATTATATAGTTCATTAAGTTCAGCTAGCCCATTCTATTGCTTTCCCACCCAGCCACTTTATTATCCAATCTCCGGAATTTGAAGCAGGCCACGAGCTGAAGGGCAAAGAAAGCTGGAGCGTGCTGCTGCGAGCTGCGAGCTGCGAGAGAGCTCACGGAAAAATTTAGAAAACATAAGGTAATAAAATTTAAATAAGGGCTGTAGTGATTGCTATTGTTGCTGTTTGCTGAATTTATAGGCTGGTGTAGTTGCTGTTTGCTGAATTTGGGCTGCTATAATTGTTGTTTGCTGAAATTGGGTTGTTGTAATTGCCGTTTGCTGAATTTGGTAAAGAAAATAGGTGATGATCTGCAGCAGTTAACTGAAATCAATGGATGCTGGCAGAAAACAATAAACTGAAATCAATGGATGTAGGCAGAAAACAATAAGAAAATGGAAGGGCAAGTACTGAATGAGTAGAAATTTTTTTGAGGTTGTATATACGAGAAAAGGAGGTCAGGGTACTGGAGGAGAACAAATTCACCCGACTACCCCAGAGAACAAGGTGAGATACTCAAACTATGGTATATGAAATAGTAACATTTATTATACTTGCAACCTCATATTTTATATGAATATGAGCATTAATTCTAGTTTCATTTCGTATCTCGTTACTAGTTCATCAAGCTTGTATTGCAATAGCAATTGTTTTATGATTGTTATCAAATGTGAAGTGGATTAAAAAGGTAAATGAGATAAGTTATATGTGGGGGAAAGGCCCGCACATGTAAAGGCGAAAGACCCGACAAGGTAAGCCCTAATATCTCAATTCTAAAAGTTGGAAATTATGAATAAGTAAATTGCACACAATTCTAAAAGTTAAGAATATGGACTCAAACTTGAATGAAAAACCAGTAAGTGTGCAAGAGCCTATAGTCATCATATGACATGTCTAAACATTTGAACAGTAAACATAACTAGAAATTATGTTTTGTACAGTTTATGCTTATTATAGAATTCTCATATTATTTCCAATTGATTACAAACATGTTTATTACTTTTTATAAATTACTTCGGTATTTCTTTGAGCTCAAGCTCATTAGCGGTGGTTGTATTGCAAGAAAAGAAAAGGAGCTAGTGAGGCATTATGCAAGAAGGTTGATTGTGGGGTATTAGGCAGGAAGGTTGACTGCTTTTTTTCTGTACATATGTTTTGGGTGTAAATAGATATCAGAGTAAAAGTTGTACAACCACTTTTGGGCATGTAAATATTTTTTGATGTTAGTGAGCTCGGCATTTTATGTGATGTGTTTTACGTATGCTTCTAGTTATGAAATCTTGATACCATTTGAAAACTGAAAAACGTGATGTTTTGGTATAGTATGGATAGACAATTTCCTACTCACTTGATCTTAATAAAAGTATTTCGTGATAGGTGTTAGTAAGAAATATATCTCCAGACTCACCTTCTCTGTTACACTCTAGATTGATTGTAAGGAGGCTCAAAATGGGGTATAACAAGTAGTAGATCTAAGATTAAATGTATAGTTATTTAAGATAATTTGTGAAGAAAAAATTTAACATATTAGGCAATACTAAATAAAAACAAATGAAAAATAGATTAATAAAGCCAACCACAAATAATTGGGATAAGACTACTAATGATGATAATGATGATGATGAGTTGAATTTTTTTTGCTAATGCATTTGATGATATCCATCGACAAGCGCTACTGAAAACTGTAGCACTAAAAAAGTGGATCAAAAAGAAGCTTACTAATAAAAGAATTTCAAATTGTATCAATTTATAGAATAAAAGCATCTCATACTGCACCAAAGTGGTAGTTGATCCAAGTACATTATCAATCTATCCGCTTGAATTAGGTTTTGGGGAGTTCTTTGTTTATAGGGAGCAGGAATGTATGTCCACACTAAGAGATGAGAGATGATGACTGTATAATTGTGGGCTCCGAAAATTCGGCCCCGGCCTCCACTCGCTTTTCTTATTCGGCGAGGGAGTTTTAACGAAGTAGTTCCGAGGTAAATTTTGGAAGGCAGATGGGTTTGTAGATAAGACACTACCCAGAGATTTCGCCCTCATTTTGCGAGGACTTTATGATCTGAGTTCTGGTTTCCTATAGGCGCAAGCCCCTATAGTTAATTACCCCTCCCGATCACGAGAGAGAACTTTCGATTAAGGCTAGTTGTCAATCAGATACGTATAGAGAATACATGTTATCTGGCATATAGTAGCAGTAATGGATTTAGATATTTGAAATATTTGGAAGTTTGGGTTGGAAGATTTTTGGAAATTTGAGATATTTAAAATAGAAATTGCACCATCTTGTACTTAAAGAGGATGGTGGGGGAATGGATGATAGACCCGATCAAGATCCCATGGTTCGTCGTCCCGGGCCATCGTGGTCCCTGGTCTACTTAGTCAGAGGAGGTAGTCGACCCAACCTGACAGAAGGATCCTTGTCGGCAGCCATGGGTTGCTTCGTCCAAGGGGACCTTGTAGACCGGGGTTGAATGTCTGTCTAAGGGGATAGATTTGAATCCACCTTAGCTAACAGAGGGCTTTGTGCCCTATCGATCATATCCTATTGATTCATATCTCAAGTATTTAACGCCATTAAGGAGAGTATTGGCTCTGGCCATAACCGCTATCTGTGGTGCCATTTGGCGGCAAAACCACTCGGTTCAGAGGGCGCCGGGTCATAACCGTTTACATGCAGTGCCATTTGGCGGCGAAACTGCCGGTTAGAGGACACATACCACGTCCTTACTGGCAAGAGATTGTTTGAGAATGGATCCTAGTAATATTTTCGACTAGGCATTTAGCTCTTTTGTGAGCTAGAGTAAATTTTAATTTGTCCGCCCCGGCAAACAATTGTGGAGGGTGGATGGATTTTGCTTTAAGTTTTTGATGGGTTTATTTCATTTTTAAATATTTTTGGGATTTTGGTGGAGCTTTGGATTTTTTTGGATTTTTGTGGGTATTTGGGTGGAGCTTTGAATTATTTGGGATTAAAACTTTGGATACTTGGGAGATATTTAAAAATATTTTGAAAACCCCTCCGGTTGAGATCTGCATTCAACACGGCCATCATCGGGGTGTTCGGGGACATTCCCTTTATGGATTGAACCTTGTCAACTCTATCGGGCTTTCGACAGAGGATCGGGTTTCGTAGGCTTTATGCCCTTTGATAGTGAATTCTCATTGTTGTAGGCCTTGAAGGCCTAGTATGAATGTTTTGAGACAAATATAACGGTCGCCACAACCGTATATTTGTTTGTTGGTTCGAACCCTGTCGACTTCTAGTGACCCGTATAAAAGGATCGGTTTCGAACCTGAATTCACTTGTCAACCCGCGCAGCATCCCTAGACGTCACGTGTGTACCAATAACACGCTCGCCGGGGCCCATGCGGGTTGAGAATATATTTCCCCCTTTAGTGTACCTATGTGTATACAATTTATAGTGCACGTGCAGGGGGTATTTTTGGAATATTTATAGATGCCTTCTGTCTGCTTGTACGGATGTTGCAGATCCGGTGGCGTGGCAGCTTCTGAATAGAATTGTTTGCTGCTTCGTACAGGTAGACTGTCGTGCACTATCTGTTGATTTATGCATGCGGGTTGATATGCACTAACGAATCTCCTGCCTTTAGTTGTAGAAGCTCGTAGGAACTTATAGTCTTTAAGCATTCTGTTATGACTTTGATCTTTATGATACATCCACTATTGCTGGAGGTAGATGTATTCCTCCTTAGACTGAAGTTGACTACAGGATACTGCATTTACTGTAGTTTTTTTTATGTATCTACCCATGGGTGGATGTTGTGGCACATATATTTGTCTTCGTAGAGAGCTCGTATGTGTTGCAGATCTCTTTTTTTATTCACTTGTGTATGGATTTTGAGTATTTGTTGGTATTTGCACCTCGATCGACATGAAACTTTCTCAACTTTTGCTGAGAGCCTCATACACTTGATTGTAAGCATATTGTTATCCTTTCAATTTGATCTATATCTACAAGAAAGTTGTTGTATTTGTTGCATATTTGATTCTTCTTCTTGAAGGAGATGGATACATCTACTTGCATGACAGCTCCATGGTTGTGAGTTGTGTTTACCACATGCCTCTCATTTGTGTTTGCTAATGATTCGTTGGACTCGTTGCATGTGGATCTCAATAATCTATAAGAGATTGATGTGTGTATTTATAGATTTATTGTTGACTGTCGGAATGACTACAACCATTGCTAATTTTCTCACATACATTCATCAGCAACCTACTATGATCATTGTATGTTTCCTTTTAATATTTATGGAACTCATTTGTTGCTTGCAAACAAACTTCACTTGCAAATTCTTTAGCCTTTCTTGTAAATTGATGATTGAACATGTCAATTTTCCTTAGTTCATTTGAATGCTTTGGATCATTGCCACCAAAGCTTGTAGTGACTTTGTGTGTGAGCCTTTGTTTGAAAACAAATTGTATCACAAGTTCATTTGTTCATCTATGTTTGTTTGAGTGCACAAATCTTGCCCAAGTCCAAGTCCATGTCCGATGAAGCTTCAATATGAATCTTCTATCCATTTTGAGTTCAAGTACAACCTTTGTATCTATTCACTTGGGTCCAATACTTATTGCTTGATTCAAGTTTGATTTTAAGATCATTGATCACTTGATTTAGAAATGAGTTCCATGCTGTCTCATAAAGTTTGAGCCTTGTCTTCTATGATCCAACTCAAGTCCTCTTGAGTTCAAATGGCTCTTTTGAATCACATGATTTTTAAAGTCAAGTCTTATTATAGTTCAAGTTCATAAGTCCACATCAAAGTTCTCTTGGGCCCATGTCTTGTTCAAGTTCGAGTTCAAGTCTTGTTGTCCAAATCAAATCCTTGTTTGATTTCAAATGATTGAATCAAGTTCAAGTTCAACTTTGTTCAAGTATCAAGTTTGAGTTCAGTTCAGCTTGAGTCCGACTCAAGTCTTACACAAGTCCTTCATCATTTATCCAAGTTTGGTTTTAGCTCAATTGATGTTCAAATGAGATTCAACATTATTAAAGTCCTTGGATTTTCAATCCAAAATTCGGCAGCCTCCCGACGTCTCCCCGTTTAGGGAAAACTACGGAAAACTGGGCCTTTCCCACCACGCTAAGAAAAGCGTGCATGGTAGATGCCCTCTTTCGAGGACACCGCGGCCGTGTAATTTTTCGATCCCCCACCACGCTAAGAAAAGCGTGCATGGGTATTTTTTGCAAAAAAAAGTATTTTTTTTTTTATTTTGAAAATAGTTTGTAAGTAAGGCAGTTATTTCCCCGCAAGCGGGTACTTACGGGTACCCCCACTTCGTCGTGCGCATCGCACCGGGATCCCTTCCCACCACGCTAAGAAAAGCGTGCATAGGCGGGGTTTCCAAGGCGATACGAACTTCGAAGAAGGAATTTGGGTGATTACCCGCTTCGTCGTAAGCATCGGGACGCACTCCCTCCCACCACGCTAAAAAAAGCGTGCATAGGTGGTCGTTTTGTCTCGACGAATGCGTTGAAACAAGTTCTCGGAGTTTTAGAGTTTAGAAGTTATACCTGTGCGGAGTCGTAGATGTCGGCACGAGGATCGAGGGAGAGAAGCATTTTTTTTATTATTAACTACAACTAATATCAATTAATTATAATTAATTAACAAATTAGTTTTAATTAATCATTATAATTATAATTAATTAAGATAATTAATTAAATCTTATTAAAATTAATTAAAATCATAAATCATAATTAATTTATAATTAATTATAACTCATTGATATTAATTAATTTTAGTAAATTATAATTAATCGATAATAATTAATAATAATTACATCTTATAAATTATAATAAATTAAAATTAATTTTAATCAAACGTAATTATAATTAACTAAATTAATTATAATTATTTTGATTAAAATCAATTAGTAATTAATTATAAAAAAATGATTAATTAAAAATACTAATTCTAACTAATTATAATTAAATGACATAATTATAATTAAATATAATTATTTTATTTACCTTCCTGGGTTCGACGGATTTATGGGATTTGGCCGAGAAGCACAAAAGGGAGAGAGTTACCTTCACAACCCGTGAGCTCCTGTTGTTTGCTTCCGATCAAAAGAGAAGGGAATGTCGTGGAAAGGAGGCGGGGAAGGTTTTTGGCAAGGTAGGAGAAGTCTCCCTCTCTCTCTCTCTCTCTCTCTCTCTCTCTCTCTCTCTCTCTCTCTCTCTCACTGGACCGGCACGAGCAGGGCTCGGTTTGATCGGAGAAGGCTAGAGGTGGTTGCGGCTTGTTGGAGCAAAGGGGTAGGGATCTCTTTCTCTCTCTCTTCCTCTCTCTAAGATCGGGATCGGGCTCGACCTCGACGGGAGGAGGTGAGCTCGAAGAGTTGAGGTCGGAGGCTGGGAGGATTTCGGCTTGGAGCTTCTGCGGCTTTAACGGGATCGGGAGCAGCAAGGAGGCCGGCTTGAGCTCGGCAGTGGGAGAGGAGAGGGGCTTTGGTCGGATGTGGGAAGGTCGGAGCAGAGAGTGGGATCGCGTGGAGTCGAGCGTGGAAGGAGCTACGAGAGTCGAGAGCAATGGGATCAGAAGAGCAGCAGCGAACGGGAGGGGAGTCGTGTGTCGAGCAGCCGAGATGAAGAGCCTTCGGCTCCTATTTAACGACGCAAAATGAGTACTCCCCGACGGGATCTTTGCCGGAATCGCGGAGACAGATGTGAACGGCGCCGAATTTACAGTTTCTCGGCGGAATTTCAGCAGGGATTTCGGCTGGATTCGAGGATCCAATGGTCAAGGTATGATTTTGAGCTTCTTTTGGTTATTGTACAGAGGTCAACAATAATGCAACTGCTAGGAGATAAAACAATGGATGGTATTGCAGAATTTGGCTAAACCCCTTGGTGCTTTAACCATTTGTCTACTCTCCCCATATTTGAAAGTGGAATTGCTTTGGTATCAACTTATATAATTCAATAGATTAGGCTAAAGCCCAAGGAACTATAAAGCCAATAAACATCACTTGCACAATTTCATGAAGAATACTCCCCAGTAATAATTTAACAAAAATTAAAATAAATATTGGATTTTGAAGCATGAATCTTTAATAAAATAAGGGTTTTAAACATCGCCAGAATATGTACATGCTTACTAACTTGCCTCTCTAAAATACCCAGCCATGAGCGCATTATACATGCCTGCTGTTGCTATCACCTTCATTTCCCTTGCATCTTTCAAAAGGTTGTATGCACCCTCAAACTACACAACAAAGAAAAAATTAGTCTCCAAAATAAACATTAAATATCACATAAAACGACAAAAAAACAAAATCAATTTAACAAGACAGAATTATACCTAAACCTGGTAACAGAAACAATAAACAAAATGCAATACAAATATCATAGCACACCATATCATTATTTGAGCTATCTGAACCAATGCAACAGACCATAGGGTTATGTTTGATGCATAGAAGCATCAAATATTGATCTGGCCCATGGAGCTAATAACCCAACATTAAATTTGGATTTGAATTAAATAAGTTTCCTAACCTAGGAAGACCCAAATGGAAAGGTTTGACACAAGCCAAAGAGGAACAACACATGGAGGCCGACGGCTTGAATGGGCTTGCCGCCGGGTTTGGGTGAGGTGGGGTGGGATCGGGTGAGGAGGGAGACTAGAGAAATTATCCCAAGGTCCAAGGGGAGAAGGGCTAGTGGTTGGCCGGTGGTGGAGGTGGTCGTTGGGAAAAGAGGGGAGGAGGAAGAAGGAGAAAAGAATTTCAAAACTAACCACGAATACGGACTCTTCCAAGATTGGTGGGTGATCCAATTCCCTCTCCTAGGATCTCTCTCCAACCTTTCTCAAACTCTCTCAACTCAAAGCACGGGAAAAATCTTTATCATTCATTCCTTCCTTCAAAAGAAAACAATGGGGCTATAAATAGCCTCTTACAATGACTTGGAATATAACATGACGACAATGCCCCTAGGGCTTACATACGACCTCCCTTAGTAAAAGGGTACAATGAGAAACTAATAATGCAAATACAATATGACATCATAAATAAGAAAATGCATAAATAAAAAATACATAAAACAAATCAGAAATACAATGACTCAATCGTGACCGTAGATCGACTGCCACATCTCTGATATACCTTCCACGATCTGATGTCCCCATCAGAAACTCAAGGTGAAATTTTTATTTGTTAACCGGTGGATTTATATAACTTGTGCATCTAGCTTCACTATAATTTTGTTATTATTTTAAATTGCCCTTCTAACCTAGTTTGTAATCGCATGCCAATGCAAACAACCAACTAAGAAATCCTAGAATCTCATCTTATGAAACATTAATTTTAAAATTAGAAAGCTTCACAATTTTTATTAAATTCATGCAATTCCTTTTATATTTCACATCACATAAATATTAAGACAGGTGCATGAAAAAACTACAAAGAATCAATTAAAAAATGATTATATTAGAGGAAATTTTGGAGTGGCATGTATTGAAAATATGATGATTGAAAGTAGACATAAGTGATTTGAACATACAAAAATAAAGACAAAAATGTAGCTATTAGATGAATTGATAAAATTAATTTCAAAGGATTATAAAGGGTAGACTTAAAATTACATGGATGGAAGTTGCTCGGACTGATTTCCAAATAATAAACTTAGCAGCTTAGACAACACTCAACAGGACAAATAGTTATGATAATACTAATGATGATGAGGATGCCTAGTATGTGAAATTTTATTTATTTTTATCTATTTCACAAACAAGAGAGCAAAAGAAGCAAATCTACAAGAGAGGAAATATTTGCAATTATAATTTATGTATCAACAAAGAAATGTTTAAATAAAGCAAAGCCTAAAATGTTTCAAAATCATATCACTTCATTTTAAAATATGTTTAAAACTTTTATATTATATTCGTAAACCTTAAACCTACCTATTTACTTGCATTTCACTCAAAAATTTTAAGTACAAGAAAATTACCACAATTGTTAATACCTTAATGCCCGTCTCTAACTTTCTCTCCTCCATCATTAACAAAATAGGCCGCAAGGCTCCTCCCAGTAAATAACCTCATCCCACTCACTCCACCCATGCTCCCTCCAATTCGTGTTTCAATTGCTTAAGGCTTTAGAGCACTTAGCGACAATTGCTTCGCCCCACTACATGAGACCCACCTCCTCAAAGCCCTAACAAAGAATACCTCACCATCCAAAATTCACAACCTCATCGTAGAAGATGTTGTGACAATCTCTTTAACAATAGGAATTATCAATTGTGCTTCACCTTTCCCATTCTCTAACAATGTCAAAGAAGGTGCAAAATTTGTGCAAGAACTAGTTGAAGCTTCTTGTTGGAGGTGGGAAGCCTGGAGTGATCAGCCAAGCTTAGAGGGGACCATATGGGATGTCTAAAGGTTGTAGGAATGTGAAGGAGAGGTATAGGATTTCCGTGTTAGAGATGGACAAGAGGTTGTAAAGTTAGGTGACCTAGGAGGGCTCCAAATTTGAGCCCACCTAGCTTAGGTTTAATCACTTTTGTAGAGGGATATAGATGGAGAGCTGGCTAGAAATGGCCATAGAGGGTTAGTTTAAGATGTAAAGATGAGATATCGAGTTGATAGTGAGATGGGTTGGGCTCTGGAGGAGTATGGTGGTGGTGATACCAATATTAGGTCAAAGGAACCTAGTTCAGGTTGATTTGACTCTACACTTTTGTAGAGGGGGTTTATGGTGGAAAAATGGCGAGAGAAGATTATGAAAGGTTAGTTTGGAATGTGACGAAGTGATATAAAGTTGATGGTGAGGTCGGTGATCTTTAGAGGAGTATGGAGGTGATGATGCCAAGACTAGGACTAAGGGAACCATGTTCGATTGATTAGCTTCCTTTTGAATTTGTAGGTTTAAGGATGGAGGTTGGGGACTTGAAGTTTCTAGAGAGAGTGAGAGAGAAGGGAAATCAAGTACTAATAGTAACAATTAGGAAAAGACAAAAAGAAAAAGAAGACAGCTAACACAAGAAAAAGTGATAAAATAGTAACCCATCAAGATAAATAAGGGGGCAAGGCACCGAGTTCCAACCAAAATGGAAAACTATTACAATTTTTTAACAAAACCAGAATTTCCGTTTTTATTTCATTCCAGCAGTTTAGATAGACATTACAATGACTCTTGTGCTACCATGATTCAAAAGGAAGAAGGAAATAACGGAGGGAAGGTGTCAGCTATATTAAAGGAACGAATTACATCTACATGCATCTAATACATTTTTCATTCCAAGGACATAGTTGGGTCGGCCATTATATGCCCCAACGGTATTTTAAAATACAAATATGATGTTAGAAATCAATTTTTAAATTCAACATTCAAATTTAAAAATTTAAATTTAAATTAAAATTATGTTTTCCCAATTTCTACTTATTATTTGATCTTGAATGAACTCTTGTGATGAGTCTTTGATTTTCTTGACCATTGGCTCTTGCTTAGGCTTTTATAATTGGTCCTCTCCTAGCTTGACCAAACACATAAAACTTATAATTATAGTCCTATTCAGGTTTACTTCCAAATTCTGAACTTGCATATTACTAGTAATCACAATCTTTTGAACCTTATTCTTTCTAATTCCCCATTTGTAAAGGCAAAACAAATTTCAAGCTGTGATATGACGCATTAAGTATCCCAATTTAAAAAAATATAATAACAATAACATTAAAAAAACACAATTTTTAACCCATGATAGGTTAACCGCAAAAGCACTAAGTAACATAATGAACCGCCCAAGTAAACCAGCAAAGTTCTGAGTTCATCAGCTAATCATTCAACAAAATTTGACATATATTTATTAGGAAAATCAAAAGAACAAAAAATCACTAACTGACTTACACAATAACAGAAAGAACCCCTAATTTGAAAATTAAAGCAAAATAAAAGAAGAAAAGTGCCTACCTTATGGATCAAACTACCTCAGAAAGAAGGAATCAAGAGGATTGTCGAGTTTTATGATGAGGGGGATTGGGATTCTAACAAGGACAAAGCTTGTTGCATAATAAGCAGCTGAGCTTAGGCTTGGCTGAGTGTGTGTGTGTGTGTGAGAGAGAGAGAGAGGGTAGGGAGAGAGGGATAAAGAGGGACTAGAGCTCAACCTAAGGAGAGAGAGCTCATCACAATTCTTCTTCGTACTTCCTAATCCTTTTCGTTGGACATATATTCTTCATTGTTTCTCTTCTCGAAGTCACGATGTTGAGTAGAAGTAAGGTTTTGATAAGTTGGGACTGGTTTGCTTTTGAGGGGGGGATAAAAGGGACTAGAGTTCAACCTAAGGGAGAGAGCTCATCACAATTCTTCCTCCTACTTCCTAATCCATTTTGTTGGGCATATATTCTTCATTGTTTCTCTTCCCAAAGTCACAATATTGAATTGAAGTAAGGTTTTCATAACTTGGGACTGGTTTGCTTTTAATAACTCGATACAACAACAACAACAACAACAACAACATCAAGCTTTTATCCCACTACATTGGGTCAGCTACATGAATCCTTTTTCACCATTGTGTCCTATTAAAAGTCAAATTCTCATTTAAATCTAATAAAGAAATAATCATTTTTAATATTTTCTAACAAAGTTTTTTTAGGTCTACCTCTACCTTTCCAAACATAAGTCAAATCTAATAGCTCAACTTTCCTAATCAGGTCATCGAAAAGCCTCTATTTAATGTAACCAAACCATCTAAGGAGACTCTCTCTAATCTTATCTTCCACATGAGCTACTCCAACCTTTTCACGTATATGCTCATTTTGTATCCTATCTCTAAGAGTAAAGCCACTCATCCACCTAAGCATCCTCATCTCTGCAACACTTAACTTAGTATTATGCTCCTCTTTTAATGGCCAACATTCAGCACCATAAAGCATTGCAGGTCTCACCACCATCTTATAGAATTTTTCCTTAAGTTTGAGGGGGACTTTTCTATTGCACAACAAGCCCGATGCATTCCTCCACTTCAACCATCCAACTTGAATTATGCTGATAATATCCCCATCTATTTCACCATCACTCTGAACAATAGATCCATGATATCTAAAATGTGTACTCTTATTAATGAATTGATCACCCAAAGTCACAATCCCCTCACTAGGTCTATTGCTACTAAAATTACACTCCATATATTTAATTTTAGATCTACTCGAGCGAAAACCTTTAGACTCTAAGATTGACCTCCGTAATTCAAGTTTACCTTCAACTCCCTCTTTAGTCTTATCAACAAAAAGAATATCATAAGCAAAAAGCATACACCAAGGTACATCCTCTTGCAAATGTCTAGTGAGAACATCCATGACTAAAGCAAAAAGATATGAGCTTAAGGTTGATCCTTGATGTAATCCAACTGAAATAGAAAAATGCTTGGTCAAACCACCTTGTGTTTGAACACAAGTAATAGCTCTTGCATACATAGCTTTAATGATTTAAATATAAGCATTATTAACTCCTTTCTTTTCAAGAACTCTCCATAGCACTTCTCTTGGAACTTTATCATATGCTTTCTCTAAATCAATAAATATCATGTGTAGATCCTCCTTATTCTCTCTATATTTCTCCATCAAACCTCTCAATAAATGTATGGCTTCCATAGTAGACCTACCCATCATGAATCCAAATTGATTTTGAGAAACATTAGTATCACGCCGCAACCAATGCTCCATAACTCGCTCCCATAGTTTTAAAGTGTGACACATCAACTTAATTCCTCTATAATTTGCACACTCATGTGCATCACCTTTATTCTTAAAATTAGGAATTAACATATCCATTATCCACTCATTTGGCATCTTTTTAGTCTTCAAAACAGTATTAAAAAGTTTAGTAAGCCAAGAAATTCCTTCATCTCCTAACCATTCCACATCTCTATTGGAATATCACCAAGTCCAACAGCTTTTTTGCACTTTATTTTTTTTAAAGCCTCTCTAACCTCAGTTTTACTAATACGCCGATAAAAATAAATATCTTTATTTTCATTTAGGGTGCTAAAGCCACTAAAGTCAATCATATTCTCACAATCTTCATTAAAAAGTTTAGCAAAATATTTCATCCATCTTTGTTGAATATCATCTTCTAAGAAAAGTACTTTTTGATCTTCATCTTTAATACATTTCACTTGAACTACATCCTTACTACTCATATCTCTTTGTTTGGCTAACTTATACATATATCTTTCTCCCTCCTTAGTATATAATCTATTATATAAATCATTAAAAGTTAAGCTCTTTGCATCGCAAATAGCTATCTTAGATTCCTTACGAATCTCTTTAAAGCTTTCCCAATTATCAGAATTTTTAAATCAAAAGCAATTTTTATAATAATAAAAAAAGGTGCAGGGTACTCGTGCCTCTCTTCCAAAAATGAAATATTGGACCACTACTGCTCATTAGCAAATTCAAGAAGCTAGCCACAGTTAAGAATTAATCTCGCCAAAATCATAATTTAGCAAGCATAGGTAGCATATGAAAACCAAACAGAAGATTAAAAGAAAAATGCATTGCTAAAAGCAAAATCAACAGAAATTTGGCTTCTAAAGGAATAATTAGTAAGTAAAGACACAAGTATTAAGCAACAAAAATTGAGCCCTTTTTTTTCGTTCTTAGTATGCTCACAAAGCAAAGAAGGCGAAAAACAAAAATGCTCAATATTAGTTACTTAATATTTGTATCTTCACTTACTTAGGCTTCCTTTATATGTCATATTTCTGCTGCTTTTGCTTAATGCAATGCTTTTTTTTTTACTTCTATTTGATTTTCATGTACCATCTACATCTACTAAAACTTGATTTTGGTGACATTAATTCTCAACTGTGGCTAGCATCTTGAATTTGCTATATATATATATATATAGCTGAAGGGTAATTGATCAATAAACCCTTTGAACCAAAAGAAAATTAAGCTGGAATGCTGAGTTTTTAAAAATAATGGCGGCATTAAATTTAAGGATGTCATCTTAATTTATATTGACAAAGGTTTGAAACAAAAGGACGTCAAGTCAATTAACTTTCTGCTTGACAAGTAGAGCTAGAGTAGTGATTTCACCGGAATATTTAAATTTTGGTATACAAGCAATATTATGACGCCTCGCCGATATGTTCATAACTTATGATGTAGAGAGGATTGGAATTAAATGCAGCTATGCTAGGATTCCGGACACAAGTACAAATGGAAAGATCAGAACAAGCTACCTACAAAACAAAAGATTACCACCACACGCAGGTCAACAGCACGGCGAACAAAATTGTCTGTTCCTAAAATATGGACATAAGCAAATTTCAGAAAACAATTTATTTAAAGAAATATATAATTTAATCTCTACATATAGCATATGAAGCCTCTTTGACCTGTGTTGGCAATCGACCTTTTTTTCACATATTAGAGCAGTAGGCAAAACTTTTAGGTATCAACAATAAGTTGATTAACATATCAGAACCAAAAAATATTAGGAAGTAATAAATGCGCGAAAATCTCAGTTTTGATAAACAAGATTAAAGTTAATAAAAATAACTTACATCTTTCATCTTTACACACAAGACTATCAAACTTCTGAATGTATCTCCACTGGGCTTCAAGTTATGATGGCAAATCATTGAATATATTTGATGAACCTTAAGTAGAAAAGATTGAAGTTCAATCAGAAAATTAACAAGCAAAAAAGACTCGTGAGCCTAAAGTAGAAGAAAATATAACAAAAAGATCAACGTGAAAACAAGTTCTCCCCTCTAAACAACCCAACCTGATCAGCTCTCCTCTACACAACCTCTAATTTGTTTTTTTATTCGTCAAGTTTCTTTGCATTCTCAAGATTCTATTATTATTATTTAAAGATTTGATAAACCCTGTTGATTTAAAATATCAATATTAAAACTGGGAGGTCATATTTCATTCAATGTTATCAAAGGCATATTAAATGCCCGCCTAGGATCCCGAGAAAAATTGTAGTACATCACACTCCCATTGAGTGCCATTACCAAGGCACCACATATGCAAGTGCCTTGGTGTGAGGTCTTAGGCAATGAGGCGCTCACCTCTTTAACATAACTTTCTTTATTATGATTTAGGAGTATACGCAACCAAAATATATGAAGAAGAACCTATATTAAAATAATAAATATGTTAAAATATTTAGAAACTTCAGAACTCACTTATAAAAACATAGTAGACCAGCCATAAGTCCAGCAAGTAAAATCAAACTCTTAAGACCCACCATAAGATGTGGAATTTAATGGAATTGGTGATAGTATGGAGCGATAGACTTGAGAGATGAATGCTAATATCTCAAATGTTGAAGGCAAATTGATGTTTGATAATAAATATTTGATACAAAGAGATGTAGAAAGAGCATCAAAATGAAGAAGAAAATAGGACACCGACTAGAAAGCTTGTCAAACCAATTATAGGAGCAAGAATTTCTTGTTCTACTACAACAAATTGTCATAATGATAAGTATGAGGCTTTGAGATCGAAGAGAGTTGGTTGACTAAAAATCTAGTAATAAGAAAAAGAGTATCGGTGGTAAAGTTGTCATGTTGGCATTTAGGGATAAATGAAACTTGAAAATAGTTTTGTCAAATTAAAGTATTATATTTAATATGATAATAATCATATAATACTTTGCAAAGAGTATTTATTATAAGCAAAACAGGAGAACTTTTTAGTGCCTTACTTTGCTAGCACCTAGCACCTCAAGCATTAGGCAATCATATAGCCTTGAGGGAGCGTAGTGCCTTTATTAAGACTAATATCGGGGAAGATTGAAGGGAATTCTACGGGAAAAATCTCTATATAAAGTTCTGAAGGAAATATCTCAATGATTATGACACAGCATTTTTGCAAAAGACCACAAGTATTAATAATTGTTGAAGTTTGGTTCCTAAAAAAGTGCTACTTTTTTTACAGAAATACCCAAAGCTGCTGAAACATTACCACCCCCTGTAACTTCTATCAAAATGTTAAGGGATTTCTCATAGTTTCAGGTCCAAATCCAACCTCATGGTTAAAGATCTCACTGCTCCAAGATCCCAAGATAATTCAAACATTTAGACATCAAGAAAAGTTCAAGGAAATATTATATATATATATATATATATATATAAAAGAGAAAGTAGAATATACCAGGTCAAACTGAGAAGTTTGCTCACATGCGTGTAAAATTGGATGAAACAATTCAATTGAAACAGCCAGACCTGACTGACACATACGATCAGCTATGTCAAGAGATGCTTGTACCTGCAATAAATGTTCAAAATGTTAACAAAAAGCATTCAAGTTGGCAAAACATAACTGGGATAACTGTTCTAGGAAAATGGCAAAGGCAAACATAATTTTCCTTTGAATCTTCGCCAATTGAAACATAAAATATAAGAAAATATCTAGTGACCAAAATCATGATATTTCACAATCCAATAATAGAAACTAAAAATGAATCCAAAAGGCAGTTCTAAAAAAGCAAAGGACTATAAAGTTATAGCTCAAAATTCAAACCCAACTGTGTCGTTAAGCTTTGTTATGTAAGATACACCTATTTTAGTTAGCAATTCCACTCTTTTCAAATAATTCAAAAAAAAAAAAGAAAGCTTTGTTATGTAAGATACCCATCTATGAAGAACAAAAGAAAAACATGTACAAATGAAGACATAATTTGGAACAAACTGGGGAAAAAAAACTCTAGCGAAGACTATATGAATAAAATGAATCCACGCAGCTGTAGAAGGCCATTGAATAAGAAATATCTCAACCAAGGTATAGTGCACGGTCCACAAGGTTGTTGGATGGGAAGCAGGGCATGGTTTCCCCTCATCTCCAGTTTGACAATGTTCTCATGGACAAGCAAATTAAGCAAAATTCAGCTAATTAAAATATAACGGGAAGTTGACATGCCATCATATATATATAACGGGATTTGGTTTTGAGAAGCAATCTGATCATACTACAATTGTATGTCAAACTCGACAAAATACTTCCGTCGATTGGGTGAGGATTCTTTTGAAACAAGGATTGATTTTTCTTTTTTGAAAGGTAATTTAGGAACCTTCTATAAAAAATTTCTAGCTCTGCCATTGAACTAGGAAGTAGAAACTCTAGCCCAGAATTCAACAAAATTTTATTTTTAAGAAACACCTTTTTCTTTACAAATTGGGTGCCAAATGGGTTTGAATGAAGACATATCCTTGCCATACAAGCCCGTATCAAAAACATCTTGATATTTTTCAGTTGCATGCACCAAAAAGGCATATCCATAATTATCTGTACATAGATGGTACGAAAACTTGTTTGTTAAGGACAAATCAAATATACAAATTGACTGCACCTTAAATTTATGTGTTCATTCAACCAAGCCCCTCTTGCACAACAATGAGGAGGGGCTTCTTTCAGTATGCAATAAACACACAAGACATTTGTGGTTCTAATTTGAAGCTTTTTCTACATTTATAATATTTCTTGTACTTAGGCGTGCAATTTCATAAGCACAGTACATGAAAGTAGGATGAAATCAAACCACCAACAAACTAATAAACGTAAAAGAACAGGTTAAACATAATGAATAGGTTAACAAAGAATGTTAAAACAATGAAAAGTTAAGTTTAACAAACTGACATTTGTTCTATAGGAAAAGTTCAAGAATAAGTATATGATTCCTGACATCAATTCATAGTTTCAAGAAGTACGCAATCAAATAAGTTATCAATGCCACATGCATGCATCAGATCCTCTTAAATTAAGGTAGCTAAGCACTTCCAATGGTATCATGATTACATGTGGATCATCCACACAATATCTCGAGTTCAAAGTTTCTTGCTTTTAAGAAATCCATTAATAGATTGGACTCAATAAAAAACAGAAACTATATTCAAAGGAAAGAAAGTGATTTAAGAACAGCATCATGTTAAAAGATAATAATATTTAATAAGAAAGTATAACAGACACACCAGACAAATTCTACGACCATTATTAGCAGGCTAAATGTTTTTAAGTTAATTAGCATGCTATTATTAAAAAAAAAGATAAATAAAAACTTTGCAGGAGTAGCAGAAGCAAACCTTGGACAAATTGCAAGAAAGCTTAATAAGCTTGCCCCAAGATTCAACCGTAGGTATGACTTCAACTTTATCATGTAGTATTTCAAAGTTTGAAATAATGTCTTCAACCTTCAAACCAAAGCTGTAAGTCTCAAGTATTTAAGAAACCAGTCATATGCAGATGACAAAAAAATCAATTTCAAGTAATTCAGAAAAGTTCTAAAATATATCCACGTCTCATTGTTCAACATATTTGTGTATGTGCCCATATATACAAACTGATATGTATACAAAGAAAAGTAGATAATAACAATAGATATAGATATGTATAAAGATAAAGTTTCTCGCATGCACAAAACACATGGACATATATATACTTGAACAAATATTGTTCAAAAGCTTTTTCTGCCAAGAATGGCAAAACCAATATAAAAACAAATCAAATATATACTTGGGATAGTTATTACTTATTAGCTCCAGTGTTTCCTTTGAATACGTTTTATGTTCCACCAATTCTGTCTTCTTAGGAGTAAATGTTAAAAAGGGAGAACTACAAATTTATCAATATGCTGTAATTTGCAAACAAAAAATTAGTGCGTCACCAATATAAATTACATTATTTTAAAAATATTTTATATTACATACATTAGGAGTTCCTTTTAGACAAGTACTGATATTGTAAGCAATCCTTTTTCCTTAAGACAACTTTGCTATCATCGTGCCTTGCAACATCACTTTACAGCCTCCCAACATCCCACTCCCAACCTTGTCTTGTGACCTTCCTGAGAACCCAACTCGCATCACAATGACCTCATCATCCCTATGCCCACAGGACCGCCACATGACATCCACACAACCTCTTGAGGGCCTCGCCAACAACCTCATGACCCCCACACTTGCAACCTCGCTATTATCCCATTTGATGTTGATCCCGCCATCCCTTCCAGCACCATCCCATAAACTAAATCCAGACATATAATATATATATATCAGGATTGAAACATAAGGATTGAGCATATATATATATATAACTTTTGGCATTATATTATTGAGGCGCTATCTCAAATGTCTCAAGGCATATATCTTATACAACTAGGGATAGTGAGGCTTATGCCTCGATGCATTTTTTTGTGCACCTCGAAGCCAGTGCCAAGAGTGCTTTTTTAAACCATGTTTAAAATACGCAAATTCTAAATACATCCACTGATCCAACACATTTACACGACTCATTTTTGTGATTGTTCAGATATATAAGGTATAAAGTGTATGTTCCAATAAAAGTGGTTGTTGTTTTATGGGACCAGGGTGATCTATTATTCCGTATAGGCAAGATTGATTGTGTTTTGCCAATGGTACATTTTTTTTTGCAATTTACTTCAGCAACTATAGTGATTTGTTGAAGTGGGATGCATCAACATATTTTTTAGGTTGATTTGATACTTGTTACCTATAAATTTAGAATTTAAACATGCAAAATTTTATATAGACTAGAATGAGGATACACGTTCTGCCATTGAAGTTTATAGTTAAGCATAAAAGCCTCTTTGTTGTATAAGTTCACATTTCAACACATAATACATATAATGAAATTAAATTAATCTAATTTTACACTCAAACCACATTTTCTCAATCATATATGCAAGGGTGTCAATATTTAACCCAACCCAGATCTAACCCAAAAAAATTTTGGTTCGGGTCAACCTGTTTGGCAAATAGGTTAGATTTGGGTTCAATATTCTGACCCGTTTTTTTAAATAAGGTCATGTTCAAGTTGACCCGAAATCCCGAATGTGACGTGAAAATGACTCAGATCCCGCAACCCTAGCTCAACCCATATGGCCGCACCACTTTCCTCTCGCTCCCACGCCAACATTCCTGCCCACACCGTTATGCTAGTGTCTCGCACCCGCGGCCTGCCGTACCTGCGACCTGGCTCGCCCCTACCCCCGATGCTCGACCCTAAGGCCCGTGCATGCACTACCAGCCTCGCAACCGCACGCACTCGCCTTCGACTCTATGCCCAGCTCTCGCTCTCCTTCTGTACGCCCAGGTCAACGTGTCGAGTCGAGTAGACCCGAGTTTGAGGCGAGTCGGGTCTGGATTCAAATTTCTGACCCGTTTCCATAATCGGGTCGGTTCAAATAATGGCGGGTCATTTTCGGATTGGACCCGACCTGAAAATCCATTTTGACCCCCTACGTATATGATACTAAGATATTTTAAAAAACTAGCCAAGCATAATAAAATGGATGGAGACCATTATTAATTTATTTTTAAATTAACTTAATTCTAAATATGTGCCCTTAGAACAAATGCATTTACTTGTTAATAGTTACAAAAGAACCCTCAGAAATTTTAGTGCTTTGTTCAAAGGAATTAGAACAATAGGAAATCACAATGACAATGAAAGCCCTTAATTAGTGTGCCCAAGGAACCCTATCATGACTGACCGGCACGTAGGTTCCATAGCACGAGATGGAGGTTAGGCAACAATCCCACGGTCTTAAAAAAAATGCATGTGTACTTGCACAAAGATAAAGCATATAAAACATGCACTCAACTTCATACAATTTTAGATGTGTGCTTTGGTAAATAAATGACAAGAAAAGGTAACTCAAACACAAAACTTCAACATTACTAGTTAAATAATTCCATGATTACAAAGCACAGCATAATACAAACTTTAGGAGATGACAAGCACAAGAGCATTGCCGTTGGAATTCTTCATCATGATGCTAAAAGCATCATTCAGGTAGGATTAAAGTCAAACGGGCCAGCATCTAAACAGAATTACTTGGTATTAGTATTTCTCACGTTTTTCCTTTGATCCAAAAAGGTCAACGTTTGAACCAAATAAAGAAGAAAATATATTTCAAAATCCAAAACTACCGGTAAAAGGTTTTGAATCTAATTTTGATAACGGGCTACTTAAAAGTGGGAAAGAACCCCTTATTAGAAGGCCAGCCTAAAAGTTGGTATAAGGCTGTTGATGATGAAAGATCCTATTGCAAGTCACATAAATTAGGAGCTCCTTTTCATGATTTACTTAAGCTGATCAAAAAATCTCAGCCTTCATTATACAGGCCCCCTTTTATCACTCTTTTGGCAAGTCCAGCAAAACAGCAATAACGGAAAGGTCATTTAAATTGAAAATTAAAGAAAATAAGAGATTAAAACATTGTTAGACTTGAAGCAAAGCTAGGTAAACAAATAGGCTTCAAGGGAACTGCTTGGACTACAACTTTTTCTTGGATGCTTGTACAACATTTCTTCTCAGCTCGTATTCTTTAAGAACAATTCAATTTGAGTGAGCAAACAAAAATTAAGGACTTTTAATGTAAAAGGAAAATTAGATTGCATCCTATTTTTCATCTGCAAACTTATCTCAAACACATAACGTTCATTGCCATTACCTGCTTACAAAAACTGACTTAGGTAGACAAGACACTAAATGTATCTTATGACTTCAGATGATGGCAATACTAACTTCTCTTTAGCATATCAAAGTCAAAACCCTTAGCAGCATACCAAGCAATGTGAAAAGAAGAGGAGGGAAAAGGGGCAACCTAAAGAAAGAACGGTTGGAATTGGGAATAATAATGGTAAAATAGAGTTAACATCACATGCAGCACGTGCTAGAAAGAATGTAGAAGGATTCTTAAAGCCAACCCTAAATAGTCGTTGGATATGGCAGATGATCATGAAGCAATGAAGCATATTCCTGTTAGTGAATGAATAAGTAAAGATATAGATGACTGATCATGACAACAGATAAATACTTAAAAATGATAGTTACTTCAAGAAGCAACAAGTTTTGTGCACCAAATTAAATACCGATATACATATAAACTCGCTTACCAAGAAGAAGCGGTAAACAAGAAAGTTAATATATGCATAAGCACCTAACAAAAGCTTCAGATAAAGAATAAAAATTACCAGCATCATCATGAAAAGTTCCTCACCGCTAAATTAGGCATGCTGGAAGCATAATCATAGATGAAACATGAAATATTATCTTCCTCTGTTCCTAGAATTATCACAAACACATTAATTAACAGTTAAACATTATAGACATGCACTTCGGATGTAATATTCGTCATTTGATCCAATCAAAGTATTGATCTTTAGTAGAAAGCAACAGCCAAGCACAAATATAGAGCTATACAATTGCAGCATATAGGAATAATATTAAAAAAAGTTCATTTTATTCAAAAATTAGGACTTTAATCAACTTGGTCAAGCTTGCATATCAAGCCTAAATAAAAAAACTTATTTCATGCTTAAACTTTATTGATAGAGTGACAGTGAATGCAACGGGAAGAAAATCCCTGGATTGGCGCTTATCTTTTGTTTCTATTACCACGCATCCATGGCTGGCAGTGCCAATGCCAGCTGATGTCCGTCAAGGGATTTGCCTCAAGTAATCTCATCTAGAAAAGTACTGAAAAGCATTGGCCATAACTGGAAGAACAGCGCGATAGAATTCAAACTCAATTTATGAAATTTTTATTCATGGAGCAAATGTTCCACATTCCAAGAGACCAATACCAAAGTTATTGTTGATGCAAAGTTCTACGAATGCTGCCTTTGAGTTGACCAGTGCAAGTTAAATGACAAGTCTTCGTTTTATTTAAAAATAAACAATTGATAATTGACCACATGTATTTCATAGGACTGTCCTAAAAAAGAAAGAAAAAGGCGCTGAGAAGATAAGTGAAGATGACACTTCAAACCAGTGATTAAGGGAATCACAAAGCTAAATTCCAGGATCAAGGCAAATTAGGCTGAAAGTAAAATAAAATGATGAAGAAGAATGGCAAGGATATTATGATTTTTCAAATTTTAAATTTTCAGCAGAACTAGGCAATGTCATACAAGGTTTCTCAAAAGGAAAGATCAGTCTGTTTCAATGTTTTTGGATATGCATCATCCTTTTTAGTGGGCATTTTTCCTCTTTGGTCGAACAGCTGATAGTTCAAGACAAGATTAACAGCTCAAATAGCTTCCAATGCTCAAACCAACCGTCTTCCAATGCCCAAACCAATTATCCTCCCTGTCACTTCCAATTATTATGTATGAAGAGCATGCTGAATGGATGTAATGTTCAATTGTTTATTTGTTTGCCGTTCCACAACAATTCCACATTTTTTTGAAAACATTACTAATTAAGATATTGAATCAGCTTCTAATTATAAGAAACAGTCATTATAAGAAAGCAAAAAGAAGCAAAGAAAAAATACAGGAACCGCACACATACCTCTATTCTTGAATGCCAAAATAAGCTTCTCAATTAAATTCTCTAGCTTCAACCTCCCTATGGATTTAAATATACATGATGCAAGCTCCAATGAAGAAACACTCCTCAAATCAAATACTTCTAGCAATTGGATCAGCTCCTCTTCCATATCATTTTCACATAAGGCCAACAAATAACTTTCTGTAGAAAAATAGTTAGACAATGTGATATTCAATGGAGACAAGTGAATCAAAAATACCAGCAAACAATACCTATAAAAAAGCAACATTGACTAATTCGCCCAAATAAAACAGGTTAACATGGTAAAATTGGTGTCCTAGTTATAGATCTTTAATTTTAAAACATTTTTCTCGTGTGTGAAATGCATAAGTGATATCAACTCAGAGTTAAAAGTGAACTGACCTAAACTCTAAATTGAATATTTTGATTTTGATTCAAACCAACTTCAAATATCAATTTTTGAGCTGGCTGGTCTATTAATACTATTAAAATTTTTCAATCACCATGAATAATAAAATGTTCAAAAATAATTTATAAAAGTATGCTATCAAAATAATCATATATAAAAATGTTTATGTGCATGCATCTTCAAATATGTTTCCTTCATTGTTAATACAATTGCATAGACATTTAGTATCTTTATGATGCATAAATTTGAAAATCTTTACTAAAATATTAAATAATGTGGATATATTAATAATATTCTACTCAAAATTATAGAATTATATATTTCTATTAATTCAAAATCAACTTTCCTTTTGCAAGTGAAGAAATAAGTAAAGAAAGTTCAAGAAATCAAAACACTAACTAAATAGGTTCATAGGTGCATTTATCAACAAAATTCAATCATTTTTATGCATTTCAGAGTCAATATGAGTATTAAGTGAAACCAAATAACATAAAAAAGTAATTCGACATTTATTAAATAGATTTTTCATAAATTTGAATTAAATTTCATCATATAAAAAGCATCTATAGTTGAGCTTGCAAGGATGGGCCGAATTTTGTAGAGAACTGCTGGCAAAAACAAAGAAGAAGGAATCTTGAATTACAATAGAATGCTAGTGAATTCAAGAGAAAGAGCTAAGAATCTATTCAAATTCCGTAGAATATGGACGATTTGATCATGTCCTTACACTAGAGAGCGTGCAAAATAGGGAATAAACTTATGAAAGCTAAAAAAGAAATGTAATTTTGAATTTTTAAATGTATTTTAACAATGGAAGAGCAAATACCAGCTAATTTATTGTCATCATCGCCCCTGACAACTACAATGGAAGAGCATAGTTCCTTAATTCTGCATTTATCGCCTATTTTAATCCAGAATAACATCTCAAAGTAACCTATTTTGCTGTAGGATTTATGGTCATAATCTTTAATAAATTCAGTAAACACTAAGAATTCCTCCTTCATTCTCATGTCAATCATATACACAAAAACGGGAGCATAAATATCTTCCAAAATCTGAAAACCCCTTTCTCTCATGGATACAAAGAGATGAAACACCTTCTGAAGGTAGCCTATGGAATCTTCACCATTAGTGTTTCTTGCCTTCCCTATCCACAATTCTATCAATTTCTTGTATTCCTTCAAGCTTATCTGTCTGCCTACCCTGCCAAATAAACCTAGGGTAGATTCAACATCCAGCTTCTCCGCACATAATTCCATAAGTTTCAAACAATGGCGGGACTTCACGTTCTTAAGGATAACTTTTTTCTTCCTAAATCTAGATGTTTCCTTCTTCCTCCGTTCTACGGCATTCAGATACTGATTTTGGTAAGACTCCTCCGCGAAGTTGGACTGTAGCTTAAGTGATTCGGGGTCATCAGAACCTGAAAATAAACCGAAACGCTTAAATGCAAGACAAAGGAAATGAGGAAATAGAACAGAAACGGCCAAAGAGAAACGCACAGGGAATAATAGAAGAAATCTCCCTCGCTACTTCGGCGCATGATTCCTGTGCTGTAACCAACCAGTATAAGAACAATCAACGATAATGTCGCTAAGAAAAACACGGGAGAGAATTAAACTCTGAAGTGAAGCAGTGGCTGACGCATTACCAGAGACAAGGGATTTCACCGAGTTTTTCGCAGATGCTTTCTTCAGCTGTAAAACGAATTTATCAGCTAGTCCGGAGAAAACCCTCTTCGAGCTCTCCGTTGGAGCAGAGGAGGAGATGGGAGAGGTGGGAGGGTTGCCGTGCGATTTGGTGAGCAGCTTATTTAGGGTATGCAACTCGGAGGCGGCCGGAAGTTCTTCGGCAAAGTTTTCCTTGAAAGCCTTCCGCAAGGCTGAAAACAAGGGCTTACCACTGCCGTTGGGCATAGCCAATCGCCGCCGGCGGAAAGGGCTTTTACTTCAGACGGGCGACGGAGGGCAATATATATATATATATATATATATATATATATATATATATATATATTAAATTGTAATATTTATTTATATAATATTAAATTTTAAAATATATATATATAAATTTTTCATTAATATTAACTATTTAGTTACATAATAAATTCTATTGTGATTAACACAAAGTATTATGAGAGTAAATATTATATATAAATATATAAGAGAGACAAGGGCATTTTGATTCCAAATCAACTTTTGGTATATTTAAAAAAAAAACCATAGGTATTCATTCAATTTCTTCTATTTTCAGGCATATAAATATAATTTCTCAATTTTTATGTATTTATATTTATAGGATACTTATATATTTATATTTACTTATATATAACTTTAATGTTTGAATCATATTAAAATAGTTCCATAAAATATATCTTTGACTTCATTATATTAGTAGTATTTTTTTATATAATTTAAATATTTCAGTATTATATAAATAAATATAAAATTTTAGATGATAAATATATAAATACATAAAGATTTTGTAGTGTGTATGTAAATCCCCAATGATTTATAATAATGTTGCTCCTGTTAGATAATTGGGACCAAATTTAGTGACCAGCACATTTGGAATGGGGAGACCAAATGTCAAAATCTAAATGCACAACTTGTTAATTTGCCACGTCATTTTAGACCTATAAATTATGTAATTCAATTATAAAATTGAAAATAACATGTTGATTTATGAAGGTTTTTATATTCTTATAATCAATCATTAAATTTTCTACTTTAGCAAACATCTAACTTTTCAGAATAGTTGTCTCCCACGATCTGATCATGCCAATCATTTGGTGATTAAGGTTTTGTTTCAGACAGTTTTAGAACACTGTTTTTTTTTTCTGCTTTCAAGATATTTTTATACTATAAAATAGTTTTATAAATCAATAAAAAAGTCATCCCAAACGAAGCCTACATCATATGCTTGATTATTTGGATTATAATCTGATCACGTCACCCTTTCATTATGCTATTATTGTCATATAAAATCATGGTTAGATAATCATACGTCATCACCAACCATTATTCTATTAGAAATGATATGCATATTGAGATATATTACATGTCATAATATTCAAGGTGATAGAAATAGAGTACCATCCTAACTTTGTACTAAGATTCAACACACAAATAAATTGAAGAAAAGTTTCAAGAGGTACCATAGTTTGTATGGAAAGCAAATAAAAGAGAAAAATTATGGGACATTGCCAAGTTGAATTTCTACTTGTGTTTGTTGTTAGTTATAAATAATGTACGAATTTCCCTATGATTGGCAATGTTGTTTATAAAATATAATAGGCATACAACATATGAAATGTATTTCATGGTGAAGGTTGGAAGAACTCTATAATATGGGAGCAATCTTCAAATAATTATTTACTATTAGTGTTCAAATAACCATAATACGAAAGGGATGTTTGGAGGAGCATAGTTTGGCAATAGCCTTCGAAGGACCATACTCAATTGAAGATGGTCTGATGGCAATAATCAAACGATGGTCAAATGGTGGTGGTCTAGTGATGATGATCAGACAGTTGTCCAACCACAATGGTCTAATAGTGATTCAATCATGGCAATTTGGCAATAGTTCGAAGATGATAATCAGGTGGTGGTTTGACACTGATGCTCAAGTGGAGCTATGAGACTCTTTAAATTTTCAAACTCTCCTAAGCCAAGGGCCACACCCCCTTTTTATGTGAAGAGTAGAGGTGTATTTCTTACTATCACGCTCACCTAAGACCCCTCATCATCTATTTAGTCAATCACCACATATATAGTTTATTCTGAAACATTTTTTTATATGAAGGATCAATATTTGAAATCTCCGTCATAACTCTTTGAGATACTTTTTTTTTCATTCACCCCTCTCTTTTAAAATAAATGGATTAAAATTTATTTGCTCGTTCACCCCTCTTTTTTGAAATCTTTAGATTTTTGCTCATTAACTGTTCTTTTGTAAAATGAGTTCATTAGTCATAACTTACGAGGGTAAACTGTATCCTAGATTTTAAATTTTTTTTTTTTTTTGAAAAGTAATTCTTTCCCTCTTCCCTTTTAGTGGGTGTAGGCTAATTTGGTTTAATCACTTCAATTTAGTGTAATTATTGGATTTTTTTTTTTTACTCTCTTTAATCTTATGTATTTGCTCTCTATTTTTTCTTCCTCTGAGTATCACTTACATAAAATTTTATTTGTTGAGCAATGAACATGAATAAAATCCAATTATCCAAGAGTTCTCCATTGAATTTTCAAGAAAATTATTAAACCCACATCATTTGAGTCTTCCATCATGACATCCAACTAATATTAAAAACAAGCACGAGGGATATAAACAATATCTCATATTAGAACTTTTTATCTTGTTACAACACTTTAGTCTTTAGAGATGAAGGCTTAGTTTGGTTAGAGATTATTCTGTGCGAACTCCAAATGCATTTTATCGTTTAGAGACCAATCAGAATGTGTCATATCAGCAGTACCGAGGTCGGTACCGTGCCGCGGTATCAAGCAGTATCAAGCAGGGTACCAAGCAGGGGGTGTCATGGCACATTATGATTAGTCTTCGGATGACGTTCGGCATCCGCATAGAATAATTTTTCTCATTTGGAACAACTTTTTTCATGTTTCTTAAAGCAACTTTCTAGTACAAATATTTTAATTTTTGTACTAAAAAATTATTTTAAGAAGTATTAATAAAGTCGTCCCAAACGGAACAGAAATGACTCTCTCAAGAAACATTAAAAAATTGATGAAATAATGCTCTGAACCTTGTAAATTTAGGCTTCGTTTGGGACGGCTTTTTTATTGCTTTCTAAAACGGAGTTTTAGTACAAAAATAAAAAAATTTGTACTAAAACTCCGTTTTAGAAAGCAACAAAAAAGCCGTCCCAAACGAGGCCTTACTGTTAAATCCGTTCATGTCTGAACCGATCTGCTATCAGCCAAAATAGATAGGACATTTCCTTCCAACGTACTCTGCCAGCATCTCCCCGTCGCCGCCCACCTCAACATAACATGTCGCATGCATTCCATGATGATGTGAATCCCAAGTCGACACCCTGAACCGAATGGTGGAAGACAGCTCCAGCCTGAACCCAACCCTTCCTCCCGCCGCATCCACCGCTATTTTCCCCGCCGCCGCCGTCAACTCCTCCTGGTCAATCTCCCCGCTCACCGCCGTCGTGTTCTTCGGCGGCTGGTAGAACGGGAAAAGAACAGGCGAGGATCCAAGAACGTCGTTGTTGTAGAAAATAGAGGCCGAAATTGCGTCGTAGTAGATGCCGACTTCGCGGTTCGGGTTGCGGGACGAGACGTTGAAGGAGATGGAGCGAAGGACGCCGGAGGAGAGGCCGGGGGCGGAGAAGGATGAGATGTGGAAGCGGGGGCGGTGAGGACGGAGGCTGAGCCAGAGGACGAAGACGATGACGGCGGTGATGAGGAGGAACGTGAGGAAGAGGGAGCAGATGAGCTTGGCTGCGCGGGAGCTGAGGCTCTCGCGAATGTGGTGCGGGCGGTGTTGGCGGTGGCGGTCTGGTGGCGGAGCACTGTTGGGCATGGCCGGAGAGTTGGGAAGGAAATCTTTTGTGAGGGGTGGAGGGGAGGAAAGCGGTGGCGGAAGGAAGAGGGATGTCAGTGGAAATCCGAATGGCGGTTTTCTGTTGCTTTTTATGTTTGGTCGAGGAAAGGAAGGAATTTTGGTATTTGATGATCAGTTAAATTTTTCAAATTTGTGGAGGAAGAGTGTATGAGTTCTTAGAAGGAAACTGTTATTTTGAAGCTAAGAATCTTTGCAGCCAGCCAAGGTCTGCAACTAATTTTTTCGAATATATATAAATGGGCAAATTTTGATCAAATTTTAATTGATTGCTCATTTGTTACAATTATCTCATAGAAAAATTAACATAAATTTTTTTTTGTCTTAACGGATGAAATATTGGATTTTGGTACATTGAAGAGCTTGAGATGGCCTAATGATGAGTGGGAAACCTTTGTAAGTCTCTGTGTTCTCGAGCTTTCATTGTTTTGATCTCTAAATTAAACATTCTTTTGCTTGTCTATTTTTCTAGTGTTACTGATTCAGCAGTCTGAAATTATCCAGCTAAAGAAAATGATTGATTGAGAGTATGTGTGAAAATTTTGCTTGTCCGGGTGATGAAGAACTTGCTCGGCAAAGCCTAGGTCCCTAATTCGAATCCTTTGGTAAATAGTGAAAGCCTTGAGTAAATTGGTGTGGATTGCATGTTAAGTCGACCGGAGTTTTCACTGGCCTAAGGACAGTGTTTCCTCGTCACAAAAAAAAAGGGTATGTGTGAGGAAGCATTTTGTCTGTTTTTTTTTTTAAATAACAATCATAATTTTATTTGACTACTATTTTCTTCTTACTTTCTCAATTTTTTATATTTATGTCATGGAAATTTTCTTTTGCAATCATAATAACGAAATTGTTTTATCCACAACTTCATAATGATCATTATTAAAATATTGCAGCAGTTCCAAACAAACTTCGAATGTAATTTTAAATTGAAAGAAAAGGCTTAGGACATCCTGAATTTTTTTATTAGAATGAGACTCAAATTAGTGGAAATTATTTCAAGGGAAGTGGAATAAAAAGTTTAATTGGTTTTATATGTATTGCATTTATCTCAAATTAAATTAAACAATTTTGAAATTTATTCTTGATACGTTGCAAAAAATCACCATGATTAGGCACAAATCTCGAGCCATATCTCAATTGGAAACTTTTAAATTTCTATTCAAGATCATCTGAACTCTGATCTCAACAAACTTATAGCCAAGCTGAATGTCTTGGAAAGGCAAACCCAACGACACAAAAAATATTCAAATCTACTCTTAAATGGGCCCAATCAATGGTCTAAAGCAGATTTGGAAACTTCAAGACACTAATTTGATAAACCAATGATCACTAAATATGGTACTTATATTCAAATCGAGCGGCTTGACTAGATTAATCCAACGAGCCCAATATTGCTTAATTTTAGAGATCGAGCACTTTATGATCAAGGGGATCAATATGAGCCATTTGATGAAGCACTCTAAATTTGTCTTAAATCTTTTCCATATTTACGAAATATGTAACTCTCAAAATCTATAAATAAACCCTCTCTCCTGCATAAAGGGGACATTGGAGGAGGCTTGGAGTTGGACCTTGGGATATAAATCAATAGAGTTTTAAAGCTTGAAAAATCTTAAAGATCCACCTAGGCATCACTACCAATAAACCCTTGTTGCCAAGCCACCAGCGCTAGATCTCCGCTTAACCATCAATGTCAGGCATTCTTTGCACCTCTGACCATGGACAATGATCCCTTAGACTTTCGTCACATGACGACGATCCATCTGTCCTCCATCGCCTACTGATGATCCCTCCAATCTCTGTCGCCCGAAACCAATCCCTCTGACCTTGGTTGTCTAACTACGGTCCCTCCGACCCTCTATCATCTGACAATGGTCTATCTGACCTTTGTCTCACGCCGACTACAATCCTTTGACCTCAGCCGAAGACTATGGTCCTTCTGCCCCCAGTCGCCTTACTACGGTTCTTCTGACATTCGTCTCCTACTGACAATAGTCGTTTAAACACCATTGCCCGACTATGACACCTCCGACCTCAGTTGCCCAACCCAAGTCCCTCCAACATTCATTGCCGAATGAAGGTCCTTTAGACCTCCGTCGCCTAATGACGATCCCTCCGTCCTTCGTCACCTAACAACGATGTAACGCCCCAATATCTAAATGATGAATTTAAACATAATTTTCCTATTTACTTACTAATTCTCTCGTAATTTATTAATTCTCCAGAGCCATTAATCATTCCAAATCATATAGGATACACATCTAGAGTCAATATATAAAAGATTTATTTTAAAATAATTAAAATCATAATAGTCCATATTACATGATTGCAATAAAATAAGAAAATTTAATTTGAACTACAAAGGTATGTGCACCTTTCAAACTCAAACTTCCTGTTTCTATCAAATTACACAACAGAATTCTTACCCGTGCTTGAAATATTATAAATAATAGGGTGAGTACGAAACTCTGTAGGCCACTCTTCTTCCCCCATAATAGAGTTAAATTCAGAGCTAATATATATATAAAGTATCAATTACTTTACAGTAAGGCATACTAATTCACATATGAAAGTGAATGCATGAATGCACATGCATTAATGTCCAACTCCCAAATTTCACTTCCACCTGGTAAAGACATGGGCAGCAGAGCCAAAATAGAGTAAATTGTATTCTAACATAGAGTCAGTTTAGAGCCAAAGCATGACATTGTAATATAAAATAGAGATGTACTCACCTTGTGCCCAAATAGAGAATTTTATAGTATTCTTTTTTTTTTTTTTCAAAACAAAGTTCCAGAATGTCATGAAATGCATGATAATATAAATGCGACATGTAGCTAATGAATTTAAAGTAATTAAAAATTAAATACAAGCTTTTATAACGCCCACCCCCTCCGCCAATTTCAAGTGCCTATACAAAGTTCTCTGAATTTTACTAATTTTATAAATATTACGAAAAATGCTAAAATAACATACATTGTTAATTGTACTAAGGTTCAAATATGTCACCATTTTTTTTTTTGAATCGTCAAATTTATACAGAACGAACTAGCTGTGAAATTTTGCATTCTTATAATAAAATTGTCAAAAAACAAAGAATATAACAGTATACTATAAGTTTTATAATGAAACATTTCTCAAGCTAAAAAAAACACTTTTAAAAAGCATATCTCTTTATAAATATTTGATAATTAAAAACAGAAATATGGTATAGGTTGCCTACCTTGAGCCCGACAATTATCTATCTAGCTGAATGGACAATTTCTGGATCCTTGGCTCTAAATACTAACCTTTTTCTTCTCTTTCCTTCATTATCTTATCATTTTCTTCCTCGACAAGCTTAAGGTGGAAGTTAGGCGTGTCAAAATGATTTTGGGTCAGGTTCATGAGGTCCAATTCAAAACTGACTTGCCCTCAATTGATGCAACTCGAACCCAAATTGATTACACAAATGGGTAAGAAGTTTAAACCAATACTTGATCCACCCTAAACTCAGGTCGATCCGACCCAGCACACTAACCCAAGCGAGCGTAGAGTAAGTTGCCATCGTCGATGCGAATGCTACCAGCACGGACGCAAGGGGATTTGATGTGGAATCACTATACTTATTTTGTGCTGCAGGAACAACACTTAGAGAATACCCTTTTTCTTTACCGTTAGGAGCTATAATTCCACTACAACTATTACTAAATATAGTATTAAAGTATACTAACATCTTTTTCTTTGCTCTTACATTCTTAGTAATTATCCCTCTTATATGAGGCGGATGAACTGAGCATTGGCAGCCACTTTTGATATACAAAAATTATATTGCTAGCTTAGCATTTTACTGTTCCATTGGTTGTTTGTTCTCTGTTCTTCCTTCTTTGTTTGCTTCCACAGCAAGTTGGTATCAGAGCTTGGTAGGAGGGCAGCAATGGCGGAGAGCAGTAGACGACCCGCTCTTGACGGCGATCAAGGTGAAGGCGCTCTGTGGGCGAATCAATCCCTGATTCTCAAACAGTTGGAGGAACTCAAGAACGAGTTTCGTCGATTCGCCACGGAAGTGCGATTGGAGTTTCAAAGCATTAAGGGTGGTGGCGGTAACGTGCAACTACCACAACCACCTGCGTCTCCAGTCCATAGAGCAGTTCCTCGTCGGGGTAGAGGTGGTCGACGGGCGCGGAATGAGCTACCGGAACTCTCAGACTCGGAGGTGGAACCGGGCTTCCGGCAGCAAGAGGACCTTTCGGACCCAGGTGAGGAAGATTATCAGCAGTATTTTTCTCCTCCGAGACAGCGACAAGAAGCTTGGCCAAGGCAGCAAGGTGAATTTCGGGTAAAAATGGACATTCCGTTTTTTGATGGAAAATTGCACATAGAGGATTTTCTGGATTGGGAACGTGCTGTGGAGACGTTCTTTGAATACAAGGATGTTCCTCGGGATAAGCAGGTGAAATATGTTGCTTGTCGATTACGTGGTGGTGCGAGCGCGTGGTGGCAACAATTGTTGCAGACTCGGCACCGGGAGGGAAGAGGCAGCGTCCGGAGTTGGACTAGGATGAAGCAACTCCTGCGGAGTCATTATCTCCCTACGGATTATGACCAAATCCTTTACATGAAATTTCAGCAATGCACACAAGGGCAGAGGAGTGTGAGCGATTACACTGAGGAGTTTTACCGCCTTAGCGCCCGTAACAACCTGAACGAATCGGCAAATCAAATTGTAGCTCGCTATGTTGGAGGGTTGAAGGAACCCATCCAGGACAAGCTTGAATTGAATTCTGTGTGGTCTCTTTCTCAGGCAGTAAACTTTGCACTCAAAGCTGAAATGCAGCTAAATCGGCAGCTCCGCGCTGCACCGCAACGCCTCCATTTGGGCGACTCTGCTTCCTCGGATAATAGGGGTCAAGGACCCAATCAGAGCAGCAATTCCAAGGTTCCCCCTAAGGCTTCAACAGTAACTACACCGCCTCCGCAAACTGGGGACAACCGGCAGATCAATCGGATGAAAACACCCAATCGGGACAATCCGTATGGGCGGCCAACCACATTGAAGTGCTTCATATGCTTCCAACCAGGCCACAAGTCCAACGAATGTCCGAATCACCAACAGGTGCAACTCCTGGAAGGGGAATCGGAACATCTTACACCCACGGCCGAAGGCGAGGGTGATGAAGATTATGAGGAGGTAGCTGGGGATGAAGGGGAGCCGGTTGTGTGTGTTCTCCAGAAATTGCTTCTTGCACCTAATCAGAACACCAAAACCCAACGCAACGCAATCTTCAAATCAAAATGTACAATCAAGGGGAAGGTATGCGACCTACTAATTGACAATGGATGTACATAGAACATTGTTTCCAAGGCTTTGGTCAATGCGTTGCAACTCAAAACTACAAAAAACCCAAATCCTTATAGGATTAGTTGGGTTAAAAGGGGGCATCGATATACAAGTATCGGAGATGTGTCGGGTAAATTTCTCCATTGGAAAACATTACAACAGTGAAGTACTTTGTGACGTTCTTGACATGGATGTGTGCCATTTAATCCTGGGGAGACCTTGGCAGTTCGACACTGGTGTGGTTTATGACGGGCGCGCTAATGCATATGCTTTTGAATGGAAGGGGCGAAAACTCAAATTGCTGCCTACTACACCTTGCCCAGCTAATGAAGATGGAGACCGAAAACCAGCTCTATGCATTGTCTCGGGAAATTCTCTCCTGAAGTCTGGCCGAGAAGTGAAGGTTGTTCTGGCAGTTGTCGTGGCCGAGGAAAATCAGAATGCCACTATGGTAAATTATCCTCCTGAGTTACTACAGATACGAGAAGAATTCTCTGATACCATTCCTAGCAGCCTACCCAGCGAGTTGCCGCCTGAAAGGTCAGTTCAACATCAGATTGATTTTGTACCTGGGGCTAACCTACCGAACTTGCCTCATTATAAAATGAGCCCGGCGGAACATAAGCAATTGCAGAATATAGTGGATGATTTATTGGACAAACAGCTGATTCAACCAAGCCTGAGCCCATGTGCAGTACCAGCCTTGTTGGTTCCAAAGAAAGACGGTTCGTGGCGAATGTGTATTGATAGCAGAGCTATCAATAAGATCACCTTGAAGTATCGGTTTCCAGTACCAAGGCTTGAAGACATGCTAGACTATTTGGCAGGAGCTACAGTATTTTCAAAGCTTGATTTGCGAAGCGGGTACCACCAGATCCGCATTCGACCTGGCGACGAGTGGAAGACTGCTTTTAAAACTCGCAACGGCTTGTTTGAATGGCGTGTCATGCCATTTGGGTTGTGCAATGCACCGGCTACATTCTTGAGGCTGATGTCCGAGGTCCTAAAACCGCTCGTGGGGAAGTGTTGCGTCGTCTACTTCGACGATATACTGGTGTTCAGCTCGTCCATGGATGAACATTGGAAAGATTTAAAGGCTGTCCTTGAGTTGCTGCGTCAACACAAGTTGTACCTGAATAAGGCAAAGTGTGAGTTTGCCACTTCCACAGTGCATTTCCTTGGCTATATAGTGTCGGCGGATGGCGTGGGGATGGATCCAAATAAAATCAGTGCCATTCAACAGTGGCAACGACCGAGTACCTTAACTGAAGTCTGCAGTTTCCATGGCTTAGCAAATTTCTACCGAAGATTTATTCGCGGATTTAGCATAATTATGGCACCGATCACTGATTGTTTGAAGGCTAGTTCGTTCAAGTGGGGAGTAGAGCAACAACGGAGCTTTGATACCCTCAAAGCGGCACTCACATAAGCCCCCGTCCTTGCAGCTCCTAATTTTAGCAAGCCATTTCATGTGGATACCGACACTTCAGCGGTGGGAATTGGCGCTGTTCTGTCTCAAGAGGGACGGCCCGTAGAGTTCTTTAGTGAGAAGCTAAGTTCAGCTCGACAAAAGTAGTCGGCATACGAACAAGAGCTTTATGCGGTAATTCGGGCGCTTAAACAGTGGGAGCATTATCTGTTACACAGCGATTTCATTTTGTGCAGTGACAATCAAGCACTGCAATACTTAAATACACAGAAAAGCATCAACAAGATGCATGCCCGATGGATCGTTTTTCTACAAAAATTTAGCTTTGTGCTTATGCATAAATCTGGGAAACAAAACAGAGTTGCGGATGCTCTTAGCCGTCGATCTGCTCTGCTAGTCCAGCTCCAGACAGAGGTCACCGGACTTGAATCGCTCATAGATTTATACCCCACAGACGGAGACTTTGCAGATACGTAGGAGCGGTGTTCAGCTGGACAGCCGATGGGTGATTTCACAATGCGGCATGGTTTTTTGTTCAAGGGAAATTCTTTGTGCATTCTGAACTCTTCAATACGCCTCCAGTTAGTACAAGAAATGCATAGCGGCGGGATGGCTGCACACTTGGGTTGAGAGAAGACCGTGGAACAGGTGCGGGCTCGATTTTTTTGGCCGCACTTGCGGAAAGATGTCGCTAAATTTGTGCAAAACTGTCCAGTGTGCCAAGTATACAAGGGCCATCGACAGAATACGGGGTTGTACAGTCCGCTGCCAGTACCGACTTCCATTTGGGAGGATCTCAGCATGGATTTTGTACTTGGGTTGCCACGGACCAAGAAGGGCGTCGACTCCATTATGGTGGTGGTTGACAGGTTCTCCAAGATGGCTCACTTTATTGCTTGCAAGATGACCACTGATGCTCTCGGCGTAGCTCGGTTGTTCTTTCGGGAGATCGTTCGGCTGCATGGGATCCCAAGAAGCATCACCTCTGATCGCGATGTGAAGTTCATTAGCCACTTCTGGAGGGAACTCTGGAGACAACTGCAAACGGAATTGAAACTAAGCTCCGCGTACCATCCCCAAACCGATGGGCTGACCGAGGTGGTGAACCGCACTCTGGGCAACATGTTGCGGTGCTTGGTGCAAAACAACCCGAAGAGATGGGACGAGATTCTGAGTCAGGCGGAATTTGCCTACAATTCCATGTCCAATAGGTCAACTGGTACGTGCCCCTTTAATATTGTCTACACTAAAGCTCCTAACCATGTTGTAGACGTCGCCGTACTCCCCAAGTGCCGCAATGCCGTGGCCACCAAGTTGGCTGGTGACTTCAAATCTATGCTGGACATTGTTCGAAGCACCTTACAAGCTTCAAATGATTCCTATAAGCAGACAGCGGACATCCACCGCCGATACAAAACCTTCCAACCCGGCGAATTAGTCATGGTACGTATGAGGAAGGAGAGATATCCAGCTGGTACGTACTCAAAACTCTCTCCTAGGAAACTTGGGCCGGTTGCCATTAAACACAAGATCAGTGGCAATGCTTACGTCGTGGAGCTGCCTTCCGATGTACTGACGTCGTCCACTTTCAACGTCGCCGATATCAGCCCATTCCATCCACCTGATGCGGCGGGCACCGAAATTGATTCGTCGGACACGAATACTGCTACGGAGGGGGAGAACTGATGTGGAATCACTATACTTATTTTGTGCTGTAGGAACAACACTTAGAGAATACCCTTTTTCTTTACGGTTAGGAGCTATAATTCCACTACAACTATTACTACATATAGTATTAAAGTATACTAACATCTTTTTCTTTGCTCTTACATTCTTAGTAATTATCCCTCTTATATGAGGCGGATGAACTGAGCATTGGCAGCCACTTTTGATATACAAAAATTATATTGCTAGCTTAGCATTTTACTGTTCCATTGGTTGTTTGTTCTCTGTTCTTCCTTCTTTGTTTGCTTCCACAGCAGGATTCAAACTAAGAGTGCGAGGCGAGAGCAGAGTAGCGGGTTTGGGTGAAACTTGCAAATGTGGGTGCGACACTAGTTACTAGCACAAGTGCATGGGCTGGGAGCGAGAAAGGCGCTGGAGAGCCACGAACAGGAGATTTCAGGACTCACGAGGTTGCAGAAGGGTCATTTATGGGTTAGTAGGTTCACCCGGATATTACCTGAAATAGGTTGACCAGAGCCCTTTTTTTTGGGTTTTCAGATTGGGTAAAAAATTGACACCCCTAGATGGTGCCTACATTAAATTATAAATAAAATATAATAAGATCACAAATTCATGATTTTATTCACCATATTAAAACATATAGTGTAGGTCATAAAACTTTTAGTTCTGAATTTAAAATTCTAAACCCATGCATGTCTCATACTAATATATTTAGGATTCTTTTGGGTTTGTTGAAATTTTTTACAAAGCTGATTATAAAAGTTATGTGAAGAAAGTAAATTTTTTAAAAGTAATTGTAAAAAATTTTGATCAAATAGAAGTTATGATTGCGGTCTGAAAAGCAAAACAATAAAAAAGTTGTCCCAAATGAACTCTTGGGATTCATTTGGGACGGGTGCAAATTTTTATAAAGTGTTGTTGAGAAAGTAATTTTTTTAATTGTAATATAAAATAGCTTCCTAATACCAAAAAGATATTGAAAGTAATGAAAAAATTGTGGTTAAATAAAAATTATGATTATAATATGAAAAACAAAATAATAAGAAAGTTGTCACAAATAAAACCTTAATCAATGAGAGGGCCCAATGTTTCATTAAAGAAGTTTATTTTGTTTAGGCAATTGGGCTTCATCAAGTCGTGTGCCAAGCCTTTGCCCATAACATTCAAACAAGGATTTGGCTAGCTTGTTTGCGCATGTGGGAGTGTCTTGGGTTCATTAATGTTGAATGATGACAATATCATGTAAATTAAGACTCAGTTTGACATGCTGTTTTAACTGTTTTACTTTTTATATCGCAATCTAAATGTTTATTTGGCCACATCTTTTTTACTATTTTTAAGAAATTTGTATGCTATGAAGTTATTTATGTCAACGTCAAAAAATTTACTTTATCTATAATATTTTTATGACCACTTTTATAAAGAGCTACAACTGTCCCAAAGACGAGAAATTACTCTGTGCAGTCACCAGACAGTCTAAAAGCGAATCAGGATATGCCACGTCATCCGATACACAACGGTATACAGCACTGATACACATCAAAAAATGACGCGGTGTTTCCTGATTCGTCTCTGGATGCCGTCCGGTGACCGCATATAATAATTTCTTCCCAAACACACCCTAAATTAGATAGCGCACATTTTGATTTTTCAAAGTTATTAGCTTGGTTATAGTCAAATAAATCTTAAATTTTGATTTAATATTCAATTGACTGTAAAATGAATTTATTACTTATTTAATCAATGATATAAATATGCTATAATTAAAAGTTTTTTTTAAGTTTATATTACTAATATAAAATTAACATTAACATAAAATTGGAGATAATTAATACGAGCTCTTATGCGACAATAAAATGTAATTCTAATTAATCACCGTAAATCATTAAACTTAAAACATACACTAATATTCTAAATTATTTCATTTATAGTCAGAAATTATTCTAAACAATCAAACTCATACAAACATATAAAAACCATCAATATTATTTATTTAATTCACAATTCAGCTTTTATATATATATATATATTTATATAATTGTGGGCTAGAATATATGCGATGATAAAGTTATAATATTACGTCTTAGTGTTGTACGGATATCTAGTTCACACATAGAGTACATGAGATTTTTTACATGGAAAACCTTGGAAATGAGAAAACCACTAGGTCTGGCCTAGTTCGAAATTATTACACTAGTATTTGAGTAGATTATAGTAGGCTTACTCGTCCTTGAGGATGATCATATTACAAATGTTAATCGTATGGCTGAAATCTAGTGATAAATGGAGATGAAAATCCGATGTCACTTGGTGGTCCGTTGGAAGTTCAGCGTTACTTAGAAATTCGAGCGTCAGTTGGTAGTCTAATGATGGTTTAGCAAAATCTCGGTGTCGGGTGATGGTCCGACAAAACTTCGGCGTCGGACGGTGGTCCGACAAAACGCCCACGTCGATCGGTGGTTCGACAAAACTCTTACGTCGGGAGGTGGTCCGACAGAACACTGACGTCGGGCGGTGGTTCGACATAACCCCGGGCATCTGGTGATGGTCCAATGGAAATCCGACGTCAGGTGGTGGTCCGACAAAACTCAAGGCATCAGGTGGTGGTCCGGCGGAACTTTGGGCGTCAGGTGGCGATCCAGCGGAGCTCCAGGTGTCAGGTGGTGGTCCGACGGAACTCAGAGCGACCAGTGGTCGAGGAGGCAAGGATGCAAGATCGATCTCTAATCATTATCTTGTTTCCTTAGGCTTCAGGTCCCTTTTCAAGAGGAATGAGTGGTTTATATATATATATTGCCTAGAGTGGCATGGCCTGTAAATAGGAAGAATATCAAAAGTAAATGCGGAGTGGTTTGGATGGACGATCGATGTTGAATCCCTTGATCATGGGCCGTTTGCTAGCCATTTGAAGATCTTAATGATGTTGGAATTCCATGATCTTGGGCTCGTTGGATTTGGCTCGTCAAGCCGTTCGATTCGACTATAAGCATGTCATGTTTGGAAACTGTTTAGTAATCCAAATTGATGTTTGAACCTTCTAATGGCATTTCGGGTCTTTGATTTAACTCATTTGGACTCGGATTGAGTCGATTTTGTTGTCGTTGGGTTCGTAATTCCGGATGCTCAGTTTGACTATAAGTTTGCTGAAATCAGAGTTTGGATGGTCCCAATTTTAATTTCAGAAGTTTCCAACTTTATTTTGCCCCATCATGAAAATTTTTTTGTGATACAACATCTAATTAAAGATTTAATAATTTAAATATTTGAAATTACAACATTTGCAGTAAAATTATTTATCTTCTTTGAGTAAAAATATAAATACTCAAATCATTAAGTTAAAATACGTTTTATATATATTGGAACGCAGGTATCTACCCGCTGCTACCCCGTAGAGTAGGCGCTTGAAGGAGTAACTAATCTCTCGGGAGGACTAACGACAACCAGTCCTACAAGTGCCTGACCAAGCACTTATTTTCTCTCCACATAAGGAGTCACACTGCTTGATAGAGGAATCAAACGTGAGTTGGGAGATACCCAACAATGCTCGTCCACCAACCCAGCTAAGTCCGATGGGATGATTAAATATAAAGATGAATAAATAACCTTAATTTTTCATTAAAAAATACAATAAAAAGTACATAAATTTTATAAAATCTATAATGAATGAATTGTTATAGTATCTTCTTGAAAAAAATAAAAATAAATAAGTGTCATCCGGCTTCGTCTGGGACAATTTTTTTAAGCAATTTTACCCACAAAAATATCCTAAATCCTAAAACATTAAGAAAGCTGTTCCAAACGAATCCTAAGTTATTTTACCCACAACAAATTCACAAATAATTTTATGAAATGATGCAGCTGTTCCAAACAGACTCAAAGAGAGGTGGCAAAGAGTAACAATTCTGAAAGATAAAAGATTATTCCATAAGATTAATTTATATATTCTTCAGTTTATTTCAACAGCCGACGTTTATCTCTTAATAATGCATAACTGATGCAATGAAAGTAGCCCGAAACATCACAATGAGAAGACAAAATCAAATAAACGGCCACTAAAATTAGTTAATACAGTCATTGAAATTTAAAACCCACACCTGTCAGTGCATAAGAAATAGCCTAACTGGAAATTAAATTCTATAAGAAAAAAATAACAGTTGACTTATGCAATTATAACAAATAAATTCAAATTTACTGTTAATATTGAAGAAAAAGTAACAAATAAGATAAGAATATAAACTTTCTCATAATTAAGATTATTCCATAACAAAAAAAATTTAAAAAAAAAAGATTTACATACATACCACTTTATTTCATGGTATTTATATATCTAACACCTAAAATTTTAATATTATATGTCTACCACCCATAGAATAAATATGAGTGCATTGAATTAAATATTAAAGTTTATAGGGTGGTATGAGTGGTAAAAATAAAATATATTAGTGATATATTTGATTTTAAAATTTTATATGAGTGGTAGAAATGTAATATTAAAATTTTAGGTGTTACATGCAAATAGCATGAAATAAAATGGTATGTATGTAAATTTTCCAAAAAATAAAGGATTAGACAAAAGAAAATCAACAGCAGCTATCCATTTATATTTCCTGGAATGGTTATAATAACCAATGAAGGTTCTTCATAATGAGAAGTACAAGAGGCCATGACATTTTAAATAATGCAGTTAAGAAGGTTAAATCAAGACTGGTGCTTTTGCTAAAGAGCTAATGGCTACTAAACTTCCACATCATTCAATCTGTAACTGTTTGTAGTAATTCCCCAACCTCTCATGTACTCCACATTATTCTAAATCTAACCATCCCTGATATCTAATTTCTTCTCAATTATCTTTACATCCACTGGACCACTGCTATAAATATTTGAAGCCAATAGTCTGAATTCTATTCTTGATTGCTATCTACCACCTATGGAGGAGCCGAGCTGTTCCTTCATGAAGAAGACTCTTCGCTCCAAAGAACAGTCTTCTTCTTCAGGAGAAGAGAGTGGTTGGACCTCTTACTTTGAAGATTTCTTGGCTTCAGAGAAGAGAAAAGCAACAGAAACAGCTTCAAGTAGTAGCTGTTCTTCGAGTCTTCACGAAGGCTCTTCAATGGTGTCAGATGCTGCCTCTTGTACTGCATGGAAGCCTCATCAGAAGCAAAGTTTTGGCAAGTTAAGCTTGAAGAGAATGAAGAAGGAAAGAAGAGTTTTGGAAGATGATTCTTTGGAAGACACTGCTAGTTCTCCTGTGAATAGTCCAAAGGTAGTTAAAATTATTTATTTATAGTAATAGTTTGCTCTTGTGTTTTCTTCTTCATTCATTATGGTTTATATTCTGATTATAGGTTGGTGAATTTAGCCTTTTGGATGCGAAAGCAACGAAGAAAAGGGAGAACAAGGTATCGTTCCTTATGTTTATGCCTTATTGATTAATTTGTTAGAGGGCTAAAGACGGCAAAATTGCAGAAAAATATACCGATGGAAGATTCTTATTATAGATAATTGTATAGGAATTTTCTGTAATCTACATGGGAGAGAGTCACCTAGCCTGTTCCAGATTTCACCATTGATCACTATTAATTTTTTTCCTGTAATTGGTTTTCTTAATCTTATGTAGAACAAGATGGCTGGTTATGGGGACTACAAAGAGCTGGAATGTGAGGGGATCAAGGAACCTAATTATGTGGGAATCGTTGATGAGTGTTCAGAGTTAAGAAAACAAGGGCTCTGCTTGGTCCATTTGTCTATGTTCTCAAATTATCTTGGCTAAATAAATTGTTTAACAGCTAGTTATTCATCCCTCTTCTCTCTCTCTCTCTCTCTCTCTCTCTCTATAAACTATGAATCTCAGCTGTTAGAACATATTTTTCTATATGTACTTTTGTATTTTTTTTTTTTTTTTGTTTGATTTGTGTGGCTCAAATATCTACAAGAAGACAGTTATCTCTCTTAATAGGAGTTAGAAAAAGAGAGGCTTGGATGCTATGGTTCTATAGAACACGATAAATGCTTACATACAAAGTAATATCAAATGATTTTCTGCTTGTCATCAATGATAATAAATAGATCACTTATAAAATGGATAGTGAGGAATACTATTCATTGCTCTATAATCATTGTTAGTTGCTTGAGAGCATCTTCTGATACATCTCCCTTTGCATAACATTTCCCTTTTCTTGATATGCATAAGGAATGTACTTAGAATATTTGAGGATGCATCTTATCTATTTGATATTAAACTGAATTGAGAATTATTATATTCAAGATTTTGTTATGGTTTTTATAAATTATTTAAGAGATCAAAAGAGGCACATATGATTTATTTATCTTAAAATAGAAATAAATATTATATGACAGCAGCAGGAAATTCTTTGGCCTTGGATCAGGGTATTCAAAAACAACATGTTGTTCCTGCTCGATATCATTAAGAATTCCTATAACTATTGCATGGGAAGAGATTCATCTTAGAAGCAGTTTTCCCTTCCAATATTTTTCGATTGGAACTTCCCTCATTCATTTTATCGAACATAATGATGCGAATCAAACTTTAATGAGTTATAATATGCAGCGCCAAGCATGAAGTAGAAGTAATAATAAGATTAACTCACACCAGTTTATACTTTATACATAGCATAATACTCATAGAGAGCACACGAAACTTAGCGTATCACTCATATTCCCAAAAAAATTTCAACTTAAGTTTCGTTTGGAACAACTTTCTTACTACTTTGTAAAGTTATTGTAGATAAAGATAACTTTTAAAGCTATTGTAGAAAGCAACTTTCTAGCATAAATTTTTTTTAAGTGATGGTCATACCAAAAATTGTGGTTACCGTTTGAAAGACAAAATAGTAAGCAAGCTATCCTAAACGAAACCTTAAAAATAATTTAAGGTCTAAGTAAATTGCTTAGATCACATAAGGATTAGTAAATTGCTCTTTGTTAACAGAAAGGTTACTTGATGTCAACTAATTATTTAGTTCACAAGGATTAATGAAATTATTATCAATAACCTGACGTAATTAGATTTCCCTTATATGAAATCTCCTTTGTATTTCCTTTTAAATTACTATGAGAAACTTAAAAGAGAAATTTGCGTGTTGTCACTGTACAGTGTTGCAACTACCTACACCATTAAAAAATATAATAAAGTAGGTGACATTAGGGAGATCGAAGACCCCTCCATGTGCAGGTCATTGAGGTAGGTGAGCGCAGAAAACCTAGCAGCAGTTCCTGAGCAGCTGAGGCAGCTTCATAGAGCCATTATGATATATATGGGAGGCTCAGAGCTGCTATTTAGTCACGGTCTGCATACATACAAGGAGGATGTGGGACTCACATCAATTCATTTTCTGCTTTCAGATAGGCCATTTTGATTTGGATGAATTAACATTTTTTATCATCACAAAAATATTTTAAAATTATATAAGTTTGTTTTAATGTATTTGAAAATGTTGAGAATTTAAAATATAATATATGGTAAAATTATGTATTGGAAATATTTTACTTGCAAATAAAAAAATACGAAAAAATATTATTGTGGCAGGGTAGCGGTGGTCTACAGTATTGCATAACGGTGGTAGCGACCAGTAGTCAATAATGACAATAATGGTGGTGGGGGGCGGTTGGCAGCAACGGTGGGAAGAGTTTGTCGATGGCCGACTGATGAATCTTTACATGTTTGTTGTATTTGAAATACAGTCCAATACAAAATACATTGAAAGTAACCTAGCTAGATGAGAATTTCCAAATATTCAGTAGAATATCATGCATTTGCTTTTTTTAGTAATGCATGTAGTTTACTTCAAATTCAAAATTCTTTAAAATAAATAACCCCTTAATGAAGGCTTTATTGTAGATTAACAATTCTATCAGATAAATTAATCAAACCTAATAAGTCATATTGATTGATTAAATGAAATTAACTTGCAAATTTTCTAAAATCAAGAATTATATATAGTCAATTTAATTTTCATCATAATTTTTTGTTTATGTTATTTGAGATAATAAGCTATTTTCATTTTGAAGCATTTGATTGAGAATTCTCCCATGTAACAGTCTAATAATAAAAAATAACAAGATTCACACTTTCATGATCTCTGCATAATAAGGTTGGATAAGGCAATGTTCTTCAAAATATCCACACCAACTAATTGCCTCAATTTTTATGATACAATTCCAATCAGTCATAAGGGAACTAACACTAATCTCATTAAGGCTTCAACTAAAATATGATCATGCATATTAAGGCTTCGTTTGGGATGAATTTCTTACTACTTTCTGAAGCAGCTTTTTAATACTTTTTTTTTAGTTTGAAAATTTTTGTACTAATAATCTACTTTTGAAAACAGTAAAAAGTCATGAAAAGTGCACTAGAAACCACAAGAAGTCATGAAAAGTGCTTATATTTTATCTGATTTTTAACAATCATATAAATTTCACTATATTCTCCACTCATAATTAATAAATCACGCATACCTCTCGAATATAAATATTCAGATCAAGACAGTTCACAGTTACACTAATTACTTAATTAGCATGATTTGTGATTAATTAATTACAATTCATTCTTGTTTCAAAACCAGATTAGCTTAAAATGATATGATTAACCGACCTATTTTAAGTTTAATGCTTACTTGATCATGTCAGATGGCCCTTGGCCGGCTGAACATTATTAGAAAATGCCTAACATGCACGCATGTTGTGATTTCTCCTTCAAATAAACATAAATATAACCTCTCTCTCTCTCTCTCTCTCTCTCTCTCTCTCTCTCTCTCTTTAAATAAAGACTAACAAGTCCCTTTACTGCAACTTCCCTTACAAGCAATAAATAAATGCTGACATAATGAACTCACAGAAATGCTAATGTCATTCTTCTCCACGGCAATAGTCTCTCCCTTTAATACATATTTTATATGTTCAGCCAAACATTGAGAGGAAGTATGGAGATGTTTGAATGATTGATGAAGTAAATAAATAGAAAGTTGAGGAGGAGAGAGAAACAAAGAAAATAAATATATGGTGGATGGAAGGTAGGAAGGAGACATGAGGAGTGGTTATGTATCTTCCAATCATTAGTGCACATAATCAATGGTGGAGTTAGGGTTACCCATATTTGTGGGTTGTGCACCTTTTTGAAGTTTTGCTTATGATGTTTTCCATCTCACCCAACAGCATAAATATATTAATATGTATAAGGTGGTTGTGATGATTAGTCTCATAATAATATAATAATAACAAATATAAAACAATAATAACATCAAGTCTTTATCCCACACCATGAGATTGACAATTTGTATGTGAATTATTTCTCTCTGTTGTATCCTGTTAAGAGTCCAAGTCTCAAAAATTTAACGAAGATGTATACAATTGAAAATAGAGCAAGAAATCAATTGTAAATAAATGGTTATAATGTGAATTATATAAGACTTATGAATATTTTGTTTAAAGATGTTCATATGTTGGACTAAAATTTAAGACATTTATTCTAGAAATTAGAGACACTACAGGAAAAACGCCGCTTACCGGCGGTCATGACCTGCGGTTAAAGGACCGCTGGTATTACCGGCAGTTAGTCCGACGGTGTAGCCGCCGGCTAGTAGAGCTGAAGAATCTGTAAGCAAGAGGGTTGCAGCGCTGACTAGGGAGATTGAAGAGATAAGAAGGGTTCAATCTAGAGAGATTGAAGAAATGAGAAAAGTTCAAAATGAAATGCAAGCAGAGCTGCAATCATATAGAGTTGAAAATCAAAGAAAGAAGGAGCAAGAGGAGCAGCCATCTCCAGACAGTGAGTATACAACTGAGGATTAGATTTTTTTTATATTTGATGATTGTATTTAGAACTTGTGATTGTAACCTTATTGAATTTAGAACTTGGTGAACTTGTTTTATGTTTGATGAACTTATTTAGAACTTCTTAATTTTTTATTGTAAACTTGTTTATTTAATTTATGGTTATGTATATAATTGTGATGAATATAACGGCGTGTTGTCCAAAATATCTTATTATGTATTGCTATTTCTGCAGGTTTAGAATTTAGGGTGAACTTCCCTCAAATAGAGGGAATGCTGTCAATTTTTTTTTCAGGTGCTACAAGTTTCCGGAGGCCAACTGAAACCGCCGAAAACAACGATACCGGACGGCTAAAGCTAAGTCGCTGGTAATTTCCTTAAACCGCTAGTTATATACCGGCGATTACCGACGGCCACCGGCGGTTATCCGGTGAAAGCCAGGCGATGTATACCGCTGGTAATACCGTCGACCGTGATCGGTAAAATAACCGGCGGTGTACCGACGCTAGCCGGCGGTTTAGCGAACGCACGACGGCCTCTTTAACTGTCAGCATACCGTCGGTGAAATGACCGCCAGTTAGCTGTCGGTAATATAACTGGCGGCTTAACGGCCGGAACATCGTCGGTTGTAAATCTGGTATTCACCGGCGGTATAAGCCGCCGAAAAAGCCGCCGTCTAACAAAACCGCCGGTAATAAGCCGCCAGTAAATGTTTCCTATGCCAATTTTATCGGCGGCGTAAAAACCGCCGAGAAACCGCCTGTATAATTTAAAACCGCCGGTTTTGCCTTACTAACCGCCGGACAAAACCGCCGGTTTTTGACGTTTTTCCTGTAGTGAGAACATATCACATAGTCTAGAGCTTTTTATGTGTGTATTTGTATGTAAAGCAAGATACTACTATAATTTTAGAAGAATATAGATACATTTTCAACATAATTTTAGTTTATCATATATTTTTTAATAACACAATAAATGAACTTGATAGTTATGAATAGTTTTATGATTAAGTAATAAATACATAATCATATAAATAAAATAAATAGAGTAAGAGATGCAATATTTTAATGTTGAGAATCTAAAAGGAAAACAAAATGTTGCATTAGCTCGATCGAAATAGGTTTTTTTAATAATAAAAATGATTACTTGCAGTTAAAAATTATCCCATACGAAGTCTAAATCATATCAATATAAAAATTTTATGCTTCATATTTTCTTCTTTTACTTGCACAACTCAAAAGTATGCATGCACTATCGTTCATAATTGTGTGTATGTGTGTGTGTGTGAGAGAGAGAGAGAGGTTCCTACAACTTCAAGAGGGAGGAAAGTCGAAATGAGTGCAATGCCATATGTTTCCTTCTTCTTAAATTGCGCCAAAAGCGAAGATGAGCTAGAATTCTTGGTAAAAATTACAATAACGACTAGAAGCGATATGGGCCGAATTGCATGAAGAAGATATATGCCTAGATTGATTCCCGAATGCGAAGTTCGGTATAGTTTATTATAATTTCCAATAGGAGTATCATCATAGTGCTCAACTTATTGCATGCATCTCTAACACTAATAATGCTAGCAACAACTTAGGCTCAAATTCTTTGACTTTATGAAATGATGATTAAAGCATCATTCATATATCTTTCTTACGTACTATTTTTAAAGCAATTTTTTAATACAAAATTTCTTGAATTAAAATTTTTTGTATTAAAAAACTATTTTGAAAAACAACAATTACTAAAACTATTCCCAACGAAACATAAATCATATAAATATAAAAACTTTATGCCCCATATTTTTTTTCTTTTGCTTGCACTGTTGCACAACTCAGAAGTACGCACTATCGCTCATAATTGAGGCAGCCTAAATATCTTTTAATCAACATAATCTCTATCAAATAATAATCATAATTAGAAACCATTCTCTTTTGATAGTAAATAACTAATGAAGGCAAACCATGCCGACTTGAAGTTTCATAATCTGCAATAATGTGATAGAGAGAGATGGATAGGTAGAGAGAGAGAGAGAGAGAGAGAGAGAGAGAGAGAGAGAGAGAGAGAGAGAGAGAGAGAGAGTCATGCACTCATGCATGCATCCCCACGATTGGGCTCTGATTTATGGTGATGGATTGATACATGACGGCCAGTATCTGATCATGGATCCGATCTCAACCCATCACTCTCCACATCTCAACCGAGTCTTCCTTCCCATTAATTGTGATCCACATGCCATTAATGAATGCCCCTCCCTCCTCCACCTTTTGCCACTATCAACCTTTCTTAAAGCTACTGAGATTTTGTCAGCATTTCTATAATTTACTTCCTTCTAATTTTGATATCAGATTAGCAGTTTCAATGGGATGGAAGGGCCATCAAATTTATTATCCTAATATCAAAGTTGCATTTAATTTTATCATTTGATTAATAATCTTGTACCTCTAAGATTATTAAGGGGAAAAAATTATAAACATATGATCTTGCATATTTTAAGGACATGCTTTAAGATTAGTGTAATCATGTAGAAAATTAATTTTACAATAATTTCAAAGTAAATCTAAGAATTTTCAGCCCATCTTGATCACTTTTTTGTTAGGATGTTTTTAATACAAATTTTTTTAAAGCATTAAAAAAAAAGGTCAAAAGCTGTCTCAAATAAAATCTTAGGCTTCATTTGGAACGGCTTTTTAATTGCTTCATAGAAAGCTACTTTAGAAAGCAATAAGAAGAAGGACCCAGGCTTCGTTTGGGACGGCATTCTTAATTTTTGTACTAAGAATCTTCTTTAAGAAGCATAAAAAAAGCCGTCCTAAACTAAGCCTTAGTGTTCCAACCAAAGAAGATATAGGTTTCATTTCATTATAGTCTGAAGCACAAATTTTCAATAAAATCCGATCCTGAGAATTTTAGGATATTAAAGTGGAGTAAAGCTTATTCTATCTTGTTTTATTTATGTTAATTTGATTCAATCAATAGCTTGTTAATGCTTGAATAAAAGTCATTATCCACAATATTAAATATCTCACTAATAATTTTTTCCAAAGGTTCTATAAAAAATCTCGGTTCGAGAAAAAACAGTTAGGGCAACAAGATCTTGCTCTTATTCGAGACAACTTAGAGCATCAAACTTAACACCTTTGCTAAAATGAAAGACTGTACAACTTAATCATCATAGAAGATAAAGTATTTCTACTATTTAACTCAAGAATTATATATATATAATCGAATATATGGAGTGTAATTTTACCAGTAATAGATCTAGTGGGAGTTTGTGACTTTAAGCAATCAAGTCATTAATAAGTGTGTATATGTTGTAGATATCTTGGGTCTATTGTTCGGAGTAATGGTGAAATAGATGGGGATATAATTAGTAGAATTTAAATTAGATGGTTGAAGTGGAGGAATGCTTTGGGTTTGTTGTGAGATAGAAAAGTACCACTCAATCTTAAGGAAAAAATTTATAAGATGGCGGTGAGACCTGCAATGCTTTATGGCGCAGAATGATGACCATTAAAAGAGAAGCATAATATTAAGTTAAGTGTTCCTTAGATGAGGATGCTCTAGTGGATGAGGGGGCATACTCTTAGAGACATGATACAAAATAAACATATCCAAGATTAGAGAGGTTCCGATAACATATAAGATTAGAGAGAGTCGTGTTTGATGGTTTGGTCATGTAAAATATCAGCCTTCTGGTGATCCTATTAGAACAGTAGATGTATTATATTTTGCCTATGTTAAGAAAGATTGAGGTAGATCTAAAAAGGATTGGTCAAAAAATATTAGAAATGACATTTCTTTATTAGATTTAAATGAGAATTTGAATCTTAAAAGGACAATGGAGAAAAATAATTCATGTAGTCGATCCCACAATTTTAATTTTACTACTTTTGCTTTACATATATATTGTAACCATAACTTTTGTATTGACACTACTTTTTTCACAGCTTATAATAAATTTTTGTGCTAGGAAATTGTTTTCCGCATCAAATTTCAAAGAACTATTTTCTCTACATCAGCTTTACAACCACCTTTATAAAAGCTACAATTGTCCCAAATGGACCCTTAGGCTTAGTTTGCGGTGACTTTTTTTCTGCTTCATAAAACATTTTTTTAGTGCAAAAATTAAATTTATTATATCAAAAAAATATTTTAGGAAGCAATAAAAAGGCCGTCCAAAATGAAGTCTTAATATGTCTTTACTTTCCTTTAAAATATCTATAAGGAAAAGAACAAATAAACACACATTTAAATATGCTTTTTATTTAAATAAATAATCATAAAATATAAACAAACATAAAAAATAAAAAAAATACTAATACTCCATAATTTAGTTAGAAAAAAGATCACTAATATATTAATATGAGAGAATATGTCCTTCAGTGGTACTGTGGAAGTGAGCTTTCAAGTAGGCCATAATAAAATATTATCAGTTCTTCCTTCTCATTAAATAGGCGTTACAGCCACGTCCACAAGCCATTTCACATTACTAGAATTTTATCATTTTATGCTATAGACCGATTCAACATTTCTTAAATTTTAATTTTAAATTATATTTCTATTAATTTTTACAATTAATAACAACAATATTATTTACATTTTTTTTTTCTTTTTAGGCTTTACTCTTAGATACAAAATGAAAAATGAGTATATGCATGAAAAGTTTGGAGTAGCTCCAGTGGCAGGTAGGATTAGAGAGAGTTGTCTTAGATGTTTGGGTCGCATAAAACGTCGGCATTCAGATGATCCGATTAGAAAGTCAATATAGACATAAAAAGACTTGGTTAGAAAGGTAAAGGTAGACCTCAAAAGACTTGGTTGGGTCTCAAAAAATGTCAGCATTCACATGATTCGATTAGAAGAGTAGATGTGTTAGATTTGGCCTATGTTAAGAAAAGAAGATATACTTGATTAGAAAGATAGATGTAGACTTAAAAAGGCATGGTTAGAAATTATTAGAAATGATATTCTTTTTATTATATTTGAATGACAATTTGACTCTTAACAAGACACAATAAAGAAAAAAGATTCATTTTACTAATCCTGCAAAATAAGATAAAAGCTTCATCTTATTGTTGAATCTTTCAAATTCATTGGATTGACTTTAAGATGAATGTAATATAAATTTTAATTAATTACTTAATTTTAAAATAAATTTCATGATTTTGAAAATTTATATGATTTTTTATCATAATATTATGATATAAAAAAATCTCTTTTTGCACATCTAAAGAATAAATAGAATTATTTTTCCTTATTGAAATTAATTATTTTCTACATCCATAGCCATTTTATTTCTTTAAAAATTAAAATAATCCAATTGGGAGAACTTTGTGATATTTGTCTACGTACTTGTGAGATTAGGTCAAATTCAATGACTTATATGGCTAGCTCATTGGATGAAAATTGATTAGTCCATATTATTAAAAGAGGATAATGCTACAACAAATGAAGACTTTCTATAAAAAAATCTCAAATTAATATTGCTTTTAAGTTTAAATTATTAAATTGCAACTTCAAATTAAATTAGGGTTTTCAATTTATGCTAAAAAAGCTTCTTTTTTGACAATTGAGATTGTTCTTAACATATTTTTGGCAATTTTAGTCCAATTTTTAATTAAAAATTATTAAAAAATCTCACTCGAATTATAATTTTTAAAATAGTTTTTTAAGTTAATGAAATTAAGGAGTTTAAATGGATCAAAGTTTGTTATTGGTAAAATTTATTGTTTAATATATACCAATTTCTAATATTTTTTTAATGTGTAAAAAAATAATATAAAATAATGTTTTGCTAAGATAACTGAGCTCAAATATACTATAAATCTAAAATATTTAGTCTATGAGAAAAGGCCAATAACCAAATTATTTAATATCAATATATTCTTCAAATATGTAATGCAAAACTAAACTATATGTCATTATTTATTTTTAAAAGACATGAAAAAAGCATTAATAGATACACGTTTATTAAAACATGTAATTAAATGATAATTTATTATTGCTCCTTTAAATATATGGCCTTAACAATTTTAATAGCTACATTAATAACAAAATTTTGTCTTTGGTAAAAAATTAATTTTTTTACAGCTATATTTACTAATACATGATATTTTATCTTTAATTTCCGAAGCTTTATAAACAAATAAATAAGTTCAAATATGATATCCATCTCAAAATAAATTCAATAACTTTCGTAATAATATGGGATAAAATTATCCTATGCGGATATAGAAGCCATCCGGAGGCGAATAAGAGCGCACTACATCACCCATTTATTGTGTATCAAGTGACGAGACACGCTCTAATTTGGCTCCGGAATATCCGCACAAAATAACCTCTTTCATGAGAGTATTCCAAGCAAGAAAATAATAATTAAAATTAACTAATATTTTTTTAATTAGGCAAAAATGACCCTATTAGTTTCTCTTTCTCTCTCTGATAATCATCAACAACTTTGGTTTTAGAAAACACAAAATGATTACTAACTAAGAGCAGGATGTTTAGCACACAAATGCAAGGGAGAATGCAAGGACTGAGAAGCTCTAAGCAAATTGGGGCTGTGGGGATTCCAAATACCTGAGTTGAATCTGGTTCTTTGGAAATACCAATAATAATTCATTTAAATGCTGGTATATCAGTTCACAGACCAATAGAAAGCTTCAACACAGCAGCTAATGGTGATTTCAGAGTCTGATTGAGTTGATTACATATGTTAAGGGTAGTGCAGAACAATACCTTTCTATGAAGGCCAATATAAAGCTAAATCACACACTTTTGAAGGTGATAAAATGTGAGGAAATGTGGGAGAAATTGTTTCCTTGTTTCTTTAAGCTTCTCCTACTTGTTCTCTTGTATATAAGTTCAATGGAACATGAGGAAAAAAAAAAGGAAAAGAAAAAAACGAAGAAATATAGCATTATATAGAAAAGACATTATACTTATATTTTATTTGGGATGGCTTTCTTAATGCTCTTAAAATAGCTTTTTAGTTCAAAATTTTTAATTTTTGAACTAGAAAGCTGCTTTAAGAAGCAGTAAGAAATCTATCCCAAATTAAATCTAAGAGCACGAGAAATGTAAATTAGTTATGAGTTGCCACCTGTGACTCGGAAGCAGCTGTTAATCTCATCGATAAATATGCACAACAACGAGGGAAGGTGGATGAAAGTCGCCTGCAGGCCTTACAGATCTAAACTTCTCTCAGTCATTTTGCAAATCTCTAACAAGATTTTTCCACTGGACTCTGCCTTATAGAATGAAAAATAGCTCCCTCTAGTTGAATCACTTCAAAATGAGCTTCCAATCTCTAATTACAGCATGTAATAATAAGTGCACCATTTTTCCTGTAAAGCCAAGCTTCATTAATGTAGGTTAAGGAGGCGGCAAACCTTGCGTTTTCATCATACAATAGTATTTCTTTGGAATTCTTGCACCAGCCTGCAAGCAAATTTCAACGACAGCCGGTGCATGCCCATAAAATCCGCGGCCGCCGTCCGAAAGTGTTGGAGGATCACAGGGCCTTCGATGCCAAACCAACTTCAATGGCACCAAATCAGTGACCTCCGCTTTCTTCCACATATGAATTCCTCTCCAGCCTTCGTATTTAAACACTCCGCATAGCCTGGCTTTGTGCCCTGATGGTCCAATGTGAATCTCTGAACAATGTTGGCAAACTTTAGCAGGGTAAACCATCAAAAGCTTCTGCACTCCTAGCCTCAGCCTTTCCCAAGCATCCATTGTGTTCTGAGCAATTTGACTGATCTCTTCAGCCTTGACATCACTCCAGTTATCTGGAATGGGATTGGGATTGTGCAGGATCTCATTAGAAATGTCAGCCCCTGCCTGATAACACAGTTCCAGTACTGCTGGAACACGGTCGAAGTCAAATCTCTGGTCATGTTTGATGATTTTTTGAAACATGGTATTCAAGTGAAAGGCTTCCACAGGAACAAGGATATCATTGATGTTACCATCAACCCACTTGTGCATACCTCCATTGATGTTCCGTTTGAAGCTATGGCAGGTCTTGATCTCATGGCCACTACAACCTATGAAAATTTCAGGGCAGAACCTACATCACGTATCATGCAAACCATATTCAGAATTTCAAGCTTATAACAAGGAGAGCGTTTTTCATAATCATCAAAGTTCATCATGCAAAAACAATTTTGGTTTTCCCTTGTTTGGACATTGTTTCGGTTCTCCTTGAACCGACCAAACTGGCCCAAGTTGGGCCGGTTCACGTCTATAGGAGGTAGGTTAAGCCACCTCCTTTGAAGTGCCGCCCAAGCATGCCCGCCCCCCCCCCAGGGCGGCAAATAGAGAGAGGGGATTGGACAACTAAAGCACATGGAGGCTATTTTGAATTTGGTTTATTTTAGGAAGCTTTTTATTAGGAAGATATGTATTAAAAGAGGAGAAGTTAGGGTTCTCTTGGAATTCTCTTTGGTGTTTTGGGCTCTAGATTCACCGTCTAGAGATTGAGACAGAACGATCCTCCTCTCGAATAGAGGATCAATTGTATCTTTGCTTGTTCTTGCTTTTGGTTTATTCCTATAATAAAATCTACTTTTTTGGGGATTGTTTTCATTAGAGATCTTGAGATTTTTTTTGCAATTTTCACCAATTATTATTAGGTTTGCTTGCAAACTCAAGTATTTTCCTTTAGGGTTACTTGCAAACTCAAGTATTTCCCATCAGACTTTATATAGTCTCATAAGATATACTATAGACCATCAGCAAATTTGTGATGTCAACCTGGATTTACAATCTAATCATGAGAAAGAAAGTAAAAGACTGAAATCCCAGTCTTTAGATATATAAGACATGCAGTAACAAAATTGCAAGAAGAATGGATTGTCATAATTAGAAACCAGCCTAGCGGCTTAAGAACTTAAATGCATACAAAAGAAATACGTTTCATCTACAAACATAAGAGGCATGAAGATTAAAGTTACAAATGGATCATATCAAAATAAAATGTTCCTTAACCTTTCTAAACAGAGTTAGGGCCCAATTCGTAGAGTACATAATGCAATTTCACATGAAAAAAGTGCAATGGATCCATGACCGAAATGACAAGCTGAAAGCAGAGCTAAGGGACTATTCAATCTTTTCAAATGCCAAGAACTCAACTGTAAAACCATAAGTCAAATAAATTTGTAATCTACATTTCTTTTTCCTGTCCATCTCAAACAATTCAATTTCAATTTTATCATCATTCTATGTTGACTACCGTTGATGCTGTATAGTTCACCATAAAGTACCATATGATTAGAATTAAGGTCCGCGAGTTATTAATGCAGAACTACCATGATGTGTGTAATGTGAACAAAATCACGTGACTACATTTGAATTAAAGTCTCAAGTTGGACAATTATTATTTCTTGATAATGCAATATCCTTGGCCAGTGGCTACCTTGACTTGGTTTTGTTTCTGTGTTGAGAGGTGACTTTTTGCTTCTTGGGCGGTGGTTTCTGGAATTAGTTTTAGATTTTGTTTTCTTGTGGTCGGCCTGTATCCTGAATCCAACTCGTTCTATCTCTGGTTATAGGATATAAGCGTCCTGGCATTGGGGAAACACAATTTCTCTGGGTGGCACGTGATCAGATTTTATCTTTTCTCTACAACTAAGTTCATCCATCGATAGCAGTGACGGGTCTTAATTGGTGGGTAATTGGATTGGATTCGCCGTTAAAAAAATTGGAACTAGTTATTATCGCTTAGAGTTTAATTTAATCTTATATTAAGTTGGTCATTTGTTAACTTCATACACTAGCCTATGGTACGAGGAGTTGAGACATAATTGTTCTGAAGCATGTAATTAATTACTTTTGGCTAGAATTAAGTTTCTCTTTTCAAAAAATAAAAAAAATAAAAAAAATAAAAAAAAATAAAAAAAAAATAAAAAAATTAAAAAAAGTTTCTCTTTTCAATTTCAAGCTTTTAAGTGCAAATTGAATGCGTAGTTCCTTCAAGTGTGGTACAGGTGAGACTAGATAATTCCAAAGTAAGTGATCTCCTCCTAACAGCATAATACCAAATTTTCCTTCAATATTTTTTTTCTTTGTTTTATTTTATTTATATTATTTAATATTAACTCTTTAGTGCTTTTGATTTAGAAAAAAAAAGTGATATATTGAAAATCTAATTCTTGAAAAGGCCTGGTTTTATGCATTTCTCAAATTTTTGTCGAAATTCTGAGGTCATTTCAATTTTTTCATTATGGGATGATTCAAATTCCAATATTGCATATTTATATTCAAAAAAGGTAGTTGAATTTAATTTTTTATCCATAAATTCTCAATTTTCTTTACATAAAATCATACTACATAACATATTAGTTGCATTAGAAAATCTAAGCCCCGAGAAATCCAACAGCAAATTAATATCTAAGCTTTAGGTTGTGCCATAATGTCACACACAAATGGCGTAAAATATTACAATAACTTAACAAATCATGAAAGCTATGGAATCTTAATAAATTTGCAAACTCAATTAGTTGACCTATTGAATAAACAGAATGAAAACTATGATGATATTAAGTTGATTAAAATAAGAAACGATAATTTGGAAGCCAATCAAGTTCATAAACATAACTTTAAAAAATCAAATCACAATGATAAACCAATTCATTTGAATATTAATTCTGATAAAAGTCGGGTAATCATCAGCTAAAGAAAATCATGAATGTCAAACTTTTTATGTAGATGATGAAAAATAGAAAAGATAGAATTAAGGTGCTTACATATGATGGTAAAATCAATGTTAAAGCTTTTACTGATTAGTTACTAGATATAAACAATTTCTTTGAATGGCAAACTATGATGGATGAATGAAAAATAAGATTAAGTGGCCAGCTAAATTTATAAGATAAGTATGGAAAATAAAAGAGAAAAATTGGAAGGAAAATGACTAGGGGTGTCAATAAATAACCCGAACCGCCAGCCCAACCTGAACCACTAAAAAAATATAGGTTTGGGTTGACCAGTTTAATAAACGAGTCATATTCTGATTGGGTTTTCTGACCTATTTATCAAACGGGTTGGATTCGAGTTGACATGCGAAATCGCTTTTGAGTATCGTTTAATATCTTTTATTTTTTTTTTTCCTTTTTTAACTTATGGTTATAAACTTCTTATTTTTTATCAAATATCCTAAATTTTATGGTTAGCAAGTTATAAAAAAAATTAACCAAGAGTTTTAGGTCGTTCGGGTTGAGCAGGTCAAGTTCGGATTGATCTTTTTGGCTTGTTTATTAAACGTATTAGGTTGACTGGATTCAGGTCGAACCTCAAACCGACCAATCAACCCATTTTGACATCCCTAAAACTAGACTGGATTCAGGTCGAACCTCGAACGAACCAATCAACTCATTTTGACACCCCTAAAACTAACAAAAAACTGAAGAAAAATTAAAGAACTTTTAACAAAAAAACATTTGATTTTATTACATTACAATATATGACTTGATAGATTTAATTTACTAAAAAAGGCATTAAAGCTATGATTGAATCTACGAATAAATTTAAAATCAGTAATATTATATTTTGAGATTAATAAAATCCAAAATTCATATTCTCTAGGTTTAAGTTTGGTTTAAGATCTGATATCAAGAGAGGAATGACACCTCGCGAGAATTCATCACTTTAACATGCTTTCCATTTGCCATTAGACTTTGAACTAATGATGAAATTTTCTAAGTCTAAAAAAGTTATTATGTATTCTAGAAGTGCATTTTTTTGTCAAAACATCCGAACTTAATATGTTGCACTACAAAACATAAGGAAGAAGCCCAACCATTAATAAAGACAATGAGGTACAGAAGGGTTGGTTATTCTTGAACCATTAATAAATTGATTTCTTCTTATGCAACGTGTTTTATGATTTTGGAAACACAAATCGTACCTTATTAGTATCTCAATTTTCACCTCTTCCAAACCTACTTGAATCTCAACCATCAAAATCTCAACTTTTCAAAGATCGGATACAATGAGCAAGTTACAAAGAGGTTATTTATTCCAGACAACAAGAAAATTCAACCAACATAGGAAACAGCAAGGTACAAGGAGCAAAGCATTTCTCCTAGACCATACCCAATATCTGACCAATATTTTAATATTGATTCACAAGAACAATGTAATACTAATTTTGATTATTATTAAACATACCTATTGCTGCTTTTAGTAAAAAAATAGGAAATTGCTCCAATTACCCGATTAAGCATCATATGCCCTACAAAAAAAAAATCTTCAATGATCTATTCCTTTACTACACTTCTTTCAAGCAAAAAATTATAAAATAATATTCAAGAGGCCTTAAAGCATCTGAATGAACAAATGAAATTCATAAAAAAATTCAGGCCATTGAAACAAATTGTAAGTGGAATCTTTCAAATCTTCTCAAAGGATAGAAACCACTTGAATGCAAATAGATCTTCAATTTAAAAGACAAATCTAATAGAATTGCCGACCAATACAAAGCAAGATTAGTGGCAAAAGATTTCATTCAAACATATGAGTTGATTATAAAGAAACATTTGCCCCACTTGCTAAGACGAATACTATCAGGTTAATTTTTTCTTTTGCTGCTAATTTACATTAACTCAATCAACTATATGCGAATAATGACTTTTTAAATGGGAATTTAAGATAGAACGTCTACATGATAATTTCTCCTAAATTTGAGAGTAAGAGCAATATGAAACAAGTCTAAAGATTAAAAAAAAACTATATATGGCTTAACAATCACCAAGAGCTTGGTTTAAAAAGTTCACCACGGTGATTAAAAGGCAAGAGCACTCTCAGGGATAGCATGAACACATTTTACTTTCAAAGAATTTATCTGAAGATACAACTTATATCCTAGTTGTATATTTTGATCACATCATCTAGTCTAGATAAAAAATCATGGAGAATAATAAATAGAGGCTAAAAGGTGTCATAGCTAAAGAATTTGAAATCAATTACCATAGTTTATTAACATATTTCCTAGGCATGAAAATAGCAAGATAAAGTAGAGCGACGTCTGTCTCGCAATGGAAATACATATTGGACATACTAAAATAAACTGGTATGCTTGGGGTGTTAAACCACAAACTCACAAATAAATCCTTAAAAAAGTTGGGAGTAAGTAAGATTCTACCTCAGTTAACAAAGAAATGCACCAAAAATTACTAGGGAAACTTATCTACTTAGCTCACACTAGACGTGATATTTGCTTTTCCATTAGCATTGTTTGTCAGTTTATTAATAACCACGAATGAGCATCTTGATATTATACACAAAATATTAAGGTATCTTATATATATATATATATATATATATATATATATATATATATATATATATATATATAAAGAATTTTCTAAAAGAGGGTACTAGCATAGGTATAGAAATCATTCGAGCTTATTCATACAACAACATCAAGCATTTATCCCACTACACGGGATTGGTTCATTACATGAAGAAAAAGAAAAGATAATGTGTTGTTGCCCAAAGGAATGTGGAAGCAGAATTGAGGCCATGACCCATAATATTTGTATTTGTATTTTTTTTTTGAAGAAATGCAAATTGTATTAAGATCAGGAAAAAAAATATTATAAGCTAGAAAGAAAATAAAGCTAATTGGCTTCTCTTTCCTAACATTGGAAAAGGAAGCATTATTGAAAAGCAAACAAAGCTTAAGAAAAAAGTATTTGCAAAAAAGAAAATATCATAATGGAAATAAGATCCACTACTCACTCTAAACTAATTGGGGCGTTGGACACCAAATTTTTTGATAACCAAATAGGTTGGTTAGTATCCAAGAGTTACCAATCAATTAAAAAGTGAAAACTAGGAAGAGTCTCAAATTCCATTACTCTAATTCTATAATTCAAATAAAAAACTATGTTGATATCCTCAATACCTAGCGGCTATATTGCAACCTCTTCCCTACTAGGACCAAACATTTTGATACTCCTCGTCGAAGTCAACACTCTGACTGACATGATATTTTCACATGCTGCCACTTTACCACTTATCCTTAATAAGTCTTCAATAGCCCCTAAGATCTTGAGCTTAATAATTGGTAAACTGGATTTCCCCTTAGAACAATCAGATCCCATACCAATAGAAACCAGTTGAATTCTTATAAATTGAATATTCCAACACAAGAACAAAAGATTTTAGATATAGGGCAGCCTCCTTTTTATGAGCTCCCTTACAACTACAGAATGCAATTCAAGTCAACAATAACGAGAAGCGGAAATGTCCCCATCCACCATTTTTCCTCCAACAACCACTGTCCTCTTCCTAGGAACTTCTTCTTTAGAGCCCAATCTTCTTAATTCTCTGTCCATGTTTTAATAGTGATTGGCTTCATTCCACTCAAACCTTCAAATGATCTATGGGAATTAAACCTTCCTCCACTTTCTCGTTGCAAAGTTTCAGCATTCTCAGCTATGTTTGTTTCCTTCTTAAATGATACAGAATTCATCTTACATTCTTTAACTGCCAAGACTTCATCTTCACATACATCCAGCTAGGGGTGTCAATTTCGGGTCACGGGTCGGGTTCGGGTCAAACCCGAAATTGACCCGGCACTATTCGGGTTCGGGTCGACCCGACCCATTTTTGCAAACGGGTCAATTTTCTGGACCCGAACCCGACCCGCTTCGGGTTCGGGTCGGGTTCGGGTCAACCCGAACCCACTATTTCAACCGCGGCAACTGGTTACGCGGGCGCGAGTGCGACGGCGGAACGCGGCGCGAGTTGCGGCACAGCGACAGCGGGGCGGGGCGAGCCAGGCACGATGCGGGGCTGGGGCCGGGGCTAGCCAGGCGCGACGCGGGGCGGGGGCTGGGGCGAGCCAGGGCGTCGCAGCGGGGCAGGGCGAGCCAGGCGCGACGCAGGGCTGACGCGGGGCGCGGCTCGAGGCGGGGCTGACGCGAGTTATTGTGTTATTCCGGGTCAAATCGGGTTGATTTCGGGTTTTCGGGTCAACCCGAACCCGACCCGGTTTTACAAACGGGTCGAAATCTCTAACCCGAACCCGACCCGTTTCGGGTTCGGGTTGACCCGAACCCGAAATTTTCGGGTCGGGTTCGGGTCGGGTTTTCGGGTCGGGTCAAATATTGACAGCTCTACATCCAGCATTAGAGGAGAAAAAATATTATTCAAGACAATATTCTGATCAGAATTTTTCATTTCTTCAATCAATTCCATATTTGGTTCCTCATTTGATTCAATTAGATCAGTATTATTTTGTTCTGTAACATGAATAACTTTATTAGGAACAACAGCATCAACCAACTCTTTTGAAACCAGAATAAATTCAACATCTGCAGAATCTGGAATATGTCCATTTTTATTTCCAATAATATCAGTAACGCCATCTTTCTTGGCAAAATTATTTTCCATGTCATTAGTTTTAGTATTAATTTATTTAGGTCTTTTTTCTGGGACAAATTTAGATCGCCTTCCATACTTGACTTGTAACCAAGGTCCATATGAATTTCCTTCACATTCATTTTTATCTCCATTCTCTTCAACTTCAGCTTGTTGTTACGAAGTAGCTTGATTGTGATTAGAGTTTTCTTGAATCAATTTAGAATAGTTATTCTTCATATGTCCACTCCTTCCACAGTGAAAAATAATATAGAGATTTTCTCATATTCTACTTTCTGAAAGAATCTTCCATATAACTGATCCACCCAAACTCCGGTTAGGAGTTGTCTTTCTATATCAATCAAACATATACTCTAGCAAATTATCTACGACCCCAATTGAACATTTGTGTAGCAAGCAGAATAGGAGTTCCAATCCTAAAAGCAATTCAAATTATATTGGTTTCATCCCAACACTGCAACGGTAAATGAGGTAAACGAATTCACACCGGAAAAGATAAGCCTTTCATGGAAGAAGTAGAAAAACAAGGTGACCATTTTATCCAAATCAATTATATGACCCCCTACAAATCAAGGTCCTCCACTTAACACCGCATCCATAGCCTCTACTGATTGGAATGAACATATAACCCAATTCACTCCTAATAATGTCATATGAAAACCTCCAAATTGAACCCATTGCCTTCTTAATTCATTATTGATGATGTTTATAGGAAGGATTCTAACGAGCACTTTAATAACAAGAAATTTTTCTAGGGTCTTGATATTATCTAGCACCGCTTCAGCATTTAATTTGACAGCTACTCCATCTTCAGAAATTTCAGGACATGCATCAAAATTGACAACCTTATGATCATGTCTCTTCCAAACATTATCATGAATTGCATCAGGTATAACCTCCATGTTAATATCATAATTCTGATTAATTCCTTCACAATTTTGATGATTACCATCTACAGAATTCTGAATGGAAATCAAAGAATCGCTAATTCTTGTTTCGACCATAGGAGATTTACTCGACTTATTATCATTTAAGCATTTAAAAGATGAAGCTTATCTTCCATCATACATTTCTAGGTCAATATTAGATCGAACTGCTGGTTTCATTAATGAGAAGTCATCTTTTTAAATTTGCTTGCCTTTACCTGAATAATTAAAAGCCTCGGATGCAGAAGAAATGGCATTACCTGATACCTCAGGAATTACCAAAGAATTGTTGCACCTAATATCTCTAACAACATCAAGCATGAACGATCCATTAGTAGATTTTGTAGAATAAATCTTCCCAGAAACTGATAGCCTACCTATGTCTGATAGGATATCACAGTCAACATTCGTCCGGCAATCTCTCTCCGCCATAGCGGAGAAACCACGAAAAAGATCCAAAGGAATTTCAAAATCAAGAAACAACCTTCTCTCTTCTCAGATCTTCTCTCCTCCAACTAGCACATTTAAATGCATTTTCGAAGACTTGAATGTTTCCACAACAAAATCTATAATAATGAGATATGACAATCAAGCCAATAATAACATTGCTAAGAACCCAATCCATCATGACCAAATTAAGCACGTTGAAATTGATAGACACTTTATAAAAAAATAATTAAATAATCATCCAAATGAATTATATTATAACAAAAATTCAGCTATAAATATTCTTACTAAAGGTCTTAATCAATCATAATTTGAAAGCCTCACTTTCACATTAAGAATGATCAATATATATTCTCAGCTTGAGGTGGAGTGTGACATTTTGCTTCCATAGCTCCTGCTTTATTGATTTCACCTGTGGCTAGCCACGTCAATGCCAGTTGCTAGAAGCATGCAACAACGCCAGTTTCTGCCTCTCTCCTAGATACACTCACTGCGGGCCTGCCAACCATACAATCTTCCAGCTTAGCAATCCATACCCTCACACCTTCTATATGCAATCTTCCAGTTCAACAATCTACATCCACTTGCACTCCACATGCATTTTACCAACCACTATTTCCTAATGTTAAATAAATTATGAGTTCATTGTAATTGATTGTATTACTTCATTATTGCTCTTTTCCTTCTTTATTGACTATATATCACTCAAACATTTTATATGTAGAAATTCTTCTCTCCTATTTTTTAACAAATGCTTATCAACACAAAGTTAAAGACTTTAAAGAAAGATGGCTAGGTTTCTGAGGTCCGAGGTTGTAACTTGGGTAAGAAATGGGGATACCAATATATTTGTTGGTGTCTCACTTGATTTTTTTACAAACTTATACCTTAGAGAAGTGATCTTATGGTTGCATAATCCTCAGCTCAAATCTTTTCATACTCATACACATCAACTTTTTGTGCATGTGAGGGCATGAAAAGTTAGGCCTTAACTACATTCAACCACCATCCCAGCCAAAGACCTTTAGTAAGAATATTTATAGTCTGAATTTTTGTTATAGTATAATTCATTTGGATGATTATTTAATTATTTTTTAATATGAATCAAAATGCAAGATTCAAAAAAAAAAAAAAAAACACCATCCCAGCCATAAATAAGCTAGACCTAAACTTATTTATGAATGATGTTTCATAAATAACGAGCCACGCCTCTCCAATTTTAATTTTCATTTACTACATTCCAAACTCAGCCACCATCCCAGCCATTTTTTGTTTCTTCTTATGTCCTTAACCTAACACAAAGCTTTCAAATAATTCTGCAGAACCATTAATATGATGCAGAAAACATGCCCAATGCATATTTACCAGACAAATATGCCAGATATGCTTTAAACTCTATAAGAGCTAAGAGTTGTCTTCCTAGCCAAGTTTTTATAACATGACGTTTTCAGAACTAAAAAATAAAACATTGCTTGTTACGGATTAAGAATTCAAAACTTGGTTCCACTTACTTGCATGATTTGATCGGTATAAATTTCAGGAGGACAGAAATACCAACTCTTAAAAGCTGTCTTGCTTCAAGAACATCTTCCGCAACAGGAATCATGCTTTTAACAGGATAATCTCCAGCCCGATTCCTAATTCTTTTTAGAATCATAGGCCGTAGCCTCTTCCAGTCAACTTTTGAACTATAAAATCTTAAATTCATGACCCGATTCATCTGCCCAAATGCCATGCAACCTGAATACAATAGCATGTACAATTTATACTGAATGCTTCAAAGTAAAAAAGGTTAATAAAAAAACATTAAATTAAGTGCGCGTGAAAGAAATCTTTATTCAAAAAATCCAATTAAACGATGACAAACCTCTTAAGTAAATCATAATTAATGAAAGTACAAAGAAAACAAAGGGAAAATTAACGTCACGAATAAGTTAGAGTAGGATTTATTCAGAACTTTGACAGAACAAAAAAAATTAAGAAAAGAGTGCCCTTCCAACTTATGACATAATCCCGTAAAGAATGTCAAGAGCGCGAGCCTAAGTTTTAAAGTGGAGTATATTTGATGAGAGCTCAAAAGGAAAGATCGAGAAGGAATAGGATCCTGGAGAATTTCTCCATACAAACCTATGATTTAATACTATGGAGTAAATAATAATACTTGTTTCAAAAGGTGTAGAATTGTAACTATAATTTTAACATGAGCCAAAAAATGACAAAAGAACCCCCTAATGAGCTTTTTTAACTTCATGAGATAAAGATATGCATAGTATTAAAGATATACTAAACCAAACGTATAATAATAAATATAAATTATAACAAGAAAAATTCTACATTTTTAACAAGATCTCAACTAAACTTAGATCTAGCTGAATAAACCTATTGTGCTAATATCACTATTTAATGGTGTGCCCAACTAGCCCAAATTTTTTGGCGCCATAATAGCTGCTCATAGTAAACTTATACAAATTTACAATTCAATATATATCACTCTGACAATTTGATATAAAATTAATATCCCTCAAAATAACTTGAGCAATCAGAAATCCAAACATCCATGCAATTTAGTCACCAATGATTAAATTGTTCATCGTAATAGGGATCCAAACCACGAAAATGCATTATACCCTCATAACACGTTCTTCAAAAACTTAAGAGTTATATCTAATCAACAATAATTTGCTCATCATCTAGCTTATATCTACAACTTTTTTATCCTTCAATAACTTCACATAAGAATCATATCTGAAAAACAACAGCACATCAAAAGTTGAGTATTAAACTCAGTAGATAGTGTTAAACTTATCACTAAACATGGAAAGCAAGTTCAACATGCTTCATGGTTAATCAATATAACTATAATGCAAGTATAGGTAATCATGATGAGCAACGATTAACCATTTTATTTATGAAGCAGTAAAAGTATGAGTGAGTTAGATTTTTTTTTATTTTTTTTATTTTTTGTATGAGTGAGTTAGATGCATGCATTAGAGCTAATAAATAACAAGTTTCAAAAAAATGAATTAATGATCAATTAATATTATGACAATAAGTTCTGTATACAACCACAATCAATTTGCATAAAACGAAGTAACCAAAATCAATAGGAATGCCAAGCCATAACAAGTAATGGAGGGCAATGTTTAAAATTGCGCAATTTGGTATTGAGACGTTTTTTGTTCATAAGGCGAGGAAAGCCACAAGGCTTTTTGAGGTTTAAACCTCAAAATAAAAACTGCGTAAAGTTGAAATAAAGGTTAAAAGTGATTTTTTATCTATGATGCACAAACACGGACACGACACGACACGGACACGGGACACGATTTTTTTTGAAAATATAGGACACGGGTACGGCGCGGACACGGCAATAATTTTTTTTATATAGTGTATATATATTAATGTAATATCATATTAAAAATGTCAAACATTAATAAATGAATGACATGATAACTTGTCTGGCTTATAATATAAAATATTTAGTACAAAATATCTAGTACAACCACAAAAATATAAGCAAATAATCACATACTACAACATCAAGCATTTAAGCTTCAACTACTAGGATTAGCTTTAGAGGTTTGTTTTTGGTCTTCAATATCATCATCATTGAATATCACTACTTTCAACTCTGGTTCAACAAAAGAAAGATTTGTAATTGTGCAAAAAGATAGGAGATGAAAATATCTTCATTGCCAAAGAGAAATAAAAATGAGAATATTCGATGAATGGGTATTAAATGCAGACGTTGATTTGGTGTTGTGGATATGAAATAAGAAATTTAGTTTAAATCTCGCCAAATATAAGAAATTATTTTTTAAAAAATTTATAAAATATTTAAGATACGCGTGTCCAATTTATTTTTAATATTTTTTTAATCGGACACGTTTTCGGCGTGTCCGACACGTGTCGGAGGAGTGTCGGACGAGTGTCGTGTCGGACACTGCACGCCTTTTTGAGGAGAAGTGTCGGTGCATCATAGTTTTTTATATAATACCCAAATAATATGTCAGAGGATGACATATTAACTTTCTATTAAACAGTGAATAACAAATTGGCATGCATACGAAACCAAAAAATATATACAAGACGTAAAATGACAAGTGATAAATTACGTGAAATTGAATTGAAATCTAAATATTAAAAGACCAAACAATATAAAATAAAGGGATTGCATAAAAGTATCATATAAGATCAAATTCAACTCCAAATTCTTTCTTTCGCAGTTCCCTACTCATCCAAATTTAATTCCTAGAGAAAGTTGAAATAATTGGTAATAATTCTAAAATCATCTTCATTGTCATCACTAAGTGGTCTTTATTTGAGTCGTCATCAAAATAAATTTGTCTCTCCCCTGCCTCATCTTGTGGAATCCAAATGCCTCACAATCTGCTTCTTCTTCATTTATTTCATCCATCTTCCTTTTCATAAATATCTTTCATCAACATAAAAATGAGATTAATACTTCAAAATTTTTAGACGGGTAGGTGGTAGTGGTGTGCGGCTTTCAAGTGATCCCTGGAAACGGCTACGATAGTGGGAGCTGGGGCGAAGGCGGCGGGCTAAAGGTCGAGGCAATCGAGAGGAAATTTTTGTGGCTTAAAGGTAAATGAAGTTGCGATTTGTTTGGGGCTTTAATCTAGGATTTAGGTAAGTTATAATATATATATATATATATATATATATATATATATATATATATATATATATATATATATATATATATATAAGGTGAGGCGTAAGCCTCAAAGCAGTGAGGCGAGGCGAGGCGAGGCTCAGCCAAGCAAAGGTGCAAGCCTCATAAAAAAAATTGATGCATAAGCCTCAAGGCATTTTTCACTGGAAATGCCGAGTCGGGACTCAAAGCGATCCTCATATTGCGCAATTAACAAATTATTAGCACCTATCAAACATGCAAATCACAGGGGATGCTCCCTAATGCATTTTATTAAAAGTTACAATATATCCATAACATATTCAGTGTGAGTGAGGAATGATATGGTTATTGAAAGTTTTTGAAAAGACTGATTAAAAGTGAAAACCAATTTTGTAGTACTATATCCAATAGTTCTGAAACATACATAAGATTATCAGAACAATTTTGTGAATGTTGTAGAGATAATACTTGAATCAAATAAAGATTCAATAGAATTAAGTTTTCATAGTAAATCAAAAAAGGATCTTGAATGGTAACACTTGCAATATTTTAATTGTAAAAGCTACATAAGTCTTTTGTATGATTTAATGATCAATTTATATCTGATTTGAAAGACAATTTAATTTATTCAACTTGATATCTGTAAGGGATTAATTTATAGCATTATTATAGATTTTGCAAGATCTTAATTGTATATCATGCTTATGTTTTTGTATGATTTGATGAGCAATTAAATTTATTCAACTGGATGTGTCTCCAGAGGGTTCAATTACTGTGAAATGTTTAATGCACAATTTGTGATACTGCAACAACAACAACAACATCAAGCCTTTATCCCACTAAGTGGGGTCGGCTACATGAATCCTTTTTCTCCATTGTGTCCTATTAAAAGTCAAATTCTCGTTTAAATCTAATAAAGAGAGGTCATTCCTAATATTTTCTAACCAAGTCTTTTTAGGTCTACCCCTACCTTTCTTAACATAAGTCAAATCTAATACCTCTACTCTCCTAACCGGGTCATCGGAGGCCGCCGTTTTATGTGACCAAACCATCTAAGGTGACTCTCTCTAATCTTATCTTCTACTGGAGCTACTCCAATCTTTTCACGTATATGCTCATTTCGTATCCTATCTCTAAGGGTAAAGCCACTCATCCACCTGAGCATCCTCATCTCTGCCACACTTAACTTAGCATTATGCTTCTCTTTTAATGGCCACCATTCGGCACCATAAAGCATTGCAAGCCTCACTACCATCTTATAGAATTTTCCCTTAAGTTTGAGAGGTACATTTCTATCACATAACAAGCCCGATGCATTCCTCCACTTCAACCATCCAACTTGAATTCTGCTGATAATATCCCCATCTATTTCACCATCACTCTGAACAATAGATCCAAGATATCTAAAACGTGTACTCTTATTAATGACTTGATCACCCAAAGTCACAATCCCCTCACTAGGTCTATTACTACTAAAATTACACTCCATATATTCCGTTTTAGATCTACTCAAGCGAAAACCTTTAGACTCTAAAGTTGACCTCCATAATTCAAATTTACCTTGCCTCTCTAGTCTTATCAACAAGAAGAATATCATCAGCAAAAAGCATACACCAAGGTACATCCTCTTGCAAATGTCTAGTTAGAACATCTATAACTAAAGCAAAAAGATATGGGCTTAAGGCTGAACCTTGATGTAACCCAGCCGAAATAGGGAAATACTTGGTCAATCCACCTTGTGTTTGAACACAAGTAATAGCTCATGCATACATATCTTTAATGATTTGAATATAAGCATTATTGGGTCCTTTCTTTTCAAGAACTCTCCATAGCACTTCTCTTGGAACTTTATCATATGCTTTTTCTAAATCAATAAATATCATATGTATATCCTCCTTATTTTCTCTATATTTCTCCATCAAATCTCTTAATAAATGTATGGCTTCCATAGTCGACCTACCCGGCATGAATCCAAATTGATTTTGAGAAACATTAGAATCACGCTGCAACCTATGCTCCATAACTTGATCTCATAGTTTTAAAGTATGACACATTAACTTATTTGTGATACTGCAATATGTGTAAAATGTTATATCTTGTTTGTTGTATCACATTTCAATTATAATTAAGTATTGAAGATGAAGAAACTTGTTGAGATTAGTTTTTTATCTTGGTTTTTTATTTTATGTTTTTAAAATATGTTTGTATTTTTTAACAGTTTTGTTTTATATTTAAAAAAAATAGTTATTTTTAAAAATAATCAAAACAACTTTTAGGCATTTTTTAAAGCTTCGTTTGGGACAACTCTCTCGTTTCGTATTTTGCCTCTAAGAGTAAAGCCACTCATCCACATGAACATCCTCATCTCTGCAACACTTAACTTAATATTATGCTTCTCTTTTAATGGCCAACAATATGCGCCATAAACCATTGCAAGTCTCACCATCATCTTATAAAAATTTCCCTTAAAATTGAGGGGTACTTTTCTATCACACAACAATCCCGATGCATTCCTCAACTTCAACCATCCAACTTGAATTCTACTAATAATATCCCCACCAATTTCACCATTACTATGAACAATAAACCCAAGATATCTAAAACATACACTCTTATAGTCTTATTAATGACTTGTCCATTCAAAGTCAAAATCACCCCACGAGATCTAAAATTACACTCCATGTATTCAATTTTAGATCTACTCAAAAGAAAAACCTTTAAGCTCTAAAAGTGACCTCCATAATTAAAGTTTACCTTCAACTCCCTCTCTAGTCTTATCAACAAGAAGAATATCATCAGTAAAAAGCATACATCAAAGCATATCCACTTACAAATGACTAATAAGAATATCCATGACTAGAGCAAAAAAGATATGGGCTTAAGCTGATCCTTGATGTAATCAAACTAAAATAGGAAAATACTTGGTCAAACCACCTTATGTGAGACTCAATAAAAATAAAAAATAATGAATATCAAATATCTATTTTTATATTAAGATATAAATAAAATATACATAGAAATAAATTTTAAAATAGAAAATGATCCCGAATGGCCCCCAAAGCAAATAAAATAAGATAGCATGCACAAATTTGATTATAATTTGACCCAAAGGGGTCTACATTCCACCCCAAGCCTCTTAGTTGGATTCTACTATAATTTTCCAAACTATAACACAAAACAAATGCTTACAATTGGTCACAATCATGGTTGATGACTAACTGGTTACACTAGACTCCCTAATCCCACATTCATAACCTTCAGAATCAACCCACACATGCTTCAAGCTAAATCTAATACAGGAGAATTGGTACTTAATAGAGTACAAAACAAATAATATCATTTCCTGATCATATGAAGTTATGATTTAACAGTTCAATGATAGTTAAAACTAACAATTATCAAATGTAAAAGAACAATGATATTAAAAAACTTAGCAAGATTGAAACTTTTTTTATGGAACAGTTATTTTGATTGGATGAAGGAAAATTTAGGAGGAACGGTTGTGTCCCAATCAAGAGCTCAGACTACTTAGGAAGTTTCGTGACAGTCAAGTGGAGGAGATAGAAAGCCAATCACATATATATTTATAGATCTGGATTGGGGCATAAGTATTATAGAATTAACTGTATACATGACTATACCCAAATTGCTCTAGAGTCTCTCTTGAGTTGAATGGACCGATGTAGCCTAACTTGAACCTAGCTAACTTGACTTGAATCGGTTTCAAGATAGCAATGGGATGAGTAAGATAAGTATTCAAATCAACATTTAATTGAATAAGAGCAAGTGAATTCCTTGCATTCTAAACATTATACATGGTTAAAATAATTGTCGAATATATTTGGAACTCACAACTTGAAATACCTAATGCAACAGTGTTGCACCCATTTTGACCCAATCTGGTAAGTCTTGTGTGATGAAATTTTTGTATTTTTCATTCAACACGTGTCTAAGAATGTTTTGTATGCATATGAATGTCTAATTTCTGTTCTGAAGCATGTTTTGAAGGTCTATGTGTATGACATTAAAATCTAAAATTTGCCCCTTTGGAGGGTTAAGATGCAGGGTTGAGGGGCGCTACAGCTCTAAACTCTGAGTCTGGTACTTCATTTTCGCAAGCCCTCGGGACATGCACAACCAAAACCTCTTACAGCATCAATAACAGGCAATATTTTAGCACAAACATGAGGGGTAAGCACATTGTAGAGAAGATCATAATAATTATTGAAAAAAAATGAGGAAGAATGTATTAAATATCCTGAGAAATAGAAACCCAGGGTGGCAAGCTATGAAATGAGTGGGAACGGTTTTAGAGCTGAACCTGAGAGGGAGAGACCGAGGACGGCAAGCTGGGATTGTCCGAACAATTTTGAAAGAGCAAAGTCATACTGATCTTTCGGACGATGGGGGAGAGACGTGATCGTGGCGGCTAAACGTGTGAGTTGTCCGAATAGAAACCAATCGGCGGAGTCCTCGTCGCTAAATAGAAACCCAAGGGGCTGTTTGGCAACATAATTTCTGCAGGATTTGAGAAGGATTTATGCTAAATCCTGCCAAGCGCGATTTGAGCCGCCGGTAAATCTCAAGGCGGAATAAATCCTCCGTCTAAATCCCGGATTTACTAAATCCTGCATGATTTAAGGGCTTTGGCCGAAGAAGCGCACGAAAGGGGGAAAGATAGTTACTTTTGCAGCGAGCAAGCTCCCGTCGCTATTTCCTATCGGCGAACTGTCGCGACTTCCGATTCAAACGTGGTCGAAGTAGGCGAAGAAGACCTAGTCTGACTAGGGAACAATTATTAAGTCCTCCTACTGGAAGCAAGGAACTCCCGGTCGCAGGTCAAAACCCGTCAAAAAATGAGTTGTACCGAGCAATACCAAACAATAACGAGTAATGTCATCATTTGAAGACATAATACCGAGTTATACCGAGTTAAACCAAAAAATACCGAGTTATACAAAAGTTGTACCGAGTTTTTCCTAGAAAAACTCGGTACAACTCGGTATTTCTCGGTACAGCTCGGTATAACTCGGTATTGGTCTTCAAAAAGCGGTATTCCTCGTTAATATCAAATAATATCTAGTTGTACCAAGCAAATCCCGAGTTTTTTGGCGGGATTTTGTCTCCAACCGGACGTTCTTCTACATCCGTACATCGGACGTAATAAAAGTTCCAAACTAGGGCTGCAACCGACTAGGGCTACATGCGAACCAAACTTTTGAGGAGCTACTGTTGTTTGGTTCAATTAAAGCTCGTTTGTTATCGTTTAATTAACTAAACAAATAAATTTGAACAATATTTTAAATACTCGATTCTTAAATAAACATACTTGAACACGAATGCGTTCGACTCATTTATGTTCGCGAACAACATCATTTGAAGTTCGTGAACAAGCTCCACATTAAGCTCGATAAGAAGCTCGACAAAAGCTCAATTCGTGTTCGATTTTGAACTTGTGAATAAGCTCTATAAAAATAATTAATATTTGACTATAGAATTGATAAATATAAAAATAATCATTGCCTTTGTTACATAGACAATTGCTTTTATTTTAAATGTGTTTGTTCATAGATACATTCATGAACGTATTTGTTTGATAGTTACAAAAAATTTGTTAAATATGTTCGCGAACAAGCTCGATAAGCACTAAACGAACGAACATGAACTGAAAATGAACCGAACATGAACACTCATTCATTTAAACGAACCAAACTTGAACAAGCTGATATTAAATGAACACAAACATGAACACTCACATACTCGGCTCGGCTCGGTTCGTTTGCAGTCCTACTTCAGACATTCCGCCCATTCGTTCAAAACCCTACCGCATGCGGAGCGGGAAGTCGAATGGCAACGTGGACATGGAGAAAAGAAAAATAAATTGTACATTATTAATATAAATTAAAATCCTAATAATTAAATGATAATTAATAATATAAATAATAATTAAATAACTAATAAGGTAGTAAATATTCTAAATTAGAATTAGATAACTATTCTAAATAGTCGTACAAATTATATAATTAGTTAAATTATTAATATTTATAATAGTAATTACATAATTAAACTAATTAATTTCCCTAAGTTATATTATTAGCTAAGTTATATATATATATCACGAATCTCAAAGCAAAATCAAGATTGGAAACTTTAAAAATTAATTTGGAGACCATCTCAACTCCAATTTCAGCAAACTTATAGTCGAACTGAACGCCTTGGAAATACAAACCCAAGACACCAAATTCGACATAATCCGAGCTTAAATTGGTCCAAATCGATGGCCCGAAGCACATTTGAAAGGTTCAAACTATAATTTGGATTGTCAAATGGTTTCCAAACGTGACATGCTTATAGTCGAATCGAGCGGCTTGACGAGACAAATCCAACGAGTCTAAGATTGTTGAATTCTGATATTATTAAAACATTCAAATGCTTAATAAATGATTTATGATCAAATGATTCAACATCAGCCGTCCATTCAAACCACTCACAATTTACCATTGATCTTCCTGATATTTACTGGTCATGCAACTCTCATAAAATTATAAATAGACTCCTCATTTCTCATAGAAGGGAGCCTGAACGGGGGGAAAAAAGAGTCCCAAGCAAGAAGAGAAGAGAAGAGAAGAAGAAAGCATAACAAGGAAGAGACTCCTCCTCGATCACTGCCGGACTTTCACCTGGCAGCCTACCGATGCTGGAGCTCTACTCAAATGCCATCCAATGCCGAATTTCTGCCCAACAATCGATCGATGTCGGACTTCTTCCTAATGTCAGACCTCTGCTCATCGTCGGAATTCTACCTGATGTCGGACCTCCGCTCGTCGCCGGATTTCTACCTGACGCCCGACTTCTGGCCATCGTCAGACTTTCGCGGGGCTTCTATCTGATGCCTGACTTCTGTCCATCAATAGACTTCTACCCAACACCAGACTTGCGTGCGTCGCTAGATTTCTATACAACACTAGACTTCCCTCCGTCGTTGGATTCCTACCAATGCTGGACTTCCGCACGTCACCAAATTCCTCCATAATGTCGGACTTCCGCCTGCCATCAAAATTTTGTCGGACTTCTATTGGACGTTGGACTTTGTCGGTTGTTGGAAATTCGTCGGACTTCTATCAGATGCTATACTTTTTTCCAATGCTAGACTTCTACCCGATGTCATCCTTCTGGCCTCCATTGCCATATAACGGTCTTTATGACCTCTGTCGCCCGCCGACAATGATCATTTTGACTTACGTCGCCCACCGACTATAGCCCTTCCGACCTGAATCACTCACCGATTATATATGGCCTTTCCGACCAAGAAAATACGTCAACAACGACTCTTTGTATTCCAACCATTTAATGTACTTCATATGAAGTATATCAAGCCAATGCCTTCCCTCTAAAGAAGGGCTTCAATTATAATCGACTACATATAATAGTGGATTCATTCAAACTGGGCTAGGCCCTGTGGTTTTTTTCCCCTTTTCAGGGGTATTCTACATAAAAATATTAGTGTCTCCTATGAATGACGCATCCTCTCTCTTTATCTATGTACGTGTCAGATCTTCGTACAAAGTTAAGATGTTAAATTTTATATTCCTCTAACGCTGTCAATACTCCATGACGCAACAATTCTAAATAATAATTATATTATCAGTTAATTTATTTAACAATTAAACTAGTTTTTTTTTCTTAGGGTTTTTGGGTTTTCCTCCGCTGCGTGCTTGGGTCTCTCAGGCGCGTGGGCCTCCAGTCCCGCTTTGCCCAATTTTCTCCGGGCGCTCTTCATGCTCCGAATTTTTCTCTGTTTGCAGGGAGTTCTTTCTCCTTGGTCATATTTTTTTGGTCGTGTTTTCTCTTTTAGACGGGTGGTCGGCATGGCCTCTAATCAGCTCTTGGATCCTGATTTTTTAGATGGATCAAAGAAGTCTTGTTCTTTTTTAGATGTTTTTCTGGTGATGCGTTTGATGTTCATTTTCTGCCCCTCAAAATGAGCTCTTTTCGTGGTTTACCTGTTGTTTGGATCTCTGAGGAGGAGATCGCTTCTTTAGCTACCCCTTTTTAGTTTGCTCTAGTGGGTTTTTTCCCTCTCGCCACCCTAATTTATATTCTATCCGTCGGTTTTTCTTTAACCTTAAGCTTTCACGTGAGTTTTTGGTAACTTTAATGGACGCGTCTAATATGTTAACTAAATTGTCTAATGATATGGATTATAATAGAATTTTTTTGTCATCGTTTCAATTGCTACATGAAAATTACTAAATGGTTGCATACCCTTGATATCGGTGTGGAATCTTTGATTATCCCCATCTAGGTCTCTTTCACTAACCTTCAGCCACACCTTTTCGCTCCCAAAATTTTTTATGCGTTGGGCTCTTTATTTGGTTGCCCCCTAAAAATTATTCTACCACATCTGTTGGCTCGCGGCCTTCATTGGTGCGTGTTTTGATGGAATTGAACATTACGAAACTTACCTTGATAAAGTTTGGCTAGGGTCTGAGCATTTGGGTTATGTTCAATATGTTCAAATGAAGGTGTTTCCCCCTTTATGTGAGGTGTATAAGGCCATTTGGCATAAACAAAGTGATTGACGTTCTTCTCCTTCAATTACCAATCCGATTTCTTCTTGGAAGCCTTCTTTTCCCGTTAAGAATGTTTATGTTGATGTGGATAATGTTGATGATGGTGTTTTGGGGAGGTGGTTGCTCCTAAACCTTTGGGTTTGTCGATTAATGGTGATGACCCAGCTGTAGGTTCCCCGTCACATGTGATTGAAGGTATTCCATGTATGGTTGTAAGTGAGTATGAGCCTGCATCTAATCATGAACCTTTTCCTATTGTCCCTATGTCTGCTCATACTATTTGTGTTTCACCTGCTATTCCCTATTACTAAATTAGCTCCAGTGGATTCTGTGGTTGGGATTGAGTCTGTTGCACTTGCGCCTAGGCTTTGTGTTAGTGCTGGTGGTGCTGTGAATTGTGAGGTTAATTCTATCCTTGTGTTGTCGGGTGCGAATTCTGTGCCCGGTGCGGTTTGCCTATGGCTGAGCTACGTTCTGCGGTCGGTGAGTTGTCTGGTTCTTCTGTTTCTCCTATTAGTGAGTTTCTAGTTTGTGTTGTCCCGTCTCCTTTGAGCCCTGTTGTTCAGGATGCTGGCTCATCTTCGGTTAAATCTGTTTTGGCTAAGGTGCCTGCTTGGATTGTTGATCAATCGGTTTTACATTCATTTGAAGGTCGTGTGGGCAATGCTAACTTTGTCTATATTCCTATTTCGATTATGTCTAACAATGAACTGAAAAAGCATGTGGCTAACTCTAAGAAAAACTCTGTTTTTGTTCAGAATGATTAGTTGATTTTAGAGGACTCACTCCTCCTTCCCCTTATAGTGAGGATGATATTGTTGTTCATGATGTTGAGCAGGATCGTCCTGTGATTGGTAATAGGCTAAGAAGGAAAGGAAAAAAGATTTAAGGTTTGTGATTTGGCTTGGCCAATTTTGTCAATGATTTTTTGGAGGTTTAATGGACGATGAGGAGGAGGCACTTACTGCCCCGTCAGCTATGCTGGTTGGCAACCTGGGTGCCTCAGCGTTGGATGAATTGAGATCATTTTTGTTACTTATGGATGGTCCGTGCATTGCTTATTGGCTGGTGCTGGAGACCTCCATTCCTAAGTCCCCGATAGTTCATTATTTTGCTATGATTGTTTGCTTTAGGTCTCAACTATTTGTTTTGGGTCTCTACTGTTTGTTTCCCTGGTGTTGGTCTGTTGAAATTGTACTCCTTTCTTTTTTTATTAATAAAATTCTATGTTAAAAAAAATAATTAAACTTGTTGCGTTCTGGAGTATTAGCGGCGGTAGAGAAATAAATAGTTTAACGTCTTAGCATTGTGCGAAGATCTAGCACACAAACAGATAAGAGAGAGGGTGTAGCGTTCATAAGTGACACTAGAGTTTTTACGTGGAAACTCCTGAAAAGTGGTAAAAACCATGGGGCCTGATCCAGTTTGAATGAATCCATTAATATTTGCAGTCGATTACAAATGAGGTCCTTCTTAGGGAGAATGCACTAGCTTGATGTCACAAATATACATCATACAAAGCACATTACATGGTGGGAGTTACAATAATTAACATAGACATGTTTGTTTGGTTGGAAGGGCCATTGTCAGTGATGGAGGTTGGAAGGACCGTAGTCGGCAAGAGACAGAGGTCAGAAAGACCGTTGTCTGGCAATGTAAGTCGGAAGGACCGTAGTTGGCAAGAGACCGGGGTCAGAAAGACCGTTGTCTGTTGGAGGTCGGAAGGACCATAGTAGGCGACGGAGGTCAGAAGGACCATAGTCGGCATGAGACCGGGGTCAGAAAGACCGTTGTCTCGAGATGGAGGTTGGAAGGACCATAATTCGCAGGAGACCAAGGTTAGAAAGACTGTTGTAGTAGGGCGGTACTCTGGTAGAACTCTGGGCGTCAAGTGGTGGCCTAGCAGAAGTCCGGACCTCGAGTGGTGTGTCCTGGTGGAGCGCAGGGCCTTAGGTGATGGTTCGGCGGAGGTGAGGGCCTCAAGTGGTGGTCCGGCGGAGGTGAGGGCCTCTAGTGGTGGTCCGGCGGAAGTGAGGGGCCTCCGGCGGTGGTCCGGCAAAGGTGAGGGCCTCCTGCGATGGTCGGCGAATGTGAAGGACTATGGAGGCGGTCCAACGAAGGTAAGGCCTCTGGCGGTGGTCCAGCAAATGTGAGGGCCTCCGGTGGTGGTCCGGCGAAACTCCGGCGGTGGACCATCGGTGGTCCGGTGGAAATCCGTTGGTGGTCGAGGAGGAGCTTCTTTCTTCTTCTCTTCTTCTTTTCTTGCTTCCCCCCCTCTTTCAAGAGGAATGAGGGGTCTATTTATAGATTTATGGAGTGGCATGACCCGTAAATAGGTGAGAGATCAAGGGTAAATGGGGAGTGGTTGGATGGACGGTCGATATTGAATCCCTTGATCATGCACTGTTCATCAGACAATAAAAGGCCTTAATGATCTCGGAATTTGGTGATCTTAGGCTCGTTGGATTCGTCTTGTCAATCCGCTCGATTCGACTATAAGCACGTTATGTTTGGAAACCGTTTGGTAACCCAAATTGTGGTTTGAACCTTTCAACAACAGCGCTTCGGGTCCTTGATTTGTACTCATTTAGGCTCGGATTGAGTCGAATTTGATGTCGTTGGGTTCTTATTTCCAAGATGCTCCGTTTGACTATAAGTTTACTGAAATCAGAGTTCAGATAAACCTAATTTTAATTTCGGAAGTTTCCAACTTGATTTTGCATCGAGATTTGTGCCTGATAAAGATAATTTTTTGAGGACGTATTAAAACTATTTTTTTTAATATTATTATAATTGTAAATTATTGTTGATAATTAAAATTGAAATTAATAAATAACTTGTATCAAATATATAAATTAAATTTAAATTTTAAATAACTAAACCCCTTAACTCTAGAATTATATTGCCAAACAGCCCCTAGGGGAATTTGTAAGTTAAGTAAGGCAATCAGGCTGAGGTCGATCTAACAGCGTACGCAGGAGGCTTATAAGCAGATAACAATTAAATCAATTTTATAACTTATTTTATTAATAAATCATTAGATCTCTTATGTTAATATCAACTTATCAATTTGTTGACTTAAAATATTAATCCGGAGTTATAATTATAAAATTAATTGTATAAATATATAATTATATTTGATATCATATTTAACATTAATTGAAATTGAGTTTTATCATATATATTTTAGTTTTGAATAAAAATTTATATAGAAAAGTGCTAATCAATGATATTTTTATTTAAAGAAAATTAGAAATTCTTAATTTACAAAAAAAAAAAAAAAAACATAAAACAAAATATTTGTTGGGAGCTATAAGTTTGCAAGAAATCTGTTATATTTTTATGTGATATATAAAGTGCATGTTTATTTATATTTCGTTCACATCCTATTTATTTTTTATTATCTACTAGTAACGAGGCAGAGACAGAAATTTTTATTAGGCCAAATTTTCGGAAGCAGCACGGTTGATGCCGATATTAGGAGAAGCAGCGTGGTTTCAACATAATTTGAGAAGCAGCAACTACGCTATAATAGTTGGCGCATTTAAAGAATACGCCTATATATAACGCGCATTCTAAAGAATGCGCCTAATTGTTCCGCGCATTCTAAAGAATGCGCCTAATTGTTCCGCGCATTCTTTAGAATGCGCGTAATTGTTCCGCGCATTCTGAAGAATCCGCCGAAACATCTGGCGTAATTCATAGAATGCGCCTATATGGCTGGCGCATTCTTTTGTTTTTTTCCTGGCCGTTGTCGTCTCCCCGACCAGATCCGGAAATTACGCACTGATTCCGTGCATTCAGTGTGGTGGGGTGGTTGATTGTTGGTTCGGTGGCATTCAGTGCGGGGAGTGATTGAGGGGGTTGGGGAGATGATATCTTATGGCTATAAAAGCCGGGGAGAGCTGGCCGGGAGAAGGCACCGAAGTGGCTCTTCACTTATTCTCCAGAGGAATAGAAGGTTAGTTTTTTATTTTTTGTTTAATTATATTTTTTCATTGTTGAATGGTCTGCGTAGTTTATAGCATACCTAATGTTCATGTGTTTTGACAGAAAAATCTTTGTATTTGTAGATTGTTATTTTTTTTTTTTTTTTTGATTCATTATGTCAGCCTATTTGTATGTTTGTTGTGCGGGTTGTGACTGAAAAGTTTTGTTTGTAGATGAGTGGTGATATTTGTTTTAGTGATGTTAAAATTTTATAATTTCAATATATTCCTAGCTTTTTCGCCATGATTTTTTCTATGGTTTGATTTAATGATTAATAATAAAGAAATTTTTAGTGCAAAAAAATATAAGTTATCACTTACACCTCATAGCCATCGCTGTTGTGCTTGGCTGTTATGCGAACACAACATCCATTTTAGACTAGGAAGTAACCACATCCAATTGTTCGGGACTTTAAAAATTAAATTGAACAAATTATAGAATAGCATAAATCAATCATAGAATTTTTTCCATTAATTTTTAGAATATTTTCCTGTAGGCATATTAATTTTTTGTTGATAAAAAATTTTTGGCAGTAATGCATAAAATATAATCATGATTCAACACGGTTAAGATTTTTTTTTTTTTTTTTATCGAGAATAATCATGATTCAACACGAAACACAATGCATAATTGAATAAATAATTTATGTAAAAATTCTCTTAGAAATTCATTAATATATATTTACTGCTATAATTTATTTTTTTAATTTGTATTTATAATTTGATAAAATTACTTTAATATCCTTCGTTTTTTTAATTAATATATCTAACAGCATACCAAAAAAAGATATAGCAATTTCGTTATTTTAAAGAAGGAATATAAATTAAATGAAAAGTTAATTTTAAAAATCTCTGAACGGTATGTTTTGAACTTGAATTTTCAATGCAATGTTTCGTATATGAATAATTTTGTTTGACCAAAAAAGTTTGAAATAAATATCTTATTAATAAGAAATGACCAACAATATAAGTTATCGCGATTTTGATAATGCATAACTTAGACTAATTAAACTATTTATAATTTTGATAATGCATAACTTTCTTACTGTTTTTTTAAAATAATTAAAAAACAAAATTTATCATTTATTTCAAAGTAATGGAAAATGAACAAAATAGATAATGCATAACTTTCTTAGTGCTTGCAATAAGAATAGATAATGTTTTGATGTGGTTAATTCTGGATCAACTATACTTAATTATTCAAATTACATATAGATTAGTGATGTTTTCTATTTATAATGTACAAAAAATTTATCATTTATTTCAAAGTAATGGAAAATGAACAAATATAATTGTGGTTCTAATGGTGTGGATAATCTCTCGTGGTTCCTATGGCACCTGTTCTGACGAGTGTGTCATTCATTGGTGTACCGGTTTCTATTATCTCGAATGAGGCTTTGCGAGCTTAGTTGTTAAGCAATTGCTCGGACAAATTGGACTGGCGGGTCGATTCTTTCTCAAGAAGGAGTTCGAAGGCATGAACCTCAATTGCCGCATATATCACCTCAAGTTATGTTGATTAGGCACAAATTTTCAAACTCCGATGTCAGCAAAATTTAAGTCAAATTGAAAAGATGACAAAATTTTAGTCAAAATGGACATCTCATATTTTATATATTTTATTTATTAAAATTTTGCCTAAAAAAAGAATTTAAAGGCTAATATTTTTTAAAAAAAAATAGGTTAGTATAATCGCTAAACATTTCATAGCGATCCTTATATGCGCAATTAACAAATTATTAGCACCTATCAAACATGCAAATCACAGGGGATGCTCCCTAATGCATTTTATTAAAAGTTACAATATATCCATTACTATTTCAGTGTGAGTAGGAATGATATGGTTATTGAAAGTTTTTGAAAAGACTGATTAAAAGTGAAAACCAATTTTGTAGTACTATATCCAATAGTTCTGAAACTACATAAGATATCAGAAAAATTTTGTGAATGTTGTAGAGATAATTTGAATCAAATAAAGATTCAATAGAATTAAGTTTTCTAGTAAATCAAAAAAGGATCTTGAATGGTACACTTGCAATATTTTAATTGTAAAAGTACATAAGTCTTTTTGTATGAATTAATGTCAATTTATATCTGATTGTGAAGACAATTAATTTATTCAACTTGATATTGTAAGGGATTAATTTATAGCAAATTATAGATTTTGCAAGATCTTAATTGTATATCATGCTATGTTTTTGTATGATTTGATGGCAATTAAATTTATTCAACTGGATGTGTCTCCAGAGGGTTCAATTACTGTGAAAGTTTAATGACAATTTGTGATTACTGCAACAACAACAACAACATCAAGCCTTTATCCCACTAAGTGGGGTCGGCTACAATGAATCCTTTTTCTCCATTGTGTCCTATTAAAAGTCAAATTCTCGTTTTAAATCTAATAAAGAGAGGTCATTCCTAAATTTTAACCAGTCTTTTTGGTCTACCCCTACCTTTCTTAATAAGTCAAATCTAATACCTCTACTCTCTAACCGGGTCATCGGAGGGCCGCCGTTTTATGTGACACCATCTAAGGTGACTCTCTCTAATCTTATCTTCTACTGGAGCTACTCCAATCTTTTCGTATATGCTCATTTCGTATCCTATCTCTAGGGTAAAGCCACTCATCCACCTGAGCATCCTCATCTCTGCCACACTTAACTTTGCTTATGCTTCTCTTTTAATGGCCACCATTCGGCACCATAAAGCATTGCAGCTCACACCATCTTATAGAATTTTCCCTTAAGTTTGAGAGGTACATTTCTATCACATAACAAGCCCGATGCATTCCTCCACTTCAACCATCCAACTTGAATTCTGCTGATAATATCCCCATTATTTCACCATCACTCTGAACAATAGATCCAAGATATCTAAAACGTGTTATCTTATTAATGACTTGATCACCCAAAGTCACAATCCCTCTCTAGGTCTATTACTACTAAAATTACACTCCATATATTCCGTTTTAGATCTACTCAAGCGAAAACCTTTAGACTCTAAGTTGACCTCCATAATTCAAATTTACCTTGCCTCTCTAGTCTTATCAACAAGAAGAATATCTCGCAAAAAGCATACCCAAGGTACATCCTCTTGCAATGTCTAGTTAGAACATCTATAACTAAAGCAAAAAGATATGGGCTTAAGGCTGAACCTTGATGTAACCCAGCCGAAATTGGGAAATACTTGGTCAATCCACCTTGTGTTTGAACACAAGTAATAGCTCATGCATAAATATCTTATTGATTTGTTATATAAGCATTATTGGGTCCTTTCTTTTCAAGAACTCTCCATTGCACTTCTCTTGGAACTTTATCATATGCTTTTTCTAAATCAATAAATATTATATGTATTCCTCCTTATTTTCTCTATATTTCTCCATCAAATCTCTTAATAAATGTATGGCTTCCATAGTCGACCTACCCGGCATGAATCCAAATTGATTTTGAGAAACATTAGAATCACGCTGCAACCTATGCTCCATAACTTGATATCTATAGTTTAAAGTATGACACATTTACTTATTTGTGATACTGCATATGTGTAAAATGTTATTTCTTGTTTGTTGTATCACATTTCATTATAATTTGTATTGAAGATGAAGAAACTTGTTGAGATTAGTTTTTTATCTTGGTTTTTTATTTTATGTTTTTAAATATGTTTGTATTTTTTAACAGTTTTGTTTTTTATTTAAAAAAATAGTTTTTTTTAAATAATCAAAACAACTTTTAGGCATTTTTTAAGCTTCGTTTGGGACAACTCTCTCGTTTCGTATTTGCCTCTAAGAGTAAAGCCACTCATCCACATGAACATCTCTCTCTGCAACACTTAACTTAATTTATGCTTCTCTTTTAATGGCCAACAATATGCGCCATAAACCATTGCAAGTCTCACATCATCTTATAAAAATTTCCCTTAAAATTGAGGGGTACTTTTCTATCAACAAAACAATCCCGTGCATTCTCAACTTCAACCATCCAACTTGAATTCTACTAATAATACCCACCAATTTCACCATTACTATGAACAATAAACCCAAGATATCTAAAACATACATTTATGTTTATTAATGACTTGTCCATTCAAAGTCAAAATCACCCCACGGATCTAAAATTACACTCCATGTATTCAATTTTAGATCTACTCAAAAGAAAAACCTTTAAGCTCTAAAAGTGACCTCATAATTAAAGTTTACCTTCAACTCCCTCTCTAGTCATACAACAAGAGAAATACATCAGTAAAAAGCTACATAAAGCATATCCACTTACAAATGAATATAAGAAATCCATGACTAGAGCAAAAAGATATGGGCTTAAGCTGATCCTTGATGTAATCAAACTAAAATAGGAAATACTTGGTCAAACCACCTTATGTGAGACTCATAAAAATAAAAATATGATATCAAATATCTATTTTTTTATTAAGATATATAATATATACAATAGAAATAAATTTAAAATAGAAAATGATCCCGAATGGCCCCCAAAGCAAATAAAATAAGATAGCATGCACAAATTTGATTATAATTTGACCCAAAGGGGTCTACATTCCACCAGCCTCTTAGTTGGATTCTACTATAATTTTCCAAACTATAACACAAAAACAAATGCTTACAATTGGTCACAATCATGGTTGATGATAAACTGGTTACACTAGACTCCCTAATCCCACATTCATAACCTTCAGAATCAACCCACACATGCTTCAGCTAAATCTAAAACAGGAGATTGGTACTTTAGAAGTCAAACAATTATATCATTTGATCTATGAAGTTATGATTTAACAGTTCATTATAGTTAAAACTAACAATTATCAAATGTAAAAGAACAATGATATTAAAAAACTCTAGCAAGATTGAAACTTTTTTTTTTGGAACAGTTATTTTGATTGGAGAAGGAAAATTTAGGAGGAACGGTTGTGTCCCATCAAGAGCTCAGACTACTTAGGAAGTTTCGTGACAGTCAAGTGGAGGAGATAGAAAGCCAATCACATATATATTTATAGATCTGGATTGGGGCATAAGTATTATAGAATTAACTGTATACATGACTATACCCAAATTGTCTAGAGTCTCTCTTGAGTTGAATGGACCGATGTTGCCTAACTTGAACCTAGCTAACTTGACTTGAATCGGTTTCAAGATAGCAATGGGATGAGTAAGATAAGTATTCAAATCAACATTTAATTGAATAGAGCAAGTGAATTCCTTGATTCTAAACATTATACATGGTTAAAATAATTGTCGAATATATTTGGAACTCAACTTGAATACCTATGCAACAGTGTTGCACCCATTTTGACCAATCTGGTAAGTCTTGTGTGATGAATTTTTGTATTTTTCATTCAACACGTGTCTAAGAATGTTTTGTATGCATATGAATGTCTAATTTCTGTTCTGAAGCATGTTTTGAAGGTCTATGTGTATGACATTAAAATCTAAAATTTGCCCCTTTGGAGGGTTAGATGCAGGGTTGAGGGGCGCTACAGCTCTAAACTCTGGTCTGGTACTTCATTTTCGCAAGCCCTCGGGACAATGCACAACCAAAAACTCTTACAGCATCAAAACAGGCAATATTTTAGCACAAACATGAGGGGTAAGCACATTGTAGAGAAGATCATAATAATTATTGAAAAAAAATGAGGAGAATGTATTAAATATCCTGAGAAATAGAAACCCAGGGTGGCAACTATGAAATGAGTGGGAACGGTTTTAGAGCTGAACCTGAGAGGGAGAGACCGAGGACGGCAAGTGGGATTGTCCGAACAATTTTGAAGAGCAAAGTCTACTGATCTTTCGGACGATGGGGGGAGACGTGATCGTGGCGGCTAAACGTGTGAGTTGTCCGAATAGAAACCATCGGCGGAGTCCTCGTCGCTAAATAGAAACCCAAGGGGCTGTTTGGCAACTAATTTCTGCAGGATTTGAGGAGGATTTATGCTAAATCCTGCCAACAGCGTTTGAGCCGCCGGTAAATCTCAGGCGGAATTATCCTCCGTCTAAATCCGGATTTACTAATCCTGCATGATTTAAGGGCTTTGGCCGAAGAAGCGCACGAAAGGGGAAAAAGTAGTTACTTTTGCAGCGAGCAAGCTCCCGTCGTATTTCTATCGGCGAATGTCCGCTTCCGATTCAACGTGGTCGAAGTAGGCGAAGAAGACCTAGTCTGACTAGGGACAATTATTAAGTCCCCTACTGGAAGCAAGGAACTCGGTCGCAGGTCAAAACCCGTCAAAAAATGAGTTGTACCGAGCAATACCAAACAATAACGAGTAATGTCTCATTTGAAGACATAATACCGAGTTATACCGAGTTAAACCAAAAAATACCGAGTTATACAAAAGTTGTACCGAGTTTTTCCTAGAAAAACTCGGTACAACTCGGTATTTCTCGGTACAGCTCGGTTATACTCGGTATTGGTCTTCAAAAAGCGGTATTCCTCGTTAATATCAAATAATATCTAGTTGTACCAAGCAAATCCCGAGTTTTTTGGCGGGATTTTGTCTCCAACGGACGTTCTTCTAATCCGTACATCGGACGTAATAAAAGTTCCAAACTAGGGCTGCAACCGACTAGGGCTACATGCGAACCAAACTTTTGAGGAGCTAGTTGGTTTGGTTCAATTAAAGCTCGTTTGTTATCGTTTAATTAACTAAACAAATAAATTTGAACAATATTTTAAATACTCGATTCTTAAATAACATACTTGAACACGAATGCGTTCGACCATTTATGTTCGCGAAAAACATCATTTGAAGTTCGTGGAACAAGCTCCACATTAGCTCGATAGAAGCTCGACAAAAGCTCAATTCGTGTTCGATTTTGAACTTGTGAATAAGCTCTATAAAAATAATTAATATTTGACTATAGAATTGATAATATAAAAATAATCATTGCCTTTGTTACATAGACAATTGCTTTTATTTTAAATGTGTTTGTTCATAGATACATTCATGAACGTATTTGTTTGATAGTTACAAAAAAATTGTTTAAATATGTTCGCGAACAAGCTCGATAAGCACTAAACGAACGAACTGAACTGAAAATGAACCGAACATGAACACTCATTCATTTAAACGAACCAAACTTGAACAAGCTGATATTAAATGCACAACATGAACACTCACATACTCGGCTGGCTCGGTTCGTTTGCAGTCCTACTTCAGACATTCCGCCCATTCGTTCAAAACCCTACCGATGCGGAGCGGGAAGTCGAATGGCAACGTGGACATGGAGAAAAGGAAAATAAATTGACATTATTAATATAAATTAAATCCTAATAATTAAATGATAATTAATATTAAATATAAATAATAAATAAAACTATAAGGTAGTAAATATTCTAAATTAGAATTAGATAACTATTCTAAATAGTCGTACAATTATATAAATAGTTAAATTATTATATTTTTAATAGTAATTACATAATTAAACTAATTAATTTCCCTAAGTTATATTATTAGCTAAGTTATATATATATATCACGAATCTCAAAGCAAAATCAAGATTGGAAACTTTAAAAATTTATTTGGAGACCATCTCAACTCCAATTTCAGCAAACTTATGCGAACTGAACGCCTTGGAAATACAAACCCAAGACACCAAATTCGACATAATCCGAGCTTAAATTGGTCCAAATCGATGGCCCGAAGCCATTTGAAAGGTTCAAACTATAATTTGGATTGTCAAATGGTTTCCAAAGTGTACTGCTTATAGTCGAATTAAGCGGCTCGCGAGATGAATCAGCGAAGCCAAGATTGTTGAATTCTTATATCATTACGACATTCAATGCTCAATAAATTGTTTATGATCATGATTCAACATCGGTCGTCCATTCAAACCACTCACAATTTTTCCTTGATCTTCCTACTATTTACTGGTCATGCGACTCTCATAAAATTATAAATAGACCCTTCATTTCTCATAGAAGGAGAGCCCGGGGGGGAGAGAAGGAGGCCCAAGCAAGAAGAGAAGAGAATGAAGCCAGGAAGAGACTCCTCCCGACCACTGTGGACTTTCACCCGACAGCCTACCGATGTTGGAGCTTACTCAAATGCCATCCAAGCCGATTTCTGCCCAACATCGATCGATGCGGACTTCTTCCTAAGTAGACCTCTGCTCATCGTCGGATTCTAATGATGTCGGACCTCCGCTCGTCGCCGGATTTCTACTGACGCCCGACTTCTGGCCATCGTCGACTTTCGCGGGGCTTCTATCTGATGCCTGACTTCTGTCCATCCATAGATATCTACCCAACACCAGTCTGCGTGCGTCGCTAGATTTCTATACAACACTAGACTTCCCTCCGTCGTTGGATTCCTACCAATGCTGGACTTCCGCACGTCACCAAATTCCTCCATAATGTCGGACTTCCGTGCCATCAAAATTTTGTCGGACTTCTATTGGACGTTGGACTTTGTCGGTGTTGTTGGAAATTTGTCGGAATCTTCTATCAGATGCTATACTTTTTTCCAATGCTTAGCTTCTACCCGATGTCATCCTTCTGCGCCTCTTGCATATAACGGTCTTTATGACCTCTGTCGCCCGCCGACAATGATCATTTTGCTTACGTCGCCCACCGATATAGCCCTTCCCCTGAATCTCTACCGTTATATATGGCCTTTCCGCCAGAAAATACGTCAACAACGACTCTTTGTATTCCAACCATTTAATGTACTTCATATGAAGTATATCAAGCCAATGCCTTCCTCCTAAAGAAGGGCTTCAATTATAATCGACTACATATAATAGTGGATTCATTCAAACTGGGCTAGGCCCTGTGTTTTTCCCCTTTCAGGGGTATTTCTACATAAAATATTAGTGTCTCCTATGAATGACGCATCCTCTCTCTTTATCTATGTACGTGTCAGATCTTCGTACAAGTTAAGATGTTAAATTTTATATTCCTCTAACGCTGTCTACTCCATGACGCAACAATTCTAAATAATAATTATATTATCAGTTAATTTATTTAACTTAAACTTGTTTTTTTTCTTAGGGTTGTGGTTTTCCTCGCCTGCGTGCTTGGGTCTCTCAGGCGCGTGGGCCTAGTCCCGCTTTGCCCAATTTTCTCGGGCGCTCTTCATGCTCGAATTTTTCTCTGTTTGCAGGGAAGTTCTTTCTCCTTGGTCTATTTTTTTGGTCGTGTTTTCTCTTTTAGACGGGTGGTCGGCATGGCCTCTAATCCGCTCTTGGATCCTGATTTTTTAGATGGATCAAAGAAGTCTTGTTTTTTTTAGAGTTTTATCTGGTGATGCGTTTGATGTTCATTTTTGCCCCTCAAAAATGAGCTCTTTTCGTGGTTTACCTGTTGTTTGGATCTCTGAGGAGGGAGTCGCTTCTTTAGCTACCCCTTTTTAGTTTGCTCTAGTGGTTTTTTTCCTCCGCCACCCTAATTTATATTCTATCCGTCGGTTTTTCTTTAACCTTAAGCTTTCACGTGAGTTTTTTGGTAACTTTAATGGACGCGTCTAATATGTTAACTAATTGTCTAATGATATGGATTATAATAGAATTTTTTTGTCATGTTTCAATTGCTACATGAAAATTACTAAATGGTTGCATACCCTTGATATCGGTGTGGAATCTTTGATTATCCCCTCTAGGTCTCTTTCACTAACCTTCAGCCACACCTTTTCGCTCCCAAAATTTTATATGCGTTGGGTCTTTATTTGGTTGCCCCCTAAAAATTATTCTACCACATCTGTTGGCTCGCGGCCTTCATTGGTGCGTGTTTTGATGGAATTGAACATTACGAACTTACCTTGATAAAGTTTGGCTAGGGTCTGAGCATTGGGTTATGTTAATATGTTCAAAGAAGGTGTTTCCCCCTTTATGTGAGGTGTTAAGGCCATTTGGCATAAACAAAGTGTTGACGTTCTTCTCCTTCAATTACCAATCGATTTCTTCTTGGAAGCCTTCTTTTCCCGTTAAGAATGTTTATGTTGATGTGGATAATGTTGATGATGGTGTTTTGGGGGAGGTGGTTGCTCCTAAACCTTTGGGTTTGTCGATTAATGGTGATGACCCAGCTGTAGGTTCCCCGTCACATGTGATTGAAGGTATTTCCATGTATGGTTGTAAGGTGAGTATGAGCCTGCATCTAATCATGAACCTTTTCCTATTGTCCCTATGTCTGCTCTACTATTTGTGTTCACCTGCTTTTCCTATTACTAAATTAGCTCGTGGATTCTGTGGTTGGGTTGAGTTGTTGCACTTGCGCCTAGGCTTTGTGTTAGTGCTGGTGGTGCTGTGAATTGTGGGTTAATTTATCCTTGTGTTGTCGGTGGAATTCTGTGCCCGGTGCGGTTTGCCTATGGTGAGCTACGTTCTGCGGTCGGTGAGTTGTTTGGTTCTTCTGTTTCTCCTATTAGTGAGTTTCTAGTTTGTGTTGTCCCGTCTCCTTTGAGCCCTGTTGTTCAGGATGCTGGCTCATCTTCGGTTTAATCTGTTTTGGCTAAGGTGCCTGCTTGGATTGTTGATCAATCGGTTTTACATTCATTTGAAGGTCGTGTGGGCAATGCTAACTTTGTCTTATATTCCTATTTCGATTATGTCTAACAATGAACTGAAAAAGCATGTGGCTAACTCTAAGAAAACTCGTTTTTGTTAGAATGTTAGTTGATTTTAGAGGACCACTCCCTTCCCCTTATAGTGAGGATGATATTGTTGTTCATGTGTTGAGCAGGATCGTCCTGTGATTGGTAATAGGCTAAGAAGGAAAGGAAAAAAGATTAAGGTTTGTGATTTGGCTGGCCAATTTTGTCAATGATTTTTTGAGGTTTAATGGACGATGAGGAGGAGGCACTTAATGCCCCGTCAGCTATGCTGGTTGGAACCTGGGTGCCTCAGCGTTGGATGAATTGAGATCATTTTTGTTACTTATGGATGGTCCGTGCATTGCTTATTGGCTGTGCTGGAGACCTCTTCCTAAGTCCCCGATAGTTCATTATTTTGCTATGATTGTTTGCTTTAGGTCTCAACTATTTGTTTTGGGTCTCTACTGTTTGTTTCCCTGGTGTTGGTCTGTTGAAATTGTACTCCTTTCTTTTTTTATATAAAATTCTATGTTAAAAAAATAAATAATAAATGTTGCGTTCTGGAGTATTAGCGGCGGTGAGAAATAAATAGTTTAACGTCTTAGCATTGTACGAAGATCTAGCACACAATCAGATAGAGAGAGGGTGTTGCATTCATAAGAGACATCAGAATTTTTACGTGGGAAACCCCTGAAAAGGGGAAAACCAAGGGCCTAATCAGTTTGAATGAATCCACTAGTACTTGCAGTGATTACAAATGAGGCCCTTCTTAGGGAGAATGCATTGGCTTGAATGTTACAAATGTACATCATATAGAGAGCATTACATGGTGGGAGTTACAATAATCAACTATAACATGTTTGTTTGGTTGGAAGGGCCATTGTCAGTGATGGAGGTTGGAAGGACCGTAGTCGGCAGAAGACAGAGGTCCGAAAGACCGTTGTCTGGCAATGTAAGTCGGAAGGACCGTGTTGGCAAGAGACCGGGGTCAGAAAGACCGTTGTCTGTTGGAGGTCGGAAGGACCATAGGAGGCGACGGAGGTCAGAAGGACCCTAGTCGGCATGAGACCCGGGTCAGAAAGACCGTTGTCTCGAGATGGAGGTTGGAAGGACATAATTCGCAGGAGACCAAGGTTAGAAAGAATGTTGTAGTAGGGCGGTACTCTGGTAGAACTCTGGGCGTCAAGTGGTGGTCAGCAGAAGTCCGGACCTCGAGTGGTGTCCTGGTGGAGCGCAGGGCCTTAGGTGATGGTTCGGCGGAGGTGAGGGCCTCAATGGTGGTCCGGCGGGGTGAGGGCCTTAGTGGTGGTCCGGCGGAAGTGAGGGGCCTCCGGCGGTGGTCCGGCAAAGGTGAGGGCCTCCTGCGATGGTCGGCGAATGTGAAGGACTATGGAGGCGGTCCAACGAAGGTAAGGGCCTCTGGCGGTGGTCCAGCAAATGTGAGGGCCTCCGGTGGTGGTCCGGCGAAACTCCGGCGGTGGACCATCGGTGGTCGGTGGAAATCCGTTGGTGGTCGAGAGGAGAGCTTCTTTCTTCTTCTCTCTTCTTTTCTTGCTTCCCCCCCTCTTTCAAGAGGAATGAGGGGTCTATTTATAGATTTTTGGAGTGCATGACCCGTAAATAGGTGAGAGTCAAGGGTAAATGGGGAGTGGTTGGATGGACGGTCGATATTGAATCCCTTGATCATGCACTGTTCATCGACAATAAAAGGCCTTAATGATCTCGGAATTTGGTGTCTTGGCTCGTTGGATTCGTCTGTCAATCCGCTCGATTCGACTATAAGCACGTTATGTTTGGAAACCGTTTGGTAACCCAAATTGTGGTTGAACCTTTCAACAGCGCTTCGGGTCCTGATTTGTACTCTTTAGGCTCGGTTGAGTCGAATTTGATGTCGTTGGGTTCTTATTTCCAAGATGCTCCGTTTGACTATAGTTTACTGAATCAGAGTTCAGATAAACCTAATTTTAATTCGGAAGTTTCCAACTGATTTTGATATCGAGATTTGTGCCTGATAAAGTAATTTTTTGAGGCGTATTTAAACTATTTTTTTAATATTATTATATTGTAAATTATTGTTGATAATTAAAATTGAAATTAATAATAACTTGTATCAAATATATAAATTAAATTTAAATTTTAAAATAACTAAACCCCTTAAACTCTAGAATTATAATGCCAAACAGCCCCTAGGGGATTTGTAAGTTAAGTAAGGCAATCAGGCTGAGGTGATCTAACAGCGTACGCAGGGGGCTTATAAGCAGACACATTAAATCAATTTTATAACTTATTTTATTAATAAATCATTAGATCTTTATGTTAATATCAACTTATCAATTTGTTGACTTAAATATTAATCCGGAGTTATATTATAAAATTATTGTAATAAATATTAATTATATTTGATATCATATTTAACATTATTATGAAATTGAGTTTTATCATATATAATTTTAGTTTTGAATAATAAACCTATTGTGCTAATATCACTATTTAATGGTGTGCCCAACTAGCCCAAATTTTTTGGCGCCATAATAGCTGCTCATAGTAAACTTATACAAATTTACAATTCAATATATATCACTCTGACAATTTGATATAAAATTAATATCCCTCAAAATAACTTGAGCAATCAGAAATCCAAACATCCATGCAATTTAGTCACCAATGATTAAATTGTTCATCGTAATAGGGATCCAAACCACGAAAATGCATTATACCCTCATAACACGTTCTTCAAAAACTTAAGAGTTATATCTAATCAACAATAATTTGCTCATCATCTAGCTTATATCTACAACTTTTTTATCCTTCAATAACTTCACATAAGAATCATATCTGAAAAACAACAGCACATCAAAAGTTGAGTATTAAACTCAGTAGATAGTGTTAAACTTATCACTAAACATGGAAAGCAAGTTCAACATGCTTCATGGTTAATCAATATAACTATAATGCAAGTATAGGTAATCATGATGAGCAACGATTAACCATTTTATTTATGAAGCAGTAAAAGTATGAGTGAGTTAGATTTTTTTTATTTTTTTTATTTTTTGTATGAGTGAGTTAGATGCATGCATTAGAGCTAATAAATAACAAGTTTCAAAAAAATGAATTAATGATCAATTAATATTATGACAATAAGTTCTGTATACAACCACAATCAATTTGCATAAAACGAAGTAACCAAAATCAATAGGAATGCCAAGCCATAACAAGTAATGGAGGGCAATGTTTAAAATTGCGCAATTTGGTATTGAGACGTTTTTTGTTCATAAGGCGAGGAAAGCCACAAGGCTTTTTGAGGTTTAAACCTCAAAATAAAAACTGCGTAAAGTTGAAATAAAGGTTAAAGGTGATTTTTTATCTATGATGCACAAACACGGACACGACACGACACGGACACGGGACACGATTTTTTTTGAAAATATAGGACACGGGTACGGCGCGGACACGGCAATAATTTTTTTTAAATAGTGTATATATATTAATGTAATATCATATTAAAAATGTCAAACATTAATAAATGAATGACATGATAACTTGTCTAGCTTATAATATAAAATATTTAGTACAAAATATCTAGTACAACCACAAAAATATAAGCAAATAATCACATACTACAACATCAAGCATTTAAGCTTCAACTACTAGGATTAGCTTTAGAGGTTTGTTTTTGGTCTTCAATATCATCATCATTGAATATCACTACTTTCAACTCTGGTTCAACAAAAGAAAGATTTGTAATTGTGCAAAAAGATAGGAGATGAAAATATCTTCATTGCCAAAAGAGAAATAAAAATGAGAATATTCGATGAATGGGTATTAAATGCAGACGTTGATTTGGTGTTGTGGATATGAAATAAGAAATTTAGTTTAAATCTCGCCAAATATAAGAAATTATTTTTTAAAAAATTTATAAAATATTTAAGATACGCGTGTCCAATTTATTTTTAATATTTTTTTAATCGGACACGTTTTCGGCGTGTCCGACACGTGTCGGAGGAGTGTCGGACGAGTGTCGTGTCGGACACGGTGTCGGACACTGCACGCCTTTTTGAGGAGAAGTGTCGGTGCATCATAGTTTTTTATATAATACCCAAATAATATGTCAGAGGATGACATATTAACTTTCTATTAAACAGTGAATAACAAATTGGCATGCATACGAAACCAAAAAATATATACAAGACGTAAAATGACAAGTGATAAATTCCGTGAAATTGAATTGAAATCCAAATATTAAAAGACCAAACAATATAAAATAAAGGGATTGCATAAAAGTATCATATAAGATCAAATTCAACTCCAAATTCTTTCTTTCGCAGTTCCCTACTCATCCAAATTTAATTCCTAGAGAAAGTTGAAATAATTGGTAATAATTCTAAAATCATCTTCATTGTCATCACTAAGTGGTCTTTATTTGAGTCGTCATCAAAATAAATTGGTCTCTCCCCTGCCTCATCTTGTGGAATCCAAATGCCTCACAATCTGCTTCTTCTTCATTTATTTCATCCATCTTCCTTTTCATAAATATCTTTCATCAACATAAAAATGAGATTAATACTTCAAAATTTTTAGACGGGTAGGTGGTAGTGGTGTGCGGCTTTCAAGTGATCCCTGGAAACGGCTACGATAGTGGGAGCTGGGGCGAAGGCGGCGGGCTAAAGGTCGAGGCAATCGAGAGGAAATTTTTGTGGCTTAAAGGTAAATGAAGTTGCGATTTGTTTGGGGCTTTAATCTAGGATTTAGGTAAGTTATAATATATATATATATATATATATATATATATATATATATATATATATATATATATATATATATATATATAAGGTGAGGCGTAAGCCTCAAAGCAGTGAGGCGAGGCGAGGCGAGGCTCAGCCAAGCAAAGGTGCAAGCCTCATAAAAAAAATTGATGCATAAGCCTCAAGGCATTTTTCACTGGAAATGCCGAGTCGGGACTCAAAGCGATCCTCATATTGCGCAATTAACAAATTATTAGCACCTATCAAACATGCAAATCACAGGGGATGCTCCCTAATGCATTTTATTAAAAGTTACAATATATCCATAACATATTCAGTGTGAGTGAGGAATGATATGGTTATTGAAAGTTTTTGAAAAGACTGATTAAAAGTGAAAACCAATTTTGTAGTACTATATCCAATAGTTCTGAAACATACATAAGATTATCAGAACAATTTTGTGAATGTTGTAGAGATAATACTTGAATCAAATAAAGATTCAATAGAATTAAGTTTTCATAGTAAATCAAAAAAGGATCTTGAATGGTAACACTTGCAATATTTTAATTGTAAAAGCTACATAAGTCTTTTTGTATGATTTAATGATCAATTTATATCTGATTTGAAAGACAATTTAATTTATTCAACTTGATATCTGTAAGGGATTAATTTATAGCATTATTATAGATTTTGCAAGATCTTAATTGTATATCATGCTTATGTTTTTGTATGATTTGATGAGCAATTAAATTTATTCAACTGGATGTGTCTCCAGAGGGTTCAATTACTGTGAAATGTTTAATGCACAATTTGTGATACTGCAACAACAACAACAACAACAACATCAAGCCTTTATCCCACTAAGTGGGGTCGGCTACATGAATCCTTTTTCTCCATTGTGTCCTATTAAAAGTCAAATTCTCGTTTAAATCTAATAAAGAGAGGTCATTCCTAATATTTTCTAACCAAGTCTTTTTAGGTCTACCCCTACCTTTCTTAACATAAGTCAAATCTAATACCTCTACTCTCCTAACCGGGTCATCGGAGGCCGCCGTTTTATGTGACCAAACCATCTAAGGTGACTCTCTCTAATCTTATCTTCTACTGGAGCTACTCCAATCTTTTCACGTATATGCTCATTTCGTATCCTATCTCTAAGGGTAAAGCCACTCATCCACCTGAGCATCCTCATCTCTGCCACACTTAACTTAGCATTATGCTTCTCTTTTAATGGCCACCATTCGGCACCATAAAGCATTGCAAGCCTCACTACCATCTTATAGAATTTTCCTTAAGTTTGAGAGGTACATTTCTATCACATAACAAGCCCGATGCATTCCTCCACTTCAACCATCCAACTTGAATTCTGCTGATAATATCCCCATCTATTTCACCATCACTCTGAACAATAGATCCAAGATATCTAAAACGTGTACTCTTATTAATGACTTGATCACCCAAAGTCACAATCCCCTCACTAGGTCTATTACTACTAAAATTACACTCCATATATTCCGTTTTAGATCTACTCAAGCGAAAACCTTTAGACTCTAAAGTTGACCTCCATAATTCAAATTTACCTTGCCTCTCTAGTCTTATCAACAAGAAGAATATCATCAGCAAAAAGCATACACCAAGGTACATCCTCTTGCAAATGTCTAGTTAGAACATCTATAACTAAAGCAAAAAGATATGGGCTTAAGGCTGAACCTTGATGTAACCCAGCCGAAATAGGGAAATACTTGGTCAATCCACCTTGTGTTTGAACACAAGTAATAGCTCATGCATACATATCTTTAATGATTTGAATATAAGCATTATTGGGTCCTTTCTTTTCAAGAACTCTCCATAGCACTTCTCTTGGAACTTTATCATATGCTTTTTCTAAATCAATAAATATCATATGTATATCCTCCTTATTTTCTCTATATTTCTCCATCAAATCTCTTAATAAATGTATGGCTTCCATAGTCGACCTACCCGGCATGAATCCAAATTGATTTTGAGAAACATTAGAATCACGCTGCAACCTATGCTCCATAACTTGATCTCATAGTTTTAAAGTATGACACATTAACTTATTTGTGATACTGCAATATGTGTAAAATGTTATATCTTGTTTGTTGTATCACATTTCAATTATAATTAAGTATTGAAGATGAAGAAACTTGTTGAGATTAGTTTTTTATCTTGGTTTTTTATTTTATGTTTTTAAAATATGTTTGTATTTTTTAACAGTTTTGTTTTATATTTAAAAAAAATAGTTATTTTTAAAAATAATCAAAACAACTTTTAGGCATTTTTTAAAGCTTCGTTTGGGACAACTCTCTCGTTTCGTATTTTGCCTCTAAGAGTAAAGCCACTCATCCACATGAACATCCTCATCTCTGCAACACTTAACTTAATATTATGCTTCTCTTTTAATGGCCAACAATATGCGCCATAAACCATTGCAAGTCTCACCATCATCTTATAAAAATTTCCCTTAAAATTGAGGGGTACTTTTCTATCACACAACAATCCCGATGCATTCCTCAACTTCAACCATCCAACTTGAATTCTACTAATAATATCCCCACCAATTTCACCATTACTATGAACAATAAACCCAAGATATCTAAAACATACACTCTTATAGTCTTATTAATGACTTGTCCATTCAAAGTCAAAATCACCCCACGAGATCTAAAATTACACTCCATGTATTCAATTTTAGATCTACTCAAAAGAAAAACCTTTAAGCTCTAAGAGTGACCTCCATAATTAAAGTTTACCTTCAACTCCCTCTCTAGTCTTATCAACAAGAAGAATATCATCAGTAAAAAGCATACATCAAAGCATATCCACTTACAAATGACTAATAAGAATATCCATGACTAGAGCAAAAAAGATATGGGCTTAAGCTGATTCTTGATGTAATCAAACTAAAATAGGAAAATACTTGGTCAAACCACCTTATGTGAGACTCAATAAAAATAAAAAATAATGAATATCAAATATCTATTTTTATATTAAGATATAAATAAAATATACATAGAAATAAATTTTAAAATAGAAAATGATCCCGAATGGCCCCCAAAGCAAATAAAATAAGATAGCATGCACAAATTTGATTATAATTTGACCCAAAGGGGTCTACATTCCGCCCCAAGCCTCTTAGTTGGATTCTACTATAATTTTCCAAACTATAACACAAAACAAATGCTTACAATTGGTCACAATCATGGTTGATGACTAACTGGTTACACTAGACTCCCTAATCCCACATTCATAACCTTCAGAATCAACCCACACATGCTTCAAGCTAAATCTAATACAGGAGAATTGGTACTTAATAGAGTACAAAACAAATAATATCATTTCCTGATCATATGAAGTTATGATTTAACAGTTCAATGATAGTTAAAACTAACAATTATCAAATGTAAAAGAACAATGATATTAAAAAACTTAGCAAGATTGAAACTTTTTTTATGGAACAGTTATTTTGATTGGATGAAGGAAAATTTAGGAGGAACGGTTGTGTCCCAATCAAGAGCTCAGACTACTTAGGAAGTTTCGTGACAGTCAAGTGGAGGAGATAGAAAGCCAATCACATATATATTTATAGATCTGGATTGGGGCATAAGTATTATAGAATTAACTGTATACATGACTATACCCAAATTGCTCTAGAGTCTCTCTTGAGTTGAATGGACCGATGTAGCCTAACTTGAACCTAGCTAACTTGACTTGAATCGGTTTCAAGATAGCAATGGGATGAGTAAGATAAGTATTCAAATCAACATTTAATTGAATAAGAGCAAGTGAATTCCTTGCATTCTAAACATTATACATGGTTAAAATAATTGTCGAATATATTTGGAACTCACAACTTGAAATACCTAATGCAACAGTGTTGCACCCATTTTGACCCAATCTGGTAAGTCTTGTGTGATGAAATTTTTGTATTTTTCATTCAACACGTGTCTAAGAATGTTTTGTATGCATATGAATGTCTAATTTCTGTTCTGAAGCATGTTTTGAAGGTCTATGTGTATGACATTAAAATCTAAAATTTGCCCCTTTGGAGGGTTAAGATGCAGGGTTGAGGGGCGCTACAGCTCTAAACTCTGAGTCTGGTACTTCATTTTCGCAAGCCCTCGGGACATGCACAACCAAAACCTCTTACAGCATCAATAACAGGCAATATTTTAGCATAAACATGAGGGGTAAGCACATTGTAGAGAAGATCATAATAATTATTGAAAAAAAATGAGGAAGAATGTATTAAATATCCTGAGAAATAGAAACCCAGGGTGGCAAGCTATGAAATGAGTGGGAACGGTTTTAGAGCTGAACCAGAGAGGGAGAGACCGAGGACGGCAAGCTGGCATTGTCCGAACAATTTGGAAAGAGCAAAGTCATACTGATCTTTCGGACGATGGGGGAGAGACGTGATCGTGGCGGCTAAACGTGTGAGTTGTCCGAATAGAAACCAATCGGCGGAGTCCTCGTCGCTAAATAGAAACCCAAGGGGCTGTTTGGCAACATAATTTCTGCAGGATTTGAGAAGGATTTATGCTAAATCCTGCCAAGCGCGATTTGAGCCGCCGGTAAATCTCAAGGCGGAATAAATCCTCCGTCTAAATCCCGGATTTACTAAATCCTGCATGATTTAAGGGCTTTGGCCGAAGAAGCGCACGAAAGGGGGAAAGATAGTTACTTTTGCAGCGAGCAAGCTCCCGTCGCTATTTCCTATCGGCGAACTGTCGCGACTTCCGATTCAAACGTGGTCGAAGTAGGCGAAGAAGCCCTAGTCTGACTAGGGAACAATTATTAAGTCCTCCTACTGGAAGCAAGGAACTCCCGGTCGCAGGTCAAAACCCGTCAAAAAATGAGTTGTACCGAACAATACCAAACAATAACGAGTAATGTCATCATTTGAAGACCTAATATCGAGTTATACCGAGTTAAACCAAGAAATACCGAGTTATACAAAAGTTGTACCGAGTTTTTCCTAGAAAAACTCGGTACAACTCGGTATTTCTCGGTACAGCTCGGTATAACTCGATATTGGTCTTCAAAAAGCGGTATTCCTCGTTAATATCAAATAATATCTAGTTGTACCAAGCAAATCCCGAGTTTTTTGGCGGGATTTTGTCTCCAACCGGACGTTCTTCTACATCCGTACATCGGACGTAATAAAAGTTCCAAACTAGGGCTGCAACCGACTAGGGCTACAAGCGAACCAAACTTTTGAGGAGCTACTGTTGTTTGGTTCAATTAAAGCTCGTTTGTTATCGTTTAATTAACTAAACAAATAAATTTGAACAATATTTTAAATACTCGATTCTTAAATAAACATACTTGAACACGAATGCGTTCGACTCATTTATGTTCGCGAACAACATCATTTGAAGTTCGTGAACAAGCTCCACATTAAGCTCGATAAGAAGCTCGACAAAAGCTCAATTCGTGTTCGATTTTGAACTTGTGAATAAGCTCTATAAAAATAATTAATATTTGACTATAGAATTGATAAATATAAAAATAATCATTGCCTTTGTTACATAGACAATTGCTTTTATTTTAAATGTGTTTGTTCATAGATACATTCATGAACGTATTTGTTTGATAGTTACAAAAAATTTGTTAAATATGTTCGCGAACAAGCTCGATAAGCACTAAACGAACGAACATGAACTGAAAATGAACCGAACATGAACACTCATTCATTTAAACGAACCAAACTTGAACAAGCTGATATTAAATGAACACAAACATGAACACTCACATACTCGGCTCGGCTCGGTTCGTTTGCAGTCCTACTTCAGACATTCCGCCCATTCGTTCAAAACCCTACCGCATGCGGAGCGGGAAGTCGAATGGCAACGTGGACATGGAGAAAAGGAAAATAAATTGTACATTATTAATATAAATTAAAATCCTAATAATTAAATGATAATTAATAATATAAATAATAATTAAATAACTAATAAGGTAGTAAATATTCTAAATTAGAATTAGATAACTATTCTAAATAGTCGTACAAATTATATAATTAGTTAAATTATTAATATTTATAATAGTAATTACATAATTAAACTAATTAATTTCCCTAAGTTATATTATTAGCTAAGTTATATATATATATCACGAATCTCGAAGCAAAATCAAGATTGGAAACTTTAAAAATTAATTTGGAGACCATCTCAACTCCAATTTCAGCAAACTTATAGTCGAACTGAACGCCTTGGAAATACAAACCCAAGACACCAAATTCGACATAATCCGAGCTTAAATTGGTCCAAATCGATGGCCCGAAGCACATTTGAAAGGTTCAAACTATAATTTGGATTGTCAAATGGTTTCCAAATGTGACATGCTTATAGTCGAATTAAGCGGCTCGACGAGATGAATCCAGCGAAGCCAAGATTGTTGAATTCTTATATCATTACGACATTCAAATGCTCAATAAATTGTTTATGATCAAATGATTCAACATCGGTCGTCCATTCAAACCACTCACAATTTACCCTTGATCTTCCTACTATTTACTGGTCATGCGACTCTCATAAAATTATAAATAGACCCTTCATTTCTCATAGAAGGAGAGCCCGGGGGGGAAGAAGGAGGCCCAAGCAAGAAGAGAAGAGAATGAAGCCAGGAAGAGACTCCTCCTCGACCACTGTCGGACTTTCACCCGACAGCCTACCGATGTTGGAGCTCTACTCAAATGCCATCCAATGCCGAATTTCTGCCCAACAATCGATCGATGTCGGACTTCTTCCTAATGTCAGACCTCTGCTCATCGTCGGAATTCTACCTGATGTCGGACCTCCGCTCGTCGCCGGATTTCTACCTGACGCCCGACTTCTGGCCATCGTCAGACTTTCGCGGGGCTTCTATCTGATGCCTGACTTCTGTCCATCAATAGACTTCTACCCAACACCAGACTTGCGTGCGTCGCTAGATTTCTATACAACACTAGACTTCCCTCCGTCGTTGGATTCCTACCAATGCTGGACTTCCGCACGTCACCAAATTCCTCCATAATGTCGGACTTCCGCCTGCCATCAAAATTTTGTCGGACTTCTATTGGACGTTGGACTTTTGTCGGTTGTTGGAAATTCGTCGGACTTCTATCAGATGCTATACTTTTTTCCAATGCTAGACTTCTACCCGATGTCATCCTTCTGGCCTCCATTGCCATATAACGGTCTTTATGACCTCTGTCGCCCGCCGACAATGATCATTTTGACTTACGTCGCCCACCGACTATAGCCCTTCCGACCTGAATCACTCACCGATTATATATGGCCTTTCCGACCAAGAAAATACGTCAACAACGACTCTTTGTATTCCAACCATTTAATGTACTTCATATGAAGTATATCAAGCCAATGCCTTCCCTCTAAAGAAGGGCTTCAATTATAATCGACTACATATAATAGTGGATTCATTCAAACTGGGCTAGGCCCTGTGGTTTTTCCCCCTTTTCAGGGGTATTCTACATAAAAATATTAGTGTCTCCTATGAATGACGCATCCTCTCTCTTTATCTATGTACGTGTCAGATCTTCGTACAAAGTTAAGACGTTAAATTTTATATTCCTCTAACGCTGTCAATACTCCATGACGCAACAATTCTAAATAATAATTATATTATCAGTTAATTTATTTAACAATTAAACTAGTTTTTTTTTCTTAGGGTTTTTGGGTTTTCCTCCGCTGCGTGCTTGGGTCTCTCAGGCGCGTGGGCCTCCAGTCCCGCTTTGCCCAATTTTCTCCGGGCGCTCTTCATGCTCCGAATTTTTCTCTGTTTGCAGGGAAGTTCTTTCTCCTTGGTCATATTTTTTTGGTCGTGTTTTCTCTTTTAGACGGGTGGTCGGCATGGCCTCTAATCAGCTCTTGGATCCTGATTTTTTAGATGGATCAAAGAAGTCTTGTTCTTTTTTAGATGTTTTATCTGGTGATGCGTTTGATGTTCATTTTCTGCCCCTCAAAATGAGCTCTTTTCGTGGTTTACCTGTTGTTTGGATCTCTAAGGAGGAGATCGCTTCTTTAGCTACCCCTTTTTAGTTTGCTCTAGTGGGTTTTTTCCCTCTCGCCACCCTAATTTATATTCTATCCGTCGGTTTTTCTTTAACCTTAAGCTTTCACGTGAGTTTTTGGTAACTTTAATGGACGCGTCTAATATGTTAACTAAATTGTCTAATGATATGGATTATAATAGAATTTTTTTGTCATCGTTTCAATTGCTACATGAAAATTACTAAATGGTTGCATACCCTTGATATCGGTGTGGAATCTTTGATTATCCCCATCTAGGTCTCTTTCACTAACCTTCAGCCACACCTTTTCGCTCCCAAAATTTTTTATGCGTTGGGCTCTTTATTTGGTTGCCCCCTAAAAAATTATTCTACCACATCTGTTGGCTCGCGGCCTTCATTGGTGCGTGTTTTGATGGAATTGAACATTACGAAACTTACCTTGATAAAGTTTGGCTAGGGTCTGAGCATTTGGGTTATGTTCAATATGTTCAAATGAAGGTGTTTCCCCCTTTATGTGAGGTGTATAAGGCCATTTGGCATAAACAAAGTGATTGACGTTCTTCTCCTTCAATTACCAATCCGATTTCTTCTTGGAAGCCTTCTTTTCCCGTTAAGAATGTTTATGTTGATGTGGATAATGTTGATGATGGTGTTTTGGGGGAGGTGGTTGCTCCTAAACCTTTGGGTTTGTCGATTAATGGTGATGACCCAGCTGTAGGTTCCCCGTCACATGTGATTGAAGGTATTCCATGTATGGTTGTAAGTGAGTATGAGCCTGCATCTAATCATGAACCTTTTCCTATTGTCCCTATGTCTGCTCATACTATTTGTGTTTCACCTGCTATTCCCTATTACTAAATTAGCTCCAGTGGATTCTGTGGTTGGGATTGAGTCTGTTGCACTTGCGCCTAGGCTTTGTGTTAGTGCTGGTGGTGCTGTGAATTGTGAGGTTAATTCTATCCTTGTGTTGTCGGGTGCGAATTCTGTGCCCGGTGCGGTTTGCCTATGGCTGAGCTACGTTCTGCGGTCGGTGAGTTGTCTGGTTCTTCTGTTTCTCCTATTAGTGAGTTTCTAGTTTGTGTTGTCCCGTCTCCTTTGAGCCCTGTTGTTCAGGATGCTGGCTCATCTTCGGTTAAATCTGTTTTGGCTAAGGTGCCTGCTTGGATTGTTGATCAATCGGTTTTACATTCATTTGAAGGTCGTGTGGGCAATGCTAACTTTGTCTATATTCCTATTTCGATTATGTCTAACAATGAACTGAAAAAGCATGTGGCTAACTCTAAGAAAAACTCTGTTTTTGTTCAGAATGATTAGTTGATTTTAGAGGACTCACTCCCTTCCCCTTATAGTGAGGATGATATTGTTGTTCATGATGTTGAGCAGGATCGTCCTGTGATTGGTAATAGGCTAAGAAGGAAAGGAAAAAAGATTTAAGGTTTGTGATTTGGCTTGGCCAATTTTGTCAATGATTTTTTGGAGGTTTAATGGACGATGAGGAGGAGGCACTTACTGCCCCGTCAGCTATGCTGGTTGGCAACCTGGGTGCCTCAGCGTTGGATGAATTGAGATCATTTTTGTTACTTATGGATGGTCCGTGCATTGCTTATTGGCTGGTGCTGGAGACCTCCATTCCTAAGTCCCCGATAGCTCATTATTTTGCTATGATTGTTTGCTTTAGGTCTCAACTATTTGTTTTGGGTCTCTACTGTTTGTTTCCCTGGTGTTGGTCTGTTGAAATTGTACTCCTTTCTTTTTTTATTAATAAAATTCTATGTTAAAAAAAATAATTAAACTTGTTGCGTTCTGGAGTATTAGCGGCGGTAGAGAAATAAATAGTTTAACGTCTTAGCATAGTACGAAGATCTAGCACACAATCAGATAAGAGAGAGGGTGTAGCATTCATAAGAGACATCAGAATTTTTACGTGGAAAACCCCTGAAAAGGGGGAAAAACCACGGGGCCTAATCCAGTTTGAATGAATCCACTAGTACTTGCAGTCGATTACAAATGAGGCCCTTCTTAGGGAGAATGCATTGGCTTGATGTTACAAATGTACATCATATAGAGAGCATTACATGGTGGGAGTTACAATAATCAACATATACATGTTTGTTTGGTTGGAAGGGCCATTGTCAGTGATGGAGGTTGGAAGGACCGTAGTCGGCAAGAGACAGAGGTCAGAAAGACCGTTGTCTGGCAATGTAAGTCGGAAGGACCGTAGTTGGCAAGAGACCGGGGTCAGAAAGACCGTTGTCTGTTGGAGGTCGGAAGGACCATAGTAGGCGACGGAGGTCAGAAGGACCATAGTCGGCATGAGACCGGGGTCAGAAAGACCGTTGTCTCGAGATGGAGGTTGGAAGGACCATAATTCGCAGGAGACCAAGGTTAGAAAGACTGTTGTAGTAGGGCGGTACTCTGGTAGAACTCTGGGCGTCAAGTGGTGGCCTAGCAGAAGTCCGGACCTCGAGTGGTGTCCTGGTGGAGCGCAGGGCCTTAGGTGATGGTTCGGCGGAGGTGAGGGCCTCAAGTGGTGGTCCGGCGGAGGTGAGGGCCTCTAGTGGTGGTCCGGCGGAAGTGAGGGGCCTCCGGCGGTGGTCCGGCAAAGGTGAGGGCCTCCTGCGATGGTCGGCGAATGTGAAGGACTATGGAGGCGGTCCAACGAAGGTAAGGGCCTCTGGCGGTGGTCCAGCAAATGTGAGGGCCTCCGGTGGTGGTCCGGCGAAACTCCGGCGGTGGACCATCGGTGGTCCGGTGGAAATCCGTTGGTGGTCGAGGAGGAGCTTCTTTCTTCTTTTCTTGCTTCCCCCCCCTCTTTCAAGAGGAATGAGGGGTCTATTTATAGATTTATGGAGTGGCATGACCCGTAAATAGGTGAGAGATCAAGGGTAAATGGGGAGTGGTTGGATGGACGGTCGATATTGAATCCCTTGATCATGCACTGTTCATCAGACAATAAAAGGCCTTAATGATCTCGGAATTTGGTGATCTTAGGCTCGTTGGATTCGTCTTGTCAATCCGCTCGATTCGACTATAAGCACGTTATGTTTGGAAACCGTTTGGTAACCCAAATTGTGGTTTGAACCTTTCAACAGCGCTTCGGGTCCTTGATTTGTACTCATTTAGGCTCGGATTGAGTCGAATTTGATGTCGTTGGGTTCTTATTTCCAAGATGCTCCGTTTGACTATAAGTTTACTGAAATCAGAGTTCAGATAAACCTAATTTTAATTTCGGAAGTTTCCAACTTGATTTTGCATCGAGATTTGTGCCTGATAAAGATAATTTTTTGAGGACGTATTAAAACTATTTTTTTAATATTATTATAATTGTAAATTATTGTTGATAATTAAAATTGAAATTAATAAATAACTTGTATCAAATATATAAATTAAATTTAAATTTTAAAATAACTAAACCCCTTAACTCTAGAATTATATTGCCAAACAGCCCCTAGGGGAATTTGTAAGTTAAGTAAGGCAATCAGGCTGAGGTCGATCTAACAGCGTACGCAGGAGGCTTATAAGCAGATAACAATTAAATCAATTTTATAACTTATTTTATTAATAAATCATTAGATCTCTTATGTTAATATCAACTTATCAATTTGTTGACTTAAAATATTAATCCGGAGTTATAATTATAAAATTAATTGTATAAATATATAATTATATTTGATATCATATTTAACATTAATTGAAATTGAGTTTTATCATATATATTTTAGTTTTGAATAAAAATTTATATAGAAAAGTGCTAATCAATGATATTTTTATTTAAAGAAAATTAGAAATTCTTAATTTACAAAAAAAAAAAAAACATAAAACAAAATATTTGTTGGGAGCTATAAGTTTGCAAGAAATCTGTTATATTTTTATGTGATATATAAAGTGCATGTTTATTTATATTTCGTTCACATCCTATTTATTTTTTATTATCTACTAGTAACGAGGCAGAGACAGAAATTTTTATTAATGGGAGCACAATTTAATAATTTTAAAATTACCTCAAACTTCTAAGTTTTTTTTTTTCTATTTAATAGCACATCATGTTCGGTATATTAGGTAGTACTGAATAACTACTTTTAATTCAGTAAATCTATACTGAGTTAAGTATTAAAATTTTAGATCAAAGAATGTGACCTACTAAGTTATGTTAGCACATACATATTTTGCATTATATTTTCTTATAATTAATTTAAAACTATATATATGTATTTTTGTGGTTTTTTGATTTTGTACCGCCATGATTATTGTTTATTCTGCTCTACTCTGTTCCTAGTGTATTGATGTACTGTATTGCAGAGCCCTACATTGGGTACCCATACCCACACGGCCACACCCACCCATGTACCCACCCATAGGTATGGGTGGGTATGGGCACGCCCATGGCCTTGTGGCTGGATATGAGTGGGTACTTAACATCGGGAGATAATTCGATTTACATTGATAATCACCGTATATCTTATATTTTTGCAATCCTCACTACATATATAGTGTGTAACACTTAACCATGCTGTGACTACGGTAAATTCTGATATGCATCTTGAAAGTTTGCAATCAGAGCAAAGGGCAACAAGCCTCAAGGCCATCAATTCGTCGCAGACTGCGTTCAAAAAACATGGAAAGTTGGTGTGTATAGGTGTGTATGACATCCCGAAAGTCACCATGGGTGGGTGCGGGTGGGCGAAGCCCGTCCGAGTAAAGCATGGGAACCAGGACCCCATGTAGGGATTTGCTGTATTGTAGAGTTTTTATTGATATATATTTTGAAGATTAAAAAAAAACGCGGGCAAACATATTTTCTATCATTTGGAAATAAATTAACTAATAGCTCTGTTGTCCGTTGGTAATTAAAGAATTCTGAAAAAGTTGTTCAAATTAGATATTAGGCTTGATCTATCAACATCCAACACAATTTGATTCGTTCTATCAGTAGGTTATATTGGATTGGGTTGTGAAAGAACTGGTTCTATAAACACTAAAAAGGAACTCGCTAATTCGAATAAATATAGGATTTTAAAATACTTATATATTTGAAAGCAATACAAATCGTATGATAAGTTCAAATCCTGGTTTTAATTTATTAACCGAACACTCACAATTTTTCAGTCCTTCACTTGTAGTAATTGAAGAGAAAATCTATGAAACCTGTATTACGGGCTGCAAAACAAAATTCACTTGCATATATAAGTCGTATAAAATATCCAGCTTCTCCAAAATTTGAATATTCATAATACTCTGTCAGGAGCAGGAAAAAAAAAATTTTGAAGAATTTGAAAACTATACAGTCTGATACATAAATTATTGCAGGAAACCAACAGGTCAGTAAGATTATTTAGATATATAGCACTCTGCTCACTTGTACAGTTTACTCTCTCTCCCGAACTTTTATTTCGTCCGGTGAAAGGACGTAGAGCTATGTTCGGTTGGCACTAGATCGTGCCACGTAGCAGGCACAAAATCACGTATTTGTCGATTTTGCTCGGCAATAACAAGAAATACCATTATGTGAAGACAAATACCGAGCAATACCGAGTAACACCGAGCAATACCGAGTTTTTTTCTAGAAAAACTCGGTATTGCTCGGTATTACTCGGTATTGGTGTTCACAGGGCGGTATTTCTCATTATTGCCTAGCAATACCTAACAATACCGAGCAAATACTGAGCAAATACCGGGTAACTCAGTGGTGACCGCACGTAGCTCTACCTCTGGTCACCGGACCTAATAACTGTTCCTCTCTCTCTCTCTCACTATTATGGGAGAGTTACTCTTCATTAATCATTATTCATTTGTGGTTTGTAATGTCTACTACTCGCTCTATTTATTGGATTTTCAAGCAAAACCCTAATGTTGGAAATTTTAACGGAGAAAAGCTTTACTGGAAATTGCACCGTACGTAAATTGTTGGAAGTTCCAACCTTTCTGTTGGAATCTCAAACAATATTCATGCAGTACCGTTGGAAGTTCCAACATAAATAAATTATTTTTCCAACACTCTCTTGAATATGACAATTTTGAAAATTGTCAATGATTTTCAGCATGTATCTCTTCTGATTTCGAAGAACACCTTCATTTGATACAGTTTTTTAAATTTTTTTTACTAGAAAACTATTTTAGAAAATGATAAAAAGATGTCTCAAATATATAAAGTCTAAATCCATTGGAAGTCTTTATTTTCTATAAAAAATGGAGCTCTCACCAACCATTTTAGTTTGCTGGTGATCAGCCATGTTAGGTTTCATTTGGGTCATTTGGAACGGCTTTCTTTGTGTTTTTTTAAATAGATTTCTAATAAAAAATTAAAATTTTTGTACTTAAAAAATGCTTTAAGAAGCAGTATGATCATCTCCAACCGTTCGGCAAACAACCGAATGCATTTTCCTCCGCCATTTGATCGCGGATGAACAGTGCGACGTCAATATTAGCATCGCAGAATTCATATGCGCCATTTTTTGGTCTCTACTGAACTTGCGGAAGAAAGGCACGAAAAACGAGAGCAACGGTTATGGGGCAAAATGGTATTTGATTGGAGATCAGATGAATCATGACACTTTTTGGTTTCACTGCATTTTAAAGTGAAAAATGAGATTTTCGGTTGGAGATACCCTAAGAAAGCCGGGGCAAACGAAACCTTTGTTTGTTGGTGATTCCCTAAATTTTAGTGTGGGGGAGAGAGAGAGAGAGAGAGTACAAATGAACATGTAGCATATTAGTGTTATTCCTATTGAAAAACTCCTTAGATTATAGCTTTATATTATTTGAGCAAGATTCATGTATATTTATTTATGTATCTACGACCGATTTTTATTGACAGAATCACTTAATAATTTTCTATATGATATCTTCCAAAAGGAAAGAAAAGAACTTTTCTGTATGATTTGTTCATACAACGTGCCGTGCCTTGTTCACTCTGAGCTAGCATAAAAGGAAAGAATAAAACTTTTCAATTTCTGATCTTATTTTATATGTGCGTGAGAGAGAAAAATATATAAAATTTTGAATGCTATCTATGTAAATTCCTCTACATGTGCTATGAATGAAAGACTGTTGAAACTAATGGAGGGGAAGACAGATTTATTTCTGCTGCAATAAAATACAGATCTGGAGCCCCAAAGATTAAAGGACATGTTCAGCCAAATTTACAGCTGTGTCAGTCAGAATTCAACATATAGAACATAAAATTCATATATTATAATCTTGGTGAATAAAAGCTGATACTATTTGACGAATTGACAAAGCTATCAGACTAGCTAGGTAGGTCTCTGACGAGTGTAGAAGTTGAGACTTCTTGAACAGCGGTAGCAGATGGAGAAAGAAGAAGAGAAAACTGAAACTTTTATTATTGTTTTTCCTCCCTCCATACAAACAGCCGAGGCCTATATATAACCTATTCTAGTATAATAGAGTACACGTGTAAGTTAGCCATTGGTACAAGATACATAGCGATGTAATTAACTTCCTTAACATTCCCCCGCAAGCTGATCATTGGCTGCAATGGTTAGCTTGTTACGAAGTAATTTGAATCGTGATGTTGTCAGCGGTTTGGTAAAGATATCGGCGACTTGATCGACCGTGCTAATGGGAAGAAGCCGAATGATGTTGTTTCGAATGTGTTCACGGACAAACCTTTGGTCGATCTCAATGTGCTTTGTGCGTGCGTGAAATACCGGGTTATTGGCTAAAGCAATGGTTGAAGTGTTGTCACAGTAGATATTGATAGGTTGATCGTGAGTTTCTCCAAAGTCCGCTAGTAGCCGTTTGAGCCAGATGGTGTCCGCCGTCGCCGAGGCAAGCGCCCGATACTCAGATTCGGTGGAAGACCTTGAGACGGTATTCTGCTTTTTAACTGACCACGAGACCAAGGTACTGCCGAGGAATGTACAAAAGCCAGAAGTAGATTTTCTGGTTTCCGGATCTGAAGCCCAATCTGCGTCCGAGTATGTGCGAAGGATAAGGTCGTCTCTTGAAATAGGAAGTCCGAAGTCAGTGGAACCTTGAATGTACCTAAGAAGTTTCTTGAGCATTGCTGAGTGAATTGAAGCCGGCTTGTGCATGTGTTGAGATAAGGCGTTGACCGCATAGGCTATGTCCGGCCTGGTGAGTGTCAAATACTGCAGTGAACCTATAATCCTTCGGTATGCCTGTTCGTCGAAGGCAGCTTCCGCGGGCAAATTGGAGACTGGAAGTTTTGTAAATGATGGGTTAGCGACCGAGTTACATTTGGGTAACCCGGCCATTTGAAGTATTGATTTGGCATAAACGGATTGAGATAGAAAGAACTTATCTGGTGTGTGTTCAATTTTGAGACCGAGGAAGTGATTTGCTGTACCCAAATTTGTCATTGTAAATTGAGATTGCAGCTGATTTACTAGAGCGGTCATCGCACGTTCACTATTACCTGTGAGCAGAATATCGTCGACGTATACCAGGAGATAGAGACGAGTGCGATCGCGGTTTAGAGTTAAGAGCGACGGGTCCGCTTGACTGTGCTGAAACCCGAGCTTTAGAAGGTATGAGGTGAATGTTGTGTACCATTGCCTCGGAGCTTGACGTAGTCCGTAAATAGCTTTTTGTAATTTGCACACGTAGTTGGGATGAGAAGCATCTTCGAATCCTTTGGGCTGTCTCATGTATACTGTCTCATGGATATCGCCATGTAAGAACGCGTTCGCAACGTCTAGTTGCTGGACCTTCCACCGATGAAACAGCGCGATGGTGAACAGGATTCGAATTGTCGGAAGTCTGGCCACAGGGCTGAACGTGTCCTGGTAGTCTAGGCCATATTCTTGTTGGTTACCTTGAGCTACCAACCGGGCTTTGTGGCGAGCTACCGAGCCATCTGAATTTAACTTAGTACGATATGTCCACTTGGAGCCGAGAACGGAGCCCGTGAGTGGGGGAGCAACGAGCATCCAAGTGCCCTGCTTCTGTAAAGCGTAGAATTCTTGTGCCATTGCCTGTCGCCATTCAAATTTCTTGCTTGCTTCCGCGCGCATATGTAGTTGGATCGCTTGGAATGGTGGCCTGATGAAGCAGATTTAATTTTTGAACCGGTTTGAGCGAGCCCGTTTTGGTCCGAGTAGTCATGGGATGTGTGGTATTGCAGTTTGTTGGCGCCGGAGGAGTGATCCTAAGCTGAACTGGATCGCAGACCGGAGGGCTTGCTTGAGCAGGTTCAGTGGAAGTTGAAGGCATTGATCGAACAGGTGGTGGCATGCTGATTTTATTTGGACGATGAAGCGTAGAGGGCGGAATAAGAAGTGATGGTGGCATGAGGTCGTGCTGAACAGTTTCTTGAGTATTCTTTGATCTAAGCGGAAAAACAGATTCATTAAAATGAACGTTTCTAGATACAAAAATTTTGTTCGTTACCGGATTAAGACATTTATAGCCTTTAGAAGTATCAGAATAACCCAAAAAGACGCAAGAAGTGGAAGTGGGTGTAAGCTTGGTTCGTTGCGTAGGAGGGAGCAGCGGAAAACATTCACACCCAAAAACGCGTAGGTGTGAATAAGACGGTGAAACCTTGAACATTCGATAGAGAGGGGCTACATTCTTTATAGTTGCGGAAGGTAGCCTGTTGATTAAGTAGACTGCGGTTGTGGCAGCGTCAAGCCAGTAGGTTAGAGGAAGCCCGGCAGTGAATAGCATGGTTCTGGTCATAGTTATGATGTGTCTGTGTTTTCGTTCTGCTATCCCGTTCTGTTCAGGAGTATAGGGGCAGCACGTTTGATGCTTAATTCCGGCTTCTTGAGTGAATGATTGAAACCTGCTGTTAACGAACTCGCCTTCACCGTCAGTTCGAATGATTTTCAGTTTCCTGTTAGTTTGACGTTCAACAAAATGCACAAAAGAAATGAAAGTAGTTGTGACGTCCGATTTATGGACGAGCGGGAATAACCAAACAAATCGAGAAAAGTCGTCGACAAATATAACATAATATCGATATCCTTGGTGTGAGGGCACTGGTGAAGGTCCCCGCACGTCGGAATGAACCAATTCAAGCGGAAAATGACTTGTAGTAATAGAATTTTCAAAAGCAAATTTTTGACCCTTACAAGACAAGCACTGAGTACAAGTATATCTAGTATTACAGATGTGTAACAATGGATTATTATTAGAAATGTGCCGAAGGACATGATGATTTGGATGTCCCAGACGCATGTGCCAGGTTGCGGACGTGAGTCTATTGGCGGTAAGTGCTGTAGCTGCTTCGTCCTTGACCGATTTGGCAATCTTGTACACACCCTGATCGCACGGGCCTTTAAGGATGACTTGATTTGTCATCCGATCCTTAAACACAAAGCCAGTTGCGTCAAAAGTAATTGAAATGGGATTATCTTTAACCAGATTTGAAATTGATAATAAATTGTAAGACAGAGAAGGAATATGCAAGAGTTTTGATAAAATTAGCTTACTAGCCGGGGTCGGAAGTAATCCAGAACCCGTGTGAGCAATTGGTATTGCTCGGCCATCCCCAAGAATGACATTCTCGTTGCCATTGTAGGTGTTGTAGCAGTCCAAATGCTCGATGGAGTTGGTCATATGAGATGACGCCCCGGAGTCGATATACCAGTCCGATGTTGACTGGTTTTCGGTATTGGCAAGAAGTGCGCTCGTGTTCTTTGCCGCCGACTGTTGAGGTGTATAGTTGGGGTTCATTCGATGCCAGCACGCTTCAGCACTATGACCCTTTTTCTTGCAAATCTGACACTGAATGGATGCATTCGGATTGGGGAGCGCGTTCGACGCCGAGTTTGAGACGGGTCTTCCACGTCCACGCCTGCCCCTGCCTCTGCCGGTGTACAGAGCGGATTGATTGTCCGGTGGTTTGGGAAATTTCAAGGCCGCCGACTTGAGATGAATTTCCTCGCTTATTAGAAGCTCATAGAGGGAATCAAGAGATAGTGATCCTTGCATAGTGCGGATAGTTGTAGCGAACGATTGGTAGGCCGGTGGAAGTCCATTTAAGATGTATATTATGACATCTTCCGGATCCACGGTAGAGCCAGCCGACGCTATTTGGTCGACTATTTTCTTGATTTCAGTGAGATACTGAGTCATAGTCATTGCCTGCATAGAAATATTGTGGAGCTCGTTTTTGAGCTGTATTACCTTGGATCGATTCGATGCCTGAAATCTGTTGTGGAGAGTAGCCCAAATTTCGTGAGTTGATTCCAGGTGAATCACATAAGGAAGAACGGCTGGCGAAATGGTGGAGCACATGGCCGTCGCAAGATTCTGATCGGTGACGTGCCACGAGCTCGAATCTTGATTCGGATTTTCATTTTCTTGATCCGGTTTGGAGTCAAGAAATGCCGCGAACCCATTAGCCTTGAGGAGCTTAGCGATTTGAGTGCTCCATATCTGAAAGTTGTCCGGAGTAAGGGCATGAGGAACAAGAAACTTAAGATTGGAAATTACAAATTTTAAAGACGGAGAGATAAGGGGATTTGAGGTGGCTACTCCTGATGCGGTGGTGCCGATCGACGAAGAAGCTGAAGCCTGAGTCGTCATTATCAGACCCTCAAGATCGCCTACTTGCTGATACCATGTAGAAGTTGAGACTTCTTGAACAGCGGTAGCAGATGGAGAAAGAAGAAGAGAAAACTGAAACTTTTATTATTGTTTTTCCTCCCTCCATACAAACAGCCGAGGCCTATATATAACCTATTCTAGTATAATAGAGTACACGTGTAAGTTAGCCATTGGTACAAGATACATAGCGATGTAATTAACTTCCTTAACAACGAGAAGTATGACAAATCGAGGCTCTTGAACAGAAATATTCTTCATTAGCAATTGATCAATTTGTTGAGAATGACTGAAACTAGAAGAAAGAATCTAAACCCATTAAAAATTTTAAGGATTCAAGCTGCTAGCTCTCTTATGCTGAAAACTTTTATATCTTTGAATCTTGTATCATTGTAGATGAACATCCATTGACCATGCAAGCCTTTAAGTTTATAAACGCAATCACAAACCAACCTACAGTGTTTCTATATTGATTTTTGATAGAAAAGTCCGATTTCGGCCATGGTTTTCAGCCAATATTTTGTGCAGTCTTCTTTGTCGATCAGCAAGAGTTTATATGTAACAGCTTGGCAAAAAAGCTATATTAAGCAGGTATGATTTATGACAAAATATTTCATTGATTTTTAAATGGTCAAATAACAATAAGTAATACATGAGATGCTTTAAATAAATAAATAAAAAAGATTATAATCATTGACACAGAAACAGAAGTAAACTGAGCTGAGATTGGTTCTCTGATCACCAAATTTTTTAAAAACTTGTCTCGGTTTGTGCTCGCAGTACTGTTTCTGCATAAGATCAAACAACACAAGTTAATCATGATTTATACATTAAGTTGTTTGCATAACCAATATGAAGCCTATTAGATCAGTCATCACAAAATATATATAAATTAACATGAAAAGAGAGAACCAGCAACTGAAGCACCACAATTTGATCCTTTTTAAGGACGATTTAGTAAGATTAATATGATAGAAATCATACAAATACTTCCTTCTATTAATTTGTAAAAACAGTCACCAAACATCATCATCAATATATTGATTTCTATTAATCAATAGAACACATATAGTCGAAAAAAAAAAGAAAAAAAAAAAAAACCAGAAATCTTCACAGACATTGAATGAAGGATGAATTGTTTTTGCTATCAATGAACAAAGATCTTACTTTTGTCCATAAACATCGATCTTACCCATAGTGGCGCTCAAAACCAGCGAATCTCTTTCATGAATAACAGCCCTGAGAGAATTCTTCATCACAACAGTGAAAGCAAAAGTCTCCGTCGTATCAACCTTCTCTCCCGGCGGCGCCACCCACTTAAACTCCCTCACCATATTCGCCAACATCAATTGAACGTGCAACATGCCCAAACTCGCCGCCGGACATATTCTCCGGCCAACTCCAAACGGCATCATTCTCACTCCCTTTGTTCCGGTGACGTCGGTCTCCCATCCTTCTCCGCCTTCCATAAACCTTTCCGGCCGCCACTCCTCCGGACACTTCCACAAGTCTGGATCTTCCGTTAGCCACGCTGTGTAGAACTCGACGCTGGCAGCCGCCGGCACGCGGTAGCCGCCGAGTTCAGCGTCTCTCGTCGCCGCGTGGGATAGGACGAAGTGACTTGGCGGGTGGCGCCGGAGAGTTTCCTTTACTACTGCCGACAGGTAGGGCATTTTCTCCACGTCTTCTTCAGTTATCCTCCCCTCCGTCATCTTCACCTGGGAAAAAATCATTATTATATATTAGATTTGAAAAATATTACTTATATTTCTGTAAATTTATTTGGCAGTAAGTGGTATTTAAATGTAACAAGACATAGGGGCTCTTTGATTTGTTAAAAAAGAATACCACAAATACTTAGTATATTTGAAATATTTAAAATTATGTACATAAATATAAAAAAGATATGATATTTTTTTATTTGATTTGAAATAAAAATGAATGAGACATAAAGTTCAAAATAACTCGTAGTATATATATCATAATATACGGACAGCAAAAAACAATTTCTCTAACAATTGAGAGACTTTTTTTTCCTCAAAAATTGTTTACTTTTTTAAATTTAAAATTAAAAAAAAAGTTAGGAAAAATATTAAATCTTGGGAACTTTATTTATAAGTTTTCAATTAATGAGAAAAATCCTTAAATTCATTAAAGCTATATAACACATCATTTTTTGATCTGTTAGCTGGGAATTTTATCTACCAATCAAGAGCTTTTGAATTTGGAATTTATCTATGTAATATGTGTGTGTGAGTTTGTCTTAATTGACCTAAATGTTTCGAAAAGAATTAGAACTTTTATATGATTAGATTTAGGCTTCATTTGGGACAGATTTCTTACTGCTTTATGAAGCATTTTCTTAACATAATTTTTTTTTAATTTAAAAATTTTGTACTGACAAGCTGCTTCATAAAATAGTAAGAAAATTGTACCAAAAAAATCCTTAATGAATATTAAATTAATAAATAACGTGATTGAAAAAACAAATTATCAAAATAGTTCAAATCTATCCTATTTGACAAAAATAATAATTTGGTCCCTTGTTTCTGAACGGGAGGCCAAACATCCTCATCAAGTTGGCCCCTTGCTTCAGTTTCCATTATGAAGACAGGAGTTAGAGTACATTAGCTATTAATTTTTAATAATTATAATTATATATTCATTTAAAGCTCCCAAAAAGTGGAATTATAGATTTTTAAGATATTAACCAATTTTTTAATAGTTAAAAAATTCTAACAAAAAATTCATTATGCCCATATAGGGCTTCTATTTCCATCATGAAGGCAAGAATTAGAGCACTTTAATTTATTAATTATTAATTATTAATAATAAATATTAAACTCACTCCCCTCCTAAAAATAATATTATAATTTTTTCTATAGAAAAAATAGACAACTTTGATATAACTCCTTTTTTAATCAAACTAATTAGTAGAGACTCGTCATTAATTTAAAAAAAAAAATTAAAATACATACTACACCAATTCTCATGAATCTATATATTTATTATTTAAAATTTGATATTATATTATATTATTTTGATCAAATCAAAATATGAATGAGAAGATGTAATTTATTTTATAGAAATTGATATTAATAATTTTTTATGTAAATAAAATTTAAATTTAAATTTAAATTTAAGCTTCGAATATCTAATAATCAAATATGTTCGAATGAAAAAAAGGAGAAAAATGGTACCTCGTCGTAGAGCCGCTCCTGCGCGCTCTGATCGATAACCAGATGCATCATGGCCCATTCAATGGCGGTCGCACTGGTATCAGTCCCCGCACTCATCACCTCCGAACACAAAGTCACGAGCTCCTCATCCCCCAACCTCCCCTTCCCTTCCACCTCCTTCACCAGCAAGGAATCCACATACGCCTCCCCCACCTCACTCACCATCTCCCACTCCATCGCGCCACCACCCCTCCTCCCCCCACTCTCCACGAACTCCCTCCTCGCCCTCACCAGCGGCAATATGCACTCCATCTGCCTTTCCCTCAACCTCCTTGCTTCCTTAATCTGCCCCCTAAACAATGGCGTCAACGCCGGAAGAAAATCCGCCAGCTTCGGCGTCGTCATCATCATTATATCCTTCAACACCTCCTCTATTTCCCTCACTTTCTCCTCCGGCACTTTGGCTCCGAAACAAATGCAAGCGAGGATGCTGCAAATGGTTAGCCGGCAATGCGGCATGAGATGGACGACAGGACGGGAGGCGCGGAGGCGGGAGAGGTGGAGGCGGAGGGCCCAGTCGCGTACCCAGGAGAACGAGCGGACGCGGGTGGGGGAAACGATTTCGGAAACGAGGTTGCGGCGGAGGGAGCGCCAGAGAGGGCCGTAAGGGGCTGAGTTGATGGTGCATTTGCCGGAGGAGAAGAGGAGGCGGGTCGGGGAGTCTGGGGGACGGGAGGAGAAGAGGGGGCCGTGGCGGATGAGGGCGGAGTGGATGAGGTCGGAGGAGGAGATGATGATGAGGGTGCGTTGGCCCATGCGGAGGGTGAAGATAGGTCCGTAGACGCGGCGGAGGTCGCGGACAATGTAGATAAAAGGGCGGTTTTGGAGGATGATTTGGAAGAGGTTTCCGACGACGGGCCAGCCGCGTGGGCCGGGAGGGAGGTCGGAGGAGGAGGGAGTGGAGCAGTGGCGCCACCAAGCGGCGGCGAGCGCGACGGCTGTCAGGATGTAGAGGATGTCGAGGAGATCCATTTCAAGTGTGAGGTGAAGAGAGGTGAGAGAAGAGAAGTTAAAGTGCGGGTTATATAATTAACAAGGTGGAGGAAGAAGATGAGTGAGGAAAATTTTTGAAAAAAATTTGTATAAGTTTTTTTTTTAATATATATATTGTAAAAGTGTATTATAGAAATAATTATTATTATACTAATAAGTATTTAAGGATTTTGTCATTTTGGGACTCATTTTGATTATTTTTTTGATAAAAATATTGTGATCCAATTTATTTTTAAAATTACTATATTAGGATATTTTATGGTAATGATGTAAACTTAGATAAATTAAGAGGTTAATTTGTAAAGTGGTAATGATACAATATTTTGATATAAATTATATTATGATGGACTTAATAATTGATAGATTTATTTTGAGATTTGTAAAATATCAATTCTATATTTACGGTACTAATCATAATGAAATCTATGAATTTTTAAACCCAAGTGATATCAAGGTATAAAATTTATTGATTTTTTTTTAAATTGAGTGTATTATATAAATAAATAATTAAAAGATATACTATATTTTTGTAAATTCCATAGGTTTTAAATTTATCTTATTTAAATTTTGATCTGAATATTCTTATTTAAAATGTTTTCTATAAATTATGAAGGGTAGATGAAGTAGTGAGTGGGAAAAAAAATGGAAGGAGGATGTGCCAAGTGGCCGGATTAGGAGAAATTATTCTGCTCGGAGTCCGGACTGAAAGAATTGTTCGGACATATGAGTGTACACACTGTGTATACATTTGTACATATTTTTATATCAAATTTTTATACACATTGTGTGTACGTACACAGTATGTACACTCACATATTCAGAAGGTTATTCCTATCTTAACTCCGCACATAATAAATTCTCAGCTTGGATTAGGGTGGTTGGGAATTAGGATGATTTTTAAGATTTATGCTTAGATAAGATTATTTAATTAAACATCTTTAACTAACAACTTATATCATGATTATTTATTATGCCAGTAACACTTTAAATTGAAAAGAACTTCCATATTAATTATTAATCTTGCATGACTTTAAATAGAGCACAGATTATTAATATTACTACTGAGAAAAAATATATTATTAGCTATTATCATTGTCCAATTCAGATCTTGCATGATTAATATTAAAACTATTTTTTATACTAATTATTCTGGTATTAAGTACTTTGCTACTAAAAAAAATTATCGCTAAACTATATATATATCATTAAACTATGCCCTCAAAAAAAAAAAGTCTTATTGTTTTAAATATTGAGTTTCTAAAATAATAATTTATTTTCTCTAAATTAATAAAAATTATAAGAAAATTTTTGTAATTTTTTTCATGGTGGTTTGGAATGAAGTGAGAGGCAGTAAATGCGCAGTTAATATTTCAAGGAGTGAGTAGTTGAGGTTGGGTCGGTTATAGGATGGGAGCAGTGTAAAGGGGTGGGGTGGGGAGTCATAAAGAAGAGAGTTATTAAGCTAACCTTGTCCTTTGCATTTCTCTTCTCAGTTCTCAAAGTCATACCACCATTCATTCATTGCATTGAAAACCTTTTTTTTTTTTTTTTTAACAACATTTTCATGTGATGTTACATTAAATTATCATAAAGTTCATGTTTATATGTTCATAAAATTATATATATCAGAGTGTTTAAACTGTTTAACGGGTCTAATTTGAATCTGGTCCAAAATTCACCTTATCCCATTCCAACTGACCCGAAATCTACGCATTCATAAAAGAAAAATTATTCTGTGCGTGTCTGAATGCGTCTGGAGGCTAATCCAGATGCGCCATGTCATCCAAATTATTGTTCATTGGAAGATGTGAAGCGTCCGGAATGCCACACAAAATAATCTCTCTCCATAAAATGGGCTAAAAAGGTGAACCCGAATATAACTCAATAATCCATTTTAATTTTAATTAAAAAAATTTGTACATTTTTAACTTTAGAGTTTTAGATTAATTGATCAAAAATATGAAGAGCATGTGAACAATCAATAAAAAAAAATGATCAGTATCAAGTTAAATTGGGTGGGCTCATAGGTTAACCTGAACTAAATCCGCTTATTAAACAGGTCTAAATTTTGGATCCAAACCTATCCAATTTAATATACATTCAAAAAATGTAACATAGATTTTGCATGTAAGAGAAGTTTCATATAAGTAGAAATTTGTGCCAAATGTATGGAATATATAAATACGAATTATTATTTAAATATAAATTTTAAGCTATTTAAAAAATAATAAATATCATTTTATTTCATGTCAACTTGCGCACTTCAATAATAGAAGAACAGTGCATTGCAAATTTAATTGCATTTGTAGTGCTGTGGCATTACGCCGATGCAGTACGAGATAATATTTCTAAATTTATTATTAATATATTTATAAATTTTTTATACAATGTTGTTGGTGGTTGGAAAACGATTTTTAAAGCTTTGACCAGTATGATCATCTTTATGATTATAATATATTTATGAAATATTAATTCATTTTTAGATAAATTATAAATAAATTTATTATTTTTTTTATAAATTTAACAATTTAGAGTTTATATAGCTAGGTCCAATTTAATTTTACTTTAAATAATAAAAAAAGTAGAAAGAAACGGCAACATAACATTTGTAGACCAACCGATTCACAACAACCATAACTGTTTGGAGTTAAATAGAATCAAACAAAGATAAAAATAAAGTGCAGAAAAATAATATCCTGTAAGAAAATTTTGAGAACTTTGAAAAATCATAGTAGACACACCAAATTAAGGCTTCGTTTGAGACATCTTCTTTATTGCTTTCGAAAATGGCTTGTTAGTACAAAATTTCCTAATACAAATATTTTATATACTAAAGAGCAATTGTAGAAATCAACAAAAAGGCTATCCTAAATGAAGCTTGAAAAATTCACTACAAAAAATGGAAGAATTTGAATAGGTCTTCGACAGTGGTACTCTTTTCTTTTCCATCATATAAAGAGAGTTATCCCTCTATTAGGTTAGAACTCTTCAAAAATGATTAGAAAGCTCAAACAATAATCAACTCATAGGTCCACAGTGTTGTACCCGCAGAGCCTTAGCATTGACTCCTCTATCACAAAATGGGTCTACGGTGCCGTGGCGGCGAACATATAGTGTTGCGGCAACGACAGTGAAAGCGAGTTCACAGTATCGTGGCTAGGGCTGCAAACAAACCGAGCCGAGCCGAGTATGTGAGTGTTCATGTTTGTGTTCATTTAATATCAGCTTGTTCAAGTTTGGTTCATGTTTGTTCGAGCTTTATTGTTTGTGTTCATGTTTGGTTCAGTTAAATTAATGAGTGTTCATGTTCGGTTCATGTTCGTTCGTTTAGTGCTTATCGAGCTTGTTCGCGAACATATTTAACGAATTTTTTTAACTATCAAAAAAATACGTTTATGAACATATATATGAACAAACATGTTTATAATAAAATCAATTGTCTATGTAATAAAGACAATGATTATTTATATTTATTAATTTTATAGTCAAATATTAATTATTTTTATCTAGCTTATTCACGAGTTCAAAATCGAACACGAATTAAACTTTTATCTTCTTATCGAGCTTAATGTCGAGCTTGTTCACGAACTTCAAATGATGTTGTTCGCGAACATAAATGAGCCGAACGCATTAGTGTTCAAGTTTGTTTATTTAAGAATCGAGTATTTACAATATTGTTCAAGTTTGTTTGTTTGGCCAATTAAACGATCACAAACGAGCTTTAATCGAACCGAACAACGAGTAGCTCGTCGAACGTTTGGTTCGCTTGCAGCCCTAATCGTGGCTCTAGAACTACAGTGCCTCAGCCCTGAGCTCTTTATCTACAAAGGGATCCACAGTAACTTGGCGTTGTATAGACATTTGGGCAATTTATGCTTCTTTGTTTTTTTACATTCCAAAATTTATTCCTCAAACTTTGTATTGTCAAATTTGGTAAAGGTCGTGATCATCATATTTTAATTTATTATTTTTTTTAAATATAAAAAAATATATTGAATGATAAAAATAATAAACTTTCTGCCATTTGGTGAAATTTCTTGTTTAATAATTTAAATGACTCTAACGACATATTCATAATTCTATAAATAGCCCCTTCATATATATATATAGTCTTTTTTTCTCCATTTGGCTGTTGGATAACGTTTTTCAAAGCTTTGACCAATGTGCTGCAACTCCTAAAATGTTAGATAAGGGCATCTCCAATCGAACACCAATTAGGCATTTACTATCGCCGTGAGCTCAAACCGAACTTCAGATTCAGTCCACAATATATATATTATTTTGTCGTATTTTTTCGGCTAGAAAAGAGTATACTTGATATATTCTTTTTTAATGCTATGAAATGAATTCGGTTGGAAATGAATTACTGCATTTTTTTAGAGAATGAGTTTTTTTATTGGAGATAATCTAGCACAAAGGAACGGCAATTAAGACATTTTGTAGGACAAATAAATAAATAAATAAATAAATAAATAAATATATATACACCGTGGGACATTTAGGTCAATTAAGGTGAACTCACACAAATACCATGTAATATCAAGATCTGCTCCAGTATCGTCCAGGACGATCTGGGATCGTCCTGGGACGATCAGTGGAAATCAGCTCCAGATTTTGCCCAGTTTTGCTCCAGGTGATTTTCTGCAGGCATCGTCCAGGCCGATTGGAGACATCGGCCAGGCCGATCGGCACTGTAGAAAATATCGTCCGTGCTATAGCCCTGAAGGGAGACCAGGCCGATCCTTTTGGTCGGATCGTCCCGGGACGATGCTGCGATCGGCCGGGCCGATCTGTGTATTATAAAGCTGATTTCAGTCGTTTTGAAGAGAGAGGAAATCAAAAATAAATATCTGATTTTTCTGAGGAGAGAGAAAGTCGAGGGCATTTGTGGAAAAGTGGATTTTCGGACGACGCGGAGCCGTTTTCGATCGAAGTGACTGTTGAGGAAATTGCTGTGCTCGAGGTAAGGCACATTCCGCCTTTCTCAATTTTCAGTTCCGTCGTGTTTGGCGGTATATTCTGTCCGGATTTTGTTTCCGTTAGCGATTTTCGTCCGTATCTTTTGATCGGTTCAGTTTTTACCGCGTAACTTTCTGTATATTGTTGACGTGCCGAGTGTGCACATTTTGGTTATTTTCTGAAGATTTTCGTCCGGGTATTTTTGATTCGACTGTGTTTTTAGTCGACCGGATTTTTCTGTGAAATTGGAATTTATCTGTGCAGTAGAATAAAGGTTCTGAAATGTTGATATCTGTATTCTGTGCGAATTCGGTAAATTTTCTTTGCAGGAATTTTTGTGTAAATTCCGTATACTGCCGTTGTGCTGCCCGATTTTTGGGTAATTTCTGAATTGTCCGGATTTCTTCTGAATTGAAATGCTATGTGTATAAGCTATAAAAAGGGAGTTATAAGGGGCCTGAATCCTATGAGATTCAGTTAGTGAAACGGGAAATCTGAAATGAGCTCAATCTGAAATCTGATATCTGTTCTGTTCCGGATCCGATGAATTCTGTTTTGGTGCTATAAGCACATCTGTTTTGGTGCCGTGAGCACAAAGGGAGACATAAGGGGCCTGGATCCTATGAGATTCAGTCAGTGTCTGGGAAGGGAGGCATAAGGGGCCGGAATCCGTAGAGATTCCGTCAGTGTCAGGGCATTTAGCTATATGTATCTGTACCACTTTCTGTATCTGTTCTGTTCTGTACGAAATTGTGATTATGACATGATATGATCCGTACGATTCTGATTTCTGTTTCTGACTCTGTTGATTTGTTCTGTTCTGATACGATCTGTACGACTCTGATGCGATCTGATGTCTGTCCGTAAGTTTTGATTTCCGATTCTGTTCCGACTTCTGATCTGATTTCTGTCTGATAAGTTTGGTTTTGTTTTCTGAGAATTTAGATTGGTGGTTTGTTGCTTTGCTGAGCTGTTGAGCTCACCCTTGCTTTCTGGTGGTTTTCAGGTTCTGGGAAGGGCAAGGAAGTCCAGGATTAGATTTCAGAGTCTGATCAGATTAGGTACTTTTGTACTTTTGATTTTTGTACAGTCATGGCTTTCCTGTTCTGTCTTTCTTTCTGTTGAAAGCCATGTACTGTTCTGTAGATGATTATTTTGAGGAAATGAAAAGATAGATGTTTTGTTCCGCTGCATTTGATGTTTTTAGTAGCTCTGTTGTTCTGTGTGTTTCTGTTGAGTTAAGAATTTGGAAGATCAGTTCAGTAACCTAATCCAAAGCCAGATCCTGGTTAGCTATTCTCCGTCGCGATCCGGCGCGGGCGGGATCCGTCTCGTCTCGGGTCGGGTCGTGACAAGCTTTTTGGTATCAGAGCATTGGTTTTGGAAACAGGTTGGATTGTAAAACAGAGCTTTAGGAAGTGATCAGTGAGTCTGTCTGGGAGGTAGTTTTGGGTCGTTTGGCTTTTTATTGTGTTATTTTGTGTTGTTTTGTGATAGTTTTCCGGATTTTTTGGATTTTTCTGTATGGATCAGCCAGACCCAGACATGACAGACGGTCAGAGTGACGATCAGGCAGCACCAGTGGGGAGTACAGCCCCAGTGGTCGGTGCTGATACGCTTTCACAGTTTGCTTCACTTGTTGCTCAGATGATGAGCGAGACTCAGAGCAGAGCTTCGACTGTTAGATCTGAGGACATTGATCGACACCTGCAGTTATTTTTGAGGTTGAAGCCTCCGAGGTTTGAGGGCGCTGTTGAGCCCAGAGCAGCCGAGGAGTGGCTGAGGAGATTGGAGAAGACTTTTGACGGGATGCAGTGTCCTGCAGACAGGAAAGTTCCATTAGCTGTTTTTCTGTTGGACGGAGAGGCTGAGCACTGGTGGGATGGCCAGCAAGCAGCCAGATTTCAGGGCAGACTGAACTCTTTGATTACTTGGGAAGAGTTCACTGAGGTATTCAGAGATTGGTTTGTTCCCCCTTCTACACGACAGCAGATGCAGGAGAGTTTTCTGAGACTTGTTCAGGGGAGCAAGACGGTGATGCAGTACGAGGCTGAGTTTACTGCATTAGCCAGGTACGCTCCGCAGCTGGTTAGCACGTCTGCTGAGAGGTGCTACAGATTTCTGAGAGGCTTACGAGACACTTTGAGGCAGCCTCTGATACCGTTCCGGATTACTAATTTCTCTGAGCTTGTGGAGCGAGCTCGTCTGATTGAGAATGATATGACGGCTACTCAGCAGCGGTGGACTGCGAGTAGGAAGAGGTTTGGAGGAGAGACATCTGGCAGTGGTTCCTCTGGGAAGAGGAGATTTGTTCCTGGATCTGGATCTGGAGATTCCAGGAAGAGCGGAGGATCGTCTGGTACTGCTACCAGTACGACTAGTTCTGGATCTGTCAGTACGGCACCTGTGTGCCAGAGTTGTGGACGGCGACACCATGGCCAGTGCTACAGGATAGCTGGTCTTTGTTTCAGATGTGGTCAGCCGGGACATAGGATTGCAGAATGTCCACAGATGGGATATGAGCAGCGATCTGAGGGCTTTGTCAGACCTGTTGGTTCAGCAGCAGGAAGACCGAGGACTGTTCCTCCACGCCCTGAGGGATTTGCTGGTAGAGGTGGTGGTTCTAGTTCTGCACCGCGGAGACCACCTACGATTCAGAGGGAGCAGAGTAGTTCTGTTGCTTCAGCTCCTGTTCCAGTTCAGCCACGAGTTTACAGTTTGAGTCAGCAGGAGGCTCGAGATGCTCCCGATGTTGTGACAGGTATGATTTACATTTCTGATCAGCCCTGTCGTGTTTTATTTGACTCTGGAGCAAGTCATTCTTTTCTGTCCGAGCATTGTTTTGAGATTTTACATTTGGATTCGATGGTTTTACCGGTTTCTTTGTCTGTGATTTTACCGGCTGGGAATCCATTGATTGCTCGACAGTTTTGTTTGTGTGAAATCGAGATTTCTGGCAAGAAGTGGAAATCGAGTTTGATTCGATTGCCGATTTCTTCGTATGATGTGATTCTGGGCATGGATTGGCTGAGTCAGTATGAGGCCCAGATAGACTGTCTGAAGAAGCAAGTGAGTTTGCTTATGGCTGGAGAGAGAGTTGTATTTCAGGGATTACGAGGTGTTCTCTCCAGTCTGGTTTCTGTGTTGGAGGTGAGCAGGATGTGGAAGAAAGGATGTCCGGTATTTTTGGCTTCGGTGCGGGATCTGAACCTGGAGGTTGGTTCTGTTTCTGAGATCCCTGTGGTACGGGAGTTTGCTGACGTTTTTCCTGAGGAGTTGGTTGGTTTACCTCCGGATAGAGATGTGGAGTTCTCTATCGATGTTTTTCCGGGTACCGCTCCGATATCGAAAGCTCCGTACAGGATGGCACCGAAAGAACTTTCTGAGTTGAAAGTTCAGCTTCAGGAGTTGGTTGACAGAGGTTTTGTACGTCCTAGTGTTTCGCCCTGGGGAGCACCTGTTCTGTTTGTGAAGAAGAAGGACGGTACACTCCGTATGTGTATTGATTACAGAGATTTGAACAAGGTCACGATCAAGAACAAGTACCCTTTGCCTCGGATTGACGACTTGTTTGATCAACTTTCCGGATCTTCGGTATTTTCGAAGATTGATTTGAGATCCGGATACTATCAGGTGAAGGTGAAGGAAACTGATGTGGTGAAGACTGCTTTCAGTACTCGGTACGGGCACTACGAGTTTTTGGTTATGCCTTTTGGGGTAACCAATGCGCCTGCGATTTTCATGGATCTGATGAACCGAGTATTCAGGGAGTATTTGGATCAGTTTGTGATCGTCTTCATTGACGATATTCTGGTATATTCTGCATCTGAGGATGAGCATGCCAGACATTTGAGGATTGTGTTGGAGACTTTGAGGAGGCATCAGCTGTATGCCAAGTTCTCTAAGTGTGAATTCTGGCTGAAGAGCATTTCTTTTCTGGGGCATGTGGTTAGCGGAGAAGGCATTTCTGTAGATCCCCAGAAGATTCAGGCTGTTGCTGATTGGCCAAGGCCGACTACGGTATTTGAGGTACGTAGTTTCTTGGGTATGGCCGGATATTATAGGAAGTTTGTGAAAGGATTTTCACAGATTTCGACTCCTCTGACGAGACTGACTCAGAAGTCAGTACCTTTTGTTTGGACACCGGAGTGTGAGACGAGTTTTCAGAGATTGAAGGATTGTTTGACTTCAGCTCCAGTGTTGGCACTTCCGTCAGGTACGGAGGGTTTCCAGGTGTTCAGTGATGCTTCACTGAAAGGATTGGGTTGTGTTCTGATGCAGCATGGTCAGGTAATTGCTTATGCTTCGAGACAGTTGAAACCACATGAAAAGAATTACCCGACGCATGATCTGGAGTTAACTGCAGTTGTTTTTGCTTTGAAGATTTGGCGTCATTACCTGTATGGCGTCAGATGTGAGATCTTTACTGATCATAAGAGCCTGAAGTATATTTTTACTCAGAAGGATCTGAATCTGAGACAGAGGAGGTGGCTCGAGTTGATCAAGGACTACGATTTGACTATTCAGTATCAGCCTGGGAAGGCGAATGTGGTAGCGGACGCTCTGAGCAGGAAGTCTTCTGGATTCTCAGGTATTCAGCTTACCTGTGATGACTTTCTGATTCGTGATTTGGAGAGATTGCAGTTGGAGGTGGTTTCCTCCAGTGATTTGGAGTTGGCTCAGATGAGTATTCAGTCTTCTTTGGAAGCACGGATTCAAGAAGCCCAGAAGTCAGATTCTGACTATTCGAAGTTGATAGCTCAGATTGGATCTGGTAAGACTCCTGAACTTCGAATTTCTGATTCTGGTGTTATTTTCTGTAAGAACAGGTTGTGGGTACCTGTGTTTGGAGACTTGAGGCAGGAGATTCTGTACGAATCTCATCATTCTGGCTACACTGTACATCCAGGCAGTGGTAAGATGTACGCTGACATGAAGCTTTTGTTTTGGTGGCCTGGGATGAAGAAAGATGTGGTAGAGTTTGTGTCGAGATGCGAAGCCTGTCAGTTGGTGAAGGCAGAGCATCAGCGACCGGGTGGACTGTTGCAGTCGTTGCCTATCCCTGAGTGGAAATGGGAGGAGGTAACGATGGATTTTGCGATGGGTTTTCCTCGATCTAGACAAGGACATGATGCCATTTGGGTGGTTGTAGATCGATTGACCAAGTCAGCCCATTTTCTTCCGATCAGACAGACGGATTCAGTTGATCGATTGGCACAGATTTATGTGAAGGAAATAGTCAGATTGCACGGTGTGCCTCGTGTGATCGTATCTGATCGAGATGGACGCTTTACTTCCAGACTTTGGAAAGGCATTCAGCAAGGCTTGGGTACGAAACTGCATTTCAGTACAGCCTTTCATCCTCAGACCGACGGACAGTCTGAGAGGACGATTCAGGTACTGGAAGATCTGTTGAGGCTTTGTGTTCTGGACTTTAGCGGAAGTTGGGAGGATCATATTCCGCTGATTGAGTTTGCTTATAACAACAGTTTTCAGTCCAGTGTCGGTATGGCACCGTACGAGGCTTTGTATGGCAGGAAGTGTCGTACTCCTTTGACTCCGACCTCCTTCGGAGATAGACAGGCTTTGGGGGCCACTTTTGCTGATGAAACTGCTCAGAAGATCAAGTTGATAAGAGAAAGATTGAAAGCCGCTCAAGATCGTCAGCAGAAGTATTACAATCAGAAGCACAGATTTGTTGAATTTCAGGTCGGTGACTTTGTGTATGTCAAAGTCAGCCCGATGAAGGGTGTGAGCAGATTTGGTCAGGTAAGCAAGCTTAGTCCAAGGTATGTTGGACCATTTGAGATTTTGGAAAGAATTGGAAAATCTGCTTATCGCCTATTGCTTTCTGAATCTATGCCGGATGTGCATAATGTGTTTCACGTATCCACTCTGAGGAAGTGGGTTTCAGACTCTGGGAAGAAGTTGTCAGCTGATGAGGTGGAGATTCAGGAGAATCTGGCGTACAAGGAAGAGCCAGAGCTTATTTTGGCGTACGACGTCCGAAAGTTAAGAAATAAAGAGATTCCGATGGTTAAAGTCCAGTGGAAGCACCGGACAGCACGGGAAGCAACTTGGGAGAAGGAGTCTGATATGAGACGGTCGTACCCGTACTTGTTTTGACTGAGTTTGGACTGGATAATGTCGAGGACGACATTTTTCTGAGTTGGGGAGATTGTAATATCAAGATCTGCTCCAGTATCGTCCAGGACGATCTGGGATCGTCCTGGGACGATCAGTGGAAATCAGCTCCAGATTTTGCCCAGTTTTGCTCCAGGTGATTTTCTGCAGGCATCGTCCAGGCCGATTGGAGACATCGGCCAGGCCGATCGGCACTGTAGAAAATATCGTCCGTGCTATAGCCCTGAAGGGAGACCAGGCCGATCCTTTTGGTCGGATCGTCCCGGGACGATGCTGCGATCGGCCGGGCCGATCTGTGTATTATAAAGCTGATTTCAGTCGTTTTGAAGAGAGAGAAAATCAAAAATAAATATCTGATTTTTCTGAGGAGAGAGAAAGTCGAGGGCATTTGTGGAAAAGTGGATTTTCGGACGACGCGGAGCCGTTTTCGATCGAAGTGACTGTTGAGGAAATTGCTGTGCTCGAGGTAAGGCACATTCCGCCTTTCTCAATTTTCAGTTCCGTCGTGTTTGGCGGTATATTCTGTCCGGATTTTGTTTCCGTTAGCGATTTTCGTCCGTATCTTTTGATCGGTTCAGTTTTTACCGCGTAACTTTCTGTATATTGTTGACGTGCCGAGTGTGCACATTTTGGTTATTTTCTGAAGATTTTCGTCGGGTATTTTTGATTCGACTGTGTTTTTAGTCGACCGGATTTTTCTGTGAAATTGGAATTTATCTGTGCAGTATAATAAAGGTTCTGAAATGTTGATATCTGTATTCTGTGCGAATTCGGTAAATTTTCTTTGCAGGAATTTTTGTGTAAATTCCGTATACTGCCGTTGTGCTGCCCGATTTTTGGGTAATTTCTGAATTGTCCGGATTTCTTCTGAATTGAAATGCTATGTGTATAAGCTATAAAAAGGGAGTTATAAGGGGCCTGAATCCTATGAGATTCAGTTAGTGAAACGGGAAATCTGAAATGAGCTCAATCTGAAATCTGATATCTGTTCTGTTCCGGATCCGATGAATTCTGTTTTGGTGCTATAAGCACATCTGTTTTGGTGCCGTGAGCACAAAGGGAGACATAAGGGGCCTGGATCCTATGAGATTCAGTCAGTGTCTGGGAAGGGAGGCATAAGGGGCCGGAATCCGTAGAGATTTCGTCAGTGTCAGGGCATTTAGCTATATGTATCTGTACCACTTTCTGTATCTGTTCTGTTCTGTACGAAATTGTGATTATGACATGATATGATCCGTACGATTCTGATTTCTGTTTCTGACTCTGTTGATTTGTTCTGTTCTGATACGATCTGTACGACTCTGATGCGATCTGATGTCTGTCCGTAAGTTTTGATTTCCGATTCTGTTCCGACTTCTGATCTGATTTCTGTCTGATAAGTTTGGTTTTGTTTTCTGAGAATTTAGATTGGTGGTTTGTTGCTTTGCTGAGCTGTTGAGCTCACCCTTGCTTTCTGGTGGTTTTCAGGTTCTGGGAAGGGCAAGGAAGTCCAGGATTAGATTTCAGAGTCTGATCAGATTAGGTACTTTTGTACTTTTGATTTTTGTACAGTCATGGCTTTCCTGTTCTGTCTTTCTTTCTGTTGAAAGCCATGTACTGTTCTGTAGATGATTATTTTGAGGAAATGAAAAGATAGATGTTTTGTTCCGCTGCATTTGATGTTTTTAGTAGCTCTGTTGTTCTGTGTGTTTCTGTTGAGTTAAGAATTTGGAAGATCAGTTCAGTAACCTAATCCAAAGCCAGATCCTGGTTAGCTATTCTCCGTCGCGATCCGGCGCGGGCGGGATCCGTCTCGTCTCGGGTCGGGTCGTGACATACCACATATGCAAGATTTGTATTCAAGACCTTATTTGATAGTCAAAGCTCCCAACTAACATACCATGATGAGATGAGTATTAAAATTAAAAAAATATGTAAGTCAGTAGAGTTGGTTATTATGAAAATTTGTGAAAAATTATAGCACTTTGAAAATATAGCAACTGGTAAGGATATTGAGAGGAAAAAAGGCTAAGATATCTTAAATATATCTCCATTTATTTATAGGATCGAGAGGGCTATATATAAGAAATGTCACACATACAAAAAATATAAAATAATATATGATATGTCTATTATAGATTGATACAAAAATATGGATAAGTTGAGTAGTGTATCCCCTCGCGGTGAGGTGAGTGCTTTACATGATTCTTTAAGGGTGAGCATCATGAGCGATCGAGTCTTTGGGATTTGAGTAAAAGAACAAGTTAATGTCGACTTTTTCCTAAGATGAGTCCGCAAGAATGACGTGAGTGCGTCTGGCAATAAGGGGTGTGCCTCCTAAATATGGATAGCTATAACCTAGAGAAGAGTTATTTGATATTGTAGTAGTCACAAGTCTCAAAAGTGTGTGCTTCATAATGGGTGTCAATTTCGGGTCACGGGTCGGGTTCGGGTCGAACCCGGAACTGACCCGAGTTCAAACGGGTCAACCCTAACCCGACCCGGATAGACAAACGGGTCGGAAAATCGAACCCGGACCCGACCCGGCGGGTTGCCGGGTTGACACGACCCGACCGGTTTGGGTGGCCGGCGCCGGAACGGCGGCGGCGGACGACGGGGGACGCGAGCGGGACAGCGCGGGCGCGGTCGAGCGCTGGCACGCAGGCGAGGTCGGGCACGCGGGCGCGCTGGGCAGCGCTAAGCACGCGGGTGCGCGGCGGGCGCGGTCGGGCGCGGGCGCGCTGGGCACGCGGGCAACGCGGGCATGTGCGCGGCGGGTAGCGCGGGCGGGCGCGCGACGGGCAGCGGGCAGAGGCGGGATTCGAAATTTTTCGAATTAAACGGGTTGGCGGGTTGACCCGGCAACCTGCCGAGTCAACCTGAACCCGACCCGTTTTTTAAACGGGTCGATTTCTGGAACCCGAACCCAACCCGTTTTGAAATCGGGTCGGGTTCAACCCGGATTTTCCAGGTCGGGTCCGGGTCGGGTTTTCGTGTCGTGTCAAATATTGACACCCCTTTCATATAGATTGATTGGGGACATCAATAGCATGGAGGTGGCCTTGCTGAGAGTTGTTGTGGATAAATTGAATTGGCTGAGGCGAGTGATCGTGATATCATGTATGGGTCCTTACAAATAAGTCCCTTGGGGGAGCTCATCAAGAATGACAATCACATTTGTCTACTCCGCACTCTTCAATCTCCTAAAGGTAAGAGCGGATGTTAGGCCATGAACCAAATCTAGCCATAGCGACAGCCTCTCAGTGGGTGGGGTGAAATTATTGGATTCGGACACCGAACGATGTCCGGAGCCCAATGAAAATGCGCTACATCACCTTGTACTCGGTATTGAACTCGGTACTGAACAATATAGAGTAATACTGAGCTCGGTACTGCTCAATATATAATGCTCGGTTTTGTTTAGTACCGAATTCAGTACTTCTCGGTACTGTGAAGTACCGAGCTTAAGTTGTGTCTGGTGTCCGAACACAATAATCTACCCTCAGTGGGCCGGGTGAGTGTGCATGCATTGGCTAGATGACATTTTTTATCGAATTACCTACAAATTATCTACATAGACTTGCAAGATGTTAGGATCTTGGATGAGGAAGAAGATTCTTGGATGAGAGGGAGAGGCAGGGAGAGAGAAGAGAGCAATTGCTTAAAAGAATAGAATAAAAACTAATTCTTATTGCTTGGCTTAGTGTTCTTATTACAAACTATATCACCTATATATAGACACTAATGGCAATACAAAGTTACATAAAAAGCTAAAATAAGTACAACAAATTTTGCATTGCATGGCTTAGCTTCCATCTTTGGTAAGCCTCTTAAAATTGATACGGCTACGGCTGTGGGCTCTAGACCATCTTTAGCTAGGGTTTTAGTTGAACTGGATATTACTAAAGTTTATCCTGATCGTATTTGGCTGGGTTCTGAAAAGTTGGGATATGTGCAGCACGTTGTCATGGAAGAATTCCCTGTTTTTTGTAGTGTTTGTCATTGTTTCGGCCATGCTGTGGGTGAATGTAGAAATAAAGCTATTGCTTTAGATGCTTCTGTTTTACCTAAAACCGTTTACCTAATGCTAAAACTGTTTCACCGGTTATTATGGAGCCGCTGGATGGACAGCAAGATGCTGTGATTGTGCCTATTTCGGTGAATTTTAATTTAGATAGAGAAGAATCGGTCGTGCCTAACGTTGTCATTGTTCATTCTGAACCTGTTTCTAAAGTTTTATCTCCTAATGCTTTACCTTTCATACCCCCTGCTTTGGATATGGAGGGGTCGTTGGGTAAGCCTTTGTTAACTGATTCTATTTCTGGAGAAATTGCTTTGGTTAACCCTGCTGTGAATTTTTCTGTGGATGATGGGTGTTTGGTGAATTCGATGGCTTCTAATCAGTTGCTGGGTGGTGAGGCGGTGCAGCCTGTTGTTTCGGTGGATAATGCTCCTGTGTGTGTTGAGCATGCCGAACCGATTCGAAACCCTTTGCTTGCTGAAAGACCGGTTGGTAATGCGACTCATTTTATTCCTGCTTGTGGGGTTGATGGTTTTGGTAATATGGTTGAGGCTTTGCCGGAAAGTGATTTGGTGCCGGAAGGTAGTGAATTTGTGGTTCCTAACCCCTCTTTTCATACGACTGTCCCTGGCGAGTGCGGAGGTGGTGTAGTTGTTGGTATGGAGGACTCTGTTCGAGTCCAGAATTATGTTTTCAATGTGGATCCTAAGGTGTGTGATCAGGGGTTTGTTCCAGATATGCAGGATTTGGTGATCAATTCGCAAAATCTGATAAATGTTCCAGTTAAACTATCTGGTGGGATTAGTAGAACCAATGCTGATTGGTTGAATAATTCGTCTGAAGTCGACTCTGATTCTGAATCTTATTCAGATTTTGGCGAGGAGTCCAAATTGGTTCGTGGAAAAAATATTAAGGTTGCTTCTCGGGGAAAATTTTGGAATCGAGGTGGCAGGAGAAGATAATTTCCTTTTCTTTTTGGCTTATTTTTTGCGGTTGATCGGTTTGCTCGATGTTTTGAATTGGAGATTGCGGGGCAATGATGTGGCTGGGGCTCCTCCCCTCATCAGCTATCTTGTGGCAACCATTGGTGATCTTCACTAGTCTGGATGGTCCTTGCGCGGATTTGAGGTGCTGGGAGTCCCGGCTATCTGCTGAGCTCTCTTTTTGGATTTTATCTCCTGTTTTGCTAATATGTTTTGGTGTCCGTAGCTTTTTTGGGGGTTTTTGTGAGCCTTCCTTTATTTGTTGTACCTCTTGATTTATTATTAATATATTTGTTTTGGTTATAAAAAAAAAAGTACAACAAAATAACTAACATAAATATGGACCAATATCCTAACATAGAATTATATATATAATTTTTTTCAGTATATTATATTTGTAATAGGAAATTCTTCACACTATATCGGCTTGATTTCAAACCTGAGATAGAAATTAAAGTTTATTAATAAATTGGCTGAAAACTGTTAGAATAAACATATTTAACATATAGTTTATTAATAAATTTAAAAGAGCGATTTATTGTGAGTAAAATATTTCCTCAATTTCACATGAAACATACAGAAAGCATTTAATTTCGAGACAAATAGGACAGAATATTCTGCCAAAATTTTGATCAAATTTTAAAAAATAATATAATTAATTTGTGTTAATTATTTAGTTGATTATATATTATAATCATCCTAAAATAAATTTATAGATTTCAAAATATATTCAAGGTAAAATTACCCAAGTTTTTTTACATTTAATTTGTCAGGAAAGCACATGCACTGCTACTGTTTGAGAGAGATACAGGAGAGGGGTTAAATGCTTGAGCAGAACTGGGGTAGATACAGGCTGTTAATTTAGTTTTAGCAAGTTGAGAGAAAATAGTGACCGCTACAAGCTCGCTACAATCAATTTGTGGCTGTTTTAATCGTCATAATGCTACAGTTAAGGAAAGAATTGCAATAGCTGTAATTTAGGCCGCTTTTTAGGAAAAATTATTCCGTCAGATTACCTGACGTAGAGCTACATCAGGTAGCTTATAATATGTCGTCACGTGCATTTACTCTTTACCGCGCGGCCCAACGACCATACTTGGACCGAATCTGGGATTATTATGTTCTCATATTGCTCGGTATTTGCTCGGTATTACTCGGTGTTGCTTGACAATAACGAGAAATACTGCTATGTGAAGACCAATACCGAGCAATACCGAGTAATACCTAAAAGAACTCGGTATTGCTCGGTATTGAATTCGGTATTGCTCGTTATATATTGCTCGGTATTGCTAGGTATTGGCCTTCACATAATAGTATTTTTCATTTTTATCGAGCAAAATCGACCAATACCGAGCTACGCAAACTCCCGGGTCGGGTCGTCGGGCCGCGCGGTAAAGAGTAAGTGCACGTGGCGACATATTATAGGATACATGATGTAGCTCTACGTCAGGTAACCTGACGGAATAATTTTTCGCTTTTGAGACAGCTTTCTTACTACTTTATAAATCAGCTTTCTAGTAAAAAACTTCTAGTTTAAAAGATTTTTACTCTAAAAAGTTACTTTAGAAAGCAATAATAAAAACAATGAGGTATATGATTTGTTTGGGGCAGTTATATTAATATTTTTGAAAGCAGTTTTCTAGCATAAAAATTTTAAGTTCAAGAAATTTTTGTACTAAAATGTTGCTTTAGAAAGCAATAAAAAAATCGTGCCAAACGAAGCCATAATTATGAACACATGTGATGTTATGCAGAATTTGTAATAAGATAAAAATTTTAAACTACGAACTGAAAATCTTTCCCAAAGCGTGTTATCTCTCTTTCTCTTTTTTGCTCTCTTGCTTGGCTTTACATCTGTTGTTGCTACAAAAATTGCTTCATCCTAGGCTCTTAGCTTCCAACATATGAACTTTGTCTTTGAGGTTTGAAACTCTATAAAAGCTGCTGCCATTATTGCTGCTTGGACATGGGGTACTATGAAACACCCACTATTTCAAAATCGAAGTAATTGATTTATAATAGAATATATTTTCATTTAATCTGATTGAATTATCATTTTCAAGCACTATAATGCTTAATAAACCCTAAATAAGTCAAAAGTTGGAATGGAGAGGAGGAATTTCAACTTGCCATGGCGCTGGAAGGATCGGCGCTACATCATTGAGCTATTTATTTGGTGATGCGGACATCCGATGGTGGATGTTAATCAAAGGAAGAGACGAAAATCGACGGCTTATATCACTCATTTTTTTAGTTTATTAATTGTATTTTGATTTAGTTTTGCATTTGTCGTTTTTACCCTTATTTAAGAGTCTTGTCTTATGTAAGCCCAAGGGGCAAAGTTGTATTTTAATTTCTTTTAAAGCCTATATATAGAGGTTCTTTCTCTTGTATTAGAAAAATGACGAGTTATTAAGAAATAAAATTTTCTTTGCACTTATGTTCATTGGAGAGAACTTGGGTGAAATTCCTATGGGAGGGAATTGGAGTTTCCACCAACTGCAGGATGGCTCCGGACTCGTGGCGTGAAGTCCCTTGGAGAAGGGCAACATAGTACCCGTCAGCCGCAGGATGTGTCCGGGCTCACGGTTGTATCTTTTATATTTTGTTTCTTTGTTTTTGTTTCTTCTTATTGCTCCTAGTCGTCATCTTCATCCATCTCCTCTAACGGGTCACCCCAACTACCAGCCTCCCCTCACCAATTCACTTCCCTAGCCAATCCACCCTCCTCTCTCCTATCTTCTCCCTCCAAAATTCAAATCACACATTGAATCCTTTCCATAAGTGTCCACTCTTAAATTAGGAAGATTTAATTTTCAAATTTCAAAGCAATTTGAATTTATAAATTTCTTTCATAATTTAATGAAACCTATTTTAGTCATTGAATTAAGTTCAATTTAAATTTGAAATTCAAAAGGATTTAATTAAAACCTTTAATGTTCCTAATACCCAAATTAAGAAGCTATCAATTCACCTCATCAATCCTCCCCATGCTTGATTGTCACCGGCTCCTCTAGGGTGGGATTAGGAAATTGTTTCCTAAAGCCCAAAATCTCCACTTAGGAAACAATTCAAACCTCATTAATTTGGCCACAAAATCAGCCCCATCAAGTGGAAATAATCCCAAATCCTAGCCTCACCTGACCGCCTCCTACCCAGCAGCTTTGCTAGGATTATCTTCTCCCAAGCCCTCCTAACGCTAGGAGACTGCTGTCCTGCCAAGTCAGAGTCGCCCTCTTGCTGTCCAACATCCTCATAAGCCATCGTTGCCATCCAGAACTTTCTGAAGTTGCTGTCCCAGATTTTCTATTTGTTGTTCAAAGGTTCGAGAACGAAATGTGTTGTTATCCAGACGCCCAGGGAGCCACTACTCGATGTCTACTTTCTCTCAAGCCCTCAAACCACCACAGGAACCTTGGATAACTTCTTTCTTTGGGTGGCTGCCATCAATTCCGTTCTACATCATTTGGGGAGAAAGTTTAAGGGGGTGTTGCGGTGATAGGTGGTACCGTCGCAGCGCTTTGCTCTCGGATTTGAAGAATATAGGAGGATTTGAAATATTCCATTGAAGCTTAGTGGCACCGAGGAGGTGAGCGATGCGGTGCTGGACTTGAAATAATATATTTTTAAAATAAATATCTAATCCATTTTAACCCTCCCCAAACTAGTTCGATTACCGAAGAAGAAGAGGAGAAGAAGGAGACATAAAGAATGAGAGGGAATTCGGAGGCCAAATTAAGCTTTTGTTTTATCCGTCATGCTAGTTAAGAATTTCATAGAGGATAAGGTAGACTTCTGAACATCTATTTCTAATTTCAATTCCTGTAATTTTATAAAAAGTTATGAATAAAAATACATTTTCATTAGATTTTACAACTTTTTCATCATATAACTTTTATTATATTGTTGTATGTTTTATTCTAAACACGTTGACTAAAAGAAATTATATTTTCGACGGTTGGCCTTTTCTATGCCGATTATTATGTGTATTGAACAAATGATGCATTTCTTGTTTTTATAATATCTATATAAAAGGCTTAAAATAATCCTCAGGATAATTATCTAGGATTATAATTGAAATGTAAAATGTTCATGTAGCAGGCTTTTACAAATGTGATTTGGTTTAATATTAGCAAATCTCGTAACACATGTATCAACATAATATCATGTTAAAGTCATAATAAACTATTGTAGCATTTAATTTGCATAATTCATGACATGACATGATACGTTTTGATATTTGAAATATGATAATATCACTATATGAAATAATACAATGGCCTTGTTTGTTCTATCATGACCCCATTTGTCTTATGTGGATGAAGAAGGGATCTTGGCACCACTTGTTGAATGCGGGTGTGAGAGATTACACAGTTATGTTCTAGCGCTACTTGTTGTATGTGGGTGTGTGAAGTTAACGGGACTTATACTTGGAAGTGGAGTTATAAGCAGATATTGAGACAATTGATTACATTAATGCATTGCATATCTTAATAATTTAAGGAATCAATTATAAATATTATTCTAAGGTGGTTCTGATAAACTTTGAATCTTTAAAAGAACTCTGATGATAAAATTATAAAGTTGAGTGCAAATAAGACTCTGATAGTAAGTTTTCTCTGACTTTTATGATAATTTTATAAAAGTGGACTATGAAAGAGTTAATATTAAAAAAAATGATTATCATATGAGAATGAGCTCATGATATTTGCATGGATAATATTTGGAGGTATCATCATACCATAGGACATCATTGGGGGCTCATCAAAGAGAACAATAAAGTTTGCAAGACGAATATCACAAGACCCAACATTACAAAACCACAGCATATAACGACTCATTGTGAGTTCGTCGGAGACCAACAAAGCTAGTTGGTGCTTGCATCACAATACAAGAACGACGATGTAAAATGAGCTCGTTAAAGATGAAATTGCAGGAGCACCACATTCGAAGGTTGGTTCAAACTAAATTCAATTTTATGTATGTTAATCATAACTCTTTAGTAGCTTTTTTTATATAAACACTTTTTTTTTTACTTAAGTTTTGTTTAGGACGACTATTTTACTATTTTAAAAATTAATTTTAAGTAAAAAAATATGTTTATACTAAAAAAATTACTTTAACAAATAGTACCGTCGAAGGCCTTAATATAAGTGAGCTCGGCTCTCAATATTAAAAATTTAAATAATTATCATGTGAGCTTTTTTTTTTTGGGACATTTAGGCCATTTAAGGCAAACTCACACACACAACGCATACACATGGACTCGAACCTTGGACCTCTTAGTTGGAAGCCTAAGCTCTCAATTAACCAATAGGCCAAGGAGAGTTGTGTCATGGTTGCATCGATAATATTTTTGCAGCCAATAAAAAATATGGCAATCTCAGCATTCCTGACCCCTAATTTTCCCAAAAAAATAAATAAATAAATAAAAATTCCGGAGCTAAAGTAGTACAGCTTCTCTGACTAAAATGCTGCTGGTTCGTACTATATTATCTATCTTTTATTTGTGGATAATTCATAAGAAAAAAATACATAAAATAATTTATTTATTTGTTTTTCAACTAAGAAGACAACCCATCAAAATTTTCCATAGTTATTTTTATGAGCTATAAATTAAGATTTTATTTGGAAAAATTTTTACCATAATTTTTTTTGCTATTTTTAGCAAATACTTATACTAAAATAGTAAAAGAAACTGTCACCAATTGAAGCCTAAGTTATTTGATATTAAGAATTAGAATAAAACATTTATAAATATCTTTCCAAGAAAATGAAAAACTTATGGGCCATTATTTATTTTAAGCAATTTTTTTAATTCTTCAATAGTTAAACCAATGACACCTAATGTGTAAATGTCAAAACCCATCTACCCATTCATCAAATTTAAGGTCATTGATAGAAAAATTGAGAAAGGGAAGAAATATCATGAGATTAAAGGTGCACTCATTTGATTTTGGGAATTTGATGATGAATAATTGGATGATAATGAATGAGTTTTGCTCTATCTATTACAGCAATAATTCATGCCCCCCTCGTGGGTGCTCTTTGACTGTGATCATCGGCAATCGAGGATGATTTTGTGTTAGGTTATCTTCTTTTAATTTGATGATTGAGTAATTTTTTTACGATTATGAATTCAATATTTTTGGTTTGTCTCTTTCGCTATAACATAATTTATTAAGGGATTTATCTTATGATTATTCGACAAATTTTACGTTGGATATTGACTACCTAGTGTAACCTTATACTTTTCTCATCAAGATTCCTGAACTTGGGACCTGGCAACAGCAGTGTTAGAAGTGAGGTGTATTAAGGATGAAAATAAAATTTTGATTTTATCAGAGAGGATATTCAACAAAGGTTGATGAGATATTTTGCTAAGCTTTTCAATGAAGATTGTGGGAATACGATTAACTTTAGTGACTAAAAATTAAAGTTAGAGAGACTTTAAAGAAAATAAAGTGTGAAAAAGCTATTGGACATGATGATATTCCAATAGAGGTATGGAAATGCTTAGGAGATGAAGGAATTTATTTGCTTACTAAACTTTTTAATATTATTTTGAAAGCTAAAATGATGCCAAATGAGTGGATAATGAGTGTCTTGATTCCTATTTTTAAGAACAAAAGTGATGCACAAGATTATGCAAATTATAGATGAATTAAGTTAATGTGTCATACTTTAAAACTTTGAGAGAGAGTTATTGAGCATAGATTGCATCGTGATACTAATATTTCTTAAAATCAATTTAGATTCATGCCGAATAGGTCTACCAGGGAAGCTATACATTTATTAAGAGGTTTAATGGAGAAGTATATAGAGAATAAGGAGGATCTACATATGATATTTATTGATTTAATTAGAGAAATCATATATAATAAAGTTCCAAGAGAAGTGCTATGGAGAGTTCTAAAAAATAAAGGGGTTAATAATGCTTATAGTCAAGCTATTAAGGATATGTACTCAGGAGCTGTTACTTGTGTGCAAACACAAAGTGGTTTGACCAAGTATTTACTTTTTTAAGCTGTATTACATCAAGGATCATCCTTAAGCCCATATCTTTTTGCTTTAATCGTAGATGTCCTTACTAGACATTTGCAAGAGGATGCACCCTGGTGTATGATTTTTGTTGATGAATTTCTTTTTGTTTATAAGACTAGAGAGGGAGTTGAAGGTAAAATTGAATTATGGAGGTCAAACTTAGAGTCTAAAGGTTTTCATTTGAGTAGATCTAAACCACATACATGGAGTGTTACTACGTTCTCTCATTTCTGTGATATTTTACTTTGTGTTTGTGCATATTAACGTTTCAGAAAATCAGTCCACCATTTACATGCAATTTTGATCAGCTCAAGACTGGGTAAATGAGAATTACAGTCAGTTTTCATTTTATTATGTATTTTTTTTTCTTGAGTCATATCATGTAATTGGGTGAATAACATTGCTGAGTTACCTAGCAGACACACAGAGGCAGAGATAAAAATATTTTTGAGAGAATTATTTTTTTATGTAATTCATACTGTACGAAATTGATTTCATACTTTATGAAGTATTTCATACTATTCAATTTTAATTCATACTGTATGAAAGGCTGTGCTCTGGCAAAATCCTAGCCGCCAATCCAAGCCCAAATGAGCCCAATTAAATCAAGGGTTCAAAGAACTTTTGGAAGGTTTGAACTACAATTTAGATTACCAAATAAGTTCTAAATGTGGCATGCTTATAGTCAAATCGAGTGGATCGATGAGACAAATCCAACGAGCCCAAGATCATCGAATTCTGAAATCATTAAGGCATTCAAATGACCAATAAACGGTCTATGATCAAGAGGATCAATATCAGCCGTCCATTTAAACCACTCTCATTTTCACCTTGATCTTCTTCATATTTATAAATTATGCCACTCTAAAAATCCTATGAATGGGCCTTCATTCTTCAAATGAAGGGGAGAGGAAAAAGAAGGAAGAGAAGGGAAGAAATTGGGAGCTGACTTGCCGCCGACTACTGCCTGACTTCTGTCCGTTCTTCGACCTCCGTTGGACTTTCGTTCTTTCGTCGACCACCGCCGGACTTCTGTCCATTCGTCGACCATTATTGGAGTTCTTCCCAACTTCTGTCCGTTCGTCGACCGTCGTCGAAGTTCTTCCCAACTTACGTTCGCTCGTCGACCACCACTAAAGTTCTTCCCAACTTCCGTCCCTTTGTCGACCACCGCTGGAGTGCTTCATGACTTTCGTCCGTTCATCGACCACCGCCGAAGTTCCCCAGACTTTCGTCCAAATATCAGCTTCTATTAACTAATTAAGAAATTATAAATCATTCTTGTTTGGTGTAGTATTTCTCAAAGCTGTGGGCTTTACTTAGGCTTCGTTTGGGACGGCTTTTTTACTGCTTTCTAAAACGGAGTTTTAGTACAAATTTTTTTATTTTTGTACTAAAACTCCGTTTTAGAAAGCAGTGAAAAAGCCGTCCCAAACGAAGCCTTACTGCTGGTTTTTGTTGAAGCAGCTGCTCGGATTTATATAGAACATAGGCTTTGACGAAATCTAATTTTATAAAAAATAATAATTTATTTAGTAGATTTCATATATTAGGATAAAAGTTTGACATTGTTATTATTGTTGTTCTTTTTTTTAACTAAAATTAATAACTATTAAGTCTCATTTGGGATGATTTTCTTACTGCTGCTTAAAATAAATTTTTAGTATAAAATTTATATTAAAAAATATTTTAAGAAATAATAATAGAGCTATCCAAAATAAGCCTTAATTTCCTTTTTAAAATTTAACCTAATTTGCATGTGACTTGGTCAAGATTCAAAGAGGCCTGGCCACTCAACCTCTCTGAATTTTTTTTTTTTTCTGTGGGCTCACAAACTCTTTCGATATTTGGGAATTTGCTAACGATTGTGACAAATGCTTTGAATAGAAGTACAAAACATTATAAATAATTAAATATTTCTGTACGCATTAATTGGTTTTTAGTTTTTATCGAGACAGAGTAAGGATATAATCATTATATTTTTTACTCGTTCTTTTTCTTATCATAAAAGCATCCAAACAGCCTTTTCAAATAAAGCCTAAAAGTAGGGGTGTCAATTTTTGACACGACCCGAATCCGACCCAGAAAAATTCGGGTTCGGGTCAACCCGAACCTAAAACGGGTCGGATTCGGGTTCAACAAATCAACCCGTTTTAAAAATCGGGTCGGGTTCGGTTTGACCCAGCAACCCGAAATTGACCCGAAAGTGACACGAAAACTCATTTTTGGCCCAAAAACCCGAGATTGACCCGAAAACCCGAGATTGACCCGATTTTGACCCTAAAACTAGCAATTTTGGGTCAACCCCGGGTCATTCGTGTCAGGTCGGATTCGGGTCTGGAAACCTGATCCGTTTTTAAAAACGGGGCGGGTTCGGGTTGACCCGAATAGTGCCGGGTCAATTCCGGGTTCGACCCAAACCCGGCCCGTTGACCCGAACTGACACCCCTACCTAAAAGTAAGCTGTAATTTCTGGGAGAGATTATTAATTGCGAAGTTCGGATATAAAGAATTGTTCGATTTTGTGATTCTAAATAGTAAAGAGGCAGTGGTTAACAATAATTACTCTTTTACTGTTCACAATCACAAAATCAATTTGTTCTTTACTTGCGAACTTCGCACATAATAATATCTCAAATTTCTTGATGGTGCCACTCTGCAGTTCGAAAGGATTTTAAATTAGTTTTTTATCGTTTGAGAAGGCTTTCTAAATGTTTTTTTAAAATAGCTTTATAATTAAAAAAAATTAAAATTTTTATATGCTGCACTATTCTTAGTGCAAATTTGAGAGGGTTTAAGCCCATTCTCACATAAATTATAATAAGATATTATTAAATATTTTTTTTCTTTTTAATATACTTTTATAGTAAATATATTAATTCTTAATAACCTCATCGTTGTTCGGCTATGAGTATTAATAAAGTGATATATAATTTTTTATTTTTTTTATTACTTGATTTAAAATAAGTCAAATATAAAGCATTTATTTAAGAAATTTTAAATATTTCAAAATATTTACTTTTATGAAAATTTATATACATAACAATCAATTTTTGGCTATTATAAATCAAACATCCATGTCTTTAATTAACTATATGTTTGCGTTACTATTCGATAAATAAGATTTGCATAAGAGCGGGCTATATATCTCTTACATCAATTAGAACTAAAAGGGTCTATGTTTGAAACCTCCAAGGAAAATATCATGGATTCACTTAGGGGTGTCAATTTCTGACCCGACCCGAATCCGACCCGAAAAATCTGGGTTCGGGTCAGCCCGTTTATTAAACGGGTCGGGTTCGGGTTCAAAATTTTGACCCGTTTGAAAAGCAGGTCGGGTCCGGGTTGACCCGACAACCCGTTTAACCCGGTTCTGGCCCTACTAGCCCAGTCGCCCGCTGCCCGCACTCGCTCGCGATCCATCCCGTAGTCGCTCGCGCTCCACCAGTCCGCCCTCACTGGCTCGCTCGCAATCCCGCCCGCGCTCGCGAGTCGAGATCACAATGGACCCGCTCCGAGGCTCCGCCCTCGCTCGCGAGTCGCGATCCCGCTGGACACCTGGACCCACTCCGTGGCCCTCCTCCCTCGCTCGTGATCCCGCTGGACCAGCTCCGCCCTCGCTCGCGAAGACGTGAACCCGCTGGACCTGCCCTCGCTCGCGATCCCGCTCCGCCCTCGCTAGCGATCCCGCTAAATCCGGCGCGGGTCAGGTCGGGTCAACCCGGCAACCCGGTCGGGTCGAGTCCGGTTGAAATGTCCGACCCGTTTGCAAAAACGGGTCGGGTTCGGGTTGACCCGTTTAGATCCAGGTCGGGTCGGGTTCGACTCGAACCCGACGGGTTGACCCGAATTGACACCCCTAGATTCACTCCTAGAATTTGACATGCTTCAAAAGAAAATATTTGAAAGTACTCTTTAAAGTTTTTTTTTTTTTTTAATCTCATTTTATAAAATCCCAAAAAAATGGGAAAAGTCTTTAACCACATTTTAGATTCAATAAAAGAAGTGTGTGTGTGTGTATATATATATATATTATAATATATATAGTATAATTAAATGTGAACTTGCCGCTAAAGAGTTTCAGGAAAGACCTGGTTGAAAGCTACATCAAAAGCTTGATGAATATGTTATATGTATAATGGCTCTATAGTGGTCGTAGAGGGGAGTTGAAGACTCTTGAATGCTATGAAGTGAGATAAGTTAGTTCATTTTCCTCAAAGGAAGTTTATCCCCAACAAAAATTTATAGCTGAAATCTTATAACATCACGAAGTGCATCAATAAAATAATTTTGATCTAAGCCCTCTAAGTTGATAGAGCATTATAGGTCGGCTGATCGACATGAGAATGATAGGTTGAATTAACAGTGTTTGAGATAACTTTTAAGACTGTAATGGAGGGGGAGCAGCATCATATTGATGAGGTGATATAACGTCAGAGGTGGAACCGAAAAGATCAACTCCAAACTATTTTAATTTTGAGCTGGGAGAACTCCATCATATTTTGATGATTTTCTTTATTGTCAATCGTTACTGTAACTGTCGGTAAAGATCGCCGGAAATTCAAGAATTTTTTGTAGTGAGTCTCCTCTAAAAATGGTAAGATTTAAATTTGAAGTTATTCCATCATACACATATAATTCTCTCAAGTAAGGCATGGGTGGTCGTCACTGCCTTCATTGTGACATCCTTAATTGAGAAATTGATTACCAGTCATTGAAAAAAATATTTATCATATGTTATGAATGTTTCCACAAACATTGCCAAAAATGGTATACGCTAAAAGATTAGATATATCTTTCTCATCAAATTCAGCTATAGTTATCCCATTAAATACATTACCCGCAAAACATTCTAATGAAGATCTAAAAATATAAACAGATTTCTCTGCTTACCTAAATATCTCTAAATGCTTAAAAGGCTATTATTAAATTAAAAAAAAAAAAAACTTTAAAAATTACAAATTTTTAAGATTCTTCAAATTTCTAAAATAAAATCCTCAAAAAAATAATCATTATTACCTTATTTTGCTTTGTTACAAGCAGTTAAAAATGCTTATTTGATAATTATTATCATCTTTAAATAAAATACACTTATAAATAACTTGAAATAAAATTTATTTATATTATTATAATATGGAGCAATTTATTATTCCCAAATATGTCTAACCTCAAGAGAACGAAGGTTCCAAACTGCCAGGCCTCCAGAAGCACAAGTGGTCGCGGGAATTCACGTGCGTGGTTTTATTTTTGAGTCAAGTTTTCGGTCTCTTTTACGAAGATATAACCGGACGCAGTCCAGAATCGGCTGACAATAGTAAAGCTGGCTCTGATCGCTTCCTTCGACGGCAAAGCGCGTGACACGTGTCTAACACCCGAAATGACGACACGTGATAAGAAAAATAATTAGCCCAGATTTTCTGGTCAAAATTTTATTAAATTAAATCTTAATTTATTTTAAAATAATTCAATTAATTCTTTATATATTATATTAATTTTAAAATTAATAAAATAATTTTAATCTTTTACAAATTTGGCATAAAATCTGACCATAAATTTTCTCAAAAAATTTATAAAAATTCTTTTCAGACAATTTTGCTTAGAAGTTTAATTTAGATATCTTTATCACATTTTTATTTGCCTGAATTTTTTTTATTATTTTTAGAAATTTACAGTTTGGTCAGATTGTTTTCATTCTCTTATTATAAATTTTTTTAAAGTGAAATAATTATTAAAAAGTAGTTGTCGGCCATTCCAAAAAAAAATTATTCATAATATCTCAAAATTTATTTATTTATTTATTTTACAAAAAGCTATGATAATTTTCAAAATATTTATAAACAACTAAGGCTTCATTTGAGATATATTTTTAATGTTTTTTTTAATATAAAAATTTGAAGTTTAAGAAATTTTGTACTAAAAAATTGCTTTAGAAAGCAGTAAGAAAGCTATCCCAAACAAGCTCTAAGATCACCTTGAAACAATTTTCTTACTATTTTATTTTTTAGGTAGTAACCATAATTTCTATTGAGCTACTATTTTGAAAGCTATTTTTGTAGCATCTTTCAAAAAAATTATTTTCCCTATAGCTTTACATACCTATTCTTTGTTGGAGAACCTAAAAATAAATAAGTAATTCGAAAATAAATAGAATGAGTTAAATCACTTTAAAAATAATTATAAATGAATATTTCTAGTCAAATGTAATAGATATTGTTGCGTGTTAGAAAATACGCGGCGGTAGAGTTTGTAAATTTGCGTCCGAGCGTTGCACGTAAGTTTAACACACAAACTGAAAGAAAGAGTGAACACCAAGAGTTTTTACGTGGAAAACCCAAAAATGGGAAAAACCACAGGGCCTCGCCCAGTTGCAAATTTCCACTAGTGTTTTCGTAGATTACAAATGGCGGATTTTTTCCCATAAGTCGGGATAATCCAAATACAACTTGTCTCTTCCACGAAATTCACAAGATCCTGCGAATTCCCTGTGTTTTCTGAAAATCCGGCAGAGTTCCGGCGTCTTCAGGCGGCAGGAAAAACTCCGGCGGCGGTGGTCGAGGAGGTGAGGAATCTCCTATTCCCCTTTCTCCTTCTCCTTCTCTTCTTCTTCTCTCTCTTCACTTGAGTCCCCTTGGTGTAGAATGAGGGCTCTATTTATAGTTTTTCTGGAGTGGCATAGCCCGTAAATAGGCATGAGATCAAGGGCGAACAGGGAGTGGTTTGAATGGATGGCTGATATCGAATCCTTTGATCACGCACCGTTTGTTGGACATTTGATGGCCTTAATGATGTCGGAATTTAATGATCTTGGGCTCGTTGGATTCGTCTCGTCGAGCCCTTCTATTCGAGTATAAGCTCGTCAAAATCGGAGACCGTTTGGTAACTCAAATTGCGGTTTGAACCTTCCAACAGCGCTTTGAACCATTGATTCGGACTCATTTGGGCTCGGATTTGGTTGATCTTGGTGTCGTTGGGTTCGTATTTCCGAGACGCTCAGTTTGACTGTAAGCTCGCTGAAATCGGAGTTCATATGCTCCTGAAATTAATTTTTGAAGCTTCCAACTAGTTTTTGTCTCGAGATTCGTGCCCCGATCAAGATAATTTTTGCGTGATGTATCAGATATAAACAATTGAATTAAAATAATTTGTAATCAGTTGCCCTTTGAATACATTTTTTTGAAGGAAATAATTTGGAAATTTCATAACATTTTTATTTCTTTTGTAATAATTAGATTATAAACCTAATTAATTAAATCTTGTATTTCCCCATTTAAAAACTAATTAAAAATTGAAAGAAATTTTAATTGTGAAAATCTCGTGACACCAAATTCTTATATACCGAAACATCTTTTGTCCAGAAGTTTTATAATTCTTAAATTTATTTTATATTGTGTAATTTAAAGGTTTTCGCTTGAGTATATCTAAAACGGAATATATGGAGTATAATTTTAGTAGTAATAGATCTAGTGAGGGGATTGTGACTTTGGGCAATCAAGTCATTAATAAGAGTACACTTTTTAGATATCTTGGATCTATTGTTCAGAGTGATGGTGAAATAGATGGGGATATTATCAGCAGAATTCAAGTTGGATGATTGAAGTGGAGGAATGCATCGGGCTTGTTATGTGATAGAAATGTACCCCTCAAACTTAAGGGAAAATTCTATAAGATGGTAGTAAGGCTGCAATGCTTTATGGTGCCGAATGTTGGCCATTAAAAGAAAAGCATAATACTAAGTTAAGTGTGGCAGAGATGAGGATGCTCAGGTGGATGAGTGACTTTACCCTTAGAGATAGGATACGAAATGAGCATATACGTGAAAAGGTTGGAGTAGCTCCAGTAGAAGATAAGATTAGAGAGAGTCGCCTTAGATGGTTTGGTCACATAAAAAGGCGGCCTTCCGGTCGATTACCCGGTTAGGAGAGTAGAGGTATTAGATTTTACTTGTGTTAAGAAATGTAGGGGTAGACCTAAAAAGACTTGGTTAGAAAATATTAGAAATGATATTTCTTTAGTAGATTTAAACGAGAATTTGACTTTTAATAGGAAACAATGGAGAAAAAGGATTCATGTAGCCGACCCCACGTAGTGGGATAAAGGCTTGATGTTGTTGTTGCTGTTGTTGTTGTACGTTGTTGTGTAATTTAAAAAAATGTTAATTATTTACACATTTAATTCATCTCAAAATACATTAAAAATTCTTAAAATTAAATAGACAAATGTTTTATTGAAAATATTAAATATTTTAACTTAAATTTTAACCATTTATTTAACACATGAGATCATTATAATTTTTATTTTTTATTTTTTAAATAATATTGAATCTCTTAATATTATCGTCCCATAAGAGTCATGTGCCCTTTATTAATTACTGTAGCTTTCTATTGGCCAATTACTAAGAGAACTCCAAAATATTATCCTTACACGCCGATAACATTTATTCTACCACGTGATCCGACCCGGTCTTTATCGTGGGGAAATCATAGCGGGCAGCGGGTAGCCGGGTACCGGGCAGCGCAAAATTATAATATAAAATATTATTTTTGTAATTGAAATTTATGATTTGTAATATTTTTGTAATTAGTAAAGATAAATAGCGGTTTATAGATTTCATTGCAATAAATTTAGATTGGAATTGTTTAATAATCATTTTTTTTTCTAAAATTATGATGAAAATTGATAATCACAACCAAAACTCTTTTTTCAAATGAAATAATAAAATTAAAAATCTTGCTTAAAAATCGCAAATTTAAAAATGATGTAAGAAAATTTTAATGTTTTTTTTTATATTTTCAAAGAAAATATGTGATTCTATCAAAATGTTCTTTTAAAAATTGTTTATTTTATTTAATACATATCTTAATATGAACCACTACATCTAATAAATGCTCAATAGGGATTTTAATGATTGTTCTTTAAAAATTATTAAAATTATTAATCATTTTAATCATCAATATAAATGATTTTCTATGTTCAAAAATAATTATATCTATTTTTATCTATTAATTTGAAAATGGTGCACATGAGGTTCCTCATAGCCAGCCAAACATTGTAAATGGGCTACTAAAGTTGATTTTCAACTCATTAGCGCTTTAAATGGCCATTTTAATTTGGTTTTCAGCCCATTGACTAACTTTGAAAAGCCCATTAACAAATCAATTTATTCAATTAAGGGCCAGCCCAACTAGTTAGCTAAGCCTATAGCAACCAATTTATACTATGAAGATGACAAAACTATTTAAGTTATAATAAATCTATCAAATATTACAGTATTTGATTCAAATATATTGCCTTGGATAATTTAGCTATCAAGATTTGCTAATTTTATTTATAATACCTTAATTTTAAAAAATAGCATCACATCAAATGTTTTTTTTTTTTAAATATTACCTAAATAACATAAAATAAATAAAATTTCAAATGATAAGTTAACACTTTACTTAATACAATGGAGATAAATAGAATTTATATAGCCAACCTAACGTAATGGGATGTAAGCTTGTTGTTGCTGTTGTAATGACATCATAATTAATGTCAATGCTGAAGACATCAAATAAATAAATAAATAAATAAGGGGCGTAGCTAAAGTGGGGGCCCTGAGAGCATGGGCCGTCACTGGCCCTTTAACATGTAGCAGAGCCCACAACAAAAATGAACCATAACATAAACAGGTGAAAACCTACAATCTATCCTTTACGCAATTACGGACCCTTTAACATATAGTAAAGTCCACAATAAAAATGGCCCATAACATATACAACAGAAAGCCCACAATTGGGCCCATATGTAACCAGCAGAGCATAGGGGTTGGAATTCGATTTTGTTCTGAGACTTCAGATGAATTAAAGTTACCAACAAAGCCAATAAGTAATTGTTGCTTCACTTACTATTTTATATATATAATTTTTTTATACAACTAATGCTTAAATATTAAAGTTAAAATAAAGTAGTTATAGATTTGTCTAATACAACAAATTTTTTAAAAAAATTATTAAAAATAAATATTAATATTTTTAAAGAACAAAATATTACATCCCTATAAACTATTAAATAGAAAGCAAAAAAAAAACACCTAAAAAAGTTTGAGAGTAATTTTAAAATCATTAATTTATGCTCACACTAATAAAAATTTCTGGTTCCGACCCTGACAACACATTAGTTGAACCTTGCAAAGAAAAAAAATTTCAAAAATTCAGCAAAATAATAAGGACAGAATTGGTGAACAGACAATTGCAGTGCAGCTACGGAAATCCTTATAAACAAAATAAATAAATGAAGAACTTCACATATCAATTTTCCTGCTTATCATTAGACTCAGAAGATGATATCAGATGAACAAACATTTTATGGATATTAAGTGATTGTCCCAAATTTAGTTCATTAAATGGTAGTAAAGTATGAACATCTACCTTAAATACTGATCAAGAAGCCTCAGGCTGTGAGGAGCATTGCTGCTGTTTGAATATTTTCTTCACTGCTTCCTCTTTCTCGTCGATGAAGTCGAAGAAGCAGTAGATAGTTTTCGTGCAGCTTGTGATTGAGGATGCATCGCTTTTCGCCTTTTTGTAGCGAATAAATTGGCGGATCGCCTTAAGAAGGAATATCAGGAGAGCAGCAATGGTTACAATCCCACATAGCATAAAAAGTCCCCAGAAGCTGTTCAAATGCAGCTGATTTGGCTTGGAATTGTCTGCTCTATGAATGTTACAATTGTGCAGGCAGAACCATTTCTTATGAATTTCCTGGAGATCACCATTCTCTGCAAGCTTTAAGATAGCTCTAGATATGTCTATTGCAAGCGGCGAATTGCGACCAAATGCCTGCAGTGTGTTAACACAAGAAACAGTTGACCATGCACTGCAAAATATCACATCAGATAATTGAAAATAATGCAAAAATATTAAGTGGTTCACCCTTACTTATAGGACTTGAGTTTTAAAGTTAAATATACTGATATTTAGTGGTGTTTCATGTTAATTTTATGGAGGCATAATGTCTTCCTGATTTGTCATGTGATCCTCTCATTATTGTTTATCTAGATTGAGGTAAGTTAGTTATTTAAGGGGTATGAAAACATTATGGGAGAACCATGTATCGATATGAGAGATTTGAGATATCCTACATGATTTGCAAGGGCTCTTATTTTATTTCCTAATTTAACATCACAGCCATAAATAAGCTACTCTAGAACCCCCCTTGAATCATCCCACACCAAAAAGCAACTATCAATGGAAAAGAGAAAGAGGAAGAGAGGTATTCGGCTACAATAGCAAGGAGATTGGGTGTTGTAGCAAAGTTTGTGTATAGTAGCCGGGCTCTGTTCAGCTTCAAGGATTTTGAGAGCAAGGAAGAGATTGTGGCTTTCACTTGCCTTTTTGGGTCCGCTCAACCGGATCGAATCAATGACCAAGGGCCTCAGGGGATTAAAATCGACCCCGGAATCGGCCTTCGAGCACCCGTTTGTAATTTGGTGTTTCCCCAGATTTTAGGCAGCCTTTCAACGCCCCCTCCCCATGAGGGAAGGTTGGGGAGGGCACTTTCCCTTTTAATCGGCTCAATCGAATTAATAATCAACAACCGAGGGCTTCGAGGGACATATAAACCCCATTATCAATCTTCGAGTCTTCTAAATCAAACATTTCAACGTTTTATCGTCATTTCGGCGCCCCCTCCTCGTGAGTGGAGGCTGGGGATGGCACTAGCCCTTTTGATTCACTCGACCAAATTAATAATCAACGGTCGAGGGCGTCGGTGGGCATATCAATCCTGGAATGCGTTTTCGGTGTTAACCTCAGTTTAATTCCAAAAAGAAAACGAAAAAAATAATACCTGTAAACCGTTGGTTCCACGAATCCTGCCCGAAATCCCGCCGAATCGCTGAAATCGGCGTCGCTTCTGTCCAAACCCCGTAAATCCTGCGAAAATCCTGCTGTGCTCGCGTCTATTCCCGCAAATCCTGCGACCGTTGTTCAAAACGACGCTGCACCTCGTCGTTAAATAGGAGAGGAAGACACATCCATTCGGCTGCTCTCCACGCTCGACTCCCTTCGCTGCTCTCGGCTCTCTCCCATTCGCAAATACACTTCCTCTCCCACGATACTCCCTCCTCCTCATCCCGTCCGAAGCCTCTCCGATCTCCTTCTATGTTTCCACGCTCGAGCTCCCTCTTCTCCCGCTCACTGCTCCAATCGGAAGCCCCAACCTCCAACCGATCTCCTCTCCATTCCACTAAGCCGAAGCCAACCCCAAGCTCCTCAGTGCCGATCCCGAGCCGTGAGAGAGAGAGAGAGAGAGAGAGAGAGAGATCCTTACCTAAGCTTGAAGCCGAGATCTCCACTGCCTCCCTGCCTTACCCGATCCACTGCTGCCTCCATCCAGCCGCCTGTATAAGCTCCAGCCGTTGCCCTCCTGTTAGAACTGAGCCCCTTTGCTTATATATTATTATAATTATTATATATATTAGTATATATGTATATCTGTTATATATATATTAATGTATATGTTATATATTAATATATATATATACATATAATTATATATATGTTATATATATATATATATATATATATATATATATATACATTAATATATAAATGTTATTTTTTTTAATTAATTATTATTATTTATAATTAATGATAATTAATTATAATTATTATAATTAAATATGATTAATTGTTATAATTATAATTATTTTTTTTTAAATTATAATTAATTATCATTGATTCTATTTAATTATAATTAATTTCTAAAACTAAAAAATAAAAAAAGGTTCTTTTTTCGATGCTTGCGACGGACCGGCAAACCTCCGAGGCGCTCACGTAGCGTTTAGGGTGGGAAACCGGTGCGATGCTTGCGACGAGATAAGGATCCCTCTTCAAAGCTTGCAACGAGCCGGCAAACCCCCGAGGCGCTCAAGTAGCGTTTAGGGTGGAAAACCGGTGCGACGCTTGCGGCGAAGGGGATATAAAAAAAAATGTGTTCTTTATTTTTGTATAAGTACCCCCGAACGCCCACGTGGTGCAGAGGGGGGAAATCTGTGTTTTTCTCTAACACCTGTTTTCTTCTTATAATCAACAAACAAAACACCCTTAAATGCTCACGTAGCAGGCGGGGATAAAAAAAATATTTCGCGACCGCGGTGTCATTTTTGACACCTACCTGAAGCGCTCACGTAGCGTCGAGGGGAAGGTTGCCTCTTGGTTTTTCTCCTAAACGGGGGAGACACCGGGAGGCTGCCGAAATTTGGATTGAAAATCCAAGGACTTAAACAAAAAAATGAACTTGCAGAAGAATTTGATTGAAATCAAAAGAACAAATGCAAGGAACTTGTACTTGAGATTGTAGTTTGGGACAACTACAAGGATCACTTGAGCACATTTGAACAACAGAGGACTTTGGCATCAGACTTGAACCTGAATATGCAATAAATTCTTTAAATCCAAACTTAAACCAAATAAACTCAAAGTTGAATCAAATGGTGAAAACTTGTAAGCTCAAACTTGTGTTTTGAACTCATACATGAACTCAGGAAGAACAAACTGAACTCAAGCTTGTACAAAATTTGGACAACAACAACGGACTTGATTTGAACAATCATGCAATACTTGAGCTTAATTTGGATACAAAGAAGACATGACATGAACTCAATTTGAACTTGATCTTGAACCTTACAAAATCATGTGGAGCCTATTACACTTAAAAGGTAATAACTTGAAGAAGATATTGCAGTCCCTACAAGTACTTAAGGAGATGTAATCAGCATTGCGATGTCTCTACGATCGATGCCAACTAACTAGTAAAAGAAAGTGACATTCCCTTACAAACAACTATGGGGTGTATGTGAGCATGCATGAGCGATAATGATGTACATCCAAATGAATGTCATACAGTCCATATAAGGACAAGGATGATTGATGCACATGCTAATCATACAAACAAAGGTGTTGCCTCCTTGTTGCTTTCAAAGACAACGAAGAACTTGTCTTCAAATATAAATTCGTAAGATAATATGTCAAATTCCTCCAAGCAACGACAGAGATTAACAAATAGCTAAATAACTTATGAAGCTGTGAATAGTAAATGTTATGTCAGTATTCAAGCAATGATAGTAGGGAGGTCACAAATGAATGATGCAGTTACTTATGTATGTTGAAAGTCAACATACAACGAGCAGTATGCAGTGAATGTCGGATCCTCCCTACGACCAACTATATGCATACATACAACTGAATACACTAGTCTTCTGTAAGCAAAGGCGAATAATACAAAATGAATACAAGTGCCTTCGAGCAGCGGAAGAAGTTCTACCATACAAGAAGGGTACAAGGAGCCTACGACAAACACTTAGATATTTATACGAGTTTGTAATAAGGCAACAATAAATACATCTACCTACCTGCATGCACCAGTGGCGAATGTACTGAAAAGATCAAAGACCACAACCAAATGCCAAAGAACTAAAACAAGTGCAAGCTCCTACGACCCAAGGCAGGAGATTAGTTAGTGCACTACGATCCACCTACAGAAAATCAACGGGTAGTGCACGACAGTCTACCTGTACAAAGCAGCGAACAACTCAATTCAGAAGCTGCTACGCCACACCACCGGATCTGCAACATTCGTACAAGCAGACAGAAGGCGTCTAATAATTATTTCAAAGTACCTCTGCACGTGCACTATAAATTGTATACACATATGTACACTAAAAGGGGTAAAAATAATTATAAAACCCGCATGGGCCCCGGCGAGCGTGTTATTGGTACACACGTGACGTCTAGGGATGCTGCGCGGGTTGACAAGTGAATTCAGGTTCGAAACCGATCCTTCTATACGGGTCAATAGAAGTCGACAGGGTTCGAACCAACAAACAAATATACGGTTGTGGCAACCGTCATATTTGTCTTAATACATTCATATTAAGCCATCAAGGCCTACAACAATATGAATTCACTAATAAGGGCATAAAGCCTGCGAAACCCGATCCTCTGTCGACAGCCCGATAGAGTTGACAAGGTTCAGTCCATAAAGAGAAATGACCCCGAACACCCCGATGATGGCCGTGTTGAATGATTATCTCAATCGGAGGGGTTTCCCAAACATTTTTAAATGTCTCCCAAATATCCAAATATTTCCCAAATATTTCAAAGCTCCACCCAAAAATCCCGTAAAACTCCAAAAATCCACAAAGTCGAAACCCAAAAATCTCAAAATCCCAAAAACCCAAAAAATATTTAAATTTGAAATCATCCATCCGTGCTTAAAGCAAAATCCATCCACCCTCCGCAATAGTTTGCCGAGGTGGACAAATTCAAATATAACTTTAGCTCACAAAGAGTCAAATGCCTAGTCGAAAATATCACTAGGATCCATTCTCAAATAATCTTTTGCCAGTAAGGACGTGGTACGTGTCCTCTAACCGGCAGTTTCGTCGCCAAATGGCACTGCAGGTAAACGGTTATGACCCGAGGCCCTCTGAACCGAGTGGTTTTGCCGTCAAATGGCACCACAGATAGCGGTTATGGCCAGAGCCAATACGCTCCTTAATGGCGTTAAATCCTTGAGATATGAATCAATAGGATATGATCGATAGGGCACAAAGCCCTCTGTCAGCTAAGGTGGATTTAAATTTGTCCCCTTAGACACACATTCAACCCCGGTCTACAAGGTCCCCTTGGACGAAGCAACCCATGGCTGCCGACAAGGATCCTTCTGTCAGGTTGGGTCGACTACCTCCTCTGACTAAGTAGACCAGGGACCACGATGGCCCGGGACGACGGAACCATGGGATCTTGATCGGGTCCATCATCCATTCCCCCACCATCCGCTTTAAGTGCACGATGGTGAAATTTTTATTTTAAATATCAAACTTTCCAAACATTCCTCAAATTCCTAAATCCAAACCAAATTTTCAAATCCAAATTCTACCAATATCCAATCTTTTCAATCTTAAATCCATTGCTGCTACTATATGCCAGATAACACGTATTCTATACGTATCTGATTGACGACTAGCCTTAATCGAAAGTTCTCTCTCGTGATCGGGAGGGGTAATTAACTATAGGGGCTTGCGCCTATAGGAAACCAGGACTCAGATCATAAAGTCCTCGCAAAATGAGGGCGAAATCTCTGGGTAGTGTCTTATCTACAAACCCATCTGCCTTCCAAAATTTACCTCGGAACTTAGTTTGTTAAAACTCCCTCGCCGAATAAGAAAAGCGAGCGGAGGCCGGGGCCGAATTTTCGGAGCCCACATTCGGATCCTCCAATTTCAAGATCGCAGCACCTGCTTACTCCTGACTATTATTATTATTATTATTATTATTACTACTACTACTACTAGTGTTATTATTATTACATAGAGATAATCCCTCCCCACTCAATATTTCAAGCGGATCATAGATCACGACCAAGTGGATCAAATTGTTGGGCTCAAGTTCGTGTGTGGAACAGGCCAAATGGAGGCGTTATTTGATCGCTAGGGTGTGAAGAATCAAGCCAGACGGAAGCAAGGAGGAGGTCGTTCGAACATGCCTATGAGATCCGAATCAGGTACGCATGAAGAAGTCGGCCAGAGGTAGGGTTGGTCAGCTTCATTTGTTTAAGGATCAAGCGTAGGGGTCTCGCATGGAATCGAGCCATGCATATGCAGGCCAGACGCTAGGAAAGCGAGCTTCTCATGCAAATTGGAGCATGTAGTCGGGCTGGAGAGTTGCAGGTGACAGGCTGGATCGGAGGTTGCGAGCGGAAGCCGTTGGGGTTCGTACATCTGGGATCGGAAGAGGGGGATCAAAATGATGCTTTTGCATGCGGTCTCTGTGTACGACAAAGAGGGAGTTCGATATCCCTTGTTCGTGTGTGCGCCAAAGTTTGAATGCCTGTGTGTTTTGGTCACTGTCGTGTGAGGGATGGTTGTGAGATCGTGGGATCATGTGAGAGTGTCATTGATTGTGTGTGGGGGCTGGTCGGCTAATCAACAATCAACATACCCTTACACCTTCGCAGATAGCTCTATGATATACACAATGGTATGTACAATATCAGTCATTTCCAATGAAGTGCGAGATGTCAACAGTACATTTCAAAACTAAGAGTGAGATATTGGAAAGCTATAAACTAGATTCTACAATACCTAAAAGATACGATCAACAATTCATGAAGGTTTGGAAGAACAGCCTTAAAACTACAGGGATATGTTGCCGGTGATTTAGGCGGCCTATATACTTGAATAAATAGTATTATGTACATCTACACTTTGGGTGACACTACCATCAAGCTACATGTCAACTTAAAGAACAAAGTTGCATTATTAAAAGGCCAAATCAGTAGCACTGAAACTAGCAAGGATATGGTATTTCTTAAAATCTTCTAGAGAAATTGTGCAAAGACAAAGCCATCACTTCAATGACAATCAAGTGCAACTCACTTGGGAAAAAACATTGCCTTCCACTCTGGAATAAAATACATTGCATTAGAATGATCAATGAGTGTTTATCATATATCTTATTATTGCCAATTATCATATAACCTGACATCTAAATGTTGACAAATTTGATTGAAATCTCAAATTCAAAATAAGATTTCAAAGTATTTAAAAATTGTATCGTTTAAAGATGTCACAGAACCAAAAAAACTTGAATTTAGTAATAATATAATTTTACACGGCAAACATTCGCAAACCAAACTACCCTTTAGCTTTTTAGAATCCCTCGTTGAAGGATTGATAAGGTATTATAGTTTCATCCTTATTCCCATTGAGGTCAATAATGCACAGTTAAGTTAAACTGAATGACTAATAAGTTGGTAAGCGAGCATGAAAGAAAATGTCAAATGAAATAACTTGATTTCTACATATAATATCAGCCAGCACCTCTACTTTCATAGTCAGCTAATTCCAAGCACATCAACTAACGGGTGTAAGGAAAAGCATGACTTTGAGAAATATACTCACAAATCCCCACCCACTGCGTGTAAAGGGCTGCCCAACAATGCCAAATCCATTTTTAGTTGCCAAGAATATTTCAATATATGGAAGCTCATCAACAATTGCTACCACACCTCCATTTTTCGGGCCACGCAAGAGAGCTTCTTCATAATCATCCGGTGTCCGGAGCGAGATAAGCCTCGATCGTGGTATATTAAGACTATTAACCATATAGCTCCAAGAAAATGACCCTTCCTGATAACCAATAGGGTCATTGGTTGCTATCAAACTATCAATTCCATTTATTGGAGATTGCAGCTGTTGGACTGTAAGAAAAGATGTCAAGCTCGCAGTGTAGCTTGATGTCACAACCATTAGCAGAAAAAACCACACCATCATAACAAATCGCCCAAGGGTGCTCAAAGTTTCTTCTTCTAAAGAACAAGAAAATAAACATGCATGTAAGAATGTGCTGGCTTATTTTGATGGAGCGTTCTTTAGTGTCAGTATGAATATCAAGCATAATACTGAATGCATATGAGAAGTTTTACTTACGCTCGGAGTGAAATAGAGTTGAAAAGCTAAACCTGAAAAAGGAAACACAGAAGAGATTATACATCCACCATTCAAAATCACAAGTGAATCAAATAAACTACCAGCTGATTTTTATTCATGTTTCGAATCAAACAATTTTCCCCACGTAGTTGTATAAAGGCTTGATGTTGTTGTTGTTATTGTTGTTTAGAATCAAACAAATTTCTAAGTGTAAGAGATTTGTGGTAACAACTAAAGAACCCGTTAAAATTATCGGCTTAACAGTATAACTTTTCTAAATATGAGATTATTGCAGACTTTCAGTGAACAAAAACTATATTTGGAAATGTGCAACTTCACAAGACAGCACACATAAGAGAAAGGCAAAGGAGAAAATTTTACTTCTAAATAAATTTCTAATACACGACAGTGATGAGTTCTATCCCTTGTCTACACATGAAGCATGAAAACAAAGATAAGCAAAAAACAACACTACGAAGTAATCTAAGTAAAAGATAAGATTGGTGTTAATTGAATTTGCCCACCCTAGAAGTTTAGGTTTCTACAATATTACAGCAAAAGATATTTACATAATTCAAGCCCACAACCACTAAATCATAATGAAATCAATCCAACCATGAGTTTCTATAACAATGTTAAACCATGATTAAACATTAGTAACTTCCTTGATTGGTTAGTACCCCATCGAATGAAATCACAGCGACTTGGTCATTCATTGAAATCTTGGAATCTAACTGTCATGTAGAATGTTTACATTTGGATAACTGCATGCTTTCCATGTGCCAAGGCTAATGTGAATGAATAACAGCACATCTTCAATCCTGTTGCATCAATGTCACATAAATATTGTATACCGTGCATTTTCTACAGTTGATTCTTCAACCTTTTCCTTAAATGATTTCGCAGTCAAACTAACATTTCTTTCAGGACTTCAGTTGGCAAAGGTGATAATAATGGGAGGAGGCCCTTTTAGTGGCATTAGTGAATAAAAATGCTTATGAATATTTAGTTTATTATTTAAAGAAGTGATATAAAGTTTTTAGTTGGAAAGATGAGGGGCTTGTAGAAAATAGAGGCATGGTGAAAAGAGTGTCAGAATTAGTCATGTTTGGGCTACTTTAAGCTGATTTGCAAGACCGCTTTAGATAATAGGCTTTGAGTTAGGTAAATTGTTAAAAATGATGATGGATGTAGCTTAAAATATGAACTTATGATCAGAAGTAAATGATAGGGTTTGGTGAGGTTGAAGGTCTTATAGTGGTATGGAGAATAAGACAAGGTGCAAAAGAGTTTAATCTAGGTTGAGGGCTTCCAAGAGAGTTTTGAGTTAATTTTTAAGGCTTGAGATATGGATGACTGGTTTTAAATGATGACTAAGGCGTATGAGAAGATGAAAAAGAGGTTTAGAAGCAAATTCAAGAAGAGTAAAAATAAACATAAAAGATAACTAATCAATCCCACCAATGTTGGACGAGATAGGCCATCATCTAACACTAATCAAAATAAAACAATCTTCTCTAAATTGTCTTTATCATTCCAAAGCTGAAAATTTTCATTGCATATAAGCACTATTCATAGAGTTACAATAACAAACATCATTCAAAAAGAAGATAATATTGTTGGAGAGAAAAGAGGTGGGTGTTCATTATGAAGAAATGTACCAACCAACATCATTAATTCATTTTGTCTTCCAATATTCATCAAGTGGTCAGTCCATGGATATTCCCTAAAAATGAGAAGTCAACTTTCTAAAAGTTATATCTCAAATTTAATATTAAAATTCAAATTTTAATTATTTATCCTTAATTGGGCTCTTGTGATGGGTATGGGTTGGATTATTATTTTAGCACTTCCTTGGGCTCTTAATTATGCTATTGTAATTGGACCTTTGACTTCACTTTCTTAATCTAATTGATGTGGTACAACAACTTCCATGAGTTCATTTGAATTGTACTCCGGAGAGTTGAAATCCAAATACTCTTCGATTAGCTAGAGGGCAACCATTTCCAAATCTGCTCAGGACATCTAAATATCTTATGTATAGGGTTTATCCTTCCATCAAATCAAAAATCTGTGAATGTCAACTTGATCTATGGGCACTAGCTTATTTATAATGGACTTAAACTTCAAAGAAGATAAGTTGTGAGAGATTTTGCAAGTGAGAAATAATATCTTCTGGCAAAGAATTAGACTAAATAAGTGGAGATTTGACGACCCCTTCATATGATAAAATATCTTCAATGTCAATAACTAAATGAATGAGCATATCGTCAAGCAAATCAGGATGAAATTTATGGTTACCCTTGTATTTCTTTTTTCATATTTAATAGTTTGATAATGCTCAGGGCGAATGCAAACCAGAATATAAACACATTCTTTATATTCTTGTGTTTAATGATTTATCTTATAAGCACATTTGTCATTACTTAAATATTTTTTCTTATGTCTTCATGAATACTTCAATAATACTTAGCATAAGGAGAATGTTGCATCATAAAATGCATAAAATGGTAGGTTAGCTACATCAAATTATCGTCTAAAGTTTTGGCCATAAACTAACTCAAAAGGTGATTTATTTATAATTCTGGAGAAAATATTATTGTCGACAAATTTTGCTGTAGGTAATCACAAATTTCAATTTCTTAAATTTTTGCTGACTAAAAATCTAAGCAAGTTTCCTAAAGTGCAATTAACTGTTTCTGTTTGGTCGTCAGTTTGGGAGTGAAAAATAAAAGAAAATTTTAATATGGTGTCTAACACTATATTTTTAAGAAGTATGAGACAAATCTAACATCTCTATCAAAAAAAATTGTTGAAGGGAGACCATGGAGTCAACATTATGTCCTTAAGCATTATTTGTTTTAGAGCAGGCAATTATATTTAGCCTAAAAAGCACTTATATCCCTATGCATTCAATTTTACATGCAAAAAAAGAATGCCAAAGACTATCAGCCTCTAATTCTTAAGAAAGCAAGTCATCACAAGTTTACACAAATAAACATTTTAGAATTAACCATAAATATTAATAAAGAAAGTAAAGAAAGTAATTAAAATTTGATTTTGTATTAGGGGTGGGGTTATTTTAAGGAATAGAGCACATTCTGACCAAATTGTTCACTTAAGCCTTTTTTTTAAGGAAAGTTCACAAAAGTCAGAAAAAGCTAAGGTATATGATGGAACTCACTTATTAGAATTTTATGCTATCATCATATGCTTACAAGCAATATAGTTTATTTTCATACTAATTCTATGAATTTAAAATATCATAAAAAAATTAATACATCTCAAAGGTTTTGGAATATCTCACAAGCTTGAAGACAAATCCGCTACAAGAAATGCTCATTTATTGGTAAATAATCTAACCAAAATTGCTCCTACAAAATTTCGCTCTGATACCCAAAAAAATGGTGATGGAAGGCCCTTTAGTTTATTATTTAAATGAATGTTTAGTTTATTATTTAAAAAAGTGACAGAGTTTTATGTTAGAAAGATGAAGGGTTTGGAGGGGTGGGGTGAAAATAATGCCAAGACGAGTCTTATTTATTCTAACTTGGGTTGATTTGCAAGAATACTATTGAAAATGAGTTTTGAATGGGGTAAATGGCTAGAAATGATAGTGGTAGTGGAGGATTAAATTAGGACGTGAAATTATAATCATGATGATAGAGTTTGATGAGATTGAAGGTCTTATAATGGTATGAATAAGACTAGGTGTAAGAGAGCCTAATCTGGAGCAAGGGCTTTCAATAAGATTTTGGGTTAAATTGTAAGGCTTGATTTATGAGTTGCTAGCCTTGAAAGATGGCTAAGATATAGTGGAAGTTAATCAAGAGGTTTAGCAGAAAATTTAAGAAGGGTAATAATAAGCATAAAAGATGACTAATAATCCAACAAGGTTGGTCAAAGTTTCTCCAAAGTTTTTTATCATTATGAAATTAAAAATTTTATTGCATATCAGCACTATTTGTAGACCTACAATAATATCCATCACTTAAAAGAAGATAATTTTTTTTGGAGAAAAAGGAGGTGGTTGGCCACTAATAAATGAATGTACCAATCACCTTCATTAATTCATTTTATCTTCGAACATTCAATAAGTGATCAAGATCAAGTCATACATGTTTCCTAAAAATAAAAGTCAAAATTCTAAAAACTATATAAAATTTTTTAATATTAAAATTCAAAATTTAATTATTTATCCTTGATGTAAAACCCGAAAACTGTCAATCAGATGCGTAGCATGAATTTCGATGCGCCACGACAAATATAGGCTAAATTTTAAAATCGTCGGAATTCGACTCAATAAATTTTATTAAATTCTACGTGAAATTTCGATCGAAATCGAAATGGTATAAAGAAAGTATACCCAATTCCGCACGATTTTAAAATTAAAAATCATCAAAGATATTTAAGTGAATTTTAAACATTTATACCCGTTTTGCCCTTCATGAGCTAGTAGGGAAGAAATTGTGAGAGGGGCACATGCGTCTTTTTTTTAAAAAAAACCCTCTTAAAGTGATGTGAAACCACATGCGGTGAAACATGAATTGCACGTTCGAGATTAATGAGAGTTTAACTTTGCAATGTTAACGATAAAATCTTGCTTACTCAAGTTGGATTCAAGAAACTTCGTGATAGATTATGTTAACGGCAGTGATTACATTTAAGAATTACAAGAGTCTTGCAAAATATAACCAAAATAAACTAGATAATGCAAATAGCTACTACTAAAGCCATACGTTTAAAATTTAGATCATTCACCTTGAGGTCCTTTCATTGCTCTCGAAAATATGGGCTAGCGGAGGAGGATTGTAAGTAAATTCAACGATGCCACTAACAGACAAGTAATCCCGAGAGGACTCGTTGCCGGGGAAGAAGCCGGATTTGGAGGAGCGGGTGGGCGGCCGTTAATGATCCAACGTCCATGCATTCTTGCTGGGAGTTGATGGAGCATCCGGGAGAAGAGGGGAGCTTGGTTATGGTGGGATCCACATGGTAGCGTGCAGGAATTTGAATTAATTTCAGAATTTGGGAGGTTTAATGGAGGAATTTAATTTGAAATTCAAATTAAATCAAGGAGGGGAGGGGGGCGGTAAAGAGGGGGGGATTTGGGCTGAATTTGTGGTGTTAATATGTCATTTGGGAGAGAGAGAGGCCCACTAAGAGTGGTCGGCCATATGAGGAGGAGAGAGAGAGAGATTTAGGAGTTATGAGGGTGGGGCCCAAGTTTAAGTAAGAAATTCAATTAAATCTGAATTTTAATTTCAGATTTAATTAGAGCTTAAGTAACTTCCCAAAATTTAAAATGAGAGGGAGATCAAATTTGAATTTTGAATTTGGATTTAATCTCTTTAATGGGTTGGCTTAATTGCATAAGCACCAATTAAGAAGGTTAATAACTCAAGAGATTTGAAATCCAAATGGTGGGAGGCTTCAAGAGGGAGAGGCGGCAGGAATGGGCTGCTGGGCTGGCCGGCGGGTGGCCGGCTGCTGGCCGGTGGGAGGCTGGCCGGCGGCAGCTGAATTTCTGGCCGGCGGCTTTGGGCTGCTTGGGGGAGGGGAAGGCCGCCGGTGGCTGGGCCGGCCAAGGGAGGCCGGCGGTGGAGCTTGGGTGGTGGTGGGGAATTGAAAGAAGAAAAAGATGGGGATTTCGGCTAAGTGGGGGAAGAAGAGATTGGGGAGAAAAACAAAGAAATTTCAAATGACAAACCTTGAACACCAATCCACCGGTAGAACTCACAAAGAGATCTCCGACAGTCTCAACACCAATCCATCAGTAGAACTCACAAAGAGATCTTCGACGGTCTCCTCGTCAAGAACTCACAAAGAGATCTTTAGAAGTTTCATGAACTCACAAAGAGAACAAAGAGCAAATTTTCATTCATCAAAACTAACTATTACATGAAAGAATGGCCATATAAATAGGCCTCCAAATGACAAAGAAAGTAAAGTACTAAAATGCCCCTTGGGCTACAATAACTATCAAATACCCATAAGGGCAAAAACGGAAAAACATAAAAATCAAATAAACTACTACATAAAATGATGAAAATAAAGATCATGATCGTGGCCGTCGATCTCCGGCATCTCCTGATGGTACATGTGTCGCAATCTCTGACGATGTCCTCATCATAAAGCCTTAAGGGACCGATTATTTAGGTCCCTTATTCATTTCTCTCGGTCGAAAGAAGGAGAGGGCGGGCGGAAGAGAAGGAGCGGCGGGAGCTCACGATATCCGGCGGCTTGCGGCAGTTTCTGGCGTGCTTTTGGAAGAAAGTGAAAGGGAAGGCTTAGGGAAGAAGAAAGATGAGTTTCTCATGCAAGAAACATCTCTTTTTCTTTAGATTTCTAGGAGAAAGATAATTAGGGTTTTGCCTTTTGTTGGGGCTTTCTTAGAAAAATGATGGGGCTTGTTTATGAGCATGTTTCTAAGTCATAAAAATGAATTTTCTTAAGAAAAACTTTAGGTTTCAAAATTAGAGTTTCTTTTAAAAAGAGATTTTGTTTAGGAATATTGTTACGAAATGTTTAGAAGCATGATTAAGCAATGGAATTATATATATATATATATATATTATATAATAATTTTTTTCTATAGATTTTTGGAGTTTTAAAATTAGGGTTTTTCCTAATTTTGTGATTTTAAGCTTGCATGTTAACAAATTTTGTTCCTAGGAGACTTGGGAAGTCTTTAAATAAGAGAAAATGAAAATTTGGAAAGAAAATCATTTTTCCTAATTTCTTTTTTTTTAATATGAATATTAAATACCTTAAAATGATAATTAGGTAAGAGGAATGTTTTAACATGCAAATTGAATGAAATTAATGAAAAATTAGGTTTCCAAAAATTGGAATTTAGGTAAATCCAAAAATTAGCATTTAAAATACATTTCATTAAGGAAATCATTAAGGAAAATATTGATATAAAAGCATTAGATTTGGATATGTAATGAACATTATTAGATATGTGATAAACATGCTTTGGGTTATGGGTAAGTTAGAGAGTATTAATGAGCTTAAAGAGAGTAATTAAATAATGGCATGTGTAGGGTGTTTAGTGAGGTATAGTGATTTGGGTTGCTATAAGAGGCTTATGTTGTTATGTTGTAACTTTTCCTTATGACTTGAAAAGATGAGATATTAAGGAGAGATCGGTGAAATGACACTTTCAAGAAGCAACATTTGAGATAGGAACACCTAACTCTACAAATTCATATTCCTTTATATTATGTTTTGAAATGTCTCATTAGTTGATACATATTAAATGCATATGAAATGTCCTTATTATTTGATAGAAATATATATTAAATGTTTTTATGAATCAATGCATATTTGATGTTCTCATGCATATTAAAGTTTTCATTATTTGATAGTAAGCAATGCATAGAAGTCTCTTTCATGTAAACTTGCCTTATACTCAAGGCATATGATTGATATGAAAATGCTACACTATATATCTATGTTTCTATGAAAAGAATGATTGAATGATTGTGCATATTGAAGGCAGAGTATCAAATATGGTGCAAAAGCACAATATGACTCTTTTGAGCAATATGGCTCTTTGAGACAAAAGAGGAAAGGAAAATAAATGGCCAAAAATATGTTTGTGTACCTGATCAGTACACTTCTGATACTCCGGTACAGTTGTATAAGATAAAGAATAAACTATCATTTTAGAACATTTGACAAAGGACATGACATAGTTGAAAGGATATACATATGAATTAGCATGTGACACTTAGCATATACATAAGAACTAGCATGTGATACTGAGCAAAACAATCATGACATTTCATAAACGTATGGAAGAGTTAACTCACTTTTAGCATACATGTTGAATTTCATTTAATTGGTATATGAAGTTGTTAGTGTTTCCTATTGAACTCTAGCTCATTCCCTTGTTTTGGGATATTTTCAGAAGAACCTGCTGGTAGAAATGACTGACCGTCCTTAGTACACTTACAATCGTAGAGGACCGAATGACATGTTCTTCTTAAGTTTCTTTTAGTTATAGTTTGAAAACTTTTGGGTGTTTTAGCATGAATGAGATATTTTGCCACCTTTGTACTTATGAAACTTTTTATGAAATGATATTAAATGCTTAGCATAATTTGGAAAATTGTTTAAAGGCGCTTTTAGTTTTCTTTTGGAGTGTTTTAGATTCTTCAACGCATGTTTATAAAAATTTCATGTTTTGAACATCCGACATTCATTCCCGCCTCATCTATACGAGCTCACTGGGCTGGGTCGTGACACTTGATTGAGCTCTTATGATGAGCTTTGATTGGGCTCTTAGTTTAACACTTTCTTGAGCTCTTATAATTGGCCTTTTAACTTCTTTTTCTTGATCAAATTGATGTGCTACATCAAAAGGCCTTGGAAGTTGCTGTCAAGCTATTGAGTTTGAACCTCACCTTGACATAGTAAATTCCATCATGCCAATTTTGGGGCGGGCAGGGAAAAAAACTCTTCTTCAAGGATCATAGATTTTATGATGTGGCATTGCTAATGTTGCGTGCTCATGCTCTTAGCATATGTGTTTATACATTTTTTCATGTAAAAAGGCTAAATTAAGTAACTAGATTGAGCCGATGCTAATGCAACAAGACCCATGCATCCCTAAAAGAAAAAAGAAAAAAAAAAGACCCATGCATCCCTCACTTATTTGAAAAATGTTCCTTTTGGCCTAGATCATGACCAAAGCGGTCAAGTTCCATCGTTGCCTAATCTATGATGCACATGAAATAATGTCAATAATATTTATTTTGCACATTCTTAATGCAATAACAAAACAAAGTTATTCAAGTATAGAGAGCTTACAAGAACATAGTCAAGCATTGTCGCTTGGGTGAACCTCGAAAATCACTGTTCACTCTATGCTCAAGTATCCAGATTACAATTCCAATTATAAAGAAGAAAGCTCCAGTCACACACCACATTCCAACTGTAAAAGGCCTAAGGAAAACCCAGGCACTTGACTTGGTACTCCTAGTGGGAACCACAATGACAAGGCCAGTTGACATATATGGCTGAGTAAAATCTACAAGCTTCGTACGATTTGTGACGATGGAAATGTCCCCCACCAGTGCATCAATTTCCTAATGTGTATTATTTCATAGTGGGGGTTCAATAACATAACTGAAAAGAGGAATTGAAAAAAAAAAAAAAGATTGCACTACAAAACTCACATTATTAGCCACCATATTCACAAGCGACCAGTATTTTGGAGTTATATGACCATCACCAAATGGTACAAACTGATATGGAACTTCGTATGGAAGTAATTTCAGAGCCATATGGAAAACATCAATGCAATATCCTTGCACTGTATGGTTATCTGTTAAAATGTTCACAAACTGAAGATAACTTACTCTACGAGGAACTCCAATTCTTAGGGGCCTTTCGCGCGTCGAAGGAATCCAACCACGAGGTGTCATTTTCATTCCACCAGGCCACGTAATCTTATGAAGAACCTTACTTGCAGTGAAATTTCCCTGGCGATTTGTATGCGAGGTTTCTGGGAAAGAAAAGGACAGACCTACAATGTTTGTCCAATAACCAACAGTATTAATATCTGAGCCATAAATATTGATGATTTCATAGTTTCCACTAATGAGGCTGCGGTTGGTACCAAAGAAGATTGGCCCAGACGAGCCACTAAAATTCTGGCTTAACAAATTTTGTAGTAACAATTCCCCACTGTCAAAGGTTTTGATCAAGTCAGTCCTCATATGACCTCTGGTATCACCAATCTGATTGCTCAAGCTGAAGGTTATATTCCCAGAATTGTCAAGGAAGTTATTGATGGCATGGGCAACAGTCCACACAGTGTCATAGGCATAAAAACCATATGTGTTTAGCTTGGAACTTGAAACTCTAGTATGAAGCCGATTCCATGTTGATTCAAATGCTTTCTTTTGCTGAGACTCTGGAATGTATTGCCGAAAGCCCACTACACCTTGCAGGTATTCCAATGAGTGAGTTTTGTTAAGCTCAAATGTATCGAGAGTGGCGCTGAGCCAATCCGTTGCAAGCCAAACAAAGTCGGCGGCCATCATGTGAAGATCTTGGGCCGCATGGAAAATTTCTAGTCCAGAATCTGGTGAAGCATGCACCACATAAACTCGTGGACCAATTGCTTTAGAATTTTGCAGCAACTCCAAGATTTTATTCCGAGAAGCTCCAACAGGCAATGCAATTTTATATGATATTTTTAACCTTTTGTTATTTAACTCATCCTCTAGAGCATATATTCCATTCCTCCCATAATCATCATCGATGAAAACTGCAATAACCTGTTTCCACTCATAGAAATCAATTAGATTAGCCATGGCTGCCATCTGATAAGAATCACTTTGTGTCATGCGGATGAAGTAGGGATATTGAAGGGAAGATAGGCTTGGATCTGTAGCAGCAAAGGATATGAGTGGTATATGAAATCCACCCGCTAAGTATGAAAGAATATGAGCTATTGTTGAGGATTGCGGTCCTATAACTGTTATCACCTCTTTGTTAAGAACCTTCAACGCTGAAAGAAAGCATCACCAGCTCAGAAACATCATTCAATATATTTGTGTACCAACCACCATTGCAGAAGACAAAGTATATGTTGGATTATAGAACTTGATTGACGATCAGAAAAACAAGTTGTTCTAAAAAGTACTTTAAATGGTATATATAAATATATATATAATTCTTCCATAAATCTACTAGGTGAGGTGGAAATATTAAGCGTAGTAATAGTCATAGAAGCCAATTTTTAAACTAATCTTCAATATTGAGATGAAACAGTAAGAAGCTCTATGTTATCAGAAGTGGATTCTTCATAGGGGTATTAACAAGTTTATAACCTAGAAAATTAGTACCATATTTCTCTAAGAAATTGATAAGCATTTTAATATAAGCAAACCCAACTCCAAGAAAGTACTTTGGTTATCCCAATTTATTTGTATATGCCACTCTAATCACTCCCAAGAAGTAAGACAGAGCCAAAAGGTCTATATGCTTAATGAAGATACTCCACAATGCTACTGCAAAGATCAATCTTGACCAAATAGGCTTTTTCAAACCAACTTTGTGGTGAACCTGGATGATCTTCCGAGTATTTTCGAGTTACCAAAAGAGACTATTCATGAACATATCTAGTGAGTGTTTTCAAGAAATCAAAAGAGCCCATTCATGAACAAACGAGCTTAGAAAATAATTGTTCTTATAAACAAACTTATTAATGAACAATTAAAACAAATAATCTAACAAACATGAACAAGTACCTCAAGTTCACGAACAAATTCTAGGGGTGTCAACTTTTGACCCGACCCGAAAACCCGACACGGACCCGACCCGGAAAATCCGGGTTGAACCCGACCCGTTTGATAAACGGGTCGGGTCCGGGTTCGTAGATTTGACCCGTTTGATTTAACGGGTCGGGTCGGGTTGACCCGGCGGGTTGCCGGGTCAACCCGACAACCCGTTTAATTTAAAAAATTTTGAAATTTCCTTATTTCCGCCCGAGCTGCCCGCTGCCCCAGCCCTGCTGCCCGCTCACCGCTGCCCCAGCCCGAGCTGCCCGCCTGCCCAGCGCTGCCACGTGCCGCGCTTCGCCTGCCGCGTGCCGCTTCGCCTGCCGCGTGCCGCGCTTTGCGTTGCCGAGCTTCGCCCGCGCTCGCTGCCGCCGCTGCCGAGCTTCGCCCGCGCTTGCTGCCGCCGCTGTCGCGTTGCCGAGCTTCGCCCGCGCTCGCTGCCGCTGCTCGCTGCCGCCGCTGTCACTATCGGGTCGACGGGTCGGGTCGGGTCAACCCGGCAACCCAGCCGGGTCGGGTCCGGGTTGAAATGTCCGACCCGTTTGCAAAAACGGGTCGGGTTCGGGTTGACCCGTTTAGATCCGGGTCGGGTCGGGTTCGACCCGAACCCGACGGGTTGACCCGAATTGACACCCCTAACAAATTCATTATATTGAAAAGGTATAAAAAAAGTTATAAAATAAGAGTTGTTTGTTATATTAAAATTAAAAATTATGTGAAAATATACCAAATAAAGAATTATAATAAGAATTAATCAATTGTTAACGATTCACAAGCTCTATATTAAATATTAATTTAGCTTCTTAATGAACTTTATATCGAGTTTCTCAACAAACTTATTCATGAGCTTTAATTGATATTGTTCATGAATATAAACAAACCAAACATATAGTTGTTCAACTTTGTTCATTTAACAATCAAGTATTTTAAAATCTATTCAAATTTGTTTAATTACTTAAACAAATTATCATGAACGAGTTGTAATCGAGTCCCGACAAAAATAACTTGTTGAACACTCGGTTCATTTATATCCCTAGTGGTAGGAGATGTTGTGCAGGATATCCAAAGCTATCGATAGTAATCCTTTGGAGGGCTTGAGGTAAGTATAGGAGATTACGAAAGCAAGGAACATGCAATTAAGATGGCTCAAAAGAGTAGAGAGAGAAGAGAAATGTGTGAGTTAATTAAAAGTTACATCGATCAAAATATATAATGTCACGTAAAAGAACATAAACACCTATATCCTTCCTTAAGTGATATAATAACAAAAAATATACATCAAATAACACGATAGAGTCTATCATGCAAAATAAGAGCATAAAGAAAACAAATGCAACCAAATATCTTAGATGTAATGGAAAAAACAGTTTTGTTGAGATAAAACGTGGATATTGGTAAAAAAATTATTGGGAATAGTGGAGGAGACACAGTTTTTGAGTGGTTATCAAAACTTCAACCCCTTTAAACTAATGAGAGACATTCACATAAGCACAAATGCCCTTGCAAAATCAAGAATATGGTGATTTTTTATTAAAATTTATTAGGACATGAGGATTAATGAACAATATAATTCACAGAGCAAGCATGAGAATAAAATTGCATAAATTCAAAAGCATTATCAATACCTAAAGTTTTGATTCAATGAAAAAAATAAACTTCTATTTCATGATGAAAGTATGACACGCGTGAACAACCTTTAAGTGACATTTGAGCAAATAAGTCAAAGTGACGCGTGAACAATTAACAATAAATGTGACAAAAAAGTGAAATCAGGTGAGTTAGGAGTAGGAACCCAAATGTCTGAGTGGACAAACTCACAAGGAAGAGCTCGACCACTAGATAACTTACCTACGGGTGAGTATCGAAGAGAACATTCTTGAGAAGGCTTCCTCATCTTCTTTTTACACAAATTGATATAAAAAAGCTAATAACTTTTGATGTTTTCTTTATTAATCATATTGAATTAATTCAATTAGTAGTTAAGTGATAAATTTACCATTAGGTTTCAAATCCTAACTAAGATAAAAGATGGCAAGAGAAACTAAACCTAATTAATTAATCAATTATAAATTACAGGAAATCTTTTGGAAGTCTTGGTTATAGATATATTTGTATTTGTTTGTTTTAGTTATTGAGTCTTTGTAGTGAAATTTATTAAGGATGTGTTTGACCGTGATTCTCTTGAATCCTAGGTTCGTGGAGTATCATGATTGAGGCCAAATAATATAAGGGTTGTCATTGAGCCATCACAATTTGTGTAAAGTTGGTGAATATATACTTGTTAAAGGATAAATATACCCTTCATTGGTAGGAGCACTTTACTTAACACTTGTTGCAGGCTTCATATATATATATATATACACGATACATACTTTATTCATTCATAGTGATTCGTGATTCATATTAATATGATGTCATATTTAGTTAGTTCTACGATATTAATTGCTACATAAATTTTGGGTTGCTTATGCTCATTTATTTTATTAATAACCTTACTCATGTAAATCATAAACTTTGTTAATATACAATACACTTTGATCATACTAGCGATAAAAATTTTATTATGACACATTGTCCATGATATAGTATCTTATTATATGCATGATGGATGCAAATGTTGGTAGTATCTTCTTGTTGATGTGATTACCTTGTTAGATTGTCGAGCTCATATGTGACAACTCTCTTGGAGGACATTGGACTCCACCATATGAGCGAAAACCTTCCTCTTTTCAGCGAATCACAAATAACTAATAACTGACAATATATGTGAGGTATGATAATAAATACTCCATGAATCATTTTTTGATGTAAAATAAAGGTATAATTGCACATGAATGATTTAGCATTTGAATGCAATAGCTATCAATTTGCACATTTCTTTTATAAAATATATTGCATGCTAATTGCCATTGAATTGTTTCCATAGTCGATAATTTTTGTCATGCAAGTCCAATTTGTTTTAGTATGATGGTGTTACTGCAGAAGGAGGATGGGCGGAATCAAGAATGGAGAAAAGGGGAGGCTTCGACCAGCCTTGTGGGGCCCAGGAGAGCTATCATGCATTATGGAAGGAGAAGAAATAAAGGGGAGCTATTTAAATAAAGGGGAGCTATTTAAGAAAGTTTCCTAATTATGTTTATTGTGTTTAGAAAGGTTTTAATTGTTTAGGAAGATTTTCTAAATTATGTTTATGTTGTTTAGGAAGGTTCTATTTGTGTTATTGTGTGCTAGGACTATTTAAGATAAAGTTTTGTCTAGGGTTAGGGCATGAGAAAATTTGTGTTTGCTAAAGCTTTATTTCAGAGAGCTTCATTGCGACGTCTAGGTTTCATGAGAGAGTTGACCTACCTCTTGAATAGTAGATCAATTGTATATTTCTTACTTGTTGAAGAGATAATCAAATTTTAGCCTACTCTTTGGATTCCTGCATTTTTTTTATTACTACTTACTGTTTTTATTTTCAAGACGCATCAAATTGGTATCAGAGCAAGGTTTTGTGGGAGATGACAGCAAAGAAGATGAATGCATTGGAAGGCAAAGTGGAGCAAATCAAATCCGGGATGGAAAAGTTATCCACCGTCGAAGGAAGATTTAACCATGGAAGGAATGTTTTCATCCATGAAAAACCGGTTTGGAGGGTTGGAGGATATGATGAGGAAGCTCTTGGAGATGCAATCAAAAACTCCACCAGCGGTTCTGATGGCTAACCCTAACCAAGATTTGATAGGAATTCCCTTGGACGAATCGAAGAGAAAGGAGATCGGACGAGACGAGTTCGACGAGGAGAATTTCTTTCATCAAGAGTCATCTCTTGGGGCTCCAATTAGGGGTAGATCAAGGTTTTCAGATGAGGGGACAACAAGAAGGGAATTTTTTTGGTGAAAGTGGTAGGATGGCCGACCACTATAAGAGGCATTTCAGGCAAGGGGAGTGGGTAATCGGAGAAGGAGGTCCAGAGCCACCTCATAGGGCTCTGATAAGGGGCAGAACAAGATTTTTGGATGGGGAGACAACATGAAGGGAGTTTCGTGGTGGAGGTGGTGGGGAGGACGACCACTATGGGAGGTCTTTTTGGGCAAGGGGAGTGGATAACAAGAAAAGGAGGAGGGCAAGCCGAGCCATAGGGATCAGGTCATGTGAGGCGGGTCACGGGTGAAAGAAATGTGGGATTCCCATCATTGCACGGGGAAACATGGAGGGATCATGACAACCGCTACACTGGAGGAAGAAGCTATTGGGGCGGTGGCAATGCTAGGGTGAAGAAGTTGAAGATGCTGGAATTCGAAGGGGAGGATGCCCATAGGTGGGTATACCGGGTGGAGAGGTACTTCGAGATGAATAGGTTGAGAGAGGAGAAGTTTACAGCCGCAAGGCTATGTCTAGAAGGAAAAGCTCTCGCCTGGTTCCAATGGAGGGAGGCTAGATATCTGATACGGTCATGGGAGGAGTTTAAGGATTACTTGTTGGAACATTTCCAAGCCATTCAAGAAGGAGACCTACATGAGCAATTCCTTGCCTTGACTCAGGAGGGGACCGTCATGGAGTACATAGAGAAATTTGAGTTGCTATTGGGGCAGCGATTGAGGGGAGTCTCAGAGGTGGTGTTGGAGGGAAATTTTATGAAGGGCCACAAACTCGACATACGAGCAAACCTCCGATTAATGAGACCGAGGGGGTTCAAGGAGACAATGGAGCTTGCCCAGATAACGAAGGAACATAAATAGATGGAGAGGATTAGTAAGAGCAGAGTGGTGGGAGGCTCTCACAGAAGTACCTCAACTTCATTGGCACCGAGAACCCATACTGTGTCATTTCAACAGGAGACACCGAAGGAGAAGAGTGAGGGAGTTCGCCTCGAGACCAACTTCAAGTGCCTCACAGAGGCAAAGGTGCAGGATAAGAGAGGTATGTGCTTTCACTGTGATGAGAATTATGCACCAGACCATCAATGCAATGATCGCACACTCTAGGTCCTTATATTTTGTGATGAGGAGGGGACCGACAACGAGGATCTGATGGAGGAAGCATAAGTGGTAGGGGAGCACCAACACCTGAATGTGGCAGAAGTGCCCTTTAATTCAGCGATGGAATTTACTCTAAATCATAACATGAAGGTGAATGGAAAGATCAGGGAGTTGTCGGTGGTGGTCTTGGTGGATAGTGGGGCTACGCATAACTTCTTCTCAAACCGGGTCATAGACCTGTTGGGGTTAAAGTTGGTAGATACAAGGAATTTGGAGTCATGATGGGAACAGAAAAGGTTGAGAGGGGCAGGGGGATTTGCAGGAGGCTAGTGCTAATACTCTAGAGCCTACAAATTATGAAGAATTTTCTTTTCTTGGATTTGGGAAGCACTTATGTGATCTTAGAGATGAAGTGGTTATATACCATGAGGAAAACAAAGATGGGCTGGAAATCTTTGACGATGGAGATTTAGGTGGAGGGGAAGAATGTGGTGTGACGATGAGATGTCACCTATGCAGAATCATAATTTCACTCAAAACCATGGTCAAAGCAATAAAGGGGGCAGGGATGGAAAACTTGGTGGAGTTACAAAAAGAGGAGGTTCCAGAGATAATCCAGCCACTCTTGCAATAATTCAGTAAGGTGTTCCCGCTGCCCTAAGGCCTACCTCCCCTAAGGGAGCATGAGCATGCCATCAACTTAAAAGAACAGGTATCCACTATCAGTGTTCGATCCTATTAGTACCCACATATTTAGAATGATGAAATTGAGAGGCTAATCAAGGAGATGTTTGAATGGCCTTTACTTAAAATCCTGAAGGGGTTGAGGGGGCTTTTGGGACTCACAGAGTACTACATGAAGTTTGTGAAAGGATACAACTCTATACTCTATAGCATGGAAATTAACAGAGCAATTGAAAAATGATATTTTCAAATGGGGGGAGGCAACCACCCAAGCGTTTGAGCAGCTAAAGAAAGTCATGTCTATTGTTTCAGTGTTAGCACTACCAAATTTTAGCCAATCATTTATAGTGGAGACTGATGCAGCAGGCTATGAATTGGAGGTAAGGGTGTAAGTGAGCAGAGCCGGCTCGCGAGCCGGCTCGAGCACGACACATTTATGGGCTCACGAGCCGAGCTTATCGAGCTCATGAGTCGAGCTCGAGTTTGAGCTCATTTAGTAAACAAGCTTGTGTTCGAGCTTCGAATAAATATTAATATTTTAAAAATAATTTTATTTTATTTATTAAATTAAAATATTAAAAATTTAATAAAAACCACCTAAGTTTTATTTAAATGTTAAACATTTCATATTTTTTTCTAAAATTTAACTAAGTTTTAAAAATCACATCTAAGTTTTAAAAATCACGCCTAATTTTTAAAAATCTCGCCTAAATATAAAAATTTTCATCCATCGCGAGCTCGAGCACTTTTACAGTGAGATGAGCTCGAGTCCGAGCTCGCTTTCCAACTAACGAGCCAAGCTCGATAAGGGCCTAAACTCAACTCGACTTGACTCGTTTACACCCCTAATTGGAGGCACTTCTCATGCAAAGCCAGAGACCCATAGCTTATTTCAATCAGGTGTTGACTGTTAGGGTCCGACTGAAGTCGATATATGAAAGGGAGCAAATGGCAATAGTGTTAGCAATACATAAGTAGCGTCCTTACCTTTTGGGGTGACACTTCATAGTCAAGAGTCAAGACCGACCAGAGGAGTTTGATGTTCCTGCTAAAACAAAGGATGGTGACGGAAGAGCATCAACAATGGCTTTCCAAGTTGTTGTGTTATGACTTTGAGATCATGTACAAGCTTGGGCTAAAAAAATAAAGCTGCATAGGAGCCATAAGAGATGAGCAGGAGGCAATTTCATCCCTAAACCTTGAGGACACAGTGTTTTATTTTTTTTTTTTTTGAGGGAGTATTGTTAGGGCAGGAGGGGGCTGGCAGGAATCAAGAAGGGAGCCAAGGGGAGGGTTTGGCCAGCCTTGTATGGCGCAAGAGAGCTGTCATACATTACGGAAGGAGGATAAATCAAGGGGAGCTGTTTAGGAATGTTTCCTAATTATATTTATTGCGTCTAGGAATATTTTAATTGTTTAGGAAGAATTCCTAAATTATGTTTATGTTGATTATAAAGGTTCTATTTGTGTTATTGTGCCCTAAGACTATTTAAGAGAGTTTTGTCTAGGGTTAGGGCATGAGATAATTTGTGTTTGATGTAGTTTTATTTTAGAGAGCTTCCTAGTGACATCTAGGTTTCATGGGAGAGCTGATCTACGAATAGTAGATAAATTGCATATTTCTTACTTGTTAAAAAGATAATCAAAATTCAGCCCTGATCTTTGGATTCCTACATTTTTCTTATTGCCTACTTGTTGTTTTTACTTCCAAGACGCATCATATGGCTATAAGTTATATGAAATAATATTGCATTGATGATGGCATTGTTTTCATTGATTATATTATTGCCTTATGTCTTGCAGTTTAATTTTCAATAGCTTAACCGCCAAGTCACTTACTAGATTTATTTCTTGCAAAATCATGCTAATTAAATTTTATAGTTTTCAGGTTATCATTTGAGCACATTAGAGGAGAGAGTTTAAAGATATGTGTTGCATGCACCCTAGGAGGGTGATCAAGGTTGTAAGTTACTTAATTGATAAATTACCAGCTTCTATATTTCTTCTTAGAAGAACTTGTGATATGGTTATATTTCAACTCAAATAGCATTACATAAACTATTTAGATGATATAAATTTAGTTGCTTTGGTCATGCCATTTGTTGATAGATATTGCTATGGATATCTTCATGATTGTTTGATGAACTCTAAATTTACCAACTCACCCCATCCTTTCATGTTCTTCCAGACCATATGAACAGGCCATTACAATAGCTATATGTCCAAAGAAATATATATATAAGAACAAAATGGTAAAAGTAATACCTGCAACTGCACCAATAAAAGCGCTACAACTTGAATCCTCCATCATCAAATTTAGTCGAGTTCCATTAAGAACATTCTCGTTTGCATTAACATCCTGAACAGCAGCTTCAATTGCAGCCTTTGCAACTCTACCTATGGCCGAATCGTAAGTTAACACAGCACCAATGTTCACAACAGCAGGCCTTTCGCCATTGATAACTCCGTGTAAAACAAACACAATAAGCATCAACAGAGCATTCATAATAGGAACCATGACAGAAATACTAGCAGTTGCCTTGAAAAATTGCTCCGAAAACACAACTCACGTAATGAATGACGATTATAACCAATCCATCACATCTACAGACGAATATTTATCACCTTAATGCTATTAAAATGCCAGAAACCAACATAGTCCCTCAATCCAGTAAACCCTAGTCAATAAAATTTCTGCGGGCAGAGAACTAGCAAATGAAACCAGTTAATTAGCAAGAAAATGTAATCGTGTGGTTTCCAGAGATTGTAATGAAACTCGGATACCCGACAAAATAGACGAACTATCAGGAGGTGATCTCAAGCTCATAGGAAGGTAAAGTTTCCGCCTTTTAGCATGAATTACTGAAGAGAAGCTCCCTCGGATTGGCCTTCGCTTTAGAGCGAATTCGAACCAGTGAGTTGAGGAATCAAAGCAAGAAAGGGCAAGGGAATAGTAATGCATTATGGAAAAATGACAGATTCTAAAATTAAAAAAATATTCAAAACGGTGGATGGTTAGTGCCTGGTGAAGGAGAGAGGAAGCAAAGCATCACGTTTAACATGTAATTTGTGCTTTAAGCCTTTAACTTTTTTTTTTTCATTTTTCATGAAAATAAAATTTTCTTGCTGTAGGGGATGCATGGGAAGCTTTTTTATTTATTCTACCAGTTACTTGTCAATATCATCGAATTTAATTTTGATTAATGAATATTATTACCTAATCTTTAATAGAAATTTTGCTTTATATGTTACTGGATGTGTATTGGCGTCGCGGTGTTAGTTATCAGCATTGCGAAACTTACCAAAGTTTCATCATTGAAGTTATGATCATACAATATTCTTTTGACTTGGCATAACCACACTTTTTGACTTGAATGGTTGGGCATTGCATTCGCTCAAACAATCAACGCCGTGATGCTACTTAACCAAGCATGTCGTGGTTATAAATATGCATTTTCGGAAGTTTGGTGTTGCAATGCTTGTTTCCAAAATCGTAGTGCTTAGGAGAGTACCATTGCGGCATTAAAACACTTAGCGCAGCGGCACTCAATTAAATTTATGCTCATTTCTTATTTACTAAATTTAGATCATAACTTTAATTATCAAAATAAAATAAAATGCAAAACGTATTAAGAACAACAACACATGCAATATAACTTATGTAAATTCAAACAAATAATATTTCACACTAAACCTAAATCTGGGTTGCCTCCCATACAACGCTAAGTTTATTATCTTCAGTTAAATTTGCTTAGATTTATCTATTTGTCTAGGATACAATGTTGTAATTTTACAAATAAATTTCACGATAATTTTTTTTCTTTTTCTTTTTTTCTTTAGGTTAAACTCAGTACTGCTAAGTAATGATCCAAGAGGTTTACTACTAACTGAAATTATAAGCTTACTTAATTAGATTTTCAAAATTTTAATAAAAGCAACTTGATTTTGCAATTGAACCCTTAACTGCATCACTAAATCTTTTAATGATAATTATCTTCTTTCAAACTGATTAATTTGATTAAATCTTGGAATAAATACAGATCTGGGATTAACAAAAGGTTGTTGAAGATCGTTCTACTTTACTCTTTAATTATTTTGACTAGAATACTATTAATTGTTACCAGCGATATTATTTTACCAATTAGAATGGAGATGATTCCTCAAACTTGGATTATATGTATTCGAGTAAGGAGTATTTTGTCTCCCAATAAAATTAATATTTTTAATCCCTTCCACATTATTATTTTCAATTAAATTTTAATCCTCCAATTGCATAGTTGATTTAGCTCCTAATTCATAATTCACTATTATTGTGTTCAACTTCTTAGAAATTGTTGTAACTTTTGCAGTCAACATTAATAAAGCATCGAATTAATAAATTCTTACTGCTCTTACAATTTATCCTATCTGCAAATCATTGAAAATTATTTGAAGTCATTTTCTCTATAAATTTATATTTTTCTTCAAATGGCTTACACATTAAGAATCCTCCAGCTACAACATATATGATTGCTCTAATAGATCCTACTAATCCATTATAAAATATTTAAATAACATACCAATCAAGCAAAGTATGGTGAGGGCATTACCTGATCGAGCATTTTCTTAAATCTCCCCTAACTCTCATAAATTGAGTATCCTTCAAGCTGAGTAAAAGAAGTGATATCATTTACAAATTTGGTAGTTATAAATGTGAGAAATATTTAGCAAGAAACTAATGATTCAACTCATTCCAAGTGGTTATAGAGCTTGGGAGTAGAGAATTTAATCACATCTTAGCTTTAATCTCATAGAGAAAATGTGAACAATCTAAGTATAATAGCATCATCACTAACACCATTGTACTTAAAATATTACATAAATTTATAGAGCTAGAGGTAGCTTCCGACCATTTGTTGCCACCATTTCGTCCAAGGCTAATGTTCACGAGGGTTCTAAATTTTTTTTAGGATTGAAGGAAGATCATTGTGCTGGAGTTTTGCCTGCAACCTCGTTTCATGGAAACCATAAAAGATTTTTTAGAGAAGGTCCTTTAGTTATAAAGAAGGTATCAGATTTGTGTGTTAAACATAATTTGCCTATGATTGGTAAAGGAAAAGATGCTTTGCTTGATGATACTGTTAAAAGTCCTCGCTCTTCTGAAGTTTAAAAAAAAATGGAGGTTCAATGGGATCTAATGATGCAGAAGTTTCTTCTTTGTCGGAATTAAAAAATTTTGGGAATATATTTGGGGATTTAAAACCTTCAAATTAAGTTAATAATCATATTGATTATGTTAATAAAGTTGATGGATTAAATTCAAATGGTATTGACTTTGTTAATTCTAGGATAGTCACTTCGGATGATTGTAGAAATGCCAAAGAAAATGATAAAAATTTAGTCGATTGTGCTATGGAGAAGGATGGTTCTGGTGAAACCAATTTAAAAACTACTAAAGTGTGTTAGAAGGTTTATTTCCCTGGTTCTGGTTCAGAAGAAAAGAATGATATTGTAAGAGCTTGGAATAAACACCCTCGTATCAAAAGTTACCATCAGTTATTGATTCATAGGTGATAGATGCTAGTACTTCTGTTAAACTTTATGTGGAAAGTGAATTGGCAAATACTCATAGACTTCAAAAAGTGTTGGTAATCAAAGCGTTTTTTAAAAATATACCATTCAATATTATTTGTGAGGAATTAAGAAGGCACTGATCTCATTTTGGTTAGTTTCATATAACCACTATAGGTTTTGAATGGATCATTTGTTCTTTAATCGTTGAAGGGGCTGTTTTTTTCCTATTTGGATAAGAACGCTTCATCTACCATTGCATTATTAGGATGAAATCAATGTTACAGTGATTGCATCTAAGGTGGGTGTTTATTTGATGATTGATGGTAACATGTTCCAATGGGGGAGAAGAGAATATGCCAGAGTTTGTGCGTGGATTCTGTTAGATAAACAACTTGCTTTAGGTACTTGGGTTGAAGGTTCGTCATCAGGGAAATTATTTTAGAAATCTGAATATGAAAAAATATAAACTTTTTGATTCAATTGTGGCAGAATTGGACATAAGAATAATGAATATTTGGTGAACTTTTCAAATAGTAAAAGAAAGAATAAATTCAAATATTCTTCATTTAAACCTTCTAAAGGCAGCGTTTAAGAAAATTATTCTATTGGTATTAGTTATAAAAAGTATGTTGGCGGAGAAGTTAATTCCAGCAAATCGCATATTTTTGTTTAGTATTTATTGGTTAGATCCTTGAATGACCTATTGAAGATGCTGATGTGAAGTCCAATTATAAAAAACATTGCTCTCATCAAAACTAATATGGTAAAGGATACTCTGATTAATCAACATTCATATTTGACAGTTGAAGTTGAAAATCTTGTATCATTCAAAAATTGGATAATCAGCATAATACTTCATTGAAAGTGGAATTGGGTATGAATATTAATCATATTACATATTTAATTCCTATTATTGATAATAAGTTTGATGCATTAAATGGAATTATTGATGAGGAAGATGTTGTTGAGGAGCCTCATAAAGATAATTATGTTTTGGGACAAATATTTGATGTTTCTCCTATTATTGTGAATAATTCCTTAATTCATGCTTGTGATCATAGTATGATTGTTGCAAATTAAGATATTGTTAAACAAATATTGAGTAATGAGTTTAGGGTTTTAGAGTCTGTTAAAATCCTCCCTCAAAAAAAAAAAAAAATCATTTTTTGAATAAAGGAAGGAGTGGTAATCTTTTTCCTCCAAATTAACCATGTCTTCAATTGCGTTTTGGAATTGTATAGGGGCCTAAAAAAGGAGGTACCTAATTGCTTAAAAGAATTTGTGAAGGAGTATTATGTGTTTTTTTTTTAATTTTTGTATTAGTAGAAACTAAATTATCTTCTATTAATAGAATGAATTTAACTAAATTCATTGGTGTGGATTGGGATTTATTTATGTTTTCTTCCGATGGTTTGTCAGGAGGTATACTGGTTCTTTGGATAATTAATATTGCATCTTTATCCTTGGTTGAATCTTTTTCACAGTTTGTTATCGAGGGAGCTTAATATTTTTAATAAAGGAATTTGATTGATTTATATCATTTTTTGTAGTTATAATATTTATAATAAAAGGAATTTCTGGAATAAACTAGATTTGTATTTTTCTAAAGATATTTCATCAGTAGTATGAGGAGATTTCAATTGTTTATTATCTTAAGATGATAAGAGAGATGAGGAAGAAAATGTTTTTTCTCAAGGTCTACAGGAAATGAAGATGCTTGTGTCTAATAATGATTATCATGAAGTTGGTTTTGTGGGTCCAAAATTCACATGGTGCAATAATAAGGATGGGGGAGCTCGTATTTTTTAGATATTAAATAGATGTTTGTTAAATTATATTGCTATTAATGTTGTTCAAATTGCACTCTTAAGGCATTTTCCTATAGTTGTTTCATATCACTATCTAATTGCGTTGGATATTATGCATTCTAAATTCCACTAGAAAAAATATTATCATATTTGAAGATGCATTGGCTTCTTTTCAAGCTTCTTCTCCACTTGTGTTGAAATCTTGGAAAAAATGTGGTTAGTGTTGATGCTCTAATTCTCAACTTAAATTTTAAAATGGCTTTGAAAGCTTTATTTTTTTGGAGTAAATCAAAACTCATGGATCTTTAATTTGAAGTTGAAGGAATGTCTTAAAAATGAAAATTTGGAATTACAAATGGAGGAATATTCTTGTAATGATTTATCAAAAGATAAATTGTTTTAACTTAGAGCGAAGGTGAACGAGTTGAATTTTATTTAGTTCGGTTGAACACTTGGTGGAGACAAATGGCTAAAGTTAAATGGATGAAAGAGGAAGATACTAATTCTAAGTTTTTTCTTGCCTTTGCTAGAGCCAGTAGAAATGAAAATTGGATCAATCATATTAAAGATTGTAAAGATACAATATTTGAAAATCAAAATGAGATTGAAGGGGTTTTATTTAATCTCTTTAAGGATAAATAAAGAAATAGGGATTGTACCCTTCATGGATGGCCGTCTCCCTTAAATGTGATTGAGAATGATAATAGATCATTATTGGAAGTAAACTTTTTAAAGGATGAATTTGTCCAAGTGGTTAAGAATTTGGGAAAATTCAAATCACCTGGAATTGATGGTAACTTATTCATTTATTAAAGCTTATTGGAGCATTTTCTTATGAAGATGTTTGGAAGGCTACTAATATTTTTTTTCTCTACTAGAAAAATTGTGCAAAGATTGGTCTAATTGTCCTTATTCCTAAGGTAAAAAAATCATTTGCTTCCTTATAATTACAGACCCATTGATCTTTGTATGACTATATACAAGATTGTGGCTAAAATGTTATTGAATATAATGTCATTTATTTTTCCTAAAATTATCACTGAAGATCAAGCTGCACTTATCAAAAGTCATTCTTTATCAGATCATATTTTACTTGCTTAGGAAGTGTTCCATAAATTCAAATTTTCTAAATCTAAAGAAGGCTTCTTAGCTGTCAAAATTAATATGAAACAAGCTAATGTTAGTATGTATTGGTCTAACTTAAGTCAAGTCTTGGAGTATCTCAAATTTCCAATAGGATTTTCTAATCTTATAATGGTGTGTGTGGTGAATCCTAGGTTCTCTATCATGGTTAATGGTATTAATTCTAATTGGATTGAAGCTAGGAGTGTATTTAGACAACGCTGCCCTTTGTCTTCTTATTTATTTATTTTGTGCTCTCAACTTTTATCAAATACTTTCTTTTAAAGAGGTGGTGATCTTGGAATAAAAATTGCTCTTCATGCACAAAATGTGATATCTCATTTGCTATAAGCATATGACATTATGTTATTCTTTGAAGCTAATAAAAGAAGTATAAAGATAGTGAAGAATATTATTAAAGATCATTGTAGTTGGTATGTGCAAAACTAAATATGGATAAATCCATTATTCTATTTAGCTAGTCAGTTAAGAAGAAGAGAAAAAAATTTTCATGGCTCTTGGGATTCAATTATGAATCTTGGTGTGAAGATTGCTTTGAGAATGTTAATCGTTTCAAAATTTCAAAATATGATGGAGAAGGCATTGAATAAAATGAATATGTGGGGGAAAATAATTTATGTCTGCGACCGGGAGATTTGTGCTTATCAAAGCATATTTTTTGTCTCTTCCTATTTTTCTATGTACTAATTCATTAGTTCCAATGGGGCTACTAAATGATTTTGACAACATGTGCATGAACTTTATTTGACACAAGCAAGATGGGAAATAAGGTATGCATTATGTATCATGGGAGGTTTTTTGCAAAGAAAGGAATATAGGAGGTCGTGGAATTCATTCAGCTGTCTCTTCAATTGGTCCTTCACGTGAAAGTTTTGCATAGAATTTTATTAATAAACCATATTCTCTACTCAATAAAAACCTAATTGCAAAATATGATAATTATATTTGGAATTCTAATATGAAGAAATGATGTCCTTCTACGTGGAACATTATTATACACGGTGCAAAGTTTCTTGAACAATTATAAGGTGGAAGTTGCTACAAGTATATCTATTAAATCTTTAAAAATGTTTGGATTCTTGATAGAAAGATTCATCAATGACCTAATTTGTTATTGAAATTGAAGATATTGATATCACGATAGATAATCTAATTTCGAACGGTCATTAGAATATCATAGAGCTGAATAAACTATTTGGTGAAGAATTGGTCAAGCTGATACAACATTGAAATTTTCTGCTTTATCATAGATTAAATGGAGCTCAAATCGAAGATATTTGATAAATCTATAGTTGCATTGGCTTTTCAATCCACATTGGAAGGAACAATTATTACGTCCTCCGACCGGACGTAGAGGAACGTTCCGGTTGGAGGCCAAATCACCCAAAAAATGAGAAATACCGAGCAATACCAAACAATAACGAGGAATACCATCACGTGAAGACCCAATACGGTATACCGAGAATACCGAGTTATACAAAAGTTGTACCGTATTTTTACTAAAAAAACTCGTACAACTCGTATTGTCGTATTGTATAGCTCGGTATAACTCGGTATTGGTTCACAGAGCGGCATTCCTCGTTATTATCAAATAATACCTAGCAATACCGAGTTTTTTCGCAGGATTTTGCCTCCGACCGGACTTCCTCTACGTCCTTACACCGGACCTAATAAAAGTTCCATTGGAAGAGGAGGTGGAAGACTACTCATGGAATTGGATGAAGAAAATCAAGTTGAAGCTAAAGGTGGAACTTTTATGGTGGATATTATTAAAAGGTGCAATTCCAACTAATGATTTACTTATATATAGAAGATTATATGATAATAATTTATGTCTAAGAGGGTGCCATTCATTGGAAACATCGGAGCATGAGCAGATGAATGAAGGTATTTGATAATCTTAAATATTGGGGATTTAGAATTCCAAATTTTAGTTCTCTCTATGATTGCTGCAAGTCTTTAGAAAGATGGCAAATTTAATTTGTGGGATTGAAAATATGTACTATATAGAGTTGTACTTATATTTGAAAAGTAGGAATCAAGTCATTCGGGTATAGCAGGTAATGTTATTAGTTATGTTATTTCTTGTCACATTAATTCTATTTGGGATAATTGGGCTGTTAATCAGCCTTCATTGTTGTTTAAAATTTTTGGACACTCCCTCCTCTCGGATGGATTAAAATCAACATTGATGTTTCTTTATTGAGATCGAACAAAGCATGAATTGGAGGTATTTTTAGAATTATAAAGGCAGATTCTTGTTGGCATTTGGGTTTTCTTGCATACATTGAGACATTGCTCAGTTGGAATTATTGGCAATCAGTTCTTTGAAGAAAGTGATGCAAAAGTGGGTGTATGAAGCTAAAGGAAATATAATTGAAAGCAATAATTATAATATTATCAAGCTTCTTAAATGTTCCGTTTAAAAAGGCAAATTGGCAATAGATAATTATTGGAGAAAGATTTATTTTTTTAAAAGGAGTTTAATAAATTCTTACTCCATTTTACAAATATGAATTGTAATAAGTCAGTCGATTTGAGTGCTAAACTTGCTTTTTTTAGTGAATTTTTTTTATGATATTAGTTATAATATTATTCCTCCTTTTATTTCATTGTTAAAGGAGGAATGTGGTAGATTTTATTCATTTTAGTAGTTTGCATTAGGTTCTCTTTATTAATGCAATTTGCATGTTTATAAAAAAAGTATACAACTCAGCTAATTTAACTAGTTAGTGTAAAAAATAATATAAGAGAGGGCCTTAATGAACTAAAGTACAAGCAATATAATATCTTATGTTATGAAGCTAATTGTTGAAAAGACATTACTATTTTTGGGTTGATGTGACCAATTATTGTCACAAATTAAATTCAAACAACAACTACATGATATTATGTGATTTCTTAAAATGTTGTGTAAGCCTTAAGTGTTGACCCGTGTAAATTGGTATGGGTTGCATGCTAGGTCGACAGGTGTTTTTACTGGCCTAAGAACAATGCTTCCTCGTTACAAAAAAAAAAAGTGTAAGGAATCTATGCCATTAATACTCCTCACCACTTCTCCCCCTAAATTTGTATCATATTTAATTATATAAAACACTATTGTATTGAAACTTAATTCAAAATAAATTGTTCTTCTTAATTTGACTAATGAGAACACCAAAATTAAGTTATATAATAAATGATCATGAGAATATAATGTTACATACATAATCAAATAAATTTACCCAATTAGTTGCTTTCACTCGACCAACTATAATTTATGAAATAACATAAATTTATTTTATTTATAAGCAAAATCATTAATGTATTTCAAATCATAAATTAATAACATAAATATTATTTAAAAATATAAAATATTCACCAGAGCTCTTTTAATATTTATTTATTGCTCAATTTGAATCTTCACTCCATATTGTAGAGCATTTAATATATATTATATATATATATATTTATATATATATATATATATATATATATATATATATATTATATAATATATTATATTGTAGAGCATTTAATGCTTTATCTTATATTCTTATATGTATTTTTATCTATTTTTCAACCATTTTTTAATAATTTTTTGAAGTTCTATATTCTGAGTTATAAAAAAAGTTAAATTAATAAATTTAACTATAAATATAATATAATATAATATAATATATTTTTTAAATTTTGCTTTTATAAAAACATAATTTCATAGATTTTTTATCACATAAAGTGTTATATGAATTTAATTATTACGATCATGTTGGCATACATACATACATACATACATATGTAGTTTTCATTGAATATTTGTAAGATTTTATGTATTTTGGTGAATATATATATATACTCTAGTAGAAAATATGGTATAACAATAAAATATTCAAAATAATATTTATTCGACAAGTTTTAGAGTAGGGGTGTCAATTCGGGTCAACCCGTCGGGTTCGGGTCGAACCCGACCCGACCCGGATCTAAACGGGTCAACCCGAACCCGACCCGTTTTTGCAAACGGGTCGGACATTTCAACCGGACCCGACCCGGGGGTTGACCCGACCCGACCCGGACCCGATAGTGTCGCGGCAGCGGCAGCTGGATTGCGCGGCAGCGGCAGCGGCAACGCGGCGAAGTCGGCAGCGAGCGCGGGCGAAACGCGGCAACGCGAAGCGAAACGCAGGCAGCGGCTGCGGCGGCAAAGCGCGGCACGCGGCATGCGAAGCGGCACGCGGGCGGCAAGCGCGGCACGCGGCAGGCGAAGCGCGGCACGCGGCAGCGATGGGCACGGGGCAGCTCGGGCTGGGGCAGGGCAGCGGGGTGGGGAGCGGGCAGCTCGGGCGGGGAAATAAGGAAATTTCAAAATTTTTTTAAAATTAAACGGGTTGTCGGGTTGACCCGGCAACCCGCCGGGTCAACCCGACCCGACCCGTTTAATCAAACGGGTCAAATCTACGAAACCGAACCCGACCTTATTAAACGGGTCGGGTTCAACCCGGATTTTCCGGGTCGGGTCCGGGTCGGGTTTTCGGGTCGGGTCAAAAGTTGACACCCCTATTTTAGAGAACTTTTGAAATTGGCTTCACATGCTTACATATAAAATGAATCAAGCGATGTAGGATTCGTTTGGGACGACAATCTTACTATTTCTTAAAATAATTTTTTAGCACAAATAATACAAAACTCAAAATTTTTATACTAAAAACCTGTTTTAAGAAGTTTTACGAAAGTTATCGCAAACTAAACCTTAATTAGATTGATGAAAGAGGGAAACAACCGATCAAATTATGGGAGTTTACACAATTGACCAGACTAATTCTTCATCTGCTAAATAACTTTGGGAGTGGTTGCTATTTGTTATATGTATGGCCAAAATAGATTGCGAGAAGGGTGACATCATACTCTCATAGTCTCCAAAAAAATGGCGAAATTATTACGTGCGATCACTAGAAGCAGTCCAGAGGCTAATCAGGATGCGCCACATCACCAATTTGCTGCGTATCATTAATGTATACAATTGTGTATCAGGTAACGTGGCCCGTCCTGATTGGCATTAGGACGGTTCACAGATCGCATATAATAATCTCCCAAAATGAATTAGTTTGTTGAACTCATTGAGCTGCAATTTATGCTAAAATAATTCAACATATATAATTATTTTATTATTTTTTATAATAAATTTTTAGTACAAAATAGAGTTAAAACTGTTTAAAACGAAACTGAAGTCTAATTAATTTATGAATATAAAATGTAATTCATATATGTTAAATAATATGGCTAATGAATACGGTAAAATAAAGCGCTTTTCCAAAATCTCAAGTGGTTTACCAAAGGACGGACATATGGCGCGAGTTGAAATCAATTTAATTAGCCCAAACAAATTTTCCCGCCCTCCGGCAGCGTCCGAAAATTCAAAGTTTTTGTTTTTATTTTTATTTTCTACGAGAATCCGTCGCATAAAGATAGATACTCAACTCCAGCTCAAACGACAAAACCCTAGCCCCTGCTTTGCCTCACCAGCTTGCCCGATTCTCCTGGCAAGCTATCCTCACCTTCCATGGCTAGGGCCACGCCACATCGCTGCACTCGTCAGCGGAAAAATGTCGTTGATGAGCAGCAGGCAGTCGAATCATCGTCCTCCTCCTCTGCATTGCCAACCTCCCGGAGGAAGAGGCAGTCGCCGGCGCCGGAGAAGGAGAATGGTTTCTGCGACGAGGTTCCGGAGAGCACTACATGTGAAGATCATGTGACATCCCGGAAAAAGATAAAGAGGTCCGCTCCAAGCAGATCAAAATTTGCTGGGAAAGGAGTGAAAGAAGAGAAAGATCCGGAGGTGTGTGAAAAATCAGTGTCGAGTTCCTCGAAAAAGAAGAAAGAAGCTTCTGCTAAGAAACCTTTGAATATACCTCATAATAATCAGGAACAGGACGGGATGAACGAATTAAAAGATCTAGAAGAATGCGAAGAACCAGTGGCGAGCTCCTCTAAGAAGAAAACAAGGGCTTCTACTAAGCAAAATGTAAAAGTTGAACGCGAGGACCCGGGACAAGAAGAGATGAAGGAAATGATAGATCTAGGGGCATGTGAAGAGCCAGTATCGAGCTCTTCTAATAAGAAGAAAAGAACTTCTACCGAGCTCCCAGGAAAGGAAGAACACAAGGATTCGAAACATGATGTGCTGAAAGAAGAGGAAAATCCAGAGGCGTGTGTAGAACCAATGGAGAGTTCTTCTAAGAAAATTAAAGGGGCTTCTCCTAAGCAGTTTGTGGTGATTGATGATGACGAGGAGTCAGTTTGCTACTTCATTGGAGATCCAGTTCCTCTTGATAAAGCTCAAAGTAGATGGCCAGAAAGATACACGAAAAAGGTAAGTAATCTTACCCATGAAATGCGGAAATGACATTTTTAAATGAAATCAACAGTAATGATTTTGCTTATTTGCTAAAATGCGGACAATCTGTATTTATCCGATGGTGCTTACGTTAGTAAATGAAAGTATTTTATGAGACGAAACAAATTCAGAAGGTGAGGATAGGATCAGATGAAAAATACAAACAATTGATTATTTGTGCAGAATATGTAAGTAAAGGAGTATTGCATCTATTCTAATTTTTTTTATTTTTTATTTTTGTTATAGACTAATATGAGGAAGTCTATATCTTCGTCGGTCTCCAAAAAGTAAGCTTCCTAACAATATCATGTTGATCCATTATTCTATTTTCTAATGTATTGAATTATTCCATGCATATTTTTTCTATTTGTAACCTGCGATGGTTGCAAAGCTCACATTTTTAAACTTTTGTCATTATTACCCTTACTCTCAACCATTAACATTGTCTGTCGTGACAGTGGAGATGAAGACGAGCCCGTCAAAGCAAAATGTCACTATTACCAGGCGATGGTTGATGGGATTACTTATAGCCTCAATGATCATGCACATGTTAAGGTAAAACTATATCATAATGCAATTACTGTACTTTATTTTTTTAGGGCATCTCCAACTTAAAAACTCAATTTTCACACCAAAATGTATTAATACACCAAAATGCATTAACTTGTCTCCAACCTAACTCTATTTTCTAACACAAAAAAGAATATTCCTTCCCATACTTCATTTTTGAATAAAAAAAAACAAATGGCGGGTAAACATCGCGACACCAATATTGATGTTACACTGTGCACCCGCAGTCAAGTAGTGGCAAAAATGCGGCTTGGATGGAGCGATCAAGAAACGCCATACGTTTGTATGACATTCCATTGGAGATGCCCTATGCCCTTATATTCAATGTTGAACTTGTACACATACTAATGCATTTGTATTTAATGATAAATATGTTAATAACATGTCCATAAAATATCCAAAAAAATATTATTTTGTTTTAGGCTGGCGATGGTGAACCAAACTTTGTTGGAAGGATTATTGAATTTTTTGAAACTATTGATGGAAACCTTTATTTCAGAGCTCAATGGTTCTACAAAGCTGTAGATACTGTAAGTTGTTTATAAAATCTGTGTTTTTTTATGGATTGGTGAACAGTGATAGTTAATTCTTATTATGTGTTTGTTTTATGCAGGTAATAAGTTATCATTCAAAAGATCATGATGAAAGAAGAGTCTTTTTGTCTGAAGACCAAAATGATAATGATTTAAATTGTATTGTTGCAAAGATTACTATTGCTCGGATAACTTCCAATGTAAGGAATTAATACTTTTCATGAAAACAATATTTACATGATTTTGCATTTAGTTATTATATTTTTTATTTACTTTTATTTATTTATTGGTACATCTTTTTGCTAGATTTGTATGACTACTAAAGCAGATGAAATTCCAGAGTGTGATTATTATTATGATATGTCTTATTCAACTGCCTATTCCACTTTTGCTAATATATCGAAAGGTACCTATGGACCTTCTTTGATTCATGCTTTCCAATATTCAACTTCCATTTTTTGGTTTGTAAATTTAAAGTTTGTAAGTTTTGATTAGTTGCCACCTTTGTATTCATAGACGATAGGAGTGATGTAAGCTCCTTGTCAACTACATTGAGTAATGAGATTGGCGAACGTAAAGCACCAGCAATGAATGCTACATTGCTTGATTTGTACTCTGGTTGTGGTGCAATGTCCACTGGCTTGTGTCAAGGTGCCCATCTCGTAGGGCTTAATCTTCTCACTGTAAGCTACAATCATTAACTTATTTTGAAAAAAATTTCCAATGTTTTATATTTGTTTATTTGCTGACTTTTCCCTGGTTATTGCCTATCAAAGACATGGGCAGTAGATTTGAATTCCTTTGCATGTCAAAGCCTACGCTTGAACCATCCTAAAACCAAGGTATAAATTGAATCTTTATGTTTCTTTTTTTGTAATTTTTTATTTTCTTGATTTACATTTAATATTATTGTAGTAATTTTTGTATATTCATTCTTGCTTTGAAGAACTCTTAGTCATTATGCGTTTTTTTTAATGGTTTAATTGTTAAATTGCTGATTAAATTTGCAGAGGCCATACTTTTCTCATAATGATGTTCCTTTGATATCACTTCATATTTCATAAAGTGTTGATTATTCTTCTTTATCCACAATCAGTGTCGCATCTACTGTATTGAGTACCCTGATATGTCTAGATAAGTGGCTTGGTCGTGATCTTTTAGAATGCTATGATAAATTATGTCACAAGCCTTCTCGTGGTTGCACGCAAATGTTTAGAAAATTGGCTAGATATTTGATTATCAAGAATGCAGAAAAAAATAATAAAGTAAAATCACATAAAATTTCGATAGTAAACTTCTTGCTAAATGAATTCAAGTGCATTAACATACGCCAACCAAAACTTCAGGGTATAGGGTAATTAAATAGTTGAGTATGGACATTTTGTGGTGCATACATGTTGGATATAAAACAGAGAATATTCATAATTATATGTTATAAATACTTAAATAGATATATCTATAATAAAATATTTTATAAATACGACCTTTTCTAATATTATTATTATTTCTATATATTTCATACTTCAACATTTACCCTTAAATTTGAGCATATTTATTTATTAACTCTTTCCTGTCATATTAATGCTAAAATGATAGATGATTTAGATCTTTTGTAAAGAAAGTTGCTTATTTTGAATTGAAAACTAGGGAGAGTTGTAACCTTCATAGAAAGCACATTTTACGTGCAATGCCAATCATAGACATCATGTTTACTTTCCGGAAAATTAGATTGTTGGTAGCACTGGTGGTGCCATGAGTGTTATAATGTAGTGCCATAGGTTAGAATTGGGAAATCAAATTATCCTGAAAGAGTTTATGCCCTCATCATTTTATCTGCAAGTGGTCTTTAGCTTTGTATTCAACCTTTGCTTTGGATTTTGCCACATTAGAATGGTTTTACTTCTTACTTTTTTAGGTGACTAGGTTATCTTTGTAAAAAAAGATAGTATTTTAAGGACTTGTTTTCATTTGAGGTAGCATAATCAACATTTTAGAATGTTCAATATTTATTCTCTTAATTTTTTGCATTTATGAATTATTTTTCTAGGAGAATTTTTGATTTACTAAGAAATTTGTAGAACAACCTTTTGATGCTTTTTTTGAATGTTGCATGTGTTAGCTAACAGTTCTAATGATGAATGAGATGCATATTTAATAATAATAAGTTAAATAAGTTTTTTATTTGACCATTGATATTGTGATGTATCATTAAGTACTTAGGAGATGTGGTCTAACTCAACTTAGTGGTTTCAACTTCTTGTTAGCAAGAACTAAAAAAGTCAATTTGCATATTGCCTTGATATATCAATATTTTAAACTATGTTTGTAGATTTTGTGTAAGATTTTGGATAGTTTTCTGAACTAGTATAAGCCAGTCTAAACTAGAGCAACATGCATAGATGATTTTTCATATGAATGGCTTCATTTATAGGCCTCATATGAACACATTACTTGGATCTATTGTAGCAGATTTTAACCTTCATTGATGGCCATATATTAGGACGTTAAGTTTGGTAATTAGAAAGAACGTTTCAAACTAATTTATCCCATATGCCTATGTGCCATATTTATGACTTCCTATACTTCCTTTATAGACATTGGCCAAAGTTGATTGTTCAAGGGTTGAATTGTGAGTAGAGAGCTCAGCGGAATAAATAACTTTCTATAGAATGGTTAGAAATATTAATAACCATGGAGTTTGTTACTAATTTAGATTTAACTCTAAGGAAAGATGTAGAATGTTGATAAAAGTTAGGAAAAACTTTATATTTTTGTTTTTTTTTCCCGAATAGTTGGGTTATTTGTGAAGGGGTGATATTGGAGTAACTTGTCCTATTTACCTCATGGAGTGTTATAATATTTTGTAGTTTTGTGGTACATGAGATCATGAGCCGAGCCTCATCAAGCTCGAGCTCAAACTTGCGGCTTGATAAGCTCTGCTCGCAAGCTCTTTATCGAGTCGAGCTTGAGCCAACTCACGAGTCGGCTCGACTGCACCCCTAAATGAGAGGCAGAGTACTCTTTTGAAAGTAGGTGAAATGAATGGAGTCCAAAATTGTTATCTTGAAACATAATACTTGAGGCAATTGTAGATTTCAAACTTATTGAGTTTCAAGGATTGTGTTATTGAATGCTTCATATTTTAAAAATTTGATGATGTTTCTTAATATTGGACAAACTCAAGTTTTATGTTAACTTGCGCATATGTGCGGAAGTGTGAATGGACAAGATTCACAATCTAATTGACTATTATAGTTAGCTTAAAATAAGTGTCCAACTGCTATCAATTTATTAGCTCGATAATAAAAAAATCATGGTGATATAATATTAGCTTTAATCATATTAACCATGGTGCCCATACATAATAAATTAATTGGATGATGTATAGAGTTTGAAGCAATTGATGCCAAAGTGCTACAAAATTGAAGTTGATGTCTATGATAATCTTTTCTCTTAATAATCCCACTTGTTCTTTGGAAGTCCTTTTCCATGGGTTGTGAAGTCAAATAGTCTTTTCAAGTGGAAAACACAACAAATGATATTTTTTTTTCAAGAGGAATTATATATCATTTATCATTCATTAGTGGGAACTTAAAGGTGGTTAGAATGCATATGAAAAGGTTGTGAGAAATTACATGGTGATATGGATGCCAACATATATAATGTTTGTTAAAGGAAGTAAAAAATGACTATTATGGCTTCACTATCACATTATAGATTTGACTCGACACATTACAATAAATGCATTGATATATCACTTATTCCCAAAACACTAGATGGCTTGACAAGGTAAAATAGACTCAAAATACAATTAGTCACAAAGACTTGGAAACATAAAAAGTTTATAAATGAAAACTTAGAAAATATGAACGTCACAACTAGAAAAGTTGATGTCTATGATAATCCTTTCTCTTAATAATCCCGTTTGTTCTTTGGAAGTTCTTTTTCATGGGTTGTAAAGTCAAATTGTCTTTTGGAGTAGAAAACACAATAAATAATATTTTTATTCAAGAGAAGTTAGATATCATTTATCATTCATTAGTAAGAATTTAAAGGTGGTGAGAATGCATGTAAAAAGGTTGTGAGAAATTACATGGTGATATGGAGGTCAACATGTATAATGTTTGTCAAAGGAAGTAAAAATGACTATAATGCAAGGCTTTTAAATTCGGACCGGTCAATGAACCGGAAGAAGAAGAGGTTAGAGGTTTAATGGTTCGACCGGGGTCGAACCGGATGACGTAATAAATATTTATTATATTTAAATATTATAATAATGACACAAATATTTATAAGTATTATTTAAATTTAATACAATTAACATAAAAATAATGTTATCATTCAAAGTATGAGATAAAAAATTAATTAAAAAAACTATGAAACATAAAAACTTATATAATTAAGTAAATAATTATTTTAAAATCTCACATAAAAGCAAAAAAAAATTAAATCTCATAATTATAAGAATTTACACTCATAAAAATATGATAATTTTAAATTTGAATATTTTTCAAATTTTAAATTTAAATTTATATATAACCATATAATTTAATATATATTATTATTAATTTATGTTACATATTTACTATAAATTTAATTTTAACATAAGTTATAAAATTTAATATAAATTATTCTTATTTTATATTATATGATTAAATATATTTTACATGTTTATGATATTTGTATACAAAAGTTATTTTATAAATTTATATTTAAAATCATTAATAAATAAATAAAATTATTAATGATAAATTATTTTTTATTATGTATAAATAAATAAATTTTTATTGTTAACTAATAAAAATTTTCACTCACCTAAAAAATAATTAATTAAAAAATCTGTTTAAAAATAGGTTTTATACCCATTATATATGTTATGAACACATACACTCCTCATCTCTTTTTTTAGTCCCACATCTCTTAGAAACACTTTCTTGCTATTGTTTATATAGCATATTTAGATTCCTTACACAAAGAGAGCACATGGGGAGGTCATGTGAAGATGTTTCATGATGCTTTAAGGACAAAAATATGTATTATATAAAATTATTTAACTTTAATTAAATGTTTTTAATATATATTAATTTATTTATTTAAAAAAATACTTAGAATTTGTGAGATTTGAACCGACCGGTTCAAAAATAATCGGATCGGTTCACCGGTTTGCCGGTTGAACTGATGGTTCTGGCCGGTTCAGTCCGGTTCTTTGCAGAAGCGGTTATAGGGCTGAACCGGTCGAACCGGCCGGTCCGGTCCGGTCCGGTTTTCAAAACACTGCTATAATGGCTTCACTATCACAATATAGATTTGACTCGACCCATTACAATATATGCATGGATATATCGCTTTTTCCCAAAACTAGATGGCTTAACAAGGTAAAATAAACTCCAAATACGATTAGTCTCAAAGACTTGGCAACATAAAAGGTTCATAAATGAAAACATAGAAAATATGAACAACCCAACTAGAAGATATTAGCGTAAAATATTTAACTCTCAACTTATGCTAAAATTTGAAATTCAATTGCGAATTTCAAAGAGAAAAAATGCATAGGTTGTCACGTCTAGATGTTTCTTTTGACTATAAACACATATAATTTGGAGGATATTTAGGCTTTCAAATGGCTTTGATAAGTTTTTAATAATACTTCCTAGTGTTTGGTTTTAAGTCAGTTTGAATTTACATGATCTTAGTATTTTTGTGTTTGTTTGGTCAAGATGCTGTCTGTAATATCAGTTTTTGCTTCAGGTTCGTCTGGACGAAGTTGGATCGTCCGGGACGATCGGTGCAGGTTGTGTAGAGAAATCATGTTTGGCTGTATGGTTCGTCTGGACGAAATCGGGATCGTCTGGACGAAAATAAGTCAGAGAACCCTTCGCCAGGGACGATACGTAATTTTCGTCTGGACGAAATTTTTCTCTTCATGGATCGTCCGGTACGAAGCTCGATCGTCCAGGACGATCAGTCTGGATATATATAGAAATGAGATATTTTGAAGAGAGAGAAAAAGCTGAGGAGAGAGAAAAACGAAGGAAAAAGTGGAAAAGCGGATTTTCGGGCGACGCCGAGCTGTTTTCGTCCGAGAAGACTGTTGAGGAAATTGCTGTGCACGAGGTAAGGCACAATCCGACTTTCTAAATTTTCAGAACCGTCGTGTTTGGCAGTATTTTCTGTCCGGATTTTGTTTCCGTTAGCGATTTTCGTCCGTATCTTTTGAACGGTTCAGTTTTTACCGCGTAACTTTTTGTATATCGTTGCCGTGCCGGGTGTGCACGTTTTAATTATATTTTGAAGATTTTTGTCCGGATATTTTTGATTCGACTGTGTTTTTAGTCGACTGGATTTTTCTGTGAACTTGGAAATTCTCTGTGCGGTAGAATAAATGTTCTGAAATGTTGATATCTATATTCTGTGCGAATTTGGTGAATTTTGATTTTCTGGAAAATTGTGTAAATTCTGTACACTGCCGTTGTGCTGCCCGATTTTTGAGTAATTCCTGATTTGTCCGGATTTTCTCTGAATTGATATGCTATCTGTATATGCTATGGAAAGGGAGTTATAAGGGGCCTGGATCCTATGAGATTCAGTTAGTGAAACGGGAAAATCTGAAATGAGCTCAATCTAAAATTTTGATATTTGTTCTGTTCCGGATCCGAGGAAAAAATCTGTTTAGGTGCTATATGCACTATTTATATATTCTGGTGCTGGAAGCACATCTGATCTGTTCTGGTGCTATAAGCACATTTGTTCTGGTGCCGGGGGCACACTTAGCTATTAATTACTCAGCTATTATTCTGGTGCCGGGGGCACATTTAGCTATTAATTAAATATCTGATATCTGATATATGCTGAGTTTATTCTGTTCTGATATGATCTGTACGAATCTGATTCTGTTGATCTGATATGTCTGATCTGTTCTGTTTCTGATTTAATACGACTTCTGTTTCCGTACCGTTCTGTTGATTTGATATCTGTCCGATTCCGTTCTGATTTCTGTACGGATTTGTCTGCTGTATTGGTTTTGAGTTTCTGAGGATTTTGATTGGAGGTTTGTTGCTTTGCTGAGCTGTTGAGCTCACCCTTGCTTTCTGGTGGTTTTCAGGTTCTGGGAAGGGCAAGGAAGTCCAGGATTAGATTTCAGAGTCTGATTAGATTAGGTACTTTTGTACTTTTGATTTTTGTACAGTCATGGCTTTTCTGTTCTGTCTTTCTTTCTGTTGAAGGCCATGTACTGTTTTGTAGATGATTATTTTGAGGAAATGAATTCAGATAGACGTTTTGTTCCGCTGCATTTGATGTTTTTAGTAGCTCTGTGTTTGTTTGTCTGTTTGAATTAATTGATTGGAAGATTCAGTTCCGAACCAAATTCCAAAGCTAGATCCTGGTTAGCTATTCTCCGTCGCGATCCGGCGCGGGCGGGATCCGTCTCGTCTCGGGTCGGGTCGTGACACTGTCTCAATTATAAGTTTAACTTAAAACCAAGTTTAGATGGTCTCATTGCTTAACTTTTTGACCTATGTACTTCTGTGTTTTGAGCTATAAAAATTGCATCAAAATGTGTGTTTGATCATATTTACTTTTTGTGCTGTATTGAAGATGTTAGAAAAGCTTGTCTTTTGATAGCATTGAAGATGGTTTAACTATTGTGAGTGACTAATTTTTTCTATAAGATGTTTTTGTTGATAAAACATTACTCTATAGAGAATTGGTCCTTGTTTGAGTTTGGCTTTATTAATTTTGTATATTCTCAGATTTTTTTTTGTTAAAAAAATTAATTCCCTATTTATGTAATGCTATTGAATGTCTAATGAATATGCAGGTTCGAAATGAAAAAGCTGAGGATTTTCTTGCTCTCTTGAGAGAGTGGAAGAAATTATGTGAAAAGTTTTCATTGGATGTCAATCATCCACCAAAGCAAAGCACAGAGGAAGATGAGCTTGGTGATGGTTATGAGAATGATGATTCATCTCCCTTGCCTAATGGAGAGTTTGAAGTTGATCATTTTGTTGATGTTTGCTATGGAGATCCCAATAATATTGGGAAAAAAGAATTGATGTTTAAGGTAATATATATGGTGTGAGGAATGGTATTTTATAACATGTTATTTTAGTATGCGTTAAGCACTATGGTATATCTAAGTTGATTCTAATTTTTTTTAGTATTTTCTTTACAATTTATATTATATAGATACGGTGGAAAGGTTACGGACCAAGTGAAGATACATGGGAGCCAAATAGTGGCCTAAGGTACAATATCTTTTTATCAGTGATCCTCGCTGTTTCTTATTTGTTATTAATTATTCTTTAATCATATAGGAAGTGTTCTGAGAGGATTGAAGCCTTTGTTCGAAAAGGATACAAAAACCACATACTTCCTTTGCCTGTAAGTTTTTCTTTTTCTATTTATAACTTAAAACATTTATACTAATATGCTAATGCTTTAAAATTATTTTCCCATGCTTTGCAGGGATTTGTTGATGTTATTTGTGGTGGACCTCCTTGCCAAGGTATAAGTGGGTTTAACAGATTTAGAGATTCTAACAATCCGCTGGCAGATGTCAGAAACCAACAAATGGCTGTATTTATGGAAATTGTGGATTTTCTGAAACCAAAGTATGTTTTGATGGAGAATGTTGTGGATATTCTGAAGTTTGCTGAAGGGTTTCTTGGAAGGTTTGCCTTAAGCAAGCTGGTGCAAATGAATTATCAAGCTAGATTGGGCATAATGGCTGCCGGCTGTTATGGCCTTCCACAATTTCGGATGAGAGTATTTCTGTGGGGTGCTCGACCCACTGAGGTATTTTGTTTGTTCTCCATTTCAATTGATGTTGGAGCAATTTTAAATTTAGTTGTATTAAAAGTTGTTTTTCTATAGGTTATACCACAATTTCCTTTACCTACACATGATGTACTTGTACGAGGTGGAGCTCCTGTAAAATTTGAGGTAAATATTACTTTTTGACATTTAAAATTGTTTTTACTAGATACTGCTTAACGGAGTTTCTATTTGTTTAGAACAATGTTGTTGCTTATAATGAAGATCAGAAAGTAGAACTACCCACGGCCTTGCTACTTGGAGATGCCATTTCAGATTTACCAAAAGTATGCAATGGTATTTTGTTTAGAAACGTTTTTCTTTTGTTAGTCATTCTACTTTAATAACGTCTTCGTTGATCAACCTTTAGGTTGAAAATAATGAAGGGAGAGACGAAATGCCATATGGAGAACCTCCAAAAACTGATTTTCAGTATTCTATTCGTCTTACTGCATCAGGTATATCAGCAGTTTTCTTAAAAACTACAAGGCAAAATAATAACTCATCCATTCCCTAAAATGTTTGTGCAATTTTTCTATGTAAAAGTTTTGATGAAGAATGATATCATTCACTTTCGTCTATGTTATATAAGTTTTAGCTTTCTTATATTTTATATGCATAATACTCTTATTTGCATGATCATTTCACTATAATTGATATTAAGTTTCTTCATATTTGCTTAATGCATATGATAAATTGCTTTTGTGAAATGTCTTAATTTGATAGTAAAAAATTAAACAACTTTTTAGTTGATTTGTCATCTTTTTTTATTTATCATCTTTATATTTGCTCTTTTATATTTTTTGTATTATATTCGTTGTTGTGATGGACATATTAAGAGTTTCAGCGTCCTAAATGTTTAAATGAACTTTGTTTCCATGGTGTAAAATAATGGTATTGTGGGATATGATGCTTATTTCTTTCAGATTTTTCGTATCAGTGCTTTCTTATTTTCATAAATTCTATGTTTCTTTTTAAATATTGACATATTTCTTATATATTATAGGATTAGTGGTATTCAAACTTAGATATCATGAAACTGTTTATATGAGCACCCCTTCATCTTGTAAATTATTGGCATGAAACTGCATTGTTATAAACCATCAGTTTTATTTTATGTTTTTATATTTGCATTCTCACTAATTCTTAGATTCGATGGACCCGTGCTGCAATCCCAAGAAGTCACTTCTACATGATACACTGTTTGATCACAGGCCTCTACAATTAAATGAGGATGATTATTTGCGTGTCTGTAGAGTTCCTAAAAAGAAGGTTCGTTAATTACTTGCTTCTTTGCATGGAACATCTTTGAAACTGTAAGGCTTAAGAAATCCTGTCATGTGTATAGGGTGCCAATTTTAGAGACTTCCCTGGAGTTAGAGTTGGACCCAATAATACAGTGGAATTTGATCCAGAGGTGGAACGGGTGTTGCTGCCTTCAGGGAGTCCTTTGGTAAATTTGCCTATTAAGTTTTAACTACTTAGACTAAAATTCATGGTACTTAGAATATTTCTTGACAGGTACCCGATTATGCAATGTCATTTATTAAGGGAAGGTCAACGAAGTAGGTTTTCAATTTCTTTCTCATCTATTTGTTTCTTCTGTAAATCCTAGTAAATAGTCTACTTGATGCATATGTTCTGTTCCAAACAGGCCTTTTGGACGGTTATGGTGGGACGAGACTGTTCCTACAGTAGTAACTAGGGCAGAGCCTCACAACCAGGTTCTCTGATTTAAAGGCTTTAAATCACACACTCATATAGTTCAATTTCTGGAATTCTTTGGTTCTTACTCAGTAGTTTCTTTTGTAGGTTATTTTACACCCTGAACAAGATAGGGTGTTGACTATTAGAGAAAATGCCAGGCTTCAAGGTTTTCCTGATCACTATAAACTTTGTGGGCCAATTAAAGAGAGGTAAAATTTCTATTGTATAATTTAGGTTTTGTTTGGGACGATTTTCTTACTGCTTCTTAAAACAGCTTCCTAGTACAATAAAAAAATTTATATTAAAAAACTGCCTTAAGAAGCATTAAAAAAAGCCGTCTCAAATGAAGTCTTAATCAGTGAAGTCGTTCTTATTGAGATTCATCTGAGAAGAATTTAAAGTACATTTTCTCAGCATGAGTACTAATTCAATTCAAATGTTGCATTTAGTGAAGTCGTATATTTCTCTTGCTTGCATATTATATCATTAGTTGAATTTATTGGAAGTAATCTGGATTAGCGATGGGATTTTTTTTTCTTTTTCTATTAGATTCTTAGCAATTTAGACTTTGTAGGTATATTCAAGTTGGAAATGCTGTTGCTGTGCCAGTTTCAAGAGCCCTTGGTTATTCATTAGGGCGTGCATTCCTAGGCCAAAGTGGCGAAGAACCTGTCTTTACCCTGCCAACAAATTTTCCACAATTCGGCATAGAAGCTGGTGAAGCAATGAATTGATAAAACGAAAATAAGTTTCTTATCGTATTTGTTGTGGTTTCGATTTGAAGGTCTGTTATTCCATCTAGCATTTTTTTAAAAAGTTGAAGCTGGGCTATTTTCTGCCACGACGCAATTGTAGAAGTGAGCTTCTCGTTTAATTATTATTTCAGATTTTTTTTTTCTGTTAAGGAAATTTACTATTAAGGCGTGCTCAAATAAGTGTTCGTGCTTATTTTGTTTTTAGAAGTTCAATATTCCAATCTTGTTTTTATTGAAATTGTTTGTAAAATATCGTTGTAAATAATCAGTAGTTAAATATCACAACTACTGTTTTGTGTTTTGTACGTTATCCACTGTGTATTTCTCTAAGCAATTGATCATCTGAATATCAGAACTAACTTCACCACCTGTAAGGATTAGAAAATTCAGCTGAATATATGGGTTAGTTGCTCGGTTTTACCTCGGAAATACTAAATACCAGCAAGTTAGGAAACAAAGTGAAGAAAAAAATTTAATCATGAAGTGGCAGTTACTTCTTGATGCTTATATATATCAGTAAGTAATATAGATAGGCAGACTTGCAATAGTTCAGCTCCCCAGCTGTGCTTTAGTGTTTCCTCAGTCATATCAAAGTAATATTTACATGGACTGGTTATTTTTCAGGTTCTTTATGGTGGTTGTGGTTATTAGAAAACTATACAAACTAGTATTTTTGAGGATAATTTAGTTTTGGTGTCAGGAACTAGAAAAAACAGGTGGGTTGGCTTCCAGAGAACAGAATCTCAGTATGTGGAGATCTTGGCGAACCCATCAATTTTCTGATACTCTCAAGGTACTTCTTAGAAGCTCTTCCAACTTTTCTGCAATAGTCTACGTATGCTTCACCTGAACCAGTAAAAGATACCGGTTGAACCAATATTACTAGTTTCTTCAAGGCCAGTGAGTTCCTGAGCAGGAATGCCAGGAACCTAATTTCGTTTTCTTCTCCTTTAAAGTTTCCCACTACAACTTTCTTCAGATTATACTTCAGGCTGTAGAAAGGGGCTTGATGACAATCCCACAAGTTCCCTTCACACCAGTTAGAAAGGTTTGTATTTCCATTTTTCATAGGCTCCATTATGTCCTGCAAGAAGTAATATGTAAGGCATTTGTATAAAATAGAATAAATTGCAAAAAAACTTCATATTTTGATATAGAAATAGGTGTACCTTGTCCATATGGGCGTGTCTACAAAGTTGGATGGTCAAGCTCTCTATCTCAGGAGAGTTCCTTAACAAGCAGACTATACCAGGTAGTTCATCTTTACTTAAATGCACATCCAGCTTTAGATGTCTTAGCTGTTGTACCGTAGTTGGTAGGCAAGTATGAACGTCTTCATATGCGAGCATCATTGCCTTCATGAAAAAAATAGTTGAAGAAGATAAGGAAAAATGATCAAAGAGCTTGGCAGTTAACAATGTCATTTGAGTTCAATTTGGTGTAATGAAAGAAGACACTTTGAGAAATGTGATTGGTATTCAAGAACAAATGAATTAGTTTGATATAATTCTTTAAAGATAAAGGCTTTGTTTGAGACTGCTTTCTTCTTGCTTCTTAAAGTTGCTTTCTGGTATAAAAATTAAATTTTTTGTATTAAAAAGTTGCTTTAAGAAGCATTAAGAAATCCGCCCCAAATGAAGCCAAAGTTTCCCCCCAATTTCAGTATTTCCTAAAGTAATTGCCAAGTATTGCAAATAATAAGAAGAAGCCAAGCACCAGACCAACATTTTTTTCATACTTCGAAAATATGAACAGGCCCATACCTGAACGCACCAGCTAGACAGCTGCAAGGTCTTGACTTCATGAAGACCTACCATGATATTCTCTATTATCCTCATGGAATTCTTCTGATTATATGTATTGAGTGACAAACATGTAACTATCCTTCTTATATCGAGGCAGGCAGACACAATTGATGAGCCATCCTGTATGATGTAAGGCCTGGGATCTCCAGATTGCAGTTCCAAATGCAAAAGATAAGGAGCATTAATTTTGACCTCAGTTCCTTCCTCCACTTCATCAGGAAACTCCACAATTCTCATTCTCTTAAGATTTCGGTTCAGAACCACAACATCAAGATTGCGAGCTTGGTTGCAGTTCACCAAGACCAATTCTTCAAGAACTGGACATCCAGAAATCAGAATCTTCAACATCTCGCCAACAAAAACAGTGTTATTAACCACAAGCTTCTTAAGGGAGCTCAAGCAGAATGAAGACGGCGGAACAAATCTGCAAAAGTTCACTTCCAGCTCCCTCAATGACCTACATTTGTAAAGAATTCCAGGAATCACATAAGGCTGCACTCCATTTTCCACACAGAAAAGATCCAGAACAAGCTTTTCGACATTTCGAGCAACCGCAAAACTCACCCAAGAATCAACACGAGGTATGTAGTTTGAATTATAGCGAAACCGCGCACAAAATCTCTTGATCTTTAAACCCTCGTGTAAACTAAGTGCTCTCTCAATGAACCGTATCGAATTCCTCTTCGATTTACCACACTGCATAGGAAAATCCAAGCAATCCATCCATTTCCATAAGTTCCTCCATCTTCTTGACAACAGACCGGTTGAAATCGCATCATCAACGTACAGGAAGGAAAGTATGTAAAGAAGAAGCGCATCAGGTAATTCACTCAACCGATCAAAACTTTCTTCCCTATCACAAACCCTAATTTTCGAGGGCCGGCGAGAATGCCTGCCGCTGATTTCCATCTTCCCCTCTTCCACCATATTCACCTACGTTAGTTAGCATCAGAAAATTCAGAGCGATGGTAACAGAAAAAGCTCCATAACGGATCATTCAGATTGCGCGAACAAATATCAAAGCTAAATCTATCGGATTGGAGCTCGAAACAAGAAAAATATCAAGCTAAAAAAACAGGAATTTTGAATCGGATCCTTTTCGATGATTCTGCAAAATCACACGGAAAGGAAGAAATCTTAAAAATCTAACTAAAGATTGCAGCTTTTGATTGGGAAGAGAAGGGGATAAACAGAGCAATGGAAAAAGGTACCAATTTTAGAACCCGGAAGAAGGAAAGGGCGCGGTTGCGCACTGTGCGAGGGACGTCCATCTCAGCTATTCGAACGGCATAATATATATAGAGCAACTCTTCGTAAATTCTTGATGTAAAATAAGTTGATTTACACATCTAATATTTAAAATTTTAATATTATTTATTTATTATTTATAAAATAAATATAGGTATATGAAATAAAATATTAAATTTGATAGGATAAAATGAATGATAAAAATAAAATATATGATTGATATATTTGATATTAAAATTTTATATAAATGATAAAAAATATAATATTTAATTTCTACATGTTAAATATGTAAATTATATGAATTAAAGTGGTATTTATTTTCCCCAAAAAAAAAGTGGTATTTATGTAAATCTCCAATAATGATTTTTTAAACAAATGATAATATATACATAATCAATTAAATGTTATGTTATATTATTAAAAATAAATTAAAAACTTTAGAAAATTTGAATTTTTGCAATTTATAAATATTATAGATTTTAAATTTTTTTTTTCTTTATTACAATTTCAAAATATATACCGATGCATTCACCGACTTCAGTATGTGGCCGTTTCTTAGAAGGTTATCTTAAACGTGGAAGCAATCAGGCCGTCCACGTCAGCTGCCGACTAACAGCATGATCAGGACGTCGCATGGAGGTCTCATGCGGAGGGTCCACATAGGGCTATCAGCAGATTGCCTTTAGAAAGAGCCATAGATTTGAGGATAATTGGAAGGATAATTGTTTAATTCTTTGCAAGGATAAATGGATAGGATAATATAAGGATAACTTCTTCTTTCAATAATGTATATCAGTATATGCTTTGGCACAACCTATCATGCACCGCTTAAGTGGAGATACTATTTAAGAAAAAAAATATTAAAAATTCTGACAAAATTTGATAAAAAAATTTCAAATTTATTTAGAGATGAGTATTGATTCATAATCCAATAATTTATTAGATCCTATATTAATTTCAAGGTAATATTGAAATTGAAAATTTTTAAGATCAAATGAAAATTATGATTGTTGCGGATTAGAATATATGCGACGATAGAGTTAAAAAACTTTTGTCTCAATGTTGTACGAATATCTAGCACATAAACAGAGGAGAAATAACAACACCATAATTTTTACATGAAAAACCTTGAAAGGGAAAAAATCACGGGGCCACGCCTAGTTGAAAGAGTTCCACTAGTATTTGTTTGAAATACAAGAGGCTGACTTGTCCTTAAAATTTAGGACGATCATATTACAATGAATATCTTCAGGATTGAAAATCAATTAAAACGTGGAGCAAAGTTCCGGTGTCACTTGGAGATCGGGCAAAATTTTTGCGTCCTTCGGAGGTCGGGTATAATTCCGACGTTGTTCCGAAGTTGAGAAGAATTCTCGCGTCAGGCAGAACTCTAGTGTCCCTTAAGCATCGGACAGAACTCTGACGTCCCTTGAGAAGAATTCCGGCGTCTCTCGGGCATCCGGCAGAATTTCGGCGTCACTCGGGCGTCAGGCAGAACTTCGGCGGTGGTCGAGGAGTTATTTCCTCATATCATTCTCTTCTCTTCTTCTCTTATTCTTCTCTTCTTCTTGCTTAGGTTTTTTCTCAAGAGAAATGAGGGGCCTATTTATAGATTTTCTGGAGTGGCACGACTTGTAAATAGGCGAGAGACCAGGGGAAAATATGGAGTTGTTCAGATGAACAGCCGATATTGAATCCTTCGATCATGGACTGTTCATCAGACATTTGAAGGTCTATATGACTTCGGAATTCATTGATCGTGGGCTCATTGGATTTGTCTCGTCGAGCCGCTCGATTCAACTATAAGCTCATCAAATTTGGAAACCGTTTGGTAACTCAAATTGTGGTACAAACTTTCCAACAGTGCTTCGGGTCCTTTATTTGGACTCATTTGGGCTTGGATTGAGTCGAATTTGGTGTCATTGGGTTCATATTTCCAAGGCGCTCAGTTTGACTATAAGTTTGTTGAAATCAGAGTTCAGGTGATCCCGGATTTAATTTTTGAACTTTCCAGGTTGATTTTGCCTTCAGATTCGTGCCCGATCAAGATAATTTTTGGATGATGTATCAATGATGATAGTAAATTTATGGCTGAGTTAAATGTTTTGAAGAGATAAACTCATCGACATCTAAGGTGAACCGATTTGAATTTTAGCGAGCCCAAAAAAAGCACTTGAAAGCATAATAAGAATTATTGTTGTAATAATCAAAATATCTCTAAATATTGCATGCTTATGATCAAATTGAGTGTTTTGATGAGACAAATTTAACGAACCCAATATCTCTTAAATTTTCATCATTAAAGCACTTGAACCTTAGAATAATTATTTATAATTGAAAGGACAAAGATGGGTTGTTCCATGGAGTGCCGTGGATTCTGGGTATATTTATAGAGGTTGTCACTTTAAAAGTCTATAAATAGATGTTTATTCTCTACATGAAACAGAAGGTTGAGTTTTACCTTGATTTGAAATTAAAGAGTCATTAGATCGTTGATATTAGATTAATATCTTTGGACCACCACCAAGCTATGATTGTTGTTCGACAATTGTCATTACGACAACCAACGATAGACCACTGTCATTCGATCATGTTCTGATTATTGAGGTTGTCACTTGACTATAATTTTTCGACTACTGTTCCTTAGCTATGGTCGTCAGACCATCGTCATCTAATAATAATGTAATCTTCCTCATTAACACCAAGATTTAGATTATATTTTTTGATTTTGTGTCTTGTCTTTTGAAAGAATAATGATTGAACATACATCGAACAATCTCTTGAAGATAACTTTAATGTCTCAAGGCAAACCTCACCACAGAATTAAACTTTTATAATCAATGTCTATTACATTGTATCAATCTTTTTCTAACAATTAGAAAATGCAACATTTATAGTTAATGACATAAAATGGTGAAATCATTTCATCTGACTCATGACTCGTGATTTTTTTTTTCTTTTCTACGATTTTCATATAAAAAATTTTGTCCCTAAGAAGCATATTTGAATTATGGAGCAATCCTGATTGCAACCTTGCAGTATTAGTCAAGTGACAATTCACCCCCGTTTTGACCAAGATACAAATAAGTCAAAGGAATTTGATTTAACCATTTCTATATAAGTTAATGTCATCGAGCAAAATTTTGATAAATAATATTAGATATGTCAAAATTTTATGATGAGTTTTTCTTTATATCTTCCACATAAATTATCATCGTCGAGTAATAGTCCAAAAAATAGTCATGACTAGATTAAACATCCATAGCGGATTTGTGTCGAACTCTTTCACATAGGTTAACTGATAAACAATCTTAGATAGCAAAAATAGAAAAAAAAAAAAAAAACTCTTAAGCACTTTGGAGTCATTCTCTCTTACAATGTTAACTTCAAACATTTCTATATTGCATGTTTAGCGTCATCTTATCAATGACTAACATAAATAAATAAATAAATATTTTATTACTAACTTTTAATAGCCAAGAGGAAATATTTTATTGATGATGAAAATGATTGGTATGTGCTGCAAGTGGAAAAGAAGAAATTCAGTGGGTTGAACACAGTATCACTTTAGAGGCAGTGGTTTTTTTTTCCAACATATTCATTGGATACATTGTTCATGGATGGGATTTGTGGCTAGGAATGATTGCAAGTGGGTGAAGCTCATCCAAGTTTTTTTTTTTTGCTAAATAAATAAATAAACCTATTTATATTAAAGAAATTCTTAAAAATTATGATCAGATGTGATGCATTCTAAAGCAATTTTTTAGTACAAAAAGCTTCTAATTTAAGATTTTTTTTACTAAAAGTCACTTTAAAAATCAATAAGTCGGCTTTCCCAAACGAAGCCTTATTACCATCTAAATTTAAATCTAAAAATATTTAACAAACATTATGGGTCTGTTTGGGATGGATAAAACATTTATGAAGTTGATTGTAAGTTACTGTGGCGAAAAAAACTCAGGTTTCGTTGGGGGCAGCTTTTTGCAACTGCTTTTTCACTATTTTTTAATAAGAAAAGATACTTTAGAAAATAATACGACTCTGGTTGTAGTAAACATCATTTCGTCACAAATTTTTTTGATAAATAATGAGAAATTAAGAAGAAAATAGTAACCAAATAAAATTATGATTCTGATTTGAAAAACAAAACAACAATAAGTAATCTCAAATAAATCCTATATTTTTTCTTCGGTTTATAATTAATTTGACCCAAATTAAAAATTTTTAAATATATATATTTTTGGTTATAAAATTAAAAAAATATATAAATTTAAAATATTCTTTGAAAAATGTTGAATTTTTTAATGGATGTTGTTAGTTTGTTAGAAAATAACATTTATTTTAAAACCTTTAAATTTTTCATACATTACAATTTCTCCATTCACAAACACAAAATATTTCAAAGATAATATATATATATATATATATATATATATATATATATATATATATATATATATATATATATATATAGCGACCAAAGGCCTTCCCATAGGAGATGGCAAGAATGGACGGTTGTGATGAAACTAGTTGAAATTTACAGAGATCCATCGCGTCATGTGCGGCCGTGATGGGGCATTCCCGCTTAGAGCATAAGAATAGAAGATAAGAGATAGCTGCGATTAGCTTACAGGTCGATACTTCGAACGCGGCGGGAGGGTTTATCGACAGCTGGGGAGGTGGCAACTGGTCATGGCGTCGTTCTCTCCTGTAATCCATTCGTCGTGGTAAGCTCCACAATTTTACCGCAGTTTCTTCAGATTTTATCAGCGATGGCTTATGAACATGGTCCCATCGAACTCTTGAGAAAACTGAAATGTTCTTGTGTAAAAGTTTACTTTGACGATTAACCATGTTCTTAGAAATGGTTGTGTAGCTTTCAATTCTCCATTATCTTGTATCTTGTAAGTTTTTTTATTTCAGTCAGCATGGTCTGTTTAGATGAATGGATAGGTTTACTTCTTTGTTTTGAATGCGCTGTATAAGGTCGTTCTTTTTAGTAGATTCCTCAGCATTGCACTGTGGACTTAATCCTGAAATCAATAGGCAATACAGTGGCAGACAGTGCGGAATCTGGTCCATTTTCTCTTGATAATCAACAAGTCGTGGCATAACGAGTCTTACTAAGCATGCCTTTTTTTATTTTCCAGAATTTTTTCTTCCTAAGCAGGAACTACGGGTATAAATGGGCTGAGCTCAAGCCTTGTTCTGGTCTATTTATTAAGTATATGATAGAAGCTGCGCTTTTTGTGTTCTGCTCATTTGCTTAACATGAGGAACAGCAGCCGTTTGCAAGCATCAAATCTATGTAGAAATCTACATTAAATTGAGAAGGGTATGATTGAGAATATTGATGCACGAGTGAAATAAATCAAGGAACTTTATGATCATTGTATGAAGTCTTTTTGATTTGCTTGCACATTATTTGACCCTACATCACTACTAGAAAGTTCTTGGCCCCTTCCTTCCCTATTTATCACTCCATTCTCCTTATTTTAACTATTTGGGGTAGTAATTATAGTTTATCTTCCACCATTTATTCATATTGAGTATTATAGGAGGTGTAAACCCAAAATCATGAACTTTTTTTTTATGCACTGTCTATTGAGTACTTGTAGCTCACATCCACTTTAGTGGTGCATCTTTTGTTGTTTAATGCATTCTCAAATCAGAAAGTCTATTTCAATTATTGTTTCTTCAACAAATATTTTTTATACTTTCTCTAATATAATCAGTTCTAACTTCATATTTTTTAGTTTTATCATAAATCTATCTTAACATTCTCAATTTTGGGTGCTTAACTTGGGTTAGTGACTGATTGCTCAATAATTAAATCATTAGAGTAGAGTAAACCTAATTGTTGTTTGTTAGGATCAATCTTTAGTTCATGATGGGGTGCCAAATGCATGGCTCTATGATATTCTCTTATGCTATAGTACTCCTGAGATACTCCATCATTGTGATTTTGGATGCATACAAATTTAGGTTTAAAAGTTATATATTGAGACTATTTTCCATCAAATATAATCCTATTAAAGTGGAATAAAATGGATTATTCCATTTGAATTGCACTATAAAATCTTCTTGTGTCCCTTAAATAATCCAAGCTCAATGTTATCAAGAAATTATCTTTATTTTATTTTTTGACAAGAATTGAAAGAATTAATTGACTATTTGAGTTCAAAATTTATGTAGTATTTATACATATAAAACAAGGAAATAATAAATAGAGAATAATTATAATAGTTCACAGATTGATTAGTTGATAGAATAATTAATGAGAATAATTATAATTGTTTACATATTGATGAGTAGACAACAAGGATCTCACATATCAATGAGGTAGTATTGGAAGAAAATGAAAGAGGGTGATAGTCTTAGTGAATGTGGGTCATAGCTGGTATAAATTATGCAAATATTTCACACTCCCCCTAAGCGAATGAATGGATGTCATATATTTTAAGCTTGCCTTCTAAATTTTGAAAGACAACCCCTAATAATCCTTTGATGAGAATGTTAGCGAGTTATTCATTTCTGATTTCAAATGGAATATAGATTTGACCACTATCAACTTTCATCTTTATAAAGTGTTGATGAATTTCGATGTACTTAGTACAATCATGTTGCACAAGATACGTGCAATGTTGATAGCTGATTTGTTAGCATAGTAGAGCCTCATATGACTTTTTCCTTCAACATTTAAATCTTTTAGGATAAGCCATAACAATTCGTAGATTCTTAGTGCCATATATTTAAATTTGGCTTCTACACCATATCTTGCTACCACATATTATATTAAGTATGATTATGTTGCACGGGATTATGTGGACTATTGATGGCTAACTTGTTATCATAATAAATCATCATAAGTTTTTTTTTTTTCATTCTACCTTTAAATCTTTTAGGACAAGCAATAACAATTCTTAGATTCCCAAAGCTTAGATTTAAATTTGGCTTCTTCGCTAGATCTTGCTACTGCATATTATTTTTTACTTCTCGAAGTCATGACATTTCCTTTTAAGAATGTGCAATATTCTTAAGTTAATCTCATGTGAACCATAAAACTTTCATAATATACATTTTGTATGCTTAAAGAGTTAAATCCTATTTATTTTTTTAAAGGAATTCCTTTTTCCTGAGTATCTTTCAAATATTATAGAATTTTGTTTACTTTCCTAATGTGGTTCCTTGGAATTGTTCTTGAATTGACTCACCACATACATCAACAATATAGGCAATATTAGATCTAGTTTGTGATAAATAGATATGTCTTTCCACCAATCTCTAGTAGAAAATTTTTCTTTTGTTGCTTCGTCCAGAGCATCTACAAGTTTATGATTAAATTCATTGGGCTTATTGATGGGCTTGCATTTCAACTTACTTATGTGTTTCAACGTGTTTGTTATGTATTTTTGTTGTGATATAAAGATTTCTTGTTCAGAGTGTGCAACTTCAATGATAATGATGTATTTGTTGGGAAAGTAAAACCACAAAGCGAAGCAAACATGAAATAGAAAATACAGTGAAAAGAAAGAACACCAGGATTTAACGTGAAAAAACTTAAAACCGTGAAAAAATCTTGGAGCCACACCACACCAAGAAATTTATTATAAAAACTGTGAGAAATTTGTACATATCTCTTTTTCTCTCACTCTCTCATTCTCTCTATTAAATTTTGCATGTTCTCATTCAAGAACTAACAAAGAGAAAAAAAAAAACAATGAAATCACCAAGGGGCACAACCCTTTATGAAAAACGAGAAAAAAAATTGCTCAGCCTGCCTTACAGTGCCTCAACGCTCAACTCTTTGTCTCCAGTTTGTCTGATAGCGCCGTATCGCTCCCTGGCAGCACTGTAGTGCCAGGGTTTGGAGCGCTGTAGCGCTTCGCTTTTTTGTCTGTCTCTAAGAAAACTATACATCGTTGTTGTGCTTGGGCATACAACGTCGCAGCGCTATACGGTTGTAGAGATAAAAAATTTCCGGTGCAAAGCACCCAGACCCAAGCAGGGGGAGGAATCCCTGCAAACCACAATGAAGTCTACCGATGGAAATGAGGTCCGAGTAAGCATTACTACTCGATTGATCGATTTAATCAGATTCCACACAAAACTAACAATATTTTAGGTTGTTAATTCTTTGACTTCAAATACTTATAGTAATCTTTTCTATTAATTATTCATTTCTTTCTACTCACTATCTAATATGATAATATCGTTAATATAACCTTATAGCAAGGAGACTCTCCTTAAAGCTCTGTATTTCACAAATAATAAATAATATCCTTGACTTTATTTGTATTCCATGTTGAGTATTATCTTGGTGAACCTTTCAAATCATGCCCTTGTAGAATGCCTTAACCAATCCAATACCTTTTTAGCTTACATACATTTTGATTTGTATTTGAGATAAATTCCATTGGAATCTCCATTTATACTTTCTCCTTTGGGTTACCATGTAAGAAAGCATTCTTCATATTGAATTTTTGTATTTTCGAGTCCTCGTTAACTACTAAAGAGAAGAGAACTATAATATTATTTCTTTTAGCAACTGGGGCAAATGTTTCAAGATAGTCTATCCCATATATTTGAGTTTAGCCTTCGGCCACTAGTTTGACTTTATACCTTTTTAGTTAATCATCATATTTATATTTTATAAGAGAAAATGATCAAAATGGTCTCTTGAGCTTTTATGAAAGATCAAAATGATCTCTAACTATATTAAATGACTATTTTGATCTCTCAAGTCTTTAAAAATAAATCAAAATGGTCTCATGGTGAGACGATCTTGGTTCCCAAAATTTTTTTTAATATAGTTGAGGATTGTTTTGGTCTTTCATAAAGAGTCAAGAGACCATTTTGATCCTTTTTTCTATTTTATAATAAAGACTCATCTACATCAAACTTATTTCTTTCTTATTGATAAATTTACTATTTTTTATTGCTTATCTAATAGCATTATTCGAATTCACTTTATTTAAAGAATCAGACTTTTTAAGTGATAGAAATAATATGCATGTTAGCAAAAAAGAATGATGATTGTGAGAAAGATTTTTATGTGGTAAAATTAATTGTAAGAGATATTTGGTGAAAATTTTTGTACCTTTATTTTAAGCTCATTTGTTCTCTTCATGGATTCAATGATAGGTATTGATTCGATTTATTGGATTTGAACAACTTTGGATGCTTTTCTTCTTGTGTAAACCTATAATGACAGAGTAACAAGTGGTTCTGGTATAGGCTTGGTTTGATTAGGAGTGGCTGGTTCTAGAATATAATGGTTTGCAGGAATGATGGGTAAGGAAGGGAGATCAAGAAAGAAAAAAAATCATATTTGAATGATATTTCTTCCTTAGGATTAGTACTAAAAAAGTTGTGATATTTTCATTGCAAATGATATCAACGGACACATACACCCTTCTCGTAGGGGATGGTAGCATTTATACTCTTTTATTATGGGAGAGTAGCCAATGAAATCATATTTATGCGCTCAAGGATCAAATTTTCCTTTATTTTACAAATGTGTGAAAAAGGCAACACTTTTAATATTTTGGCAATAGGATTGTTTGAGTTGTTGAAATGGAGATAGAATTTATTTAGAACTTGTATAGGACTATTAAACCCAAGAACCTTTGTAGATAATTGGTTTATGATGTGGGTGACATTAAAATTGCTTGCACCAATATTATTTTGTGACATTTGTTTGGAGAAAGAAAGTCCTTGTGGTAGCAAGTATGTAGCTCTTCTTTTGTTCAACAACTCCATTTTGTTGAGTTGCATACACCCAAGAGAACTCATTTATTATTATTATTTTCTTAGAAATAGAGGAGAGAGAATGGTTAAAATAGTGTTTGGTATCGTTAAATACGACTCTTTCATTTTCAACACTAAATTGATTTTTTATCATGTTGAAAAAGATGTAAAGATAATACTTGCATTGCTTTTGGCTTTTAGTAAAAAAGATACTTGACACTGGGTGTAACCATTGATAAAAGGAGATAAACCATTGAGCTCTAGAGATGTTAGGTGTAAAGGATAATCTCCATATGTCACTATAAATGAGAAAATAAGAAAAGAGTTCTTTCATCATTCATTGAAGAATTGATATGTTTATGTTTTGTTAGTTCATAAACATTGCAATGAAAATTTTCAATGTTATTTGCTTTGAATAATGAAGGAAATATGATTTTGAGAGCAATAAAGATAAAAAGCATAGATGTTGAAGCCATAATTTTTCTTTACTAGATTTAAGGGTTTTTGAAAAAAAGATCAGAAATAATGTTGGATAGATTTTTCTTGATTTTTAGATTATTGAAGGTAGTAGAGACCAATCCTATTCTTTAGCAAGCCCAATAGTCCTCCACATGCCATATTCTTGAAAGACACAATATGAAGGATAAAACAATACACTTCATTTGAAATCTTTAATTAACTTTGTGATGGACTCCGTATTGGCAAATAATTTAGGTATATGGAGGGTTTATGAGATTATCTTTCTGATCAAACTCAGCGGTGAAGGATCCATAGATTATTGTTTTTTTGTATTGCCATGAGAAGAGATTTATGAAATAATTTTTTAAGAATAGTTTGTTATGTGATCTCTTCTAAATTATGACCAAATTGCTAAAAATGAGCATATCTTAACATCAGACGAGCAGGTGATGCCTAAGAATGTTAGAGTATAAGCACCTATTGTAGATATTTTTTTAAGGTGCACCTAGCAAAGCCTTTTTTTTTCTCCATGCCTTGTAAATGACCTAGTTTTGTTCTCTTAAAAAAATCTGTGAATTAATCGTGATTGCTTTAGATAGTTCCGTTCAATTTGTATGTTGAGCGGATATTTTGCAATTCTCTTGTTTGATTTTGATTACATCTCTTTATTCCAAGAGAACCTGAGACTAAGGGTATGTGGGTATTGTTATTGTGGCCCATGAAGAGGGAAACAGAGGTTCCATTCTTGGAAAAAAATTTAAAAAGAAATAACTACGACAATGTAGCAATGAAGGATGCATTGCCGCACTTTTAACATTCTTGTAGTATTTATATAATCCTAAGAGAGCTTCTAACAGGAAACTGATAGGAAATACTTTAGTTCGCAAGTAACCCTAGGGTAATACTTGAGTTCGAAAGCAAACCTAATTGAAAACTGTGAGGCAAACAGTAAAAAAACTGCTGTTTTCAGCAGTGGAAAACAACCAACACAGAAAAACAGAGAAATTTGAAGGAAAAATCAGTAAAACAACTTGTATTCCACTAGTAGATGATTGAAAACAACAAACGATACAATGTTCTTTAATTCGAGAGGAAGACAACACTCCAAAACTCTTTAGCAAAGCCTAGAGCCCAAAACCAAGAGGTGATCTCAAAATTTCAGCAAATCTTAAGATGAAATCCTAAATCACACATTAACTCCTAATTAAAGACAAAGGACAATTACAAATTTCCTAATCAACCCCTAATTCAAACCCCCCCCATCCCAAAAAATTGGATTTAATCCAGGTTGGGGCCCACAGGGCTTTCGCCCCCCCTTGTTTGGTTCCGTCCAGCCGGCTCCTCCTGGGCTGGCTTAACAAAAACATGCAAAAATAGTGAATAATAATTATAAAATAATTAATTTAGTCCATGAATTGATGATATGACAGAACAATAATTGCTAAATAATTATAATAGTTTATAGATTGATGAGTATGCAATAGGGATTTCACGGATCAATGAGGTAGGAGTAGAAGTCCAAGAAAATATGTCGGAACTTTTGGTGAGCGTTTGTCTCAGCTGGTTGAAATTATTCACGAGTTTCACATTTTTAAATGTGAATATATAAAAATCTCCACAGATTGGCCCATTTCAGTCATTTGTGAAGAAACACAATATTTATAAACTTTAGTCAATAAGTCCTGAAGTTTGCAAGTTCTTTATTGAAAATGATACTTATAATCTGTTAAATATTGGTCTAAAATTTTGTTGTGTACTTTCTTGAATGGCTTGTATTGTCATTGGTGTAGCTTTTGTGCCTATAAATAGAGTTTATAGGTTGTAATATGTTGTATGGTTAAGCAATAAGAATTTGAGTTTTGCTGCTCTCCCTCTCCCCTTCCCTCTTTCCTTCCTCCTCTCCCAAGAAGCTCAAGAAGAAAGTGCTTCTTCCTCATCCAAGATCCTAACAAGTGGTATCAGGGCTTTGGTGGAGGCCACGTCGAGGAAGAAGGAAGGTTCTTGCAGCTAAGGCAGAAAAGAGCCTTGCGCGGGAGCTCGGACGCCGCGGGTGGAGCCACAGAGCGGTCAGAGTTTGATCAAAAGATGGCCAGAGGTTGTGCAGGTTCTAGATCGGGGCTTACGTGCGGAAATGCACGTAGTGCTCGCACTGGAGTGGAGCTGAGACCGGCGGGTTTGCGAACAGGCCAAATAGAGCCATTGCTGGAGGCGCTGGGTGATGGGTTTGGACTTGAGCAAGATCAGGTGTCAGACTCGTGCGGGCAAGGCAGAGACTAGTTCGCCAGATGCCATGCGAAGCCGGGTCCGGTGCGGACAGCCGTGTGGAGAAGCCGCGTGCGCGAGGCATATGACAGGACGCGGTTTAGTGGGGGAGAAGGTCGCATGGGTAGAGGTTCGTGTGGGTTGCGGTGCAGGCTGTCGTGCGGGATCTTAATGGGGTTCGCTGGTTGAGCGATGTGGCCAAAAGCTCGAGCTGAGGCTGAAGGGGATGTTCGGTGGGGCTGGTCGGGCACAGATGAGGGAGAAGGTGGAGCTTCGGATTAGATCAAGAACCTTGGGACGACAAGATAATCGAGAATTTGGAATCAGACAGGTGGATTGTGCAAATTCACAGGTCGGAGGGAAATCTAACTTGGCTTGATGTTAGTTGCAGCAAACTCATGTAATTTTATCAAGGTTGAGCTAAATCATGGTAATCTAACTTGGCTTGATGAATTAATACAGTTGCACCAATGCTAGTTGATTTATCAAGATTGTGCCAAACCTTAATAATTTTGGTTAACTACTAACGTTAGATTCCAGTGTTGTACCGAACCTCGTTAATATTGCTAGTGTTATAAGAATCTTTAATAATTTTACTGATTTTTTTTAATATTTTACTAGAATTTCTTCTAAATCCGTGTGTTCTATTCGTTTACCAAAAGGAAATTTAAGTTGGTTGACTGAAGGCCGATCATTCATCAAATGGATATAAAAAATGTTATTTTCAGGGATCCTGGCCAAGTGGGTTCCTACGTGGGATCTGCAAGTTGGATTGCCCTAGGATTCTAAGAAGTTAGATACAAGAATTTCCACTGATAGGTTCCAGCCAATGCCTCCAGGCAGCGATCTGGATCAGTTTGATGGTTTGATGATGCAGGGAGCGCCTATGGAGTTGAAGAAAAAAAAGATTAACAATTAATTAAAATGAATTGTTCATTAGAAATTTAAGGTATTCTTGTTTTACTAAAAATGCTAATCATAGTCCATTTTCTCAAATGAACTAAACTACATGGAGTATTACATAGTCCTAATCCTTGGTGCTTGATTTCTTATAGGGGTGCAACTCGAGCCAGGGGTTGTTCGAGCCGAGCTCGACTACTAGATACCGAGCTCAAGCTCGAGCTCAAAAACCGAGCTTGAGCTCGACTTGTCCCATGTCGAGCGGCTCGTTGAGCTCAATCCTAGCTCAAAATGTCATTGCGTCCGTGCCGAAGTTCGTCGTTGTTGCGTCCGCTGTCTTCCTAAGGTCCACCGTTGTCGCCTTTGCTGTAGATATTCATCATCCCGAGCTTGTTCGTCGTCGTCCCGAGCTCTGCCATTGAGATACGTTCGCCCGAGCTTGTTCGTCATCGTCCCGAGGTCCGCCATCGTTCGCCTGAGCTCGTTCATCGTCATTCCGAGGCTCTGCCGTCAAGATCCGTCATCCTGAACATGTTCATCGTCATCTCGAGCACGTCTGTTCATCGTCATCCCGTGCTCGTTTCTGCCTAGTTGAGCCGACAAGTCGAATCTGAGACATGTTCGAGCTCGAGCTCAATAAGCCTTCGAGCTCGAAACTGTATTCGAGCTCGACTCGCAAGCTCGATAAGCTCGACTCGTCGAGCCTGTTACCGAGTCGAGTTCGAGACGGCTGGACTCGGTTGCACCCCTAATATCTTAAAACAAAAGTTTATACGGAACAAATGTAATAAGGGCATTTGTGGCTTCTAGGTAGAAACCATATTTTAGAAAGTGATGATTACATCTGACATTTCCATGCTTGAGTGCCCAGTAATCTAAATTATGTATCTTCTTCTTTTCTTTTTTCAGCAATTTAAAATCTGCATTTCTTGGAGAGATAAGTCGGATACGTTTATCATGTCTTCCTGTCTCCAAGGAGGGGCTCCTAATCAAGCCAGTGCAATGCAAAGAATCTAGGATTGGAAAGAGGCCAATTGAAGTGCCTTCTACCGTGAATATCACAATGGAAGGGCAGGATGTAAGGGTTAAGGGACCATTGGGTGAACTTTCTTTGACTTTACCTCGAGAAGTCAAACTGGAGCGACAGGAATCTGGACAGTTAAGGATGTTCAAAGCCTTGGAGACTAGAAGAGCTAATCAGATGCATGGCCTTTTCAGGTACAATCTATGATGAGGAACAGCACCGATTATTTTTTTTTTAAATCTTCTTTTGGTTCTTCTAATGTTTACAACTCCCTCTCAATGAATTTTTTAGTCTTTATTACAAAGATTTTTAGTCAATTGCCCCCCATAAAAGTTTTAAAATAATATGATATTTAGGCAATTATCCCAACATAATTAAACACATTGTGTAGAAATGTTATTGTTAGGGAACGATGAACTAGATATAAAGAGAAATAGTAAAGTAAATCCAAAAATATCCTTAACAACCAAAATTTGTTCCAGGGGCAAATCCCCGCAGTGGCGCTGCCCCTTGACCCTCAACATATATGCGAAACGTACAACGATCAAGGATATGAACAAATAGGGGTCAAGAGGCAGCGCCCTCAGAGAAATTTTGGTTGTAAGGATATTTATGAAAGAAAATATCTCTACACTTTTACTTATAAGTTTGACCCCCATAAAAATTAAGGCTAATTCCGTCCTTGAACTCATTTGTGCTTAATTATTGCTCATTTTGTTCTTCTCCACTTTTTTTTTTTGTCAAAATTGAAATTCCTTGTTGTCCTTGACACCTTGTCACATGCAGCTATAAGAACCATCAGGTGATCCTTCTTTTGTTTTTAACTGGTTGATCATTACTCATTTTGTTGCTTGTAGAAACTTTCACCCCTTAGACAAGAAAAGTTAGAATTTCATTCATATTAAGTACTAAGAAATAGCAATCCACATCCATGAGAACATTCATGGCAGCTTTTTAAAACTGTAAAATGCAGAACCCTTACTGATAACATGGTGCTTGGCGTCTCAAAGGGATTCGAGAAGAGATTACAGTTGGTTGGCGTCGGTTATCGAGCTGTGTTGGAAGGAAAAGATCTGGTTCTGAATTTAGGGTTTTCACATCCAGTGCGAATGGCGATTCCAGATGGGCTGCAAGTGAAGGTGGAAGAAAACACCAGAATTGTGGTGAGTGGTTACGACAAATCTTCCATTGGTGAATTTGCTGCCACCATTCGGAGCTGGAGGCCGCCGGAGCCATACAAGGGGAAGGGAGTCAGGTATGCCGATGAAGTCGTGAGAAGAAAAGAAGGAAAAGCTGGAAAAAAGAAGTAGAAATCAGGTACTGTATTGTGCGATCACTCTCTCTGCAATTTGCCATTTTTTCCCTTTTTCATGTTGTAATTTACATTGCCACGAAGCTTGCTGTTTATTTGAAATGGAAGTCAATTCAGGCCCTTCTCTTTTTTTTTTTTCCTTTTTCTTTTTAAAAGTTTCATTTGGTATAATTTTTTATCACTATTTTTTTATTATTTTTAGGGTTTGTTTGGGACAACTTTCTTATTACTCGCTTTAAGAATCAGTAAGAAAGCCGCCCCAAACGAAGGCTTCGTTTGGGACGACTTTTTTATTGTTTTCTAAAGTGAAGTTTTAGTACAAAAATAAAAAATTTTGTACTAAAACTCCGTTTTAGAAAGCAGTAAAAAAGCCGTCCCAAACGAAGCCGAAATTTTAATACTGAAAAAGCATCAAGAAAGCTATTCCAAATGAAAGCTATATAAAAAATTTAAAATAATGATAAAAAAATTGTCTTGCAAAGGTATATTATTTTTTGCTAATTGTTTTTTCTTTTCTACCATCAAAGCAATTAAAAAATTGTTTCTAACAAAACCTTTGAGTTGATTTAATTAAAGTATATTAATTTTATAAAACATATTTAATGTTTAAACAACATCAAATATAAATATGTAAATCTTTATATCTATACAAAGAATCAATCAAATTTTAATTAAATAAAGTTTGTTTGGAGTTAAATCAAATTTATTCCGAGCAAAGTATTTTAGAACCAGAGAATACAATCGATTAAAATATAAATTAAATTAAAACAAGTTTTACATTTATATTATGACGAGGATACAATTTTAATTTCATATATTATATATTATTTTTTAAATAATTAAATTATTAGATAAATTAGAAAAATAAATACAACTAAATTAAATCTTTTTTTCTTTTTCAAAAAAAGAAGGGGGTTAGATGCATATTGCATAACACATGAAGTTAGCCTGCGTGCATGTCTAATAGCTAAAACTATCTATTTTCGGAAGTGCCATTTTGTTTATTTTGGGAGTGATGTTGTTTCACACATTCTTGAAACCCTTGACGGCTAAGGCTTCGTTTGGGACGTCTTTCTTACTGTTTTTTAAAGCAATTTTTTAGTATAAAAATTTTAATTTTTGATATATTGGATCGTTAGAAGAATCGACCTAGAAGAAGGATTTCGATCCCAATCCAGGGAAGAAGAGGAACAAAAGCTTCAAATCTTTAAAATGTCATAATATTCTTCAATGCTTTCCCTACTACAATACTTGCTTATATAAGCTAAATAGAACACTCTAGAAGATACTTGTAAGAAGCACCTAACAAACTAATTAAAATAGGCATAAGGAGCAATTTAGTTAAGATGCTCTGCATCATTCTCCCCTTGTGTCAAAAAGGGCTCGACTCTGTCGAGGCGTGTCATCGGGAGGAAGGGAGGTGTAGACAACCAATTCCTGGGTTGAAGACTTTGAATGCAGACTTCAAAATTAGCACATGAAGAGGCTTTGCCCACTCCAAATGAGGATGTTCAGCTTTGGAATCATTGAATTGAACTACCATTTCAATTTGCCAATGGGTGGTGAATAAGAGTTCTTGGCAAAGAACCAATCATTCGTGAAGTCAATGGCAAAAACAAGATCACTTTTCCAAATTCCACAAGATAGAGAGGCGAGCACACTCTCCCATTTAGTTTTGTTCCGTTCATCCTCTTCATCCCACAAGTCATCCAACACCAGTAAGATTTTGTCCTTATCAAAGTTGCTGAATACACAAACCCATTTTTTAGGATTAAATTCCTTTATCATTTCATCTTCGTAGACCTGTTGCAATAGAGTTGTCTTTCCCATAACAACATGCCCCACTATAGCTAGAAGAGATATGTTTATGTACAAATCAGTCATTAAAGAAAATGCATTGGGTATTATTTCATTAAAAACCATGTCCTTCTCTTTGCTGAAGCAATTTCAAGTTTCTGTTGTATGAATCGGCTCCCAGACTGGTCAGCATTGAACTCAACTACATGACCAATAATATCAGAAAGCTCATAACACTTGGTCTTGTTGTTCATTAACTCCTCCACATATGAGGATGCAAAGCCATCATGGAAGTTGCCACCAAATGCCATCCTGCTCATCTCAGCATTCTGGAAAACATCAAGAATATTGTAGCAGACATGATGCCCTTCCCTATAAAGACCATTGACGAATCCCACCTTCCCAAACTCATCCTTGAGATCCTCATCATCGAGGATGGAATCAACTTTGGTCTCCATCCTCCAACTAAGTGTTTTCTTTAACATCTCAAAGCCATCCTTAACTTTGAGCTCACGGGCACAGAGAAACTTGAGGAGGACAATGTCGGTGCTCTTACCGCCTTTGCTCGGATTACGTACAGAATAATTTCTCCTTTGCAGTCCGAACACAGAGATAGGTTCGGATGCTGCATATTTACTGCTTATTTGTTGCGTATTTTTTGTGTATTTAATATTTTCTACGTATTTGTTGCATATTTATTGTGTATTTAATAAGTATTTAGTGAGTATTATTTATTTGTTGCTTTTTGGGACTAAAAAATTTTACATAAAAAAATAAGCAACAAATAAGCAGTAAATACGCAGCATCCGAACGCGTTCGGATTACGTACAGAATAATTTCTCCTTTGCTCGACAAGAGAGCCTTGTTTGAGCTGCAAATCAAGCTTGAAGAAGCCATTGCCGAAGGAAGATGCATATTGTGCTCACCATACCTCAAAGGGCTACCAAATTCAACGGGAGAAGTAAGAAATGGCAGTCCAAACTGTTTCTGTTGTTGAAGCAATGCAACAAGATATGCTTGCTGGATGCCAAGTGAATCTCCATAAGAATTGCTTATGAAGCTTCTCTCTAACAAAGGATCATTAAAATTAGTCGAATCAACTCTTATATTTTCAAAAAGTTCAAGCAATTTATCTGTACAGAATTTGGGAATGCGGGTTCTGGAGTCATCAATGACATTACGTCGAGTAGTTTGTGAGCATGGCGTTGGATCAACCTTTTCAGCAGAATTTAAACATGGTATTTCCACACCTGCAGTACCATCGTTCCCAATACCAACATTGTAGTTATCATTTAACTCAGTCTCCCCACCTCCATGATCCATCAAATGCCAATCATTTCTCTTAGCAATCTGATCCGCTAATGCCATAGGAGCTTCCGCCCAACCACTGTACAAGACTTCAGCTACGAAGCGATCTGCGATGGCGAAGAATCCAGGGTCAGCTTCGGAGTCTTGCCCGGCGGACGCTTCAACCTTAGTTGCCAATGAGACAACACCAAAGCCAGAGGCCCTCTCCACCCTTCCAAATAAGGATGCGTCAGAAGCCGATGCAGAGAGCGGTGATGCTCTAGCTGAAGACAAGACCTCTCTGTCTCCTGCCATGATCGAGGAGCCAGCTGACCTGATAGGTGATGATTCGATTTCTCCATCGAAATCTAAAGAGCCTTTGGACGATGTCGGATCGGGATGATGGAAGGCATCGGTCACAGGCGCATAGAGAGTCATGGGCGAGCTTAGTATGGTGGCATGGAGCGCGGTTAGAGCCGCCGGTTGGTTGTGAGATGAAGAACTATAATCGATTCGTGAGAGATCGAGCTCAACACCTGGAGAAAAATCACGAGAGCAGAGTGGGTGCTCTGTCTGGGTGGGCGGCAATGGAGGAGTGGTAACGACGGGATTGGGTTGAATGCCGGGTATTGGAATGTCCTCAGGCGGGTTTGGAGTTCTGGTATACTGAAGACTTGTTCGGCGGAGTCGAAATCAGCGATGGAAGAGATTTGTTGGAACGACTTCAGATCATTGCTCTGGTTTTGATCAGCGGTCTGTTGCATCTCGCGTATTGCAAGCCTGGTCTGGTCGCGATCTGCGTCCATCTCGCGTGGACGGGAGGAGTTGGGAGACGGAGGATGTTGGAACGGAGGGGGGTCACGCCACCGAAGCGGGAGTTTGAGCTGAGGGTAGTCATCACGCACGGTGGGTGTATTGCGGGATCGATGGCGTTGGCATGAAGAGGATGAGAGGAGCGAAGAAGAAGAAGAATACCTCGGTATGGTTGCCGACGACATTCGCATCTTCCTTATTGCCTGAAGGTTTCTGTCAATCCGATCAAGGTTTCTGTCTACCCGATCGAGTGATTCCTTCGCTTGAGCTTGATAGAAGGCGATCCGGCTTCGAGCATCGTCGACAGCCCACCTTCCTAGGCGTCAATCGTCGTCGACCGCCAATCTTATTCTGCGGCTTCGATCGTCGTCGACAGCCGACCTTCTTCCGCAGTCCATCGATCTTCGCAAGCTCTAGGCTCTGATACCAACTGATGTAGTGAATCGTCGGAAGAATCGACCTGTAAGAAGGATTTCGATCCCAATCCAGGAAAGAAGATGAACAAAAGCTTCAAAGCTTTAAAATGTCATAATATTCTTCAATGCTTTCCCTACTACAATACTTGCTTATATAAGCTAAATAGAACACTCTAGAAGATACTTGTAAGAAGCACCTAGCAAACTAATTAAAATAGGCCTAAGGAGTAATTTAGTTAAGATGTTCTGCATCAATTTTTATACTAAAAATTTACTTTAAGAGTCAGTAAGAAAGTCGTTCAAAAGAAGCCTTAGAAAGTCATCTCAAATGAACTCTAAAGCTTCTTTTGGGACAATTTTTTTATTATATTTTAAAGCAATTTTTTAGTACAAAAATTATTTAAGCTATAAATTTTTGTATTTAAAAGCTATTTTAAAAATATAATAAATAAGCTGTCCCAATCGAAGTCTTAAAAAAAAGAGGACATTGTGATAATATTTCACTGATGAGAAGGGTATTGAGAGGATCGATTATGTTCGAAGAGTATCAAAGAGATCGAAATATGCAAACCTCTAAAAAAAAAGAAAAGAGATGAGACATTCACAATAAGATTTTGCTAAAAAATGTATTGATAGGGCTTGTGAACTGTTTATCAAAAGAAAAGCAACACATAGATTGAGAAATTTTGCATTTTTTATGTTATTTAATATTCTAGGAGTAAATAAATATTTTTAGGTATTAAATATATTAATATACTTGTTCTGAAGTATTGAAGAAAAGTATGGTTAACGTTCTCAATATGCAAATGAGGAATTTTCATGGAGTGAAACGAAAATTTTCAGAACCGGTCGTACAACGGTCCAGCTTGTTATAGTTAAAATGGTTAAACCGGTTCAGCTCACTCCATTCTCCTTTGTCGTTCTCATGGAGGACAAACTATTAAATTCCACAATCTGAAAACATCGAGAATTAGAGATCAAGAGAGCGGGGAGACTGGAGAGGCATTACAGATCTGTAGGAGAGCGCTCGTCGCCGGCGATGGCGTCCCCGCGAATTCTCCCTTCTTCTCCTCTCCAGCGGCTCGCTACAATTAAGGAAGCAAGCCCTAATTCGTCCACTGCTGGCGTCTCCGCTGTCCCTGCGGCGTCTCCTCTCGAGACCTTCGCCTCAGACCCCATTTTCTCTGCATTCCTCTCCACCGACTTTGACTCAGCTCGCTTCTCCTCTCAAGCTCTAAGCTCCGGATCCGCTGCTTCGCGCGCCGAAAGCCTACAAGAAGCCATCAGACTTCTCCAGAAGCACCTCCGCGCCGAAGTCCTCGCTCGTCATCCCGCCCTCCTCTCCCAACTCTCCTCCCTCGGCGAAGCGGAGACCTCCCTCGCCTCTGTACGCTCGGCAGTCTCCTCTCTTCAATCCTCCCTCCGACGCGCTCGCCAGGAACTGGCCGAGCCTCTCCATCTTGTCCGCGCCCACACTATCCAGTTATCGAACCTCCATGCTGCTGCAGATCTTCTTAACTCCTCTGCTCGCCTCCTACGCCTTTCCAAGAAGCTCCGAGATGTCATGGCCCAACCCACTGACCGTCTAGATCTCGCTAAGGCCGCTGAAATGCATCGCGACATCGAGCTCCTTTACGAAGAGCGCGGCCTCGCTGGAATCTCTGCCGTGGAGGACGAGATCCGCTGGCTCTCGGAGACTGGAAACCAGCTACGGTCGCAGGCAATGAAGGCTGTAGAAAGAGGCATGGACGAGCATAACCAGAATGATATATGGTGTGGTCTTCAGGTTTTTTATAATCTGGGGGAGTTGAGATCGACCGTGGATCAATTAATTAGCAAATATAAGACGTCGGGGGTGAAAAGCGTTGGGGCTGCGCTGGATATGAAGGCGATCTCAGCATCGGGAGGGTTTGGTGGGCCGGGAAGCGTGCACAGGAGTGGCACGCCGCAAATTGGGGCAGGGAAGAAGGCTGGAGAGGCTCTTTGGGAGAGGATGGGGAGATGCATGGATGATTTGCATAAGGTGGTGACGGCAGTGTGGCAATTGCAGACCGTGCTGTCTAAAAAGAGGGTTCCATTCACGCAGGTTTTGTTCCTGCATGAGGTCTGGCAGGTGAGTTTAATTTATGCTTTGCCAAATTTGGTTTCTTTTAATTTTTCTTAATGGTGTTGTTCTTCTCTGTATTAAATTGGAATGGTATTGTTTGGAGTTTTTTTGGTTTTGTTAAGCTAATATTTGATAAAAGTAGTCTACAATCATTACTGTTGTACTTGTTTATGGTAAATTGAATGGCAGTATATTTCTATTTCATCTGCATTTTGTGCTGATAAGGGCCTATGAGTGGGGGCATCTGAATTCTTCTTTTAATATATGCATGCCAAGACTTTGCATTGAAAAATCAGTTTAGTAGACTGCATTGAATTGACAAATAGAAAGATGATTATGGAATTTGGACTTGGGTTGAGCGTCTCTGGTGCCTTTTCATGTTATTGAGTTGCACCTACTAGCTTAATGTAGGAGACAAGAACCAGTTGATTTGTGAATGCAATGCCTCCAGTCGCCTGTTTGGATGCAGTTAAAGAAATACAGAAGTGAAGGTCAGATCAAATGTTCAGTTTTGTTTAGTCTGTTGGTTCAGTTTATTTCTCAATAGCATATTTCAACCATTTTTAGTCATTCAACCCTCTTCTTGGTTATTGGAAACTTGAGTTTTTCTCAGTTAGTTCATTGAAGCAATTAGTGCGACATAGTTATTGGATTGCAACTCCTTCAAAAACATCTATGAAACATTTGTGAATTTCTTTCCACATAAATGTAGATTGCTGCCTATCAGGCTTTTCACTGCTTTTTTTAACAGCTCGCGAGTGTTACCTAACCTGGGAATTATCTAACAAAAGGTTTTGAGCTTTAATTTCCATGCTGTCTCTGCAAGTTTTTTGTTTTTTGGTTTCAAGGAAAACCAAAGATGAACGTTCAGTTAGTTTCTTTTCAATTGTTGAGCTTTCCTTTAATATTTTATTTTTAGAAGCAGAAATTCAAATATTCAAATGGGGGGCAAACAATTTCTGCTGCCCGTAAATCTTCAGTGTTATGTTCTTTTCAGTCATCCAACACAGGATGCCATCCCCATTGATTCATCTTTGTGAATTCTATGTACTTTCTTGTAGCTAAGATTGTAAACTTTTGCAGGATGGTGATCCTCTTTTGACAGACAGAGTTTGGGATGCACTTATAAAATCTTTTGCAAGCCAAATGAAATCGGCTTTCAACACTTCAAGTTTTGTCAAAGAAGTATTTACTCTCGGGTACCCAAAACTTTTCACTATGGTTGAGAATCTTCTTGAAAGGATTTCGCGTGACACTGATGTAAAAGGGTTCCTTTCTGCTGTTACCCTGGAAGGAAAGGATCAAATGGTTGCAGCCATAAATATATTTCAGACAGCCTTCCTGGCTCTTTGCCTTGGTCGCCTTTCAGATTATGTTAATAGCATATTTCCAGTATCAAGCCGGGGTAGTATTCCATCAAAGGACCAGATCTCAAGACTTATACTGCGAATCCAAGAGGAGATAGAAGCCGTCAAACTGCATGGGCACTTGATGCTTCTTGTTCTTCATGAAATTGGCAAAGTTTTACTCTTGTTAGCTGAGAGAGCTGAATACCAGGTAATATTATCAACTTAAACTAGTTAATAGGAAGGATTACTTCCTCAAGAAGCCTATCTTGTAGCCAACTTATTTTTATGTCTCATTCTACATTATTCTTTCAGCATGTTGTTAATGGTGCACTATCTATGTAAGTAGTCTAGGTCTTTTAGTTACATAAATGATAGATTTAATTATTTGTACTGCATTTTATATTCACTGACAAGTCTGATAATTCTAAATGTAGTTGTGCTAGGTTTAGTGTGTGTGCGTATTTTTTTTATTTTTTATTTTAATGGAAATCTGTGAGTCGTGTATTTTGAAACTGATAAATGATAATGGCTGTAGCCCTTCTTCCCATTCTTTGGAAGCTTTTCCTCACATAGATGAATGTTTTATTCTTTAGTGTGAAAAGATAGCCTTTCATCAAATGTATTTTCTCGTAAAAGAGGGATCCTTTCTGTAAATGAAATATTATGGATCCATTTTTCGTTTGATTTTTGAAATAAGCGTATGTTTGCACTGATGGTCTTGTACCAACTTAATTATTGTCAATAGGTAATATGTATGATGTTTTTGCAGTAATTGATTGCCTTGAGTGGTTATTTTGTTGTAATTGGAATGTTAATGCAAATTTAAATGCATATATTTGCCTTTTTCTCGTGACAATCATGTTCTATTGAGTTTAGAATTTCAAAGGAATATGCATCTCATTCACGGACTTTCAGCTTACCCTAGAATTTTTTTCTTTATTTATACTTAGTATTGCATTAATTGGGATGGTATTGTCTTTTCCTCAGCATGATTTGTTTTGGCTTTATTTCTAGTATAGTCTTTGCCCCTATTATTTTTATAAACTATAGCTCTAATTTATTGCATCTTATTATCTAGCCAGTGCATTGACACGGAGAAAAAAATGAAATGAAACTACTAATTATGCATTTACAAGACTAAACATTACCAAGATTCTTGTGAAAACTAAATGATGCCAAAGGAAAGTAAAGAAATGATTATAATACCCTTTTACAAAGAAAACAATCTGTTGTGAGGACAGTCATCAAGAGAATCCCACTTCAGCTCCAAACGCCCAAGTTCTTTCCAACTGCCCTCCTGTTGTAGACGGAAAACTGTTAGCACTCAATTCTAGCCGCTGGAACCTCTTGCATCCACCAAATGTTAGCCATGGAGAATGGTACCAGAGTTCCCTTGATCAATTATGATACAATCATGAACTCCGCTACAATCTCCAACCTCTCGAATAAAATTTCCTGTGGCTGTTTTTGTTTCCTACTGCAGGAATTCAGGTAGACAGCCCCTAAATTGCTGAAATAGGGTTCAAGAAAGCTATTGAGAAGGCATAGAAGCATTGGTGAGCGAGTGTGGTGAAATCCTAGACTTGGATCAACCTCCTTTCCTTCTCTCCTCTCCAAACTTGGTGAATCAACCACAGAACAGAGAACTCTCCATCCCAACTTAAGATAACTTGAAACTAATTCTTCAAAAAAACTCCTTGCCTTAACGTAAGGCTTGCATATTTATCGGCAAACACACCAAGGGCACTTAATTATTAAACTTCATCTTTCTAATGAAATAGGGAAAAAGAGATGTATGCATAATTTTTAATTTATAAAAAGACCACCCTTTTAACACTATGTCACACATTGCATGGGCAACAGAATGGTAGATTTTATACAGAACTTGTTGGCATTGAATTCTCAAGACATTTAAATTGTTGAATCCTCCAAGCATTATCTTCAGATTATTTAAAGTACAAAAAGGAAAATTAAGCTAGTAAAAAATTGGGCTGATGGACCATTTGTTCTAGTCATAAAACTAGTTTTCAATTAGAGCTATTTTCATAATATGTGGGTAGTTAATAACCCAAATTAATCCAAACTATATTGACATAAAATGATCTTTAACATTAAAAGATTGATGATTGAATTTCATCACTTCCCCGAGGTGTGAAGAATTCCCCTACAAAGTGTAAGCGTTGGTATTCCCCTAATAAGGTCCAAAGAATAATAGTGCAATTTATTAGAAAAAAAATCCTATAACCTCTTGTAGTTTGATATGTCTCTATTAGATTGATAGTAATTTCTCCTTATGTGACATGTAGAAGCGCTGGTGCTAGAAATAGAAAAGTTTTACAACCTGCATAAGCTCCATCAATAGAAGCAACAATAACAAGTCCTAGAGCGTTTTTTTTTTAACAAGTCCTGGAGCATGAAGGTTCCTCAACTTGATAATAGGATTACATACTAAAAGAGAATTAATGTTAATGCTAAAGAGATAGTTGTACAAACAAATTAGATTCTTGTTGGCTAATAATACAACAAAATTTCATTGCTTTGGTTGTTTCTTTTTTTTTTTTCTGATAAAATTTTCTTGGACAGTTTCATTACGTATAACAACGTTTATTTAAAAAAAAACATCCAATTCACGCAAATCTTCAACAAATTATCTAACATAGTCGTATAATGCATGTAGAGGTGGTATTTCTATGTTCGAGCTAGCCAACCTCTAAATCAAAATAATTATAAAAAAAGTTGATTCAATTTACGAGCAAAGTCACATTTTTTTTCTTTTTTCTTTTTATTTTTTCAATTCGAGCTAAGTCACTTGATTTAAAAAATGATGTTTTTTAGGTCATTAAATAAGTGTCTTTGTATATATATCCGTACACCTAGTGGTGTAGCATTATTTTTTGTTAGCGAAGATTGAACTGAGGTTGAACAAATGTTGACTTAGTGCCCAGGTGAAACTATTTTAGTGGTGGCAAGCTTATTATTAGTGTTATTTTTTGAAAAGGATGACATCGCTAGGAATTTGTGATAAGCTTCATTTGTGATCTTAGGTTGAAAGAGTTGTATCTTTGCCTTGATTTTAGAACAATGATCGTTTACAATCATAGATGCTATTCTCCATGTCTCACTTTGAAAATTACTTCCAATAGTTAATTCAACTAATTATTTCATTAGTTGTTTGATGTCCTAGTCTAATATTTGTCAATTAATCAAATATTTTAGACTTATAATAGTTAGGTAAGTATTTGTTTCTGAGCTTGACTCTTATGTTACCTGAAGTTCCAATAGAACGGTCACCAAAATCATCTACATTGTGTTGGGCTTCTAATAAAAAAATTTAGTAGCACTTAGCTAATTTAACCTTAAAAAACTTTCGCATCTTGTTCAGTCATGTAATACCAATGCCCTCAAATTCAAAAACCCAATAATGTGACAGACGGGTCATGTCTACCATCAAATGTGATGCCATGGACTTCTAACTTTTTTTATTGCTTTAGATTCACTAACATCGATTGCAGGAACCCCGTGACTTTTTTCATGCTGTCTATGTTTTTAACAATTATGATCATCAATAGAATTATAGCATGTAAGAGGATCTTGAGGGAGCCCACAATCTCTATTTCCATTACATTATTTTTTATTATTGATGCACTACTTTTCTCACTATCATAAAAGTACACGTTTTAAATATCTTGAATCTATTGTTCAGAGTGATGGTGAAATAGATGGGGATATTATCAGCATAATTCACGTTAGATGGTTGAAGTGGAGGAATGCATCGGGCTTGTTGTGTGATAAAAAAGTATCCCTCAAACTTAAGGGAAAATTCTATAAGATGGTGGTGAGGCCTCCAATGCTTTATGGTGCCGAATGTTGGCCATTAAAAGAGAAGCATAATACTAAGTTAAGTGTGGTAGAAATGAGGATGCTTAGGTGGATGAGTGGCTTTACCCTAAGAGATAGGATACGAAATGAGCATATACGTGAAAAGGTTGGAGTAGCTCCAGTAGAAGATAAGATTAGAGAGAGTCGCCTTGGATGGTTTGGTCGCATAAAACGGCGGCCTTCCGATGACCCGGTTAGGAAAGTAGAGGTATTAGATTTGACTTATGTTAAGAAAGGTAGAGGCAGACCTAAAAAGACTTGGTTAAAAAATATTAGAAATGATCTTTCTCTATTAGATCTAAACGAGAATTTGACTTTTAATATGACACAATGGAGAAAAAGGATTCATGTAGCTGACCCCACGTAGTGGGATAAAGGCTTGATATTATTGTTGTTGTTGTTGTTGCATTACTTTTTTCACCATCTTTCTTTTTCTTTTTCCACATATCCATCTTAACATTCCCATTTATTTTCATACACAATTATGTTGTGAATATTAATTTTAATTCCTAACATTAAGATCCATATTATATTGTGATGCTGTGTCATTAAGAAACTTGTAGAGAAGTTCAAAATGTCAACCCTAAATTGAAGGAGCGAGGATCGGTACAAGGCCCCTATCTTCAAAAAAGTTTCACATAATACTTATTTTAGCATACTTATATCTTGATGCCAGGATATATCTGTTGAGAATTTTCCCTGCAACTAAATCTGCCTCACTGCCATGAACTATTATTTCTCTACCTCACAGATATCTGCTGGCCCAGAAGCCCGTCAAGTAACAGGTCCTGCAAATCCAGCACAGATAAAAAACTTCGCTCTGTGTCAACATCTGCAAGAAATCCATACTCGCATCTCCAGTATAACCGCTTCCCTCCCAACGGTTGCTGCTGATGTTCTCTCCCCATCGCTCGGTGTCATCTATGGAGTTGCTTGTGATTCAGTGACTTCCCTCTTTCAATCCATGCTTGACCGCCTCGAGTCCTGCATCCTTCAAATCCATGACCAGGACTTTGGATCCCATGGCATGGATGCATCAATGGACAACAATGCTTCTTCCTACATGGACGAGCTTCAAAAGTGCACTGTTCACTTCAGAAATGAGTTCCTATCAAAGCTTCTACCGGCTTCCGCAACCCGGTTTGAGACAATATGCACAAGTCTTGTGCACAGAATGGCTTCTCGCGTTTTGTTATCTTTTATAAGACATGCTGCTTTGATTAGGCCTCTATCTGAATCAGGCAAGCTTAGGATGGCAAGAGATATGGCCGAGCTTGAGTTGGCAGTTGGCCAAAACCTGTTTCCAGTAGAGCAACTGGGAGCTCCTTATCGAGCCCTTAGAGCCTTTCGTCCCATGATCTTCTTGGAGACTTCTCAGCTTCAGGGCTCGCCATTGCTTAATGATCTGCCACCAAGTGTCATACTCCACCACCTTTATTCTCGAGGACCCGAGGATTTACAGTCACCCATGCAAAGAAACAAGCTCACACCTCTTCAATATTCTCTGTGGCTTGATTCACAAGGAGAAGATCAGGTATGGAAGGGCATTAAAGCAACTTTAGATGATTATGAAATAAAGGTTAGGAGTAGAGGAGAAAAGGAATTAAGTCCTGTTTATCCTCTCATGCTGCAAATTGGATCATCTATTTCAATGGGCAATTCATCTCAATAGTGATTTTTCTTATATTAGGCTTCTTGTTAATGCTGGAGAGTGGAGAGTGAAGAATGAAGATTTTTTTTGCTGTTTTTCTTAGTGTAGATAAACTTCATTACTTTCAGATTTTGGATAAGGTTTATAGCTATATGTTCCATTGATAGAAATAGTCTTCCCTGGACATTTATTCCCTATAAAGTTTAAATGGATAGTGTCAATTATTTTAGAGAAACTTGCACACCAAATTTAGATGGTTTTTGCTGTTATTTGTTTGCTTTATACTTTTTTGTTGATTCTCTTGTCTTCTTCATTATTTGTTCTCTATCATGGCCATGGAAGTGTTAACAGTATAGTATTTTGTTACATTAGATGGTTAACCTGACACAATTCTTCTTTCCTATATTTGTAATTTGAATCAATAGTAATTGTTGGGTCCAATGTTATTCGGAGAAAATATCATGACTACTACATATGCAAGATTGAAGAAGAGAGGCTATGGTTTAGATATTCTCTTACATAGGTTAGAGTTTATAGTGTGTTCAATTGACTACTTAGGCATTTAGTAGAGAGAATTTAAGGAGATTTTTAGTGGGATAGAGTTTTTGCAAGAAATATATGATAATGACTTCGTTTTAGACAGTTTTATTACTACTTTCTAAAATAGTTTTTAGTACAAATTTTTTTGTGCTAAAAAGTTATTTCAGAATGCTGTCCCAAACTAAACCTATATTATGCTCATGTCTGACTAGCGGACCTTTTTTTATAGGTGAGGGTCAAGATTGAATATAAGACGGAAACAATAAAATTACAAGAATGGAATATAAACAGATTTGAGGAGTTAGTTAACGTATTCATTGAGCCTAGTTGTTAATAGTCCACTAGGCTTGGAACTTTGGTGGAGTTTTAGATTGAGAAATGCTTTTGACCAAGTTCTTTTGGGGAGGTAGAAGATGGGATACATGATAAAATTTGAGGTATATAAATAGATTATATGCAACTAGTTATTTATTACTTGTCCATTAGGATGAAACTTTGGGCGACTTTTGGATTAAGGTGGAGTAACTTTGATGAGAACTCCTAATCATTAGGCGAGTTCGAAAAACGTGTAATCGAGTTCTATTGATGAATGGGTTTGTGGAGTAGATGAACTTGGCAATGAATTTGTCTTTTAAGATTAAAAAAGTTGTCGAAAATCCAGTCATTGTTTTGCTCAAATTGAGCTTGAATTGAAATTAATGAGTTGGGTTAGTTTGAGCCTAATTTAGACTAAGATCAGATTCAGATAGAATGATTTTGAGCTAATCTTGAGCTAATATTAGATTATTTTGAAATCAAATTGTTCTAAATGCCATCAAACATTTTTTTGTTTCTCTTGCTCAATGTGAGCTGTTTGGTTGCTTCTTCTGGCCAGTTGTCAATCATCATGAATTATCGTTAATCTTTCCCAATTATTTGGATTCAGCTATCAATTTATCAATCAACTTAGGCTTCGTTTAGGACAACTTCTTTGATGCTTTCTAAAACGGGTTTTTAGTACAAAAATTTTTTGAATTAGAAATTTTTGTACTAAAAAACAGTTTTATGAAGTAGCAAGAAAATTGTCCCAAACGAAGCCTTAGTTTTTATGATCAGTAAGAAATATTTGCATCTTTTTTTATCCCTTTAGTCAAGTGACTATCAATGAAAAACAAGAGAAAAGTAGGGGAAATTTGATTTTTATGACTCATAATATATGTAATTGATTAAATATCAACACTTTATTTTTTTGAGCCAAATACCTGAAATTTTTATTTGAAAATTGCATGAACAATGAACAATGCTCGAACATGCTTTGAATCATACCCTTTCGTTTTGTTCTTTTTATCTTTTATGGAATTGATTCGTTTGAGTTGATTTGTTATATATGTAGAGAGGTATTGCAGTGTTGGGATACATATAAAGTTGGGACTTGATTGATAAAATTGTTAAATAGTATGATACTTTCGATTTTTTTAGGAGGGTTAATGAAGAAAAAGAAGAAAAATTTCAGCTTCATTTTGAGATGATTTTTTTATTGTTTCTTAAAGCAGTTTTTTAGTAAAAAAAATTAAATTTTTATAATTTTTGAGCCATATGCTCATTTTATCAAGGAGATATTCTCATTTGCATGTTGAAGTTGAATTTGTTGTAGTAGAGAGCAATTACAGAACAGTCAGTTTGATTGTGAATTTGCTCATAGTAAAATATTGCTTCACATATCAATTTAAAATTGGAGTAATCAACTCTTGCAATTCATTGTATTTTATCAGAATATTTTCAAGGAGAAAAAGTTTTATTATTTAATAAACAATAATGTTTTCCAAAAAGTTTTAAAACTATATTTTAATTTTAATTTTGGTTCCATACTCCATAGTGAATAGGCTAAATGCAATAATTTTGTCCTTTCTGGTATTTAGCTTCAGCTGTTATTATTATTATTATTATTATTCTTTTGAATTATAATAATTTTAAAAAGTCCCAAAATAATCCGCATACTATTTACGTAATGGCCAATTTAATCTCAAAGTATCATGTTGCCCCGATTTAATCCTCAACGGTACAAAATTCATCCAAAATAATCCCTCATGTTATAATTGTGAAATAAAATTGATCCCATTTTAGTCTCCCGACTTTACAAAATTGATCCCAATTTAATTCCAAGGTAATCATTTCAGATCAATTTTATATAATTAAGAGACTACATTACAAAAACGTTATACTATGAGACGAAAATGATTACATACGAATAGCCAAGGGACTATTTTGAACCAAATGCATTTAGAATGTAATCATTACAAAGGATAACCAACAAACTTTAAGAGATTCTAAGATTCAAATTTTTACAAGCATTGTAATGCAAATAATGGAGCAAAAATCCTAGAGAACACCTTCCAATCTCCTATAAGAAAAGGATAACATTCAACATTTAACTAGTTGCTAGAATGTTTGTAAAAACAGAGCATATATGATGATGATGATGATGATGATAACAACAAAATGCAAATGGTAATACCAAAGATAATTGCATAAAAAGATAATATTGTTGAATGATAGATATCAATGCATAATAATAATGTTACTGACATCACATACTATGAAAAGAATAACCAAGTCAGCAAATGTTTTGATTGTGAGCTTCATTATATGGTAAGCCTAGTCATGATTTCCATGAAGGAAACTCATCAGTAAGTCTTCTCTCAAATGCCCGAAAGATCTCTCTAATAGCCTTCTTCACTTCACTGTCAGCAAACACAAATTCAATAGCATTCGCTCCTAGCTGAAGCATGTCTTTTTTATCAAGTCCTGATAAGTTAAAGAAATAGAAAAGCAGTAAGAGCAACATATAAGCTGTTCATAGATATGAATCTACGAAGAAAAGAAGCCTACCAAAGGTCTCAGCAGCAAGGTAATACTCATTGGAAAGACTAGTGGAGAACAGGCCTGTATCATCAGTACATAAGACCAGTGGATGGTTGGCATTGTAAAGATTAGCTGAGAAAATTAGAAAGAAAATTTAAATTAGTATGTAAAATCATAGCTTTCTTAGCATTAGTGTCACCACTTATAATCACCACTCAAGTGCTTTTAGTTGTTATGATATGTCTCTACTATTAAGGCTTCCTTTGGGATAATTTTTTTGTTGCTTCTTAAGGCAATTTTTTAGTATAAAATTTTAAATTTTTGTAATAAAAAGTTGCTCTAAGAAGCAACAAAGAACTTGTCCCAAATGAAGCCTAAGTCACACATCAAATGTCTACTTGTATCCAAATTTTGGGTTTCCGGAGATTAACATGGCATTCACAAGTTTAGCATCATTAGTAGTTAGTTGACATTTAATCAGCATTGTGAGTCATGAAAATAAGAGAGCAATTGATGAGGTCCATGAGGACATCGATCCAAGGTTCAAACAGGTGTATCGCCAGAAGCATCGCAGATCGACGGCCACGATTCAGAGCTTATATTTTTAGTTATTATGCATTTTATTTTATGTATTCCTTTTGTACCCTTATGTTGAGTTGAGTCATGTTGGGTCCCTGAGGGAAATTTAGTCTTTATTTCTTCTTGTATGCTTGAGACCTATATATATGGGTCTTTTCTCTTGTAATAGCGAATGAATATTTGAATGAAAATTGTTTTGTTTCTACTTCTTCTTCTTGCATGAGAGCTTGAGAAGGGAGAGAGCTCAAGGGGAGCAAATCGCAAGGCCCACCAGTCGTTGGAAGAGTCCGCGGCTCGTGGTTAAGTTATTCTATCTTCTCGTTCGTATTTCACTCCATCTTCTTCTCCTCCGCCACAAAAAAATCCCTCCACAACCCTAATTGCCGCCGCCCCTTGGAAGCCCGCCGCCGGCCACTTCCACGGCCCCGGCCGGCCACCTTGCCGGCGACTTCCCCCACCCGTCCAATCCCTCCTTCCGCTTGTTTCAAATTTGAAATTTGAATTTCAAATTTCAAATTCTTTCCTAATTTGGAAATCCAATTTATGAAAGTTTTCATGATGGAATTCAATTTCAATTTGATTTAGATTGGAGTTATGAAACCTATTGCCACGTCATCATCCTAAAGTTGGAAACCTTTCCTCTTGGATTTCCCTCTCTCTTCCTCTTAGCATGCCGCCGGCCCTTAGTGGGAATTAATCCCATTAATTCCTACTTAACTCCCCTTCCCCCAAATTTGAAATCAAATTGATTTCAAATTAATTTCCAATCTTTTCTATTCAAAATCCTGAAATTAATTTCAAGTTTTGAGTTTTAAAACTCCCTCCCTCCTCAAATGAAACCGCCGGCCCCATATATGGCTCCCATCCATTAAACCCCCATTCAATGCATTAATTCCTATTATTTGAATTTTAAAATTCAAATCAATCCCCTTCTAATTAATCAAATCTGAGATTAAAATTTCAGATTTGGTTAAACCCCTTAACATTCCACTAAACCTAGCTTCTCCCAAACCCAAGCTCTCTCCTCCCTTGCACCCGCCAGCCTCACCCTCTCCCCTTGGAAATCCCGCCACCTCCCCTCCTCTCTTTGGTGCTCCCTCAACAACGCCAAGCATGCATGGCGGATCCGGAGACCGATAGTGGATTGGTGTTTGATATCTACGGTGACATCCATATCACCAGATCTCCTTTCTTTGACGTCGGGTTCGGATCTGACGGCACGGTTGAAGACTACTTAAATCGCATTCTTCCCACGCTCATCGACGTCATCGACGAGCAATTCGAAGACTATTCGTGGACCGTCAGCGGCTATCCGTCCGTGTCTCCTCCACCACTGTCGACCTTTCCGTGGCTCAAGACTATTGGCGTTGCAACCTTCCTCATGGCATCGTTTGGTGTGCTGAAGATCTTCTCCCGCTAAGCCTAGTGTAGTTGAGTGATCCATCCCCAAGGTGAAAACTCTCTTTATTAAATTGCGGATTGTTGATTAATAGCTTTTGGTATTGCTACTATCTTTGGTTACCTAGGAGTTTTGGTTAATCTACTTGTACTCCTTCGCCTAAGCAAGTTAACAACTAAGAACCTTTAATGATTTTACTTGTTATCTCAATAAGCTCTTAATTGTAATTCCATTGTCAATCACTTTTAATTTTCTTGAGAAGCTCCTTCGCATGTGGTATCACATCAGCAATAGTGTTGCATATATTAATCGTTCTCCACACCTTACTTTGGCAGGAACTTCATGTATTGTGTTCAAAACCTTAATAAGCAGATGCTATTGTGGTTCTTTTGTAGACAACAACAACAACAAAGTCTTTATCTCACTATGTGGGATCGGCTACATCAATCCTTTTTTCTCTATTGTGTTCTATTAAGAGTCAATTTCTCATCTAAATATAATAAATAAAGGTCATTTCTAATATTTTATAACTAAGTCTTTTTAGGCCTACCTCGATCTTTCTTGACATAAGTCAAATCTAATACATATACTTTCCTAACTGGGTCATCAGAAAGCCGCCATTTTATGTGACCAAACCATAAGGTGACTCTTCCACTGAAGCTACTCCAACCTTTTCACGTATATGCTCATTTTGTATCATGTCAATAAGAGTAAAGCCACTCATTCGCCTGAGCATTCTCATCTTTGCAACACTTAACTCAATATTATGCTTCTCTTTTAATGGCCAACATTATGCACCATAAAGCATTACATGTCTCACTACCATCTTATAGAATTTTCCCTTAAATTTGAGAGGGACTTTTCTACCACACAACAAGACGGATGCATTCCTCCACTTCAACCATCCAATTTGAATTCTACTAATAATATCCCCATCTATTTTATCATCACTCTGAACAATAGACCCAATATATCTAAAATGTATACTCTTATTAATGATTTGATCATTCAAAGTCGCAATCCCTCACTAGATCTGTTATTACTAAAATTACACTCCATATATTCAATTTTAGATCTACTCAAATGAAAGATTTTAGACTCTACGGTTAACCTCCATAATTCAAGTTTACTTTTAACTCATCTAGTCTTATCAAAAAGAAGAATATCATCAGCAAAAAACATACACCAGGACACAACCTCTTGCAAATGCTAGTGAGAACATCCATGACTAAAGCAAAAACATATGAGCTTAAGGCTGATCCTTGATGTAATCAGCTGAAATAGGAAAATACTTAATCAAACCACCTTGTGTTTGAACACAAGTAACAACTCATGCATACATATCCTTAATGACTTAATACAAGCATTATTAACCACATCCTTATGTAAATCTTTTCATAGCACTTCTCTTGAAACTTTATCATAAGCTTTCTCTAAATCAATAAAAATCATGTGTAGATCCTCCTTATTCTCTCTATACTTCTACATCAAACCTCTCAATAAATGTATAGCTTCCATAGTAGACCTGCCCGACATGAATCCAATTTTATTATGAGAAACATTAGTATCACATAGCAACCAGTGCTCCATAACTCTCTCCCATAGTTTTAAAGTATGACACATTAACTTAATTCATCTATAATTTACACAATGTTGTGCATCATCTTTACTCTTAAAAATAGGAATCAAGACACTCATTCCCGACTCATCTGGCATCTTAGTCTTTAAAATAATATTAAAAAGTTTAGTATGCCAAGAAATTCCTTCATCTCCTAAGCATTTCCACACCTCTATTGGATTCTTATAAGGTTCAATAGCTTTTTCACAATTCATTTTCTTTAAAGCCTCTTTAACTTTGGTTTTACTAATACGCCAATAAAAATAAAAATATTTATTTTCATTTAGGAAGCTAAGATCACTAAAGTTAATCGCATTATCACAATCTTCATTGAAAAGTAGCAAAATATCTAATCCACCTTTGTTGGAATATCGTCTTCTACTAAAAATATTTTTTGATCTTCATCCTTAATACACTTCACTTGAACTAAATCTTATCTCTCTTTTTTTAGGGACGGGATTTTATAATAAATTTTATCTCTTTGTTTAGCTAACTTATACATGTATCTTTCACCCACATTTATCTAATATATTATATAAATCATTAAAAGCTAAAATATTTGTATCACATATTGCTTTCTTAGACTCCTTACAGACATTTTTATAATTTTCTCAATTATCAGAATTTTTACAGCTAAACCAATTTTTATAACAAATCTTTTTTTTTTCTTACTCATTTTGATTTCACCACCAATTATTTTTGCTATTAGTAGTTTTTTCCTTTTGATACTCCAAGTACATCTTTTGCAACATTCTTAAATTACTAACTATTTTTTCCCACATAATATTAACTTCCTCATGCACAGACAAAATCTTAAAATCTAAAATCTTATTTTCAAAAATGTTTTTGTTAATATTTTTTAAATGCCTTAATCTAATCCTAGAACAATGATTTACTTTATTTTTTTATTTTTTACTCCATCTTAAAGTCCAAAACTAATAAATAATGTTGAGTACATAAACTTTCACTCTGAATAACTTTATAATCTTTGCAATCTAAACAATCTATTTTTCCTATAAGAAAATAATCAATCTGAATTTATTATACTCTTTCTTACAAGTGATGAAATGCTCATCTCTTTTCTTAAATAAGATATTAACAATTATAAAATTATGAGCTAAACAAAAATTTAAAATGATCTTACCACAATACCACCTTTATTAGTAGCTCCAAAGTCATAGCCATCATGAATGCTTTTAAAATCATCTACCTCTCTACCAACATATCCATAAAAATTTGCTCCAATAAATACTCTTTCTTCAAAAAGTATCTTTTATATTAAATATTTTAAATCATTTCGAAATTTAATTATGAAGAGCATAAGCACTTATAATATTAATAATCTTAACATCAATAACAATCTTTAAAGTTATAATTCTATCTCTAATTCTATTAATTTTTACAATATTATCCTTCAAACTCTTATCTATAATCACACCTACACCATTTCTAGTATGACTCAACCAGAATACCATAGTTTAAAAAATACTAAATGGTTATTCTGCCTCATTCCAAAAAAATACTAAATGGTAATATCTACGGGAGATCATTATTTGTTCCAAGTACATAACTATCATCCCCAGAAGACCATAGAAAATATTAAGCAAATTATAGAAAGGCAAATCTATTAGATTAAGGAAAAAAAGATCAAAGTAGTCCCTATAGAATTTGTTTGTATTTTTGTCCCAAACTATTCAAAATGTATAATTTAGTCCATTCACTCCTCAAACATAAGCCAAAATAATCTCACATTTAAAATCACAGTTTAATTTGATGGCATTATCAACATGAAGTGAACGAACAAGGTGGAGATATAGGGTATTTTGGGATGCTTATGTATTTCTTTCTTTTTTTAAATATGTCCATTGTAGAATCGTAAATTATTCGCCCATGCTACCAGTAGAAGGGAAAAGGTTGCGATGAGCAGCTCACCGGAGCCGCCAGGAGAACTCTAGCTGAATAGGATACCCAAGCAACTTAATATCATGAGTCAAAAAGTGTAGCGAAAGAAGAGTAGCGGACCAAAAACTGGATACAACAAGGTTTCCATTCCGGTTGAAGAAGACGTGAGACTGCTAAGTGTTTTTTTTTTTTTTTCAGCGCAAATGGAAAAAGCTGATGGCAGCATGTAGAGGCAAATGAGAAGAGCAGTGGTGATGAAGATGTTGAAGATGAGGATTATGAGTACAATATATTAGATGATTCTGAGAAATTTCAGGATAGTAATTATGAGATCTAACAGAACAACAATTTGTTTAAAGATAACGTAGATCCTCTTTTTTAATTCATTGATACTCGATATATGCAGAAAATTGGACCAAACCCTAAACCCTAAACAAAAGTATAAGGTAAGCAGAATATGACAGTTAGTAATACAGAAAAGAAAAAAAGATGACAGTTAGTAAAGTTCACAAATTTTATAAAAGTTTTAAGAGGAAAATGTATATTTTGAAGATATACTCATTTTTAACGTCATGCATGAACATAGACTAAAAACTTACAACCATGAAACTAATTTGTTCAAATTCATGATTTAAAAGACCAAATTGGAATTCTTGCATAGCCTGGGACTAAGGACATCTCCAACCGAAAATCCAATTTTTCACTCCAAAATACAGTGAAACTAAAAAATGTTGTGATTCACCTCCAATCGAACTTCATTTTGCACGCTACAGCGAAGAAAACCGTCTTTCTCCTCTTTCGCGCGTTTCTTCGGCAAATTCGGTTGTCGACAGAAAAATTGCGTAGGTGAATAGTGTAACGCCAATATTGGTGTCGCACTATTCACCCGCAAGCAAATAGCGAAAGATTTGGTGTTCGACTGGAGCGACGAACGACATCATACACATGTTTGACGTTCGGTTGGAGATGCCCTAAAATGCCTGCAAATAATCTAAAGATCATTTTAATATTGTTCTCTTTAGATTAATATTGCATAAGCAAACCATTAAGAGAAGAGAAAATACATGTTTCCATCATACAGATGCATCTTGTTTTTTAATTAGTAGTCCCAAATCATAAAGTAAAAGAGGACAAACCAAAATGATGAACATGTATCGACGAGAGACGTTGGGTCCTAAGATTGGATGTTAGACATATCTCAACCTGCATGCATAAATTGAAAATTTAAACAAAATGCAAAGTATCTTTAGAAAGGCTTCGAGTTACAAAAGCAATAGAGAACATACAAAGCGAAGTTAGGAGAAAAATACTGACTGGGATTTGTGATAATCTAGCCTTTTCCCAGTCATCCTCATCAAGAAAGCAAGCATGACCAATTCTATCAGGAGAAAAATTCAACATTGCTTGGATTTCCATCTTGTTAGATACCTAGAACCACTAAGTTGTCACACTAAATCAGTTAGTCAACCGATTGAGACTTCAAAAGAAAAAAAAAACAGGAAATGGTGAAATAGCTATATGAGAATCTTTCCAAAACTCGATTGCACCTCTCCACAATGAAGAGTAACAGGAAGGCCCTGCTCTTTAGCATACTTCAAAGCCGGCAGAAAAGTATCCCTACATGGTAGTTATAAAGTGGAAAGTCATATAACAATTACAAGACGCTTTTCTAAGTTCTGCAAGTAACGGACATACAAAATTATACCATTCCCCAACAACAGGATTTCCAGAAAGATCAATGCCAACCACACCAAACTCTCTCATTTCTAAAGCCAAACAAACCTGCAAGACGGAAAACTAAAAAATTGAAAGGTGCTAGTTAATGCAGTTACAGACACTGAGGTTCTGTGTGGTATAGTTTTTGTGTTGCCTACTTCTGCATCCTCGAAAAATAGAAGTTATTTTGAGGTGATTGATGTAATAGCTGTGAGAAAAAATTCAATTGCATGAGAACTAAAAAGCTTCCTTCTTTGAGAGAAACTTTAGGTAGCTTCCAAAAAAAATCCTTCTATGAATTTTTGCTTCTTCATCTAAATGTCATGATTATTCGACAAGTTTTATGCTAGTTATCGACTACCTAACGCAACCCTCCACTTTTCTTATCTAGCGCTTGGGACCTGATAACAACAGTGTTTGGTGGTCCCGGCGGGGCACGAAACACTGATGATATTCTAATAGAGGTGTTGAAATGCTTAGGAAATGAAGGAATTTCTTGGTTTACAAAACTTTTTGATATTATTTTGAAGATAAAAGATGTCAGATGAGTGTAGAAGAAGTGTGTTAATTTATATTTTTAAGAATAAAGGTGATGTATAAGAGTGTGTGAATTATAGAGTAATTAAGTTAATGTGTCATACTTTAAAACTATGGGGCAGAGTTATTGAGCATATGTTACAACGTGATACTAATATTTTTCAAAATCAATTTAGATTCATGCCGGGCATGTCTACTATGGACACTATACATTTATTGAGAGGTTTGATAGAGAAGTATAAAGAGAATAAAGAAGATCTACATATGATATTTATTGATTTAGAGAAAGCATATCATAAAGTTTCAAGAGAAGTGCTCTGGAGAGTTCTAGAAGAGAAATGAGTCAATAATGCTTAAATTTAAGTCATTAAAGATATGTATGTAGTGAGTTGTTACTTGTGTTCAAACACAAGGTGGTTTGACCAAGTATTTTCCTATTTCAATTGGATTACATCAGGATCAGCTTTAGTCATGGATGTTCTTTCTAGACATTTGCAGGAGGATGTACCCTGGTGTATGCTTTTTGCTTATGATATTCTTCTTGTTGATAAGCCTAGAGAGGGAGTTGAAGGTAAACTTGAATTATGGATGTCAACCTTATAGTCTAAAAATTTTCGTTTGGGTAGATCTAAAATCGAATACATTGAGTGTAATTTTAATAGTAATAGATCTAGTGAGGGGATTGTGACTTTGGGAGATCAAGTCATTAATAAGAATACATGTTTTAGATACCTTGGGCCTATTTTTCAAAGTGATTGTGAAATAAATGGGATATTATTAGTAGAATTCAAGTTGGATGGCTGAAGCGGAGAAATGCATTGAACCTTTGTGTGGTAGAAAATTACCCCTCAAACTTAAAAGGAAAATTCTATAAGATGGTAGTGAGAGTTGCAATGCTTTATAGCATAGAATGTTGGCAATTAAAAGAGAAGTTAAGTTTTGTAAAGATGAGAATGCTCAGGTGGATGAGTGGCTTCACTCTTAGAGACGGAATGTGAAATAAGTATGTACGTGAAAAGGTTGGAGTAGCTCCAGTGGCAGATAAGATTAGAGAGAGCCTCCTTAGATGAATTGGACGCATAAAACGTCGGCCTTCCGATGAATCGATTTGGAGAGTAGATGTATTGGATTTGACTTATGTTAAGAAAGATAGAGGTAGACTTAAAAAGACTTGGCTATAAAATATTAGAAAATATCTTTTTTTATTAAACTTAAATGAGAATTTGACTCTTAACAGAACATAATGGAGAAAAATGATTCATATAGCCGACCCCACATAGTGGGATCAAGGCTTGATGTTGTTTTTGTTGTTGTTGCATCTAACTAAATTAATTATGGACTAATAAAGATTGGAAAATTATATTAAAGCCAATATAGAATTCAGAATATATATCCATTTCAGTAGTTCTATCAACTCATATTAATGTCATAATTAACTTTAACCGAACATTCACAACTGATTTTACCAAAAAAGACATCCAAATTACTCGACAGTATAACACATCACAGCACTATAATACTATATAGCACAGCATAACACAACAAAAGTTGACAATAGCATATGGAGCCTGAGCCAAGTTGAAAAGTGTTCATGTTGTGACAATGTTGGTGAACATTATTGCTTCCAAGTTTAGAGGTGTGTGTCTGCACTATTCTAAAGGTGTTACTCATCCCTACCTTTAGATGTAACAGTTAAAACAAAAGGTTCAAGTCGTCGGGGGGGGGGGGGGGGGGGGGCATCACTTTCTAGCCAATGCATTTTAAGCACATACATAAAAAAAATTGAAATGAACTCTGCTTAACATACCGTCTCCATGGCTGCTGCTGTCGTTTCGCGGCGGTCAATACTCAGAAGTAAGCGAACATATATCTTTTTCTTTTCCATACAAGTTGTGCAGCTTTTTTGCATGGGTTCACAGAAGCTTTCTGTCTTTCCATTCAAGTTAATGAAAGAAGCATCCACAGTGTCAACAGATCTAAGGCCATTGATAACTGCCTTCATATAAGAACGCTTTGTCATACCCTTTGCTTCATTGTTCTGCATTTAAGCTGAATCAATACATTGTAAAAAATCCAAGTTTTTTTTTTCTTCCAAAATAAAAAACCTCTATATAATGTACCTTCGGTGTTGTCCTTAGTTCCAAATAAACAACTTCTTCAGCCGCAAAATCTTCAACAACCTATTTAAAGAAACTGATTTCAGCCAGTTATGTAAGAAAAGGTTGTAAGGGAGGCTGAACTGAACATACTTCCTTTGTGATCCTTGAAATTGTTTCATGGTCAGTTGCAAGAATGTGGAACAAATCAAAAAGCTGGAAACACTCCGTCAGGGATCGGCCACCTTCAGCAATATTAAGTAGAACGCATGGATTAGTACTGTTAATAAAGGTAGAAATCATAGCCATATTCTCATCTCAATTTTTCCATAAAGAATAATTTCTTGTTAAAAGTGCTTGAATACACTTGCAGTTCTTTAGACAATGTCAAATTCTGGGTTAAACCATGTGCCACTTCTGCTCTCTAAAGATAAGGCCAGATATTTAACTGTAGTTAATCAAAGTGAGAACATATAATAAGGATGTTTAGTTTGTTAGAGAACATACATGTTTCAGTTTATGAAATAATCATGATTTATAAAATGTCCTTGACCAAGAAATCAATGCAATTTGCTTTCGAGAAAAAACAATTTGAAGTGGTTTCTATTTAAATTTTTTTTTGGACATTTATGACAATTAAGGCAAACTCGCACACACATCACGTACGCAAGACTCGAACCCAAGACCTCTTGATTGATAGCTAAAGCTCCTAACTAACAAACCAAAATAAGTTGCATGTTTCTATTTAAATTCTTTACTAAACTAATTTTGAAAACTAACATAAGATATATAAAGACAATTTTAAATTAGTAGTATGTCTTTTAAAAGAAGAAAAAAGTATTTAAATATAAATTACAAAGAGTTCAAATGATGAAAACATGCAGACATACATTTCCGGATCACATGCTCTACATCAGCAAAAATGATTACACCCTTTTCACCGAGCAGTTTAGCAAGCTCCCTGTTGATTTGCAGAATGATTAGTGAGTGAGTTTTCCTAAGAAATCTTTTTATGATAAAGAAAGATAAGCAGATTGATAAGTTCTACAAACAAAAACTTTGCAGAATCCTAATTAACTCTTCAGATCAGGGCAATAACAATCAACAAGAAATTATAAAAGCAAGTGTTTTATCCAACTTATAAATAAATTCACTAAGAAGGACAGCTTACAAATCAAATGGATTAAAGTAAAGTAGGCCATGCCTGGAAAGTAAGAAGCTATTAAATGTGAATTTTCTTTTACTAAGTAATCAAATGAACAAAATCTAGCCTTACTTTGTAGCCATATAATATGAAAAGATATTAAAGTGGGTTCCACCTAAAAAGGAAAAAGGGGTAAATATTCAATGCACTTGGAAAGATCAAACAAACTCATAATTTGGTGATTAGACCAGCTACAACAAAATGAGCTTTCCAACAACAACCAACACCCTTTGGGCCTTTAAGAAGTGAAGAGTGGCAAATAGACAACAAAGACTAGAAAAGGCAACTAGAGATTTACTAGTTTTAATCCTTTCGGGGAGGGAAGTTTGAGTGTCTAAACACAATTTTAATAAAGGAGGGATTAGATCGCGATATCTTGGCATGTATTTACCTACTAGGCTAGTTGGCACACACTTTAGCTCACCCTAGCACTATGGTTGAGAGCTTCGGCTCCATTCATAGAGATCTGGGATTCAAAACATACAAATATGAGTGTGTAACTTTTTTAAATAAATTCATTCAAAAGTTCCAAAATATATATATATATATATAATTATCCATCTAACTTGCTGGGTCCCACAAAAAAAAAGCAACTTTTTTTTTTTGGTGGGGGGGGGGGGTGCCGCTACAATTGTTCTCCACACTCCAACATCCTCCAGGATAAGAAAACAAATCATAATTCTGATAAACCTTAAAACTTCACATATCAGATCAAATTATCAGAAAACTTCAGTTGAAACCTTGGTTGTTTCTGATTTTGATCTCAGCTGTGAGTAGAGTAGATCAAATGGCAATATTTCAACCATAATATTCAAGAAGATTATTTGTAACTCATGATCGATTTAATCCACAATTGCTCACATAATTTTTTGTTAACCAGTTAATTCATCATCATTGGCAATAGGAATATGCCTGATGAGCATAGTCAGATCTGCGCTTAGTGTGGGGATTAGCGCTTGATAAGCATATTAATCAATCCTCTCATAACTCAAGCTTATCATGTTTATGCCAAACCCAAAAATAGTATTAAATTTCATTCAATATTCCCCCAACCAAACTAGCTTGCTTTGCATCTTAAGATTAATTAAGCCTAGCAAAACAAACCCTATAAAGAGATATTCCAGTGATAAAGGATTTAGAATATATGAGTTAGATTAAAAGAAGGAAACTGAAATCCGTGCTCAAAGAGAATCCAAAGCATTGATTACAGGAAAACCTATAATAGCAAGAACTTCTAAACACTAAAATCGAGCTAATAAGTTATAATATTTAACAGGTTGGAGAAACCTAACTTCAATTAAGAGAAAAATACCAAACTTTCGCAAAAATCAAACAATAAAAAGAAAGAGATGGAAAAGCACAGAAGCGTGGAGTCTCGGATGCAGCCATTGAGGTGAGCATGGAGCTCTATCTTGGGAATTGCACGGCACCACTCCTTCATTTCCGCCAAGTTGGTGCATTTCTCCATCACTAGCCGCTCTCGTATACTCGCACGCTGGCCCTCGCTCGAACAAAAATCTATGTTTTCAAGGTAGGGATTGAAATGAAGGCTGCATTATTATATACTGCGGCGCCGTGAGTTTTCAAATTTGGAATGTCTGGTTTGAGATTCTTTTACTAAGGAAATCCAATCAATTTAAAAGTTAAAAAAGGAGTGTTTTTGCAGCGAAATACGGTGGAAAGATGCGACTTTTGGTCCATATCGATACATCCAATAAATTTTGATCCGAGTTTTCATCCACCAATCCCATTGTAGTATGATTATTTGATATGCTATGCTAATATGTTAGTTAGGGTTTGGAACTTTGGATGTGACCAATTCCTTTTTGGGGGCTGCATAGACCCATTAGGTATAAAATAGCATCATTTTATTAACCTTACTTTTATCATCCTATTTCTTTTTTAAGGAAAGATAAATGACAAAGAAAAATTTTGGCCAAACATGTAAGCATGTATTCCATCATTAATGATTTCTTTAGTAAAATGACAATTTCTTTGGTGGTTGAAATATGACTTTTGTGTTCCTTGTGAGGCCTCCATTAATTTTCATGGGTTAGATTAATTGGCTTATTAGGCTTTGGAGCTAAAGTAAATTTTATGTCATACCAATTTTTTGTGTGTGCACCTGATATGAAAATATGCTTGATCATTGTGAATCTTTCGCATTATTTTGTATTAAAATTTTTTGAAATTATTTCAAAATCATAAGAACTCTGATATCAATGAAATTATCGTCGAATTGAATGCCTTGACAAGATGAATCAAATGATAATGAATGTGACACTATCTAAATCCCAATTAAGTAGTTGAAGTATATTTAAAAATTTTGAGGTGTTAATTAAATGGTCAAATTATCTCCAAATCTTGATTGCTTGTAATCAAATCAAGTAACAAGTTAATTCCAACGAGCCTGAGTTTACTTAATTTTAAGCTCATTATGGCAGTTAAATAATGAATGAATAATTTATGATCAAATGATTCAATAAAGGTCAATAGGTTGAATGTTATGAAATATTTGATCAAAATGTCACTCCATAAAATCCTTCTCGGGATGAAGTGGGGAAAACTTGAGCTTGAAAATAGCATAAAGATCTAAATATATTTAAAGCTCTACATGACATTCGTCAATGATGATCATCATTAACGCCATGTCATCCAACTCACATTGCCTAAATGTTGTTGCCCAATCACCATCATCTGATCGTCATCTCCTAATTGTTGACACTCAAATGTTATCATTCAATCGTCGTCTCATGACTTTCATCATTTGACCAACGTCACCTGACTTACATTTTATAATAATAGTTCCACTACCATATGATTTTTCTTAGACTTTCATCACTTGGTTATTATCATCTCATTACCATCTTCTAATTATCATCATCTGATTACTATCTTTCTAATTATCATCATCTGATTACTATCGCTTGACCACAATTACTTGATCGCTATCATTCAACCACCATTGCCGGACCAACATCATCCAATTGTTGTTAGTATTCATCTTTATGTGTATAGTTTATTTATGTCAATGGCTACGTCAATAAGGGCCTTCACGATTAATTCTGTTACATAAGTATATGTTTCAGAGTCTCTAACTCAAGATATGTCCGATAAGATGTCCTAGTGACCTATGGCTTGCTACCTATTTTGATTAAGTTGGATCTTGCACCTTTTGAAATTTTGATATGCATGTGCTACAACACTAATCATACATACACAAGTAAGAATTGTATGTATATCAGTATATCTATAATCTATATTTTGTAAAGCATAGCAATATATTGATTACACACATGAATATTAATACAATAATGATCAACATATTTTGATATCTATGATTTGAATAATTATTTCAGGTTGATGACATAAATCCTATTGAGTTTAATATCTCAAAATAAATTTTGCATATGATTTTTGAATTAATTTGTAGAACATAACATGCATTGAAGATAAGAAAATTCTTAAGATTTTTTTTTAATGTACTCTTTCATTTTTATGATATGAGTCATCTCAAATTCTAAGTATTTTTGCAATATCTTTATGTTTGTAAGAACTATTTAAATTTTATATTATTATGTATCTTATGTTTATTGCTCCAGTGTGTATCTTTGAAATGTTCATATAACTCAATTTTATGTGCAACTATGATCAGAAGTAAAAATAATAAGTAGCAATTATTTTGTATTTATTTAGTGGGTCGTGAAATCATAAACCAAGGGTGGAAGTTAAATCAGTGGCCACTTTTACTCTTAGGCTTCAATTATGACAGCTTTCTTAATGCTTTTTTAAAACAACTTTTTAGTACATAAATTTTTTGAATTAAAAATTTTGTACTAAAAACTGCTTTAAAAAGCAATAAGAAAGTTGTCCCAAACAAAACCTTACTCGGGCTCACAAAAGGCTTTTTGCTCTAGTATATACTTTAAGAATAGTCGAAAGCTTGATTGTAGGCCATTAAGGATGGCGTAGTATTTACATTAATCATAATAGTGTTATGATGGCCACAAATGCATATAAGTAATACACACCCAAATATCCTTTTGCCGAATTCAAATTAAGCTAGCCCAATTTAGGATATCTCAGTTAGGCAAACTCACCAAAGATGAAGAAATCACCAACTTGCCCTCACTAAAAATATATAACTCACTAACTCTCCATTCTCCAACAGATAAGAAACTCATCAACGGATCACTTACATTTTATAATAATGCCAAACTCTTGCTTGAGCTTACAAAGTAGGTTGTCTGAGGGAAGTTATGATCATAATATTAGTTGTACTCAAATCCTATACTTGTTGATAATTCTAATTAGCATTCTCATCCTCTCTCTATATCTCTTTCTATCATATTTTTTCTCTAATTTAATAATAGCATTGTGGTGAATTCCAAGAGTTGCCCATGGATAAATTTGGATATGATATCCTTAAAAATGTGATGAGTGTGAATTTGCAACAATCTAATAGTTATGAAAGTAATTTTGAAATGAAAAATATGAAAATTCTGAAATGGAGCATTGCAGTGTTGGATATTTCGATGCTCCAACATCCTAATATCGAGAAAATTTGAAAATAATTCAATGCGCCAGCACCAATATTTTGAATGTGTGGCACCATGAACTGACATGTGGCGCTATGATGTTGAGCGTCGTAGCACTATGTCACAAACTGTAACATCTCAAACTCTTAACTACCGATATATTATCCGTTTTGGCATAAGAGTTTCACACTTTTGTCATGTTGGTGTAAATTCCCAGCAGATCACCCATTCCAGAATTGATCTAGGATGATCACGCTTAACTGCGGAGTTTCTAATGGAAATTTTAATCATTACACTAAAAGGCGCCTCAATGTTTAAGAGTTAGATTTCTTTTACTTAAGGGGTTTCATAATCTCCCCCAATTAAGTAACTGACGTCCTCCTCGGCATTTGTATCCCAGAATCATCTACGAAGAAGATAGGACTCTAGAGGTGGCCCCTATAAGTTCAAGTGGTGGCTCCCATGCATCATGTAGCATTTTATCCCATACAAGGTTTAAGAGGAGGCTCCCATAGCATACTTAGCACCCATCTCACAGATGGTGTATTGCTATGATACCATTTGTGATACATCATAATCTAAATTGGAAAAATTATTCTTATATTTTAGTAAATAATAACCATATCTATCTAATACCATCTATGAGTAATAAGCAGCAAAATAGATTATATAATTCAAAATATCAATGAGTACATCTATATTATATTATTATAAATATATTAATCCACTATTTAAAATTTATTAAAATGTTTGCTTTTTCTTCATTTGGCTGAAATAGAAAAACCATTTCAGAGGTTTAGAGAGAATTTTGAGGATAGAAAAAAATAAACCTAGAATTTGGAGGTTGCTGAGTGATTTTCGTCTGTTGACGCAATTGAGAGATTTGTTCGTCTCGTTGTAAGAAAACTTTACCCTATTTTTGTTTTTAATGATTTTGTGTTTTTTATATTTTTTTGAATTTGTGGTTTTTGTTACAAAAAAACATGAATAATTTTGTATTGACAAAATCTTCACCGCGTAACTTTTGTAAGTTCGTTATAAAGATTGAAATTATGAACGTTTTGAATATTTATTTAAGATTTTCACTAGTGATTTTGAAAATACAATAATTTGTACCTACTTAAAAAATTATTTTGACATCTAAAAATAGTGCTTCAGTTTAAATAAAGCTTTAGAATATTATTTTATGTAATATTTGATAATTTGATTAAATTATAAAAATATAAATTTTTGCTCAATATGATTTTTATTATCTACCGTTACGATATTTTAATATTTTCTGAATTAAGCTCAATTATACTTTATTTAGTGCAATACATTGAAAAATGGATGTGAATATGTGATTGAGATTACTGTTATAATATTGTTAAGATAATGTGTGTAAAAGGCAAGTAAAGACTAATTGATCGGTTGGTTGAAGATTGATTGATCTATACATGATGGTGGGGCGATGGACTTTACTTTAAATATTATGGTTTAGTGTTATCCTCTTCTAATTCACGTAATATTGATTGAGAATTACAATGAGATGATTACTGTGCCAACAATTTACTGATATTTATGTAATACTAAAAAATACTATGATGGCTAGGACTTCTTACTTATTTAGCGTGACTATTGAAATGCATATTTTTGAAAAATTATTCTTATTATTGTAATGATTTATTGTTACTATACAGATTTATTGTCATTGTATTATTCTACTACTCCTTCTATTTGATTAATATTATTACTAAAATAGATACTGATATTATTTGATACTACTGATATAAACTTGTGACATATTGAACGTGTAAATATTAATTTGATATTGATATAGAATAATTATATAACATGTGTATATTCCTATATGATTTTACTACATTGATTTGATTTATATAATCTTTAGTGATGTTTTGATTTAATACTTTATCTGATTTTTTTATTGATTGGTATTATAGATACGACGATTGCTTTATAAATTTGGCACTCTTACTATATATTGCTTTACAAACTTTTATATTATATTATTTTATTATTTATAGATTATACTACTACTGTATTTGAATTTTTTTATTTATATATTAATGCAATGACCATGTGAATGTAATTGTTATGATTTGATTGTTGACATGTATATTATTTTTTTATTGTACTTTAAATTTAATTATAGGTTTTTTTGACCTATTAGATTTTTTAGCTCATTATATATGGTTAAATGATTTTAAGTCAGGGCAGGGGAGCAGGAGTGTGAGGCTGGTCAGGATTCTTCAATTTTATTTTTTTTAATTTTTCTTTTGTACTTAGGATAAAATAGTTATGATATGATTGTATAAATCTTCAATAATATATATAATTTTTTAAAATAAATATATATGTGTTACACAACGGTGGAGCTAAGGGGGGGCCAGCGGGGCATGTGCCCCCCCCCCCCCCCCCCCCCCCCCCCCTAAATTTTTTTTTTTTTATTATATCGAAAGAAGCTTGAATGAAATCATGAAATCTTCTGTATTGTTTTTAAAGCAAGATAAAGTTATCTTGAAGCCTACTTATATATCCAGTCGTCCAATCAAGAGTATTCATGACATCACATACAAAACTATAAAGAAAAAAAAAAGTGTAGCACTATTTCTATATTAATTTTAAAATTAAATCAATACAATTATTAGTATCATATATTTTATAAATAAATAAATTTTATAGAAATTTGAAAATAAATATAAAATCTTATAAAAGTTTAAATAAATTTTTTTAATTTTAATATATCATAATCATTATTTATATGATTTATAAATAATTTATAAAATTGGACAAATTAATCATTATTAATTTTTTCCCTTTAAAATTGCCTATGCTCGTCCAAGTCCGGATGAAAAAATTGAGAGAAATTTTATAAAAATAAATTTAGGCCCCTACTGAAAAAATTTCTGGCTCCGCCACTTTATGTGTATATTGATGTTTTAAATTATAGAATATATTTTATTATTTATTAGTGATATATGATATTAGAAAGTTCTGGTTATTTATTTAAATGATAAATGAATAATTATTTCAATTTAGATTTTGGGGCAATACACAAATAATATATATATATATATAAGTACTAAAGTCTCAACCCTCATTTCTTTTGGCTGGCTAGGAAGGAGCTAAAGAAGAGAGGGAAAGGGAGAGGAGAAGAGAGGCAAGAGAGATAAAGTCATGTTTTGGTCTTTTTTTATTTATTTCTTCAATTGGAAAAAAATTTTTGATCGTAATAAGTAATCTAAAACCAACTTTTATTTTCAATGATTTCGAATCTACTGGTTTAATTCTCTCAAAAAGTGATAATTAAAAATATATTTTCTCCTGATTTATCATGCGTGCACTATATAACTTTTTATATATGATAGATATGATTGGTATACATATTTTGACTATAATACTATTAAATTTCACGAGGTAAAATGATAGTTATGATTTTTTTTAAATTATAAACTATTATGCATATAATATATATATATATATATATATATATATATATATATATATATATATATATATATTTATTTATTTATTTTATAGACTCTTGTATTTCATATTGTATTTCATACGTTAAAGATATATTGATACTATTGATTCAAGATAAAGGTTGCATTTGCATGTAAGCAATGGAGGCTAGCTGTTAACACTATAATTAATACAGGTTGACACTTAAAATATAATATCCTACGTATGAGAGTGGTTCGTTCGATGGGCTTTTCAGTCATAATTGTAGATTGTAATTGATTGACTAAATTATGCCGATAGATAGAAAGTGTTGAATCTTAAATGATTATTGAAAGTCATTTATAAATTGATTTAAGATATAAAGATTGATGACTAACTGCTCGACAATTGGGATTAAATTAAAGATTGATGAACCACTGGACGATGATTGAGATGGAATGATGAAAACCATATAAAATGGATTTCATGCCTTATTCTTTATAATTATATTTTTTTATTGCATTAACATGATAATATATAAATTAATTAATAGATGCAATTGATATAGAATTGATTAACTGACATTGATACTAATACAATATAGCATAGCATACCCATTGATTGATAACCCTTTTTATATTTTCTTATAGTTTGATAGAACTCTTTTGACTTTAATGATCATATTTATTTTACTATCGATTGATACTAATTTTACATATTTTTTATTGATTATACAAATAGGACATTGATTGTTGATTCATATGGACTGAAATTGGAGCAAACATATTATTTTTTTTCTTACATTAAATACAGTGGCAAGTTTTGATTACTTGTTGAGCTTTTTTGCCCATTAAGTTGTTTTATATGGTTTCAAGTAAAGGTAAGAAGCATGCAATGTGGGGCTAGATAGTGATGCTAGTTTAGTTTTATTTTAACTCTTTGATTTTATATATATTATTTTGTATCATGTAGTGGTTATTATGTGTGTGTGTGTATAATATATATATATATATATATATATATATAATATATATATATATATATATATATAATATATATATATATATATATATATATATATATATATATATATAATTTTTGGATTTTGGACTTTAAAACAAGATGTGAATATTTATTGAACAAATATAATTATATTTTATTATTGTTTGTAATTTTTTCATTAATGCAATTAGTTAGCTCTATTTGTAAATGAATATTGATTGTAAATTGAATTGTAAGAAAAACGATAAATAAAGCAAGATAAATCAATTAAAATCTTTCACTTTAGATCTCGTGACATAATAGAATGGATGCCTGAACTTTAAATAAATTATTATGATAAGCGAAGTAACATGTTTAAGGGGAATAAGCCAACATATATCACTAAAATTTTAGAGTTTTAAAAATCAGATTAAAATAGCCGGTATGACCAGTTCAATCATGAACCGATCTAAAGGCTGGTGTAGTTCAGTCTGAAAATCAGTTTTGTATCAAATAGGGATGAATAGACCAAAAATTGCTAGTTCAACCAGTAAATTGGTCCTTATTCATATATGTAATTTAATTGACTAATTTAAATTTTAAATGTTTATTTTTTTCAATAAAGAAATTCCAACTAAGTATTTTATATGGCTCCATCACTCAATGCGAAGTCTGACCCATCTAAACTCAAAAGATAATATAAAGTGTAAACATTATTAAGAGGAAGTTCCCTAAGCGATGTAGGATTAAATAAGTTAAAGTTCTTACTTTTTAAATTTACAATATACACTATATATTTTAAAATATATACTTTTAAGTAAATTTTTAATGATATAAGTAGAATTTATTTTTAATTAATAATGTTAAAAATTTATATATTTTATTTGTTATTTTTGTATGATAAAAATTATTTATTTATTTATAATAAATAATTAAATCTTAATAATTTATAAATATAAATTTAATTTATAATTTATAGGTATAAATTAAATATAAACATATAACATAAATCAATAATAATTTATATTAAATTTATAAATTTATATGTAAGCTAAATTTTTATTAAATTTGAATTAAATTTAAAGATTGTATGTGTTTAAATTTAAATTGCATAAGATATTATTAATGTGTGAATTTAATTTATTTTTTAATAAAAAAATTATATTATTAAATGATTGTTCTATCATTTAAATTTTATTTAAATAATTTTCATATTTATTACGTTATCTGATTCAACCTCAATTCTACTTCGGTCGAACTATTGAATCTTGTGCCTCACCTTCTTCATGTTCAATGTCCAGTCCAATTTTCGCAACGTTGAAAATTTCATTACTAGTAGGTGGCTAATATATATGGAATAAAGGCTTACATGTATGATTCAAGGAGTTATGAAGGAGGCCCATAGGGCCCTCCTATGACATCTCAATAATTAATTCAAAAAAATGATCAATTTTAATTTATTTATAATAGTCAAAAGTTCAATTAACATATCAGTACATTGATCTTTCTTTTAATACTTTTAACTACAAAAAATAAAACTCAAAATATAGAAATAAAATTATACATGAATATTTTGTTCAACCTTGCTTCACTAGATCATGACCCTTTTCTGAAAAATATGTAAAATCACATAATGAGCTAACAACTAGTAGATTATCAAAACCTACAACTATAATCAGTGTAATGCAATATAAGCAATATACATGCAATCTTTTAATCCAAAATAGTATAAACATGTAGAAGTAAGAACATGTAGTACTAAACATGTATCAATCAATATTAACATTGTTATTTTATACGAGCAATGAAAATCAATACAAGTAATATATTTAATAATCAATGATTAGTAGTCATAGACATAAACAATATATTATATCATTCCTATACACATGTTTAATATAAAACAACAAGTATATTATTAATTATATGCTTGTCTGTAAATTATACTTCATGTCTATTTATATGTCATTGTGTTTAAATGTTCTAGAGGCATTGCATGTCCTGCAACATCAATTCATGTATATCATGTTCTCTATTAGATACAATATTTTATGTATATCATATATTTTATATGTATATAAGCACTTATATTGATCTTATCAATCTTATCATATGCCTATTGCAAACATGTATCATGTTCTTATCATATCATATTGTGTCACTTATTTAATTTATCATATATGCTTGTGTATATGCATATTTAAGCAAGGACAAATATCTAACTACCTGTGTTGTTTTTCTCGTATCAAGTTCTATAAGTCAGTCATATTAAACATGAATTAGTCTCAATTATATCAGTATGTTACTAATAATCAGTATCATATCACATGTCACATAGGTGACTTTCATGTAAGAAGTCGTCACTTTTTTTGTCTATTGGAGTATCATATTATATCAATCAACCTTCTTATACCATATTTTTCAAATCACTTAGGATTATAAGATTAATTTTATCTAAAGGAAAGCACGCCAACCTACCCTCTTATAAAAGGATAATATGTCACCAGTTAATATGAATCAGTTAATCATTTCTAGACTTTTTTTTTTACACACATAACATATCATATAAATCATAATAATAAACATCATGTATACCCAATATAACTATCATTATACTCATTATTATCATGCATTATATAAAAATGCATGTTAAGCAAGAAAAATAGTAAACTTATGCAAGTAATATATTTCACGTCCAAATGTATTACATTAACTCCTAATCATTTCATACCTCACATTATTCTACTCATTTCAAAGAATATGACATATATGTAAAATCAACTAGTGAAATTTTAATATAAACCAATAAAAATTTTTAAGGTGACAATATATATCACATATAAAAAATGCGATAAAAATTCACTAAAATGAGAGATATTGCATCTTAATTAATTTCAAGAGAAAAGAAAGATAAAACTTAAAAAATGATCAAAAACAAAGTTAGGGTAATGTTATCTCCATGATAAGAGCACTTTTTACAATTGGAGTGACAGAATATAGCCTAATCTTTGCCTTATCTCTCCTCTTTCCTCGTCTCTTTCTTACTTTCATCTTCTATATGTTCTCTCTCGTTACATGTAAAAAAGAAATGGGGAGGAGATGATGGAATAAGTGATTTAATATTAATAATTTTTTTTTAAATATTTTAATTAAAAAATAATTTTGTTGACCCAACGCCACGATATTCAAGACCCAAACATAGATGCAATCACTTAAATTCCAGAAATTCGAGAGCTTGGAAATGTAGCGCCGTTGTGCTCCCTTAGAAAATCTTAAAAAAATTAGAGAAATTAAACTGGAGGCCTTTACAACTCGTCAACTCCTAAGGGTAGAAGCTCTTGAGTGGGTTAACTAATTTAACTATTAAGAGAAACATACTAGATCTACGGGTGTTATCTTCTAATCAAATGACATATTACACTTGTTATCTTGACAACAATGAGAAATCCACCAAAACTAGATTAGTCGAAGAAAGAAAAGCCACAATTGAAAAAACATATTCTTTATGGAAATCACAAAGGTGGTTACCCTGAAGAAGTACAAAATTCCCACCTCAAAACCAATAACTAGAGAACTACTACCAATCATGTGGCATACTTTGAGCTGGTTGTTGAATCTCGTAAGTCTGGTGTACATTAAAGTTTTAATAATAACACATATTATTGGTTATATTAATAACAACTTGAGTTGTGCGCAGGAAAATTATTTTTTTGCTAACATTGCAAGGAACATATAGGTGACAAAATCAATAAGGACCGAATAAAAAAAAATAAACATAATGAAAGTTTATCAGAGTCGCCAAAAAATGCCTACATGATGTTCAAAATTTCATTTCCGTCATAATTTAGAGCCTCGATTGATAAATGTGTGTAGGCAATTCTTTCTAACAAAAACAAATCTATTGGTGATAGTTTGAATAATTTTTAAGTTCACTTTGATACAAATTGTATGAGAATAATATGACTTTTTTATGATTTTTGAGATCTCTATTTTCCATAATTTAAAATTAGTACACTATACATGAAATTTTACATTCATATTATAGAAGCATGCTCATTATGTAATGAGTCTTTAACTATGTACTTAATATGTGCTATAATCAAATGGAGAATATAATAAATATATAGTTAGGGATGTAAATGAGTCGAGTCAAGTTAAATATATTTATAATCAAGTTGAGGTGGTTAATTCTTATTGAGTTTTAAGTCAACTCGAGTTCATTTACTGATCTCGAACTCAGCTCGTTAAAAAATTTTAGACTAGAGCTAGGCTCGTTTGCTCGAGCTATTTTTTAAGCTGGAGCTTGACTCAATCGTTAAGCTTAATATCTTATTTTTAAATCAAAAATTTTTTTTTTAGTTTTTCTTATAATTTTTTACTTTTAATATACAATAAAATAATCAGATTAAATACAAAATATTTAAAAAGATTAAAATATATCATATAATGCTAATTTTATATATATATATATTATAAGTTAATTAAGTGACTCTACAAGTTTACGTGCCGAGTTAGGCCGAGCTTGAGCTCATATATTATATGAGCGAAGTGCAATCTCAAGCTTGTGCTTGTGGCTCTATGAGCTTGACTCTTGAGCTTATTAAAGAGCCGTTCAAACAAACTCGGCTCAATTATCCCTATAAACAATAATAGACAACTTTATACTAAAAAATATATTATAGGGTGAGTATATACTTGCATACTTTGATATTCCGCAAGTAACTACTAAGTTATGTAGTGTGAATGAAATAATTTTTTTCTTTGAGATCTACAAAAGGTTCTTAGATTATAAGTTTATTATTCTAAAGATTTGGGTGAATTTAAAGTGCATAAGAAATATTTTTGTCTTTGCCAACCATTTAAAAAATTATTTAGCATTCTTGATTTTATATAAAATATCTACAAATTAACATTTATATTATTATTATTTTATACTTCCATGGTTGCCTTGAAATAGTTCGGGCCAATTCATTTGGCATATGGGTTGGGTTCGAGTTCGAGTTCCAGACCCATTTTATATACCAGGTCAAACCGAAATGACCCGACTTTCGAGTCCAGTTGCCGATGTTTTGGAGGGGATGAAGTCACCGGTGACTAGCCATATAGGTTGCCCGAGGGCGAAGGAGCGGAAACGTGGGAGAGAGGAGTTGTTCGATGATGTAGTGACGATGTCATTGCTGTTAGTGGGAGCCGGGATTGACAATGTGAACGGTTTCCAATAGCGAGGCGGACGCCTAGCGGGGTCATCGTCAAGGTTGTAGGATGGGGTTGCCATCTGGCAATTTACGGTTTGAGAATTGCAACAGTGAGTCAGACAGTTTGTCAGTTGCAGGATGTAGGTATTGAAGACAACAACCTAAGCACCAGTGAGTCATTGACATCGTTCACGCTTGTCTTATCCCACTGTTTCTGGTTGCAGGTCATTTCGAGCTGACCGGAAACCGAATCAGGATGGGGTCGGGCTCAGATTCCCGATCCGTTTCTATAGCTGGATCGGACTTTGGTCAGATCAATTAAGAGCGGATGAAATTAGAGTTGGACTTGAACCGGACTAGATGACCAGTTTTGACACCGAATACCGGTCGGACCGGAATGGCAAGCTCATCGATCATCGTAATCTCGCTTTCTATAAATAACTCGCCGTAGAGCGATTGCGCACTTTTGCTGGCGTAAGTCGCTAAGCCTCTCGCTCTCTTAGGATTCTAGGTTTTCTTTTCCGAGCCGACCAAAGCATTGCGATGCAATCGAACCTGATAGGTGCGTGGTGTTCTGCTTCTCCCAGACTACGTTGCAGATGTTTCTCTTCCGGTTTGTTTTCTTAGATCTCGGGGTTTCTTGGAATCTCGGGGTTCTTCTTCTAGAAAAAAACATATGGAAAGATATTTTGAGGTTTTCTCAGAGGATCGAAATGCTGTCATGTATTATTTAGGGAATAGCAATTGTTACTTGTTTCTTTGATCATAGCGGTGTTTTTTTAATCTTTTTTTGACCGTTTAAATGATTAATACACGATGACATGTGGTTTATGCTTGTTTGTTTGTTTTTTTTTTTTTTGATTTTTTAGGGTGGAGTAACTTTGTTTAAAGGAAAAACTGTAACTTCCATGAGGTTGCTGCTGGCGGATCTCTTTATTTTTCTCCAAATTGTGCCTACAGCTTGAGGTTGGTCTTCGAAGCAATTTACTTTTTTTTGTATTAATGTTTACTTATTATGAATTTGTCATTCATGGTTAGGATTTTTTCTATTTAATAATTTATGTGGTTCCTTTCCAATAACTTATTTGTTAATTATAGAGTAATTGCTGCATCATCTGGCTGTTTTTATTCATTAAGGTTTTGTAACTTAAGCATCAGATGTTAAAGCTTAAGGGGCTGTTTGGCAACAAGTAGGATTTAACTTTAGTATGATTTAGTAAATCCTGTAAATCTAGATTTAGTACATCCTAGATATGTTAAATTCTGAAAATTGTTTGGCAATATAGTTGTTAAATCCTGTGATTATGTTTGGCAACGTAATCCAGGATTTAAGTTGGTTGGTTCATTTGGAAATTAAATTTAATGTGTTTTGAATTTAATTTGCATGTTAAGTATGAGTTACTTATTAACTTTAATTTTAATTACCATTAATAAGTTATAATGATAAATAATATATTTAGAAGCTAGCTTAGTTATTACTAGTTATCAAATTAGTTATTTAGGTGTTAATATCAAAGTACTTATTATATTAATAATTATCTAATTATATTCCTAAAGACTAATTATTTAGTTAATTATTTTTTGAAATTATAAATTATTTAACTAATACTCATACTAATGATTTAAGTATTATTTAAATAGTTTTAGTTATTAATTATCTCATTGATCACATAAATATTCAACTACTAATTAATTATTTAATTGTTATTTAGAATATTAAATATATAATTAACTATTTATATTTTAAATTATATTAATTAAACTGATTTAATGACCAATTATACTACTAATTATTTAATTAAGCAAAATTAGTTTACTTAATTACACTACTAAAGTACTTCTAATTATTTAATTAATCTAATTAATTATTAAGATTGAAATTATATTAATAATGCTAACTTAGATTAATTTCTAATTTCAGATATTGTTTATGGTAGGGGTGTCAATATTTGACACAACTCGAAAATTCATTTTGACACCTTTAGTTTTTGGTTTACTTTTTATCTTTTTCATGCGCTTCACTGTTGTCACTATTCCTTGTCGCCATTTCGTCGTGGCTGTTTTGGCTTCGCGTGATATTTTTTGATAGAGTTGCTAAAGAAGCTTATTCGCCTCCTTGGAAGGCGTTAGATCAAAAGTCATGACGGGAGATCACTCGCTGCGTAGGTTACCATGTTCGACTCCTTCAAGACGGGAGCTCGCTCGCACGTTGTGGAAGAACTTCGCAAATCCATAAGTCTCATTAAATCCGCCGAATGATGGGATTTAGTAAATTTCGGATTTACGATTTGGATTTATTGTGTGCTCTCAAATCGTTTAGTAGGATTTAGGACAAATCTGGTGTAAATCCTGTTTAAATCTAGCTACCAACCAACCCCTAAATGTAAGATTTTTGATTAAAAGCTTCAGTTTTCTTATATCTCAGGAGTAAGATCAATGTGTATTAGTATGCTTGTAAAATGTTTTTTTTTAATAATCCCGATGTCATGAAATTGTTATGATTACATCTAAATCAGAGCTATTATATGTTATGATCTATATCTAAACAAACTTAGTATGTTTGATTGACGTTTTACAAGTTGGTTTGTGTTAATCAAGTAGAATTGGGACTTTAACCACACATTAAGATGCTAGTAAATATCTTTCAATGGCCTATTTGTTATTCCCTGACCTCCATATTTTTTTATTCTTTTCCTAGAGTAAATAGTTTTCATTGTATCTGATTGTTTGATGTCATAGTTCTTCTATAGTCTTGATTTTAGAGATTTTTTTAGTAGTTTGTTATTGTCTCGTGTAACATTGTGTTAAACTATGATTGAACATGTGAATCTTACTTTCTAAACATAAGACCCATGTTGTTATCTGCAAGAGGTAGGAAATTACCCTCCCACTCTATAAGTGAAAGTTGGGGAAGAAAAATTTAATAAAGATATTTTGTTTTCTTATGAAAGACTAGGGGTGCAAACGAGTCGAGCTTGAGCTCGAGCCAGGGGATGTTGGAGTTGAGCTCGACTCGTCTCATGAAACGAGTCGAGTCAAGCGACTTGTCTAGCTCCTTCCCGACCTGCGTCGTTCGCAGACAGGTATGTCGTCTTGTCCGTCGATCGTCGTCCCGTCAAGCTCCGTCGAAGCCGCAAGCTCTGAACACTCCGTCGTCCTGTCAATCTCCGTTGAAGCCACAAGCTACGTCGTTCTGACCTACATCGTCCGTGGACAACTATGTCGTCCCGTCAAGCTCCGAACACTCCGCTCCTGCCTACGAAATGATTTCAAAAATCCGAATCTCGCTCCCGCATGTGTCTTCTCTTACATGAGCTACTCGACGAGCTTTAGAGTCGAGCTGCGGAGTGTTCGAACTCGGGCTCGTTAAGCCGTTGAGCTCAATATTGTGTTTGAGCTCCACTCGCGAGCTCGATAAGCTCAACTCGCCAAGCTCGATAAGCTGGACTCGTCGAGCTCGAGCCAGCTCGCGAGCCATCTTGATTCGGTTGCACCTCTATGAGAGACATTCTACTTAATATTTTTTTGATTTGTTTGTAGCCTAGGAAGTTGAAGTGTATGGTAGTCATCATAAGCTTCTTCCCATATGTATTCTACATGTACATAGAATAGTCATTAACCAATATGTTACTCACAAAAGAGCTTTAAAGTAATCAAGAAATATATTATTTTAAATTTTTAATGAAGATAATGCAAGATTTGAGTTATATGAAATTTGATTATTTGTTGCATTGTAGTTTCCCTAGCATGGGATAATGTTCATAGTGATGAATTTGAAGTTAATCATCTAAAATTGAAAATGGAGAAGTGTTCGTTGGAGGGAGTGATGGTGGAAAATTGATTTTGGCTATTCTTGCATTGATGGAGATGAAAATGTTGCAAGTAAGCCACAATAGTGAGGTTTAAATGTTAGCTATTAAATATGATAATCTTGAGTGAATATATTTGAATGTACCAAGATCAAAAAAGCCAAAATGGGAAACTGAGTCTATTTGCCTTAGCAAGGTGAGGCATAAGCCTCGAAGTAGATCAGTATGTAAGCTTTCAAACTGAAAAAATAAAAGAACTCACAAATTTAAAAAAAAATCATAAATATCAATTTTTAATGTTAATATGAAATGAAACTTTGAATTGAGATTCAAGAATTAGATGAAAAAATCCATAACCAATAAATAAATAAATAAATAAAATAATAAACATGAATTAAAAAATTAGTAAAAAAATAAATATTTTAGAAAAATCATGTCAGTTCAGTTTCAAATTTCCTCTTATTGCTTGACAAAACGATCCTCTCATTTGTTTTCTCTTGTCTCTTTCACTTGAAGAGGTCTTGTGATACTTGTTTGCTCTTGTTTTTTGCACTCACAGAATTCTTGCTCTTGTATTGGAGATTCAACGTGATCTTTCTCCCTTCGGTTTGTTGCGTTGGCACGAAGAAGACGACTTGCTGGGCATAAGGGAGCTTGACTGCAAGACCCACCCGTCGAGCAGGGACGAAAGTCAGCAGAGCAATACAAGCGTCATGCTGCTAGGCGAAGCGGTGGAGTGCTGCACCCTAGATGGCGAGAGTCCAGTAGCCGAAAGCATCACTAGCTTACGCTCTGACCCGAGTAGCATGGGGCACGTGGAATCCCGTGTGAATCAGCAAGGACCACCTTGCAAGGCTAAATACTCCTGGGTGATTTGCATGAAGAAGACTTGCTCTAACTCTCGGCCTTAGAACTAATGTTGAGCGGCAATGATTGTATTAAGTAGATGAGATGTAAGTGTAATATAATATAATATATATTAATAATATAATATAATAAAATATAATATGAACATTTTAAATAACCTTATTTATGGTTTGCCTCATATGCCTTGAGGCATATCCCTCATTGGTGAGCGGTGGCAATGAGGCTTAAGCCTTGAAATGTTTTTTGTGCACCTCAGTTTGGGGCATGTCTCAAGGTTTGTGCTTTGAATGCTTTTTAAATAATGGAATTTATGGTGTATTATAGATTTTAATTAAATTTATTATTAATGTCACTTGTGATATGACACTTACTCATTACGTAAATTAGTTGAATGATGAGTAATAGTAATATTTTGGATTCAAATAAAATAGATTCTATTAAATGAAGTAGTTGAATGTCAATTAAATGAAAAATTAATTTCTCATACCATGTGCTAGTTATATAATGTAGAAGTTTCTTATATAAGTGAGTCATAAGCAAAAGTTTAGACTAATAGGTCAATCTAATTTGTTGGTTATGTCAAAACTCATATGCGACTTTGTCTTGGTTTTGAGGTAGTTTGACAACCTAGGTAGGCATAGGCACCATTCTTGTCAAGGGTGAAGAGCACATCATAGTGCAATGGTCTCATTGGAGTTGTAATGCGTAGCATGATACGAGCTATTTTAAACCTAGTGTGAAATATTAAAAATTATAGAAAAAAAACATAGCTAAATATGAAAGACTACCTAATTGAAAGATAAACTATCGTGATAATAAAAACAATCAAATTGATGTTTATGTTGAACTCCTCAATGTCTCATTCACTTAAAATTTAAATTATTATATATTTTTTATAAGAATAATGTTTTTTTTAAAATAAATTATACTAATAATTTTGAAAGGCATCATTATCATAAGTCATAAAAGTCTCGTTTTCTTGATCATCATCATCATTATATTCTAAATCTTAATCTTTTTTGTTACCATCATCATCTTCATGTTCAATTGCAAGTGTTAAGCCTAGATGGAGATCCTTATCTTTATCTTTAGATTGCTCTCAAATATTGTAGTTTCTTTCATAAACACTATTAATTTTTACAACGATACTTTATTTCAAATATTCTTTTCCAATAAATAATTCATTAACTTCATTAGACTCATCGCCCATTTTTTCTGTTAACCACTCATTAGCATCATCTATTTCATTTAAAGAGACGATAAAAAAACCATGATAGTTATATATTTGAGTCGAGGTCTCGTCATATTTCATATGAGCTAAATCTTGAGGCAATCATGATCCATTTTGCTTCTCCTTTTGATGTGAAATTGCAACAAAAAATCAAAATGATTAATTTCTGAATTTTTTTAATAAGAATCGATATACAATTTTATATTGTACGTGCATGCTCAAATATGCTCCAATTATGGCTATAGGTAAGGCTGACAATTTAATCGCTAAACTTTGTAAATGTGGAGCTCTTTGGCCGTACCTTAGCCACTAATCAACTAGAAATATTTATAAACATCCGTGTCTTGTATAAATAAAATTATGCTTGACCACTGCCTTCTCACAGCCTTGCCTTAATCTTTGAATGTTTAATGTATTCTTTCATTATTAAATTTAAATAATAATATACGCAAAATGCCCTATATAAATGTGGTTACTTATCCATCAACAACTTTCCTATAAAATATCATAAATCATTGAACAATAAAGTATTAACCTAGTAAAAAAATAATTTTAATGAAGATGAAGTATGTAGTGAAAGCATTCTTAGAAGCATTATCAGTGTCCACTCAAAGAACACAATGTGGTCCATTATCCTCTATTGGCATTAGATTTATCTGCATTGAAGGAATACCAACATCATACATCTATTGGCAATACTCTTGGACTGCTCTTTCTCTTATCTCCTTTCTAGCAGCATCCATTTCTTTTACCATTTTATCTTTTTGTTGCTACTTCACAACTTCAAGAGGATTCATGATAAAAAAAAGTCCTTTAGCCTTTGGCTCTTTTTAAGCATAGAATTCATTCAATTTTGAGATTATGTATTTAATTTTATGATATTGTTTTATGGTCCAATGCATAAAGTATCATCGTTGTCCAAAATAATGTCAAAATTATCATCTTCATCCTTATTACTATGTGCAATTCATTAATTTGAACTTTCAACTCTTTCTTCTTATTCATAGGTACCTAGATTTCATCTTCTACTTGTTAAGGGCATTTACCACAAGCTTTAGTTTTCTAAAAACCTCAATGAAATGTTTTTAGTGGCAAGTTATTCCTCTTGTCATTTTACCACCAAAAAAAAAGAAACACTTTTATTCATGTTGGATTATTCTTTGTAGCTTGCACTAAATTCAACATTTTTTTTCGTCTAATATGTGAAATTGATAACATAAATAAGAAAAAGTTTAGTGAACCATTTGGAACCCACACTTCAAAGTCATTAGAAAATTTGATTAGCATACATTCGACACCAAATAATATTATTTATTCTTCCAATCCTTTAACACTTCTATTCATTTAACACTACTATTCATTTAACACCTCATAGTCATTAGAAATTTTGAGAAAAAATAATATAAATTTTATAGCCATTGTTTTATGAACAAAAAATAGAAATTAGAAAAATACCATATGAGTACATGTAAATTAGTGAAGCCATTCAATCAAAGTATCAAACCATGACATTAGCACTAAAGTGAAAGGCTGAAATAATCAAAGAGTAGCTGTTTCAATGAAGTTTTGAAGCATTGAAACCCTTAGTGAATGATTGAATGCGTCAAAGCTGGTTTGAAGCTTGGTGATCGGTGAGATCCTAAACCCTAAAGGTGTGTCAGTGTTGTTTGAGATGTGAGATTGGTGAGTTGAGCATTGATGTTGGAACAGTTGGCTCTGCTAAAGCTTAGCGAGATGGGGAGGGGGAGTCTTGATAGTGGGAGGACTTAGTGAGAGAGATGGGGGAACATCAAGGTCAAGATAGAGGGGGATCCCAAGGGCTCTTACGCACATCCAGTTTCAATAAAATTAAACCCTAAATTATAATTAAAGTGAAATAAATACAAGAAATAATAATAAAAAAATACAAGAAATAAGATATGTATAATATTTAAACTAATTTCAAGCCATAATCAAATATTGTGATCCATGGGGGCTCTCCATTGTCATGAATAGCACAAATAGTATGCATCATGTTAGCCCTCTGTGCCTCACTAGAAAAATGGTGTAGAGGGTGCGCCACACTGTGCCTTGCTCCATTGTGCACACCATTTGGTGCTATTGACATGTATGATTGGCGCAATATGTTGCTTTGTGATTGACTTATGTGATAGTACATTGTTTTTAAAACCGGGGAGTGGGTCAGGAGGCATTTACTATTGCTAAGTTGATCAATTGATTCAGTGATTTATACCTAAGCTAGTGAAAGTAACCACATAGTTTGAGCATTTTCTAGTATAATGGAGGCATTATTGCACTATACTTGAGAAATTAGCGGATTGTTGGCGAGAAAAAGTCATAATGGATTAGGATCAGAAGATGGAATCAATATGCATGGTAACTTGGATCATGCCCACCTTTACCTATTGTCAAAAAAATTTACATATATGCTCTCTTGGATTTTAATTCTTACCCATCTTATATCGTTAGCTTTTTCGCTTATTTTGGCCAAGTTTATTTTCTTAAGTTAAATTATTTCTATAATTTATTTGGTATTAGTACAATTGATTTGCTTATTTGCATGTTTGATATTCAGAATGATTGATTGTCGCTTATGTTTAGCTATTATGAAAACCTAATTGATGGAAGGATTAATAAAATATTTATAAATGAGCTATTTTATAAATTCATGGGCAAATTTTGGCAAAATGTTGCACATGCTTAATGTTGTACACATGAAGAACTTTTGCAGGGTAGGTTGGGTGAAGCCAAGTTTATTAGACACCCTTGTTTGGCCCATTTGGGCCCAACTTAAGGCCTGAACAAATTGATGATTTGCTTTTAATTTATATATATTACATGTTCAATATGTAAAGTATGTTTATTTATACATAACATTTATATCCTAGGAGTTTTAAAATTATTTTATTCATGTTGGTATGGGAATGATGAACTTGGTTTGTCTTGTCCAAAATTGGCCTTGCTACACACCGTCTAGTTGGGTGTTTTGATTGTTGCCGATATATCAATGCTTCATGAATATGAATAGGGCCTTGAATATGCAAATGTTTGTATTTTGTGTTGTTCAATTTGAAGGAGTTGCATGCTTGTATTTATTTTGCACATAAGACCAAGGTTGCATACACCATCCTTCACCTATTATCCTATTTAACAAAATAATGTGTGTTCTCAGCCTAAATTTATGTGATTTGGGTGGTTGGATGGGTTTTGGGCTTCACCTTAAAAAGTGTAGGAAGGTTTTATCAATGTCATCACTCATCATCATTAGCCCTTTCTTAAATATTTTTGGTCATGCTTGATTTGACCAAGTATTTTCTTATTTCAATTGTATTACATCAAGGACTAGTCTTAAGCCCATATCTTTTTGCTTTAGTCATGGATGTTCTCACTAGACATTTGCGACATTTTGTAACTTGGTGTATGCTTTTTGCTGATGATATTATTCTATTGATAAGAGTAGAGAGGGAGTTGAAGGTAAACTTGAATTATGGAGGTCAACCTTAGAGTTTCATTTGAATAGATCTAAAACTAAATATATGGAGTGTAATTTTAGTAATAATTAATCTAATGGGAGGATTGTGACTTTGGGTGATTAAGTCATCAAAAGAGTACACGTTTTCGATATCTTGGATATATTGTTAGAGTGATGGTGAAATAGATGGGGATACTATTAGTAGAATCCAAGTTGGATGGTTGAAGTGAAGGAATGCATCAATCTTCGTGTGTGATAGAAAAATCCCCCTCAAACTTAAGGGAAAATTCTATAAGATGGTGGTTAGACCTGTATTGCTTTATGGCGCAGAATATTGGCCATTAAAAGAGAAGCATAATATTAAGTCAAGTGTTGCAGAGATGAGGTTGCTCAGGCAAATGAGTGACTTTACTCTTAGAGATAAGATACGAAATGAGCATATACGTGAAAAGGTTGGAGTAGCTCCAAGATAAGATTAGAGAGAGTCGAATCAGATGGTTTGGTCACATAAAACGACAGCCTTCTGATGACCCAATTAGGAAAATAGATGTATAGATTTGACTTATGTTAAGAAAGGTAGATTTAGACCTAAAAAGACTTGGTTAGAAAATATTAAAAATGACATTATTTTTTTAGATTTAAATGAGAATTTAACTCTTAACCGTACACGATGGAGAAAAATGATTCATGTACCGGACCTCACATAGTGGGATAAAGGGTTGTTGTTGTTAATGAATCCTCATTTTTCATTATTTTTACTTATCTTCATATGATATGTTAAATCTATTCTTCAGAAATCTTTTTGAGTACTTTTATTCATGTCATTTGTAGCGCCAACCCTTCTCTTACTTAGTTCTATGAAATAAAGTTTATCTACTGCTACTCTTAAGGGGTTTATTTTCTACCATTCATTGCACATTTTAAACCGTTTAAGTTTATTGTCAACTATTTTATTTTTATTAATTTTCACCTCTACCATCCCTTTAATAATATGCCCTTTCTTGATTTATCATTCCTAATTTTGTTGCATATTTTGCTTTGCATTTCTTGTTTTGCTACACGCAACTGATCTAATGAACTTTTTTAGCTAAATATGAGCTAAAAATTCTTTAACTAAATAAAAATGGGTTAATTTTGAGTATTTTATGGCTTCATGGACCTTTAGTTTATTCAAGAAATTCTGTGTTCAAATAAAAAAAATTCTGTTATTATCTTCCATCAATGTTACTTATCTATTTGAATTAATGTGTGGCTTGCCATTCCAATTGTGATAGATTTCTTTATCATTGCGTTGGCAAAATTAACTTGTGGGGACATCAATATTATCTTAATTTAGGTTACTAGATTACCTATGTAATAATAATGATATTATTTATTACTTATTAATAAATTAAGGGTAAAATAATGATTTAAATATAAAGAACTTGTATATGTCAGAGGTTTCCATTGAATTAAACCCCAATATTCAGTTTTTTCTTTGTCCCTAGTTGTGAGCATCTGGATGTTTAGGAAGTGTAGGAATCCTCACAGATGCCCCTTTCCTTGTGAATGAAATTTGGTGAGATCGAAATGAATATATTTCTCTAAAAAGTCATGAATAAACCTATTTATAGGATCATCAGAACCCTTGTCTTAGCTAGTGAATGAACCAACATAAGAGTTGATAGAGCGGTCGCCGGAGCTCAAGTTTGAAAGTGTTTGGAAGCTGTTGATGACCATAAACTTATGAGAGATCGAGAGAGATGATAACTTCCATCATATGCTAGTGGATCAGTTGTTGGACAATGTCTCTGACGATTATCGGTGAAGATTATTGGATGTGAAAGGGTTGGTTGTGATTCACACAAAGGGAGCATTGGTCATAGGTCTCTAGGAAGTAAGATGAAGATTTTAAAAGTGTATTATAGATTCATATAACAACATAATTGAGATATCATATATTTGCAAATTTTGAATGCTTAGGATTTTTTTATATAAATATAATCTTCAAAAGATGATAACTTTGAGCATTTAATCTATTTTGAACAAAATTTATATCTTTAGAATTCTTGGGAATTCCACCCCCCCACCTCACGAGGGGAGTGTGGTTTTGCATGGACGGATGTACTCAACCCAGCCTACATAATTTACTTCGGTTTTCCAACCTGCTATCAATTGTTTAATCCCTTACTGTATTATTAAATTTTTTCATATATGTCTCTTGTTGAATGAACGTATTGTTGGTTATGATTTTTGTGAAATGCATGCATATTGTATGGCATGTCCTTGAACTGCTGTAGTCATGCCAGGATATTTTTTTATTGAGCTATGATTTTGCATATCCTTTCTAATATATTATATGTACTCAATATTTTTGCATTTGGATAAAGTAGAGACATCTTCATTGAAGTTGAATATTTGGTTTTGGTACTCTTGCATTGATACTGAATAGTATAGGATGAGTTTCTATTTTATCTTTAGTATAAGTATTGAACTTTGTTTGGTGAGATACTTTTTTCTCTGGTTATTAACTCAACACTTTTGTTTTGGCTTCATATAAATTGTTTATGCTTTGTACTTCTTGTTCATGCAAATTTGATTGGGTCCATTGTGGGGTAACAACTAAAAAATGTATTATTTAGTGCTAAATTTAAGAGATTATGGAGTTTTAATAAGTTATTTTTCAAGAATATTACTATTGAGGTACTTACTACTAGTGTTTAATTAATTTAGGTTTCCAACAGTTACTCAAAGTCGAGGAAGCATTGTTGCTGATGTAGCGGGATCTGTAGGTGGAACGATATGTGGAAGGAGGCCTGCTGTTGAAGTAGTATCTGTGCTTGCAAATGAGCCTATGATGGGGGTTCTTGTTCGAGTAGCACAAGATCTTCTGTCACAACTCTTGAACAAGTGACAAAAAATTAATTGTTTTAAGTGCAAATAATAAAATATCAACAAAATTAACATTCAATATAGCAGATGTAAGCTGGAGTTGGGGCTGGTCTTGTAGTTGTGGATTACCCTAACCTAGAACAGTTTAAGATGGGGCCAATAGCATTTACATGCAAGCAGGATCTTCTGGAAGCTGAGAGTTGGATTAGAGAAGTTAAGAAGGCTTTTGATACTCTAAAAGTGCCTGATTATCAGAAGGTCATTTTTATAGCTTTCAAACTTGAAGTTCATTTTTATGTATGGTGAACCTTTAGGTGTTAGGCATTTGGAGTTGAGGTAAACATGATTTGGGAACAATTTTAAGGTTTTGTTATCTTAGGAATATTTCCCACTTTAGCGGCATATTGTGCATGTGTTTACCTCCATTTTGATGAGATTATAGTGGTTTAACATATCGTTAAATTGAATTGTGTGGTTAAGTTTGTACCAGTTCGTGGGAGATAAAGATCACAATATTAAATATTTGAGTAGAGATAGATGGGAGATCTAATTGGCTATAATATGACAAGAGTTACCAAATTTTTATGTTCTGGTTGGTAAGGTTTTACACTACAGAAAATTGAAGATCCAGTCATTAAAAATATAATAAAGTGTGAAAGCCACACGCAATGTTTTTTGAAGTATTAAAATCTTAGAAGAATAATTGGAAGTTCAAACCTGATGGGATCAAAAGAGTCTTAAAAAAATCAAAAGAGAACACTTAAGAGAAACGGGACACGACTCAATCCAAAAAGAAGTGAACAAACTCGATGTAAGAAACTAAAGATGTTTTAGAAGAAAGGAAGAAAAAAAAAGAAGAAACTAAAAGTAATCAAAATTTAAAAACTAAAAAAAGAATCCCCTCAAAACAACCAACTAGTGGTCACCTCACATGTAACGATAAAACAGGAAATTAGAGTGCTCTTATGAACATGCAAACCAGTGGTCCACCACAGCAATCCCGATTCAACACTCGTTGAAACTCCTCGAGCAAATACCAACAAACCAGCCAACAACAACACCTCTTACACCTTTTGTAGAGAAGAAAGATACAATGGGGTGGAAACTTGTGTATAAAAGAAATAGATAGAAGTCTTAGAAGAAGTAAGTGGGGAAGAAGAAGCTCTCAAGCTTTGGAGGAAAACCCTCAGGTTTTTGGAGACAAAATAAGGTTCAACAACCTCCCAACAACAGCCAACATCTCATTTAAATAGGGGAAATGAGCTCAAAAGACACCCAAAGCAGCCGCCCCATTATGCCAACCAGAACAGAAGAAAACCCAAGAGAAAAGGCCTGGTAGAACCACAAACCGAGTAGCCAGACCCCCTCAAAAGACCAGCCAGAATCGAACAACCAGGAGTCGAACAAACATCAAGAAAAGAGCATGGCAACTCAGGAACCAAGCAACCAATTGCTAAAAAAAAAGCCACCAATTAGCCACAACTCTCCAAACACCAAACACCAAACACTAAACAGCCAAAGAAACATGGGTCTAGCCCATTTATATGAATTTCAGCCCAACAATAAATACCCGATGAAATGTTTTTTTTTTTTGCCTACATCAAAACCCCCTATATCAGAATATAAGGGATGTCTAACAATTCGGGTGTGAAGTGCTTCATGAGTAATGAGCTAGGTCATTAGTTTAAGTCAATGCCAATGAAATGCATGCCTATGTTATAATTGTTACTAATTAGGGCATGTGATTAGAGATTCTTCTAGTAGAGTTGATCAGATGAAACAATGTAAGAGCCCTAGTAGAAGCGACGCAAACAACTGTATGGTGTTATGCTTCAATTTCATTTATTGAGGTGCTTTTTTGTCGATTATCTTATAATTAGTGTATACTTATAGATGATGGATTTGTTCATTCCTTTAGATCTTGTTTTTTTTCTATGTTTGGGTATCATGTATGAATTATTAGTACATTTTTTACTTGTCTGCATTTGATGGTCTTTCTATAGCAAACGATTGAATAATGAAGATAGGTTTAGTCTAGATGGAGACCATGGTTACTCATGGGTTTAAAGATTCCTTAGATTGATGATTTTGATGTCATCTTGGTATTAATTGATTCTCCATTTATCATGTCTAGATTGATTTCTTTTGGAAGGTCGTTGCCTTTGATCCTCTTGGAGAATCTTGTCTAGATTGATTTCTTTTGGAAGGTCGTTGCCTTTTATCCTCTTGGAGAGTCTATTGTTTAGTATAGTTATTGAAAGATATGTTTTATATCATTTTCTTCCTAATAGGAATATTGATTAGCTCTCCTTCATAATTGAAGTTTAGGGAAGTAAATCTATATTTTCGAAATATTTTTTCATATTTTGTGATATATTTCTAGAAGTTCTAGCTATTGAAACCAATGCTTTTAAAATCGGGTTGGACCGGCCGGTTGAACCGCGAACTGGCCGGCTGGCCGGTTACGGCTCATGTTAAAACCGGTTTCGCACAAAACTAGTATTGAACCGCTCGAACCGGCGGTTCGACCGCCCAACCATCTAACTGGTCCCGGTTTCTGATAACCGGCCCGCCGTATAATTCATTCGGATGTATCGCGTTCAAGTCCAGTTCGGCAGATCTTCTTCCCCGACGTCTTCTACTCGTTTGCGAAGCCAATACCGCTTTTGCAGTTAGGGGCATTGCCGACAGAGTTCCCCGGTGCCAGTCGTCGTCTCTACGCCATGAGGTGAACGCCTGGTTCATGTTGGTGATGAGGTCGAGCCCGACCTTCATGCCGGGGAGGTAGGTATCGCACTGGTGATCAAAGCTCTGCCACGCCATGACGCCGGAGTTGTTGAGCAAAAGGTTGCCGCTGTCGAACAGCTCCACTGTGGTTCTATTCGACTGCAAGGAGGTAACTTTTGATGAGTAAAGTGGAGGCGGAGAAGTTGTGGTACCAAATACCGACGTAGCTGGTGGCAGAGTTGTGGGAGAAAAGAATCAAATGCTGCTGTAGGAGACGAGAGTTGCGGAGGATGAAAGATGAGAAGATGTCGGAGAAAGCTAGGAAGATGTCGGAGAAAGCTTTTGTTGCTGGGAGGAAAAATACGGATAGTAGCGTGTACAGAACTCAACATCTACCTTTTATACTATTTTTTTGTAATCTTATATGAGAATAGTCAAAACACAATCTCAAATGAAGACCAAATATTGCCAATTATAAACTTATAGATTTTAGATCCTCTGATAGAATTAAATATCAGGTTATTTTTTAAATATAATAATTATTTATTACGTCATCCGGTTCGACCCCGATCGAACCATCAAATTGCCAACCTCTTCTTTTTCCGGTTCATTGTCCGGTATGGTTTTCAAAGCCTTGATTGAAACCATTATTTTTAAGCCATGTCATAGAATGGGGAACCGTTGAGTTTAAAAAAATAAATCAATTACAAGAATGGATATATAAGGGTTTTTTATTAGGTCTAGCGTTCCCCTTGTGAAGCATTTGAGCTATTTGTAAAGAAGGATAGTCTTATGAGGCTTTTCTAGATTGTAGACAATTGAAGTAGTTGACTATGAAGAATAAATATACTTATGCCATATTAATGGTATGTTTGATCAATATTAAGGAACTTAGGTGCATGAGATTAGCTTATCATAAGCAAATGGCAAGAAAGTGGATATTCCCAAGAAAACTTCTCACGCTATTGAATTTTTGGTGATGCCATTAGATATAATCAATGCCCTAAGTTTTATATATTTGACGAATCAATTGTTTAAGCATTAAATCTTTTTTTTAATTGATCTTGATATATTTTATAGGCCAAATAAAATACGAGCAACATCTTAAGAGTTGTTTTGGAGATTCTATGATAAAAAGAACTTTATGCCAAGTTGAATAAGGGTCATTTTTTTGCACAAGGAGGTGATATATTTTGGGACATTACTTGTAGAATTGCATTTTAGTGGATACCTAGAAGTTTAAAGTTCTTAACTAGAAGAGGCCTACTTGTGGATGAAGTAAAAAGTTTTATTGGATTAGCAGGCTATTATGTGATGTTTGCTGAAGGTTTTGTAGAATTGCATTACCATTGGACCTAGTTGACTCTTAAGAACTTAAAGTTCAATCAGAAATTGGCTAATGTGAAGCTCTTTGAGGAGCTTAATAATAGATTGATCGGTACACCAATGCTTATTATTCCTTTTAGCACAGATGGGCTTAAGGCGTATAGTGAGGGTTCTATCCAATGTTTTGGTTGTGCCAATGCAGCATGGAGGGTGGTGGTTTACGCTTTAAGGAAACTGAAAAGTTGGTTGCTATTATATTTGCTTTGAAGATTTTGCATACTCAAGGTGTAATTGTATGGAGCTTTAGTCTATCATGTGATGTGTACTTATATTACTAGCATTCTTCTATTATTTTTGTGAAGTATTATTGATCTATTTATAAGGAATTTGATGGTATCCCATGGTTTATGCTAAAAGAGCATGAAAAGAATTATTCTACTATTGTTTGATGTTGTTTGTTGTTATATTTTCTTTAAAGATTTTTCATACACATGAAGTAATTTTATGAAGATTTGTTCTCTCATTTTAAACATGGTACGTTATGTGTGTTGAAAACCTTAAATGAAGAGATCTTGAATTCCTACCTTCCTCCCTCACCGCCAGTCCCCCTTGGCAGCTGTGCCTGCACCGCAGCCTTGCTTCCACCGTCGGACCGAGAGCCAATAGCTCTCTGGCTACGCACCTCCACGACAACCTTGCTTTGCATTGTCGGACCGAGAGCCAGTAACTTTTTGGATGCTTCCATTGAGAGAGAGAAGGGGAAAATAGAGGGAGAGAGGAAGAGAGGACACAGTTTGAAAAAAAAAGGAATTTATTTTTATTCATCTTGAAACAATACAAGCCACTCCTATTTATACTAACATCGCTAATGCGCCCATTGTTTCCATTGTCCCTGCTTTGATGCTGAGAACATTATTTTTAAATGATGTTGTACTTGGGAAAAATGTTAAGCACAAATTCTTGATCAAATGGAAAGACACTTCCATCATTTGATACATAGATAACAAAAGTATAAGTGCTAAAGCTTATAGGTGATCTCTTATATGATAATATTGCTACTAACTCTAGAGCGAAGTTCCTTTTTGCTCACGAGAGTTAATGAAGTATTGTTTGTGTTAGATGATGATTCAACTAAATCATTATACTTAAATATAGTTTCTCATATGTGAATATTTAGTCAAACCAGGCTATCTAGGAGTTGAATCTAACTAGTTTTTAAGTTTTTCTTAACCTTTCGTCAATTTAGGTCAAATTTATAGTTTTTTTAATTGTTTTTGTTATTAGATTAAATTGAATTATAGGAATACTATCATCTTTATTTTAGGGTTTGCTTTCATTTGTTAATGAGATGAATATATTATTTGATGAGGCCAATGGTAGTTGGTTGTTTCTACCTTCATTAATCCAACTTTTGTATGCGGATTGTGCTAAGTTTTGTACGCCGAGTTTAACTCCTCTCTTTCTCATTCAATAGATTTATTATTTGTTCTTCTCTTTTCTAGGACTATCGAGCATCATATTTATTTGATAAGTTCTATAAAGTGCCTCAGACACAATCCTCCTTGTAAAATTCTTATAACCCTTTCATAAAACTCTTTATTAATGATCATATGATCATAACTCCTATTTTTAAGAATTACGATTTAATTCGTTATAAGGAGCTTTGAACCCTCAAGATTTGTTTATTTATTTTTCTACAGGAGGTTTTCTTCTACAACAGCTAATTCTATTGAGTCTGTTATTTATGTTGCACCTGCTTACTTTGATGTTGAGAACATCATTTTAGGTGAAGTTGTGCTTGGGAGAATGGTTGAGCATAAGTTATTGATCAAATGAAAGGCTCCATTAAATGATATAGATGGAACAAAAGTAAAATTGCTAAAGCTGACAGTCTTTCGCTTAATTGGATGATTATATTAATGCTAACTCTCTATAGTGGGGTTCCTCGAGCTAAGGGGGAGTTTATATAGTTTTGTTTTTGTTAGATGATCATTCAACAAAATTAGTAAACTTAAATCTAATTTCTAAAATGTGAATAAGAAGTGAAATTAGGTTTTAAAAGAGCCTAATCATTGCAATTTTAAACTTTTCTAGAACCTTCATTGATTTAGACCAAATTTTGTAGTATTTCTTTTCAATTTTTATTATTAGATTAGTTCTTAAAGTATTAGAAAAATCACATCATTATTTTAGGGTTTGTTTTCTTTTATAAAGATGACTAATTGCTTTGGATTACTGATGAATAAATTATTTGATGAGGCCATTGGTTGTTGGTAGCTTCTTCCTTCATTAATCCAAGTTGTGTATGCGGAATGCTCTAAGCTGTGTACTTGGAATTTGATTCCTTTTCTCTCTTTCTCGTTCAAGTTATTTATAATATTTCAAAATTTATGTTTAGTTTTCTCTTTTCAAGGACTATCGGGATATTTGTTCAATAAACTCTATAAAGTACTTTAAACCCTAGCTCCTTGTCTAGTTGGTCAGGGAAGAACATCATTGATTCCATTGTGCCTGCTTTGATGCTGAGAACATCATTTTAAATGATGTTGTACTTCGGAAAAATGTTGAGCACAAATTCTTGATTAAATGGAAAGACACCTCCATCATTTGATACATAGATAACAAAAGTAGAAGTGCTAAAGCTTTTAGGTGATCTATTGTATGGTAATATTGCTACTAAATCTAAAGCGAAGTATATTTTGTGTTAGATGATAATTCAACAAAATTATTAAACTCAAATCTAGTTTCTCAAATATGAATATCAAGTCAAACCAGGCTATTGAAGAGTTGAATCCAACTAGTTTTTAAGTCTTTCTTAACCTTTCGTCAGTTTAGGTCATATATATATATATATGTGTGTTATTAGATTAAATTCGAAGTATAAGAATACTCTCATCCTTGTTTTAGGGGTTGTTTTAGTTTGTTAATGAGATGAATACCTTATATGAGGAGGCCAATGGTAGTTGCCTAGTTGGTTGTTTCTTCCTTCGTTGATCCAACTTTTGTATGCGGATTTGCTAAATTTTATACGCTTAGTTTAGCTCCTCTTCTCTCTTTTTCATTCAATAGATTTATTATATTTCAACATTGTGTTTGATCTTCTCTTTTCAAGGACCAACGGCCATCAGATTTTTTTAAGACGTTCTGTAAAGTGCCTCAAATGCAGCCCTCCTTGTCAAATTTCTATAGCCAATTCATAAAACTCTTTATTAATGATCGTATGATCATAATTCCTATTCTTATGAATTAAGATTTAATGCATTATCATGAGCTTTGGAGCCTCAAGATTTGCTTATTTATTTTTCTACAGGAGGGGTTTCTTCTACAGCAGCTACTTCTATTGAGTCTATTGTTTATATTGCTCCTGCTTGCTTCGATGTTGAGAACATCATTTTAGGCGAAGTTGTACTTGGGAGAAAGGCTGAGCATAAGTTATTGATCAAATGAAAAGGCTCCTCCATTAAATGATACAGATGGAACAAAAGTAGAATTGCTAAAGCTGACAGTCTTTCGCTTGGATGATTATATTATTGCTAACTCTCTAGATTGGGGATCCTTGAGCTAAGGGGGAGTTTATGCAGTATCATTTTTGTTAGATGATCATTCAACCAAATTAGTAAACTTAAATATAATTTCTAAAATGTGAATAAGAAGTGAAATCAAGTTATAAAAGAGCCAAATCATTGCAATTTTAAACCTTTCTAGACCTTTCATCGATTTAGACCCAATTTTGTAGTATTTCTTTTCAATTTTTAGTATTAGATTAAATCTTAAGGTATTAAAATAATCTCATCCTTTTTTTAGGGTTTGTTTTCTTTTCTTTTATAAATATGACTAATTGCTTTTGGATTATTGATGAATAAATCATTTGATGAGACCATTAGTTGTTAGTAGCTTTTTCCTTCATTAAGCCGAGTTGTGTATGCGGAGTGCTCTTAGTTGTGTACTTGGAGTTTAATTCCTATCCCCTCTTTCTTATTCAAGTTATTTATAGTATTTCAAAATTTATATTTATTTTTCTTTTTTCAAGGACTATCAGGATATTTGTTCAATAAACTCTATAAAATACTTTAAACCCTAGTTCCTTGTCTAGTTGGCCAGTTAGAACATAATTGTTTCCACTGTGTCTGCTTTGATGCTGAGAACATCATTTTTAAATGATGTTATACTCGGGAAAAATGTCGAGCACAAATTCTTGATCAAATGGAAAGACACTTCTATCATTTGATACATAGATAACAAAAGTAGAAGTGCTATTGACTCTAGAGCGAAGTTCGTTTGTGCTCAAGGGAGTTAATGAAGTGTATTTTGTGTTAGATAATCATTCAACAAAATCATTAAACTCAAATCTAATTTCTCAAATGTGAATATTAAGTCAAATTAGGCTATCGAAAAGTTGAATCCAACTAGTTTTTAAGTCTTTTTTGACCTTTCATCAATTTAGGTCAAATTTATAATTGGTTTATTAGATTAAATTTGAAGTATAAGAATACTCTCATCCTTTTGTTAGGGGTTGTTTTAGTTTGTTAATGAGATGAATACATTATATGAGGAGGCCAATGGTAGTTGGTTGTTTCTTCCTTCATTGATCCAACTTTTGTATGCGGATTGTGCTAAATTTGGTACGCTGAGCATAGTGCAACTTCTCTCTTTCTCATTCAACAAATTTATTATATTTCAAACTTTGTGTTCGTTCTTCTCTTTTCAAGGGCTATCGAGCATCATATCTTTTTAATTAATTCTGTAAAGTGCGTCAAACGCAATACTCCTTGTAAAATTCCTATAACCCCTTCGTAAAAGTCTTTATTAATGATCATATGACCATAACTCCTTTTTTATGAATTAAGATTTAATGCATTATTAGAAGCTTTGGAGCCTCAAGATTTGCTTATTTATTTTTCTACAGGAGGGGTTTCTTCTACAGCTGCTACTTCTATTGAGTCTATTGTTTATATTGCACCTGCTTGCTTCGATGTTGAGAACATCATTTTAGGCGAAGTTGTACTTGGGCGAAAGGCTGAGCATAAGTTATTGATCAAATGAAAAGGCTCCTCCATTAAATGATACATATGGAACAAAGTAGAATTGCTAAAGCTGACAGTTTTTCGCTTGGATGATTATATTATTGCTAACTCTCTAGATTGGGGATCCTTGAGCTAAGGGGGAGTTTATGCAGTATCGTTTTTGTTAGATGATCATTCAACCAAATTAGTAAACTTAAATATAATTTCTAAAATGTGAATAAGAAGTGAAATCAAGTTATAAAAGAGCCAAATCATTGCAATTTTAAACCTTTCTAGACCTTTCATCGATTTAGACCCAATTTTGTAGTATTTCTTTTCAATTTTTAGTATTAGATTAAATCTTAAGGTATTAAAATAATCTCATCCTTTTTTTAGGGTTTGTTTTCTTTTCTTTTATAAATATGACTAATTGCTTTTGGATTATTGATGAATAAATCATTTGATGAGACCATTAGTTGTTAGTAGCTTTTTCCTTCATTAAGCCGAGTTGTGTATGCGGAGTGCTCTTAGTTGTGTACTTGAAGTTTAATTCCTATCCCCTCTTTCTTATTCAAGTTATTTATAGTATTTCAAAATTTATATTTATTTTTCTTTTTTCAAGGACTATCAGGATATTTGTTCAATAAACTCTATAAAGTACTTTAAACCCTAGTTCCTTGTCTAGTTGGCAAGTTAGAACATAATTGTTTCCACTGTGTCTGCTTTGATGCTGAGAACATCATTTTTAAATGATGTTATACTCGGGAAAAATGTCGAGCACAAATTCTTGATCAAATGGAAAGACACTTCTTTCATTTGATACATAGATAACAAAAGTAGAAGTGCTAAAGCTTGTAGGTGATCTTATGTATGGTAATATTGCTATTGACTCTAGAGGGAAGTTCCTTTGTGCTCAAGGGAGTTAATGAAGTAGATTTTGTGTGAGATAATCATTAAACTCAAATCTAGTTTCTCAAATGTGAATATTAAGTCAAACCAGGCTATCAAAAAGTTGAATCCAACTAGTTTTTAAGTCTTTTTTGACCTTTCGTCAATTTAGGTCAAATTTATAATTTTTTTAATTAGATTAAATTTGAAGTATAAGAATACTCTCATCCTTATTTTAGGGGTTGTTTTAGTTTGTTAATGAGATGAATACATTATATGAGGAGGCCAATGGTAGTTGGTTGTTTCTTTCTTCATTGATCCAACTTTTGTATGCGGATTGTGCTAAGTTTGGTACGCTGAGCATAATGCAACTTCTCTCTTTCTCATTCAACAAATTTATTATATTTCAAACTTTGTGTTCGTTCTTCTCTTTTCAAGGGCTATCGAGCATCATATCTTTTTAATTAATTCTGTAAAGTGCGTCAAACCCAATACTCCTTGTAAAATTCCTATAACCCCTTCGTAAAAGTCTTTATTAATGATCATATGACCATAACTCCTTTTTTATGAATTAAGATTTAATGCATTATTAGAAGCTTTGGAGCCTCAAGATTTGCTTATTTATTTTTCTACAGGAGGGGTTTCTTCTACAGCTGCTACTTCTATTGAGTCTATTGTTTATATTGCACCTGCTTGCTTCGATGTTGAGAACATCATTTTAGGCGAAGTTGTACTTGGGAGAAAGGCTGAGCATAAGTTATTGATCAAATGAAAAGGCTCCTCCATTAAATGATACAGATGGAACAAAAGTAGAATTGCTAAAGCTGACAGTCTTTCGCTTGGATGATTATATTATTGCTAACTCTCTAGATTGGGGTTCTTCGAGCTAAGGGGGAGTTTATGCAGTATCGTTTTTGTTAGATGATCATTCAACCAAATTAGTAAACTTAAATATAATTTCTAAAATGTGAATAAGAAGTGAAATCAAGTTATAAAAGAGCCAAATCGTTGCAATTTTAAACCTTTCTAGACCTTTCATCGATTTAGACCCAATTTTGCAGTATTTCTTTTCAATTTTTATTATTAGATTAAATCTTAAAATATTAGAATAATCTCATCCTTTTTTTAGGGTTTGTTTTCTTTTATAAATATAACTAATTGCTTTTAGATTATTGATGAATAAATCATTTGATGAGACCATTAGTTGTTAGTAGTTTTTTCCTTCTTTAATCCGAGTTGTGCATGCGGAGTGCTCTTAGTTGTGTACTTAGAGTTTGATTCCTATCCCCACTTTCTCATTCAAGTTATTTATAGTATTTCAAAATTTATGTTTATTTTTCTCTTTTCCAGGACTATTAGGATATTTGTTCAATAAACTCTATAAAGTACTTTAAACCCTTGTTCCCTGTCTAGGTTGCAAGTTAGAACATAATTGTTTCCACTATGTTTGCTTTGATGCTGAGAACATCATTTTTAAATGATGTTATAAGCGGGAAAAATGTCGAGCACAAATTCTTGATCAAATGGAAAGACACTTCTATCATTTGATACATTGATAACAAAAGTAGAAGTGCTAAAGCTTGTAGGTGATCTTATGTATGGTAATATTGCTATTGACTCTAGAGCGAAGTTCCTTTGTGTTCAAGGGAGTTAATGAAGTATATTTTGTGCTAGATAATCATTCAACAAAATCATTAAACTTAAATCTAGTTTCTCAAATGTGAATATTAAGTCAAACCAGGTTATCTAAAAGTTGAATCCAACTAGTTTTTAATTCTTTTTTGACCTCTCATCAATTTGTGTCAAATTTATAATTTTTTTTAATTAGATTAAATTTGAAGTATAAGAATACTCTCCATCCTTATTTTAGGGGTTGTTTTAGTTTGTTAATGAGATGAATACATTATATGAGGAGGCCAATGGTAGTTGGTTTTTTCTTCCTTCATTGATCCAACTTTTGTATGCGGATTGTGCTAAATTTGGTACGCTGAGCTTAATGCAACTTCTCTCTTTCTCATTCAATAAATTTGTTATATTTCAAACTTTGTGTTCGTTCTTCTCTTTTCAAGGACTATTAGGCATCATATCTTTTTAATTCATTCTGTAAAGTGCGTCAAACGCAATACTCCTTGTAAAATTCCTATAACCCCTTCGTAAAACTCTTTATTAATGATCATATGACCATAACTCCTTTTTTTATGAATTAAGATTTAATGCATTATTTGAAGCTTTGGAGCCTCAAGATTTGCTTATCTATTTGTCTACAGGAGGGGTTTCTTCTACAGCTGCTACTTCTATTGAGTCTATTGTTTATATTGCACCTGCTTGCTTCGATGTTGAGAACATCATTTTAGGCGAAGTGCTTGGGAGAAAGGCTGAGCATAAGTTATTGATCAAATGAAAAGGCTCCTCCATTAAATGATACAGATGGAACAAAAGTAGAATTGCTAAAGCTGACAGTCTTTCGCTTGGATGATTATATTATTGTTAACTCTCTAGATTGGGGTTCCTCGAGCGAAGGGGGAGTTTATGCATTATCGTTTTTGTTAGATGGTCATTCAACCAAATTAGTAAACTTAAATATAATTTCTAAAATGTGAATAAGAAGTGAAATCAAGTTATAAAATAGCCAAATCATTGCAATTTTAAACCTTTCTAGACCTTTCATCGATTTAGACCAAATTTTGTAGTATTTCTTTTCAATTTTTATTATTAGATTAAATCTTAAAGTATTATAATAATCTCATCCTTTTTTAGGTTTTGTTTTCTTTTATAAATATGACTAATTGCTTTCTGATTATTGATGAATAAATCATTTGATGAGACCATTAGTTGTTAGTGGCTTTTTCCTTCATTAGTCCGAGTTGCGTATGCGGAGTGCTCTTAGTTGTGTACTTAGAGTTTGATTCATATTACCTCTTTCTCATTCTTTTTATTTATAGTATTTCAAAATTTATGTTTATTTTTCTCTTTTCTAGGATTATTAGGATATTTGTTCAATAAACTCTATAAAGTACTTTAAACCCTAGCTCCTTGTCTTGTTGGCAAGGTAGAACATAATTATTTCCACTGTGTCTGCTTTGATGCTGAGAACATCATTTTTAAATGATGTTGTACTCGGGAAAAATGTCGAGCACAAATTCTTGATCAAATGGAAAGACACTTCTATCATTTGATACATAGATAACAAAAGTAGAAGTGCTAAAGCTTGTAGGTGATCTTATGTATGGTAATATTGCTACTGACTCTAGGGCGAAGTTCCTTTGTGCTCAGGGGAGTTAATGAAGTGTATTTTGTGTTAGATAATCATTCAACAAAATCATTAAACTCAAATCTAGTTTCTCAAATGTGAATATTAAGTCAAACTAGGCTATCGAAAAGTTGAATCCGACTTGTTTTTAAGTCTTTTTTGACCTTTTGTCAATTTAGTTCAAATTGATAATTTTTTTATTAGATTAAATTTGAAGTATAAGAATACTCTCATCCTTTTTTTAGGGGTTGTTTTTGTTAATGAGATGAATACATTATATGAGGAGGCCAATGGTAGTTGGTTGTTTCTTCCTTCATTGATCCAACTTTTGTATGCGGATTGTGCTAAATTTTATACGCTGAGCATAATGCAACTTCTCTCTTTCTCATTCAATAAATTTATTATATTTCAAACTTTGTGTTCGTTCCTCTTTTCAAGGACTATCGAGCATCATATTTTTTTAATTCATTATGTAAAGTGCGTCAAACACAATACTCCTTGTAAAATTCCTATAACCCCTTCATACAAATCTTTATTAATGATCGTATGACCATAACTCCTATTTTTAATAATTAAGATTTAATGCATTATCAGAAGCTTTGTAGCCTCAAGATTTGCTTATTTATTTTTCTTCAAGAGGGGTTTCTTCTTCAACAGCTATTTCTATTGAGTTTGTTGTTTATACTACACCTGCTTACGTTGATGTTGAAAACATCATTTTCGGTGAAGTAGTACTTGGGAGAAAGATTGAGCATAAGTTATTTATCAAATGAAAAGGCTCCATCAAATGATACAAATGGAACAAAAGTAGAATTGCTAAAGCTGACAGTCTTTCGCTTGGATGATTATATTATTTCTAACTCTCTAGAGTGGGGTTCCTCGAGCTAATGGGGAGTTTATGCAGTATTATTTTTGTTAGATGATCATTCAACCAAATTAGTACACTTAAATCTAATTTATAAAATGTGAATAAGAAGTGAAATCAGGTTATAATAGAGCCGAATCATTGCAATTTTAAACTTTTCTAGAACTTTCATCAATTTAGACCAAATTTTATAGTATTTCTTTTCAATTTTTTTATTAGATTAATTCTTAAAGTATTAGAATAATCTCATCCTTATTTTAGGGTTTGTTTACTGATGTAAAACCAGGAATTGTTTCGTAGAAATTAATAGAAGTTTGATAAAGAAATGCGATTACAATTCAAAGCTTCACAAATTTGACGATTCAATGATATTCTTGGAAGTTAACAATGTCTAGGCAAGAGAAAACAACTAAGTTGACAAGATCTTTAAAATGACAACGGCAATAATTAGTAATGAAAATGAATGGCCAACAATAATCCGATGGTTAACAAAGCGATTGTCTCACCTTGAGGCCACGCTCTTGTACCTAATTCTAGGCTTGTTGGAGGAAGAAGAGCCACACTAGCGAAGAGACCACTCCGAGGAAGACGGTGCCGTAGATCCGTAGGGAAGGAGAGGAGGGCGCCGGATTTGGAAGAGGTGTGGAAGATCGTCCGTCGATAGACCAATTGTACTCCGGCCGTTGTCTATCAATAACTTTGATGAGAGAGGGAAGAATCCGTTCCAAGTAATCCCCCACCGTGTCTTCGTCGGATTCGAATCCCGCGTCAAAGAAAGGAGAGCGTAGTACGTCGAAGTTTCCTTGAGCATCAAACACTAGTCCCCATTCGAGCTCGGGATCCGCCATGAAACATGGAGAAGGAACTAAGTAGTTGCCGCAAGAAGACTTCCAAAAGGATGGGGAAGTGGGCGGCGGCTTGGAGGATCCAAGGAGAGGCCGGCGGTATGGAGGGGAGAGGGAGGAGAAGCAACTTTAGAAAACTGAAATTCGTTTCAGTTTTTATTGATTTGGAGAGAATTTGTTGGAGGTTTAATTGCCCACATGAGATTTAATTGAGGAGTTAATGACTCCTAATGGGGGGGAGCCAAAGGAGGGGGCCGGCGGTAAAGAGAGAAAATGAGAGAGAGGAGAATTTCAAAAACTGAAGTTAATTTCGGTTTTAGTGTAATTGGAGGAAAAACGATTTTGGATTTAATTAGGATTCCAATTGAGATGGGAGGTTTAATGCCGAAATTAATGGGGGCATTCAAGAGGGGGCCGGCGGCATTATGGGAGGGAGAGGGAATTGTGGAGAGGGGGAAAGAGGTTTCCAAACATGAAATGATGATTAGGAAGTTACAAAATAAAATCCAATTGATTTGAAATAAGCTATTGATTTCATTTTAAAACTTTCCATAAATAGGAATTTCAAAATTTGGAAAGAAAATTTGAAATTTGGGAATTCAATTTTTCAAAGGGGGGCCGGCAAGGTGGTGGCCGGCAGCAGGCGGCCGGTCGGCCAGGCAGGGGTGGCCGGTGGCTTGGGGGATCAAGCTAGGGGCGGCGGCTAGGGTTTGGAGGAAGAAAGCGTGGACTACTTGTGGGGAAGAGATAATGAGCAAACACAAAAAAAAAAAAAAAATTGATAACTCACAAAGAGATATCAAGAAGAAGAACTCACCAAGAGATCTTTCTTGCACTCACCAAGAGAACAATATGGAGGAAATTTTCATTCATTAAGCAATAATCCCAATACAATGACAAGAGCCTCTTATATAGGCTTTACAATAAAATAAAATGCATAAAGACAAAGATGCCCTCGGGCTACAATAAGCACTACATCCCTCATAGGGGTACAAATGGAAAACAAGAAATAAAATCATGAAAAGAAAACTAAAGCATCAAAAATACAAGCTCTGAATCGAAGCCGTCGATCGCCGTCCCCGGCGATGGTACACATGTCGAAATCTGATGTCCCCATCATTTACCTTTATAAATATGACTAATTGCTTTTGGATTATTGATGAATAAATTATTTGATGAGGCCATTAGTTGTTGGTAGCTTCTTCCTTCATTAATCCAAGTTGCGTATACGGAGTGCTCTAAGCTGTGTACTTGGAGTTTGATTCCTATTCTCTCTTACCCGTTCAAGTTATTTATAGTATTTAAAAAATTATGTTTATTTTCCTCTTTTCAAGGACTATCGGGATATCTGTTCATTAAACTCTATAAAGTACTTTAAACCCTAGCTCCTTGTCTAGTTGGTCAAGGAAGAACATTATTGTTTGCACTGTGCCTGTTTTGATGTTGACAGCATCATTTTTTAAATGTTGTACTCGGGAAAAATGTTGAGCATAAATTCTTGATCAAATGGAAAGACACCTCCATCATTTGATAAATAGATAACAAAAGTAAAAGTGCTAAAGCTTGTAGGTGATCTATCGTATGTAATATTGCTTTTAAATCTAAAGCGTAGTTCCTTTGTGCTCAGGGGAGTTGATGAAGTATATTTTGTGTTAGATATCATTCAACAATATCATTAAACTCAAATCTAGTTTCTCAAATATGAATATTAAGTTAAACCAGGCTATTGAAGAGTTGAATCCAACTAGTTTTTAAGTCTTTCTTGTCCTTTCGTCAATTTAGATCAATTTTATAGTTTTTTTATTAAATTAAATTTGAAGTATAAGAATACTCTCATCCTTTTTTTTGGGTTTGCTTTCGTTTGTTAATGAGATGAATACATTATACGATGAGCCCAATGGTAGTTGGTTGTTTTTTCCTTCATTGATCCAACTTTTGTATGCGGATTGTGCTAAGTTTGTTATTTGAATGTTACTCCTCTCTTTCTCATTCAATAGATTTATTTTATTTCGGACTTTGTGTTCTTTCTTCTCTTTTCAAGGACTATTGAGCATCATATTTATTTAATAAGTTCTATAAAGTGCCTCAAACGTAATCCTCCTTGTAAAATTTGTTTAACCTCTTCATAAAACTCTTTATTAGTGATCATATGATTATAACTCCTATTTTTAAGATTAGAGATTAAATGCATTATCGGGGAGCTTTGGAACTTTAAGATTTGCTTATTAATTTTTTCTATCGGAGGGGTTTCTTTTGCAGTTTCTACTTCTATTGAGTTTGTTGTTTATATTGTACTTGCTTACTTCCTTGTTGAGAGCAACATTTTAGGTGCAGTTGTACATAGGAGAAAGGTTGAGCATAAGTTATTGATTAAATGGAAAGGCTCCATCAAATGATACAAATACTTGCAATGTTTAAAATTGCATATTCGGGTATTGAGGCGTTTTTCATTCGTGAGGCGAGGCGTAAGCCTTTAGGCGTTTTGAGGCGCTCGCCTCAAAATCAAAAGATTGCGTAAACATAAAATGATAACTTTTTTATATACTAATGAGTGAATAATATAAAATATAAAAAAACATAAGATATGAAGTGAAATAAAAATTTCCCAATAATAAGACTACATGAAATATAGTTCAACTCAAAATTCTATCTTTCCCAAATCCCAGTATTCTTTTCATTAACATATAATTCCAATTTCCAAAAACAAATAGCAATGACATATCACATAAGAACTCATAAGTCATCAACACTGTCATAACTAAGGGGTTCTTCATTTGAATCATCATTATGATGAACTGCTCTCTCCCCTTCCTCCTCTCCTATAGAGTTCAATGTCGGGCATTTACTTCAAGATTTATGTAAGTTTTAATATATATAGTGTGAGGTGTAAGCCTCATGCCAGTGAGGCGAGGCGGGCCTCAACCAAGTTGAGGCGCAAGCCTCATAAAAAAAACTCAAGGCGTAAACATCGATGCATTTTTTACTGGAATTGCACAAAGGCGGGCCTCAAGGCGAGCCTCATATTGCGCAATTTTAAACCATGACATATAGAATAAAAGTAGAATTGTTGAGGCTGACAGTCTTTCGCTTGGATGATTATTTTATTACTAACTCACTAGAGCGGGGTTCCTCGAGCTAAGGGGGAGTTTATGCAGTATTGTTTTTGTCAGATGATCATTCAACCAAATTAATAAACTTGAATCTAATTTCTTAAACGTGAGTAAGAAGTGAAATTAAGTTATAAAAGAGCCGAATCATTGCAATTTTAAACCTTTCTAGACCTTTCATCGGTTTAGACCAAAATTTATAGTATTTCTTTTCAATTTTTATTATTAGATTAAATCTTAAAGTATTAGAATAATTTCATCCTTTTTTTAGGGTTTGCTTTCTTTTATAAATATGACTAATTGCTTTTGGATTATTGATGAATAAATCATTTGATGAGACCATTAGTTGTTAGTAGCTTTTTCCTTCATTAATCCGAGTTGCGTATGCGGAGTGCTCTTAGTTGTGTACTTAGAGTTTGATTCCTATTCCCTCTTCCTCATTCAAGTTATTTATAGTATTTCAAAATTTATATTTATTTTTCTTTTTTCAAGGACTATCAGGATATTTGTTCAATAAACTCTATAAAGTACTTTAAACCCTAGCTCCTTGCCTAGTTGGTCGAGGAGGAAGAAAAAACCTATAACCCTCCATATAACTCTTTATTAATGATCATATGGCTACTAATTTTATAACATTGAAGATTTAATGCATTATCAAGGAAGTTTCGAACATCGAGATTTGCTTATGAATTTATCTACAGGTGGGATTTCTACTACAACTACTACTTTCATTGAGTTCGTTGTTTCTATTTCACCTGAGTACGATGATGCAGAGCATATTATTTTAGATGAACTTGTACTTGGAAAAATGCTGGGCACAAATTCTTGATCAAATGGAATATCGCCTCTATCAGATGATACGTAGATTATAAAAGTAGAATTGCTAAAGCTTGTTGCTGATCTCTTGGTTGATTATACTATTGCTAACTCTTTACAGCAGAGTTCCTTGCGGTTAATGGGAGTTAACCCAATATCTTTTTTGTATGATGATTGTTCATCCAAATTAGTACACGGAATTCTACTTTCTCATCTATGAATAAGGAGTCAAATGAGGCTACAGAAGAGCTGAATTAGACGAATGTTTACACTTTTCTAAACCTTTTATCAATTTAGGCCAAATTTTAAGTTGTTTCTTTTTATTTTGTTATTATTAGATAAAATGTAAAAGTACGAGAATAATTTCACCCTGATTTTAGGGTTTGTTTTTTTTTCATCGATACAGAATGATTGTATGGACTATTGGATTATTGATTATTGATGAATAAATTATTTCATGAGGCCATGGGCGGTTATTTAATTCTTCCTCCACTTATTCAAATTGTGTATGTGGATTGCTCTAAGTTGTGTGTTCGGAGTTTTTAACTTTTCATCTCCCTTATAATATTTATGTTATCTTGGAATTGTATTTGTTCTCTTTCTAAGAGCTATCGAGCATCATATTTGTTTTATAAACTTTATAAGGTACCTCCAACCAATGTTTAAAATTGCGTATTCGGGTATTGAGGCGTTTTTCATTCGTGAGGCGAGGTGTAAGCCTCAAGACGTTTTGAAGCGTAAGACTGAAAATCAAAAGATTGCGTAAACATAAAATGATAAATTTTTTATGTACTAATGAGTAAATAATATAAAACATAAAAAAACATAAGATATGAAGTGAAATCAAAATATCCCAATAATAAGATAACATGAAATATAGTTCAACTCAAAATTCTATCTTTCCCAAATCCCAGTATTCTTTTCATTAACATATAATTCCAATTTTAAAAAATAAATAGCAATGACATATCACATAAGAACTCATAAGTTATCAGCATTGACATCACTAAAGGGTTCTTCATTTGAATCATCATTATGATGAACTGCTCACTCCCCTTCCTCCTATCCTATAAAGTGCAATGTTGAGCATTTACTTCAAGATTTATGTAAGTTTTAATATATATAGCGTGAGGCATAAGCCTCATGCCAGTGAGGCGAGGCGGGCCTCAAACAAGCTGAGGCGCAAGCCTTATAAAAAAACTCGAGGCATAAGCATCGAGGCATTATTTACTAGAATGGCGCAAAGGCGGGCCTCAAGGCGAGCCTCATATTGCGCAATTTTAAACCATGCCTCAAACCCTAGGCTCCTTGCACGCCTGTATCCCCTCCATAAAACTCTATTAGTGATTACATGTGATTTATTAAGCGTTCAACATAAAGGGATGATTACACTTAAAAATACGGTAATAACCCACCATGCATGTTTATTGTAAAACTACATGTGTGACCATTATACAAGGATGAATTGTTTTTAAAATGATTTTTAACAATGTAGAACTCCTCGAATATGTAACAATGTAGTATGATGCAGCACGTGCCATGTCATTTGTCTGCATGCATTTGCATTCGGGGCTATATAAGATATTTATTAGTTGTGTTGTGAACAGCTTGGTAGATTACTAATTGAAATCCTTGCGCTCAATAAATCTTTTAATTTATAAACCTTTTAAAAACTGTCATGTTGGAGAATTTTTGTTGTTCCCAAACGGATTGTATATTTATAATCAAGTACGGCATAAGGAGGATGATATATTATCTCGAATGATAAAAACATCATTTTCTTATCGACTCAATGATAAAATTTACAATTTAATTGAGATTCCCCCATTCAATGTTTGGTTGAATGGGGTTTATTTTATTTTGAGGTACAGATGTCTCATAAGGGCTTGATTAATTACATTTCAAGCTTTGGTGCTTGAGAACACTTTTGATTAAATTAGTGATTTTTTTTCTTTTCTTTTAAAACAACGAAAAAGAAGTGGTCAAACAGAAATTATGGTTGTAGTGTAAAAAGCAAAGCATTGAGAAAGCTATCCCAAACGAAGCCTATAGGATTTCAACTTAATTGAGCATTTAGGGCTCAATCTTCAAGTAGATTGACTATTATAGAAGGGTTTTTTGCGAGAGTGTCTCTCTATATGTTTCTCTAGCTTTTTTAACCCCAAAGAAAAATGGCTTTTGATGTATTTGGGTTAACATTTATGCAGTCAATTAGATCATTATAAATACATATTTGCTATACATTTACTAAATGACACGTTTTACTTGTTATCTAAATTACTATAAATTTCAAATACTGATTTGCATCATAAGTACCATGTTATGTGGATTTATCTCAGAGATTTATGAAAGACAACATTCAAAGCACCTAATTGGCTTTATAAATGGTTTGTCAAGCTTTTTAGAATGTTTATGTGCCAAATATTTTCATATGATTCGTGAAAGTTTTGCTTAGACCATTCATTGACTAGTTTCTCCTAGTTTCTCGTGTAATTTGATGATATATTGATTTATAGCTGGACTAAAAGTAAGTATATTGGCTAATATTATCAAGTATTGTTTCAGTTATGATGTGAAAAGTTATACATCAACATTGAAAATGGCTTAGAACCCTTAGAATCACCATACAATCTTTGTAATTGGATTTTTGTTTCCTTTGAAGTAAGAAAAAATTTATTTATTATTCGGTGAATCTATTTTGTAAGTAAGAAAGTCATCTTCTAGTTTCTTAAGGTATATATTCATTATAGTAAGATTATAAGCTATTGTTTAATAAAGTATAGCTTGTATCATTGCATTTCTACCTCCTGTTTTTCTACAACCATTATTAATCCTCTCATAGCCTATTCTACTAGAGCCTTTATGCATATTCGGATCACCTCCAATGAATATCATTTTCCTAGCAGATGTACTTTATAGTACTTCATCCTTCTCTTTCGAAAATTTATTTTTTTAATTATATTCTAATCCAACTTGAGAAGCATAGGAATCGAGCGCAGATATAAATTTTTGTATCGATTATTATTTTACTAGCAATTATCATACAACTAACCCTTTTAATCACAATAATTTTATCTTTTAAACTTTTTATCCACTATTAGCACAACCCAGTCCCAATTGTTAACTTTTCCAACATATAATAACTTATAACCTTGCCAAATATCGTTAGATTTTTCTCCTTAATTTTTACCACAATCAAGAAGTCAATTGATGGTGTGTCACATTGGAGTGGTGTCCTAGGGTTGGTGTCCTAGCTCATCCTTATGTTCATGTGCAATAGTTTTAAGTTTGTATAGCACTTAAGGGTAATGTTCGAGCCCATCCTTATCTACTTCTCATCTTAATCAGCTAGGTCATAGTAAGGCACGTTCAAGGAATGCCTAACTAGAAAAATTCAAATCTTGATTCATATATTTATTTTATGCATGAGTTTTACAATTAGTTGACAGTCTTTTGTCATTTGGACTAGGGATCATTAATGACGATGGTAATAAAAAAACTACAAAAAAAATAATGATAGTAGTAATGAATGGATTGTGTGATGGATGGTTACACCAAGGGACCTAGTAGTCAATAGAATAGTAGAGGCAATTCAGGTGCCTCAAAAATCTGTAGCCTAATCTCCTCTAAAAATCCAGTGATGTCTATAGATGGAGGGCAAGTTGACTTCAACAAAGAGTGAATCAAATTGAAAACTCCAGCCAAGCATGGGGTGGCGAGCTCAGATGAGAAGCATAAACCTGAGCAGAAATTGAAACGTGAAAATTCACATTAAGGTTTACTTGTTGGAACTCGACACTTCATAACCACTAAACTGTTGTGTTGTTGTGCTTTTGCCTCTTATTTATTTTAATTATATTAAGCATAAAAGAATTTTTTAATTCTAATGTAGCTATATTAAAATCTATGATGTTTTCTTTTAAATTTCTTAATTTTTTTGACTTATTAATAATCTTTACCCCAAATATAAGTGTATTATGATAATTATTTTATGGTATGAAAATAAATAAAAGTTTTTTATTTATTTTTTTAATTGCAGTACATTTGGTATTATGTCTTTGCTACACACAAGTGAAGCAGTTTATGATTCTCCACTGTCATCTTTGTATAATATACTAAAGTATTATTAGGTTAAAAATCATCTTATTATTTAAAGCACTAAGCAATGGATAATGCAATATTTGAGTAATTTAAAATAAATAAGGGATATCATGCCATGATCCAAAGGAGCAAAAAAACTTTTGTTTGAGAACTTATATGATAGAAAATGTCTTTCGCTCATCGTCAAGCATTATGTGTGCATTGATTGCTATCAACTGTTTTCTTTCATTCTGTCACGATCCGACCCGATAAGTTCAAATTAACGAGGCAGGGTACTATAAAAGAATAATTTTGTTAGAAAATTATTTAATAAATGCTAATATACTCATTTATTTATATGTACTCCTATACATGAAAGAGATAAAAAATAAACTTCAGAATTTTATCAAAACAATTTTGATGTTTTTGGGATGTACAAAAAATGAGTTATATTTTTTTAGGAGTAAATTTTCATATCGTCTTATTGAAATTTTGGATACTGTATTTACATACTTTTTTATGTGCCAGATGGATTAGAAAATATATAATTTATACTCCTACATGAGCTGTCTTGTTTTGATATCGTGTTGTGATGAGGACATCAGCAGGAGATTTTGGCGCGTTTATCAGAGGAGGCATCGTAGATCGATGGCCATGATTGGGAGCTTTTATTTTTGAAGCATTTTATGTATTGTTTATTTTATATTTTAGTTTTTCCTATTTTACCCCTGTGGGTCGTTAGCTTGATGTTGTAGTCCTGAGGGCACTTTAGTCATTTTCTTTTTGTCATGTTGAGGCATATATATAAGGGCCCCCTCTTGTATTTTGAGGATGATTTTGATGAATGAAATTCTAGCTTTTGTCTTCTTCAATGTTGTGAGCTTTGAGAGAAGAAAGAGAACCCTAGGTGAGAGTGATTGCAATACCTGTCAGTCTTCGGAAGAGTCTAAGGCTCGAGACTTATCTCTACATTCCTTCCCTGCTTCCACCACCAGCCACCCTTCATAGCCCAACCAAACCGCCGACCTTGCCTTCTTGATAAATCTAATTTAGGAAATCCCCATAATTATCTCAAATATGAAATTAAATCTTAGATTTGATTTCAATCACCAATTAAAGTAAAGGGCTCACATACATTGAACCTAGACACTTGCTCTCCCTTCACATATGGTCGGCCCCTCTAGCTCTTCTCTCTCCAATTTAATCCTTAACCCCTAATTAAATCCCCCATAAATCCTTCCTAAGCCGTCGCCCCCTCTAGCCCTATTTTGGGATAATTTTGAGTTTTAAATTATTCCCTTCCCTCTCTTTGGAAATCTGAAATTAAATTCCAGATTTTCTAAATTATTTACTTCCACCTCCCTAGCCCAAAGTCCAAGAATCCTCCACCTAGAATCCTAGGCGTCCCCCCTCCCCCTCTCTACCCAAACCCTCCAAACCGCCAGCTCCACCCCTCCCTTCCTCCTTCACAAGTCGCTGGTCCTCAAGGATCCCCAAGAGAGGAATCTCCTTTATCCATGGATGGCCGATCCTAAAGTAGACCACGGCTTCGCATACAATTCTCAAGGGAAGATAGATATTCTTCAGTCGCTGTTCTTCGACCCCGACTGGGAGATAGAAGACACCGTCGACAATTACGTAGACCGTATACTATTCCACTTAGTTGAGACTATTGACGAACAACGTCCCTCCGGACAGTTGCAAATCGTCGGGCATTCACCTGCGTCTCCTCCGTTTACCTTCCCGTGGATCAAGACCGTTGGTGTTCTATCTCTTTTGGTTGCATCGTTTGGATTGCTGAAATTCTCTTTCCGCTAAAACCTTTTATAGAGCGTGAGTGAGAGGAAAGTCAAGGTGAATGTTCTAAATATTAACATGTGGATTCTTATTACGACATAGTTAGTTTTACTGTACTTTTCTGATATTATTTTAGTAGTTTTGTTTTTCTAGCTTGTAATTGCATGCGACATCAACTTTCAACTGAAAATTCTTAAAGTTAATTCTTGTGATACATTATCCTTACGGCAAGCTTTACAATATTTTATCAATTCCTGTTTGTATCACATCATGTTGTCCTCGAGATGATAAGCCACGTTTGTTTTTGTTTTCATTAGGAGCAATGAATTGCTCATTTACATTTTTATCTAATTCAGATGTGAATGTGTTGGTTGTTGCAGTCATCAGATTCTTTGTTGGGCGGTGAATTGTCTTGAGCTTTGAGCAACTAGATTTTGATGGGGCTTTTGGGTTTAGGGTGTTTATTGTCTTATGTTGTTGGGGCTTAATTTAAATATGTGCTGGCTTGGCTGGTTAAACCTTCATTTGGTAATGCGCTTGGCTGGCAGTGGAGTGATTTTTATACCGTAAATTTGAACCAAGCCCTGTAGACAGAAATTTGTTTGACTCATACAACAGCCAAATTGTTTCCAAAAAAATCCACAATTAAGTTCCTTTATGGAAGATCTTTTCTCTTGTTATAGCCACCATTTTTTTATCGGACCTTTACCTGTAATTGAAGGCTTATCTTACCATACGTGTGTTATCATTTACATAAATATCCTTAAGATGAGCGACATCCTGAAGCTATACAAAAGTATTTTTGGTGACCTGTGTTTTTGTCTTTATTGAGAGACAACCTTAAGATCGTTTCTCTTGTTGTAGCCACCATAGTTTCTTCCTCTTTCTGACCATTGGTTACAATTTATGTTATCCACATGGTACTGTTTTGCATAACAAACTCATTTTTAACATTTGATTTAATATAATCTCCCCCTGTTCATTTCTGGTGAAGAGCCATAACCATGCACTCAAGATCACCATTGTGTATCTTAAGTCAACTAGTCAAGCATGCTCCAATATCTGGTTTTTCCTGATACTGGTTTTAGTCACTTTATAATAAAATTTAAGCACTGAAACCAATGTTTTCATGTTGAAATATTGGAATCTTTGTTATTTGATCATATTATGGCAGCAGATCTCATATTAATTCAGTTTTTCCTAAACATTTAAAGGAAAGATTTTTATTGTACTGTTCTGGTTTCCCTTCCTGGTATGCACTGTACCAAATCCATACTGATATTACATATTGAACGGATTGCTCTGAGAAAATGAAATTCTGCACCATTCTTAAATAATAAAATGATTGACCGTGCTTTGTATACACTAATGAAAGAGGGTTTTAGAGTACAAGTTATTTGCATGAATTTGATCCTTGAAGTTCCTTCTTTCATTGCCATATGATGATCATGATGTCCTCATCAGAAATCCTGTTTTTGCTGTTGATAGTTTAGCATGTTCGTATACAGCAAAAATCTACCTTCAAACACCTCATATGGCATGGGAATAATTATCATTACTTTTTTTTTTTTAATTTACATAGTTTCTAGTCCGCCAAACATCACTATTGTTTTTTATTGGTATCATCAGCAACGAAAGTTCTTTTATTACTGTTTCTTGTGCTAAATGAACTGTTATTGTCTGTAAAGCCACATGGCCCGTATGCCATTGCATTTTGACAGGCTTTGAAATTTTCTAATTCATCTTGTAAACGCTTCTGTTTACAATGTTGTTCAGCCATACAAGCTTGTATTGCAGACGATTGAGAGCTGATTCAATTGAATAATAGCATCCTGCTGACGGCATGCTATGGTTCTTGATTATATGTTTCAGTGAGGAAGTAGATAGATTTTTAGTTGTTTAAAGACATATCAATAGTTTGTTGTCTGATGTCTTTCCCTCTACAGATACTGCTTTCTTTGGCATGTGGTAGTTCATATATTTGTTGGGTTCCTTTCATGCCATGAAAACCATTATCTGTTGTAATTTCGTTGGTTCTTCTCTGATACTCCTAGAGAGCACTGTTCCTCTCTTTGGTAACACTGGTTTATTGCCCAAAATTTCCTGACAGCTATTTGGTCTCTGAGGCCGCTTTTCTTATTTCTTGTTCACAGCTCAAGTTTCTTGCTGATCTGATTTTCTTTTGCAGAGCATTTTGTTGGTTTAATATAGAAAAGTGCAATAATAGAACCATTACCGAGGGAAGTAGACAGTTTAAACTTTTTCTAATGGATGAAAAGATGAAGAGAAGGATTCCAAAATGGGACGTGGCAGCAGAACTTCATGTGGATGCTGTTGGGCATGAAAGTGCTCTGCTGGAAAAAGTTGATGATCCTTGCATGAATCTGACAGTAGTGGATTCCATGAATCCTATCATATCTATGAATTTAGACGGCTCTGACGTAAATCAATCTGCCACTCAGACTGGAGAGGAAGGGAACAACAATATTATACATTCTGATGATATCTGTGAAAAGACCCAAATTTCAGGGCAGTTTGATCTGGAAGATGATTGCAAATATGGTTTAAAGAAGCAAGATTGGGAGCCTGCCTCTCAAGACAGAAACATAGCCGAGCACACTGAGAATCAGGACAAATCACATAAGGCAGTGTATGATATGCCCCTTGATCCTGAAGAAAGGCATCAAAGTACTCGCAATATGTCCCCAGTTGATGACCGAAGAAGGTTGCACAGGTAATTCTTTAAGAAGAACAATGAGTGATAATCAGTTGTAGTCTTCTCTGAGCACACACGGCCATCTGGCTAACTTGATACATGACAGTTGGCCATTACTGACAATTCACTAACTTGAGACTTGCATGCATACATTGGTTGGGCCCCAGAGATAAGCTTTATACTTTTAAGTTCATGTACAAAGTGGTTTCCACAAAAGCACATACTATGCTAACATGACTGCATTCACTTTTGGGCATGCATATTTGGACTCGTTTTTGCAAACGTTTATTGTGGGTGACTGGCTGTGCGTGACAGAGTGGAGAGAGTTTTTGCTGTTGGCTGTGTTGGAATGGATGGATAGACATTCTCCCGATTGGTGGAGGTGATGAAAGCAGTATCTTCCCATGGGTATTAGGGCTGATTATGCATAAATTTGTTTCATTAGGGTCATAGCTATGTTGAACATCCCTCCATTTTTACTATCATAGCATGAAGAATGTGCGTGTGATTTATTTTGATTTGTGTTTGGTGCATGTTGCAGATTGCATTTTATTTGGCACTTATGTGCGCCTCATACAAGTTTTGATTTAGTAATTGCTTTGATGTGAAGTGCTTGGTGTGTAAACTTGTTATCATCACCATTATTTGCCTAATCCTAACTTTTTGCAATGTAAACTGAATACTTGAACTGACCACATTTCTTTGCCGAAGTTTTTTTTGGATAGAGTTGTCTAATAAGTGATTGTGTTGCGTAAAGACAACTTTGCACCAGACTTGTTGGATAGAATTCCCTTCAACACCCGATGTGCCATGTACTTGTTTTGATTGAACTATCAAAATACTATAAAACAATAAAAACTAAAGGGTGGTCTGTTTATGTGATACAATTGGTGGACGTGAGGCATTAGCGAAAGCAGAACACGGTGTTGTTTCTCTTTATTTGCTTAAAAAATTTCTACAAACCCTTCTTTGAAACTTGTTGGAAACATTTATAAATCTCAAGCACATTTTGGGAAAAGATTGGACACAAATCGCTGCATTCTAACTTAGTCAGGTTTCTGATTAATCTTATATTCAATTCTAGGACTATGTTTGTTTCTTTTGTAGTTCTCTTTTCCAACACATTTTCTTCTCTTAACTTATGAATTTTAACCTTGTTGCATAACATATAGATTAGAATCTTTACTTTAAAATTCTAATATTATGTAAAGCAATTTTATTTCTAGCGACTATAGTTACTATGTTTCTCTCTTTGTATAAATATAATATTTGATATAAAACTTGTGCATAATAGATTTTTAAACCTCATGCTTTCTGGATGTTAAAACATAAGCATTTTTGTGCCCTACTTCCTAAAATTTTTTATGCCCCGAGTCCAAATGTAAGCATGTCTAGTCAGCCTCATGTTTAAATGCTTGCATCATAGAAAACTATTCACTTTCACCCTCTATTGTATAATGTCTTGATGTTGCGAAAGCATTATGCATTAACAAAATTTATTTTCAATAACACGAGGACTACTTGACTTAAGAAGTTGGTAAAGTAATGTTATTGAGTAACAGTTGCCATTGGTCTGGTGGAGTGGTTCTAATGACAAGTCAGTTACCTTCCGGTGAAAACTTACCACACAAAATGATACAGTGAGGGAAGTAAATATTTGGAAAAATGGTTTTGGATACTTTCTTCTCTCACCATTGATATTCATCTCTGTGGATTTTGTTTACACCTGAGTTTAGTTTTGTGGCTTAATCCAGTAATGCACCACCGAAACTATAACTTGAAATTGCTCATCTTACTCTCCATAAATTTATAATACATCAAATTTGGATAACTTCCAAAATATTTAAGCTATACATCACAGAGAAATAACACTAGTGAATGGTCTACATAGTGAATTAAAAGATTTAATGAATTTATGGTACAGAGTTTCTTCAATCAAATGAAATTTTTTTGAAGGTATCATTCAAATGGTTTCAAATTTTAATTATTGTATGAGAAGCTTTATAGAAGTTTTTTTTTTGTTGTATTTTTTTTATTTTTGATTTTTTATTTGAATTTATTCCCGAAAGAATTCCAAAAATTATCTTTCCCCAGTATGGTAGAATATCCTGCACGAGTGTTTGTTATATAAATTGTCTTGATACAAGAATACTTTGACTAACCTGCTTACATAGAAAAAATTGTTTGATTCTATGTGTTCACTTTTTTTTTTTTTTTTGTGCTCACATTCTTCATATTTATAATATGGCATGCAGGAAAAGGAGCAGGAGCAGGAGCCTTTCCCGTGACTCAAGGTCAGATCTGACAGATTTGAGATAGATTGAATTTGTTCTTCCCATATTCTGTAAAATTGCAGCATATTTGCAATTCCTTAAAATTTTTAGATTAAGTTTTACAGGAGCAGGAGCTGGAGTGCGAACCGGGGAAAGAGCCCTTCCTATGTCTCCAAGCAGGGTTCTGAAAGGTGGACAGATAAAGGCAGAATGAGAGGAATGAACGAAGCATGTAGAGCTTTTGCAGCTGGCAATTGTAGAAGGGGCAACGAATGCAGATACCTTCATGAAGATGGTTGCTTGAGGCAGATTGACAGGCACCATGATACTGGATTAACTGATGGAAGGGGAATTAGACTGGAAAGAGAAAGACAGCTGGTATATGGAAGTAATGAGACTCTTACTGATACCGAGGAGCGAAACAAATATTCTCGAGATAAACTTTCTGGGATGCATGAGGAACACCATGAAGATGGATCGTCCGCTAACATCCAACACCACGGTTACCGTTCTAATGAGAGATGCTTTGATTTTATAAGCGGTAGATGTTTCAGAGGGGAAGCCTGCAGATATATTCATGATGATGCCTCGTCTGATGGTGGATGGAGTGTGAAAGATGAATTCAGAGGAAGGGTCCATGATAGAAGGGGTGAAAGTGCATCTTTTACTCGTAGGATACACCATCAAAGGCTTAGTGATATACCCTGCAAGTACTTCTTACAAGGTCATTGCATTCATGGTGAAGGCTGCAAGTTCCTCCACCAGCTTGGGCCACTCAATATTCCTGTAGACAGGTCGCTTGATGGTAGCCAGCATAGTTTTGTGAGTGCTGGCCCAGCTGGTAATAGTACATCAACAAATGCTTCGGAACAGCAACATCAAACTGCTCGATTCAGTTCCACCAATCCTCGTCGCGAGAATTTGCGGGGAGTCAGTGATACTCAGCCCATTGATAAGCAAAATTTTTCAAAGAGATCCCTATCTCAGGATGGTCATAAAAAACCCCATTCGTCTGAGCAGCAGGCCACTACATCAGAAGTTTGTGAGGAGCTTTCTGTCAATAACCCCCTTCCTACAACTTTAATAGCTTGCCAAAATGCTGATAGAAGGGGACAAAACCAATCTGCTCCTCAGATTTTGCATGCGCAAAACCACTTTGCCCCTCCGATTCCTTCGAAAGGCCAAATGCTACAAGTTATGCACTCCCATTATCAAAATGGGAAAAATCAATTTGCAGCTCTTGAAAAGCCTCCAGACGCTCATTCCTTCAACGCCAACATCCAGAATCGCTCTGCTAATCCTTCTTCTCATCAACTAAATCCACAGAACCTAGATCCTAGAGCCCAAGTTCAGAAAAGTATTTCTATTCTCTCACATAGTGGCAGCAATTTTAATCACAATGGGCAAATCCAGCAGAATGGACCACTAATTCTTGTCTCTCACAGCGGACTCGGCCAACAGGACATTGCAGGGGATTCTCAGAATATTCTTCCTCAAAACGTGCAAAACCAGGTGCAGAATATCCCTGCATATATTTCAAATGGGCAGGATAACCTCGTTGTGGTTCCTCAACCTCCTTTAAACCCACAGATCCTCAACTCAGATGATAAGAATCGTCAATTAACAATGAAGAACAGTTCGATACAGCTTCCTCATGATACAGATTCATCAGAAATAAAACCCTCTCAGTTCAATTCTGATAATTCAATTACTCAAAAGGTTGTAACCATCGAGCAAGCTGCCAAAATAACAGACCTTTCAGCGTCCTTAGCACAGTTCTTTGGTTCTGCTGCACAAAATTCACAATCCTCTGCTGCAATAACGCCTCAGCCATTCCTGAACCCTAACTCCATTGCTTCTTTTGCGACCCCCATAGCTCCACCACTCCCAACTGAAGTTGATACTAAACAGATTGACGATAAAATAGAAGCTCACGGAACTAATGGCGAAGCAGAAAATGGGAAGGACGTGGATACCAAAAAAATCAAAGAAGCAAAAGAAATCAGGTTGTTTAAATGTGCCCTCGTTGAGTTTGTGAAGGACACACTGAAGCCTAAATGGAAAGAAGGTCAGCTTAGCAAAGAAGCATATAAAACTATTGTAAAGAAGGTAGTTGAGAAAGTGTGTGGTTCCTTGCAGGGACCTAATGTCCCTCAGACTCAAGAAAAAATTGATCTTTATCTTTTAAATTGTAAAGCGAAGCTTACCAAGCTTGTACAGGTGAGTCCAATTCATTCCATTTCCTTTCTCAAATTTTCCACTTTATGGTTTTTGTAATGGTCGTCGTTGGGCTGTTCTCAACAGGCTTACGTGGAAAAGTTTGTCAATAGCTGAGGCAGCAAGATAGGATAAATGGCTTTGAAATATTGGCTTGGCCCTTTAAGAAAGCTCTCGATCTTGCGATGCGCGCACGGCGAAGGTGATCTATTTAGTTCTGTACAAATATTTGGGGCCTGGTTTTTGTTAATAACAACTATTTCATATTTGGTAAGATGAAGTAGCTTTGCTTATTCTTAAAATATTTGCTAACGAATTATCTGCAATTTCAGTGATCTTTGAAGTTTCTCTGCTCAGGAAAAAAATGGCTGTATATCTGTGTTAGTTTTAGTGCATGGCAGCATTGTAATTTATGGCAAGTGTGTTTATTTAAATTACAATTTGCATGAGGCTCATATTTGCTTACAGAATATATTTGATTAGAAACAACCATATCTTATTTTCATGGTCGATCAGAACGCTTATATAATCTGGAGCAAGTGATTAGGCCTGTGAAAATTCCAATCCTTAGTTGATCTCACCATTGTTCGAGATTGGCTAAAAATTGTTTGATGTAGGTGCAGTTTGGCTTCAGTCGAGTCATAATTGGTTTATTAGTTTCAATCCAAGCAAAAATCAATTAGAATTTGAGCAATTTTTTATAAATCGTAATTTTATTTGTGCTATTCGGTTAAAAAAATCATGTTTAGGGCTCGTTTGGACAGATTTCTTAACATTTTTAAAGCAATTTTTTAATATAAAAAATAAAATATTTGTATTAAAAAGCGGGATAAAACCTGTCCCAAATGCAGCCTTGACAAAATTCTAGGTGTGTTAAAATTGGGTCACGTGTTAGGTTCAAGTTTAATTTGAAATTGATTCGGCATTATTAGGGTTAACGCAAATTTGACCTGTTATGGCAAACCAATTGTTGCGAATGAGTCAGTTTTAAATAGTTCAAATTCAAATAGATGGTGAATTTTAAATATTTTGCAATGTTATTCTATTTTTATTCCTGTCAATGTAGGCACCAATATTTTAAAATTTCTATATTTTAATCATTTGCACTCATTTTAGTTTAAATCAAATAAACCCTTAATAAAAATGATTTAATATTAAGTTAATAAGCTTAATTGATATTTTGAACGCAAGTTCATATGTTGCCTTTATACATACTTACCATGATTTTTGAATTACACCTTAAAGTACTAAAATTTTATGAGGATTTTTAACCATTATTGTATTGTAGTTGTTGACATGTCGCATATGGCTTTGCAACACAAAGCAAATGCGCTTGATTTGCTTCACAAACATGCATAAGATAATAGAAAAATAAATCTTTAACAATTGACAACAGCATTCAAATATTAATTTTTATCACATTATCTTATTATAAAAACTCCTAAATATAAAGAGTTGATTCTCTCTCTCTATAAGGGCTAAAGGCGTTGCCCGTTACGAATGTTTCTCTGATGAGTTTGCTCTATTTAAGGGTTAATGTATTTAGACGATTAATTTTCTTTTGATTTGTTGGATTATTTTTAAAAGTGCATTATCATAATTTAAGCTTCAAGTAATTTGCTTTATGATTGGAATGCATTTTTATAATAAAGATTTCTTCCATTGAGATTTGATCTTAATATAGTCACGATTGTATCATTTATATTCACATCAAATTTCAATTTAACTATTTTGCAATTTTATAAATAGAGACATCATTTTCCACATCATATAAAATAAAGTCTATAAAAATTCATACAATTTTTTTATTAAAAAGTCTATTAATTGGCCATATTTACAAATTACATATTTAAAATATTATTCTTATTTATAAAATTAAAAAATATATACATATACATATATATATATATATATATATATATATATATATATATATATAAAGTAAGATCAAATATGTTTATGAGAGAAATTCTCTAATAATATTTGCCCAATCTATAATATAACATTTATATAAACATAAAAGTTAAATTTACTTAATTTTTAAAATGGAAATTATTAAATGTTTATGTAATTTAAATTCTTTAGAGACACACTGTCTTCCTTCAACGGAGAAAAAATATTTTAAATAGCCAATTAATATTGCTCGATATGCGGTACACGCGGCAGATTTTAATTTGTTGGAACCGCTAGATCTGACGTGGTGTTAGCTTGCTAAGCTTGTGAGGATGGATAGTATATAACGCGGGTTGCCGGAAAGATTCCAAATCAGTTCAGTTTTTTTTTTTTATATATTGCAGTTCTCTCCTTCTCGTACAGAAATTTGATTCGGCCGCAGCTGACCGTCCTCCCACACGCGAAACTTCTTGCCACCTCTTGAGGCTAGGGTTAGGGTTAGGGTCTCAGTTGGTATAAGCGGATCCATAGCTTCGAAGAACTAAGTGAGGGAATGGCGCAGGCTGTGGAGGAATGGTACAAGCAGATGCCGATCATCACGCGGTCTTATCTTACGGCCGCCGTTGTCACAACCGTCGGCTGCTCCCTTGATGTGAGTATTTTGTAATCCTTCTGATGTTGTTAGGTTAAGGATATTTTTGCATGCGTCATCAGATCTGGATTCATCTAGTCCAGTTGTCTGAGATGTTGTCATTCCGATGCCCCGGTTTTTCCTTTTGCAGTTTCTAGGGTGTTGAATAATTTTTTATTTTGTTGAGCCTTTTGATTGATTGATTTATTATTGCAAATTGAAGTCTCCGACCTATATAAGTTTCTGATTACTTTCTTATGTTATTCATGTTTAAGTTATTTGGAGCATGGTTTGCTAGATTGAAGTATTGGACTCTCGCTGATTGTATTTGAATTATCTTTTGGCAGATCATATCTCCTTATCATTTGTATCTGAATCCTAAGCTCGTGGTTAAGGACTATGAGATCTGGCGGCTTATTACAAACTTCTTCTACTTCAGGAAAATGGGTAAGACGTTCAAATTGGAAAAACAGTGCGTATTGATATTTGTGAAGTTCAGAAGTTATAATAATTAAATCCATTTTTGCTTCCGTGTGATACAGACATACAGTTGCTGGCAATTTTGTTTAATGATTCAAAAGTTTCTGCATTTTAAATACAGCACTACTTCATTGTGCAGCGTTCTGTTTCTTGTGACTTTTGCTTATTTATGATATTTTAGATTTTGTTTGGCTTTGGAGGAATTAAGTAAAGGATATGAGGTTTACGTCATAATAACATCTTGAATGTTTGGTTTGCCAGGGAAGTTAGAATATATGTAGATTTCTATTTATGATTCTTTTTGTAAACCCACTGAAAATTTGAAGTAAAACTGAAGTATGCATTGCAATATAGCTGTGTACACTATTCAATTTATTGATTATTCCTTCAAACCATAAAGAAATGGAAAATTACCTTTTCACCCTAATTATCATCTACCAAACAAGTGCGTTGGAATAATTTCAGTTCAATTCCTTTTCCATTTTTAATTTCTATTTACTTTTCATTTCCACTTTTTGAATTCTTCCAAACCAACAATGCCTTAGAGTTATATTGTCATGTGATACATTATATTGAATACTTAATGTTGTTGAAGGATTTTGAATGTGCTGAAATCTATGTACTTCATTGATCTATTGACGTTTCAGGATTGTCATGTCATATGTTTGATGCTTTACTTTTGATAATATGAGCTTATTGTTGCAAGTTCTTTTTCTTAGGGTACCTATATTTGGGAAGTAGTAGTGGATCCAATATGTATATTCATACATATTGAGTCTATTATAGTCAATTATTTGCTAATGTTGGATATGATACTTGATTTCTATAATTGAAAAGATCATGAAAACAAAGCACAAGATCTGGAATTAATGGTGTTTATGTGCTCTTCTTGATCATTCAGCCTACAAAAGTTTATTATTGGAGAATCTTATATCTAATTGATTGAGGAGGCATGCTCTAGGAATTTCTTTAGTTTTCTTGCTTTGGTTTGTGTAAATGTGTGAAACTGTAAATACAATTTAATTCTCATGATTAAAGCTCCATGTGGGAAAATAACATTTCACCTGGTTATCCTAAGTCAGTGGCAACTTGTAAGTATGATATATTTGCTTAACTGAAATTTATTTGTAAAAGCAATAATTGCGCAGACTAATTGTCAGATTTACCATGTCTAGTTATTAGTTCTTAATGAAGTTTTTCTTTGAAGAACTTTCTTTCGCTGTAGTTTGTGGTAAAAGTACTATTGATGTTTTTTTTTTTCAAAGCATATTCCCATTGCGTGTGCTCTCTAAGGTGCATGTTTCAGAATTATTTCCTTCATGTATTGATATCAGTATATTTCAAATGATTATTTTTGTAGCCTTAAGGCATGACATATAAGTTTTGGATTAAACCTTTTCTTATCATGTTTAAAGCGTACTTTTTAATGAAAAATATTTGAAACTTTATCAGTGTAGTTTTTAGTAAAAGTTCTACTGATGCTTCTTCTAAACAATTGAAATACCATTGCAATGTACTCTTAAAGGAGTTGATTCGGAATCCTATTGGTCATGTTTGAATATCAGTATATTGATTGATTATTTCTCTAGCATTTAGGTATGCCATGAAATTTTCTGTTCAAATTCCTCATTTTACATTTTGTTTTCATATGTTATGATTTACCTTTCAATTTTGCTAAGGTTGCTTATCTATTGGTCTTTTAAGGTGATAGGCAAGTTGTAATTATCATATTTTTTCCTAACTGCAAATGAAGTGTAGAACCTGAGTGCACACTTCTTCTTTGCTTGCTTTATCTCATTTAAGAGTATTGTCAGTGAAGGATGTAATAAATAACTTTGTTTCCTTATAATTTTTAGTAAAATTCATGGCTGTGCTTCTTCAAAACAATTAAAATTTCCCTAGCAATGCTCTTAAATGTGCATGTTTTGTCCCCTTTTTTTCCATGCATGATTAGTAGCATATAGGCAAGTTTAGGGTAGGAATAAAATTGTTCTGATGAAATTTCTGAAAAATTAAAAAGGATGGATTGAAAAATAATTTTATTAGGGGGATGATAAAAATAGATATTGATGGTTTGGGCATGTGTAACTAAGGGTAAAATATATGCTTATAAGATAGATATATATAATTAATTTAAATGGATTATAAAGAAAAAGAAGTAGCTTGGATAAAAGTGGACAATTTTTTGAATTGACTTGTTTAACTCGTGCAATATTTTGCGGAGAGAAAACGTGGATGAAGATTTATAAGTTGACCCAAATAGTAGAAAAGGTTAATGATGAAGCTGGTGAATAGCAATTTATAGTGGTAGAGTCTGCTACTGTGTTGTCTTTACACTTTTTGCACTTAGTGTGATGTTCGTATATTCTTACACTTAGCATGTGGCTTGGTTTCTCTATTTTTGTTTTAAATTTTGTTTATAATAGACACATGGTTTTGCCATCCATGCCTTGCATTTTTTTTTTCTCTTTCATGTATGTTTCCATTTTAACATTTGTATGATCATGCTGTATGTTTTGAACAGATTTGGACTTTCTCTTCCACATGTTCTTCCTTGCTCGATATTGCAAACTACTTGAGGAGAACTCATTCAGGGGACGTACTGCAGATTTCTTCTATATGCTTTTATTTGGTGCCTCGGTTTTGACTGGGATTGTTCTCGTTGGTGGCATGATTCCATATGTTTCTGCAAGTTTTGCAAAGATTCTATTTCTAAGCAACTCATTGACCTTCATGATGGTAGGTACTCGAAGTATTCTGTTCATAAATTTATTATGGATTTGATGCAAACTACTCCTTGTAAATAATATTTTCAACCGATTATAATACTATGGAAATCCATGCAAAAAATTGTGTGGCCAGGGTTTGGTCTTCTTCATATATGCTTCTATTGTTCTTTATTTTATCCATAATCCTTAATTTTTTAACTTGGCATGCATATTTCTGGCTACTAATCTGGTTTATGCTTTAGGTTTATGTCTGGAGCAAGCACAATCCCTATATCCACATGAGCTTCCTTGGCCTTTTCACCTTTACTGCTGCTTACCTACCTTGGGTGAGTTCCATTGTTAATATTCCCTGCAATTTAGGCTTCGGGGCTTCGTTTGGGACCGCTTTTTTTTTACTTCTTTAAGCAGCTTTTTGTGCTAAAAAGCTGCTTTAAGAAGCAGTAAGAAAGGCGTCCCAAACGAAACCTTAATCTACTCTATCGTTTAAGAATTCTACATAGGATTTCCAACATGTGCCTCATGGTCCTATGAGATATTCATTTTTCTGAAAATTGGTAGTGATGTACGCTGCTGCTATTTTATTCCAAGAAAATTTTGCATTTTGTTGAAGTATGCATCTCGTGTTGAGACATGTGTTTTATGATCCTCTCGCTAGAATCATTCTATTTTGTAGTGTTGTTTTGTATGCAATTCTAGTTTATGTTGATGCACTTTTTGTGATATAACTAATGTGATCATCATGTTTAATTTCGTTTTGATGTGCATGGTTTTGCTTTGTTTTAATATTTCAATATCATTAGTGTAAGGAGTGGGTTCTGGAACTTCCGTTATTTTATCTCCTTAGCTGCATATAGTGCCAGCAAGTTGGTGACTACAACAACGTCAACAACGTCAAGCCTTTGTCCCACTACGTGGGGTCGGCTACATGAATCCTTTTTCGCCATTGTGTCCAGTTAAAAGTCAAATTCTCATCTAAATCTAATAAAGAAAGATCATTTCTAATATTTTCTAACCAAGTCTTTTTAGGTCTACCTCTACTACCTTTCTTAACATAAGCCAAATCTAATACCTCAACTTTCCTAACCGGGTCATCGGAAGGCCTCCGTTTAATGTGACCAAACCATCTAAGGCGACTCTCTCTAATCTTATCTTCCACTGGAGCTACTCCAACCTTTTCACGTATATGCTCATTTCGTATCCTATCTCTAAGGAAGCATCCTCATCTCTGCAACACTTAACTTACTATTATGCTTCTCTCCAACAAGCTGGTGCCTGAAAATGATTTTTCTCACAAGGTACTATGTTGTTTCTTTTTTTGTTATTTCGTGAAATTCATGTATCTCATCTTCATTTTCCCAATTGTACCTCTACTCTCTTTATCAGTTATGTGAGGAATTGTATGACGATGAAATAATTAAATATATATGATATACTTCAAAAATGAAAATATTTAAATTTTCCAAAAATACAAAAATATTCCTCGATTTTTTTCTGTTTTTATTCAAACATCTTTTAATTTTTAAGAAGTTTTCTAATACATTATTTCATTTTGTCTTTTTATTCTAACCCAAAATATCTTGATATATATATATATATATATATATATATATATATATATATATATATATATATATATATATAATTTTTTTAATCTTTTTATCATGATATAAAAGTGTATCAGGATATTCTCTTTTATGTTTTCATTTTGCATGAACTGGCGGGTAGTTTCCCAAAGAAACTAGGTTTTTGTGTATTATTTAATCCCACCTGGTTTTGCATGCTTCAGCTGGTGACAGATGATTCTTTGGAGTAGAAACTGACAAGAAGTTTTCTAAGGGAAGTTGGCGGTGAGCTATTGAGGTCTGGTGGCCTTAGCTCACCAGGAGTCTGATCCAGAGCCTTGAGACTTTAGCTTCTAAACACAGTGAAGGAGACAAGTTAATAGGATATTAGTGTCGTCTCTCCTTCCTGCTGAAATTTAGAGATTATGTGTACTCGGATTTGAAAGAAGTTGGTGGCTGCCCCTTTATTTGGACTTCATTTTTTAGTTCACGTTTTTTAGTTGATTAGCTCCTTTCTCTCTCACGTGGATGTAGGATTATTTTAGATGAATCATGTAAATTTTCATATTTATGCGATGCTTGATCTCATTTTTTATGATTTGGTTGTTTATTACATTTGCTTTTTTGTTGGTGCTTTCGCATAAAAAATAAGAGTTTTTTCACGGTCTATGGCAATGAGGCGAGCATGAGAGGAAGGAAAGGGTATTAGCGGTGTTGCAGGGTAGAGTATTCGCGGCAGTAAAGTACGAAAAACCTTATGTTTTAGCGATGCACGAGTATCCAACATACAAACAGTGGGAAAAAAAACATCAATTTTTTTACGTGGAAAACCCTGAAGGGAAAAACCATGGGGCCTCGCCCAATTGAAATGATTTCACCACTGTCAAAATTCAGCGATCTTGGGCTCGTTGGATTCGTCTCATCAAGCCGTTCGATTCGACTATAAGCATGTCACGTTTGGAAATCGTTTGATCATCCAATTTATGGTTTGAACTTTCCAAATGCGCTTAGGGTCTTCAATTTGAACCCATTTGGGCTCATATTGAGATGAATTTGATGTCGTTGGGTTTTTATTTTCAAGACGTTCAGTTCGACTGTAAGTTTGCCGAAATCAAAGTTTGGATGGTCCCATATTTAATCTCGGAAGCTTTAAACTCAATTTTGCCTCGAGATTCTGGCTGATAAAGAAATTTTCTTTATGATAAATCAAGCGGAATTATGGGTCTTTTAAGTTTTAGCATCCATAAGGCGTCTATAACTCAAGCATCAAGAATGCATCCCCTTGTTATTATTATTTTTATTTTTAGTTCCATATATGAAAAAGTCATGGTGTCTAGAAATTAGATTTCCGTTGACTTGTTCTGAATATTGTGCAGTTGCAAACATTTGGTTAGGCGTGCCTCTTTTTATTGTCATAAAAAACTATCGAGTGAACTAATTGTTTTTTTTTTTCTTTTATGTTACAGGTCCTCCTTGGTTTCTCTATTCTTGTGGGTACCAGCACATGGGTTGATCTTTTGGTATGTTAATTGACATTTTGGTTTTGTCAAGAGAGATTTAGAAATATTCCGCTTTTTTTCTCGTAGAGATTATTCCATGCAGACACCTGACGGGAGAACCGTCCGGTTCCGTGCTCTATCTCGGTATCGAGCGCGGTACATTTTAGGGGTGATTTGCTGCATTTTAATTGATCTCCGGACGAATCTGAACCCGCACATAATAATTTTTCGACAGAAAAATCTGAACGAAAATCTTAAAAGCTTTACTTTTCATTCCCTGCTGCTTTTCTTTATTTTAATATAATTGGGGGCTGGATTTATATTATTTTTCATTTATATTTTGGGTTTAGGGCATGGTGGCAGGTCATGCGTATTATTATCTGGAAGATGTGTACCCTCGTATGACAGGCCGACGACCCCTAAAGACTCCAGCTTTCATCAAATCACTCTTTGCTGATGATAATGTGATTGTAGCCCAGCCTGCAAATGCAAGGTTTGCTGCTGCTCCAGTTCAGGACCCTCAACAACGCTGATCACCACTGCTCCAAAACACTTGCAGCCAATGAAGACTACTTGCATTTAGAGGCAAGTGCATAACTCAGAATAGTAATAGTATCTTGCTTGACAGTTGGTTGAATACATGATTCATATACTTACTCTGTAAAATCTTTTGACTCGTCTCATATTTTGTATAAAAGATAATATTTTGTAGTCATATTCTACAGATCCTTCAATTTGCACGTCTGTATATATATGTTCATGTTGAGCGGTAATCAAGTTGCTAGACAAATTAGGGGACCTGCATTAACAGTACTTTTATGGTTTACTGAAATATTTTTCATATACATCTTTAGTTGGCCATACCCAATTTTTCATGGATGCATTATTTTAATTTTATTGTTGCATTCCTTGCATGCCATTAAGGAATAGATAACTGTGGCTTTTTAGAGTAGAACCTGACATGATGGTATATTAAGCATCATAACCATTTCGTACCTTTGGTATCTTGTGTTTTTTAGTTTTTTTTTTTTTTCATAAATTCTTCCATATTTTAAAATCACTTTCGAATAGTTTAAAACTACAAAAGTTATTTTTTGAGATAAAGCGATAAGATAGATAAACAAAAATCGAGCTCGGCATTGGAAAAAGTAAAAGCCAAATTAAAATAAAAAACTTTTTTTTTTCATAGATGTAAATTAATATGATTAAAATTTTGCTGTATTATATAAGTAAATAGCACAACATTCGATACTGTGTTATATATGTTATTCCACTTTTCTAATGTATATATTAATAAATAATTTTCATACATATCATAAATATAATTCTTCTGACGCATAAATTTGTATGATTATTTAAATAATAGTTTAATTTTAAAATTATATTATAAAATATTAATATTAATTTATCTAAAATAAAGCATGTCGACATGTATCCGCAGCATGTACGTCGGTTAAATTACAACCTAGAATGTCAAATACATAAATATTCTATAAAATACATTGATATAGACTATAGGCAAAGACATTGGAGGATATCTCCAAATATGTTGCAACAACTTGACATCCTCCAAAACTATTTTCCCTGCTGTTAAAATGTCTTAGCGAGAGAATTAGATATCTCAACATGCACGAAATTATTATGCTAGAATCATTTTACATGTCATTTTCTTTGAAGAATATAACAAAATAAAACAAAATCAATATATATACACGCACAATGTCAGTCAACAGACAAAACGACAACTGCTCGCATCAAATAAAAAGATATATAAGCAACATACAGTAGACCCAAATAAATTAAAAAAAAAAAGAATTAATAAAGCAAAATCAGACATGAAAAAAAGAGAACCCGTTGCATAAAGAAAGTCAAAATATTGATTGTCCCACATGCATTAATGATCAAACCACTTCCACAAAAACAGCAATGCCTCCGATAATTTGATGCCTCCAATCCAACACATTATACAAAAAGAAAGTAACCATAGACGCCACTCTCCCAACGGAAGTATAAGGAACAAATTGATGCAGCCTATCAAGATGAGTCGAACACAATGTATTATATCAACACTAAGCTACCCTAAACCGCAACAATAAAATGTTTTCTATTTTCAGCCCACAGTTTACAGCTTGCCAAATGCTAAATCTGCAAATCCATAGAAGTTCACTGCAAAGATGAAAATAAATTAGTTAATCATAACATACAACAATAATAACAACAACAACAAGCCTTTTATTCCACTATGGGTTCGGCTACATGAATCCTTTTTCTCCATTGTATTATGTTAAGAGTTAAACTCTCATTTAAATCTAATAAAGAAATGTCATTTCCAAATTTGTTTAGGCTTACCTCTATCTTTCTTAATATAAGTTAAATCTAATGCCTCTACTTTTCTAACCAGGTCATCAAAAGGTTGTCATTTTATGTGACCAAATCATCTAAGACGACTCTCTCTAATCCTATCTTTCACTAGAGCCACTCCAAACTTTTCATGTATATGCTCATTTCATATCCCAACTCTAAGAGTAAAATCACTCATCCACCTAAGCATCCTCATCTCTACAACACTTAATACTATACTTCTCTTTTAATGGCCAACACTCTAAAGCATAAAACAATGCAAGTCTAACCACAATCTTATAGAATTTTACCTTTAAGTTTGAAGGGGGCTTTTCTATCACACAGCAAGCCCGGTGCATTCCTCCACTTCAACCATCCCACTTGAATTCTACTCATAATATCACCATCTATTTCACATAACTCTGAACAATAGACCCAATATATCGAAAACATGTACTTGTATTACCGAATTAAATCACCTAAAGTCACAATCCCCCCCCCACCCCATCTATTAGAACTAAAATTACACTCCATATATTCAGTTTTAGATCTACTTAAACGAAAGCCTTTAGACTCTAAACTTGACCTCCATCCTTCAAGTTTACCTTCAACTTCCTCTCTAGTCTTGTCAACAAGAAGAATATCATCGGCAAAAAACATACACTAGGGTAGAACCTTTTGCAAATATCTAGTGCGAACATCCATGACTAAATAAAAAAATATACGGGCTTAAGCCTGGTCCTTGATGTAATCCAACTGAAAAAGACAAAGTAAAATTGCTTCCTTCCTTTTTCCAATTTACAAGGTTAAAAATAAAGTTGTACCTGCTGTTGCTGAAAGTTTGCATATCCTGGATAGGCTCCATAAGCATACATGTTGGGGTCCTGAGGAGCTTGAGCATATCCATAAGCTTCATAGCCTTGTCCAAAGCCATAGTAGCTGCCACCATTCCACTGATTACCGTCCTGCTGCTGAGATTGTAAGAGTCAACGATATATTGACTTAGCTCCACTGTAAAACATAAGTCATGTGCATTGACATAGTGCTATTATGAACAAATTAAACCTGCTTATTTGAAGAATTACGACCCCATGAAAGCCGAATCTTTAGCCCACCAAGCTGGGTACCCTGAAGCATCAGTAAAGCTTCCTCTGCAGAAGCCCTGGAGAGCATTGAGAAAATTTTCTTGTAAGAAAAAGACGCCTACTTCTAAAGAAAATTTTTTTTTTTGTGATTTTGAAACAGTTACCTGTTAAGAAACTGAACAAAGCCACAACGTTTTCCAATAGGTATCTTTACATGAACTAGTTCTCCATATGGGCTAAAAACCTGTCGCAGGAGGTCTTCTGAAACATTTGGATCCAGCCCACCAACAAATATCTGAACTCACGAGGAACTTGTTAGTGTAAATTGACATCATATCTTGTTTGTTAGGGAAATGCATAAAGAATTGAGTACGCACGGTGGTGTTATTTGGGTCATTTTCTGATTGACTGCCTTGAACATTTTGGAATGAAGCTGCAAATTTAAGGATTATTAAGAATATTCTAACCCAAAATAACATAAAGTAAGCATCTTATTTAGTATAGGGTCCTCGCATAAACACTAAAATGTCTTTAGTGTCATCAACAGAGACTAAAACATATAAAAAGCAATATTTGCCATGTATGTTAAATTATTCATCGCACCAACAATGCTGGCAGTTAATCTTTCCGAAGTTAAAAATTTTTCAAAAGGAGAAAAATCAAGTGAAAGGTCAATGAAGAAAGAGCACTGATGTAAGACAAAGTAAACCAAAGTAAAAATATATTACTAAATTTTAGTCTATTAAATCATATCTTCATACTATTCAGCACAATAAGATGCATGCTTTCTTAATCCTGCTTATACAACACAATTTTCAACCTTACACTCATTATTCATCAGCAGAAGAGAAGAAGAGAAGTATCTCAAACAAAAAAGATTAAACATTCACATAAAGAAATAAACGAACTCGTAACACAAAAATTCTTGTATTGCAAGCCTTAGCGTCAAAAAGCACAAAGGATAATTGATACAATTTGTAGAAACATAAGACTCATCACACTGAAATTCATGTATTGCAGGAATACAATCCATTTTTAATTTTTTAGTTCATGCTACATCCTTAAAAGCCAAACATAGCAATGGAGCTGATTTGTTTAATAGTGAAGCTGCCGTCATCAGTAATGCAAGTCAATGAAGTCAATCACAAAATGTTAGACCGGTCCACCCGGTCTCGTATGGACCGGATCACGCAAAACAGGCGGACGTTTTTCAACATGTCTGTGCTGCCGACCGAACCGCAAATCCCACGGAGCAATTTAGGAAGGATTTTTTAGGGAGTTTAGGAGGGAAATTTGAATGTAGGGATTGTTTAGAAATTTCCTTTTGAATTGTATGTATTAAATAGTTTGTTTTCATAGGGTTGAATTTGGCTGAAATTTGAGATCTCCTAGAACTAGATTTTCCTTTGGGCTCTAGCTGCGTCTAGAGATTGGGAGAGATCGATCCTCCTCTATAATAGAGGATCAATTGTATTTTGGTATTTTCCGCTTCTTTTTCATCAAATAACACAAATTATCTACTGTTTTCGTGGTTTTGCGTGGATTCTTTTGAAAAACTCGCTGTTTTCCAAAGGTTGATAGGAAAAACTTGAGATCTACAAGTGTTTCCTATCACAAAACAATATTTTCTTTTTTCCAAAAACTCGTTCTCTCTCTAGCCTCTTGACCATCAACTCCACACACTACAAGCTCCATTGCCGGCCAGCGCTTCTGCCTCTCTGTCTCAAGAACACTTCTACAGCTCCACCTCTGCTTGCAATACCTTAATGAACCTATTCAACCGTCACAGATTCTTTCTCACCCCAAACATCCCTCGTAGAATCAATAGTGCCACAGCCAATGCAGCAACTAACGGAGTATGCACACAGTTATTAGTCTTTGGCCCACGCTACAGCACTCCTATCCACCTCAGAGGTGGACGAAGAAGAATTCGAATAACAACCAATGAAGAAGGCACTAAAATGGTTGGGAAGAAAGACGACTAGATCTAATGTAATTAACCTCTATCGATAATAATTAGAGATTAAGGCCAGGATTCATCAAACCAAATATAGTTATAGTAGTAACAAGAATTAAGCACTAATTACACAAAGGGATCACTAATTCTAGTTATAAAAACAAAAATATCATAAATCTAATATCATGATAATCATTTACTATATCCCAAATATTTAAATTGGCCTCTTGAACCTCATTTTTCATTAGTTCCTAGTAAGTGTTTAAAAAGTCTTACAACTAGTCTTTGTAAATCTAATATAAATCCTAAATCAACTTATTATATCCTCTTCACATGCAACCACAAAATTTTCAGGATTTAACTCGGATTAAACTATAGGCATCAAAATTTTGATTTTTTTTTTTTTCTAATTTACACGTCCATTATTTATACAAGTAAAATTTACAACACCTACAAACCCTACTTACCATCAAAAACAACCACACCAAGGTAAATCCTCCAATTGCGTTACCTTAATCCCAACTATTTGGCATCAATCTTATCAATCGTCATTTTTCATTCTTTCTTGTTGAGTGTTGTCAAAATTCTTAAATCTAATCTTTGTAAATCAAAACTTAAATAATTATAACAACTTATCCCCTTGTAACCACATAATTTTTAGGATTTAACTCAAATTAAAGTATTGGCATCCAAATTTTTTTAATTCACAAATTCATCATTTATCAAAGTTAAATTTACAAGCCTACTAAAGTTCTACAAGTGTCCATGATACAAGCACCAATTGTATTCTCACTCTTTTATGTAAGAGATCCAAGCTACTTGAATTTCTTAACATGTCACACGCACACAAATATAAACCCACTAAAATTAAATCTAATATAGTCTCTAAACTAACCAATTATATGCTAAGCATTTCCTCCATTGTTATAGCATTCAACTAACTCTAGTTGAGGTTTGAATAATTCAAACTATCATTTGCAAATACAGCATGGTGAGTATCTTTGAATATTCCAATTTAAGAACCTCCATTACTATTATAAAAATAGCATAAATTTAATCATGATCATTCTAATCCTTCAGAGATTTAGAACTCTTTGATCATTCTGCAACTAATTTTACTATTAGTCAATGATGCTTCGTTATACATACTTTTAATAACTTCAACATACTTTTTATGCATTTTCTTAAATGGCCCTAAATCAATTGCGACGGTATTCAATCATAGGAATTTCAAAAAACACCCAAAAAAAACATCCCTTTCTTCTATCTCAATACTTTTCCATAAACCAATTTAGCATAAAAAAACACCTATATAGGGGCTCTTTCTACCATAAATCCAAATTGATTACTAACATGATTTTCCTAAGACTATATTCCATTGCAAATTCTCATGACTTCATTGCATGAAACACAAATTTCATTTCCTAATAATTAATATAATCTTAAATGTCTCATTTACTCTTTAATCACCAAAATACTTCTCCAATCATTTGATATTCTTTGGTTTTTAAGATTACCCAATGCATCTTCTTCAAAGCTAAATTGACTTCATTTTATTTAGGATCCATCTAAAATGCACTTCATAATTATATTCAATGTCTTTTTCAATAAAAAATATTCTCCATTAGAACACATTTACTCCGTTATACCATCTTTAATTGCATCTTACTATATTCGCTTCTAATACATCTAACTTGATCAAAATATTTATATCTTGTATCTCTTGCTTTAGAAATTTCATATACCTCATTTTCTCCTTCTTATGTGCATAACTCGGAAAATAAAACATCAAGACTACTAGCCTTTGTATAATCACTATAAAACCTAGTATTCTTTTTTTTTTTTCATTGTTTAAATCAAATTTATTTTCCTTCATAATATTGCATATCTACTCATTTCACCACTAAGCTATTTATGAACAACATATTTGTATAAACCTAAAATTTCTATTGAATGTTATTAGTACAACTAGCTAAAATTAATTATTTTCATCTCTCTAACCACCTACAAAACCTATCACATTCCTATTTGTTATTTCCCAATATTAAAAAATAGCAAAATAAAAGGCACGCCTCAAGGCCTGTCTTAGAGCAATTTTGAAAAAAAATCATAAAGCTTGAGCATCATCATATTGGTGATGTGAATCAATCATGCGATGAAATGTGAATTGCACTTAAAAATTAATAGAAATATTGAATCATAGCTTGCTACCAAAACTTTATGCGTAATCAATTGAAGTTCAAGAATTAGAAGACGAATGATTAAGTAACAACAAGAAATCACAGTCAGAGATTAGAAGGCTTTTCAAAATAACATCAAAACTTCAAGTAATGCGAATAGCTAAAAATAACAAAGCCCCAAATTTAAGGTTTAGATCCTTCACCTTAGGATCCGTCACTCAATTTAAAGTGGAGGCTTAGCGGAAAAGGACAGTGAGCAAGCTTAGCGACGCTACGAGTAGACAAGTGATCTTGAGGGGACTCGTCGCCGGGGAGGGAGCCGGATTCGGGGGAGCGGGTGGACGGCCTTCGATGATCCACGTGTAGACAGAGAAGTGGTCGTCGATGGACTCCACTAATGGTGGTAGAATCCTCTCCAAGTATTCCTCGACGGTGTCGTCAAAGTCGAAACCGATGTCGAAGAAAGGTGACCGGAGAATATTGACCCTTCCGCGGTTGTCGTACTCAAACCCGTAATTCCATTCGGGTTCCTCCATACATTCTTGGTGGCAAGGGTGAGCGGTCGTCACGGGGCGTCTTCAAGGGGATGAGAGGGGCGACACGGGCGTTGGAGGCGAAACGGCCAAGAGTAATGTGTTGAGAGAGGTTGGGCCAATGGTGGAATCCAAAAGAGAGGTGCAGGAATTTCTGCAGGAAAACTGTTTTTGGAGAGTTAATGGGAGAGATTTAATTTGAAAATCAAATTAAATCAATGAGGGAGAAGGGGCGGCTAAGGGAGAGGGTTTAGGGGCTGAAATTGTGGAGTTAATGGGGTGATTAGGAGAGAGATAAGAGCCCAAGGAGGGGCCGACCAAGAGAGAGAAAAGGGGGGGGGAAGAGGGGATTAAGCAAGTGGGGTCCACACAATTAATCTCCGATTTTATTAAAATCTGAAATTAACAATTCAGTTTTGGATAAAAAGAAAGGTTTCCTAACTTAAGCATTTAATTGGATTGAATTTGAATTTGAATTTCAAATCCAATTCCAATTTATTTGATTGCTTAAATTAAGGAGGTGATTTAGGTAAACATTAAATGCTAATGAAACCCAAACATTTCAGGATTTTGAAAACTGAAATAGGAGGGAAATAGGGGTGGCGGTGGCAAGGAGGGAGGGGCCGGTGGACTGGAGTGGTCGGCGGCTGCTGGGTGGGGGTTTGGGCCGACGGGAGGGGGGGTTTTGCTAGGTCGGGATGGCCAGTGAGGCCGGCGGCTTGGCTGGGCCCAAGGGAGGCGACACTAGGATGGAGGGGAAGGGAAATTTTGAAGAAATCTGAGAATTTCTTCCAACGATTTCCTCGCCTCGAATTTCTGCTCAACTTCACCTTCACACTACAAGCATAGATTAAATCTAGAACTCACGGATAGATCCAGTTCTCCCTTTGATCTCACTAAGAGATCAAAGGGAAATGCACTCACAAAGAGAATAAAGGAGGATAATTTTCATTTCATCAAAAAACTAAAAGATTACAATGCATAATGCCTCATATAAGGAGGCTCAAACTAAAAGAAAAGAAAAGACATAAACGCCCTCGGGGCTACATAAGTCAAACAATGCCCTCATGGGCAAACTAGGAAAACTAAGAAAAGAATACATGACATAAGCTGTAAAAACTCAAAAGTAGAGGCTCTGGATCGTAGCCGTCGATCTGCACCGTCGGCGATGGTACACGTGTCGAAATCTGATGTCCCCATCAATTGGCCTAAGAAGGCATACACCTTAGTGGGTCTAAGGTCTGCCTATGCAAAATTTATAAGAGATGCAACCTCAAAAACTAGAATTTAACCGATTTAAATATGTAATTTATAAATTTAATATATAAAATAAATCATATTTTGTTATTTATGTACACCTAAATCTTAATTAAAACATAACAAAGAATCATAATCACACGCACACACAACCCCCCCAACTCATTGCCACACGCTCAACCATGGTCCTCGCACTTGCAGCTTCAACTGAGGATGAGAAAAGAGATAAAATAACTCATTGAAATGTTGATTCCCCCTAAGTGATGAAAGTGGTGAAAACTTACAAATACATAAACTATAACCTTAATAACTTAAACCACTTGATTATCTTGAATTAAAAGTGGGAGAAACTTTTTGTTATAATATTTCTTTTGACCTACTATGATCTTACTTTGATAGCTTATTTTGATTTTATTGTCTTACTTATTATTTAGTATTTCATATTACTTTAACGTTTTACTTATTAGGCTTACGCCTTACAATATATCAACGCTCACGCAACGCCTCACAAATAGAAAACGACTCAATACCCACTTATGCAATTTTAAACATTGGCATATAGAAATCTCTATCTTTAAATTTTTCCTATTCCCATTTAATTTCTTACAAGCATGCAATACTAGTTCTCTAACTAATCACTACGTCCGATTATTCTATTGGCAAATCATTGAAACTTACCAACGAACATATACTAAATCTAATTTGAATTTTTGACATAACTATATAGGAACATATTATTTGGATAGGTAAAGATAAATAGTTCTGATGCGCCTTGGTTTCAACAACAACAACAAACAACAAGAGATTCAACACAAAAACAGATTTTATTGATAAGAAATCAAATATGAACAAAGCAAGATACAATGATCCTCTTTCGAGAGGACCTTCTCTACAAAACCCTAGACGCCGCTAGGACCCCTTATAAAAAGAAAACTACAACACTCAATTCAAATTCTGCATCAAAAAGAAAATAAGCCCTAAGCATAGACTTAAATAAGCTCTCTTAATCTTCCCTCCTAAAACAAACCTATGGCCTAATAAATTTTCCTCTCCTATTTGAAATTCAATTACGAGATTCTTTCCTAATTGCCCCCCTCCTCACATAAGTCATTAGATCTCTGTTGCACCCACCAAATCAGTCAAATCAGGGGATTGAACTCCTTCCAAATCTCCCTAGGCGGGAGATTGCTGCACTGACCGGTCTAGTGCCCGCTCCATGCTAGATATGGAGAAAGACTTTGTATCAACACCCCCCACCCCGCGTGAAGTACCACCTTGTACTCAAGATGGAATGAAGAGAACTACTGCTGAATGAGATGATAAGACTCCAACATAACCTTATGCTCTAACATATCTTTCCACTTGATTAGCACATTGCTCTGGCATATATTTCCACTTGATTAGCACATCATATGCCCTAGTCTCCCCTCTGCGCACACCCGCTACTTCCGGAGGTTCCAAAATGATCTCCATGTCCTCTGTCAAGGTCAGGGGTAAAGATGATGGTGTATGCTCTCCTATCACCTTCCTCAGTTGCGAGACATGAAAGATTGGATGCAAAACTAATGACGGTGGTAGCCTCAGTCGATAGACTACTGCTCCAATACGCTCCACAAACTTATAAGGCCCAAAATACCGCGGGGATAATTTATCATTCCTCCTTTTGGCTAATGTTTTCTATCTGGAGGACCTTAGTTTTAAGTAAACCCTATCTCCTAGCTCAAAGTTTACTTCTATCATGTGCTCATCATCATTTCTTTTCGTGTTATGTTGGGATCTCAGCAAATGTCTCTTTAGCTCAGATAATACACAGTCCCTCTCCTCTAAGAATTGCTCAAAGCTGGACACGGGTGAAGCATTATGCCCATAATGAATTAGATGGGGTGGATCTCTCCCATAGAGAATCCTGAAAGGAGTGGTCTTTGCTGTCGAATGGTCTTAGGCGTTGTACCAATTTTCTATCCACACAACAATCCCTTGCCCAACTTTTCATTGTGTATGATACAAAACATCTCAAATAGGTCTATGTGCTTCTATTGACCACTTATGTATATCCATCTGTCTGGGGATGATATTCTATGCTTCTCTTCAGGATTGTCCCCTGCAAACGTAACAATTCCTTCCAAAAGTTGCTAAGGAACACCTTAATCCATACTCCATATATGTTTAAAATAAATCAAATTAAAAATATTCTCATCAAATGACTAAAACTCATTCAAAAATATTATAAGAAAAACTTGAATAGTACATTTCTATCATTCAATTTGAGGGGAGCATTATTAGATTGTAGGACCCACAAGTCAACAAATCTTTATAGGGATCATTGAGCACATGGATCAAGTAATTTAACCGTTTGACCAATCAACTTATAGCCCTTAGATTGCAATCCGTGCGCCTCATCTTCCTATTCTAGCCATCAACCCCTCTTGGGGAATTTTTTTCCTTTTTTTAATAACTTGAATTTATTTTCATTGCAAGTCTATTGGAGAAGTATAAAATACTTCCATACGTTGCACATAATCAATGAAATTCAAAGTAAAAGTAAATTTTTCTACTTTTTTACCGTTATAATAATTCAATATTGTTGAAAGATTAAATAATATGTAGGTGATATGTTTAAATATATTGAATTTATGATATAATAGAAAGAAATTATAAACGAGTATATAACTTCAAGAGTTACGAGTTGGTGCTTAAATTGGAGAATGCCTTAGAAAAATATTCAATAAGAAAATACCATAGAAACTTGAAAGTATATTTTATACAACTACAATTAGATTTATTAAGCGCGTGAATTTAAGTGTTAGGAGAATAAAAATACAAATAACAATAGGTAAGATAAATGGAAGACATGAAATTGCTAAGATGAATTTGTAGTAAAACTAAAAAGAGATGGATTGAGAATGGAATATAAAAGAGACTACTGAATTATATAAACTTTTTTTTTAAGGAGAATTATATAAACTATTGATGATAACATAATGGAACATTATTTAGAAAGTGCACACATTCACATACACAATCTTCTAAGATACTAAGGCACGTACAAAGCAAACATAAAACTTTAAAATTCACCCTGTAAGAATGCGCCATCCATGCTGCAGCAACATAAGACAAAATGAAAATAGAAAATTCTGAGCATGAAAAGAGAAAGCAAAATGAAGTTACAATTCCCAACAATGCAAACGCTATACTTGGAAGAATTTCAATGCTGATCATTAAATTAAAATCAAAAGAAAAGGATAAATGACTTCATGTGTAATAATAATAATAAGCAAAACATCCCTTCTAAAAGATTAAGGAGACGAGTTAATGAAGTATTCAAAGCTGAAATTTAAACATTCAAGAAAACATTATAAGACTCAACTACATATATATTCCAAGAAGTCTGAAAAATAATGTAGGAATTTGGAAGATTTTTAATCTAAAGAATAGGAGAAGAATTTAAGACTGTAGAGAAAGCTGAAACATTACTTTCTGAAAATTTTAAAGAAAATGGAAGGAAGGAATGCCACATAAAAAATGACTTGGGGTACATTCATGACATAATCAATAAAACTGACCTAACCGAGGCCACGCATTAAAGAAGATAGTCATCTCAGCCGAAGTTAGTCCAGGCCCTATATCAAGAGGGCCTCTTGGCTTCCTGCTTCGACACAATATAGGTTTTATAAGTTTTAATTCTTTACATGTAGATTAAATAACCCCAAATCAGAAAGGAAATGGAAGAAAGGAAAAGACTTCTGCCCATAAATAGAAGCAGTGCAACTAATCTTCGTACGTGAGACTTGAAAATAAAGCTAATAATAAGTCCACTCTTTCATTCCCAAAAGTAATATTCAGCTGATTGCACTATAAACCATACAAACTATGTCAAAATACAAATAAAGATTTTCAATTATTGCTACAGTGACTGGTGATTTGTAAAGATTTCCTGCAAAACATTATAGCATGACAGCGAATTCAGCTGAGAGAGAGAAAACAGACTGCAGCAAGTTAAAAAATTATCTACTTAATCAAAATAACAATCATAACGATTATAAAAATGTAAGCGCATCAAAGCAATACCTTTTGGGGCATCTTGCTGCTGTCCATCGGTAGCCCTCTTACTAGCTGCTGGACCAATCCTCATGGGTCTTGATGAACAATACACTCCATTCATTTCAGTCATTGCACGAGTTTGCTCATTCGCATCTCCAAACCTAACAAAACCATAGCCCTTAGAACGCCCGGTGATTCTATCTGTAACAATCTTCGCTCCCTTGACAGATGGATAGTGGCTCCTAAATGCCTCTTGTAACATGTAATCCGTAACATCTGCCGGAAGATCTCCGACAAATATTGTATAATCATTACCATCATCCACACGCTTTCCACCAGCGGATGCCCAATTCAATCGAAAAACTTGGTCAGAATTAGGCATCATTGCTCCATTGTAAGTCTGGAGAACACGATCAGCCGCAGCACGTGTTGCAAACTCAATAAACCCGTAACCTTCCAGCTGTCCAGTTTGCTTGTTCCTGATAAGTTTCACGGATACAACCTGTAACAACAGACATCTACCAATTAGAACTGAAATGGAAACAATATAAAAAAGAACCTTAAAATATGCATATTACAGCATGTAACTGCAAACAGAACAATACAATTAGGTTAATTGACAAAAACTAGAAGACGGTTGAAAAATAAATTTCACACCTCTCCTGATTGAGCGAAACAACCATGGATGTACGTTTCCTCCATCCAATACTGCAGATCTCCGATCCAGAGCGTGCGGACCTCGTCAGCGGACGCTGGCTGGTGCTGCGCCTGCATAGGAAGGGAGGAAGGCGCCGTCATGGGTGCGCCGTACTGGGTTTGGAGATACTGCGGCTGCTGAGGAAGCGGCACGGACTGCGGTGGAGGGATCTGCGACAGTTGCTGGTTCCACATCGGAAGCTGCTGCGACGGCTGGTACTGCGGTTGAGGCGCAGGTGGTGGAACCATTCCCCAGTGTGGAGGGGCCTGCTGCGCCTGCGGAGGCATTTGATATTGAGGCGGCTGAGCCAGCTGTTGCTGCTGTTCCATGGGAGTCGGAGCAATGGACTGCGGTACCATTCCTCCTTGCATCATCTTGGTTGCGGGATAAAACAAAATCCGTAAGACGAAAAGGCAGAGAGGATACCTTAACCCAGGCCGTAAAGTGATATGGCCGAGGATCGACGGAGAGAAAGAAGTGAAAGATACACGGGGAAGGGCGAAGAAAGGAAGAGCGGAAACCCTAACCCTAGCCGGAAAGAGATAGAACCGTGGATCGACGGGGAGAGACCAGATAGATATACGCGGAGGGGATGCACGAAGTCGGTTCTTAAATGCTTTCACTTTATAACAAAGAAAACCATATATATATATTTACTCTCTTTTTTAAGATAGTAAAAAAAATAAAAAATAAAAAATATCAAGCCGAAGTTTCTTCAAACACCAATCAAACTAAACAATGATGATAACATATTACTTCATAAATCATAGGTGCTCATCATTTTAGAAAAATAATAAATCTATTATTGGGATTTTTAATACATACCACTTAAAATTATGATATTTACTTATTTAACACCTAAACAATGATATTTACACACATACCACTAAAAATATTTTCTCATTTCTAAAAAGTCACTTCGTGCTCTCCGTCTCTGCTCTCCGTCAAATCCTGCTCGATTGCTCAGTTCGCAAGGTTCAGCAGCCCTAGTCGAAGTCGCTGCCTCCCTTTGCCAGGTGAAATCTTCTATTTTCTTCTCCATACTTCAACGCCATCGCCTCTTATTCTTTTGCACGCCATCGCCTCTCATTCTTTGTTTTTACGCCATCCCCATTCTTCGGTTCGTTCATTCATTTATGCTTCTAATTTTTTGTATTATAGCCTAAATCTGTAAGGATTAGAGTATGTGTTTTTTATTTGTCTTATGCTTTTTGAAATCATACCTAATGTGTTAGTATGTGTTTGTTTATCCATATTTTGAAGAGTATGCGTTATTAGTATGTGTTTGCATATCTCTTAGTATGTGTTTGCTTCTCCGTTTTTTATTTGGCCAAAATCGGTAGGGATAAGGGTATTAAATATTGCATGACAGGTGTTTGATAAAATGACACTAAGAGATGTGTTTTTCATTTTGCTTCTCCATAAAACCAGTGCATTACACATTCGGAGTAAATCATGTTTAATAATTTATGCTTATAAATGAAATTTGTAAGGATTTGATTTGCAATTACAGGTATCCTCGATTTATGAAATGAGTTCGAGTCGGTCGTCGACATCAATGCGAAAACGGGAGATACCCATATATTGTCATTGTAATCTGCAATGTTCAATTTATACTTGTTATAAACCCAATAATCGTGGCAGAAAATTCTACTGATGCCCGCGTAACAGATCAGAGGATGATTGTCAATTTTTTAGGTGAGTCGACGAACAAAATGATTTATCACAAGAAATGAACCAGTTCACAATTACAAATGCAACTGAAGTCCGTTCGAACCAGGCTGTCTCAGTTAAAAATGACTTTTTTCAAATTAAAATATTTTTGGTGATCTTAATTTTTCTTGTTGTAGTTGACTTGAATATGATTTCAAGGTGTTGCAGTTATAAATGAGTACGATTGTGCTTTTGCTTTTGTAGTTGACTTTAAGCTTATATCGAAGTGTTGTATTAGTGAATGAGTTGAATTTGCATATTCGTAATTCTCATTGTTGTAACCGAGCGAGACACTTCTATTAATGAGTAGAATTTGCTGTGATTTTAATTCTCACCGAAATGTATGTGTTATGATGGCTTAATTGTTGTATGATTTTGATGGGAATACTGAATCGTTATGAGTAGAATTTGCTGTGATTTTAATTCTCCCTGGAATCTCAATATTTGCTTGCTGTAATTAATTTTGTCCAATCCAATTATCTGCGGGATTACTCCAGATTAGGTAAGCAAATCTGGGAGAATATGCAATACACCCGATCTCAGTTTTTCGTCCAATAACAATACAGTCGATCATTACAGGAGTCGGCTTGTTTTCGTTATATATAGCATTATTAGAGCCGCTCATTACAGCATTATTAGACCCGCTCATTCCAAAAACCGGGAAAACAAAAATCTGGGAGAAGAAAGCACATTTAGTTACAAAAAACCTGGGAACAAAAACTGAGCTTGAGCTTTTGCAATGAGCTTGGGAAAACAAAAATCTGATAAGGAAATCTGGACTTTCCCAAAATGTTACAAAAGTATGAAGTTACAAAAATCTGTTACAATTTAGTATTGCTACTTCATCTCGAGTTTGCTTCTAAGTAACAAAAAACCTGGAATTATCATCTCAAGTTACAAAAAACCTGGGCTTTCCCAAAATGTTACAAAAGTCTGAAGCAAAATATAAGCTAGAAATAGTTGATTATCAGTGACGATCAACACGCCTTATCGACAATTTTTCACGTGGAGCAGATATTGTCGGCATTTCAAAGCCATCATCATTTCTATGGCCGTCACCATTTAAAGGGTTCTTACAGGTGCTTCTATGGTGTCCCCACGAGTTGCAACATCCACACTTATGACTCATTTTAGTCTTCTTTGTAGTTTCTAAGAAGTTTTTCATTCTTCTCTTCTTTGGTCTTCCACAAGGCCTACTTGAAATTGGAGGTCCAACCTCCTCTCCATCACTAAGTATCGACCGCTGATCCTTCCCCGGTAGTGTTCCTATTGCTCCTTCATAAGCTATTCTATATCTACTTGATGAAACGGAGTTGGAAAGTGACAGCAACAATGATAAATAAAGCTGGAAAGTAGAAATAGCAATACTAAATTGAAAAGTTAAAACAACAATAATAAATTGGAAACCTAGATGTGTAGTAGTGATCGTCCACATAGTTGTGCCATAAATTATACTGTTTTGATCCAATGAATGATGCACCATGCACAAATGGAAGTCCACTCAATTGCCAAAATCCACAACTACAAATATGATTCTCAATATCAACCTCATGTCTTTCATATCTTCCTTCGACCTCAAACTAACAAAGAATCTCTTGAATGATTTGTTGTTGTTGTCACATTGATATGTAATATGAGAGTCTGGATTTCTTTTGAGTAATTCAGACCTTAACGTTGGAACCCACTTATAGTTATCATCTATTGATCCAAACATTTGATCTCTTGCTAGTGCCCTTGATCGCCATATTTTCATGTAAGGTAAACTCAAACCATAAGTAGTCTCCAAGGTATTACTAATGTCCTTTGGTGTGATATTAGGATTTCTTTTGACAATGTCTTGGATTTCTTGTGCAACCCAACTTGTAGTTGCTTGCTTGTTTCGAGCTCTATTCACCCCTGGGCATAAATGTGTAGGATGCAATTTTTTCACTTCAAAAGAATGCCCATCAGAACATAACGAAGCTCTTATCCTCCAAGGGCAACCACAATATGAGCATGTAGCAATAACTAGTGTTTTGTCACTAGTCTTAATCTTGATATCAAAGTTATGTATTATTGCATTGGAACGAATGCTTTGTTTGAAACTGCATGAATCCTCAAAACGCGACCCAACAACTAGTGAATTATCCTCTAAATCAGGACTTCTAATAACACCATCAGAAATTCCATCAACTAAATCATCATTGGTTGCCGTTCTGTTGCCACTTAAATCATGCATCTCAATATGGTCGCTATCACAAGTCATACCCATATTTTCTTCAAGCTCTTTCACAACGACAACAACCTCCATTCTATGGGAACCAGAAGAATATGTAAGCATATCCATTACATCAATATCACTTATAATGGGTATGTAATTTTTAGGCGATGTATCATTAATGTGATAGTGTAGGTCATAAGCATGACCCCTTAGCTAGGGGCTTAGAGCTTCGGTTTGTTCTTTCAGTAAATACAAATTGACATCACTTATCTCAAGCTTTAAAGTTCTCTGGTTACCACCAACATATTTTAGCATGTTCTATCCCTTGATTGCACTCCAATATCCTCCATATTTGAACACAATATAACACCAACTGTTCAAATCCATATCTAGCACAGAAGTTATAAATGAGAAAAATTATATAAAGAAATATAATGAAGTATAACTATCGGAAAAAGAAAAATTTAAAGTTATGTTAAAATACTTATTAATCAGAAAAGTTCAACAAATTCCCTAATATCACTTATTTAAACAAGTCATATTTTTCTTCCAGTAATATGCTAAACTTATTTATTTTTATTGGAAAGATTTTTCTTCCCAAATATCACTAATTGGATGGTGTTAGGTGTATTGCCGAAAATGTTCAAAACAAAGAATCTTTTGAACCTTGGTGTAATGGCGTGAGGTGTCTCGACGGGAACACAGAGGGACAGGAACACAGAGTGACGAAGGCGTGAGGTGCACGGGAGGCGTCTCGACGGGAACATAGAGGGATGATGGCGTGAGGTGTCTCGACGGGAACACAGAGGGAGATGAAGCAGATTTTGGCGCCCAAAACAACCTTGCGAACTGAGCAATCTAGCGGAATTTGACGGAGAGCAGAGACGGAGAGCACGGAGTGGCTTTTTAGAAATGAGAAAAGGTTTTTAGTGTTATGTGTGTAAATATCATTATTTAGGTGTTAAATAAATAAATATCATAGTTTTAAGTGGTATGTATGTAAAAATCCCAATATTAATTAGGTCTGTTCCACTCATTTTTTTCTTTTTTTAACTCATTTGATATGTATTTTCTATTATTATCTCATACATAAAAAATTAAGGCAAATACCTTTAAATTATTTTTTAATAAAAACACAACATTTTAATTTGAATAATTTTTATTTATCAATCTTTGTTTTTTTTTTTCAAATTTGTTTAAGCATCTATTTTGGACAATTATTTTTTTATTAAATTTATTGTGAGAAAATTTATTTGATTATTTTGGCTGCAAAAAATATCTTTCTATCATAGAATTTTTTTAAAAATGATGAAAAAGTACTAAAAAAGTAATAGTAAAACGATGTTATGATTATTGTCAAAAAACAAAGCAATCATAAAATTATTTCAAACAAATCATAAATCTAAATTAATATGTTTCACTAGGTAAATAGATTATTGGCGGTCCATAAATCATTTGAGGAATTGAGATTGATTTAAAGATAAATTTATTTGGATTTATTAGAGTTTAAAATAAGTAATATTATTTGGACCTACTTGTGCATGTAACATAAACCAAATTATTTATGTGCCAAAAAATACTATATATATACATACTTTTGACTATTATATTATTTTGGATATATATATATATATATCATAAAAGAGGTAATTTTCTAAAGTGCTTAAAATTAACAAAGGGAATAAAATTAATGTGAGAATTAGTTAGTAAGATCTTTTTGAAAGAATTACGAATGTTTATAGACCAGGAGAAAGTTGAAATAGTTTTGAAATAGGCTTGAGGATGAGCTGACTTGGTTTGAACCTGTTAACTGTATAAAAAATTCAAATTTAAGTAGAATTTACAATTTTAAAATAATATTAGTGCAAATTCAAAATTTAAATTAAACATTGAGCCATTTTTCTTGTTTCAAATTCAACAATAGCAAACTTACAAATTCACCAAGAGCCAAACTTTTTTTTGCATTATAGCCATACTTTTAGTATTTCAAATTCACTAATTCAACAACATAATATTTTGCATTATAGACAGTACAAGAAAAAATAACTCAGAACAATTTATATTATAGCTAAACTTTTTTGCATTACAGCCAGTACAAATTATTTTGCATTACAACAAGTATAGGAAAAATAACTCAGCAATAGCTTATTTTGCATTATAGTGTTGACCTCACTTTTATATCAGATCGCTTTGATCTCTCCTGGACTCTATATCCTAAGATTTCTTATATCCTAGATTCCTTCGAGACTTTAGATCTTAGGATCCTTCCAGTCCCCATATCCTATGATCAATTTAGATCTTAGATCAATCTAGACCAAGGGCTTAGGTCCTGAAAGCCTTTCCTAGTATTTTTTTTAAACACTTCAAAACCCATTTAAATGACTCCTGATTTAGAGTCTATGAATTGCAGATTGATAAGACATGCCTCTGGGGTTAGCCTTCCAAGTATGAGCTCAATCTGATGTTTCTAAGGCCAGAAATTAAACTCATTTCCAAAAGTTGTAAAACCTTCAAATATTTACGACATATGCCACTAGACCTATCACCTAGTGGAATATGATCTTGAAGCCCGCTCCAAACCCTTTGATCACTTTCAAACCTTTGATATTGATATGTTAAGCATTAATCTACATTTTTTCTGAATTCACTTTGACCCATAATGGACCTGAGGCCAAAATGACCAAAATGCCCTTTAAAGGTATTTTTGGACCTTTGACCAAAATTCAATGTGATTCAATATCACCAACCTTTGAAACTCTTTTCAATCAATTTTAAACATCACTTGGGACCTGTCAAACCCAACCCCTGACTTTGGGTCAATTTGGTTTACCAAGTTAACATAAGTTGACTTAGAATTCTCTTAAGGGTCAAAACAATCATTTTAATTGAAATGACCTCCCTGTGCCTTGAAACCTCTTCCAACACATTCAAAATGTGATTTCAATTTTGTTGACCCCAGACATAGCCCCTGGGTCAACCTGGTTGACCTAATAACTCATTAAGAGCCCATAATAGGTCACTTGACCCAAATGACCTTTCCAGATCTTAGGACCACCTCCATTGGTCTCCAAATATCATTTTGAATTGGTTGATCCTAAACCCAGCCCCTAAGTCAACCAGGTTAATCAGGCCAACCTAGGTTGATCAAATCAAACATTATACTGAATAACTTTGAATTAAACTCTAAATGTGCCCAAATTCTTGCAAATCCACCTAACCACTCCCCCTAATGTTCTAGATGTGATTGGACCCTTTGACCCAATCAATAGTTGACTTGGTCAACTAAATCAAACTTTGGTCAAATTTAAACCCATTAAATCAAATAACTTGTTTCAATCAAGTTCAACCCAATCAAACACTTTCCATCAATTCAATCAGTTGTTCACATCTCCTAAATCCACCTCATGAGTCAATAAGACTCTTTGACCAGTCAAATGGTCAACTTAAGCACTTAAACATTTCCTTGAATGGTTAACTCCCTCTCCAAACTCTAACTACTTGGTTTCAAAGCTTTAAACCTTATCCAACCAGCTCAATCTCCCTCCTCCCATGCCACCTAGGCAGTCAACCCGACTATTGACCAGTCAAACTAGTCAATATACACTTAAATCTATCCCCTAGTCAACTCCCCTTGCATGTGACCCCTCCTTTCGGCTCAACCTGCTTAGGGGATTCCCTTTTAGTTCTAAAGCTCCCTTAAGAGCTCTCTAACCGAGCCCAGGGTTGGGTTTAGCCATAAGTGGAAGTGGTCCCCCCCCCGCCCCTCTAAGCTCAAAACCTCCAATAGCAAAGGAGCTCGGTCCAGGCTTTCTCCCTGCCATCTGACCAACTTGGGGACATGTGGCGGCCATCAAGGGGATTTTTCAATTAATCCCAATCGTACCTTAATCTATAGGGCGTTTGAATAGGACAAAATACCCTCTTGAGCATTAATTGAATCCCTTACACTCTCTCACTTCGTCTAGCCTCCCAGACCCAAACCTCTTTTCTTTATAACTCTCCAAGCTCTCCTTCACCTTCCCACTACCAATTTCAGGTGGTTGCATGTCACCGGCAGCGATCTATTCGGCGAACCAACCACCTATTTCATTCCAACCTCCTAGTAGTTGATCCAAGGTGTTTCGAACGATGCTTTCAAATAGGAAAACTTATGTGGACAGTCTACAAGCTCGACCGTATCAAGATCTTGAAGATTCGACGATAAAATTCCTTAAAACCCTTAGCCCTAGGTCATAGTAGTTAGGGTTATTTAGCTCTTCATTTACCACTTTTTAAGTCGTATTGAGGGCACCCCAATATTTTCTATTCATGTTATAGGCTTAGGGTTAAAATTTCAAGTTATTTGGTTAACCGGGTCGAGCGAACGAGCCAAAAAAATGAATTCCAAGGGTTTGTTCATTATGTACCCTTAGTTTACGTTTTTTAGGTCATTGATCGCGCGATTAACAGCCCAGATCTGGCCATTCCTCATGTTTTTGCAACCTCATTATGTACCCTTAGTTTCGTTACAACGGAAGATCCGATGTAAGAGGAGTCGAGCTTACTCGAATAAGTGAAATCACGTTCGCGGTTTCATCATTATCCAATGATTGCCGGCGGCGCAATCACTGCCAGACAATTTTTACCCGCAGTTTGAAACCGCGAATCCCTGGCTGACGCATGTCTGGTCCGCCGTCGCCGCCGCCCCGTCGTGCTGCCAGTTCAATTTTTATTAAATTTAAATAGTTTTTTTTTATCTATTTTAAACTACATAACTTTAAAAAATTATTATAAATACAATATAAATCAGAAAATTTATCATAATATATCAAATAAATTGTATTTCAATTCTTTGCAATTTAAAATTAAATTCATTTTAAAATGTTAAGTATAATTTCATATTATCTTAAATAATTAGAATTTAAGATTTTAATTAATATTTAAACAAAATATCGAATTAAATATTTTTTTGAAATTTAATATTTTTTTTATACTTTAAAATATTCAGATAAGATATTTAAAATATTTAACTTTAATATTAATTTAAATTTAAAGTATCTTTATTGAATATCTCAAAATTATTTTAATATTAAAATATTGGATTAAGCTTTAATTAATTTTAACTTAAATAATTAAAATAACTTTAAAGGCCTCTTTTAAAATATTTTTATTTGTCATAAAATACACCTTAAATACTTTTCCAAAAAAATTTAAATGTTTAATACATATTCATTTAAATATTTATTAAAATACTAAAAAAAATTAATAGTAATTTCCTTAAAATATTTTGAGTATTCAAACAACTATTTGAGAATTATTTATTTTGAATTAAAATTAATTTAGGATATTTTATTACTTAATATTTGAATCTCTAATTAATATTTAATTAACTTTAATTCAAATAATTGTCAAAATCCTAAAAGAATTTCTATCTTAAATCGTCCTAAGTCATTGTAATTTTTTTTAAGCTTGTTTTAAAACCCTTTTTTTATTTCTTTTTAAAAGTTGTTCAAATATTACTTTAAATTACTATAAATTTTCTAGAATTCCTATAATCAATCTATTTTCAAATGTAAAACTAACTTTTATATATATATATGATTAAATTCTAAGAGCCTTGAGTTAATTCTTGAAATTTTAAGTGTTGGTTGAGATATTTGAATAGAATCAATGGGGGGATGATTATTGAACAATTGTATCTTGTTCACAGACATAGTCTTTAATCTAATTACATATTTTTTTAGTACTTGCATGTGTATGATACACACACCACTTAACCTAATAACTCCTATATTTAAGGACTTGAGTGTGCTATGTCTATGTATTTGCACATGTGATGCTCAAACATTAGTAATATTGATTTTATCCTACATGACTTAGTGACATCATTAAGGATAATAATTAAGGATTTGAGTAGAAAACTTAGAAAATTGTAGCAATTATGGTGCATGTTTCCTTGACCTGAGATTTTGAATAAATAAACATAGTGATATTATCTTTCCATAGAAATTATCCCACTGATTTTAGTGATTATTAGGTCTCATAATTAATTTACTTAGGATTAACCCCTTAATTAACCTTCTAGCCCTCTAAAAATTATAATAAATCAAGATTACTTCTAAAAAAAATACATAAAATACTTCTAACTGACTTCAATTTAATCCTTAATGAGTGAAAATTAAAACCACTTTAATTTGACATCAAATTCAACCATAATTTAATTTTAAGTAAAAATTTATATTTAATCAATTTAATTAATTAAAAATAATTAAAAATTTCAAAAATTCCTTAAATACTTGTTGATCCCTTCTTAAATCATTAAAAGGACTCTTTAATTAAAATAATTAAAAATCCAATAAATATCCAAACTTCGTAAAATCATAACTAATTATAAAAAATTCAAAATTAGTCAAACTCAAAGGCTAATGACTCAAATTAGAATATAGTATTTTACAAAGATGTCAAACCTCTAAAATCTGGTCAAAGTAAAAAAGTCAACGGTTTGGTCAAATCCAAGTCAAAATCTAAGCTTAAACTTCAAAAATTCATAACTTTTTATAGAAAACTTCAAATCAAGTGTGCTAATAGCATAACTACTCGTCATAAGCCCTAATATATATTAAAAATTTGAAACCTTCAAAATTCACTTTAATTTGTAAAATTAATATTTAACCCCTCAATCAACACATTTCGATAATTCATAAAAGGCAATAATTCTTCAAAATTTCCAGAATTTCTTGATTTGATTAATAAAACATTCAACCAACTTTTTAAAATCATCCATTAACTAAATTATTTAATATTAATCTATCTTTTATCAGAACTAACTATAAATCTATCTTTTATCAGAACTAACTATATTAACTTAATCAACAACGATTGCTACTTGTAACACATGCCTACGAGGTTATTAGCTTAGCCACAATGAAGGTGAAATAAATATCACGGCCTCAGTGTGAAACAAATGTAGTAATAATTTAACCTTTAAAATGTATCTAAATTAATTTTTAATATATTAATATTTAAACTCCAACATAAAACTCCCTCAAGCCTTAACGAATTCAAACTTTAGATAACTTCAACTAACTATCCAGACTATGATCTACCCCAATTACACGACTTTCTACACACACTTTAGATGGTTTACTAAGACAACCTACTCTATATCTAGGTTAGACCTGTATTACTTTTCTATTGTGTGCTGGATTTTTTGTGATTTTACTTCATGTTATGGATGCTTATATCTGGTGTGTTTACTTGCTTTTACTGTACTCTGTGGATGATTGATATATTTGACGACTAGATTATCCTTAGGATATGGACGATCTGGATGCTCACTGAGTTTTATGTAGGTGGTCACACTCATACAGGATAATAAAAAGGAGGCTAAATAAAAATTAATTATAAATATGCTTGCTACATGTGCTTTAGCTGCTAAGCCCCCAAATAATAAAAAGAGCGTGTACAACATGTTTTTTTTTCTTTTCTGCACATATACAACTATTTGGGATATATTTTAATTTGTTAAATGCTTAGGATAACCTTGCATGAGAGTCTAGATTTTTTTATTTCATATTAATGTAATTTGTTTGAGTATTAAGTTGTGAAAGTGCACATTTGAGTTGGGATACACGAATTCAAAGGTTGGATTCCAAAGAGAAAAGGACACCCCTTAGGGGGATAGCCCTTTTCTATTTAAAAGTTTAAATTTGGATCATTTTTTTATACTCAAAGAGGAAAAGGTGGCCTTCCCTGTAAAGGAAGAGCTCCCTTCTCCATTTGGGTAGCCTACTACGAAAAATCCAAGGAGCCCAAAAAAGGAAGATGGAATAATTAAAGACGAAAAGTATCCCGCTCAAAGTCACTTATGTCTTTATTAGGATTATAATCTGGGTTGTTGTTAGTGGTGCCCGACCACTTCACTTTTTGCACTTTTGGGTTATAATAAGCAAGTCAATTTACCTATGAATATTTATTAAGTAATTTATTCGTATATGAATGTGATTGCATATATGATTACTCTCTTTTCTTAGTATTTTTTGCGTTTATGTACCGCTTTTGCATTAGTTTGGATACGTGAGGGTGTGAATGATTTTCTACTTATACTTAAAAGTTTAAAAATTTAGGAGTTAAACAACATAGAAAGATAATGAATCTAGGGAATTAGCCGGGGGATCCCACGCTTAGGGCCGCATGCATACTATTGTACTTCTTATATTCTTATTTTAGATACTTCATCGCCCGTGGGTAGAGTCCAGATAATCTGACCTATAAGGATGAGGTGTCGGATCTGACGGCCCAGTCTTCTAAAAAATTGATTTTAAGTTTTTTTAAATTTTCAAGCATTTATGATTTAAATATGTCGATTCGTATGCATTGCATTAGAAACATATTTAAAGGAGTTTAAATTCTTAATTGCATCATTTTCTATCATTTTGACCCAGCATAAGTCAAAGGGGTCACTTAGGACAATCTTAAGATGTCGGCCCAATCTCTCCAAAGCTCTGATAAAAATGTTCCTACGACTTTATCATAAAAATGATCGGACTAATGTATTTAAAATCAACTGGATGGCAAGCTTGCTCCCCAATCAAGGCCGGGGTAAGTCCATATTTTACACAGTATTAGTTAGGTTCGGACTACTGTGGTCTAGTGTCCAAATTTAGATTTAAGATCCGGGACAGATCTTGAATCATAAAACCCCAACCTCCGGGAATATAATCCTATATTTTTAATAAAATATTCAACTCAAACTAAATCTTCTTTTAATCCAAAATGTAAAGATCAACACTTAGGTTAAGTTGGAACACTTCTAGATGGTTCCAGAATCTCAAAGTGTCACATACTCTTCTTCCCTTGAATCTGTCTAATCTTGATCCATTCCCACTTGAAATTTTAAGTTCCAATTGTTTTGATGTCACTACTAGAAGATCTTTAAAAAAAAAAATCCATAATTTTAATTAAGAGTTTTCGTAGGAGACTCTGCCTTCTTGCGATGTAATTAACTATGAGGGCTTGCGCTCGTAGGAGAGTCAAAACCATACACACCTGATTTTAAAAACTCACTTGATGTTTTTTTTTTGGAAAATCTAATTCATAAAGATCGTTATCGTCATAATCATATAATGGCTAACGGATGATATTCTCTTTATTAAAAGAGAGTTATCATGCGTTAACTTCAATCCAAATATGAAACTAACGATCATCTCCTCTTGATTATCGTGGTCTGATTTTAGATTGAACCTCATATTGATCCTCCCGGGATCATATGTGATTCTCCTTAAATCAGACTATGATAACCTAGAGAAAATTTATAACTATGAATTTAAACCCATTAGGAGATTTTATCTCCGTCTTTTGAGGCGGTATATTATCTATAATGATTTGTTCGATCTTAGAATTGAAATCTAAGCTTAATCCCAAATTTCCCAAAAGAAATTTTCAAAACTCAAATCAGTATTCTTTGTAAAAATTTAATCAACAATGATCGCTATCGTCATACCCGAATAATTATCAAATAGTGGTATCTTCTCCCTTAGGAGAGAGATATTATTTGTTCATAAGATTTTGGGCATGAGATCAATGATAATCTATTTAGAATATCATAGTTAGAAATCAAATCGAACTCTATTTTGACCTTTCAAGGTCATATGTGGTTCTATTTCGGATCTAGTTATGATATTCAAGGTATGATTTGTAATTTTAGATTTGAACCCCACTATAAAATTTTATTTATACTTCTCGAAGTGGTACGCCTTTTTTAATGGGACGTTCGATCTCAAAATTCGAATCTAAAAGTCAACTTTAAATTTCCAAACAAAACTGATCCCTTTTCAAAACCATTTTTTTTTTCAAAAATTTCACCAACATATAGCCAAACTTTTTTGCATTACAATCGGTTCAACAATTACAAATCTTTGAATTTAATGTTGGAGAACAATCTATCTTTAAGTATAATAAATTAAAAAAAAAAAGGTTAAATAGATAGAATTCTAAATCATGAGATAGTAAGTAGCTCAAATTAATCCTCACACTTATTCAGCTTCTAATAAAATGTGAGTGAGTAACGAATATTTCTAATATCATCCAAGATGACACTTTGTATTAAGCTTAGTTTAACATTTGATTTTGTTTTTCATTAGATAGTATCTGCTCGGGCTATGTTAATACGGATGCCACCTTATTGCAATTGTTTTTCCCCCAAGGGATTCTCACTTTCAGTTTATAAGTTTTATCATCGTTGCATAAACTCTCATTACTTGAACTCAACAACAACCAACCACACAAGCAGGCAACCAATTAACAATTAAATAAATACAAAATTTGAAAGTAGCTATCATAAGAGGCCATAACCAACGTGAGAAACCAACCCAAAAAACTACAATATATAGGGTATAAATTCACCAACAAACACAATTGACTAGCAAAACTGAACAAAAAAAAAGTAAAAGTGTAAAACTAATATAAATTCAACATTAGTTAACGAGTTCATCAACAACCACTAGCCAACCATAACTTAACAGCCAACCCTAGCCCAAACCCAACAACCAACCATTTGTAGAACCCAACAACCAACCATTTGTAAAACCCAACAAGTAATTACAGAAAATCCATAAGATTCTATAATCTATTGGAATAAATTCAACAACATCAAACAAGGACAACATAAATAATTTTAGCAGCCTTAAGCCCTTAGGCAATACAACAACAGTTCAACAATCAAATTCAGTTCAACAACAACAACAACCAATGATGTAACTAGAATCACAAGAGGATGAAAAACTATATAATTAACGAACTTTCATTAGGTTCTCCTTCGAGGATAAAATCAAAACTGAACCAAAATAGGAACATCCTTCTTCGTTTCTTACCAATTTCTGAAACAGTATTGCATCAATCATTAAATGGCTCTATCACATTATCACCACTACCCATTTGCTCATTCTCATCAACAAAATTCTCAAGAAAGGTGTTTGAATCCTCTTTCTAGACAACCAAATATGTTGATAGAGGCAATAAATAAATATGAAAAACAATGTCTTAAATGTCAAACTAGTGCTGCATTACATAATAATGTAAAGCATAAAAGTGAACAATGATGATTCAGTTGCAATAGGCAACAACAAAGTGCAAATACAGTGCAACAACAAACAGTGCAACAAGAATCAAAATCATTATAAAGTGCATAAAAGCTAAAACGAAGTATAACAACATTGCAATATGTTTCAAAGATACGACCACCCATAACCCACCAACCCACAAGCCACTAATAAATACTAAGAGTCTAAGATATAGATGTAAATAAGATAAAGATACTACAATTTACAATGCAATAAAAAATAACTATAATGCATTTAATCAACTTATACAACCTAAATAGTAAAAAAGAATATACGAGCACATGTATAATAACATCATAAAGGGATGTAGGAAATGACAAACAAGCTGGCAACAAGCAAAATAATCCTTTAAATAACCCAAAAAAATACTAAACCCTAAAAAATCGAAAGGAAAATTAGGAAAAAAATGATGCCCTAATGGCCTACCCTAACTAGTTAACTGCTTCAATGCAAAAACCAAAACTAACATGTCCAATACAATAGTTATTTTGAGCAACAACCAACAACAAATGAAAACAAAAAATAAAAACTATAAATGGAAAAACTAAAAAAAAAACTAGTTGTTACTTACGGATGCAACAAGGCATCAACGTATAAGAACAAAGTAGAAATTAAGTAAGAGGAAGTGAGGAGCTAAGGTATAAGGAGAGCTACATGATGGAGGTGTATGAGACTGGAGAGTGGAGAAGAAGCCCTAAACAGACAAATCCATATAGAAGAGACAAAGAGGTGAGCTGCATAGAGCTGAATAGTGACCGTAGTGGCGGAACCACTTGGTTCCTAGGAGGGGAAATTGCCCCCCCTAAAAAATTTTTTTTTTTTATAAGAGAAAAAAAAAATTTTATAAGAGAGTAAAAAAAAAAATTTGCCCCTCCTAAAATTTTGTTTTGCTCCCCCTAAAAAACTCTTTTGTTCTAACTTGCTCTAAAATATCTATATATTTCTTCACATTTAGTTTTAATATTATCTTTCATGCTTTTCATGACAGTTTAATTACAATTTTATTTTCTTTATTTTTCTTGTTTATTTTTTTTTAAATTTTGTAACATATAGACGTATAATATTATTTTTTTAATATTTAATTATTTTTATGTTGTATTTGCCCCCTCTCAAAATTGAACCTAGTTCCGCCCCTGAGTGACCGGCCGTGATACATGTAGAAATGAATACAAACTAAACTTAATCCCGTAAATAAAACCACTCACGCATAAACGAAGTCGTGTCGCGGGGCAATCTGGGTCAAAATAGAGTTTTCTGTTTGACCCAAATCCGACCTGAAATTTGAAATGGGGCGTAGTAGGGAACCTGAAGTCGACCTATTTTCAAACAGGTTGACCCTAACCCCAAAAATTTGGGTCGAGTTTGAGCTGGGTTTTCATGTCATGTTAATTTTTGACACCTTTACAAATCATAGTAGCTCGACTATGCAATAATCTTGCACGATCACTTAAGTAGAGCGGGTAAGTTGAGTCCCCCTCGAGGTTCAAGCTAAAAAAAATATTAGACTACTCCCTACGATGAGCCAAGAAGCCAAGCCACTCAAGATCTACGAGCACTCCAGAGCCCCCAACGTGAAGGAGATTCATCTTTTTAGCGAAATCTATTTTTTATTCCCTCTTGAGTATATTTCAAATCTTTAAAATGGAAAATTTTAGACAAGCTCGTCCACAATTAAAAAATAATAGCCTATTTGCAAATTATTTGCATTACACTTGGGAAACTCATGCGAAGATGTAAGATATTTCTTTACAAGATTGAATGCATATAAACACATTCGCTTCTCTTACATGAATAAAGTTTCATCAAACTCGCCCTCATGCTAAAATTACAAAGTTGTTCACCACCATCAAACAAGAAGGATTAAGCATCCAACCATATGAATTACTCTATAGAATGGTAAAAAACAAACAAAGGTAACATAAACAACATGTATTTCATATCTTTCATTATAAGAGTCTACAAATGTTATGACACAACTTATTTATAGTCCTTATGGTTAAATTTATTTAGTGATTCTTCAATGTCAACATCCTCACATGAATTTATTCTAACTTGGTCATCCAAAATTTTATGGAGTTTCTTATCCTTAAATTGTGGTTTATTATACTTAATAAGTATTGATGTGGGATGTGAGGATTCTTCCTCAATTGTAAGGCTAAATTGGGATAATTTACCTTGATTAAAAGTCGAATTTGATTTAGGTTTTGTTTGGGATGGTTTTTTATTGCCTCTTAAAACAGAGTTTTAATACAAAAATTAAAAATTTTGTACTAAAAATCTGTTTTAAAAAGCAATAAAAAAATAATTCCAAATGAAACCCTAATTAAATATATATGAGGGTATTGGCTGAGATAAGTGAATAAATGATATGGTGCCATTCACAATTTTTTTTAAAGGCTCTATTAATAAATAATGTTAATAATTTAAGTATAAAATTTGATTAAATGATAAATATAAGATATAAAAAACTGACCATAAACTTATTCAAATTCATGACCTTGCAACTCACATAACCCTTCACTAGTCAATGCTTGTATATTTTAGTTACAAATTCAATTGATTAAAATTGTATAAATATTATCAGATGAACAAATTGCTCATATAGCTTTTATTTTTTAAAACAATTTTCTAATAAAAATATTATTAAAAAAATTTTGATATTAAAAGCTCTTTTAGAAAAGAAAAAATAAAAATAAAAAATTATAATCTAAAGTGTTATATTCTAGCAAATAATATATTGTATTGACAATGAAAAATTATTACGTGCGGTGTCTGAATCTGTTCAGAGGCAAATCCGAATGCACCACATCATCGCACACCGCACCTAATAATCTCAATTTAGGTTTACTTCATTCGGGGCCCACATCACCACCATCACCTTACTAATCACTTCTATGCGCCGTGGCGCACTGCACCAATTACCCACCAATTCTATGCGACTCATCTTCCTTTCCTATTTTCCTCCCCCAGCTTTCTCTCTCTTCACCCCTCGCCGCCCACTCCCTCTCTACCTTCTCATTTTCTCTCCAGTCAATGACTTCTCGCTTTCATAGGGTTTCCTCGACCTTATCTAGACCCTCTTCGATTTCCACTAATCGATTAATCTAGGGTTCCGGCGACGGAGCCATGAGTGTAATCGGATTCGACGTTGGCAACGACAACTGCGTGATCGCTGTTGTAAAGCAGCGTGGCATCGACGTACTCCTCAACGATGAGTCAAAGCGCGAGACTCCCTCGGTGGTCTCATTCGGCGAGAAACAGCGGTTTATTGGCTCAGCCGGTGCTGCATCTGCAGCCATGCACACGAAGTCAACCATATCTCAGATGAAGCGTCTCATTGGACGGGGATTCCACCAGCCGGACGTTCAGGAGGACCTCCGCCGCCTACCGTTCGCCACATCAGTGGGCGTTGATGGTGGTATCTTAATCCATATACGGTACATGAACGAAGAGCGAACCTTCACGCCGGTGCAGATTCTCGGGATGCTTCTATCTCATTTGAAGCAGACCGTGGAGAAGAATATTCAGAGCTCGGTGACCGATTGTGTTATTGGGATCCCTTCTTACTTCACCGATTCCCAAAGAAGAGCTTATTTGAATGCAGCGGCTATTGCTGGTCTGAAACCGCTTATGTTAATGCACGAATCGACTGCTACTGCTTTGGGTTATGGTATATACAAGACTGATTTGGCGAGCTCCAGAGAGCCTATCAATGTTGCTTTTGTTGATGTCGGCCATTGCGACACTCAGGTTTCGGTGGTGTCATTTGAGGCTGGGGAAATGAGAGTAGTATCTCATGCATCTGATTCGAATTTAGGTGGCAGGGATTTTGATGAGGTGTTATTTAGGTACTTTGCGGAGCAGTTCAAGGAGCAGTATAAAATAGACGTGTATTGTAATGCACGGGCTTGCATTAGGTTGAGGAGTTCCTGTGAGAAGCTGAAGAAGGTTCTGAGTGCGAATGCTGAGGCCCTTCTTAGTATAGAGTGCTTGATGGAAGAAAAGGATGTGAAAGGATTCATTAAAAGGGAGGATTTCGAGAAGCTATCATCTGGTTTACTCGAGAGGGTTTTGGAGCCATGTAAGAAGGCTGTGTTTGAAGCTGGGTTGCAAGTGGACAGAATACAGTCAGTGGAGCTTGTTGGCTCAGGGTCAAGGATTCCAGCAATATCAAGAATTTTGTCAGGATTTTTCAGGAGAGAGCCCGGTAGATCACTTAATGCAAGCGAATGTGTAGCCCGTGGGTGTGCACTCCAGTGTGCCATGCTTAGCCCTATATTCAGGGTTAGAGACTTTGAGGTATTTTTATGTTTATTATTATTCTTCATTTCACATTTTGATTGTCTATCAAGGGAATGATACTCTCTACTAATTACTGTAAATAAACAATCAGTCGTTATCGTTTTGCTTGTTTAGAAATACTGAAGTTTAATGCAACATGCTAACTTGCTTTTATTATTATGAATGGGATGTCTTTAGCAGACGTGTTTTGCTTCATTTTGGAAGCATTTATAAAATACTGTCGTTGTCAGGTCCAAAGTCCTGGATTAAAAAAATAGACATTTGCGTTAGGTAGTCGACATTCAGTGTAAAATTTGTTGAATAATCATGATATGAATCCTTTAATACATTATATTAATGCTAAGACGTTCCCGGGAAGAATCACGTTGTATGGCTTGAATATAGCGACAATTGTGCAAGGGTCATTGCACCGGCGCCTAGATGCAATATTAAATAGACAAGGGTTCTCACATCATGGACGAATGTGAGTAAAGAAGCTAGTCCATGAAACTAAAATTAGGATATGAACTTTGAATATAAGTTTCCTTATAGGCAAATCAATGAAATTAATAGATATTATGATTCATAGGAAGATAAATATTCTATGCATTCAAGAAACTATATGAGTTAGAGAGAAAGCTAATGAAATTAATAGTTTAGGATTTAAATTATAATATTTTGGTAGGAGTTGTACTAGAAATGATGTAGGTGTGATTATAGATAAGAGTGTGAAGGATAATGTTATAAAAGTTAATAGAATTGGAGATATAATTATTGCTTTAAAATTTTTTGTTGATGTAAATATTATTAATATTATAAGTGATTATATATTTATACTCTTTTAAGTATGTTTGAATATGTGTTCAAAATTAAAATTTTAGAATGACTTAGAAGAATTAATACAAAAATATGCTTTTTGAAGAAAGAGTTTTTTTGAAGGAGATTTAAATGAACATATTGATAGAAAAGTAGATGATTTTAAAAGCTTTCATGATGTATATGAGTTTCGAACAATTAGTGAAGGTGGTAAAACTATATTAGATTTTTTATTAGATTATGATTTTGTAATTGCTAATATATTATTTAAGAAAATAGATGAACATCTCATTACTTATGAGAATGGATATAATAAAACTCATATTGATTATTTTCTTATAAGAAAAATAAATCATTTAGATTGCAAAGATTATAAAGTTATCCCAAATGGAAGTTTATGTAACCAATATCGCTTATTAGTTTTGAACTTTAAGATGAATGTCATAAAATAAAAAAATAAAGTAAAACTTTGTTCTAGGATTAAATGGTGACATTTAAAGAATATTAACAAAAATATTTTTTGAGAGTGAGATTCTAGATCTTAAAATTTTATCTGTGCATGTGAACGCAAATATTTTGTGGAAAAAAGTAACTAGTGATATTAAGAATATTGCAAAAGATATACTTGGAGTATCAAAGGGAAAAACTCCCAATAGGAAAAATAGTTGGTGGTGAAATCAAATGTGCAAGAAAGATAAAAAATAAGAAGATTTATTTTAAAATTTGGTTTAGATGTAAAAATTCTGATAATTGAGAAATATATAAAGAGGCCGTAAGGAGTCTAAGAAAATAATATGTGATGTAATTATTTTAGCTTTTAGTGATTTATGTAATAGATTATATACTATGATGCACCAACATGGACACGGCGACATGGACACAACACGACACGGATACGGGACACGACAAATTTTAAAAATATATGATACGGGTGCGGCGTGGATACGACATAATAATTTTTTAATATAATATATAATAATTTTTAAAAATATAGGACACGGACACGGCGTGGACAGATGGCTCTTTGAACCTTAACCTAATCCAATCCCGCCAGCTACAGAGCTCATTTTGCTAACAAACTAATCATACATATGAATACATCAAATTAAATTGATATGAAGTGAAATCAAAATATCCCAATAATAAGACAACATGAATACAATAATATAACTGTCTGCCGGGGGTTCAAGGGGGCGCTGCACCTTGACGGGGTTCGACCTGCTTGTTTTTAAAGTTCGTAAGTTGTTTGTATGGGAAGATACTGAGTGGTACCGAACATGTACCTAGCAGTACCGAGCATGTACCGAGCATGTACCTAGCGGTACCAATCATGTACTGAGCGGTACCGAGCATGTACTGAGCGATACCGAGCATGTACCTAGCGATATCTCATTTAATAATCGGACACTTTAATTTTTTAAATTGCGACACTCCAGTGTGTGTCGGACACGTGTCCATGCCGTGTCTGACGCGTGTCCGACACTGCATACCCCCTTTAAGCGGAGTGTCGGTGCATCATAGATTATATATTAATGAAGGCAAAAAATATATGTATAAGTTAGCCAAACAAAGAGATATGAGTAGTAACAATTTTGGTTAAAGTGAAATGCATTAATGATATAATCAAAAAGTGTTTTTATTAGAAGAGAATTTCTACAAAGGTGGATGAGATATTTTGCTAAACTTTTCAATGAACATTGTGAGAATACGATTGACTTTAGTGGCCTTAGCACCTTAAATTAAAATATTTTTTTATTAGCATATTAGTAAAATTAAAGTTAGAGAGGCTTTAAAGAAAATAAAGTTTAAAAAAGCTGTTAGACCTGATGATATTCCAATAGATTTGTGGAGATGCTTAGGAGATGAAGGAATTCTTAGCATACTAAACATTTTTAATATTATTTTGAAGACTAAAAAGATGTCAGATGAGTAGAGAATGAGTGTGTTAATTTAAATTTTTAAGAATATGATGCATTTAGATTTTTGCATTATTTTTTTGTTATGAATAATATTAGTTATATTTTCTATTTTTTTGTTTTTTTATGCTATCCAATGATGGTGGTAAATCCAATGATCATGGTAGGAAGAGGTTTGGTTTTTGCTTCCTTGGGTTTGCCGGCTTTGGGGGTCCATTTTGTCCTTTGGATGTTTGCTGGTTTCATGAGGGCATTGGCTGTTTCGGTTTGAGCTTAAGTAGTTGAAACATTAGTAGTGCCAGTTCATTAATATCTAGTGGAGGAGTAGCTCATTATGAGCTGATGTTTAGTTATAAAATTAATGTTGGGAGCAAGGTTTGGTGGGTGGAACTTGATCTTTCATATTCTTCTTGAATTGGAGTTGCTGCAGCTTTTCTTCTCTGGATTTTTCTCACGGGCTGCTGCTCTCTTCGGGTTTGTTGCTGCCTCTTCGGGTGGCTGCCTACTTTACTGCTCTGGCACCTCTTTTTTGACCGAGAATTGATTTCCCTGAATTGCCTCCTGGTTTCCTGTGCTGAAACCGTGGCTTGTGCTTGTTCCTGGCTGGTTCCGTGGCTTTATTCATTGGAATTTTGATGTGGCTCTTGGGATTTCAGCGGGGAAGGCTCTTGGCCTTTCATTTCTATATGAGAATTTGGGAACTTTTGGCTGTTATGTTTCCCCTCTATGGCCTATATATATGAGATATTTTGAGAAGAAATGGTTGGTGAATATTTGAGAGCAAAGTGCTATAACCTGCGGGTTCTTCTTGGAAAAGCTTGAGAGCTTTGTCCACCTTCTTCCCCCCTCTGGAAAGCTTGCGAGCTTCTCCTCTTTCTTCTCGGCTTCTAACCTCTTTCTTCTCTACGCAAGTTCCACTCCACCTGTATCTTTCTTCTAGTTCCGTTGGTGAAGTTGTTGGCTGTTTTTGTTGGCTGTTTTGGTGAAGTTGTTGGCTGTTTGGTGAAGTTATGGGCTGTATTGGTGGCATTTGTTGGAGAAGTTTGAAAGGACTTTGGAATCCCTTAGCTGTGGTGGACCCTTGGTTTGCATATCTAAACCTTATTTTAAAATATATTCCTACAATCGATGCATGTGAGGAGTCCTCTTGTAGGATGTTCTGAGGATAGCCTTTTTTTTTTTAAATATTGTTTCTTTGTTAGTTTTCTTTTGTTTTAGTCGTTAGAAGTTGTCTCTTTCCTATTCTGAAGTTAGTTGTTTTCTCTAATCTATTTTGTTCTCTAAGTAATGTCTTAAATTTATAAAAGTAAGATTTGATTCTCTTTGTTGATTCTCTCTTTGTATTTGCTTTAATTTGCTTACATCAGAATAAATGTGATGCATAAGATTGTGCGAATTATAGAGGAATTAAGTAAATGTGTCACACTTTAAAACTATGGAAGAGAGTTATGGAGCATAGATTGCGGCGTGATACTAATGTTTCTCAAAATCAATTTGGATTCATGCCGAGTAGGTCTACTATGGAAGTTATATATTTATTGAGAGGTTTGATGGAGAAGTATAGAGAGAATAAGAAGGATCTACATATGATATTTATTGATTTAGAAAAAGCATATGATAGAGTTCCAAGAGAAGTGCTATGGAGAGTGCTAGAAAAGAAAGGGGTTAATAATGCTTATATTCAAGTCATTAAGGATATATATGCAGGAGTTGTTACTTGTGTTCAAACGTAAGGTGGTTTGACAAAGTATTTTCCTATTTTAGTTAGATTACATCAAGGATCAGCCTTAAGCCCTTATCTTTTTTGCTTTAGTCATGGATGTTCTCACTAGACATGTGCAAAAGGTTGTACCCTTGTGTGTACTTTTTGTTGATGATATTCTTCTTGTTGATAATACTAGAGAGGGAGTTGAAGGTAAACTTGAGTTATGGAGGTCAACCTTAGAGTCTAAAGGTTTTCTTTTGAGTATATCTAAAATTGAATATATGGATGTAATTTTAGTAGTTTTAGATCTAGTGGGGGTATAGTGACTTTGGACGATAAAGTTATTAATAAGAGTACACGTTTTAGATATCTTGGGTCTATTGTTCAGAGTGATGGTTAAATAGATGGATATATTATTATTAGAATTCAAGTTGGATGGTTGAAGTGGAGGAATGCATTGAACTTATTGTGTGATAGAAAAGTCTCGCTCAAACTTAAGGGAAAATTCTATAAGATGGTGGTGAGACCCGCAATGCTTTATGATGCAGAATGTTGACCATTAAAAGAGAAGCATAATATTAAGTTAAGTGTTGCAGAGATGAGGATGCTCAGGTGGATGAGTGATTTTACTCTTAGAGATAGGATACAAAATGAGCATATACATGAAAAGGTTGGAGTAGCTCCAGTGGAAGATAAGATTAGAGAGAGCCGCCTTAGATTGTTTGGTCACATAAAACGACGGTCTTCCGATGACCCAGTTAGGAAAGCAGATGTATTAGATTTGACTTATATTAAGAAAGGTAGATGTAGACCTTAAAAGACCTGGTTAAAAAATATTAAAAATGACATTTCTTTATTTGATTTAATTGAGAATTTGTCTCTTAACAAGACACAATGGAGAAAAAGGATTCATGCAGCCGACACCACGTAGTGGGATAAAGGCTTAATGTTGTTGTTGTCGTTGTTCTTTGTTAGAGTTACTATTTTGGCTTTACCCTTTTTTTGGAAATCTTTTGAGTGCATAATATCTAATATGCTACTATGATTATTGATGTTGTTTATGGGTATGTTTGGGATAGCTTTCTGGCTGCTTTGTTTTTAAGAGAACAATTACAAATTTGTTTAACTATTATTTTCTTACTGCTATTTCACTATTTTTCAGAAATTTCAATGATGGAAAGTTGCTTTATGCAATAATAGTAGTAAAGTTGTTTTCTCCACAACAATTGCACAACCAACTTTATAAAATACTGCAGCCGTCCCAAATAGGCCCTATGTCTCCTCATGTGACTGTGTTAAACTGGTGGTATTTTAAATCTTAATTAAGTGGCAAAAACTTGTGAGCAAGGAGAAATGAAAATCAATGGAATAAATATGTATTTAAGTGGATGTTAAGTAAAGAGATGAGATTCATCGAGTATATGCTGAGGGATGGTACTTCTTTTACACTTATTTATCAATGACCACAGCTGATGCAGGAGAACGTGAGAGGTTTTAATCCACACCCCAAACTTCCATGCCCTAAAAGAGGCTGCCATTTTAATTGAAAAGTTATGTTACTTATCATCTTTTGGTTATCATTAAGGATTTTGCTAATAAATGTAGAATGAAAATGACAGTTTTTTAAAGATGCTATTGCTTGTGTTTCTATTTTGTCATTATTAAAAGATGTCATGAAAACAAATATTAAAAAACATACATGATACTTGCATTATTTGAGATATGCTTGAATTAGGTGAGTGATTCATTTGTATTTAAGCTGAATAATGCTTGCATTATAAAAAGCTAGATTTTACCGAATTATTTGTAAATGGGCCACAACCTTTGTTATGCATTAATTGCAACGGTCAGGTTTAAAATATCAAAATTTAGAAGCTTAGTAGTTTATTGCCAGAATTGTTCTCTTTAATTTTTTCACCTCCCCAGTTCCCAATCCTATAAATTGGTTCGTTCCATTCATTTTTAATCTCTTTGATGATCAATTAATTAGTTCGGCCAAAAATTTGGAGCTCTTTCCTAGATTCACATATAAATCCTTCAACTAATTGTTGTAGCTCTAAGAGTGTAAATTGTTTTAAAGTGCATATTCAGTATTGAATTATATATATATATATATATATATATATATATATATGAAAATTTGACAAAGCAGCACCCCTTTGAACCATGATATGTATCTTTTTGTTTGTTAATTTTTGAAGAACTGATTGAATGGATGTTTTAGGACCATGCTGAATTTTAGATGCAGCAGTCTGAAGCGGTTTGAGTTTTTGTTTCAAGGATCATGTCGTGTATGGGAAATGTGAGGCTTCTATGCATTGAATATTTCCCTTGTTGGCAGCAGTAAAGTTCCTTTGATCTCCATATGCTTTGATAATTTTTCTTTACCATATATATATTTTTAATTTATGCAGAAAACTTTTATGAACCCTGCACATTTGTGTATTTGCTATTTTTTAATATTTTTAAAAATCCTTTCCAAATCATATTCTTGTGAATCAGAATGCAGTATTTTTTAGTACATATAAATCTACCATTTGCAGGTACAAGATTCGTTTCCTTTTTCAATAGGCTTTTCTTCAGAGGACGGTCCTATTTCCACATTGTCAAGTAACATATTATTTCGTAAAGGACAGTGCTTTCCAAGTGTTAAAATGCTTACATTTCATCGTCCCAATACATTTCATTTGGAAGCTTTTTATGCTGATCAAAATGAATTGCCAGCTGGCACGTCCCCTAAAATATGTTGCTTCAAGGTAATTCCTTATTTTCTTACATTCCTCATTCACAAGAGAAAGAAACAAAAGATTTATGGCACTGATGTCTTTGTATTATTATTTGTCGTTTTTCGTTGTGCTGAAAAATAAGAGAAACACCAGATAGAAAACGGGTAACAGCAATTGGGCTTCATTTGTTAATGCTTTTATTGCTAAAAACTTGGCTGCCACAATTTTGATTTCTACAAGAAACATGTAACAGAAAAGCCTCTATTATATATGCGTCCCCTCACGGCCTCAGGTGACAGGCAAAACATTTGCAGTTCAGCTCTCCATTTCTATGGACATCGTAGTAATTTTATTTCATTCAACAAAATACATAACCTTACTTTGAAATGGAGTTTAACTTATTCTTATCCCACTTATTTGAGTTGTACAAATCCTTCTTCTTTGCTGTTTCTTTTATGATGTTACTTATGGTGTTAATCCTAGTTAACTTGAGTCTTTTTGCACGTCTAGCTATTTTTCCCTGGTTTACTCGATTTCCACATGTTTCTTCCCCAAATCTCCTCACCATTGACGCACATGCTGTTCTTCATCATACCTACACAAGCCGCATTAATTTATATTTCACTATGTTTTATTTAGACGCATTATTCTCATGTTTTCTGTATATGTTTTTCAATCGCTACCCCATCATAGTATCTTTCCATATTTACTACATAATGGGTTATATCGAGGGTTATTCTTCCAATACCCCGAATCTGCTCTTTTTTTCCAATGAGTGGTAGTTTAGGTGGACTATCCATTGCCTTTATATCCCCTTAAAAATGATAAAATGATGATCTGAAGCTATCCTCACAATGTTATAATGTAAGCCAACAAAAAGAGAACGTAATGTATAGGACAAGCGGTATCAGAATTTTCGTGGAAGACTTCTCTCACGTTTGATTCCTTGCTATAAACAACAAGTTCCCCTTTGTTTTTGGATAGTTTTCTCTCCTGTAAATTGAAATACTACTGATTTCTTCTCTTATTTGCTGTAGATGGCAAAAATATCCCTATTGCCCTTCTTTGGATGTTACATAATAATGGTAACGGGTTTGTGTGACTTTGGGGTCTTCAAGGAGCAGAGCGGAGAGAGCAACATGAGCAAATTTGTTGTGGTTCCTTAAGGAGGTCCTTTTGCATCATGTAGCCAATGACCATAAAGAGAGGACATGATGCAGGACATATATGAGATTACGATTTAGATAAGGATTTTGAATGCTTAATGATTAAGAGCAATTTTATTAAATGTTTATGGTGATTTAAACAATGAAATAAAACACAAAGAACGGTAAACACAAACTTAAGCCAAGTTACTTACGAAAAGTAAAAACCACAAAACAACTAATTACTCTTGACTTTGCATACGAGATAAGTTTCAACAAGAAATCCCTAATCTAACAATAAGAGCAATGATATGAAAGATCTCTCACACAATTTTCCTAAACACTAAGCTTTAGCGGAGCGTTGCAAGATTTTTCGTGAGTCAATCAACCACAAATAAGGATCAACGAGGAAGGTAAGAGAGAAGGGAAGTGTTCAGCTTTGCCAAGATTAAACCTTCCCGCAAGCTTGGACAGCAGTTGGTGGCTGTAGGAACCTTTGGACAGCACACTTCTATGTCCTGAAAACTTCAGGCAGCTAGTGGAGACTTCTCCCAGCAGTTGGACAGCAAGGTGGACAGCTGGAGTGTCTGGACAACACTAGAATTGGGGTTGACAGCAGGTGGGAACCAATCTGGACAGCAGTTTCGCTGAGTTAGGGAATTCTAGACAGCAAGGAAGACCTCTCGGAGATGCAGGACAGCAAGGTTGACTTGATGTAATCCTTGGACAGCAGTTAGGAAATTTCCCAAGTGAAGAAGTCTTGAGGAAGAGGCTTCTGAAAGGGGTGGCTAGGGCTGTTACAGGTTTTATTAAACCTGAAAATAAATTTCAGATTTAATTAGGAATGAGCCAAGGTTTGTAATTTGAATTCAAGGTATTGAGAGGGAAAGGAAAACTTATTCCTAATTGAGAGGTTGATTGAAGTAATTAGTGGGGGGTGATTTAATGTGGTGAGAGAGAGAGAGAGAGAGAGAAGGGGGGTGGGGGTGAGAGAGAGGGTGGGGAAATTGTGTCCACATTACCATGGCATTAATTGCAATTTAGAATTAAATATGAGATTTAATCTCAGATTTGGTGTGATTGAGTTTCTTTCCTAAAAGAATTAGACTTAATTAGAAGGCTTTTGAAATTCAAATTATTTTGAATTTGAATTCAAATTCTTTTCAAAAATACAAGGTGCCAATTTGGAAAGTATTAATGGGAGTTTTAAATGGGGATCTAAGGGGAAGGGGGATGTGGGGGTCGGCGGATTGGTCTTGGGTGGAGGGGCCAGTGGCTTGAAGTGGCGGAGGAGGGTGGTTCCAGGGAAAAAAGGGTACGGGTGGGCTTGATCGACGGCTTTGAGAAAGGACTCAGCCGGTGGTGGAGGGAGGCAAGGGTGGGGTGTTGGCCAAGAGGGGAGGGAGGAGTGGAAGAGTCGACAGCTTGTGGGTGGGAGGGCTTAGGCCGGTGGCAAGGAAGGGGATGAGTGAGAAAAGAAGAAGGGAAGAGAGAACCAGGAACCCGGACGCTTTCAAGGTTGGTAGGTGATCCGTTTTTCCTCTCCTAGGGATTTCTCCAAAGCTCTCAAAACTCTCACCATCAAGAGAACAATATGCAGGAATTTTCTTTCATTATCATCATTAACCCTCAAAGAAGGAGGGGAAGGCTTTAAATAGTCAATACAAAATGACAAATAAAAGTACTAATATGCCCCTAGGGCTTATACATGTCTAAAACCTTAAGTAAGGCAAAAGTGGAAAAGACATAATAAAATTCATAAATAAAACTAATACATCAATAATAAAAATGAACATCAAAAGTAGTGAGATGCGATCGTAGCAGTAGATCGACGGCCACGCCTCTGATAGACTTTCCTAGGCCTAATGTCCTCATCATGAGAGGAGAAGAAAAGATAAAAGAGGATTTTGCATAATATTATCAGCAGAATTCAAGTTGGATGGTTGAAGTGGAGGAATGCATCGGGCTTGTTATGTGATAGAAATGTACCCCTCAAACTTAAGGGAAAATTCTATAAGATGGTAGTGAGGCCTGCAATGCTTTATGGTGCCGAATGTTGGCCATTAAAAGAGAAGCATAATACTAAGTTAAGTGTAGCAGAGATGAGGATGCTTAGGTGGATGAGTGGCTTTACCCTTAGAGATAGGATACGAAATGAGCATATACGTGAAAAGGTTGGAGTAGCTCCCATAGAAGATAAGATTAGAGAGAGTCGCCTTAGATGGTTTGGTCACATAAAAAGGCGGCCTTCCGATGACCCGGTTAGGAGAGTAGAGATATTAGATTTGACTTGTGTTAAGAAAGGTAGGGGTAGACCTAAAAAGACTTGGTTAGAAAATATTAGGAATGACCTTTCTTTATTAGATTTAAATGAGAATTTGACTTTTAATAGGACACAATGGAGAAAAAGGATTCATGTAGCCGACTCCACGTAGTGGGATAAAGGCTTGTTGTTGTCGCTTGAGTTAATCCTCTAAATGCAACCGTATCACCTGCTTGGAAGTTGGCATTTACATAATGACAATCGATCATTTCCTTATTTTTTGTTGAGTTTTCTGGAACTTAATCTTCACCAGCATGTGAATTTACATTAATTCCACCATCAGTAGTGGAGATGAAGGGGAAGTGTAGATTGAATTGGCTTATGTGGTTTGTGCTAAGTAACCCAAACAAACCTCAATCTTTATTCTCAAACGGCCTATGGCTCGGTCGAAGGAAAATTGTTGGTAAGGTAGGCTGTCATCCTAAATTTTGAGATATTTGCTTTCTTTATTTGACAATCTTCACAAAAAAAAAATGCTTTCTCACAGCCACTTGGCATGGGCAATAGTGCATGCAAAAAGAGCTTTCAGCTTGTAGGCTTATAGGTGCTGCACAAGAGGCACACATTTATAATCTTCTTGATATACTATTTATTTCAGGCCAATTGGGCATTGCAAATTCTATTTTATTTTGTCCACTCCCAAATGTCTAACTGCTTGAATGAAAGCGCCTTTCATATCTATTGTATTCAGTTCACCACATCTGGTATGCACATGACCTTCTTTGTAAGTGAGGCCATCCTATATGGTAAATTCCAAAGAAGACACCTTCCCAAGTCTTCCTTGTATTCATTTTACATAGTTGGTTCATCTTGCTTAATAATGCTAAAATAACAAAGGATTGGTGATGGTGAGGCATCTTGGAAGTAAAAAAACAGCATAATAGATAGAAGAAAAAATCAGGAATACAAATATGGGGGCTGATTTTTTATTACTTCTTCAACAATACCAAAAGATACAATTGATCTACTATTCGAGAGGTAGATCGACTCTCCCACAAACCCTAGTTGTTGCTGGGAAACTTATACCAAACCCTAGAAAATAAACTCAGCACGTATATCATTATAAACCTAGACAAGATCCCCCTTAAATAGCCCTCACATACAACAACAACATCAAGCCTTTATCCCACTACGTGGGGTCGGCTTCATGAACCCTTTTTCTCCATTGTGTCCTATTAAAAGTCAAATTCTTGTTTAAATCTAATAAAGAAAGATCATTTCTAATATTTTCTAACCAAGTTTTTTTAGGTCTGCCTTTACTTTTCTTAACATAAGTCAAATCTAATACCTCAACTTTTCTAACCGGGTCATCGGAAGGCCGCCGTTTTATGTGACATAATTAGAACATTCCTAAAAAATAAACATAGCATAATTAGAACCTTCCTAAACAACATTATCACATTTAGGAAATTTTTCTAAATAATTAAAATCTTTCTAAATAGCATAAGCATAATTAGAAAACCTTCCTAAAAAATTAAAACATTCATAAATAATATAAACACACTTAAGAAACCTTCCTAAATAGATCCCCAATTATTTCTCCTCTTTTCATAATGAATAATAGCTCCCCTAGGCCCTACAAGGGGGGCCAAAATCTTCCCCTCTATTGCCCCCGATTCCGCTCAGCCAAAGGGTTGGGTCAGTCTGGATGGGATGATCTAATGTGGGCAGTATGTCAGATGGTCAAGAGAGCATGCTATTCTTTTTATTGGTGATACCCTTCAAATGTGGCAGTATGTCAAATTATAAGAGATGGATCCACTTTATGTACCTTACTAGTTGCAACTTTATCTAAGTCTACAAATATTTAAGTTCTTTGTGGTCAATGTGCATTAATGCCCCTAAAGGTAAGCATGTCGATGTTTCATTGCTTTATCCATAATCAACCTCTAACATAAATGGAGTATTTTTTTGCTCCTTGGAACATCTTTGAGTGGTATGAGATATGCTTCCCATCCTATTTCAAATAGTGCAATAGGGCTGATATCTTGAGGTAGGTAGAAAAGAAAATTTGTGACACAAAAATATTTGACTATATAAAGATATAATATAGTGTCCATTAATAAAAAGTAGATATAGCTAATGCCAGTAGAGTAAGATAAAAGAAAATAGGCCACCATTTAACCTTGTAATTAGATTTAGAGGATGATTAATTAAACTATCTCTAATTATTATTTGGGCGGCAGATCATGAAGAGATCAAAGGGATTGAGATATTTGAAGTTTTGATGATCTGATTTGTTGATGCAAACTTTTATTGGTGGCGATTCTTATGTTCCATTATTGAGATTGAAGATAAAGTCATTAAGAATCCACGTGAATATGAATCATCTATGACGAAGTAGTTCCTTACTCATAACAAGGAACTTTTGGTCAATTGATGACCTTTCTTTCTTGGCCTACTATAACCATTTTCATAATGGGAATTTTATGATCTTTCTTAAACACAGAATTTCTTTTATCTTTTTGGTGACCTGGCACTGGTTAGGTCGCTAATGTAACATAACATGCTTACCATGAAGGTATTGCTTGCCAAAGTTGACCTAGTAGATGTTTAGGGGAACCACATCGTCAATGTAGTCCTTTGTGATTGCAAAATTGAGTCCACACTATCAATTGGTCTTCATTTTTTATTCCTTTTGAATACAACCGAAAGGATAGAGGCTTGGATGGGTATCTAACCCAAATTTATGATTTGGATTGTCATAAATGGTGTTCTTTTCACTGTTGATATGGTTCTGATCACCTCTTATTTGATTTGTATTTTTAGAATTAATAACTCCTCCAATTGTCACATTGGCAGATGACCTCACCACTATGTTCTTCGCCATTATCATTAGAGATAGGTAGAGATATACCTTGTTGCAGGAGTTATTGTGGTGATTGTTTTTTCTTTTCCATCATTCTTCCAATTTTTTCAGGGAAGAGTTCATGGCGCAGCTTCATAACTTTTGTCCTTATGTGGCAAGTATCTGATAATGGTGACAAAACTTACCGGAGGCATTTCTTTTATGAGAAAATATTACATATTATATTCTTGCTTGCTTTCTTCCATATTGTTTTTGGAGAAATAAAACCTTTTTTATGATTTTATTGTGTCTTTGACTCTCTTTTTTTCGGTTTTTTCGTTTATGTAGTCATTGCCATCATATTGGCTTGGCTAAGATCTGAGATCATCAATTGACGATTTGAGAGTAAATCATTATGTTGTACTTCATTAAAATTTGCACTTCCCCAAGGTTTTCTCTCAAAGTGTTCCAAAGTAATTGCTTGATAGTTGAACTCTTGTGTACCCTTTCATCTTAGTGTTTTCTTAGACCGTCTTTTGTTCATTGGCATTCCAGTCCATGGGAAATAATTCTTGGTGATTCAAGCTCAACTATTCCAAGATGAGCATTCCACCTTACCAAAGCATAATAGATAAGTTTCAATAGGGGAAAAGCCACCATGTTATGGGTGCTATAACCTTATATGGTGAATAAAAAATCTCTAATTGGATAATACATGAATAGCATTTTCATGTTGATTATCCCATCATAACTTGGGATTTTCACCTTTACTTCCACCTTAAAAGGTTTTGCACTCTCCTCATTTTCATTAGTGGCAACTCCATTTCCTTTCACGTTACCTCGGCCCCTACCAACGACATTTGCTTGGTGAGCATTTATTATTGTAGCCAACTGAGAGGAAGAAGTATACGATTTGGGGGTAATATAATTTGGTGTAGTAATAAAATTTGGTGGCACTAAAGTTTGGCTGGGGCCACGCCATCATATTAGTCATTTGCTTTGATAATTAAGCTGCTTGTTTGGCTAAAGTTGACGGGTTTCATTTTGAGTTGTTTCAATTTTACCCTCTTATTTCTTTTTTGTCTTTTTATGAGTGTATAAGGAAAGAGAGAGTTATTAAATACCTTTCTGTCCCTTATTTGTTTGCATAATTCATCAAGGAATGTGCTCAAATTCCAACTTAATTCAATGATATTCTCATAATTTATGACTAATCCATGAAAAGATAAAACCATATGAAAAAACTATACGTAGTTTAAAGAATCCTAATGATCTATGAATTAAAATATGAGTGTTATTGTTGTAAACAATTTTGTCTCAATTTATGACTATTTGATACAAACAAGTCCCTTCAAATAGATTATTATTTTTTGTTAGACAGCTTGCATATTATTGATTTCTTCTCTTATCTTTTGCGCACAATTAACAAGTTCCTTATTTGCCTTATTTGTATGTTCAAGTTAGGGGTAGTGAGTCCAATGACTTTGTCATCCTCAAGAGGTAGCCAATAAAGCAACAAAAATAATTTTTAGCTCATACGGGAGGTTTGCTAAGTTGGCGGCCTTCTAAGCCCTATAGTCGATAGTTTTGACAGCCAGGGGAGGCCAATGATGTTATTATGAAGAGGAGAGAAGAAGATAGAAAATATTAGTTGAATTCATATCATTTTCTAGTTTAGGAATTCATACGTTAAACAAAGAAATATAGCAGGAATTAATTTTAAATTCTAGCTTATCATATCCTAAACTAACTCATAAATCAAGCAAAAGTCTATCCTACCTAAACGAATTCCTCAAAACAAACAATCCTTATTTGACAAAATTTAAATTAAATCCTATTGGCAATCAATAATTGTTATTGTCCTCTTGATTTTGATTGAACAATCAAGATTTCTTGTATTCTTATTTTTATCATCTAGTGTTTGATTGAAGATCTATACTCACCCGTAGATTATTGACGGCTTGATCTCTATTTTAATCAACAAGTGTTTTATTGATGACCTATCCTGACTTGCAGACTCTTGACGACGTGATCTATCTTCACTTGTAGACTCGTTGGCCAGGAGAGGCCAATGATAGTCTGAAGAGGAGTGAAGAAGATAGAAAGTATTTAGTAGAATTCATATTGATTTCTATTTTAGGAATTCATATATCAAACAAGCTATTTCAGCTTTAATTGGTTTTAAATTCTAGCTTATATCATCCTAAACTAACTCGTAAATCAAGCAAAAGCCTATCCAACCTAAACGAATTTCTCAAAAAAAAAAAAAATTCCTTATTTGAAATAATTCAAATTAAATCCTATTGGCAATGGTTCGGCCAAATGAGGCCATTTGGATTGACCACCCTCAAGAATTGCTATTGTCCCCTTGATTTTCCTTAAAAAAATCCAGATTTCATGGATTTTTATTTGGATCATCAAGTATTTGATTGATGATCTATCCTCATCCTTAGGCTCTTGACGACCTAATCTTTGGTCTTAACAGTAAGATGTGGAAATCACCCCAATGTTAGTCTTCATTTGCAGATTTGGTTAATCATCTTGACCAATTGCTCAAATAATAATCATGGACGTTCTGAATAATTATCTCTTTGATCTGATCTCTAGATCAAATGGAGGCCCTATGCTTCTCCATCTTTTACTTTAATAACCTAGTGGCTTCAACTGTGTCTACTTTTTGGATCAGTGGGCTGTCAACTAAATATTTATATAGCTCTTTTTTTATGTCAGAATTTTTTTTTTCTGCCTGTCCAATGATATCAATGCTATAGCACTACTGGTGATGGCCGCTTTAATCCAATCAGCCCTTCTGCATCTTTCTGTCTCTTCAAACAATCCTCTGCCCTCGAAACCATGCAGATCTCCTTCTTGATCTTGACAGCCACATGATTCCTCACGGTCACGGTACTGATTCATCTGCTGTAGTTGTATCACCCATTTGCACTTGGCCATCTCTTTTCTCCGTGGTTGCCATTGTCTGCTCAAGCTATGATTGATGGTTGCATCGAAGTACTATTTTTGCTTCATTCTGCGCTTCTATTGTAGTACAGTTTCTTCTCCTATTGAAGATGACGGACTGCTTGCCTTAAGCAAGGAACCCATTTTACTACTCTCAAGGAGCCCATTACTACTCTTCAGCTATTGTCTTTTCTTGATTTGAAACCATTTCCCCATTATGTATTTTGCCACCTGTCTTTGCTGGAATTGGAGGCTTTGTAGAAGTTTTGAGAGAGAGTTTGATGCGACAAATTTTGGTAGGAAGAGATAGGGGTAGTTTGTGTGGCAATGGTATTGTAATTGGCATAGAGGTGATGATAGTGATGGCATTTGGATGGGACTGGTTGTGCAGAAACTTGGAGGATGACTGTCAAGGGTAGGAGTGATAGTTTAGGGGGAGCAAAAATAAGATTTGCCTATATGGAGATATTCACTTGGTCAAAAGATGTGCGTGCCTATTTTGTGAATGTTTAAGGTATTTATCCTTTTAAATAAAATTATAAGGACCTAGCATGTTAAAAAAAAATCCTCGCGAGACATCTTGTTTTGCGAAAGGATAATATCTTTCAGTTTTACAAAACAAAAGAAAAGACGGAAGAAGTGGTCGGTTGATGCAGGCACCCTCATTTTTCAATTCCGTCTGTCCAGTCCTGATCTTGTATCCTTTCGCGACTCTAGCTCAGCATCTCCTGCCCGCTCGTGTAACCAACGGCCGACCTCGCATTGTCTCTGCATGATCGCGGCAGGTCTCCGATATGGCGATACCTATTCCACTTACTTGTTGCGCACGACCAACCAGCACGCCCATGCGCGGTCTTGACTCATGCTTCTACCTCCGCCCTGGGCTCCCACATATTATCGCGCTTCGGCCCACCCATGACCCATGAGGTGTGCCTGCGTCCCACACTTCTGCTCCCATTGCTCGCTTATGGCTTGTTCGTCTATGACACACGTCTGACTTGTGGCCTCATTAGTGTCTGCCTCATCTTCTACTCCGACTAAACCATCCACCATCTCGTCTGCCCAACTTTTGTCCACTACACATGAGTATAAGAATCTATCAAATGGACCTTTGTATACAAAAAAGAAGAGAGAGAAAAAAGGGGGGATAAATAAAATAAGCAAATACCACAAATTTGAAAATTGAAGATTTGTACTGGGACCAATCATCATCTCGAAGCCCTCGACCGTAGAATCTTTGATCCAGCTTGTCGGATTAAAAGGCAAGTGCCTTTCCAACCTCCCTTCATGGGTAGGAGGCGTTGGGAGACTGCTTACACTAAAATACTTAATACACCAATCCAAACTAAATACAATAGTCTAAACTAAATGTAACAATCCAACTACATCAAATAGAACATACAAACATGTACAACAAGAGCAAAGACTCAAATAAACTGTCAATCTAATATACTCGCTTATAGGGCTAAGTTGGAAGACCCACAAACAGGTAACTCTTAAAGGAGAGAAATTAGTCCTATCTTAAACAATCAACAGGTAACTCCTAAAGGGTAACAATAAGTCCTATCATAAATCAAATCAATGGGCAACTCTTAAATAGAACGGTAAGTCCCATTCTAAATCAATACTACTAGGCAACTCCTAACCAGAGTCATAAACCCCATCCTAAATCATGTCAACAGGTAACTCTTAAGCGAAGCCATAAGAATCATCATAAATCAAAACTACTGGGCAACTCCTAAGAGGAGGCATAAGCCCCAAACTAAATATACTAATGACCATTCTAACAGATATAAGCCCCAAACCTAAATCACCATAAAACCAAAACAAACATCTAACCATCTCAGTCTATTCAGGATCCCTGAGAGGAGTCAAGCTATGACTGCTAATCATATTCCATGTATGTTGTAACTAACGATCTGTTAGCATTGATAGACAGAAACCTACAGTATTCCCTAGATGATGAATCCATGGTATCTTGATCGGATCTACCTCAATTCCCCACAAACGAGACTAAAACCTAAAATCCCAAAGCTATGCTAAGTGATTCATTCTTAATCGAGAGTGCTCTCTCTAGAAGTGAGAGGGGTAATTAACTATGAGGGCTTGTGCTCATAGAAAGCAAGAACCTAGACTTAAATAAACCTTGATGCAATCATCGGGGGAAATTTGGTTAATTAAAAATCAATCTAGCTTAAGGAAAATGGAACTTCAAGCCTAAAAAGCAGGGTTTGTGCCAAAATGTCATTTTTATTGAGCGAACAAACAAATTTGAATCCAACAAAGGATTGAATATATGAGAATCCTAGATGGGCAAAATACTTTAGATTTCATGTCAATCATCTGATAAACAAATTTAATTGCCTGGTGAAGAAGATTCTAGTTTTGTTTAAGGTTGAAGAACACCCTTGTTCTGTTATGGATTATTTTATTTTATTTAAAGCAAACAAATCTTACAAGTTCGGCATATTTGGTTATACTTAATGCTTAAGGATAGACAAATCTTTGTCCAACCCTACTCTCTTCAATTAAATGCCAGTCTTGTTTTTTTTTTTTCTTTTTTAAGGTTACGTTAAATTTTGTTTTGCTTTAAAGTGTCAGCATTTATCGAACTTTGTTGCTGACTATGCAGATTGGTCCTTTCGAAGTTTCTCAAGGTGATAAAACTAAATTGAAAGTCAAGATTAGGCTAAATCTTCACGGAATTGTCTTTGTAGAATCTGCATCAGTAAGTAACTTGAATTTGCATGATTTGTTTTGTTACTTTGAGGCGTTACTTTTTCGTCAAATTGAAAACTCTGAATGCTGTAATTCAGTTGATTGAAGATGAAATAAATGCTTCAACGGACACAAGCCACACAGACTTGGATAACACTGTACCTGAAACAGCTACAGCAACTTCTGTCGAGAATGGAGCCGCTGCAAGGACTAATCATGTCAGTCATACTTGTTTTAAGTAATTTCCTGTGTTTAAACTTCATAACCACTCCATGTTGAGTGGAGCACTTTGCTACCATTGCAATGCCTATTTAGGTTTTGGTCAGGTTACAATTTTAGGTGGAAAAGGTTATTATTGACATAAACCAATAATGGTTAACTTTTAAGTAGTTCTATAATTTTTTTTGTTATTACCCTATTTTGCTCATCCAGGCTAAATAGAACTTCATTTTGAATATTGATATTAGGTCAGTTGATTATTACAGTCTCCCTTAAGGAGCCATGGGTTTGAAGCCTCACAAAAAAAAAAGCTCATTCTTTTTACTAATGATAATTACTGAAATTAATGTAATTTTACTATACATTATGTTTTAAGACATCTCTTCAACTTTTTGAACTTAATGTTAGCCCCTTTTTATTTGCAATTTCTTGATGCTGAGGTGGCAGCTGGTAAATAATGAAATTGCTATACTCTTTAGTTGTGGTGAAGATTTTCTATCACATTAATTATTGAAGTTAGCTTATAAATCCTGCCGTCACAATATGTGAAAGGGCAACAATTTGATGAACTCAACCATCCTCATTGTTTTTCCTAAGATTGGCATGTTGGCTTTAATGATACTGTCGTGGTTACTTAAAACTGTAAAATGCATATGATACATTAGCAACGCAATTTCACGTGATCAATGATGAAATATTTACCAGTTGTTGAACAAAGCATGCTGCTATGTCTTTTCTTGTAATAACTGACATATGAATAGGTACTCTAAGCATCTGTTTATCTCATGCATTCAGGTGCACAATTGCATATAGATGAACAAACACATAACCCTTATTTAATATTTGAAATGAACACATTACCCCTTATGTTACTTAAAATACAGTCCTAATCTCCATGTAAATATTGATTTATCTCTCAAATTTGGGTATGAAAATATTGTTTTGAAGGTATGTAGGGGTCATGTGCCTACCACAAATATTACATGGGGGTATTTAATAATTGACCTTTCTTTTTCAATTAGGAGTTTTGTATTACTTTTTGTTTCAATATTACTGAATTGCAATTTGGTGGAGGCATGATAAAAAGAAAAGTAGGAGTTATTGTTGCACAACTTTAATGAGTTCCCTTTATAATGGATGGTTTTAGTATTACGGAGGGTGGTTGTGCATATTTGTGCTGTGATGTATGGAAGTGATCTCATTACTGTCCTTTCCTATGAAAGGTGGATGCATGAGTGTATGCCATAAATTGATAATCAGAGAGCTAGATAGATTAACTTGTTTTCCCCTTTTTTGAGGATAGTTGAGGTAATATTAAGAAGATCAGAGAGCTAGAAATGGTAAATAATGATCAAGTATATGATTAGTAGTTTTAACACATATGAAGTAAAAAGGTTGTTACAGTATGTGGCTTATAATATCCTTTCATAATGTTGATGTTAACATTGGACAAGGATAAAGCGCAACTTAAAAAAGTTGAAAAAACAAAATAACATTGGACAAGGACGTTCACCAATAGAGAGATGAGCTATTGGATTAAGTTACTTCTTGTTAGGGTGAGCGTGGTTAGAGAGGGGGAGAGAGCACAAGTGAACAAAGGATTTTAAGTGGTTTGATTTCGAAGTCTATATCCACTATGCAAGGGAAGAAATTTTATTAATTAGTAGTTAAGTAATGGAAGAATGTCTAGTACTTTTAAAAGGGAGGACTAGAAGCTCATGAGAGAGTGTGTGTTTTATAGAAAGAGTTTAATGTTAGATTCTTTGGTGAGTTCAAGTTCGATTTATTATAAGCAAATTTGCTTGTTTTTATTGGTTGTTAAAGGAAAATGTGGTGTCTCCTGGGATAAATCATGGTGTGAAGATTTATTGTCAGGTGCAAAATGAATGTTCAAAGTGTGTTAGGTCATTTTAGTAGAGGACACACGACATGTGCATCAGCTGGGCGAGGCGGCGTTGGTAACTATATGTAACATAACGACTTATTTGATGGCTTGAACATTACATGGAAGAGGATTTGTTGATTTGATGATGATTTGGCGGTGTTTGTGATTTTATGGATAGGTTAATGCTTACGAGCATCGATTGATGAGAGTTGAGGGTTTCGTCAGAGGTCATTGAATTTGGGGAATAGAGTGAAGGGTGTCGATTCGAGTGAGCCATCAATTGACAGAGTAATGTGATCTTGGTAGGCGATGGGTGGAGGCGTTGATGGCATAGCACCAATCCTAAATATTGAATGGATAAGATGGGTTGGTCTTGTTGGCTTAGTGGTTAGTTGGCAGGAGCGGACGACTAGAGGATATTAGGCAAAGAGATGGTTCGACGAACATAGGGTACAACATATAGTTGTTAGTCCATGATGCTATCAAAATAGGGGTAGGCTTAATGGGTCCGATACGACTTGGGGAGGTTGATTGTATTGGAGTTCCCAGATCATTTTAACATGTAGACAACTTTAGTTAAGCATGAAAAATGAGTCATCTCATTTTCTCCCTCATTTCAAATTTCATTCATAGAAGATTTAAATGATTACTATAGACACATTTTAGTGTTCCAATCATTATTGTTGTTGTTGTTGTTGTCCTATTATGAATCTTAGTTTCTAATTAACACTTGTTACCAAGAGGATGGAGAAGAAGCGGGTGATTGACCTTGTGTTTTTTGCATTGTTGAGGAGGAACAAGTCGATGGTGCAGAGGGTTTCTAGAGAAGTGATTCCTTGGAAATGATTCCTGAAAGAATTGGGAAGTCCTTATGAACCACAACAATGGATCTAAGGTTAACTTCAGCAGCTTATAGAGTGGTTACAAAAATGCTAGTTGTAATATTGGAGATAATAATTTCTTGCATAGCATGCTATTTTAGACTAGGAGATCTAACGAATTATTGTCATCGACAGAAGCATTGGGGGAGACAGACATGCTAATGAATGGGAATTAGGAACAACTCCATGCAAGGGTGTCAATGTGTCATCAACAGAGAAAGAAGATGTGTCGGCTAAGGTTTCGATGTGTTGTCACTTGAAGTTTGTTGGCTCCAGTTCACCTAGTGATATAATTGTAAGATGGTTGGGAACATGCCCTTAGCATGGGATGGTGATCGATGGGAGTCCTGGTGACTGGAGGATAGAGGACAAGAAGCTATTTTGTAGGAGAGAGTGAATTGATGTGGCATTGAGGGAGGAGTAATCACCAAGGTTGTTCATGTAGCTAATGGGGGTGGCATGCATGTTATCTGATAGGAAACACTTGTAGATCTCAAGTATTTCCTATCAATCTTCGGAAAAACAATGAGAAAACTCTTCCAAAGTCCAATGAAAATCAGAGAAAACAATAGATTTTATTGCAAAAATCAATTAACGGAAGAAAAACAAATAAGATACAAGTGATCCTCAATTCGAGAGGAGGATCGATCTCTACCAATCTCTAGACGCCGCTAGCCCAAGACAAACTAAGAGATCTCAAATTTTAGCCAAATTTAAGGTGCCCTAACCCTAGGGAAACAAACTATTTAATGCATACACTTCAAAAGGAAATCTCTAAACAGTCCCCACATTCAATTTCCCTCCTAAACTCCCTTCAAAAACCTTCCTAAATGGCTCTGTGAGTATCGGCGGTCGGATCGTGCCTACTGGAAGAGGCGGACTCTTTCGCCTTTGTTCCACGTGGATTGGCTGGACCGGTCTAACAAGACTCTTGATAGGAAATACTTTTGAGTTCGCAAGCAACTCTAACAATAAATTGATAAAAACAGCGAGAAAGAACACAAGACGATAATGAAAACAATCCAAAACAGTAAATTAGATAAAATCAAAGCAAAACAAACACTAGCAAAGATACAATTGATCCTCTATTCGAGAGGAAGATCGTTCTCTCCCAATCTCAAGACACTAGGTCTAGAGCCCAAAACTCCCAAGAGACTCCAAGAGAAAACAATACTTAAGCATGCTCTAACCCTCACCTCTCATGTCTATTTATAGATTAATTCCAAACCTCCTTTTCCAAAATAGATTAATTCAAATAATTTAATTCAAATCCCCTTTCCTAAAATAGATTAATTCAAACCTTCTTTCCCAAAATAGATTAATTCAAACCTCCTTTCCCAAAATAGATTAATCGCTTGCCTTAAATAAGATATTTTATTTAATTAAATAGGGGCCTACGTCCCTATGGCTTAGGCAGTTAGAGAGGAGGCGGTTTGAACCGCCTCCTGTAGACCTTAGCCGACCCAGGTGGGGTCGGCTGGATAGGCGCTAACCTATCAATACCTCCCTCCCAGAGAATCACCTTTTCCTCAAGGTGAAAACAAGGGAACTGATGTTTCACCCTCTCGTATGGCTCCCACGTGGCCTCGTAATCAGGAAGATTCTTCCACTTGATAAACACTTCCTTAATAAGTATCGTCGGTATCTCGGGGTTGGTTGTGTAGTCACCAATAGCCTTCCTCAATTGCGAGATGTGAAAAATCGGGTGTATAGTCGCCGTTGGTGGTAATTTCAGTCTATATGCTACTGCCATAATCTTCTACAACATTTCATAAGGCCCAAAGTACCTTGGAGCCAACTTTTCATTCCTCCTGTTGGTGACTATCCTCTGTCTATATGGTCGAAGCTTCAAGAACACTCTCTCCCCCACTTCAAATTGGATGTCCCTTATATGCCCATCAGCTTGTTTCTTCATAATTTGTTGGGCCCTCAGCAAATGTCTCTTCAGCTCTTCTAACACTCTATCTCTCTCCTCCAAGTACTCATCTGAGGAAACTGGGGGTGCTGCTACTCCCAAAGTGTATCGAGTGGGGAGGATCCCTTCCGTACAACACCTTGAATGGAGTCATCTGAGAAGTAGAGTGAAAAGAGATGTTGTACCAGTACTCGGCCCATGATAGCCACTTAGCCCAGAGCTTGGGTGTCTCCGATACGAAACATCTCATGTAAGTCTCCAAGCTCTTGTTCACTACTTCTGTTTGGCCATCTGTTTGTAGATGGTAAGCTGTACTTCTCTTCAGAATTATCCCCTGCATCCTGAACAACATTCTCCAAAAATGGTTGAGGAATACATTGTCTCTGTCTGATACGATCGCCTCGGGTACTCCATGTAATCGGACCACCTCCCTGATGAAGGCTGAAGCTACTGTTACTGCTGTGTAGGGGTGTCGGAGGGAAATCAAGTGTGCATACTTGCTAAACCTGTCCACCAACACCAGGATCACCGCGAACCCTTCTGAACGAGGCAACCCATCTATAATGTCCATATAGATCTCCTCCCACACTTTTCCCGGTAGAGCTAACGACTGTAGTAATCCTCCTGGTGACATAGCCAGGTACTTATTCCTTTGGCATATCTCACACCTGGCTACCATCTCCTGTACATCTTTATGCATCACCTCTCAGTACAGTTCCACAGTTAGCCTCCTGTATGTCTTCTGTACGCCTGAATGCCCCCCTACAACACTTTCATGAAACTCCTGGAGTAAGTTTTGGATGTGGATCGAGGTCCGTGGCATCACAAATCTCCTCTGATATAGCAGTTTGTCTCCCTCCAATGAGTACCCTTACCTGATCTTTTCCAAACCTTCATCTCTCGCACTTTCCTCTCTGATATCCTCCCAGTCAAGCATCAAAGGAACATATAGTGTCATTGTCTGCAGCTCCCCCATACATTGAGACAAGGCATCTGCGGCCTTGTTCTCCACTCCTAGCCTATACTGAATCTCAAAATCGTAACCAAGCAATTTGTCACCATCCATTGTTCCATAAGGTATTTCAAGCTCCGCTGATCTGTCTTGACAATGAAATGCCTTCCAAGTAGGTAGGGTCGCCACTTCTGGATGGCCAAAACGATGGCCATTAACTCTCTCTCGTAAACTGGCTTCAGCCTGGCTCTAGCAGTCAATACATGGCTGAAATAGGCGATGTGCCTCCGACTCTGCATAAGCACTGCACCCAGCCCATACCCGGATGCATCCGTCTCCACAATGAAGGTCTGAGTGAAATTTGGCAAAGCTAGGACCGTCACCGTAGTCATTGCCTTCTTCAGGCTCTCAAATGCTGACGTGGCCGCCTCCCCCATAAGAACCTGTCCTTCTTCAACTGCTCCGTGAGTGGCCATGCTATGTTACTGTACCCCTTTACAAACCTTCTGTAGTAACATGTCAGTCCTAGAAATCCCCTCAACTTCTTCAGGTTTTTCGGCACTGGCCACTTGAGCATTGCCTCAATTTTGGATTGATCTGCTGCCATCCCTTCTTTTGACACAACGTGGCCCCAGTACTCAACACTGACTTGTGCGGAGCAACATTTCTTCAAGTTGGCCCTTAGCTTGTGCTCTTGCAGTACCTCTAACTCCCTATTCAAATGCTCCTCTGTCCTGCTGTAGACCAGGATGCCGTCAAAGAAGACCAGTACAAACCGTCTAAGATAAGGTTTGAAAACCTTATTCATAAGGGCCTGGAAAGTAGCGGAAGCATTAGAGAGACCAAAAGGCATCACCAGGAACTCGTAGTGTCCCTCATGAGTTCTGAAGTCCGTCTTGGGTACGTCCTCCTTCATCTGGATCTGATGGTAACCTGATTTCAAGTCTATCTTGTTGAAGATCACTGTTCCACTCAATTCATCTAGCAACTCGTCAATGGCTGGTATAGGAAACTTGTCAGGTACAGTTTCCTTGTTGAGTGCTCAATGGTCCACGCAAAAAACGTCAGCTACCATCCTTCTTTTTCACCAATAGAACTGGGCTAGAGAAGGGACTGATGTTGGGTCTGATGATTTCTGCCTCTGGCATCTCTCTAATTAACCTTTGGATTTCATCCTTCTGGAACTGAGGGTAGTGATAAGGTTGTACACTGATGGACAACACTCCCTCCTTCAACACGATGTCATGCTCCCTCTGTGGTGGCAATCCTTAAGGTGGCTGAAACACCTCTTGGAACTGCTGAATCAACGGCTGAATAGAGAGGGGTATATCTCCTCCCTCCTCCAATCTCACTCCCTCCAAACTGTGCAGCTCTACCAAATATCCTCTGCCCGCCAATTGAATGTCTCTCACCATCGTTTTAAGAGAAACCAGGGATTTGGAGAGCCCTAAATATCCCTTAATCTCCACCTTCCTCCCATCCACCATCAACTCCATCGTGAGTGCTCCCCAATTCACTTTGGTGTCTCCCAAAGTTTGCATCCATTTCATCCCCATGATGACGTATGTACTCCCAAGCTCTAGCGGAAGAAAGTCTTCCCTCACCTATATCCCCTGGATCGTCAGTCGTACTCCTATGCAAATCCTTTGACCTTTCTCTACCTTCCCCGTACCCATCATCAGCCCGTAACAGCCGGTATTCACCAATCTCACTTTTAGTTGGTCGACGACTTGGGTGGAAATGAAATTGTGAGTAGCCCCACTATCAATCAGCACCACCACCTCCCTGTCCTTTATCTCTCCTTTCACCTTCATAGTGTGATTCGTAGTGAACCCTACCACTGAGTTTAGGGAAACCTTAGCCAGATCCAAGTGTAGCTTCTCATCCATCTCCTCCTCTATCTCCACCTCAGCTTCCTCGTCATCACAGACGGTGAGAACCTGAAGAGTTCGGTCTTTGCACCGATGCCCTGGCGTGTACTTTTCATTGCACCTAAAGCACAACCCGGCCTCTCAACTCTCTCCTGTTGCAGGACCTTTAGGTGTTAGATGAGTGGTCGTCATCCTGTAAGTGCCCCCGGTGCTGTTATTCCTGGCTCCCCTCTCCAAATTCCTTTGATTTTCCACCAGGTTGGCCAACTTCATGGCCTCCCCCAAGTCACGGGGCATCAGAACCTTCACTGCTGCTCGTATCTTCGTCTTCAGCCCTTCCATGAAATTTCCCTCCATTACTGTATCTGAGAGTCGCTCCACCCTGCTAGCTATGTGTTCAAACTGCTCCTGGTAGTCTGCTACCGATCCCTCCTATGTACGAGCAAAGAATTGCTCGTAGAAATCTCCTCCTCGGTCGGTTTAGAAACGTTCTATTATGCAGTCTTTGAATTCCCTCCAGTTTCTGATAGGCCTCCTATGATCTCTCCACTGATACCATGACAGGGCCTTTCCTTCCAAGCACAATTCGGCTGTGGTCAGCTTCTCCTCCTCCTTCAGCCCATTGACGGCGAAGTATCGTTCCACCTTGTAAATCCACCCATACGCATATTCTCCTTCGAATATGGGCATCTTCAACTTCCTCACCTTCTGGTCGCCCCCATTCCCCTAATTCTTTCATAGTTTCCCCTCTCCCAAGCGTTAGGTGCACCCCATGTTTCTCTGTCTTCCCTTGCTCTGCCATAGCCCAAACCCCCTTCGAAATCCCCCCTTATGTCTTCAAAATTAGCACCCCGGCGACCATAGTATCCCTCCTGACGTTCCCCATATCCATCCCCTCTTTCTTCCCTCTGGACAGGCTCCAGATGGGGTCTTCTTCTTTCTCCTATCATGATTTCCACCTCATCTTCCACCCTACGAATTTTCGAATTTGTACTTTTTCCTTCCACTCTTTTTGCCACAGAAGCCGCCGTTTGATTTTGAATTTCTAACATCTTCTTCATCATGTCTCGGAGATAGGCGACTTGTCCTTCCATGGAGGAAATCCTTTCCTCCACCGTCGTTTTGATTTGATTCATCTCCCCTTCAAGCCTTTCCTCCAGAGCATCCACCTTTTCCAAAATAGATTAATTCAAACCTCCTTTCCCAAAATATTTTAATTTAAATAGATTAATTCATTGCCTTAAATAATATTTTTTATTTAATTAAATAGGGGCCACGTCCCTATGGCTTAGACAGTTAGAGAGGAGGCAGTTTGAACCGCCTCCTGTAGACCTTGGCCGACCCAGGTGGGGTCGGCTGGATAGGCGCCGACCTATTAACTTCCCTCCCAAAGATCCACCTTGTCCTCAAGGTGGAAGGATATAAAGTGCTGTTAAACCACTTGATTAATGGAATTGGATTAAAAAATGGATTGATACTGGGTTGAACGATCTCTGCCTCCAGCATCTCTCTAATCAATTTATCGTTCTCATCCTTCTAGACTTGGGGATGACGATACGGATGAACACTGATAGGTGAAACTACTTTCTTCAAGATGATAGCATGCTGAAAAACTCTATGAACTGTTGAATCTATGTTTGTACTAAAAGATGAATGTCTCTGCCCTCCTTCAATCTGATCCCCTCTAGCCTATATAGTTTCATCAGATAATCTTCCCCCACCTCCAATATACTCCTCACATTGGTTTTAAGTGATCTCATGGCTTTGGTGAGCCCTACATCTCCCCTGATCACTACCCTTCTCCCTTCCACCATCAACTCCATCGTCAATGCTCCCCAGTTGACCTTGGTATCCCCCAAGGTCTGCAGCCACTTCATCCCCAGGATGACATTAGTGCTCCATAACTCCAATGGGAGAAATCCTTCTTCACCTGAACCCCCTGTATGGTCAACACTACTCCCCTACATATCCCCTGACCCATCTCCATCTTCCCTGTTCCCATCATCATTCCATAACACATTGTGTCCACCAATGTCACCCCCAATTGGTCCACAATCTAGTTGGAGATGAAATTATGGGTAGACCCACTGTCAATCAACACCACCACCTCCCTATCTGCTATTTTTCCCTTCATCTTCATGTTATGATTCAGAGTGAATCCCACCATTGAATTCAGGGAGATCTCCATCACGCCCAGATGCAGTCTGTCCTCCATCTCTTTTTTTCCCATACTCTCACCTTCCTCCCCAATTTCCTCATCATCACAGATGGTGAGAACCTGAAGAGTTTGATTCCTACACTTGTGCCCTGGAGTATACTTCTCATCACATCTGAAACATAATCCCTTCGCCCTCTTCTCCTACATCTCCCTCTCCACTAGTCTTTTGAAGTTCCCCCCACTTCCTCCTCCTGCTGGATTCTCTTTGGGATCCTCATTAATATTGCTTGATGCAGGCCCCTTCGGTGTTAGAAAAGTGCTCGTCATCCTGTAAGTGCCTCCTGAGCTGCTGCTCCTAGCTCCCTTCTCTAGATTCTTCTGATTTTCCACTAGATGTGCCAACTTCATGCCCTCCCCCAAGTTACGAGGCATCATAACTTTCACTACCGCCTTGATCTTTGCCTTCAACCCCTTCTTGAAGTTCCCCTTCAATATAATATCTGATAATTGCTTCACCCTACTGGCCAGGTGCTCAAACTGCTCACGGTAGTCTGCTATTGATCCCTCCTGCCTAGAGCAAAGAATTGCTCATAGAATTCTCCTCACCAGTCGGTTTGGAAACGTTTTATTATGCAGTCCTTGAATTCTCCCTAGCTTGTGATGGGTCTCCTCTGGTCTCTCCACTGGTACCATGACAACGCCTTCCCCTCCAAACATAAGCCTGTTGTTGTCAACTTCTCTTTCTCCGTTAGCCCATTGACGGCGAAGTGCCTCTCCACCTTATAAATCCACCCATACGCATCCTCCCCTTCGAATATGGGCATCTTCAGCTTCCTCACCTTCTGATCTCCCTCGTTTCCCCTTATTCCTCCATAGCTTCCCCTCTCCCAAGTGCTTGCCGCTCCCCACGTCTCCCGGTCTTACCTTGCCCTGTCGTAACCCAAACCCCCTTCGAATTCCCCTCTTCTTCCTTCAAGTTCAACACCTCGGCCGTCATAATGTCCCTCCTGACATTCCCAATAAGCACCCCTTTGCTCCGCCCCTCCATACTCATGCCTTTACCCATACCTACTAACCTACCTCCTCTATCCTCCCTATGGAAATGCTATAGATAGGGTTTCCTTCTTTCTCTCTCCACAATCTCCACCTCATCTTCCTCCCTACGAATTTCGGAGTTCGTGTTTTTCCCTTCCAACTCTTTTGCCACGAAAGCCGCCGTTTGGTTGTGGATTTTCAGCATTTTCTTCATCATGTCCTAGAGATTGGCTACTTTTCCTTCCATGATGGAGGAAATCCTTTCTTCCACCGTTGTCAACGAGAAAACTCTTCCAAACTCCAATGAAAATCAGGGAAAACAATAGATTTTATTGCAAAAAATCAATTAACGGAAGAAAAACAAACAAGCTATAAGTGATCCTCAATTCGAGAGGAGGATTGATCTCTCCCAATCTCTAGACGCCGCTAGAGCCCAAGACAAACTAAGAGATATCAAATTTCAACCAAATTCAAGATGTCCTAACCCTAGGAAAATAAACTATTTAATGCATACAATTCAAAATGAAATCTCTAAACAGTCCCTACATTCAATTTCCCTCCTAAACTCACTTCAAAAACCTTCCTAAATGGCTCTGTGAGGATCGGCTGTCGGATCGCACCTACATGAAGAGGCGGACTCTTCCGCCTCTGTTCCGCTGGGCCAGCCCATCGACCGGTCTAACATTATCATGCTTCACGAGGAGGTCTACCAACTGATTATCTTCTTGTGCTCAAATTTAGGAATCAACATTGTATATTAGTTATCGTATAGGATCGAAGCATGCCACTCATATGATGAAGCGTATCTTTGTTGATAGTTCATTGAACATTGCTTGGGTAACTAAGGAGGTTCAACTGGGTTGGAGGACTTATTAAATTGGGTCAATTTCTCACCAATGTGATTTATGGGAAGGTTTTTGCATGATTAAGGTCTCTATGGGTCTCTGTTGATTCGTCGCTTATGTCAGCTTTCCTTTATACTCAATGGATCAAAGAAGCACCAAATTGTGAATGGTAAAATCTCAATGTGAGATTGATGGGTGACACATGGAGAAGGATGCTCGATGAGATAGAGAAAAGTTGTTCACCGAGATAGCGGGTTGTTGTATCACACTACTTTTGTTTTTTTTTTAGGTTGTAATATGTGAGAGAGAGAGAGAGCTTAATATTTTAAGTGGTTGAACTTTGAAGACTATGGTGTAAGGAGAGAGATTTTACTAATAAACAATTAAGTTATAGAGCAAACTATGGTGTAAGGAGAGAGATTTTACTAATAAACAATTAAGTTATAGAGCAAATTTCATGTCTTATAGGGAGATGGATAAAAAATCTGGGGATCTGAATGTCTCAATATGGCCTGAAAATTAATTTGCTGATTAAGGAGGTCAACTCTAGCAATTGTTAGGCTTTGAGAGCTAATTTGGGAGGGCACAAACTCAAGCAAGGCATTGATTGATGGGGTGGTCTAGCCTTTGTGGGTGACATGTGTAGACATCATTGAATAATGTCAAAATCTTAGATGATGAAGAATCCGCAATGGGGTATTTGATGCCAAGAGTGGATTGATGTACGCTAATTATGACTCATGAGCATTGGGCAATGCCTCTTCCCGAGTAGGTAAGGTAATCCAAGAGAGTCTAATTTAACCGGGGGAGATTGATTATATTGGAGCTGCCAAATGTAAATGAGGACATACTTCTTAGAGTTAAAGTCACATGATTAAAATCTTTAGTTAAAATAAAGTGCTTTAGTAGTGCTAACAAGTAAATTGCAATTGGATCAACAACACTATATGGATTAGGATTAGTGTTGCAATAAAAAGGCCACTGATAACTATATTGAGGGTGGAAAAAAATAAGAATGCTAGTATAAATATATAATTGACTTGCGTGAATTTGAATTATACGATAATAGCATAATAGGCACTAATAAAGTGTTCAGATAAAGTTTCTATAGAAGGATTATGAACAAAAATGTTAGAAGGTAATATTGTTAGAACTAATGCAAAATAGAGTTGATACTTTGTTTAGCACTTAGTGTTAATGAATTGATGGGCAAGATTTGTAAAATTTACCCAAAATGGTTATGGGTTAAAGCAAATTACAATGATGATATTAACGTCCATGAATGAGTTTGTTGAGACAACACATGCTCTCTCATATGGTCTAATTGTGTTATGGTGGCACAAATAATTTTATAATTAAAATGGCCAATTTTGTCAATTGGTATGCTATGAGAGCTTTTTTGGAAAGAGGGACAGAGTGGTCTTTATAGGGCATCAACTTGAGCGAGATAGTGATTGACAGGGTTGTGTGATCTTTATGGTTGACATGCGTATATATCATAGAATGATGACAAACTTAAGCGATGATTGAACATGTTGAGTAAGCGTGGCAGATCAAGTGATTGGTTTGTAAGAATGAGTTCGCGAGAATGTATTTGGTGCCAAGCATGGTTTAATGGACACAAGTTGTCAATTCTGGACATGATGTTTCTCAGGTAGGTTAGGTTGGTCTGAAGGGGCTAATATAACATGCAGAGATTGATTATATTGGAGCTGCCAGATACATAATGTTTGAGTTTGAAAAAGGAGGTGTTATAGTACTTTTTAATCCCTGATTCAGATGAGGAGATGCTTCTTAGAGTTAAAGTCATGTGATTAAAATATTTAGTACAAATAAAGCGCCTTAGTGATACTAACCACTTAGAGGATATGATTAAGATTTTAAAATAGATATTGTAAATTGCAATTAGACTTACAGCACCATATGGAGTAGCGTTGCAATAAAAAGGCCACTGATAATTAAGTTCAGTGTGACAAAAATATGAATGTTAATATGGATAGATAATTATTATTTTAGAGGGATATTGAGAATATCTCCTTTTTGACTGTGTGATTTTGGCTTATACAGTAATAGCAGAATATCCACTAATAAGGCATGTAGATAGAGTTGTCGTGGAACGATTAGGGAAAAAAAGGTGCTAGAAAGTAATATTGTTAGAACTTTGTAAAATAGAATTGATACTTTGTGCAGCTCTTAGTATGAATGAATGGATGGCAGGATTTCTAAATTGAACCAATGGTTAGGATTAAGGCTAATTATAATGATGATCTTAATGTCCATGTATGTAGTTTGTTGAGAAAAGTATATATGCTTTCTCATATATCTGTGTGCATGTTCACCTTTGTGTTTGTATCCTTACAGATCATCGTATTGTTATTAGTATGCATCTTTATATTTGTGTCTACAGATATACATAGGGAGAGAAACTCAATATTTGCATATGCGGATATATATATTTTTAAAGATCAAACATATGTAACAATCCCTTTGATTGCTAGGTAGCACTACATACTAAACCACTTGATGAATGGTAAGGTTGCTAACATTGAGATGGTTTTGAAGTTATCCCTCTTCACTTATGTCTTGAGAGCCTTGTTCATGTTACTTGCTGCACTAAACACACAAAATACATATTCTCCTTTGTGAGGTTGTCCAAACCTTAAAAGAGCAGCAAATGGAATATGTTGTGCATATTATTTGTTACTCATTGTGTCAATTATCATGCATAACCATTAATTTGGATAGTTATGAAGTAACAAGTAAATAATTTAATAACTAAGCTTATGTAGAGATGGAATGCAATGTTTGGTGGCACCTATCCTTAAAATAATTGCTGTGTGGTATCTTGATTTACATACTTTAATATTTGTGAATTTTGTCATATGCAGCATGATAGACCGAGCAACACTAGGCATTCAAGAAGGCATGAGGTTCCAGTCTCTGAAATCTTGTTTGGTGGAATGAGTAAATCCGAACTAGTGGAAGCTCAAGAGCAAGAAAAGCTACTAGCCTATCAGGACAAAGTTATGGAGCAAACCAAGGATAAAAAGAATGCGTTAGAAGCTTATGTATATGAAGTCCGCAATAAGGTAATCCCAACACAGTTTTCGCTCTTTCTTTAATAGGAATTTATTGACTAATTCCTCTATGAAAAAAGCTTTTCGAGAGATACAGAAGCTTTGCAACTGACAAAGAAAAGGAAGACATCTCTCGTAGCCTAAAACAGACAGAAGATTGGCTTTATGAAGATGGTGTAGATGAAACTGAAAAGGTCTACACAGCCAAGCTTGATGAATTGACAAAGGTAATAGAGCCGGTTACTTTTCTCTTCTTGGCCACATGTAGAGCATATAACAATTCCCCTTTCTTAGGCTGCAAATGGCAGGACATACTGTGCTCAGGCCTCTAATTATGGCATCAAGAGTCATATGAAACTAAAAAAAATACTGAAAATCGGAAATGGGAATCATGCTCTTTGATATTATATCTGTGGCCAATGGCTGAGGGAGGATGATGATTCTAATAACTAGAATATTTAGAAGTTGTCATATCTAAATTGTTTTTTGAGCATCTAATTGGATAATATAATTATCGTAAAACTTTAGAACAACTTTCTTAACTAAAAAAAAGTTTTATGATATTTCAAAGATAAATAATGGATGAAATAATGACATCTTTTCCTTATTTATGCTTTCTTGAAGAATGGACACGAATCTATGTGAATATTTAAACAAATGTCTTTGAAAATCCTATTTACCCCAAGCTACTACTTAAATTTAAAATAAACTAAGAAACTGCCGTCATTGTTTAAAATTGCGTCTTTGAATTCCTGATGTGGTTTGGTGCGCTGTAGAGAACCATCGTGAAAGAGAGATTTTGGATTTTTTTTGTTGTATTAAATGCTTCAGTTTGACGCAAAAAATTATTCCAGGACTCTTAGCCTTGTTATAGAAGAAAGTTTTGTCCTGTTAAAATCTTTGCAATGATTAATTGAGCACATGGTTTAACACTCTTGGGGCATCCTTTGTTGCAGATGTTAACAAATATTGGATTTTATTCCATGACTGCCAAATTCCAAATGCCTTAGTTTTTAAATATTTCCACAACTGCTAAAAGTACCAGTCTTACTTTTTGACAATCTGGCAGGCTTTTATGGAAGCTCTGTTGCAAGATTTTTCTTACCGAAGCAGCTTTCTAATGCAGAATTTTTTGTACTAGAAAGCTATTTTAAAAAGTGGAAAGAAAGCAATCCCAAATAAAGCCTTAGTTTATGAGAGATTATTATGTGCGGATGCCGAACACAACTCTACATCCGGATACCAATCAGAATGAGCCACATCATCCATACTGAGCCGCGGTACCGAGCGGTATCGACGCTCCGTACCGCGGTACTGAGCGGTACCGAGCCGCGGGCTTAGGCATCCGGACGGGGTTCCGCTTCCGCACATAACAATTTTTCTTAGTTTAGAGGGTGTAGTTAACTAACAATCTGACTGATGTTTTGCATTTCTGTTATCTGCAACATTAATAACGTTTACTCGAGCATTATAGCTGGTGCAGGTTAACATTTACTCAAGGGTCCTTCAACAAGAATCTGATATAGCCATTATGCATTTTCGGACATCTATGGAATTTATTCATCATAATCTTCATGTTTATAACCATCCTTAAGTTTGATGTAAATGATTAACTCGTCTTCATATATATATACATAAAAGAATAAGTTAAGAACAAGAATTTATGAAGCAAAGTAGCTGGGATGAGGCTAACTATGATACACGGACATTTGTTTATGATTACTGTAGCTTTAGCCTTGTGTTTTTTTGGGTGCTTTGAGACCTGGAGCTTTGAATACTTTCCATGGTTTCTTGCAGTTGGTTGATCCTATTGAGAAGAGATGCAAAGATGAAGAAGCAAGAGCTCAAGCAACCAGGGATCTTTTGAACTCTATTGATGACCATCGAATGGCCGTACAGTCGCTGCCCGCATATGAACGTGATGCGGTAAGTTATGTGTTTCAATGTAAATTCGGCAGCAAAATCATGGCCTGCTCCATATTCATAACCCACTTATGGCATCTCATTTCAGATCATAAATGAATGCAATAAAACTGAGCAATGGCTTAGGGAGAAATCTCAGCTACAGGATGGATTTGCTAAGAACGCTGATCCTCTCCTATGGTCCCATGAAATTATTAAAATGTCAGAAGCCTTGGACAGGTGAGTTTTCTATCCTGCATAATGTCATTCACTTTGAAGTTCTTCAATATATAACATTAAAAATATTATTAATATTAATTTATTTAAAATGAAATATATATTTTCATGTGATTTAAACATTAAAATGTTAACGAATAAATATAAATATTTAGGAATTATATTAGTAAATGTAAAAGAATTTCATAATGTATGTAAATCCTCAAAATCATATAATGATGGGTTCATGAAATATCAAGATAATTTGATGATGCATTAAAAATAAATGCATAGATAAAATAGCAAGATAAATAATGTTTTATTCTATGAGTGGTAATACTTACATCAAAATAAAATTTGTATGGAAAGATTTTAATTTATTTGATTGAAAAGGAGCAATTGGGGGCTTTACAAGGAACTCATTTATTCATCATATTTTACCCATACTCTAAACTTTGTAAAGGTGATCAATTATCAAATGACAGAAGTATTGACATGTAAGATTTATATTTTCTTTTATCTGGAATTTTTTTTTTCCAATTCATATTATTTTGAGTTAGTTTTCCACCATGCATAATGTAATTGACAAATCAAGATCATTCACTTTGAAATTCATCATAAAATAATATAGGAGGAATTTTATATAATTTTTTATGTATTTATATATCTAACACTTAAATCTTTACATTTATTTATATAACACTCTAATCACTAAATCACATAAAAAAATATCAACATTAATTTATTTAAAACAAATTTTGTTTCCATGCATATATTTTAATGTTATTTAAATATTAATATCTTATACAAGTAAATATAAAATTTTAGCAATTAGATGTGTGAGAATTTTGTGACATGCATGTTAATCCCTCAAAATTACAAGATGATAGGGTTCATGATATATTAAGATAATTTTATTATACATTTAAAATAAATGCAATGTTAAAAAAGCACAAGATAAATGATTTTTTTTATGAGCAAATTTATTTATATCAAAAGAAAATTTGAATTGAAAATTTTTAATGCATTTGATTTAAAAGAAGATAAGATTAGAGAATCGCCTTAGTGATTTGGTCGTATGTCAGCCTTCTGATGATCCAGTTAGGAGAGTAAATGTATTAGATCTGGCCTATGTTAAGAAAGTTAAAGGTTAGACCTAAAAGATTTGATTATAAAGTATTAAAAATGATAATTTTTTTATTAAATTTAAATTAGAATTTGACTCATAATAAGGCAAGGAAGTGGAGAAAAAAGATTTAAAAGTTGTTTATTTACAAGAAGTACTTGGGTATTTAAATGTATAATCTAAGATGTTGTTGTTGTTGATTTACAAGAAGTACTTGGGGCTTTACAATTAACTCTTTTATTCATCAGATTTTATCCATAGTCAAATCTTTAGTAAATATGATCAAAATTTTGGAGATCTTAACATATAAAACTAACATTATAGAGCATGAAAAATTATCATTCAAAGGGATACTAATTTTCCCCCTATTTTGTTGTTTTGATTTTAAATTTAGCACTCTTCTCATCATTTTCACTTTGTATTTTATAATATTTGATCCAGAACCTGTAGAAATATTCTGAGAAGATCTCAAGGCTCTCCATCCAGACCTGATCTGGATGACAGGTCCTCAGACCACTCAGGTTGACCTCGCAACCTGCAAATACAAACAGGTTGGTCCCTGCCTTTAAACTTTGCTTTAGAGATTTCATATTACAAACATTTAATGATTTATCAGAGGGGCAAAGGCATCCATTGGCTTTGCTCTGCAATAGGAATTTTCTGTCTTCTCTTTATATAGCCAGATTTACAGTCAAACTCAAGTTGTGTTTATTTCTCACAAGCTTTAAGAGTTGGTACAGGAAAAAAGAAAGAATGTGTTTTCATTTGTATTTTCATATGGGTTTAGAAGTTATTAAATTTAATATTTGCTAAGTTTATCTTAATATAAGATTAACTTATTACTTATATTTTGAGTAAAATATTGGACAGGATGGGAATTTATTTTGAGCAATGAAAAAGAACCGAAGAGAATATGAAATGGATATCCATTCCTTAACCTCTTTTTCACTTTTCTATGTTTATATATAATTACACATTATTACATATTAATTTTTTTTTTCATAAACATTACAAAAAAAAAACCAAAACTAATTGATAATTTTTAAATAAGTCACAAAATGGCTTCTTGGTTGTTATATCCTTGAGAAAATACAACTGCATTAGAGTTTGTTTGGGACAATTTTTTTATTGTTTTTAAAACAATTTGAAATATAAAAAATAATTTTTTTACAAAAAAATTATTTCAAATAAAACCTTAAAAGATTACTTCCCCAGATGGGCTACCTTTGAAGTTGTAGTAGTTGCTGCTGTTTCTTGTTACTCTTCTATTAACTAAAGAACAGAGAGGTTCTTCTCTTACCATTCTAATGGGTTACAGTTGAGAGTGTTAAATATATTATGTATATGTGTTATAGTTAAGGAATGATGGAACAAACACAAAGAGAAATAGTACATCAAAATTTGTTCCGAGGGCGCTGCCTCCAGAAACTCCCACAAGGACGCTGCCCCTTGACCCCGCAACTTGACTGGGCAAGTCGAACCTCGCCAAGGGGCACTATCCCTTTAAACCCCCGACATATATGCTAACAGTTACTTATAAATTTATCCCTCTTGAAAATTATGATTGATTCCGCCCCTGATTGAGACCCAACCTTCAGAAGATCTCAAAGCATTGTTCTTTGATGAAGAGCTTAAAAATGTACTCCTTTTTGTTGATAAGAATGTTGGCCGTTGAGGATTTTTTTTTTAATTATTCACACTAAGAAAGTTCTGAATCTTTATAAAAATATTTTCATTGCTCTTATACTTCAAAAGTTGTAAGAAAGTACTCATTGCCAAATTATCAGCTTCACAGAATCATCTTTTATCAAAGGGATGTTTCAAACAAACATATTATTGCTGGATAGCTTCTCCAATTATTCAAGGCATTGTCAAGATACACAAATCTTACCATACTAGAGCTATCCCATTGTGATGAATCCTATGATATTAAAATCCATGATTCTAACACCACAAATTTTGAATTGGTTGAATTAGTTCAAAAACAATTTGTTCAATCGAATCTAATATACTTTTCGGAACATTTAGGCCAACTCACACACATATACAATGTGCATTTGTTATTATGCAATTCATAGAACCACTGTGAACTGTGCAAATCATCATTTCATAAGCCATTTTGCATCCAATGATTCCCCTCCATTGAAATAACTGAACATTTCTTCATGAAAAAGTATGCAAATCATTATAATTTTTTCTTACAGCTTCAAATTTGAATGATGAATCTTCTCAAAACTATTATAATCAAACTATTTTAGCTGATTCACCATTCATTTTGGATTAAAAATTTCACTATGAATTAGATGGAGTGAAGGAAAAAAAAAAGGTTGAAACAGTGAAGTTTTCATCACTGTACAGCATCAGGCATTATGACGCAGCATTACAAGAACATTCAGTAAGACTATCAGATCAGCGTCTGACCTTCTTACTCTTCTTGGCTGCAGTTTTCCTTTTAGCTTTCCGGAATCCGCCAGTCTCCTGCAGTGCTATTTTCTATCAGAAACTAGTCATTGATAAATCTTCATCATACTATAAACAAGAATGAATACTGAACAAGTACAGTAGATTAAGGCTTCATTTGCGACAAAAAATTTTTGTACTAAAAAGTTATTTTAAGAAGCAGTAAGAAAGCCGTCCCAAACAAAGCCTAAATGAATTCATAATATTGCATTTCCCAAAAAAAAAATTTCATTCTATTGAGCTGATTCAGTCAGCTTTTTTTTAAAGGATGAATTTTCGTAAGTTATTTGAAGGAAGGTCAATTCATTACTATTATGCTAAACATAAACAACACAATCAATAATCTTGTTTGAGATATTTAGGCCAATTAAGGTAGACTCACACACATATTATATACGCAAGACTCGAACCCGAGACCTCTTTGATTGACAGCGAAAACTCCCAACAAATAAATGAAGGTAACATACGTACAATCAATAAATTGCATTATGCAGAAGATTCTCGTCATTACAAAAAAGAAAAAAAAAATAAAGCAAATTATCAAAATAAACCCTAGACTTTCTAGATATATTCACTTGATTCCCTTAATTCAACAACTCTGAACAAATTGGTGAAGAGAAGATTTTCATGATGACATTTTAGACTTTTTAGAGTCAATCACATTCATTTGAGCTGATATTAAGTAGTCGAAAGCAATGCTCCTAGGCTGCTGGCGTCAGACTTATAGAAAGCCAATAAGAAGACAATGTTGGCTATTATGATTCATGAGTCCTAAGAGAGTCATTGTCTTTGAAAGAGTTTGAGACTATATGTAAAAAGATTGAGAGTATAAATATCATCAGGAGAAAGATGCCATGAGAAGAGAGACTAATAGCCACCAATTAGGAAAGAGGGAGAAAAGTGAGTGGAGAGAATAAAGAGGACAAAGTATTTCAAAATTTATTCATGATTTTAATAATTCAATCTCTAAGTACAAGCCATGAAACATCTATATAGATAAAATAGGGTTACAAAAAAAACTAAACTAATTTGAATTCAAATCTCATCCAAATCTTATTAACTCTTAATACCTATCATCAAATTAAAAAAAAAAATAATCCTATTAATAGAATAAAATAAAGGTAAAAATATTTTAAAATACAAGAAATAACCTAGAATTAGCATCAATTCCCCTAGCCCTCATAGAACTATTCTATTGAAGAGTGATGCTGAACCTCCTTTCTTGGAAGTTTGCCTACCACTGTGGATACAAAGGAACAATAACTTTGATACGTACTCCAAAAATTATCTTGATCGGACACGAATCTTGAAGCAAAAGCTAGTTGGAAACTTCAAAATTTAATTTTGGGAGCACCCGAACTCCGATTTCAGTGAACTTATAGTCAAACTGAGCGTCGTGGAAATACAAATCCAACGACACCAAGATCAACCCAATCCGAGCCCAAATGAGTCCGAATCAAGGGCTCAAAGCACTGTTAGAAGGTTCAAACCGCAATTTGAGTTACCAAACGGTCTCCGATTTTGACGAGCTTATACTCGAATCGAACGGCTCGACGAGATGAATCCAACGAGCCCAAGATCGCCAAATTCCGACATCATTAAGGCCTTCAAATGCCCAACGAACAGTGCATGATCAAAGGATTCGATATCGGCCGTCCATTCAAAACACTCCCAATTCGCCCATGATCTCACGCCTATTTACGGGCTATGCCACTCCAGAAAAACTATAAATAGAGCCCTCATTCTACACAAAGGGGACTCAAGTGAAGAGAGAGAAGAAGAAGGGAAGAAGAAGAGAAAGGGGAAAAGGAGAATCCCCTCCTCCTTGACCACCGCCGGAGCTCTTCCTGTTGCCCGAACACGCCAGGATTCTACATGATATTCGGGAGAACGCAGGAATTCTTCCCAACTCCCACATGATGCTGAAATTCTTCCCAATTTGCAACAGAGTTCCCTCCTGAGGTCTAAACTCCGCCCAAGTGAAGCCGGAGTTCTCTTTTGCCACCAACAGACGTCAGACTTCTACCCGGCGTCGAACCTTCACTCTTCGCCAAGTTTCTACCCGGCGCCGGACTTCTACCGGTTATCGGACTTCGCTGGACGTCTACGCGAAGATGGATTTCTTTCCATTGTTGGACTTCTACCTGACGCTGTCCTTCTGATCTTCGTCGTCAAACTACAGTCCTTCTGACCTCCGTCGCCAGCCGACTACGGTCCTCCTGACTTACGTCGCCCGTCGACTACGGTCCTACTGACTTATGTCGCCCGCCGATTACAGTCTTTCCGACCTCCGTCGCCCGCCGACTACAGTCCTTCCGACCTCCATCGCCAGCTGACTACGGTCCTCCTGACTTCCGTCGCCCGCCAACTACACTCCTTCCAACAAAGCGAATATGTCAATAGTAGCTCTTTGTATTTACATCATGTAATGTACTCTATAAGATGTACATCTAGCTAAGGCCTTCTCACAAGGAAGAGCCTCATTTGTAATCGACTGCAAATACTAGTGGATTCGTTCAAACTGGGCTAGGCCCCGTGGTTTTTCCCCCTTTTTTCAGGGGTTTTCCGTATAAAAATCTTGGTGTCTCATAAATGCTAGACCCTCTCTCTTATCTGATTGCGTGCCGAATTTTCGTACAATGCTAAGACGATAAACTTTATATTTCTCTACCGCCGTGAATACTCCTGGACGCAACAAACTTAAACATATTTTGAATATTCAACATGTATAATTTAGATATAAGAAGTGGAATCTAGAGGTTTTAAATACAAACATCACCATACATCATACATTTTTCTTAGAAGAGTAACATAAGATCCCATAATCATATAAAATTGGCATCAATGATAACACACTCACTCTGTACTTCTTGAGAAGAAGCAATTAAAATTTTGAAACATTTGGTGAAGAATCTAGCAAAAATGAAAAGAAAAAAATTATATAAATCAAACTCAACAATTGTTATTGAAGATTAGCGATGTCATAAATTTAGCTAGCAATGTCAAAACTAGTCAATGGGCTAGGTCAGATTCGACCTAAAATTGACCTGATCTGAATAAGATCAAATCCGAACCTGAATTCTTTAATGAGTCAAAAAGTTGATCCGAACCCGACCCGCTAGCAATCCAAACCCAGCCCGATAACTTGTTTTGATTAGTAAAAATATTTTTATTGACTTGTTAATCATAAATGATTTTATTAACTTTTTCCTTAAATACTTTTATTAGCTTGTTAGTTAGTGTTGCTGAGATAAGGATGCTCAAGTAGATGAGTGGATTTACTCTTAGAGACAAGATACGAAACGAGCATATCCGTGAAAAGGTTTGAGTAGCTCTAGTAACAGATAAGATTAGAGAGAGTCGCCTTAGATGGTTTGGTCATGTAAAACAGCGGCCTTCCGATGACCATGCTAGGAGAGTAGATGTATTAGATTTGTCATATATTAAAAAAGGTAGAGGTAGACCTAAAAAAACTTGGTTATAAAATATTAGAAAATAACTTTCTTTATTAGATTTAAATGAGAATTTAATTCTTAATAGGACATAATAGAGAAAAAAGGGTTCATGTAGATGACCCCACGTAGCGGGATAAAGACTTGATGTTGTTGTTGACTTTTATTAACTTATTAACCATATATGTATATTATAATTTGACTTAATTCTCATATTATTGAAAAAATCTTTATATTTGTTAATTTAAAAAAAGAATTGTCATTTTATTGCCGCAACCCTAGTTGCACAAAATAAATGCACAACAAATTCAACTTGGTGTAACCATAACCAATTTCGCTGAATAAAAGTAAATGTCGCTATCAACTATATTTATAAATGTTTGACTTTGGAGTTGTTTTGAAAATTACTGTTTGGAATATTTTACTTTTTAACTATCATTTAAAGAGGTATTCATGTGTGTGTGTATGAAATATTTTGTATAGAAAATACTAATGCAAAATTATTAAAAAAGAGTTTTCATTGTCCTATTATTTTTTAAGAAAATTAGAATAAAAGTCAAAGTGGTCATCGAGCAAAAGTCTCTTCATTCTTTATGAAATCTTTCTCATTCAATCTCTTAATCTTGTAATATTATTTAATTACTTTTGTTGTAAATCTTGCAATCAATATTTGTAGAGATGGAGTTCTCATTAGTTGATGATTGCCTTTATTTGCCACCAAAATTCCCAAAAAAATTTGATTGTATAATTTCTTTTAAGATTATGTGTGCCCAATTTTGGAGGATTTGAAAAAGCTTTTGATTTGTGAAGCTTTGTAGCATATCTTGTTAAACCACATTAAAATTTGTGTCCAATTTGATCTATGTTTAATAACTTGTGTTAATTAGATTTAATTATTTATGCTTAAAATTCTACAACTCTCACATAGCATAAATCCATTTATCATCACCATATCTTGTAAATGCACGTCTATGTGATCTTGATGTTTGATGAAAGTAACCTGAATTTGTGTGATTGATCATGTTACAGCTCATTAACTTGCTCATTCATGTACACGTACATCTTTGATTGGTTGTGTACTTTATTTTTGTGAGTTGAATTGGTTAACTTATGCCTGTGTGGATTAAGTGATTTTTGCTCAATCACTCACATTAGCATAAAACACATGTACATTCACTTACACGTGTTTAATTGATTATCTATTTCCTTATGCATGCTTGAGTGTGTGACAACAAGAATTTAGAAAAAAAAAATGCTAGGGCGAACGCACACCCAATTCACCCTTTCTTGGTGTGCCTAGAATCAATACTAAACTCTCTAATTGATTGAAGGACCAAAATATCCGTTAACCAAATACATTTTTTGCCACACGTTCTAAACCGCCCTCCACTCTCATAGCTATTAATACACCTTTTTTTCTTTCGAACATACTTGAGGATCAGAATGTTTTCTAAGAGAAACACTACACATGGCAAACTTATTTTTTCTTTGGCTGTGTTTGCATAAAACAATTGATCATTGTGAGCAACCTATGCTAAAGAGCTTTACTGGATTTAGATTGTTTCTGACAAAAAAGAGTAGCAATTTGACATATGGGTAACTGTTGAAACAGAGAATTTGAGAGGGAAAAGCTTGAATTTTATTAAGCAATCTACTCCCTATTTATAGATCTATACAAGGTGTAGTAATAAGGAAACAAATAACTCTAATAATAACATGAATACACTTATTCCTAAATCAATGGGAGGAATTAATGCAATCCATGTAGTCTTCCCACGGATTACTGTTCACAGCCGTGGATATCTTTGGGATCGTAAGGTTGAGATTTAACACTCCCCCTCAAGCTGGGAAATATGGATCCGTCATTCCCAGCTTGTCAATCATTTGGAGGAAGATAGAACTGTCCAATCCTTTAGTAAGGAAATCTGCAAGTTGATCCTTTGATGATACATGGTCAATACTTACTAGACCACTGTCTAGTTTTTCTTTAATAAAATGTCTGTCCACTTCTATGTGCTTGGTCCTGTCATGCTGGACTGGATTGTGGGCTATGCTGATTGCTGATTTGTTGTCGCAGTGTAGTTTCATGGGCTCATCCCACTTAACTTTTAGATCTTCTAGGATTATTTTGATCCATAGTAGCTCACATATTCCCAAGGCCATAGCTCGATATTCAGCTTCTGCACTGGATCTTGCCACCACATTCTGTTTCTTGCTTCTCCATGTAATAAGGTTTCCTCCAAGAAATGTGCAATACCCAGAAGTAGATCTTCTATCAACCGGTGATCCTGCATAGTCAGCATCCGTGTATACTTCTAGGGTCATTCCGCTATCTCTCTTAAAGAGAATTCCTTTTCCTGGTCTCCCTTTAAGGTAGTGCAATATCCTGTCTACTGCTTGCATGTGAATCTGCTTTGGATTCTGCATAAACTGACTGACCATGCTTACAGCAAATGCTATGTCTGGTCTAGTGTGGGAGAGGTAGATCAATTTCCCTACAAGTCTCTGGTAGGCTCCTTTATCTACATCTGGATCTTCTTTAGCTTCTCCCAGTTTAAGATTAGGTTCTACTGGTGTTGGTGCTGGTTTACAGGCAAGTTTACCTGTTTCTTTTAGAAGATCTTTGATGTATTTCTGTTGTGAAATGAAGATTCCTTTGCTGGAGTGAGCTACTTCAATTCCGAGAAAATATTTTAGTCTCCCAAGCTCTTTGATGTCAAATTCCTTAGCCAGATTTTTCCTTAAACTGGCTTTCTCCTCTTCATTACTTCCAGTCAAAATAATATCATCAACATACACTAATAATATTGTGACTCCCCCTGAGTCTGAGTGTTTGAAGAATAGTGTATGATCTCCTTGACTCTGTTGATATCCATTCAAGAGCATGAATTTAGAGAATTTTTCGAACCATGCCCTTGGTGATTGTTTGAGCCCATATAGAGCTTTTTTCAGTTTGCACACCTTGTTACCTTCAGATTTTCCTTTAAAGCCCGGTGGTATTTCCATAAATATCTCTTCTTCTAAGTCTCCATGTAGGAATGCATTTTTCACATCCAGTTGTTCCAGGTGCCAATTGTACTTGGCTGCTAGTGAGAGTAGTATTCGGACAGTATTCATCTTGGCTACAGGTGCAAACGTTTCTTGGTAGTCAATGCCATACGTTTGAGTAAACCCTTTTGCCACAAGTCTTGCCTTATATCTCTCCAGTGTGCCATCAGCTTTGTATTTTACTGAGAACACCCATTTGCAGCCAACCAATTTTTTCCCAATCGGTAGATTGACGATCTCCCATGTTTCGTTCTTCTCCAGAGCCTGCATTTCATCTTTCATGGCATTTCTCCAATTTTTATCAGATAAGGCCTCAAAAACATCTTTAGGAATACGGATATCTTCTAATGAAACAAGGAAATTTTGGTGTGACGATGAAAAATTGTTGAAAGATATAGAGTTGTTTATAGGGTATAAGGGAGGTGGTGAACTTACCTCATTTCCAGGAGATGGTTCAGATTCTTGGATCTGCTTTGGAGTTGAGTTTGTACGTCTGGAATAAACCTTTCCAAATCTAATAACGTTGTCATTTGTTTCCCTTTCTTGGGTTTCAGGTGGATTGTTTTGAGGTGGTGGAGGAATGTCAAGAGGTGCTAGTTCAATTTCCTCATCTTCCTCAAGCTCAGTCTCCCCCTGAAGATGAGTTTTTGAGAAATATGAATTTTTCTCATCAAAGGTAACATCAATAGAAACAAAGGTTTTTCTTGTGGGAGGATGATAACACTTATAACCTTTTTGGGTTGTTGAATAACCAACAAAGATGCATTTGAGTGCTCTTGGATCTAATTTTCCTCGCTCATGGCTGTGGATATGAACATAGGCAGTGCATCCAAAGATTTTGGGTGCAATATTATGATGGGTTCGAAACTCTGGGTAAAAAGAGGACAAGGTCTCCATTGGAGATTTGAGGCCTAAAGCAGTTGAAGGTAATCGGTTTATGAGATAGGCTGCAGTTAAAAGAGCTTCCCCCCAATAGGATTTGGGTGTATTGTAGTGAAATAGGAAGGCTCGAGTGGTGGCTAGAAGGTGACCATTTTTCCTCTCTGCAACCCCATTTTGTTGTGGGGTGTGAACACATGAGGACTCATGGATGATCCCTTCATTCTGGAAGTATGAGAAAAGGGTTTGGTTGAAATAATCTTTGGCATTATCGGAGCGGAATCTCCGTATTTTTACCCCAAATTGATTTTGGATCATGGAATGAAATATGGGAAGAATGGTGCTAACATCAGATTTATTTTTAAGGAGATAGATCCAAGAGACTCTAGTGCAATCATCAATGAAAGACACAAACCAGCGTGCCCCAGAGATATTGGGGATTTTTGAGGGTCCCCATATATCACTATGAATAAGGTAGAAAGGAGTGCCACATCTCTCACTTTTGTTTGGGAATGAGGTTCTTTTATGTTTAGCCAACTCACAAGTTTCACAATGAAAATTTTTTTCTATTTTCTGAAACAGTTGTGGATACATATGTCTTAGGATATCAAAAGACGGATGTCCTAGTCTATAATGATGAAGCCAAATAGTGGAATTCCTATCTACTAGGGATAACATGGAGCAATTATTATTAAATTGGTTTGGTTCTTCCAGGTAGTACAATCCAGCTTTCTCCTTAGCAAGTCCAATCTTCTTCCCCGATCTCTGGTCCTGAAATAAGCAATAAGTAGGGTTAAATAAGGCTTGACAATTATGGTCATTGGTAAGTTTTTGTATTGATATTAGATTTGTGGATAATTGTGGTACGTGGAGGACGTTTTTTAGGGTGAGTAAGGGAGATAATATGATGTCTCCTTGACCAGCTACCGTGGTAAGAGAACCATCGGCAGTGATGATTTTCTTATTGTTTGGGCAAGGAGTATAGTTTATGAGGTGGGTAGATGAGTGGGTCATGTGATCTGTGGCTCCTGAATCAATTATCCATAATTCCTTTAGATGATTTCTAGAAGCACTTAAACTGAAAGAAATTGGAGTCTTACCTGAGAGTGCAAGTGAAGAAGAAGCATTTGGTTTTTCAAGAGATACCAGGAGTTGTTTTAATTTGTCAATATCTTCTTTGTTGAATTCTCCAAGACTGGACCGTGCTTCTGGCTTACTTGTAGTGTTGTTGGCATGTGATGTGCTCCTTGGTTCACCCTTTTGATTCCACTCCTTGCTGGGGGGTTTACCATGTATTTTCCAACACGTTTCCTTTGTGTGTCTTGACCTTTTGCAATAGCTGCACCAAAGTGAGTCCTTGTCTTTGAACTTTGAAGGATCTTTACTCTTCTCCTTCCATGACGATTCTTTGTTCATCATCATTGCTGAGCTTTCAACTGTCTTTGGTTCTAACATTACTCCTCGTCGACTTTCTTCTGCACGAATGAGAGAAATGGTTTCGTTGAGTGATGGCGTCTCTTCCTTGCCGAGGATCTGAACTCTAACTTGGTCAAATTCTGCATTAAGTCCTGCAAGAAAATCATAAACTCTATCTTTTTCAATGAAGTTCTTTAGGATCGCAGCATCCTCCGGACATCTGGTTTCAATGCACCTATAATGATCAAGTTCTTGCCACAGATTTTGTAGAATGGTTGCATATTCCGTCACGGTCTTACTCCCCTGCTTTGTGCTTCCAACTTTGACTTTAACTTCAAAGATTTGGGCCGCGTCACGAGCTTTGGAGTAAGTTTGTCTGGCAGCATCCCATATGTCCTTTGCCGTTGAAAGGAACATAAAGGTGTCACTAATTTCTGGAGTCATGGAATTCCACATCCATGACATAATCATGGAGTCTGCTTCATCCCATGCCCCAAATTTGGGATCTCCTTCTTTTGGTCCTCCTCCAAGGAGATGATGTATTTTACCTTTCCCCTTCAAGTAGGTCTTCACAAATTGAGACCACTTCAGGTAGTTCTTCCCATTTAGACGATAGGAAGGTTGAATGCTTTGAAGATCACCTCGCCCTTGGTGCACCATCGACTCCTCAGTTACTTCAATACTGTCGGAGGAATTAATTTCCGACATTATGATAGTAATCTGTATGTCTGCGGTTAGCAATTAAGGCTTCCCAAAAAATGTTTCCTTGATCGACAATAAAGGTCGAAATAAGAGTTTTTTTTTTTTTTTCTTTTTCCTCTTCCAATTATTAAAGACTCGGTTTGTTTTTGAGCAACTAGGGCACGCACGAGCGGTAGGTTCTTCGTCCACTTGGAAAGAAAAATCGGTCGGCTCGGAGAAGGTCGCTCGAGCGGGAGGCGGCTTCACTCCTTCGTCGACTTTCCCTTCTTGGTCGGATCGGTAGGTGCTTGCCGTCCACTCCTTCCGTCGGCTTGAGAGACGGTCGCTCGGCTTGGGAGAAGGTCGTTGAAGACGATGCGTGGACGGACGTTCCTCCGGATACATTCGGACGTTCGGCACGTCCGGACGTTCTTCTTTCTTCCTTCGACGACTTCGACCTTCCTCTCGGATCGGAAGTGAAGTTCCGATCGAAGCAATGCTTCGGCTCTGTCTTGTTTCGTCGCGGCGTACACGGGTCGGCAACGATCAAGTCCGAGCTTCTCCTTTTCTCTTCCTCCTCCAACGATCTAGGATCGTTCTCTAACGGCAATTAAGGCCGTTGGCTCTGATACCATGTTGAAACAGAGAATTTGAGAGGGAAAAGCTTGAATTTTATTAAGCAATCTACTCCCTATTTATAGATCTATACAAGGTGTAGTAATAAGGAAACAAATAACTCTAATAATAACATGAATACACTTATTCCTAAATCAATGGGAGGAATTAATGCAATCCATGTAGTCTTCCCACGGATTACTGTTCACAGCCGTGGATATCTTTGGGATCGTAAGGTTGAGATTTAACAGTAACTAAGACAATTTGTAGTTAGTACTTAAAGGTATAATTTATGAGAATTTATCAGAATACTCACATGTGAGAAGCAATTTTCAGAAGGCACTGTCATCTAGCAAGCTTTAGAAATAGTAAGATTTTGAAATATAACTTTGCCCAATAATGTATCATGAGTGAAGGAACTACCTTATTAGTAATCTCTAGGTTACTAATTAAAAAAAGTAGATGCTAGGTATTATCAGAACAATTAAACAGTAACTCCCTAGAGGCCTAGATTCACCTCTAAAAATTAATATTAACATAATTCAACATTTCAAGTAAACTAATTCATCATCTTAATATGCTACACAAAATTTGACTGCAAATTCAAAACTCACCTTCTTGTATTTTGCATATGCTGTTCGACCAGTTGATTTTTCCCCATCTTTACTGACATACACCTGCCAAAGTGAAAATAAAAAATATTACTAAAAACTAAATATTTGCTGCAATTTTCATTATAGTACTTCATCTGAATATTATATAAACATCTGTGAATATGTTGTTATCAACATCTAGATAGACAAATTCCAATTTAGAAGCATCTCAGAACCTCCAAAAACTTGCCTAAAATGAAAGAAAAACATGATTTTTCTTCTCCAAGGTTGTTAAAATACCTTTCTTCCATCCTGTTCAGTAAACCAGTGACCTGATTGACGAACATCAGCACTGACTCTTCTTTTTCCAGCATCCTTTGGGACAGTAGCTTTGAATCTAGGATTTACCCAACTCCCAGCAGCATCTGAGGCTTCTATGACACTGCAGCTTTTTTTATTCTGCTTTTTACTGGAGTTTGATCGAGATAACTTTTCAGTTGCAATGTGAGCTTTCCCACCAGCAAGTGTAGGGCTGAACTGACGTCTGGAAATACATAAATGAGATGATTAATCAAAAGATATAGATGTTAAGAAAAGTGCACAGAAAAGGTTAATGATGCAATTATTACATATAATCAAGACTTTCAGCTCCAAACTGCTGAGCATCAGTATTATTCTTTGTTCCAAGAAGAACAAAGTGCGGCAAACGTTGACGAACTAATGTCTGGATCCTTGGATCAGTATGATAGAAATATTGATAGGCAGGAGGTTGAGGACTTGACAAATCCCAGTTTCTGTCCACCTCTCCATTGATGTTATTCGGAGAGTTCAAAACATCACTTCCATCAATGAGATCATGAGTATCGAATCCACTAGAACTGCCAAAACAAGAGGACTTAAATTCTCCCTTGATATGATTTACATTTTGATCCCCGATTGATCTGAAATATTCCTTGCAAAACTCATCCAGAGCTGGAGTTTCTAATTTGCTGTTTTTATTTGAACTGATATCCTTCAAAAAACTTTCTTTTTGACATTTGCTTGCTAAAAAACTTTTTTTCGCTTCCCAAGCTGCACATGCCTCATGGAAATGCTTTCCTTTTTTCAAAGATACACCAGTCACTTCATTCTTTCTACATTTATCTTTACTGTTAGAAGAATCATCTGAATCTGAGTCAATTAAATTGATCTTTCTAATAGGGCTAATGGTTAATCTTGGGAAAGTAACCTTGTCATTTCTTGCGTCAAGGCTTGTCAAAGTGGAGAAGCAACCAGAAGCTGGGACTTTAGAAGCTCTGTGCTTACACTCTGAATTATCCTTTAGGAAACCACGATGCAGCAAGGAAAATTTTGCATTGCTACAGGTGATATGACTTTGAGTAGATGGATAATCATCTGCTACAAAAAAGAATGGCCAAATAAATAACAAGGAATGTATCATTATCTTCATAAAATTGCACATTAAAATGTATACTCTCATCTCTCACATAGACTGAAATATGGTATAGCATCCCAAATATCACTTTCCCTAAAAATAAAAAACGGGCTGCTACTAGTAGCCTATCATTGTCAAGGCTTTGGACAGTAATGTTATGTTGTTGTTATAATGTCTTGTTTTGTATGAATAAGCATTTTGTACTCGCACTAAAGGCTTCGTTTGGGACGGCTTTCTTATTCCTTCTTAAAGCAATTTCTTAGTAAAAAAAATCAAAATTTTTGTATTAGGAAGCTGCTTTTAGAAGCAAAAAGAAAGCCGTCCCAAACAAAGCCTAAGATGGGCAAGCCATTCAGTAAGTGTGTTGCCCATGTTTTCAGTGTGATGGAGAATTTACATGTAAAGTATCGGGATTTCATTGTGAATTTTCAGTAATAATCAAAATTGTGACACACATAAGTTTTAGAAAAGCAAAAAAAAGCATTACTAAACAAAGCCTAAATATTTTTCTATAGATTTATCAAGAACCAATAGAATGGGAAGCTGATGATAAAAAACATCATGAAAAGGGATTAAATGAAGTGTAAAACTCTCTGCACTAATCCTCATTATTAGGTAGTGACTTCTGGTGAAAACACTTTGGCATCACAAACAAAGAAAGCATTGCGAGATTTTTATCTTATTTTGGAGGAAAGAAAAAATAATATCAAACATAGTCAGATCCTCAAACATTGTTAAACGCCTGCCCTATTGAAAGCAAGCCACACTAATGAAAAATGGACAGTTGAGTTACATCCACAATAAATTCAGAGTACAAATTTTTGTTTTTCTTAGTGTAGCATCTGATTTGTTAGTCAAACAATAAACAAAAACTTCTCCTGAAGACAAATAAGTGAACCCGGCATGTTCATGTACATGCAAGCTAAAACAAAAAAAAAAAAAAACTACACCCCGACCTTTTTAAATGTCAAAGCTGAGAAAAATGCTGTCAGTCCATTTCTTAGGAATTGTTTAATTAGGCCTTCATAGCTCTGTCACAACACTAGACAATATGACAGGATGTGGTGGATCTTCCTTTTGACCAATTTTATTTTTTAGGTGCAATTTTGTGAAAACAATATAACTTTAATTGCATTGCATATGTTATCTGGATTATCTAGTGATACTAAATTACCGTGAGAAATGAAGAGACATGAACATCTTAAAGGCAAGTAGCTTTGGGGCTTCTTTGGGCCCAAAAAGTCTTCTGTTGTTCGGTGGATTGAAATGTCAAAATGATTAGATGTGTTCATCCTAATGAACTACTTCTACACTCCCTTTCTCTTTTTTGCGTGTGCACGTTCATAGTCAAGGGGGAAGAGATTAAAAATCAAATAACATGAGCAGATTATCGATGTCCATAAAATGGTTGATCATATTAGGAAAAATAATCTGAGGATAACCTCTAACAATCTAAGAGATTTTTCAATGCATCATTTAAGTGGTTTCTTGTTTATCATCTCACTCACTTGTTATGTTTTCAGAAAACTTGAGTCTTTTTTGGTGGTTTCATTACCATGGTTATATTCTCGGAGGGAACTGCAACCCGAGTCTCAGGAATGGGAGATGAAATACTCAGGTCTAAAAGCTCTATTTCCAACCAATTGTTCTTCCTGGAATGAGAAAGAACATCTTCAGGATGTGGGGCTTTATATCTCGCTTTGCACAGGATGAGAGCATCAAGCTCACAACAATGAATATTAAGTTTGTATAAGGATATTGATTATGAACATATTCAATGCAAGATACATTGGTATATATATTTTTTATACGAGATAATTATAATCATTGAGAGATTTATTGAAAATAAGTGATAAGTTTGAAGAATGAGAAAAAAAATTGTGGAAGAAAATGCTTGGAAATAATAAGGTAAAATAGAATATGATGTGCAATTTTAATGAATATGGTATCAACAACTATTAATCAATATTACTAGAAAAGAACCAACCTATCATATATTTAAACATCTTAGAACTATTATGCAACAAACTAATATAAATAAAGATATACTTTTTAGAGTTAAGGATGTGTGAATGAAATAGAGAAATGATTTGGGACTATAATGCAATTACTATTTCAAAGAAAATAACATGGAGATATCAAAATAAATACTATAAAACTGAAATTCAGTGGGCTGTATTGGATCTGAACCATGTAAATTTGGGTGCCTTCTCAGTTGATTCTTTTGCGATATTTATCCATTGCTATCAGTTACTTCCAAGCATGCAATGCTTAATTCAGACAAGTAGCAAAACTGCAACCTCCTATGGCTGTTTCTTCACTAAAACCCAAGACATTGTCACAGTTCGCATTATTATTGAACGAAAAAAAATGAAATCCTTCTCATCCAGACAACGGCTTCACGCGAGAAAAAGGAAAAAATTGCTCCTTTTGTCCATTTCTACCAGTAAAATTAAAACTATAAACCCTAATTAAAAAAAAAATCGGCGCGACTCACCAGAACAGCGTTTAGGATCCTTGTCCGGAGAAGAGAACTCCTCGATGTCATCGTACAATGGAGGCGATTCATGCGTCAGATCGCCTCCAGCAGCAGACGGACGAGAAATGCAAGCTGCCGCAGGAGATGAAGACGGCGGCCCTCTCCTTAGTCGCTTGAGGACCCGCGGAGGGGGCTCCTCTTCTTGAGCCTCGCCTAGGGTTTCCTGTCCTCCAATCTCTTCCCATTCTTGAATCGAAGATTTACGTACGCTCTCTTCCTCCTCCTGCCGCTGATTTGGACATGACTGAAGGCCAGGATGGCCCGCTTCTTCTTCCTCCTCTTCGCCTTCGGTGGGCAGATCAGCTAAGTCGATGTCGAGCCCTAAAGAAAATGAGGGAACGGAGAAGTCTTCCATAAGAGCGCAGACATTAGAGCACAGATCAATGGAGAAGAGGGCTTCTTTGAACTGTGATTTGATGCCCGCGGTGAAATTTTTCGAGCTTTTGCGCCAAAAAATTGGTGAACGCGACGGACGTGGCGGACTCGGAAAAGCACCAGATTGGGCCGGTTTGATTCGGGTCAAGTGTTGCATGAACCGGGCCTCTTTCACCATATACACATCCTCGGCAGGCCATGAATTTGACTAATGGCCGTTTCTACGAAGTGATTATTGTGTCCGGAAACCGAATGTGTACAGAGACTAATAACAAAGCGTCACATCACTTGGGCGCTCGGTATTGTGCTCATACAGCACTCAGTATTCCGGATTTTTCGATTTTTTGTCCGGACGTAATAACTTTTCGTTTCTACGAGGGCTGTAAGTTTAAAATACAATATCAAATAGTAATTTATCTTCAATCAAATTTTAGTTATAGCATCAAAAAAGAATATCATTTGCATTTTTTTTTTCTCATGCTATTTCTACCCTCCATTTTTCTTCATAAAAATGTTTTTTTTTTTAAAATAGTGTAACAGTAATATTGGCGTCACATTGTTTATAGCAAATGTTTTTTTTAAATAGTGTGACACTAATATTGGATTCATATTGTTTATAGCCGAAATAAAATGTAAAAATACGTTTACATTTGCCATTCGGGTGGACGTTCGTCGGAGCTACAAATGAGCGAATACGCCGAATAGCGTTCGGTTGGAGATACTCTAAGTCGAATCAACTCATGGGTCAGCTGAAATTTGTCTTGATTAATGGCTCGTGAATTGAGGTTGATGAGCTAATGAGTCAAAATTGAGCTAATGAGCCAAACTTGAGATAACTTCAACGCAACTTGTTAGCTCATGAGTTGGCTTATTTAAAAAATATTATTATAAAATATACTTAAATAAAATTATCATAACTATTTAAAAATTATATCACACTTTTATATATTAAATAATTTCTTATTATTTTCTTCCAACGTATAATTCTTATTATAATTTTATATAAAGAAAGCCCCCATCGTGGCTCAAGTTAGATTCTCATCTCCAATCGATATGTTCTGATTAATTCAACTATATGATGGTTATTTATAATTGTTAGGATTGAAAATTTGTCAGAGGTGGAGAGATACGAAGCTTAGCACCCTAGTTTTGAACAAAGATTCAACGCACGTATAGATAAAGAGAGTGGGTTGTGACAGTCATAAGAGACAACAAGATTTATTCGTGGAAAGTCTTAAAATGGGGAAAAACCATGGGGATGACCAAGTTAGAATGATTTTGTGTTTGTAGTCAATTACAAATGGTGCCCTTATGCGGGGCAGAAGGCATTGGCTCAATTTATCATATAAAGCACATTATATGGTTGGGGTTAGACGAATGCAATGATAAGGGAGTCATTATTAAGAGAACGTTGGTATGCTCATTTGGTTGGCATGGCTATATTTGTGCAAAGAAGATTATAGGGACTATAGTCGGTGACGATAAAGAAGAACCTTAGTCAGCAGGCGATGGAGGTCGGAGGGACTGTAGTTAGCCGGCAATAGTGGTTGGAGGGACCATAGTTGGCGAACGATGAAGGTCAAGGGAATCATAGTTGGCGAGTGATAGAGGTTAAAGAGATCGTAGTTAGCAGGTGACGAAGGTTAGAGAAACCTTAGTCAGCAGGCGACGGTGGTCAGATGGATCGTAAGTCGGCCGGTGATGATGGTTAGGGAAACATGGTCGATGCACGATGGAGGTCGGAGGGACCATAGTCGGTGGGTAACGGAGGTTTGAGGGTCCATTGTTGGCCGAAAATGTTAGTCGGATGGGCCGTAGTTAATAGGAAACGGTGGTTGGAGGGACAAAAGTTGGTGGGCGACGGAGGTTGAAGGGACCGTATGTGTGGGTGTCGTTGGTTGGATGGACATTCTGAGGAACCAAAGTCGATGGGCAATGGTGGTAGCAGGGATAGTAGTTGGCGGTCTATGGAGGTTGGAGGTGCCATAGGTGATGGGCAATGGTGATCGGAGGGATCGTAGTCGGTGGGTGACGGCGGTCGGAGTGACCTTAGCCAATGGGCAATGATGTCAGACGCACCATAGTCAGCCTGGGGATTGTAGTCGAAGGGACCTAGTCGGAGAGCTACGGTGCTTGGAGGGACCATAGTCGGCGGGTGACTGTGGTCGGAAGGATCGTGGTCGGCGGGTAATTGTGGTTGAAGGGACTGTTGTTGGGGGGAAACTGGTCGAAAGGATTATGGTCGACAGGCGATGGTAGTCGAAGGGATCATAGTCGGACAGCGTCGAAGGTCTACGCGACTGTAGTTGGCGGGCGACTTGGTCGGAAGGACTATCGGAGGGATCGTAGTCGGTGAGTGATGGTGGTCAGAGGGATTAGAGACAGTTCGGCAGCAATCCACAGCCAAGTGAAAGTTCGACAGTGGTCGCGGATAGGAGGGAATTTGGAGGCAATCGATGGCGAGGCAATGATCAGGCGAATATTAGGCGGAAGTTTAGAAGCGGTCGACAACTGGGGGTTAGTATGACAACGATCAGTGGTGGGGCAATGGTTTGATATTGTCATATGGAAGTTTGGTGGATGTCGCAGCTGAATGGAAGTTCAAAAGCGATCGATGGCTGGGTGGAAGTTCGACAACTGTCGGCAGCCAAGCGGTAGCCTGCGCGAAGGTCGACGGAGTCTCGCCTTTGGTGGTGCTGGATATTTTGAATTCTCAGTGATCTCTCCAATCTCTAGCCAAAAAATCCATCTTTCATGTAGAGAGAGAGAGTCTATTTATAATTTTTTTAGAATATCATACCTCATATATATTGAGACTATCTAGGGCAGATTTGGGGTGCTTCATTGGATGATCTATAATGATCCATTCGATCATAGAGCGTTTGCTAATAACTTATGTGACTAAATTATGTCCAAATTAAGCGATCTTGGGCTCATTGGATTCCTCTAGTAGAGCCGCTCGATTCGACTATAAGCATGTTATATTTAGATATTGTTTGGTCATCCAATTTAAACTTTAAACCTTCCAAAAGCTTTGGACCACATATTTGGAACCATTTGGGCTCGAATTGGACCGATTTTGGTGTCGTTGGTTTGTCTCTTTGAAACATTTCTTTTGACTGTAAGTTTGCTGAAATTAGAGTTTGGATAGTCCCAATTTTAATTTTTGTAGTTTTCAACTTAAATATGCCTTGAGATTCATGCCCGATCAAGATGATTTTTTGATGACGTATCAATATTATATCATTGTTCATTCTTTCTTATTTTGCTATAATCATCTAGAATTAAAAAATAATTAATTGTATGATAAATATTTTTAAATTATGGTTAATAATTTGTATAATTTAATACATTTTAATATACACCTCTCCATATATATACTTTAATAAATATATTATTAGGATGGAGCAGCAAAATTCAAATATGTCTATTACACTTTATGTCATTTAGGTCCAGACTCGGTATTTCCCTTTTCGAATTTTTCACGTAAAAAAAATTGGTGCATAGTACTTTTTTTATTATTTGTACTTGTTGGATCTTCATAAAAGCTAAGATCATAACACCACTAATTATAAATTTGATGATAATTTTCTCCATGATTAAATGAATTTTCAATACTAAGAAGATTTTTTTAATCATTTGTGTTGATTTTGCAATTATCAAATATTTATTATGGGACATCATAAAATACTGACCCAGTCCATGAAAGCCACTTTTTGTATCCATGCAGGACTTCAAAAGTCAAGTCTTTTTAATTCTTAAGGCACTACGCAGCTCATCTTAATATGTTAGTTGAGATTTGAAAATTTTGATTATCAATCAAGAGATTTTGAGTTCGAGTCCAACATAAGTACTGATGTAATCACATAAACTAGTCGAATTGAGTCAAGTCGAAGCCACTCCAGAGCACTTGAGAGCATGAGTTAATTAATTAATTAGGTTGGAGTTAGTGCTCAAGTTCAATTCCATGAGTACTAATGATTCAGTTATTGTTAATAAGAGAAATTTATTCTGATAAAAATAATTATTATAATAAAATGATAAAAAATAAAAAATATAGTTAAAAAAGGAAAAATCATGTTATATTTTGGAGTATATAAATTTTTAAATATTTTAAATAATTGTATATTCATAGTTTTAAATTCTATCATATTTTAAGCGTATTTTTTTACTAATTTTTTATTTAAACGGACTAATTCACAAGCTGATGAATCAAGTTAAAGCTAGCTCAAATTTGTCTCATTAGATTATCGAGTCATGAACCATTCATCGAGTTTATCCAAGCCGACTCATAAATTCGCTTGCCTTAATCATACTAATTTCATCACATAATAGAGTTATAGGCAGTAAACAGTTTCAAAAAAGCTGGCGATTTTTTTTAGGTTTCGTTTCAGATAGCTTTGTTAATGCTTTTTAAAACGATTTTCTAGTAAAAAATTTCTGATTAAAGAAAGATATTTTAAAAAGCAGCAAAAAAGTTATCCCACACAACTCCTTAATTTCTAAAAAATTTATCAAGAGATCATTCAAAAGTCAATCTTGGCACACTTAAATATCAATTCAATCACAATCTAAATGTACCTTATAATAAATAAAATATCATAAAATGATGAATTATGACCAAGTCCATGGATGCCACTTTCCATCCTTCATTGCATGGTAAATCTTCTAATGTGACTCTTTCAACTCCCTCTTCTCCTCTGTCTCATTCTCTATATAATGCACAAAGCATTGATGGATTATATCACAATTACTGCTAGCTCCCATACAACAATCTCCATCTCTAAAGATTTAAAGAAGAGGAAGAAGAGAATGGGGAACTGCTCAGGCCGACAAGTCGTGCCGACCACCGACACAACAGCCGGCCGTAAAGAGCTTGGCGGCGACCGGCGAAAGCAAGAGGAAGTAGAAGAAGAAAAGAAGGCTGGAGCTTCCACAGTAAAGGTGAAGATAGTGATAACAAGGAAGCAGTGGAAGGAGTTAGTGAGCAACGGAGACTTGCAAAGCTTAGATGCTCATAAGCTGCTTTCTCTTGTGATCATGAGCATGAAAACGACGGGAGGAAACGTTGGAAGAGAGAAGAAGAGGTGGAGACCTTCGTTGCAGAAGATAGAAGAGGTTTCAGCAGAGTAGGTTTTGTTCATTTTGTTTGTATATTTATTTAATTATTTTGGGATTTGGAGGGTCTTTTTTGGGTGCATGTGGATTTCTATGGTATATACCCATGTCATCCTATAAAATTTAATATTTCATTCTATGCACCTATATTTATTCTATGGGTGGTATTCATGTAATATTAAAATTTTAGGTGTTATATATGTAAATAGCATCAAAATAAAGTAGTATGTATGTAAATCCCCCCCCTTTTTTTAATAAAATTAGGTTATTTAAGTTTTATTTATGTTAATAGAATGCAATGAACGAGAGATTATTACTTGCAGAATTCGGACCAGAGAACCGTCTGGTTTTTTGAGTGCATGTGCGCAGTAAAAGCACAATAAAAACACGTTACTTTTCACCACTGTACTTTTACTCGCACACGCACACAAAAACGTAACGTAGCTTTGAACCAGACTTTACATGTAATAATCTCTCATGTTGAACAATGCTAACTTCCTCTTTAAAGAAGAGAGATAAAGTACAACATTAATGTTCCATCTAATAAAGAGAGAGAAGGAGAGAGAATATTTGAATGATTCATCAAAGTGGGAGTGAGAGATGTTGTGAGACTTCATTTGATGAAAGCTATACAATTAGAGAAGGTCCAAAAGATATAGAGAGAGAAAGAGAAAGCTATACAATTAGAGAAGGTCCACTCTCTCTCTAGCGAGGGAGTGTAATCCTCTCTGTTTCTCTCTCCCAAAATGTATACAATTAGAGAATGATTTGTTGGTCTGAATATAATTTTAATTTTGTTTGATTATTTATATATCATTTTATAATCTAAATAAATGTTTTCTCGTTGTTGGCCTCCCCTTCGATCTGCAGAGAACAATCGAGTGATCATCAATGAATATCTGGCTTTCTCAGTAAATAGTTGTAACAAATTATGACAAAACAACAAGGGGTCCTTCGAGATCATTTTTTATTTTCATATTTATTATTTAATTATTAGTTTATATTTAAGTATGAAATAAAATATATAAGTTTGGTATCTTACAAAATATATTTTGTTTTAAAATTTATGTGATAGTGGCAACAGTTGCTCGACGAGATGCATGATAATGGCGGCAATGGTCACCAACAATGATAATTAGGGTGTCAATTATTGACCCGGTCAAGAAAATTTGGGTTTAGGTCAACCCATTTATATAACAAACGGGTTGGGTTCGAATTCCAATTTTTAACCTGTTTGAAAAATTGGATTGGGTTAGGGTCAACATGTTACACGAATTCGACCCGTCCTGACCGACCTCACCACTCCCACCCAAACTAGCAAACCGCATCGCAACTTGCATAACTTGCGCTAGCATATTCTTTCTGTTGTGTGCAGCTCGCCCTAGCAAATTCCACCCGCACTGCTCTGGCAAACTCTGCATCGCCCTCGCTCGCTTGCCCTCTCCGCTTGCCCAGGTCAGATGTCGGGTTAAGTTAACCCAAATTTGGATTGAGTCATACCCATTTCAGATTTTTGGCCCATTTTTGTAATCGGGTCGGGTTCTAATTGGATCAATTGAGGGTAGGCCAGTTTCAGGAGTGACCCAAACCCAACTCTAAAGCTCATTTTTATACCCCTAATTATGGTGGTCGTCCTTTCTGGTCAATAGTGGCATTGGTGTGATTGGTCATGGTCAGTGACTCTACCAATTAATGACAGTGGTGACGGTGATTGTCAATAGTAGTAAATTTAAAAAAAAAAATCTAATCTAAAATTTATTTTGAGTATTTGAAAAACTAATTTTTGTAAAAAAAAATAAAATAGTTTAAAAAAATACTAAACAATATGTTTTTCTAAAACTAAATAGAAGGAAATAAAAAAGAAAAATGAAATAGTAATCCTGAACATGCCCTAAAACACAGAATATTAGCGTTGAGGTATTTCATATGATGTATCCTATACTTCACAACTATTAGTCTATGAACATATTTATACTAAGGCTTCGTTTGGGATAGCTTTTTTATTGCTTTCTAAAACGGAGTTTTAGTAAAAAATAAAAAAATTTGTACTAAAGTAGTAAAAAAGCCGTCCCAAACGAAGCCTAAATTTCGAAAACTAACAAAAATAACAAAAGCCTAATTTCTAATACACTAAACAGCTAAAACAAAATCACAGACAACCACAGCACTCCCTAACAACAGCAAAATCTACTCTGAAACCTCTTCTATCTTCTGCAGCGAAGGTCTCCACATCTTCTTCTCCGCTCCAACGTTTATTCCCGACGCTTTCATGGCCACAAGAGAAAGCAGCTTATCAATATCCAAGCTTTGCAAGTCTCCACTGCTCACCAACTCCTCCCACTGCTTCCTTCTCATCACTATCTTTACCTGTACCGTGGAAGCTGCTCTCTTCTTTTCCTCTTCTTCTTCCTCCTGCTTTCGCCGGTCACCGAGGTCTTCGCCGTCGTTCATGTCATAAGTCGTCGGCACGACTTGTCGGTCCAGGCAGTTTCCCATCTTCTTCTTCTTCCTCTTGATCTCTTTCCTCTATATGGTAGCGAGAGAGAAGGTAATTAAATAGAAGTTTTGCACTTCTGAGATAGAGGAGAAGAGAACAGTGTGTTGGTCTTATAGTCCTATGTGATGGGGACGAAAGGTCATACTAGAAGACTTATTAACGTGAAGGATGAAAACTGATTTCCATGGACTTGGTCATGACTGATATTTTATGATATTCTTACCTGAATTTTTACAAATCAATACGGTAAATGAAATTTGTTCATGCTTCAACCAATTGAATTGAGTTTTGAACCTTCCAAAATGGCTTGGATCGATCCAAGATTATCCTGGTCCAGATGTCGACCTTATATGGAGAAATTATTACGTGTGGAGTCCAGACGTAGCTCTCGTTCTACGTCCGGACTCTAATGAAAGGCGGCATGTTGTCAATATACACACTGTGTACAACGACGTAACCCTTTCATATTGGAGTGCGGACGGCGTCCGGACTTCGCACATAATAATTTCTCCCTTACGTGACATATTTATTTCCTTCCTCGCACTCGTATGGACTTGACCAACCTTCTTTTCATTATCTCACATCTCTTTATTTGCGAATGATTGGTGGACCTTTTGCTCAAGGAGATGGCTGAATCTCCAAAGTTATAAGTTTAAGGCACTTACTTCATAATTTATCACTCAACATTCCTAAAAAAGAAAAAAATTATTTATGTCTAAAAAAAAATCTTCTTGTATATTGCATTAGCTATGTCTAGAAAAAAAAATGGTCGTCATTGTAAATCTTCATATTTATATTTTCTATAAATATATTTATGTTTTTTTTTAATTTTCATGAAAAAATTCGTAATTTTAAATATATAATGCCTTCAAAATTTAATATTTATCTTCAAAATAATAAGATATCTTTTATATATAGTTTAGTTTAAAAATGATTAATACAATATAATTTGAGCTTTTAAATATTAAATATTAATATTTTAAAGTTACTCTGATGGAAAACACATTTGATTTTCTCACATAGATTTTTATTTTCTTCTTATAAGTTATAAGACAGAAAAAAAAATAGAAAACAGAGAAGGAAATGGTCAAAGAGTTGGACCGGAGGAGCTACGGTGGACCGAAGACTTTGTTTGTCACTCTCCCGGTCTAGAATAAGCCGGTGACTCTAAGGTAAGAGGAGTGTTAGATAAAACTTCTTTATCAAATGATTTTCTTTTTTTTTTTTTTTAATGTAAATGATTTCAGTTTCATATGAAAAAGGAATTATTATTATTATTATTATTATTATTATTATATCATAAAAATCAGTTTGATCGGATATGATTCTCCACACATCATTGAATTCAAATTTCCCATTTTAAATTCAGAGTCATTTGATCATCATTCATCAATTTTAGGAAATTTATGGTCGAACTAAACATATTGATTGGACAAAAATAATACCAAAAGTTATACGGTCCCAGTTCGAATAAACTTGGATCGAGCACTTGAAGCAAATAGTAAGCTTTAGGAGAATAATTGAAGGACCAAAAAATCTTCAAATCTTACAAGCTTATTGTCAAATTGAGCATCCCGATGAGAAGAATCCACTGAGCCTAAGATTGTTTATTTATGTCATCATTAAGATACTTAAATGACGAGGTAGCGATATAAGATCAAGTGAATCAAAATCAGTCATGTGATGGAATGTTTCAAATTTTGACTGTATTTCCAATACATGTCACTCTAAAAAATTTGGAAATATGCTTGAGATTCTAAAGAGCTTAGAGGCTTAAGGAATGGAGCTATACATAAACACCACCATTGAGCTGCCACCATTGGGTCATCGCCCAATCATCGTCGTCAGACCACTACCAAAACAGTGCTTGATCACGATCGTCGGGCTACCGCCCCGATCATCAGACCAACACTTGACTTTCCTCGTTGAACCACTACTGAACTGCCACATGCTACTATGACCCTTTCGACCACTACCGCCCGATTAAGATCCTTTAATCATCATCACCTAATGATGGTCCTACGACCTCAGTGTCACAACTCAACCCAATATAACCCATAAACATAATATGTCATATTGTGTTGAATGGTGACAAATCAAGCCCAATATCAAAACTTTTGGGGGCTTCTCGGATTTTTTTTCTTTAAATTAAACAAAACATTGAGCTTCTGATTAACTTTCAATAAGCAAAAAAATTAACTAATCCACGAATTTATATTCGTTGCATTTATCCAAAATAGAACAAATAAATAAATAAATGGTCATGATTGTACAAAACTTAGAAAATACATATACATATTCAAACATATTAGAACCTGACACTACAACTACTCAACCAGCTCTTTCCCTTTTCATGATCAGAAACAGAATGCATAATAGGTGTGCCAACACAACTCAGCATGTCACATTCACCGATCTAAATTTTTAATACTTCACATATTATGTATTTAATTGAGTTTTTAAAAGCAGTTAATAATAGTTCATTGTACTGAATAAAATAATGATGGTAGTTATTAGAAATCTTAATAGTAATGCAAAGAAAATAAATAAAGAAGTATTACATATATTAGAACTGAAAAATAATAATTTTATATCAGAAACAAATATTAGAATTCAGACCCTTATGACTATATGTGTTAGCATATCATAAAACAAACTTTTATAACTATCAATGCTTAGCACATATATTTAAAAATTCAGCCATTATGACTCCTTGTGTATCCCGCACAATAGTATTTCTAATTTCAGAGCTTCACAGAATCGTACATTTTAATTAGATAAGCATATATATCATTGTATTGTATTAAAATAAATGTAAATATATCACAAAATATTTTCTCAATAGGCAACATATTCAAGTACTATGTAGAATTTCATAATTTCATTAGATTACTAGGGATTATTCAAAACTATGTTTTGAAGCTTTAATTTTAATACAATATTATTTTTGTGATCAAAATTATTCTTTAAATTGATAAGAATAACGCACTTTCCAAATTATATAGCATACATTAAAAAAAATCATAAATATTCAAAATAATCCAATCTATAATATAATAAAGTTAAACGGTGAAAGTTTAGCGGGTGTAAAGTTATCCTCATTTTGACACTATAAAATTGTGAATTTAATCAGGAGAGCCCTCAAAATTTTCATATTTTTTAAAACTGAGATATGTAGAATGTAACCTATATCGATCCACTCAAACTGGGCTAACAACAGAAAATAAATCAGAATTGCCCAAAAGCTAGTTTCTCTCTCTATCTCTACAATTGAAGGGGGTTTGCCTTTTATTAAAACAAAATAATTATGGAATTTGATATTTTTTATAACAATTTGACCTGGTGACATGGCCTGCGGCGTTCTACCTTACAGAGCCCCAACGCTCTCTATTGGAGAGCACGGCGTCACAGCTTTAGTTAATTTTCCAAAAAAGTTATTAAAGAGCTCAATGCTGCAATGCTGCTAACCTAGCGCTACGGTGCTCCAAGAAAAAAAATCCATTTTTATATGTTCGTCTAATCATAATTCTCTAACCACAGTCATATGACTAAGATTATTTGATTATAATTATCTGATTACGATCCTATGACCTTTACTATTTGATTACAATCCTCTGACCTCTACCATTTGATTACGATCATTCGATCTTCATCATTAAACTGCAATCATTCTGACCACAATTGCTCATTTATGCCACCATCTCCTAACTATAGTTATTCAATAATTGTCTCCAGATTGCAGTCCTCCAACCAACATCATCTATATATGATCATCCGACCACCCTTGACTACGATACTTCGACATTTATCCCTTGACTACAATCCTCCTACCATATTCATCCAACTATGTTCATCCAATCATCATCGCCTAAGTACAATCCTTTGACCTAGAATCTTCTCACCACTATCGTCTTGCTACAACGACGTCTGCTAACTTCGTAATTTGTTGTCACTAAAATGTTAATGCATGTCATTGCCTATAAGATTGATATATACCGTATACCACTTATGCCGAACTTCTTGGTCGCTTATTTTCCATCATCAGGATAATGAACAGTCAAACAACAAATAATATCTTAAAGACAACTTCCTCATAAGACTCTTTTAACTACCAGCACGTAAGTCATACTATGCAATATGTGTTTACCATATCATATCAACATCTTTCTAAATTATTACAAATGACAACATTTATAATCAATAACAAACACTATTGAAATCATTTAAACTGGGCTTATATTCTACCTAAAAACTCCATCTTTTACAACATTTTTCTTATATATCTTTGTAATAGATCTTAGTATGATACTAAAATATTAAACTCTCTCTTAATCATCATAAATTTTCTACCAACAATAATTATTAATATTAATACATTATAATTTGTGGCCCTCTCTTGTACAAGAAAAATTATTATGTGCGGTGTCCGGAGGTCAATCTGGATGCGCTACGTCATCCAATTCACAGTGTATTGGATGATTTTTCGCGTTCTGACTCTGCACAGAATAAACTCTCCTTATAAAGAGGATTTTTTCTTATGTTTTCCTACACGTGCCTGACTTTGAATGAGAGGAGATGAATATATAAATTATTTGGTTAATATGATGACAATTTATCAGTCTTGAATTGGCGTTTCTCCTTGAATTGCCAGTTTGTTTCCTTTCTGTAGTCTCGGCCTAATTTCTAGCCATAAATTAGTCGTTCATAACCAATATTTTCTTTTGGGTAAAACAAATATATTTTATATTATAATTTTAACATTTGATATAAATAGAAAACATTGATAATTATATTTTTTATTTATAATTCCCTTCTCAATTTTAATGAAAATAAAAAAAATGTATGATTTAGTTGTTTATATAAATAAATAAATTTTGAATGATGTTATAATATGTGACCTACCTATCATTTATATAATATCATGCTTGAATAACATTAAAATATATAAATGAAAATAGAATTTTTATTTAAAAAATAATGATTAAAAAATAAAATATTGCATAATTAAATATAAAAATTAAATTATTTGGTATATATATATAAATCCCCCAATAAAAAGCACCATAGATATTTCTCTTTACAAATGTGCTTAAACACTAAAAATCGAACTACATTATTCAAAAAAAATTTAAATACATCTTCTAATCAAATAAAAAAGAGAATTACTTAGCATTCTATTCAATGTATCATTTTTATTTACTCTCTTCAATTCTTCCTTCAATTTATAATATATATATTCTCATAATAAAAATTAGGTCACAATAAAAATTTCTTAAATTTATTTTGAAATAAATATAATATATGAATAATCAATTATTTTTATTGCACTCATTACAAAATAAATTTAAAAGTTTTGAAACTTATTGATTGAATTCTACTCAGCATACCCTCACAATTTTTTTGCACTGAAAAACTGTTTTATAAAACAGTAAAAAAACTGTCTCAAACGAAGCCTCTCTCAAAATAGACTAAGGCTTCGTTTGGAACAGCTGTCTCACTACTTCTTAAAGCAGTTTCTTAATATAAAAATTAAAATTTTTGTACTAGAAAACTACTTTAAGAAGCAGTAAAAAAATCGTCCCAAACAAATCCTAAATACTGTGTAAAAATGATTTCCAGGAGAAAATAAGAATTCCTCTTTGCATAACATCACCAGGGCAGTACAGCGAAAGATTATTGAAAATAAGAATAATTTCTGTTCACTTTTCATGTGTTTTTATTTCTTTTTCGAATCATCCTTTTAAAACCAAGCAATAGAAGAAAATAAATAAAAAATCATCAACAATCTGACCAAAAATGGTTGTAAACTGTTCCAAGTTTGGCCTAAAATACTACTTTATTTCAATCAGTGGAGATAAATCACCAAAGAGAAGGTTGCCATGGCGCTCAGTTGTACTCCTGGAAGTTTATATGCCCAGTTGCTTGTGCATGCTGAACAGCCTCCTGCATTTCAATTATATTTATGAACTAAGAATCTTCAAAGAATTAAGAGAGGGAGAAGAAACTTTGGAGTATCAGTGGAACCTTTGAACCAACGAAACCAATTTGGCATACTCCACAGCGCAAGGTGAAGTTTGCCGTATCAGTGAATCTTCTCTTTCTGAAATGCAGCAACTTAGTTAGCTGAAGATCACAGAGCAAACAAAAATTGTAATTGATGGCATTTCAAAATGCAAATGGAGTGATGTTTCGACTTGTGAGATGTCTAAGGCTTCGTTTGCGACAATTTTCTTACTGTTTTATGAAATTGTTTTTTAACATAAAAAACTTTTGAATTTAAAATTTTTGTATAAGAAAGCTGCTTCATAAGCAGTAAGAAAGCTATCTCAGACGAAAAAGGATTCATGTAGCCGACCCCACATAGTAGGACAAAGGCTTGATGTTGTTGTTGTTGTTGAATAGAAAATATTATTAACCATGATAGTAGTGTTAGATGTGTCATACTATTGAATTTAATTTCACATCAAATAGAGAAAATATATGATGCAGAAATACTAATAGTTTTTTTTTTTTGTTTGCGTGAAAATCAATTTGACCACTAAAAACTCAAAGCTCAACAAAAACCCCCCACTGATCCAGTATTGGAACTGATTTTGGCTGAGAACTAGATCATGTAATTTGCGGCTCAATCATAGTTAATTCAAGTTCAAAATTAGTTGATGCCTTAGCCACATCATGTGGTTGAGTGAATTTTTGGTGCATTATAAATCATCATTATAGGTTTCATTTGAGATGATTTTATTATTGCTTCTTAAAGCAACTTTATAGTACAAGATGTAAAATTTTTATATTGAAAACCTGCTTTAAGAAGCAATAAAAAAGTCCCAAACGAAGCCATAATCATAATTAACCTTTTTCCACTTATATGATGTAGGCTTTCAAATCTTCATTCTCATTCATTCGTTATATGTGTTGCATGAGGCCTTAAAACTATTATGCGAAAATTTTATTTGCAGACCTTCTATCCATACTATTGCTAGCCTATCAAATTTCATTCATGTACTTCGATGCTACTCTTATCCAGTTGTCTTTATAGGCATCTCCACTAGCTAATACGGCCCAATTTTGATCCCCAGTTCCCCGCCCTAATTATTGGTCTTCACTGCAGCTCATGGTGATGACAGTGGATTTTATTCAAAGATTATTTACTTGCTAGAAGTAACAATTGGTCTCCACTGCATCACTGTTGAAAGGATTCCAAGAACGTTCGTAGAGTTTCAAATCACCGTTACATCTAATTGCATCAAAAGAAATGATTAATTTAACAAACTTCATTGTTTCATGATTTCCAACTTTAAACAAACAAATGAGCACTCAAAGAACTTCTGATAAACACAAAAGCATTTAAAAAAGCTTAATCGGGGCAGTTTAAAAAAATTATGACTGTCAAATACTCTGGGTTCTTACAAAAAAATAAGCAGTGAGGGAGTGTGATAGGCCGGTTCCTCCTAAACCGGCCCAACCGGCCCAGGATGGGCCGGTTCTTGTGTATAGGAAGCGGGCTAGTTCCGCCGCCTCTATGTTTGCCGCCCACAATAGTGGGTCCCACTATTCCAATTGAGTTCAAATTTGAAAAGGAGGGGGCAGATAGGGCTTGGGAGGGAAAATTGATTTGGAAAGTTCATGTATTAAATAGCATGAGGTATTTTAGGGTTAGGGCATGCTTGATTTGATTTCTATTGAAGTTCTTTGGCGTCTTGGGCTCTAGACTACCTTGTCTAGAGATTTGAGAGAGACGATCCTCCTCTCGAATAGAGGATCACTTGTATCTTATTTTCGTGTTTGTTTGGCTTTGATTCTCTTATTGCAATCCATCATTTTGGGGCTGATTTCGTCCAGATTTTGCGTTATTCTCGCTGTTTTCACCAATTAGTGATAGGTTTGCTTGCGAACTCAAGTATTATTATTAGGGTTACTTGCAAACTCAAGTATTTCCTATCAGAGTGACGTAGAATTTTTCTGGTTCACTTCACATGCATACATGTACCGTAAAATCAGGGATGTCAAATATCAAGACAACAATAAAACCTTCATCATGTTTATACACTGTCAACAATCACCATATATCAACAACAAAGCAAGCTCCAAAAATAACCAGAAGCTAGGCGCAAATTTATGTGTGAGAGTTCATAAAAAATTTGAAGTCCGGTTCTTACCTCTGGGCATCCTTAACCAGATTGAGAACAAGGCCTTCCACAGGCCCAATGGTACCATCATAATTTACAGTGAAAACGGTCTGATCAAAATCAGCAGGAGCATTGTCGGAAGGAGACATCTAATTGAAGCATAAATATATAATAAATATATATATACGCATTGAACAACAATATCATTGAACTTCCATAGCAAAAACTTACAGCTAATGCATCATAGTGCAGACCATCATAAAGCAGCATCACTCGTTCTCCATACCCTTTTGACTGTTCCATCATTCAATAGATACCATGATACATATTGCTATCCAAAGAAGGAAGTTAAAAACAGTATATAACCAAATTGTGAATTCTACTAACCTGACCATACAGATCACAGCGGGTAGTTTGGATGTCATAGGCTGCAATTTCACGACCATAATATTCTGATAATATTGAAAGCTCAATTGCACCTTTCGAAGCGAACATAGTTGAATCAATTTAGTTTTCTCAGAGCAAACATGTAAAAGCAAGATGTAGCTAAGTGCTGATTGATCAAAAGGAAGAAATCATTAGGGAAAAGATGAAAATGAGGAGCGTAAATGTAAATAAAACAATGAATAGAAGTAAGAAGTACTTAAAAGAGTTTGACTTGTACAACCAAAAAGCTCAAAAAGACTATTTAAGGAGAACTTTCAAAACTTCATGATAGAAACAAGAGGGTATTGTGCTTGAAAAACTTCAAAACGTGTAATGTAGTTTTGAGTTCAAGTTGGTTCCAACTGAGGTTATTTTTCCTTCGTTTAGCTAGATAAAACTTGCAACATTCAAGGTGCATTATAGTATTATACATAGATAATGGGGTGTCGCAATGCAGTAGGATGAACTGCCAACTGCAAAAGAACAATAGGCCAATGTCATATGATCATATTTTATGCTAGGAAAAAATCATTTGGCAAAAGATGAAAATGAGGGGAGCTAACGGGCAATAAAACAATGAATAGTACTTGCGTGTTTGACTTCTACAATCAAAAAGCTCAAAAAGAGTATTTAACCAGAACTTTGAAAACTTCATGATGGATAGAACCATGATAGAAACAGGAGGTTATTGTGCTTGATAAACTTCAAAACGTGTAATGAAGTTTTGAGTTCAAGTTGGTTCCAACTGAGCTTATTTTTCCTGCCTTTAGCTTGATAAAACTTGCAAAATTCAAGGTGCATTTTAGTATGATACAGAGAAAATGGGGTCTTGCAATGCAGTAGGTGGACTTCCAACTGCAAAAGAACAATATGCCATATTTTATGCTAGGAAAAAATCATTTGGCAAAAGAAGAAAATGAGGGGAGCTAAGGCACAATAAAAAAACGAATAGAAGTACTTGGACGAGTTTGACTCACAATCAAAAAGCTCAAAAAGAGTATTCAACCAGAACTTTGAAAACTTCATAATGGATAGAATAGAAACAAGAGGGTATTGTGCTTAAACAAATTTCAAAATGTGTAATAAAGTTTTGAGCTCAAGTTTATTCCAACTGAGGTTATTTTTCCTTCCTTTTAGCTACATAAATCTTTCAAATTTAAGGTGCATTACACTATGATACAGAGATAATGCGGACTTGCGATGCAATACGACGCATTGACTGCAAAAGGACAATAGACTGTCACATGCTCCTATTTTAAGTTAGGGATGTTAAGGCACGTGATAGGAAATCGTTCCCAAGAGCTCTTTCAGCAGCTCTTCGAAGTGTTAACATGGAAGTACTCTTCAAGGGCTTATACACTAATCTCATCATTGGATGCCAGTGTCAGTGAAAGGCAAAAGTGTCTCTAATGTATCATCTAGGATGTCCAAAAGTGTCTCTGAGGGCTGATGTTAATCTCTATAAACGTGTAAGTCAATCAAAAGAAGTCTCATATGAGCTGCTCAGAATCACAATATGAGCCAGAGAAATGACAAAAGTATCCAAGCACAAGATAGAGATGACGAAAATGACATAGAGTATCAACTAAGAAGCCTGATTAATGCCAAAGTAATTACGGAAATCCCAAGCAAACAATCTACTCAGGAGAAACAAGAATACCCCCTTGACCGCTATTCACTCCTGACTCAATTTCTTCAAATTAACATGATTTCATCAATATCTTTTGGTCTCCCTACAATTGCCACCAAGATCTTATCTTATATACATTAATGGGGCTCAATCTCCATGAGTTCTCGATGTCCAAATTCATCAAATTACTCCCTCTTTCCAGGTATACTCTAAGACCTAGTTTTCTCATAGACTCCTTTAACTGCAGCTAGAATTCAAAATTGTAATCATACCCTCCTAGCAAGAACGTTCATGTCAAAATCAATGTTGGATTGAAGAGTGAATTTACAACCTCGTCAGTGCTAGTCTGAATAACTATTGATGGTTGAAACAATAATACGGTACTCAGGCATTATTCTAGAAGATGCAAAAATTTCATACGAGAAAATAACTATAGGATTACCTGGAGGCTAAAAGGTACCCCATTAAGTGAATAAATCTTTAGAATTAAAGCAGAACTAATTTTCGTGTTAGTTAGCAACTCAAGTACCAAGTCTATGCTTTTCAAGAATTTTCATGTTCATGAGGCTTTTCGATGGATTTCTTGCAGGTGCCTAAAAACGTGTTTGGAATGATTACAAGTTAAAGCATTATGTCCTTCATTACAGTCCCAAACCCATCTATAAGTGTCTTTTATGGTTTTATAACATTCATTGTGTTTTACGAAATGTAGCTAATGCTGGCATCAACTTATGACTACATTCAGCGAATGTAGTGATGAAAAGAAATATAGGGATAATATAATAGGATCTACAGGACTTCTGCACAGCATGCCACATAACATCTCACAAGGGGAACAATTATAGACAAACTCAAAGATAAGCACTGCTAGGTTCTAATTCCCTAAGCCATCTCCAAGAAGGCACATAAGGAGATTTCTTGACTTCTATTGGTTACTTCAATTTGCCAGTTAATCTAGGAACTTAAAATTGGTACCAAAAAGCCTCAGAAGGGCCTTTCTAATATAAATCACAAATCTCATGTTGGGGCCTAGCATTATAGAAGTGGCAAATTAATGAAGTTGGACAATCTCCTCAAACATCAGCTTGGGTAGATGGGAGGCATCAACATTTTTCGGAGTAGGGGATGAGAGTAAGGCACCTTTTAAAATTTCTCAACCTATAACAATGTTCTTAGATGAGCCAGGATAAATATCTTTTCAAGTTGCTTAGTAGGTTTGAGAGTGAATAACACCATGGCTTAAGATCCTTCTTTACAGCGTATAACAATGTTCTCAACTTAAGATCCATCACAAATAGACTCATTTTACGCTAAACTATAATTCTAGAGACATCTTTTTTGAGTGATGGGTAGTGAAATTCATCATCATCATAAGTGGTTGTCTTATCACTTTAAACGGGTCCACTATACCTCCAATTTGTAAGTGAGGGATGTATAAATTTGGCGTGTGAGATATTCTTCTTTAGGTCACTTAAATTTTGGTACACTCATACCATGATGAAAAAAGAATGTATTTTGTTAAGCACATCAATCAATTTATTTTCCACTCTAATATGTGAGTGAAAGCATGCATTCTATTCAATGTGTCAACAGGCTATTTTAAATGTTGATGATGTTGAAGACCAAATTATAATCTTAGCAAAAAGTATTGCACTTGCCATGTCATACACCTATTTTATTTTGTAATTACAAATAAAAGAGTGCATTGTGGCTGATGAAAAGAACAAACTTTTGTAGCAAAAAAACAAAAAAAGTGATGCCAAAATCTAAGGATTTGAGCGACAACATAGAACTCCTTATGATAATGGAGTAACTTCACTTAGCCACCCAAAGACTTTCACTTAAGTGTGCTAAGGGAGATTTTCTAAACTCAAAGTGCCTCTTATGCCCACTTTAGAGACGTTTTTGTCATCCTGACTTTCATATATTCAGAAGATTCAACAATCAATTAATGCTATTACAACTATCCTTATGTAAAGATATTTGAAACTGGTGTCATGTACAGCTAAAACACTTGATAAAATCTTCGGTATAAGATCACAAAGTCCATGATAGCTACATACTTCGAAGATAGACTCGACTTAAGGTCGCTAAGTAACGACCTTAACCTTGGATGATTTTGCAAGTACTCGCTTAAGGTTTTTTTTTTAAGCAAGTCAGAAGTGGAAAGTAGGAAGTAAGAAATAGGGGAAGTGTCCACTTTAGTTATTTTGTTGACAAAGGAAGTAGCAACCTCCTAGGAAATTGATTGGTTCAATTTTCAACTTCTTAAATTTAAGCTTATACACATCGAAGTTACTTACATAGTCATCTAAAACGTTAAAAAGTTTATAGAATTATAGTGATAATTGAACATGCACAAACACATATAAATTCATGCTGACAAACAAATAAAATAATTTAAAACAAAATATATTAGAATATATATTAAATTTATATATCTAATAATAATATTCAATGCATAAATTATTAATTATTGTTGCAGGCTAGAATATACGCGACGGTAGAGTTTAGAAATTCACGTCCGAGCGTTGCACGAATATTCAGCACACAAACAGAAAAGAAAATAAACACCATGAGTTTTACGTGGAAAACCCATAAGAGGGAAAAAATCACGGGGCCACGCCCAGCTGAAAAGTTCCACTAGTGTTTTTTGTAAATTACAAGAAACTGATTCGTGCCACAAATCGGGACGATCAGATTACAACATGAAGCAAATTTACAAAGTTTTGCAGAATCCCGTCGTTTCCTGAAAATCCGGCAGAGTTCTGACGTATTCAAGCGGCGGGAAGAGCTCTGGCGGTGGTCGAGGAGGAGAGGATTCTCCTTTTCCCCTTTCTCTTCTTCTCCCCTTCTTCTTCTCTCTCTTCACTTGAGTCCCTCTTGTGAAGAATGAGGGCTCTATTTATAGTTTTTCTGGAGTGACATGGCTTGCAAATAGGTGTGAGATCATGGGCGAATAGGGAGTGGTCGAATGGACGGCCGATATTAAACCCTTTGATCGTGCACCGTTTGTTGGACATTTGAAGGCCTTAATGATGTCGGAATTCGGCGATCTTGGGCTCGTTGGATTCGTCTCGTCGAGCCGTTCGATTCGAGTATAAGCTCGTTAAAATCGGAGACCGTTTGGTAACTCAAATTGTGGTTTGAACCTTCCGACAGCGCTTCGGGACCTTGATTTGGATCCGTTTGGGCTCGGATTAGGTTGAATTTGGTGTCGTTGGGTTCGTATTTCTGAGACGCTCAGTTTGACTGTAAGCTCGCTGAAATCGGAGTTCAGGTGCTCCCGAATTTAATTTTTGAAGTTTCTGGGTTGATTTTTGCCTCGAGATTCGTGCCCGATCAAGGTAATTTTTTAAGAATATATCAATTATATTAAGTAATATATATTAAAATCAATAATTTCTAGTGCATTAAAAGATAAATTATTTATTTCATATAATATAATTTGTAAGATATTGAATACAAGTTTTATTATTCTATCTAAATTATATTTTTATATCATAATAATTTATATAATTTTTTATTCAATATTATTTGTATTATATCATGAGAATAATGAGAAATTGCAAAAACACTGTAGGCAGAGAGGTCATCGAATTCGAACAAGTAGGATCTAACTTTGATTACTCCTAACTCTCCCTTAAAAATTATTTCTAAGAAAAAAGTTGGACCTCAGCCAACTCTCACAGAAAGTGATTAACATACATATGAGCAGAAAACTTCCATAATCTCATCTAATAATCTCTAAAAACCTCAATAAAACTAGAATTCTTTGGATGAACATGTAATTCTCTAAAGAAGAACACATGCCATAGAAAATTCTAAAATTACATTAGAAAACCTTCATGGTAGAAGAGAAGACAACCTTCATTATTGATGGGGACATCAGATCATGGAAGGTCTATCAGAGACATGGCCGTTGATCTACGGCCACGATTGAGTCATTGTATTTTTTATTTATTCTATGTATTTTCTTATTTATGTTGTCGTATTTTATTTGCTTTATTTAGTTTCCCGTTGTACCCTTCTATTAAGGGATGTCGTATGTAAGCCCTAGGGACATTGTTGTCTTTGTCTTTGAGTCCTTTGTATGAGACTTTATATAGCCCTCATTGTTCTCTTTTGAAGTTAATGAATGATTGATTAAAATTTCTTCCTTGCATGAGTTCTTGTGAGAGCTTGAGAGATCAGAGAAAGATCCCTTGGAGAGGGAGAATGGCGCATCACCTACCAACCTAGACAAGTCGGGTTCGTGGTTCTATTTTGTGTCTTTTCTTTTCTCCGACCACCTCCACCATCCACATCATCCTCACGGTCCTTCCCCTCCCAAACCTTTCCCCTTACTCAACCGAGCTCCACCTACACCACCACCTAGCCGCCGGCCCCCATGCCCGAAACCCATCAACCCGCCGGCCCCTAGTCCCCCTTGCCTCTTTGATATCCATTGCCTAATTTGGGACAAATTTTGAATTCAAATTCCTTCAACTTGATATTTAAAATCTTTCCTAAATTATTATATCTATTTTAGGAAAGTTTCTAAATTAATCTTATTTGAATTTCAAAATCAAATTGGATTTAATTTAAATATTTCATAATCTCAAAACACCAAATAGGAAACCTCCAATCCCTTTGCCCAATCTCCTTCCAATCTATTGAAGCCCCCCCCTCTAATAAATCCACTTAGATTTCTTTCCTAAACCAAATCCCACTCTTGGAAATAATTCAAGATCCCCAATTCCCTCTTGGTCGAATTTTCCTATTCCCCCTATTACTTGATTTATTTCCAAAGGAGAAGCTCTCCTTTTGAAAACACCTTAAAGCCTCCCCCATCCCCTCATACCGCCGAACCCTCCCCCTCCTCTCTCTTAACCGCCTCTCTCCCTCTCTCTCTCTAATCCGCTCTCCACTTTAATACACCTTTCCTCTCTTGGAATTAAATTCAAATTTAATTCCTAAATTTCCCCCAAGTAGAAAATCTGAAATTTATTTCAGTTTTTCAATTTATTCTTCCCTACTAAACCCAATTCGCCTTCTCTCTACCTCATCCCTTGGCCGGCCACACTTCTTCCCTCCCCCCAAGTTCAAGTTGAAGAGAAACTTCTCATCGTCATCTAGCATTCATGAATGGCCAATCCCGACACTGATTATGGACTCAAGTACGACGAACACGGTTTCGTGCATATTCTCCATTCAACCTTCTTTGACGTCAACCCGAGGATCGATCACACGGTTTAGGACTACATAGAGCGCATCCTGGACACCTTGGTTGAAGCGATTGAAGAACAACTTGAGATCGTCGAGTGGAGGATTGCTGCCGATCCTTGACGGAGGTTTTCTACTCTTCATCCTCTCATATTTCTTAAGCCTAATCTTTCTTGTGATTTGATTGTAGTCACGAAGGACGCATTCGCCCGATTCTGCTAAGCTTAGTAAACGTAGGAATTGAGCGCAATCATTTTGTTTACTAATCTCATTGTTAGACAAGGAATTTTGTTGAAAACTACTAATTGGGCAATGTTATTTTGAAATTTCAAATCTTTTGGATGTGCAACTTAGTCTAACCGAAAGTGACACCTCTTATGTTTTGACTCATTGTTTATTTGCTAATAAGTTTCTTTATTATTTCTTTAATCAAGAATTTGTGAAATTTCTTAATAAAATCATCGGCAAGCATCATAGTTCTACATCATCTAGTATCAAAGCATGGTATGCTCTTTTTGCATGTGTTAGGATCCTTAGTAGAATTTTCTTTCAGCTTTTTAGTCATTCCACCATTGCATTTGCGTAACTTAGGAATTGTTAGGTTGCTGTCCTTATCTTTTTCATAATCATTTTGCAAGGCATAAGTGTGTTCCAATCATATAAGTTACTTTCCTTTACATCCCAGTCACTTTTAGGTGTCCGTAGTAAATCCCAATGGACCCGGAACAACTAGGAAGGACCTTAGACTTGTTGGTATGCCAAATGAAGAATATTAGCCATCAACTCAAAGAGAATCAAGCCGGCCTAGCTGAACTTCGTAGGAACACCACTGAGATTTGACACACTTGAGCGAGCTAGAGAGCACCCTACTCCCTACACCCCATCTAGACCACCTTCTATGTATGGGGATGACACTTACTCAGATGAGAGGCAACATCGTGCCAATCAACGAGCTCCTTACCACAGACATGACCCACGTCATGATCCTGATAAACCACTCATGAAAGGGGAGACCTCTACACCCCAGCGCAGATCTTATCTATGTTTTGAACCGGGTTGCGAGAGGATCTTCGCAATGAGTTGTTTGCCCGGAATGTCACTACAATGAAAAATGCCTACAACCTAGTGCTTGATTTAGAGGAGACCCGTTCACAGCACACGAGCCGTTCACATGACTCTATGCCCTCCTACATACCAGCTGGTAGTTCCACTACACACACTTCGGCTACCCGACCCACCATGGGAGCACGACCCGACCACCCACGGGTTCTCCGGCACCTCGATCTGATTTTAGAAATAAACCTCCCACCCCGAATACCCCTCGATACAGTCCCAGAACCAAGTGCTTTCAATGCCATGGGTATGGGCATATCACTTCTCAGTGCTCCGGTCCCTATAAAGTCTCGATCATCGAGGAGATTACTGAGAACGATCTCGAGCCCGAGGTTGATCAGATCCACTAGGTCGAGGATGAAGGCGAATACTTTGAGGATGATGACGACACTACGGTCCTCCAATGCCTTCAAAAATTGGATACTTATCCCATCTGTGTGGTAAGATGTGCGCTATCCCACCCGACACCCGCGAATGACTGGCGTAGGACCTCAATTTTCTATACCTACACCAAAATCAAAGACAAGAACTACAAGGTCATCGTGTATAGTGGTAGCTGCATAAATGATGTTTCTTCCGGCATAATATCCAAGTTGGGTTTGTCTGCCGTTCCTCACCCCAACCCATATAAGGTAGCTTGGGTTAACTCCACTATCTTGGAGGTGAAGGAATGAAGCTCCATACCTATCTCCTTTGCTGATTACAAGGATAATGTTTGGTGCGATGTACTGATCATGAATGTTGGACAAATTCTTTTGGGTTTCCCAAGGATCTATGATAACGATGTCCACATTTTTGGGCGTTCGAACACCTGCGTGTTCGAACATGCGGGCAAAAAGATTAAGCTTTTGCCATCGCAGTCCCAGGTTATGGATGACTCGAAATCCAACCCCATTAAGTCCAAGAAAGGATTGAACCTTGTTACCGCCAAGGTTCTGAACGCTGAGGTGGCTTAAGGCGCACCCCTTTACGCCTTAGTGGGTCGTGAGATTCCCGCCGAATCTGATGAACTTATCCATCTAGAAGTTCAGCCTATCTTGGGACAGTATGCGGATGTCTTTCCCGATGATCTTCCAGATCAATTACCTCCACTTAGAGACATTCAGCATGCCATAAACTTCATCCCTAGAGCCTCCCTCCCAAACCTGCCACATTATCGCATGAACCCCACATAATATGTCGAGCTTAAAAAGCAAGTTGATGAGTTACTGCAGCGAGGTTTCATTAAGAAGAGTCTTAGTCCCTGCACGGTACCGTCCCTTCTTACACCGAAGGACGGATCTTGGAGGAAGTGTATTGATAGTTGTGATATTAACAAGATCACCGTTAAATATCGTTTCCCTATTCCGAGGCTAGACGATATGCTCGATATGATGACGGGTGCCATATTATTCTCCAAAATTGATCTCAAAAGTGGGTACCACCAGATCCGGATCCGACCCGGAAATAAGTGGAAAATGGCCTTCAAGACCAAGGATGGTCTCTACGAGTGGTTAGTCATGCCTTTTGGGTTAAGTAACACCCCGAGCACCTTCATGAGGATCAAGACTCAAGTGTTGCGCCGATTTATGGGAAAGTTTGTCGTTGTCTACTTTGACGACATTCTTATTTACAGTCAGTCGACTAGCTAGCACTTGGACCACTTAAGGCAAGTTTGTGAGGTCTTAAGGAAGGAACAACTCTATGCCAATCCTAAGAAATGTACCTTCATCTTTTTGGACTTCATCGTTTCAGCCAAGGAGTTTCCGCAGACCCCGAGAAGGTGAGGGCCATTGTGGAATGGCTTGTCCCTCAGAACATCCGGGAAGTCCGCAGCTTCCACGGATTAGCCACATTCTATAGGAGATTCTTTCGGAATTTTAGCACTATCGTATCTCCTATCACTGACTACTTAAAGAAGGATGATTTCCACTGGACCCCGACAACCACCAGAGCTTTTGATGAGATCAAACAAAAGATGGTGGAGGCCTCAGTGATGAGACTTCCTGATTTTTCCAAAGTCTTTGAAGTGATCTGTGTCGCTTTGGGGATCGAAATTGGAGGAGTCCTCTCCCAGGAAGGTCACCAGTAGCTTACTTCAGTGAAAAGCTTAATGATATTCAGCAGCGTTATTCCACATATGATAAAGAGTTTTATGTTGTGATCCAATCTCTTCGTTATTGGCGACACTACTTGCTCCCAGAAGAGTTCGTCATTTTCTCGGATCACGAAGCTCTGCGTTATATTAACTCCCAAAAGAAATTAAATGCACGCCACGGTCGATGGGTCGAGTTCCTTCAGGAGTACATGTATACCCTCAGACATAAGGCAGGAGTTGAAAATAAAGCTGTTGATGCTCTCAGTCGTCGTATGATGACTACTACTGAGATGAGAGTTGAAGTTGTGGGGTTTGACCAAATAAAGAGAAACTATTTGGAATGCCCCGACTTCAAGGAGACCTACTCTCTCTTGTCTATTGGCAACACGCGCCTTGTGGACGATTTCCTATTGGAGGATGGTTATCTCTTCAAAGCCCAGAGGCTTTGTATCCCGAGCACCTCCCTTAGGGAATTTTTTATTTGGGAACTCCACGCCGGAGGCCTCGCTGGGCACTTCGGTCGGGACAAAACTATCGAATCCATGGAGTATCGCTTCTATTGGCCCAGCCTGAAGAGAGATATCGGTCGGTTGGTCAGTCGGTGTCTCACCTGCCAATTGGCCAAACAACGTAAGAAAAACACGGGTCTTTACACTCCTCTACTTGTCCCTAGTTGTCCTTGGCAAGATGTTAGCATAAACTTTATCTTAGGCCTGCCCAAGACACTCCGTAGGAATGATCCCATTTGTGTTGTGGTTGACCGGTTCTCCAAAATGGCTCATTTTCTTCCTTGCTCCAAAACATCCGATGCCTCTCACATTGCGAAGTTATACTTCAACGAGGTCGTCCGTTTACATGGTTTACCCAAAGCCATTGTATCGGATCGGGATGTGAAATTCACTAGCTATTTTTGGAAAATCAAGTGGATGAAAATGGGCACTAAATTGCAATTTTTCACTGCCTTTCACCCACAGATGGATGGTCAGACCGACGTAGTTAATAGAAGTTTGGGTAATCTGTTGCGGTCTTTGGTTCAATTTTTCACAGCCTTTCACCCACAGATGGATGGTCAGACCGACGTAGTTAATAGAAGTTTGGTTAATCTGTTGCGGTCTTTGGTTGGCGAGCACATTAGAGATTGGTATTCCATTTTGCCTACGGCTGAGTTTACTTATAATAATTCTACTAACCGAACCACTGCCCTAAGTCTTTCTGAAATTGTATACGGATTCAAACCTAGACAGCAGTTAGACCTGATACCCATGTGTTCTAGGTATAGGATTTTTGAGTCTGCATCATCATTTGCATCCCATTTGCATGAACTTCATAAAGAAATTGCACAACAAATTGAAAGGATCAATAATAAATACAAACTATATGCAGATTTAAAACAATGTTTTAAAACTTTTGAGGTTAGTAACTCCGTGATGGTGCGAATTCGTCAGGAATGGTTCCCACAAGGAACGATTAAGAAGTTGCATGATAAGAGTGCTGGACCAATCAAAATACTTAAAAAAATTAACGATAATACCTATGTAGTATATATGCATGCATATTTCAACATCAATCCATCTTTTAACATAGAATATTTAGTTGCATATGAATGTCCTAATTTTAACCCTCCAAATCCACTCATACAGCAGCCTTGTGCTACCCCACCATGTGAGATCCCAAACCTACCTCCACTAGCAAATATTCCTAAATCACCCATGGCAGAAAATGTGGACACGATCCTAAGTGATGATATCATATCCACAAGAGAAGGTGGACGAAGGAGATACTTAATCAAGTGGAAAAAAAGCCTGAGTAGGAGGATACCTGGCTGGATCACGAGAAGTTGCAGCAGATTGACCCAGATGCACTAGAGATCTACGAGAGCACCAGAGACACTTACTCGATGGAGTCAAGTTTTCTCCCACCCTGGGAGAATGATGGGGACATCAGATCATGGAAGGTCTATCAAAGATGTGACCGCCGATCTACGGCCACGATTGAGTCATTGTATTTTTGATTTATTCTATATATTTTCTTATTTATGTTGTCGCATTTTATTTGCTTTATTTAGTTTCCCGTTGTACCCTTTTATTAAGGGATGTCGTATGTAAGCCCTGGGGGCATTGTTGTCTTTTGTTTTTGAGTCCTTTGAATGAGGCTTTATATAGCCCTCCTTGTTCTCTTTTGAAGTTAATGAATGATTGATTAAAATTTCTTCCTTGCATGAGTTCTTGTGAGAGCTTGAGAGATCGAAGAGAGATCCCTTGCAGAGGGAGAACGGCGCATCACCTACCAACCTAGATAAGTCGGGTTCGTGGTTCTATTTTGTGTCCTTTCTTTTTTTCGACCACCTCCACCATCCACATCATCTTCACAGTCCTTCCCCTCCCAAATCTTTCCCCTTACTCAAGCTCCACCTACACCCCCACTTAGCCGCCGACCCCCATGCCCGAAACCCATCAGCCCATCGGCCCCTAGTCCCCCTTGCCTCTTTGATATCCATTGCCTAATTTGGGACAAATTTTGAATTCAAATTCCTTCAATTTGATATTTAAAATCTTTTCTAAATTATTTAATCTATTTTAGTAAAGTATCTAAATTAATCTTTTTTGAATTTCACAATCAAATTGGATTTAATTTAAATATTTCATAATCTCAAAACTCCAAATAGGAAACCTCCAATCCATTTCCCCAATCTCCTTCCAATCTATTGAAGCCGCCACCCCCCCCCCCGCCCCCGCCCCCTCCCCCGCCCCCGCCCCCCTAATAAATCCACTTGGATTTATTTCCTAAACCAAATCCCACTCTTGGAAATAATTCAAGATCCCCGATTCCCTCTTGGCTGAATTTTCGTATTACTTGATTTATTTCCAAAGGAGAAGCTCTCCTTTTGAAAACACCTTAAAGCCTCTCTCTCTCTTCAATCCCCTCTCTCCACTTTAATACACATTTCCTCTCTTGGAATTAAATTCAAATTTAATTCCTAAATTCCCCCAAGTAGAAAATCTGAAATTTATTTCAGCTTTTCAATTTATTCTTCCCTACTAAACCCAATTCGCCTCCTCTCTACCTCATCCCTTGGCCGGCCACACTTCTTCCCTCCCCCCAAGTTCAATTGAAGAGAAACTTCTTTCTCTTTGATGGAGTTCAAGATTACTAGTAACCGTTGGAAGACATCGTCATCTAGCATTCATGAATGGCCGATCCCGACACTGATTATGGACTTGAGTACGACGAACACGGTTTCGTGCACATTCTCCATTCAACCTTCTTTGACGTCAACCCGAGGATCGATCACACGGTTGAGGAGTACATAGAGCGCATCCTGGACACCTTGGTTGAAGCGATTGAAGAACAACTTGAGATCGTCGAGTGAAGGATTGCCGCCAATCCTTGACGGAGGTTTTCTACTCTTCCTCCTCTCGTATTTCTTAAGCCTAACCTTTCTTGTGATTTGATTGTAGTCACGAAGGACGCGTTCGCCGGATTCTGCTAAGCTTAGTAAACGTAGAAATTGAGCGCAATCATTTTGTTTACTAATCTCATTGTTAGACTAGGGATTTTGTTGAAAACTACTAATTGGGCATAATGTTATTTTTTATGTTATTTTGAAATTTCAAATCTTTTGGATGTGAAACTTAGCCTAAATGAAAGTGACCCCTCTTATGTTTTGACTCGTTATTTATTTGCTAATAAGTTTCTTTATTATTTATTTAATCAAGAATTTGTGAAATTTCTTAATAAAATCATCGGCAAGCATCATAGTTCTACATCAGTTATGCTTCTATCAATAACACCCTTTATAGTAGATCCTTTTACCAAATGTGATTTTACTTGGGAACCAATGAAGCTGATAATGTTCTAGTGGAAGTTTACGAAGGACTATGCATTGCAAACCAGTCAAGTCTCAAAATGATATTAAAATAAAATAAAAAAGTAGTTTATTACTAGTCATTGATGGTGAAAGATTACATTGATACTCCAATGAGTGTCATGAATGCCAAATTCATAGAAATAATATATAACAACCTCCAAATTCATTACATCCTATGATAGCGTACTAGCATTTGAATGTTAGGTATGTATGTAATTTGACCCATCGATCCGCCATCAACTAGTAGACATTGCCTCATATTAGTAGCGAATAATTAATTTTCTAAGAGGTTGCAGTTGCCCCATTCCAAAAATAAATTGTTAAGCAAGCAATCAACTTGTTAATAACAATATTATCTAAAAATTCAGTATGTCACTCTATATTATCTAAACTAATGAGACAGCATTTATAAGTTACAAGATATATAGATTTGTCAACTGATATAAAATCGATTGCATCGATCATATAAAGAGGTGTCATGAATGTCAAATTCATGGGAATACTAAATATAAACCTCCAAATCTGTTACACCCTATAATAGTGTCTAGCCATTTAAATGTTAGGTAATAAATATAAATGGACCCACCAATCTACAATCACCTATTGGTCCTTTTTTTTTTCTACAATCACCTACTAGTCACTGCTTCATATTAATAAAGACTAACCACTTCTCCAAGTAAGCTAAAGTCGATCCACTTAAAGAAATAACATTGAACAAGTGATCAACTTCTTTACCTAAACTTTGTTTATAAATTCAGTATACCACATTGTATTATCTCAGAAAATGAGACAACATTTAAAAGTACTAAGATATAGAGATTTCTTAACTGTTATACAATCGATTAGTGATCTTCATCAATCTACAATGCTAGGATAAAAGAATAACAAAAGCTTCCAACAAAGCACCAATCAAACTGCTCAAAATAATCACCGAGAATATAAGAAAGTAGCACATTAAAATGACAAAAGTGTTAAAGACATATCCCTTGATCTATAAAATGGCAATTAAAGGTATTGCTTGTGTCTTAGTGTTTGGAATTGAAGCAATCTTGCCACTTGAAATCAATTTTCCATCACTTAGAATAGCTGACTGATAACTAACTCGAGAGTAAAATGCTTGTCTACGAATAGAAGACCTCAATGCACTTAGTGAAGTTAGACTCCAATTCAAATATAGATCAATTCCAACACAATCCAGATTGGAATTCAAGCAAAATAAGCTTAAAAGTGGATCCATGTTACCCAACCTAATTTAAGCTTGACTTATTTCAAATCTTGGCCAATCTTGTCGTAGTGGTGCATAGTTTACAAGCTCAGTCGAATAGTGTACATAACATAAACTCGAGGATGGTAAAGAAATAATCTATTATATTAATGATTCTTTCCCAAAGATTATTCAAGGCAGGCTAATGTGTAAAAGATATTTACAAAAAATGTCCAAATTTAGATTGTTTCCTGCTAGATGCATATCTAATTAGTATCATTCAACACAATAAGCTAACCAAAACTTCATGACTATCATGGTAAGTCATGAGCATTCTGCATTCATGCCACTCATGCCAGGATAAAACTGATGAGAAGAAAAAATCATTTCCATTTAAACAAATAGAAATGTACTATTCATTTCATACTCATGATTGAAATTTTTCCATCAGAAGAAAAAGAAAGTAAAAACTGACCTCCCCATTTCTCAGGATTCAATATCCAAGTACAATAATCGCTATTAGGCTTTCCAAGAAATGCCTCATTGTACTTTACAGGATCACTTGCCACAGCTACAGCTATAACCTAAAAGTACATACAGGTATAAGTACAGGTAAACGAAAGGGAACGTAGACTGGGCAACACATCAGGATCTAGAATGTGTTATGGATACTGTTATGTTGTCATTTCGGTCTAAATTGCCCTTTGTTATATGTATATAAAGAGCGAGAAGGAAGGATAGTGGGAAACTGATCGTAAGAGATATTCATGATGTATGCACTTGTAAATGTGTCAAATGGCAGTCAATAGTAATGAAATTCATCAATTCAGAAAGAGAATTAAATAACTACTTATTATGGTCAACACATCTTGCAATGCATATAAGCACATATTCAAATGGTGTTACACAATTTTTTACAGTCTAAAAATGTTACACAATTTTTTACGGTCCTCCAACCAATGATTCAAAGGGTACCATATAATTCTCAAATTATGTTTAATCCCTTGAAAACCTTGAATTATTGTGTTTTCCCCAAAATCCCAAGTCTATTTGTATATGTATTTCAAGGCAACACACATGAAGATTAAATTAAATCAACTATCTTGAAACATCCAAAAGTTACCAAAGCAAAAAGCATGGACTCTTTGGTTCACCACATTAGGAAATTAATTTGACAAAATGACCAAAATTTCCCTCGAGTGCCATAAATTCAAAGAAGATTGAATTAAGACCTCAAGATTTTCAAACTTGAGGAGCCATTGGAGGGGGTCAACGAAGCATATGAAATCTCAAATTGACCACAATCGACTCCACAGATGAGTCAATCACCTTGAAAATTTTCAAGTTTCAAAATTTCAAAACGTATTGCACAAATGTCTATAAATCTCAAAACTCATACCATGGGTAGGTTATTTGGTTACTTGCGTGCAAATCATCTATAAGTCAACTCAAAACTATTCAATGGGACATTTTCAAAATTGCTCGTAGTTCAACCAACTTTTTAAATTACACAAACAAAATGCATCAAATTAAAATTGCCCCCTTTATAACTCGACAGAGCAACAAGAGGAGAGAGACCCTCATTTTAAGGACACCATACCTCAATATCCTTAAAGGACTTGTTCATAACTTTGGAAGTCATAAGTGGTGCACTAACTTAAATACACACCGGGATCAAAAATCCTAATATGGGTTATATCAAAAAAGACTAACTAAATCATCATCAACATTGCATCACCCTCCAGACAGTTAATTAATAAGATTCTAATCAACAAAATCAATATCTAGACAACTTCATTGTCGAACCACCTTGGATATAAGGTAAGATCATAAGATCTACTCATGGGCTTTTTTCAAAAGTGAATTAGTAAAATCCATTCTCGTGATACCTTATAGCCCTAGAGTTATGTTCCGTCAGTATCACTAGACCAGGATAAATTTCTCACAAGCCTAGAATAAAAACAAACACAAAATATACACACAAATAGATAACAATCCTCAAACTAAGTTTATACCAAAGACTTAAATCTCAAACTCCTAGAGCATTTCTGCCAAATGCAAAGATGTAAGCCCAAATTTTCTCTAAATCTCAAACTAGCATTGTAGCAATGCAAAAATAAAAATAAAAACATTGTACCAATGCAAGAACCTTTTGTTTGATCCACCTTATCTAAATCAATAATTAGGCTATGAGTCAAACAATATAATTTCCAAAAATCTTCCAATCAATCTGTAGGCCTTCCCTTACGATGTAATCCTCACCTATACATAGAAATCAAGACCCACTTGCTTCATGAATCAAATAATCATTAGATCACATGACAAAAAGCCATAAACCTGGTGCTCTAGATATTTTTGTGGGATAAATGTGTTTTAATCCACAACTGCATATTAAGTATCTTTACATTGGGCACCATATGAATAAATTAAAATGTCCTCTACCATATAAATTCTAACCACAATGATAACCCATGATGACCACCTAAAGTCAAATATTTGATATCGGCCAATATTTTAAATAATATCCTGTAGCACTTTAATCATCTCTATACATATATCATAGGGTTTTCTTTTGGAGGCGCACTTGGGATCTGAAATTGAATAATTGAGTTGATCATCCTCAATGCCTCTAAGCCAATCTTATAATTAATTGGTCAAACCAAGTGTGTTGAATATCAGTGGTCATGTAAGAACATCTTCGAACTAATGACAACCACATAGAAACAAATCGATTTAAATTTGAATCTTCAAATTTGACCAAAAAAGAAGTAATACCCTTGAGCATACAATTACCTTCGATTGCTCGAGATATCATTCAATAGGTACAAAAGGTTTCTAATCAAAATCCCTAGATCATAATGTCTCCTTGCCATTTGTTGTTGGTGACCAAGACCACCAGCTCAATCCGATATGACAAAATCATGTAATGCTAATTGGGTTGACACCCATCTTCATTTATGCCCCATGTCATATATAAGCCTAAACCCTCACTTATCTGGAATGCACTTATGTCCTTAAATAAAGTGTTCATAGGAATCACATCTAGATATAATCAATTATGGGAGCTTGCACCCATAGGTAATCTTATCCCTTATATCAAATATAAATCCTAGATAGCTCAAAATGTTGTCTAGAAAAAATCTTTGGAAATGTTAAATAGCATGTCTTTGAAAATCCCATATTTCTCCGTATTTGGTCCCTAAACTCCAAAAAAATATGGAGGGAGAGATCATCCCTCGAACTCATACCACCTTTAGAACCCACATGGGGTTTAGCAGCACGAAAATTACATGTTAAGAAATTAATTTACAATTCCATAAATGTTATGTAAACAACAAATTTTGTATACCCTAGCGTGCATTCACTCGTGTGCTACAAGCTGATGAAACATTATGCTATTTCTTTTTTCTTTTTTTCTTTTAAGGATCAAATTCCAAGCCTCCATTTTAAAAATAAGGAACAATAACATTGGGCTACAAGGTCGGTGACTGGTGACGTAGACTATGCCTAAATGAGCCACCTTTGGCAATTTAAGGACAATGGAGCATTTATAAGCATCTATCAACCATATTTGCAATCAACCTAATAAAAGCATGTTAAAACTAGCGATAAACAACAGCAACAAAATGATAAAAATAACCTGTCTCAATTCTGGAGCTTTGTGTTGATCATGCTCCATAAGATAACTGTAAGCAAATAAATATAATTACAAGGGTAAATGATGAATGATACAAAAGTAGGCAATTTCGTATCAAAAGCTCACCCCACAGCATTGAAGAGGCAGCTATTATCTGAGGGTATTACCCTCCTCACAACAACGCCATCCATTCTACCTTAGAAAAACATTCAATATTGCCTTATCAAGCTTCCAAAGCCCTCAGCCAAACTTATTAGATTCAAAACACTAGAGTACACAAAACACATCATGCATACAACAAAATTAAACGAATCCGCAACCGGGCTTCATAAATCAGATCGAAACAAGCATAATAATAATAATAAACAACACTGGCAAACAAACAGCGACAAAATTTCCTATGCCCTAAACAATTGCAGAAATCGAACTTCGTAATCAAAAGTCAGAACTTACTCCACAGCCTCGAACGACAAATCAAAGGGGAACCCTAGAGAAACTTGTGGAAATCTCCGAGGCAGCGCTATCCTGATTTTTGTCGGAGATCAATAATAAATTACGGAATCATTTGCGTCGAAGAGGATTGACAGCAGCAGCGTTAGTTGGGATGAAAAAGACTACTTCATTTTTTTTTTATACGCACTTCCGAGTTGAAGCTGTCGGTTTCACGCATTTGTAAAGCGGCCGCACCCCGAATTGCTTTGAAACGAGCAGACACTCATGTTGCTTGAAGGATCTCTTCAAGTAGTATGGGATCGGTATTCTTTTCTTGAGGAAAAAAGAAGTCATTTTTTATTTGAAGAAAAAAAATAATTTTGATTTAATTCAATTTTGATGTATTTAAATAATCTTAAATTTAAATATTTTGTAAATACACCATCAACTCTATCTTTAGTGCCGCCATCGTTGGTGTGATAACCAAATTTTTCTAAAATAAATTTATTTGAAAATAGAGAAAATGATCAAAATAATTCTTCGACTTTTCGTGAGGGATCAAAATAGTCCTCAACTTTTTTTTAGGGACCAATTTGATCTAAACGTCCAATGGTGAAATTAATGATGTTAAATGTAAATGTATTTTGGTCATTTTTAATTAAACATTCATTAAATATAATTGTCAAGTAATTATAAGTTTTTATAATATTTTATTAATCATTTCTTTAATAAAAATTTTAACAATAATTTTAATTTTAACTTCAAAAATTGTAGTAATATTTTATAAAATATGATATTTATTGATTTAGAAAAATCAAATGTAAATAGACGTTATTTTCAACTTAGACGTGCATATTTTCAAAAAACACTTATATTTAACATTATTAACTCTAACATTGTATGTTAGGATAAAAAAGTTTCATTTTAAAAAGTTGAGAGATTAAATTAGTCCCTGAAAAGAGTTACGGACCATTTTGGTCCCTCACAAAGAGTTGATGAATCATTTTGATCACTTTCTCTCTGAAAACATGACAATCTGTATTGTAGCATTGTGGCGCTGAGATTGAGAGCGCAACAATGTCATACTCTGTGTTCTACAGTATCTTTGGATTTTATATATATATATATATATATATATATATATATATATATATATATATATATATATATATATATATATCCCTCACCCATCTAACCATCATCCCCTCATTTCATTGCCTTGTTGAGAAAGAAAAGAAAGGAGAAGTCGAGAAGAATAGGAGACGAGAGATAACAAATAAGACTAATGATATATATGACGTAGATGACAAATAAGACAAATGACATATATGATTGATAATCGATAGTTAAGACATATTATAAAAAAAAAAATATTTGATAACATATAAGATAATGATAGACGTAATCGATGTTAGATAAGGCTGATATTGATGATATTTATGTTTGATGACTGATAAGAGCAAGGTCATATGATATATGATATGCGATGATTAATTGATTGATGATATTGATTGAGACTAATTTACATATTGAACCATTGAAAAATCAAGATCATTATAATAAGGCTCATTTGGTTGCTTAAAGATCAAAACAAAAGATGGAATAATTTATCATTTCTTTGAAACATGGCTTTTAACGTCATCAACCAGATGAACCTTACGAACAAAGAAAAATCTGGAAGGTAATAAAAAATAAATTTAAACTGACAGCAAGAGTTTACAGTCCCCGCTTCTTAAAAAACATGTTAAAATTACAAAAAAAAAAAAACAAACTAAATATTATTTCCTTTGAGGAATGAAGACCTAAAAGCTTAAAACTCACCTCCACTCCAAAGAAGAAACCATTGATGATCGGATCCATTTGATTTGTTGTGCGAGCTGGTATCTACAGGCTGTTAAAATCAGCAAAAAGTCTGCGAAATCAGAGAAAATTTGTTCGAGTCATTAAAAGAAACTTGGATTAAACATTTAAACTGAGATAAAGTTGGAAAAGCCAAGAGATAGAAAAATCCTAACATACATGTCCACTGTTGTCGACCCGTCGCAAGCTGCTGTGAACTGCGGAAGGGGGAGGATAGGCATTTGATGTTCCAACGAGGTTAGAAGAAAGGCTTTTCATTGAAGCATGAACCGCTGAACTATTGAATCCTCGCGCGTGAAACCCTTTCGACTTCCGCCTTTTTCCAAAGAGTCCGTGTTAATAATAAACTCAGTGGGGGCTCATGCCCCCAAGGCCCCCATACTGAATCCGCCACTGTATATATTGGTTATCTGCATCAATAATCATTTTGTAACATGTCATATCTCAATCAATTCTGTTTCATTCTTTTAATTATTATGAACTCTAATCAATCGTTTAGTCAGTCAATATTTATCACTCATTCAATTACATTCAATCTTATCATTCATTCAACTCACATCAATTTGTTAGTTACAGTCACAATATTAATAATAGTATTAAGTATCAGTAACAAAATTATATCAATAAAACATCAATAATCAATATCAATATCAAAAATCAATAATCAATGTCAGTATTAGTAATCAGTATCCATATCAATAATCAATATCAATAACACTATTAGCAATAGTAACAATTTTAATATCAGTATCTGACATTAAGATGATAATATCTTGAGTTTGCGGGTATCACGTGCAATCATTTATATCAGTGAATAAGTGTTCTATCAGATATTCATATGAGAGTATTTTGAGGATATCTTGTTCATGCACTTATGATTCCTAATCAGTCATCTCCTATGACTCTCAATCAATGAACTCCTTATAACTCTCCTTGAATCATGCGACAATCTTTCCGACTTTTTATAACTCTCAATCAATCTCTAGCTCCTTAAAACTCCCATTCACTGAGTCATATCAGTGGACCACATGGATCTTGAGAATATCACATGAGATTATCATACCATATATTTACTATTAAGTATTACATCCTTTCAATCAGTAAGTATCACAATTCACTCCATATCGGTCCTTTCAATTATTTTAGCATATATTACATTTCAATATTATCATATCAAATCACCATGTATCACTTTCAATCCATTTTCAATATATATTTTCACTACTCATTTCACCTAGAAATTCTTATATGCATATTTAACTGATGAAAATACAATAAAACTATGATATAATAAATTTTTGACAAATTTAGGAAAGATAAATCCGTAGAAATCAAAATCATCAAAAAAAAAAATAAAAAAAAATATATATATAGCTACTTACAATGAATATAATAAAATTTGTAACATGAAAAACATGTAAAAAGGCCCTCATGGACTTTCTCTTTCCTCCTCTCACTCTCTCTTCTTCTCTCATTTCCTCTCGGCTAAACAAACAAGTGAGGGAGGCTGTTGGGTGAGGCAGGGATATTTATAATAAAAAAGTAAAAAAAAAAACTATTAGTAGCTAAACACCACAATGCTCAACTTCAAAATTTTTATGTTTTTCAAATAAATTCATTTCATACATTTAGGTTATTGCAATCTCTCCACCTTTAGAAAAGTTGTACTCGATATTTCTATATCAATATGAGAGAAAGAGAGACCATACTCAAAATAAAATTTTAAACTCAAATTAACTAATTATTGTTGCGTGCTAGAATATACGCGGCGGTAGAGTTTGTAAATTTGCGTCCTAGCGTTGTACGAGTATTCAGCACACAAGCAGAAAAGAGAAGTGAACACCAAGAGTTTTTACGTGGAAAACCCAAAAAGGGAAAAAACCACGGGGCCTTGCCCAGTTGCAAAATTCCACTAGTGTTTTCGTAGATTACAAATGGCGGATTTCGTCCCACAAGTTGGGATAATCCAAGTACAATTTGTTTCTTCCACGAAATTTACAAAATTTTGCGAATTCCTGGCATTTCCTGAAAATCCGGCAGAGTTCCGGCGTCTTCAGGCGGCAGGAAGAGCTCCGGCGGCGGTGGTCGAGGAGGTGAGGAATCTCCTTTTCCCCTTTCTCCTTCTCCTTCTCCTTCTCTTCTTCTTCTCTCTCTTCACTTGAGTCCCCTTGGTGTAGAATGAGGGCTCTATTTATAATTTTTCTGGAGTGGCATAACCCGTAAATAGGCGTAAGATCAAGGGTGAATTGGGAGTGGTTTGAATGGACGGCCGATATCGAATCCTTTGATCATACACCGTTCGTTGGACATTTGAAGGCCTTAATGATGTCGGAATTTGATGATATTGGGCTCGTTGGATTTGTCTCGTCGAGCCGTTCGATTCGAGTATAAGCTCGTCAAAATCGGAGACTGTTTGGTAACTCAAATTGCGGTTTGAACCTTCCAACAGCACTTTGAACTCTTGATTCGGACTCATTTGGGCTCGGATTGGGTCGAATTTGGTGTCGTTGGGTTCGTATTTCTGAGACGCTCAGTTTGACTGTGAGCTCGCTGAAATCGGAGTTCATATGCTCTCGAATTTAATTTTTGAAGTTTCCGAACTGGTTTTGCCTCGAGATTCGTGCCCGATCAAGCTAATTTTGTGATGACGTATCAATTATAAATACAAAATCACATCAAATTACAACAAAAAATTATGTGTCAGAAAACTTAACTTAGAGAAGGATAAAAGACATAAAATCATACTAGTTGATTCATTTTCTTACACTTGAAAAATTAAACCGATCATTAAGATGAAAACTATAGTAAATCATATGTGCAACTCATATTCATGCATTCAAAATAAAATCTCATCTCTATTTCGCTTATACACTCTATTTTGCTCATAAGCTCTAGATATATCAATTCTTCCAATAACGATTGCTTTGATACATATAATCTATAGAAATCAAAATTATTACAAAATATAAGTAAGAAGATAGTTACTTATAACAAATAGAATAGAAATTGTAATTGGAACAATAGGTAAAAAAGCCTCAATGGACTTTCTCTTTCCTCCTCCTCCTCCTCTCTCTCTCTTCTTCTCCCATTTCTTCCTGACTAAGCAAACAAGTGAGGGAGGCAGTAGGGTTAGGCAAGAATATATATATATATATACACTATTAGGGGCCTAGCACCGCAACGCTCTACTTTAGAAATTATATATTTTTTAAATAAAATCATTTCATATATTTGGGTTATTACACGTATCCTATATCATACTATGTCAAATCTTATGGTTTCACTCTTCTTAACGCATCTTATCAATAGTTTCTCGATATCCTAAATATATACATCCAAATGAAGGCATGCATGTTACATAAACCTTGCATATTTAAGCTTAGGGCTGCAAGCGAACCAAACGTTCGACGAGCTACTCGTTGTTCGGTTCGATTAAAGCTCGTTTGTGATCGTTTAATTAGCTAAACAAACAAACTTGATCAATATTTTAAATACTCGATTCTTAAATAAACAAACTTGAACACTAATGCGTTCGGCTCATTTATGTTCGCGAACAACATCATTTGAAGTTCGTGAACAAGCTCGACATTAAGCTCGATAAGAAGCTCGATAAAAACTTGATTCGTGTTCGATTTTGAAATCGTGAATAAGCTAGATAAAAATAATTAATATTTGACTATAAAATTAATAAATATAAATAATCATTGCCTTTGTTACATAGACAATTGCTTTTATTATAAATGTGTTTGTTCATAGATATGTTCATGAACGTATTTTTTTATAGTTAAAAAAAATCATTAAATATGTTCGTGAACAAGGTCGATAAGCACTAAACGAACGAACATGAACTGAATATGAACCGAACATGAACACTCATTAATTTAAATGAACCAAACATGAACACAAACAATAAATCTCGAACAAACATGAACCAAACTTGAACAAGCTGATATTAAATGAACAAAAACATGAACACTCACATACTCGGCTCGGCTCGGTTCGTTTGCAGCCTACTTAAGCTTAAGCTTACCCATTAGATATTACAACCTAATAAAATTTCAACAAATTATTATGTGGGATTTAGTTCATATATGCCTCCGTTGCTTCTAAAAGTTTGTCATTAATTACTCCTTGCTCAGATAATTTTCTCCCCACCATTCCTCATTCCCTTCAACACACTCGCATATCTCTATGTGTGTTTATCATCTTCGATGTCCCTATTGCTTATTTTATATCACCTAACTCTTTTAAATTTCTCATATCCCACTCTCGCACACACACACACACTCTCTCTCTCACTCGCTTCTTAGAAACACTCATCTTTATATCTTACAGTATTCTCACCCCTTCTCTTTTCCCTTTTCTTTTACTCTCTATGGATTCAACCCATATGTTATGAACCATTACTTTGTTTTTGCCTGATTAAACTACAAAAGGTTATCAACTATCCTACCTCAAAGAAATACTTTAGCCTTTTATGACACAAGACATTATGTGATTGACACATAACTTGCTAATCCGAGCTTAAACAAACCAAATATGACCCTAGCTTAAAATTAACCCACCTAATTTGATCTCAATTCTATTTGGATATTCATTATGGATTCCTCTAGTTAAATTTAGCATTTAAATTAACCAAGGATTAACATAAGGTGATACATGACCCAACACCCTTTAAAGGAAGCAATTAGCCAACTATAAGCCTAATTAAATATAGAGTATATTACCATAATATGAAACTCAAGCCCCTAGTGGTCTAACTAAGTCCTAAAACACATTTAAACATAAACTAGCCTAGTATCTCATGTAATAGAATAATATGTAGAATATATATAACCAAATCCCAAACAAAGGACATATTAAAGCAACTTGATCACTTGATTTGGGCTTTATAGGCTTAGGAGACCCCAATTGACTTATCATAGTCAACCTATCACAAGCTATCCATACCCTAAATGTCATAAATATTTAAATGTATTATTTATTTTTTAAAATATCCTAGAAATAATATCTGACATGCTGGCTTAGTCAAGGATCATTTGTTACGTATAAAATGAGCTGATGCATGTGCGATGAAATTAATGAAGTGAAGAATCTCTTTTATCTTTTGCTTGTAGCTTGTTGTTGCCCCTTTCTCTATACTATTCCATGCGCCTTGACCATTTAATCCCCCTCATTTCCCCTCTCTAACATGTACACAAAGAAAAAACTCTAGTGAGCTCACAACAACAAATTCTTCTTATGTTTGATTGATGAGGATCAAGACACCCTACTACTCATAAGTTCTTTATCTGATCATGATGAAGGTGCTTGTTGCTCAAGCAAACATTGGACAAGCTCCGGTGAGGTATCTCCATAGGCTAGAGACCAACTCCTCAAAATTTCACATATTAAGAACTTAATATGCATGGCTACACGATCAAATCATTAAAAGCTCAATTCTATCTTAGACAGTCAATGATTTACTATTTTATTTGCGGATGATTCTCATTTACTCGAATCATCTTCGAATATCGTTTGAAAATAAATATAAAAATTGAACAATATTCGGATAATATTTGAAGACGATTCAAACATGTTTATGATACATTATTTGATAGCCAATGTTGTTGTAAATAATTTAGATTTAGAATGACATATTCAAATTTAAATAATAAAAAGTATAAAATTCATTAATCTTGAACATATAATCATATAAAAAGATTTGGACTTCGTTTGAGACGGCTTTTTGCTGCTTTTTAAAGTAGCTTTTCAGTATAAAAATTAAAATATTTGTACTAAAAAGCTGCTTTAAGAAGCATCAATAAAGTAGTCCCAAACAAATTCTTATTTTGTCATGAAACTTTACTAAAGACTAATCAAATGGTGTTAGGAAAAGAAATGATATGATTATTTTGTTCTAAAATTCACAATTAGATTTTATTTATTTTTTTATAAAATGTGCATATTTTTATCTGAAATAAAATTTTAGACGTATTTTTTAAAAGACAAATAAAGAGGTTGTGAAAAATAATGTTAAATTAAAAATAAAAAAATATCACGTGCAAACCTCACAATCTCACATTAAAAAAGAGTTTCTTGGCCGGCTGCAAGTGAAGAAATGGCGTGGTGTGCTGCTAGGTACATATCGTCACCGGCGATCGACGTCCGCCAGCTACGCCGCCACGTACCGCTTGCTGCCGGCATCTGCTGCGCTTCGTTTGTCGGAGCAAGGTCCTCCTCCACCTCTGTTTCAAAACCTTTCGCTTGTGCTAGTGCGGCCTTCTCCATGGCCGCCGGTATGATCCTCTCCTTGTTCCAAACATTTCCTGTAATTTACCTTTCTTGTTATTGAGTAGTTCGTAGATACTTCTCGGTGCGGGCAAGGTGGGGAAGTGAAGGGAGTTCGTGCCGATTTTTTTGTTTGTGAAATCTCCCGCTTACAATAATTTCGCTAACGAGTGTGATATTCTTGATTAGAAAACCCTACCTTAGAATGTCTGTTTCTGAAATCTGGATTAATGTTTAATCCGTGCTCTTTTCATCAAATGATGGACAAAATTTTTCATAGTTGGTTTTCAAATCCGTCGTCGTTTAATCATTAATACTCGGATGTTTTTCCATTTGAACACGCATTTTCTTTTTTTTCGAAGGACTCTTTAGAGCCACAATATATTACTTTACTAGGCTAAAGTTGCACCTTGGAATCAAGAATTTTGGATTAAATCATTCAGCGGTTACCTTAAAAGATGGTTTTGTAATTTATGACATTGCTAGGGATTTAAGTCTCAATGCTGCATTTGTCTGTTCTAATGTGTATATCTTTGGGGAAGTTTCTTGGAATCTTGGCTTAATGAGTTTACGTTTGATTCTCATGCCATATTGTGAAAGTTGTGTGATTAAAAATCATCTGGCTTCAAGTTTGATGTCTAGATTCATGTTCTAGATTGACTTGTAATTGATTTTATCAAAATTTTGTTGGATTCTTACTAGATAAAATTAGGACCAGAAAATCAAAATAGGACAACAAGAAATCTCTCCACAGTCAAATCCATAATTGGGAGGAGAAGGTTAAGTTTTTTAGTGAGGATAAAGAGGAATTTAAGTTCAACATTTTCCTCGAGAGCCTAAGAAAAAATCAACCAACATACTTCCTTGGAATAAGCAGTAATATTCTCTAATTAGCTAGATTAGTGGATAGTTAGTCTTTAATTATTATCTCAGTAACTATTTTTTAATTCTATTACCAGTAGCCAATTTAATTGATTTTCATTAATGCAATTGCATGAAATTAAAATAAAGAGGCAAATTCATCTCCCAAATTGTCGCCACTCCTCTCCTTTCTTTTTAAAAATAAACAAATCCCCTTGCCTCTTTTAGGGGAGCTCTTTTTCTCCTCTCAATACTCGCTCTACCCAGGCATTTAAGGGATAAAGCTATTATTTGCCAAAAGACAAAGCAAGATGAAGGAAAAGATTATGAAGAACTAGAAGTGGGAGGAAGGGAGTTGCTAGCAAGGGGGAGTCAATAATAGAAGGAAAATCAATAAGGACAATGAAAAGAAGTGGATGATCTTTCATTTGTTAGTAGGACTAGTGTTGTTCTAATTTCTGATTAGTTCTTCTTATTTACACCTATATGCCATCAACTCCATCTCTCACGTAATCCCAACAAACTAATTTGGTCAAGCCCAGAAGGATTTCCATATCAAGATTTCTCTTGCAAGGACCTACTACATCTATTTAACCAAAGACTGTCCTATTGGCCTTCCCCAAGACTAACTTGTTTAAATAGCCAAATGCTAGACCTATAACATCCATTGAGAGAATGGTCACGCTAAGCCTCATCTCAAGTCAATCTCTTATGATATCAGTGCTTAGATCTTGTTTGTAGGCTTTTTGGATTTTTCCCTTCAACCTAGAACCCCTTGACTTCACTAAGCCCACAAAAACATGAATAGAAGCATCCATTACCAAGGAAAACTTGCAAGTAGGTTAAATAAACTAGAAAGCCTACTAGCCAACTTCTTTGAACACTAGGTTATATAAAAGACAATAGGGCAATGTTCCATGAAGAAGTTGATGATGGCATCTCAGAGATTCTATCTTGGGATGAGGATGACGAAGCAAATCAATCCACTTTCTACCAATGAATCAAAATACATTCAAAGTTGATGCAAAATATTAAAGTCCATCATATGGCATTTTGGTTTATGTTATTGTTTGGAGCATCTACAAGCTTACTGTTCCATGTTTAAGTCAAATCATACACAATTTAAATTTTTTTGCTCATCTTAAAATATCACCACATTCACATTTGCAGCTGAATGTTGATAGTTCAAGAATCATGACCTTTTAAGTTTGGCATGGCATTGGCTTTAAGTGTTACGTAAACTAATTGATTGATAAGTAGATCAAATGGAAACAATTAAAACAAATATTTGAATAATCAATGCAATGCAATATAATACTGTAAAGTTGGGAGAGCAACAATTACCTTGAAATTTTCCCGGATGAAATGCTATTTTCATGACATTTGTAGCCAAGTTTCATAAAGGATGCTGGGTTAAAGTTTTTTTGCGTGTGAAATCTCTCATAAGAAGTTTAAGAACTATTGTAGTTGAAGAGAAGAACTCGATCAACAACAACAACAAAGGATGAAAGCAAGACAACTATGCAAGTGGTGAGAAGCTCAAGAAATGAATGAGGCAAGGAAGTAGGCCCTACCACCCACCAAAAGTTCTAAAGTTGCTCAGGTAGAGTTTTTTGGATAATATTATGAAAAGAAGTGAAAAAGAGAGAACCAAAAAGGCTCTACAAATATTAAAATGGTGGCAAACCTACCAACTATAAAGGCAGTTAAATTACTAACATTAATGGCTTGCGACATTTGTCTGTAAATTATTTGAGATTTTTAAAACATATTTGATAGGCATCTGTATTATATAAATTATGAAGTTTATTATAAAAACATGGATTAATACTTATTAAAATAAGATCAAATTTATTTAGGTTTCATTGTTGAAAGGCCAAAATGAGAATATAAATGAGTATTTCTCATAAATAGTGTGCATCGTTTGAACTACACATGTTTCTACACATTTGAAACGATATAGAAAACTTTTTTTTTTGAATAATTTGTTTGTATATATACAAAATAATGCTTGAAATTTTTAATCAAGCTCACGAAAATTACAAGGAAGCCAACAAATTCTCTCACCTGAATATTTGGGCAAAGTCTTTTTTAGTTATTTTGGGGGGGGGGAGGGGGGATAAGTGAGACTTGAACCCAATACCTCTTAGTTGGAAGCCAAACTCCTAACCAACAAACCAAGGGAGGCAAAGTCTTATCTAATTGAAAAAGTTGTTTACTGTGGAAGTGGAAAAATGGTTGAAGTTTAGAATGTCTACTTCAAAATTAGGGTTACATGCTAATCTATGCTCAAGTCTTTATGCTCTAGGTTGGATTAAAATTGATATTGTGTTTAGGACAGTTAAGAAATGCTAATATCATACATTTTTTATTAATTAAAAGTAGGGCACAATGCTAATTACAAATAAATCACAATGTCAATTATAGATAAAGTGGACATAAAGCCAATGAATTAGTGAATATTTATTTTAAAAAAGTCATATGCCTAATTTGAACCTATGACCTCTTCCTTGAAAACCAAGGAACATACTGCTTAAGCTTGAGATCTTTGATGTATAATTTGTCTTTATTAGCCAATTATTCATGAAGTTAACTATGACGTTGTACTCTTGGATGCCTTCCGTGGAATCTTAGATAACCCATATTTATAAGATAAAAATATTTGCATTATAGAGGTGACCAAAAATACATGCTTACAAATAAAGGAATATGATGTGAAACAATCAAGGGAATTGCATGATTTTAATAAGAAACTTGTCTTAGCAATGAAATTATAGTATTAATGTTTCACTAAGTTAAGATTTTCAGTTTTCGTGGTTATCGACTTGTTTCAAGTATGCGGTTATACGTTAGATTAGCAGGACGATCCGAAATAATAATAATAAAATAGTAAACAAATATGCGGTTAACGATAATACGTCACTTAACAGATAGATCTTTCACCTTAGAGTTTTCCTCTCGATCGCTCGTTGAAAGTAGGGTTAATGGAGGAGGAATGTCAGCAATCCGAGTGATGCCATTGAAAGATAGAGGATGCCAGTGGAGTTGATCAACGGGAAGTTGACCGGAGTTGGAGAGACGGGTGGTCGTCCGGTGATCTTCCACTGACCAGTCGGTTGTTGCTCGTCGATGGCTTCCACTAACATAAAGAGAATACGCTCCACGTATTCTTCGACGGTGTCTTCGGATCCAAATCCGGGATCAAAGAACGTCGATTGAATGATGTCGAGTTGCCCTTAAGAGTTGTAAACGAAGCTGTGGTCTGCTTCCGGATCCGCCACTCATGAGCGGGAGAGTGTTCAGGTGGTGTTCCTTGGTGAGGCCGTCAGTTGGAAGAGGTGAAAAGGGGCGGTGAGTGGTGGTAATTGGCGGGTAAGAAGGAGAGGAGAGGGAAGGGGCTTGGTAGAGGAGAAGGGCGACTTGGGTATCGTGAGGTGGAGGCGATTTGGATTGGTTGAATGGTGGAGAATTAACTTAGAAAATTCTGAGTTTAATTTCAGATTTTCTAATGGGAGGGATAGAGTTTAATTTGAATTCAAAATAATCCAAATTAAAGCTATGGGGGGCGGCGGTTTTAGGAGGGAATTGTGGGAGTATTAATTGGGGTGTTGGGTTTAATTGGAGAGAGAAAACAAGGGGAAGGAGGGCCGGCCATAGAAGGAGGGAGGGAGCATGTCTAGATTCAACGTATGTGGACCCAAAGGAATTAATTTGATTGAAATCAAATCTGATTTTAGTTTCAGAATCTGATTGGGGTTTTGAATAATAGGAAGGTATTTGAAATTCAAAAGTTGATTTAATTTAAATAAATATCCTTTCCTAAATAGCAAAGGTGTATTTAAGGAAAGTAATTAAAGACAATTTGAAATTTGAAATTCAAATTAGGTGATAATGGGAGGAACCGACGGTGTGGCTTGTGGAGAGGGGCGGGTGGAGGGGTGAAGGCCGGCGGATGGGTGGGTGGTGGCCGGCAGTTGGGGCGGCCAAGGGAGGCCGGCGGCGTTGGAAGGGGGTTCAGTTTAGGGAGGGGATGGGGAAACAGGAAGGGGATGCCGGTTGGTGGAAGAAGGGAATTGGTATGAAGGTAAAGAGAAAGAAGAAATCAAAGAGCCACGAACCTCGGAATCTACCAAGGTTGATGGGTATTGCTCTCACCATCGCCTAGGATTTCTCCTCTCAAGAACTCACCAAGAGATCAAACAAGAAAGTGGAATTATCATTCATTTGAAAAAAAATATAATGACTAGACCTTCATATACAGGCCTCCAAAGCACAAAATGTAAAAGACACAAATGCCCTCAGTCTACAACATGACACAAGCCCCTCATAGGGGTACAAGTGAAAAACTGAAAAATAAATAAAAGAAATACACTAAAACATCATAAATAGAGACTATGAATCGTAGCCGTCGATTTACGATTTCGTCGATGGTAAGTACGTCGAAATCTCCGGTGGATTTCCTCATCAGAATAGCTTTATAATTTATAGGTCGATTTCACCATTGAGGGATATAAAGTTGGCCAAGCAAGCCAAGAGAGTTAACGTCATTTGCCATAGTTATAATACAATTGTTCTGCTATAAATTAGCACAACAACTATCATCCCAATAGTTTCCAAAGAAACAGGAGGATATCAAAAAGATACAACATGAGCACCAAGGTTAGAACATGCATCCACTTTGTCAACCTAGGCAAGGTATGGAGAAGAAGCATTTCTACAAACTCATGGAAGCAAAGCATATAAAGGTGACGCGCGAACAATAGGAGGCTCACATATCCATTGGTTGGAGCAAATTGAAGTTTCAAGGAGCAATGATTGAGATCTCTCCAATGAAAATAAAAATCATGCATGCAAGAATCTTTTCTTGCATGGAAAGCTAGTCTGCATGGGAGCACTTAAATAAGATCAACCTCCTTTTATCCCTCTTCACTTAGTCCTGGCTAGGTACATCTAAAAGGGAACTTTGAATTGTGCATAAAAAGAAGATAAGCACTCGTTTAAATTATGATAAGGAGTTTAAGTAAATATTATCCTCAACATCTTAAGCAATGGGGTCGAGCACTAACATTATGCGGAATAACATAGAATATCCTCCAATTAGCTTGACTTGTGGTTAGTTAAGATTTCTTTTTATCTTATCATGTATTATTCTTTCTTCTGTAAATAGTAGCCCATGTAATCGTTCTTCTCGTTCTTCATTCATACAGTAAATGCTTAAAAAAAGGAAAATTTAGTCACATTTTCGGTCGTACCATTTCTCCCCACACTAAAACCATTCCAACACTATTCTCTCTTTATCTCTCTCTCCCCAGAAGCTCCCTCTCTTCTCTTAATTCTCTCTACTTAACCCCTTAGGGTTCATGGAATTGTTTGCAACAATACAAAGAAGAAGAAAAATAAGAAATGAAAGTATACGTAGAACAAGGAAGGATATTGCTAGCAAGGAGGAATTAATAACAGAAGGAATCCATTTACCAAAAAAGGAAGATCTCTTAAGACTAGTTTTATTCTAGTTTTGAATTTTCGTTTCTATTAGATATCTGTAATTACATTAAAAAAATGCCTTTTATATTCCTCATATAGTCTAATTTTCCATGCTTGATCTTGGAAGAGATTTTGATGTCTATATTTTTCTTTCAAGGGTCTAATATGCCTATTTCACCTAAAACTCTACAAAAAGTGTTATTTTAAGTACCTAACTTGTTCTAATAATCAAGTGTTAAGCCAGTAATTTATGGTGTCTGAACATAAAACCCTAAGTCCCTAACATCCTAGATTTAGAGAAAGCTTATTAGAGACCCTCATCTCAAACTAAGATAAAATTTGTTTTAGATTGGGTTAGTAATTGATTTTTTTTTATGATTTAGAGAAGGTAGGTATGATTTACAAGGTGGGTCAGAGGAGGGAGGAGTCCTCTTAGATTGTGGGGAGTGACATTTTTAATGAAAAACAAAAATTACATGATTATTTATTTGTTTAAATGGGTAAGGATGGACTGTTAGGTTTATTGAGGATTTTGTTACAGATTGAGGAAGTTGAGGACTTTCTAAAGATGATTTTGAAATTGAATTTTAATTTCAAAGTAAAGATTATGTAGAAAGTTGAGGAGAAAAAATGGAAAAAAGGATCAGGGTCGGTGGTGAAAAATGTGTGAAGGGGATAAGAATGATTGGTACTCTTGTTTTTTTTTAATGAAAAATAATAAAGATCTTGGACTGCTGCAAGCACAACTTTGTGGTTTTTGAACTGTTTTGGCCTGGGTTTAGGTCTAGTTTTTCTTAGGAATGTTTTTTTTTATTCTAGAAGGATTATGGGTTATGTTGTGCATAGGAATTTGCGATCAATGTGTGGAAAAGCAGATGATATAAATAGACTAGAAAGTGATTCCGTGATCTAAATGCACCTTAATGTAGATTCTTTTATTGAGAGTTTTTTTGGATTTAATAACTTTGTATTTGATACCCATTGAGGACAACGGGTGATATAAGTGGAGTGATGCAGGACTACATACATAATTCGGAAACTTGCACAAAATATTTTAAGATCAATTTCATTGTTAAAGTTGCACAAAATACTTTATTGTCTTTTCTCTCAGAAATTCCACTCAGATTTTTGAGAGAAAAGACAATAAAATCTGAAGCATTTCAGATTCCCTTAAGGATTTAATTCAGGTTTTCGGGAGGGCGCTTGGAGCTCGTTCTTGCCGCTAATTCTCCTCCTACCCGTTCTACATCAGTTTGGTATCAGAGCATGGAATCGGATCAACTTGGATGGACTTTAAATTGGTTGGTAGGTCAACTGGGCGCCGTTAGTCAACAACTCAAGGAGGATCAAGCGGACTTAGCCGACCTCCACCGTCAAACAATCGAACGATTCAATCACCAAGAGCGAGGCAGGACTAACCCACCGTTTTATGTAAAAACCCCATCATCAAAGGATCAAAAGAAGGCACTAAGAGATAGAGAGATAGTGGATAGAGTGGACAAATGGATGGAAGCCCATGAAGCCTTCGATTTCTCACTCACTGTGCAAATCAAAGAGAAATCTAAGGTGATCAAGGAAGAATCTGAAGAAGAAGATGATGATTTGGTCGATTCAATTGCAACTCCTACAGAAGCAAAGGTTTCTCCTGACTCAGTTAAAACTCCTATAACGGAGACGGTGGATGAAGATCTGGAAGTGACACCCATATAATTCAAAATTGCTCCTATTGCTAGAGAAGCTATCTATGAGAGTGAACAAGTTCCTGCAGATGAGCTAAAGTGCAGCAATCAAGTTGACCTTGTGGGCAACCGGGGTTGTTTGAAAATCTTTGCAAATAATAGTCCAGAGTTGTACGGGAGCAATTATGATGCTAACTCGACGGAGTCGAGTATTCTCCCACCTGGGGAGAATGATGCGGACATCAGCACGAAAATCTGGCGCATCTATCACAGGAGGCGTCGTAAATCGACGGCTCTGATTTAAGTTGTCATTTATGAATTATTTTCTGCATTTTAGTTTCTATTTTATGTTATTTCCTGTTTTACCCCTAGGTTAATTTATTTGAGTGTTGTAGCCCAAGGGGCAATTTTGTAATTTTTTTATTTTCTCATGTTGTGGCCTATATATATGGCCTTTAGCTATTGTAAGAGGGGGGTTGATTAATATGAAAAAAAAAATTGTTTTCCACAATGTGTTCTTTTCTTCTTGAGAGAGGACAAGAGTGAGATTCCATTGGAGAGGAATCGAAGTTGTCACCAGCCGCAGGATGGGTCCGGGCTCGTGAATTGAGATCCCTTGGAGAGGGAAATCGTATCACCCACCAACCTTGGAGACGGCCGGGTTCGTGGTTTTATTCTTTTCGTTATCTTTTCATTTTCTCCTTGTCGACATCCCCATCCTCCACCTAAGCCACCGGCCACCTCTCCCATGGCTGATAAAGTAAACACAGTTTTGAGTGATGACATTATCTCTACAAAAGAAGGTGGAAGGAGAAGGTACTTGATCAGGTGGAGAGGAAAACCTGAATCGGAAGACATGTGGATAGACCGTGAGGAGCTGCAGCGGATAGACCCAGATGCTTTGGAGCTTTACGAGAGAGATTCTTACTCGACGGAGTCGAGTTTTCTCCCACCCCGGGAGAATGATGGGGACATCAGTTGGAAAGTCTACCGTCGACGTGGTCGTAGATCTACGGCCACGATCTGCCCGATGTATTTCTGATTTTAGTTTGGTCATTTTATTTTGATGTATTTTATTTCTGCATTTTTCCCTTTTTACCCTTTCTTGAGGAATTGAGTCTTGTAGCCCCTCGAGGGTATTTTAGTCTTTTATTTTATGTCTTTGTATTAGGCTATTTATAGCCTTCATCTTGTACTTTTGATGGTTAATGAATGAATGATAAAGAAATTTCTTGCATTTGTCTTCTTGAAGCTTTTGTGAGAGCTTGAGAGAAAGTTGTGAGTTTGGTGGAGCCTAGGAGAGGCCACCCGTCGTACCCAACAGTCACCACCGGTGGCTCTTGGTTTTCCCCTCTTTCCTCCTTCCCCAATCCTCCACCGCCGGCCCTTTCCACCACCAACCACCACCCACATAACTCCTCCCACCAAAGCTCACTTCAACCAACCACAAATCCAAATCCTTCTTTTCCGCATTAGATTTTTCCTATCCACTCCCCATGCCATGTTGACCGCCGGCCACCTTGTTGCCTCCATAGATGGTGAATTAATGTCACCTCAATGTTTACCTATTTTTCCCCTCCTTCCTCCTTCACCTCAATTTTTCCTATCCACTCACCATTGTTAGATTGAATTTCAAATGAAGAAAAAGAATTCCCCAACTAACTTGAACTCAATAGGTAAACATTGAGGTGACATTAATTCACCATCTATGGAGGCAACAAGGTGGCCGGCGGTCAACATGGCATGGGGAGTGGATAGGAAAAATCTAATGGGGAAAAGAAGGATTTGGATTTGTGGTTGGTTGAAGTGAGCTTTGGTGGGAGGAGTTATGTGGGTGGTGGTTGGTGGTGGAAAGGGCCGGCGGTGGAGGATTGGGGAAGGAGGAAGGAGGGGAAAACCAAGAGCCACCGGTGGTGATTGTTGGGTACGATGGGTGGCCTCTCCTAGGCTCCACCAAACTCACAACTTTCTCTCAAGCTCTCACAAAAGCTTCAAGAAGACAAATGCAGGAAATTTCTTTATCATTCATTCATTAACCATCAAAAGTACAAGATGAAGGCTATAAATAGCCTAATACAAAGACATAAAATAAAAGACTAAAATACCCTCGAGGGGCTACAAGACTCAATCCCTCAAACAAGGGTAAAAAGGGAAAAATGCAGAAATAAAATACATCAAAATAAAATGACCAAACTAAAATCAGAAATACATCGGGCAGATCGTGGCCGTAGATCTACGACCACGTCGACGGTAGACTTTCCAACTGATGTCCCCATCATGGAGATTGTCGTATACTTATATATTTTGATTGCTTAGAAGGGAAGAATCTGGTATAGAGGAATAATCATGGTTGTAAAGAGAAAAATAAATTAGAGAAGGAATGAATGAAACATGAAAAGATGGAAGAGCTAGAGAGAGAAAAACAAGCTTCACGGCTTGAAACAAGTGGGAGAAATTTTTTCATGTTGTTAATGCTTGAAGAAAGCTCTTTTCTTATTCCAAGGTATACCATCTGCATTGCCTGGCCCAAGACATTATTTATAATAATTGCCTTTATTCAAAAATGCAAAATTATCCTTGAAAATAGGAAAAAAAGGAAAATGGTTGCCGTAAATAAGGAATGAAACTTTTTTAATTACTATTAATTAACATAACACATTAAATAATATTGACTAAATTGACAATGCAATGACTCATGCCTAAGTTTTAAGATAGATGACTTGTCCTGCATCTCTCTAATCTATTGATTAGTAAGTTAATTTCCTCTCTTTTGGAAACCATGCATTATGATGCAATGACATTAAATATCTGATATTTCTAAAGAATCGGGGTTGAAAGAATTATTTTGTATTTATTTTTCTTCTGTATAGTGCTAATTTTAATTGCTTCAATAATGAATTTATATGGAGGTATTATCCTTCCCTTCCAAGCTTGTAGCCAGTTTCCTCTTCTTGCATTGTTGATCACGAAAAAGATTGCAGTTTAGCCCCAATTCTTTGCTATCGAGATGTGCTTCCGTTCTGAGTTTGCTGCTTAGAAGTTTCCTCTTCTTGCATTGTTTATTATGAAAATATGGCAGTTTAGTCCCAATGGCCAAAACTCTATGAATATTTACCTTGATTTAATTAACTTCTGAACAAAATTTCTCATGAGATACTTTCTTATTTTGTTATGATGTAGTAATTTGTTCCTTATTCTGCAAGTACTAATGACTATTTTCATCCTTGTTATCAGAGACAAAAGAAGCTATTAAGACAGAAAAGGCTCCTGCAGCTCTGGGACCATATTCGCAGGCTATTAAAGCAAATAATTTCCTTTTTGTCTCTGGTGTTCTGGGCCTTATCCCTGAGGTTTGTTACCTATTTCATATGACTTGTCTTTTTCTAATATGCTGGTGATTGCATGTTACCATTTATATTGGATGTGTTGGTGTTTCATTTTGTTAATATAATTTTAATTTGATATGCAGACTGGAAAATTTGTGTCCGATAGCATAGAGGAACAAACTGAGCAGGTAAGTGATTCGATTGGCATTTACTTATGAATTTCCTTAGTAGCAACTATTTCAAACTAGAATTAATATTTTGTTAGAGAAAAAAAGCTAAAGCTGTAGTTTAATTTGGAAGGGTGGTATTTCTACATTTGGTATTTGCCACATTCCAACATTACTTGGATTTGATCTTTATTGCGTGTTAGGAATGAATTTGAAATTTGGTAGAATTTGGATAGATGGGTCAATTTGTGGCCTAATAGTATATCCTGTACACAATAAGTAAAAACAAGAGGTTAATATATAGAATTGGGGATTTTATTTTTGAGAAGACCCTTTGAGACCCAAATTAGTGGCTGAACTTGAAGATACTAATCTAAAATTAATTTATCACAATTTCTACTTCATGATGAAAGAATGAAAACTTTTTGTTGAAAGAATGAGAGCTCAGAGAGAGGTCTCATCCAAGCAGAAAGAGAGAGTTCAAAATGGGCATTTACTTGCAAAAAGAAATGTCATCCAAGTAGGTGGTATTTCTAGGTGCTTAGTGGCGTGTCGGCAAAACTTACGTTGGATAGATGAGCTACCTTGCTTTCGAGTTTTATACCATATCAAAATGCCTTAATATTACCGTATCAATAGGGGGGTATTTTAGTCCTTCGATTAATCAAATGATAGAGAACCAAATAATGACATTCTTAAGATCTATATTGAACATCATACCTTGTGCTATAATTGATGCATTGATAGAGGCCTTAGGTCCTGAGATTTGTCATTGGGATTTAAATTGAATGATGCAGTAAAATTGGTGCCAAGGATGATCTGAAGTGAAATGTCATATTTATTTTGGAACCCTAAGATTATTGTTGACTAGATGCATTTCATGAAGCTTGGTTGGAAGGTCAACACAAATTTTATTGCAGTTCAGTGGCTTAGGAGCTAGAAGGACCATTATCCCACCTAATCTTTGTTGTGCAAAAACCATAGAAACACTAGTTTTAACATCCTCGTTCATATGATTGGAATTAAACTAGAGCTATTTTTTAGAACCTATCAATCTTATACTTATTTGAAGGTGTTCATATTCTTAGATGTCTTTGATTTATATGATTAATCAAGTTGGTTTTTTTGTATATCTGAAGCCTCTTCATTTTTTCATCTATTAAAAAACATTTTTCCGTCATTTCAGTATTACTATTTATGACACAATTAAATTGTAGTTGTTACATTTGCTTATATTGTATAGACATTATTTGACAAGATAACATCAAATTTGTATACAACACGGCTCTTAAAAAATCGAACTACCCGGCTGGCTTTGATTTTTTTTGGTGGTATAGTGTTAGACCGGCCCCTAGTGGACCGGTCCAACCGGCCCCTAAGAAGGGTCGGTTCATGTTTACAAGAGGAGGGGCGGCGGCAAGAGGGGGAGAGAGGGTGATTTGGTGGGGTCCACTTGATTTCAAATTCAATTTTGGATTCCTATAATACAATCTAGATATAATTTGTTCTCCTTATGTGTTTGCAACACTGCATGCAGATGATTGGAATGACTTTCTTCATCCCTTGAATAAATCAAATTATCATCTATAAACACAATCACAAAGATGTCCATAAATAGTTTGAAAAAATTCTATTGATCAAGTCCATAAATACAATTGGAGCATTCGTCACTTCAAATGGAATTACTACAAACTTATAATGACCATATCTGATTCTGAAACCAATTTTAGCTATATCCTCCTTCTTAATACAAAGATGATGATACCCATAATGCAAATCAATTTTAAAGAAATAATAGCTCCCTCTAGTTGATCAAATAGGTCATCAATTTCTAGTACTGGATATTTGTTTTTAACATTAAGCTTATTCAATTCCCTGTAATTTATGCACATTATGAAGTTCCCATCTTTCTTTACAAATAATATTGGAGCTCCCCATGGCAAGGAATTTGGCCCGATAAACCCTTTATCTAACAATTCCTATAGTTGGATTTTTAGCTAACTGCCATTCTATAGAATGCCCTTACCACTGGTTCTGAATCTGATAACAAATTAATAGTGAAGTCTATCTCTCTTTATGATGCCAATCATGACAAATCATCCAGAAACACCTCTTGATATTCTTTGACTACAAGTATATCCTTTAACTCTTTAACTTATTTGTATCCCTGACTTGAGCAAGGAAACACTGATACCCTTTGGATATAAATTTGCATCAAGATATGGAGAGATTAGAAATTTCAGCTGTTAATCGCTGCTGACCTAATGAGAAAACATCAAGTATCCATTAAAAGATGATGCCCTCATCTTTCTCTGCCGAGAAAGGGGAGAAAATGTCGTTACATTGCCGGCAAGCTATCGTCATGACTTCCAATCGAACAACAACATCGTCGTCAAAAGTGGAGAAACTTAGAGCAACTCCATCCGAAGCACATCACACGACAACAACGAAGAAATGGAGAAGACGAATAGCAAACCTAAAGAGAAGGAGAGTGGAGACGCTTGAGTACCTTCTCAACCGGAGAAGATGTGTGGGATCAAACGCAAAAGTGCAGGCTCTCAAATGAAGAAGAGGCGAGGGTTCAATCTCAAAAGGCAAGGTCGCGGTAGGGATTTTAGCAAGAGTAAACGGAGTTGTATTTTAGATGAAATTAATAGTATTTAAGTGTTATGTATGTAAATAGTGTAGTTTGAGTGTTAGATATGTAATTATGATAGTATTAGGTGTTATGTATATAAAAATCCCTTATTTTTTATAAAAAATAATTAATCTGAGTTTTACTATGTTCATTCTTATAAGTGATGAGACGCTCCTCTTTTTTTTAATAAGATATTAACAATTACAAAATCATAAGCTAGAGCATAAGCTAGTGTGGTCCTACTATTATTAGTTGCTCCAAACTCACAGTCATCATGAATGCTTTTAAAATCCTCTACTACTTTATAAAATCATAAGCTAGAGCATAAGCAAGTGTGGTCCTACTATTATTAGTTGCTCCAAACTCACAGTCATCATGAATGCTTTTAAAATCTTCTACTACTTTACCAATATGTCCATTTAGATATTCTCCAATAAAAACTCTTTCCTCAAGTGTATCATTTGTATTAATTCTTCTAAGCCATTTAAAATTTTAATTTTGAGCATATCTTCAAATCTATTTGAAGAGCATAAGCGCTTATATTTTTAATAATCTAAGCATAAAATAATCTTTAAAGATATAATTTTATCTCAAATTCTATTAATTTTTATAATACTATATTTTAAACTCTTATGTATAGTTACACCTACATCATTTATAGTACTACTCTTTCTCCTTAGCTTTTTTTTCAACCCATTTAGCTTTCTGAATATATAAAATATTTATCTTCATATGAATTATAACATCTATTAATTTCATTAATTTTCCTATAAGAGAACCTATATTCCAAGTTTTTATTCTAATTCTTGTTTTGTAAACTAACTTCTTTGCACACATTCGTTCATAATGTGAAAACTCTTGCTTTTTTTTAACATTGTACCCGGGCGTCGATGCAACGACCCCTTACATTCGATATGTTCAAGCCATACAATGCATCACCTCTAAGGAACTCCCAATCATTAGTACAATGCATTAAAAGATTCATGCCATGCTTGTTAAACAAGTTTTATGCTAGCTGTCAATTGCCTAACGCAACTCAGGACTTTTTTTAGTGATTGGGACATGACAACGACATTTTTAGCAAAAGGAATTTTCATCTCTCAACAAAATTATGTTATATATATTTTGAGAGAAACCAAAATGATTGGTTGTAAATCATGTAAAACTTCAATTGAATCAAGTAAAAAACTAGACAGATGAAAACCATAAGCTGATATTGAACAATATCCAAGATTAGTGGAAAATTTATTTAACTTTTGTGCACCCGTTTGCACATTGCTTTTATGTTAAGTCTTATAAGTCAATTTATGTATAAACCTAATGAATCTCGCTCTCAAGCTATTTATTGGGGGTCTTATGAATTTAAAAGCAAACTCTAGAAATGAGATTCTTTATAAAAAATTAAGACTTTACAAATTAAAGGTTATATTAATGATGACCATGTGGGATTGGTGGATAGGACATCTACTTCAGGAAATTGTAAAATGCTAGATAGAAATCTTGTAACATTGAGAAGCAACGAACAACATATGGTCTCGAGGTCAGGTACATCAACAACAACACACTATGCGGTATCGGCTACATGAATCTTTTTTCTTCATCTTGTCCTATTAAAAGTTAAATTCTTATTTAATCCAATAAAAAGATCATTTTTAATACTTTCTAACCAAGTCTTCTTAAGTCAACATTTATTTTTATTAACTTTGGCTAGATCTAATACATCTACTCTCCAACAGGGTCATAGGAAGGCCGATGTTTTATGTGACCATATAATCTAAGGCGACACTTTCTAATCTTATCTGGCACTAGAGCTACTCCAACCTTTTTATGCATATACTCGTTCACATTATGTACCTTTTCGTGAGGTCAAGTGTTGAATCAAAATTCAAAATGACTACTCAAGGCATGTGAATTCCTTATGGATTAAAAATATATCATAAGATTTAAAGATCAAATAAAAATGACCTTTGATGATATATTGTGATAACAAGTTTGCTATTAACATTGCCTACAATCTAGTATATGGTTGAACCAAACATATGGAGGTGGATAGGCATTGTATTTATATAAAAAAAAAACTGGGTTTATTTGCACTCTATATATCCCAATATGTGGCCAACTTGATGGCATATTTACCAAAAGACTTTTTAACCCTGCATTAAAAAATATCTTATGTAAATTGAGAATGATATATCTCTACCATTCAGTTTGAGGGGGTGTTGAAATTACCTTGAATCAATAGTTATGGGTTGCTAAATAAGAGAGATAATGCATCACAGATTAATATGCAAACAAGGACATCAATGAGCCATGAATTCATGGGCTAAACTGGGAAGATGGAACACAATGAATTGTAACCTAGATGGTAGAATTAAATGGTTGCAAGGGGCTACAAATTTGTATGTCGAACAAGAAAAGTGGAGTACCATGAATTGCTCCCTAAATGTAAAAAATGGAAGGCGGCAAGTGGTGGATTGTTAGCCTGGACTAAACAAGTTTTTTTATTTTAAATATTGTAATTACTTCTTAAAAATTGCATAGTTTTCAATTATTTTTAAGCCATCTTTGTATATAGATATCCATTGGATGAATATGTTACGGTTCAGCCCAAACTGGCCCAGGAGGGGCCTGTTTAGAGGTATAGGAGGCGGACTAAGCCGCCTCTAAACCCCACCGCCTAAGCATGTGGTCCTCACATCTTGGGCGGCATAGGAGAGAGAGAGAGGGCAATTTGAAATTAATTTATATTAGGAATGATGGTATTTAAAGAACATGAGAGGCTAGGATTAAGGGATGCATGATTATTATTTTTCTTGAAGTTCTTTTTGGTGTCTTGGGCTCTAGGCTTCTCGTCTAGAGATTGGGAAAAAACGATCCTCCTCTCGAATTGAGGATCAATTGTATCTTTGTTTCGTTCTTGCTTTGCTTTGATTTCTATAAAATTATCTACCTATTTTGATTGCTTCCACCCAAATTATTCTTTTTTTTTTTTCGCTGAATTTACCGATTATTGTTAGGTTTGCTTGCGAACTCAAATATTCCCATTAGGGTTACTTGCGAACTCAAGTATTTCCTCTCAGAATAAAACAAATTAAATTTCCAAGCCACTTTTTTCTTACAGAATATTGACTTGTAAGACAACTAATTAAATGATTACAATTAATGCATTTATTTCTTTACAATGGCTTCTTGCTTGTAGTGCATTATGTTGCTTGTTCAATTGAAAACCTTAAACAGTGCATCATTGAGCACAATCAGCTTTGGTTTCTCCACAAAATGTACGATGGCTAATTTAAAAATGATCTCTCATATTGCTTCTATATTCTTAAATTTCTCACTTTATCTTCTACACCTTGTGATTAGTGTGTTTGGTTCACACACCTTATTGTGTCCCACATAAACCTATTAGCATGTCAATTCATGGTTGAAATCTCTCTATTGCATGTAACACTCAAGTATTAGGACATGATTTTATGCTGAGTTTGCAATTCTATTTTCCCTTTTTGAATGTCAAAATCAATCGATGAAGGCCCTCAATAAGTGCTCCTGTCTGCTGTTTTTGCAGGTTCTGAAGAACATGGGAGAAATACTTAAAGCCAGTGGTGCCAGCTATTCCTCTGTCGTTAAAACGACAATCATGTAACAGATTTACTTTTTTTTCCCCGACAAGCATGATTACATTCAAGAAATTTATTGTCTGCTCATCATAACTTTTGTTCTTTGACAGGTTGGCTGATCTGAAGGATTTTAAAAAAGTTAATGAGATTTATTCCAAATGTGAGTTTGTCAGATTATTTATTATCTTTGATTTTTCTTTTTTTTGGAAAATAGGCAGAACTTGATTCACTCACTGAAAACGATGATTGGAAAAAAAAAATCAATTTACAAAACGAATCACGAATTTAATTCAAGCTTACACATTGATGATTAAACATTATTGTAGCTGCTATAGATTTCACTGTGATTTTTATTGTAGAGTATTTACAGTTTTAGTTCTTAGAATTCTTAAAAAAGACAACATCGTCCCTTCATAAAGAAAAAAATTACGTTAGTTGAGAATGTGGCAAAATCTCTACAACACCCTTAATGAAACAACTTAGAGATTAAATATTTAGAGCTGTTTTTTTCTTCATATGATCAAAATTAGGCTCCACTATATGAGAAATTATTCTGTGCGGATGCCGAACGCCTTCCAGAGATCAATCAGAATGCACCACGTCATCCCATACTCGGTACTGCTCGGTACTGCTTGGTACTGCTCGGTACCCAGCTCGGTATTGTGATGTGACGGATTCTAGTTGGTCTTCGGACGGTAAACTGTGTTCGGCGTCCGCACAGAATAATTTTTCCCACAATATAACAGTCTTTATCAAAACGTTCTTGTCGATGGAGCACAAGAGAATGATATTCTTATGATTATCCTGCTTCCAGATTTCTCAGCCCCAGCACCTGCTCGCTCTACCTATGAAGTTGCAGCGTTGCCACTGGATGCAAGGATTGAAATTGAGTGCATAGCAGCACTGTAAATTTACTCACTCCAAGTTGCTGGAATCCATTACATACTCGGCATTTTTTACTCATTTAGACCTTGGAATCTATCTATAAACTTATTATTCTGAAATCACTTCCCTTTTACTGTATTAGTTGCCCTACAATTCTGAATTCTGTAGACTGTGGCATGGTTGCCCATATGCTAATTTGATCATATTTTGAATTCAGCTGTGGAAAGTTTGGGGCAATTGGCTACTAACTTTTTCAATCCAGAAACTAAATTTTGGTGACTGAATATTGAGAAGTTATTCTGTGTGTATAGATCGGATGCTAAGTCATTCGGAGACCAACCAGAAATTTGCCTTATGCTACTTGTATCTGCTCCTGTTGGCTCCTGTTGATTAAAGATCTATTTAACAAACAGGCGAGCTAAAACAATTGAAATTTTTTTTTTAATCTCAATACAAAATTAAGTTGGTAACTTCAAAAATTAAATCGGGGACCATATGAACTCCGATTTCAATAAACTTACAGTCGAACTGAACGTCTCAAAAATACAAACCTAACGACACCAAATTCAACTCAATCCGAACCCAAATGACTCCAAATCAAAGACCCAAAGCATATTTGGAAGGTTCAAACCATAATTTTGATTACCAAACGGTTTCCAAACATGACATGCTTATAATCGAATCGAGAGGCTAGACAAGACGAATCCAACGAGCCCAAGATCGCATAATTCTGATATCACTAAGATATTTAAATGACCAATAAATAGTCAACGATCAAGAAATTTAACATCGGTCATCCATTCGAATCACTCCCAATTTAATTTTCTATTCATTTACATTTTTTTCTTGGTTGATATTAGCTTAATCCTATATTGATTCGATCTTAAAGAGATTTTATTATTTTTTTTCTACAATGAGATTTTTAATATCAGGTATTTAGTTAATATATTTAATATCACGTATTTAGTTAATATATTTAACATCACGTATTTAGTTAATATATTTAACATGTTCTAGCAAAAATCGAGTGATTTGATGATTGAAATCATTTTGTGAATGAAGAAAATTAACTAATTTACTAACAAAGTTTTATCATTTTTAATATTGATTGTATTGGTCCTAAATCTGGATGTAAAAAAGTTGAAGGAAAGTAATAATAATAATAAAAAAAATTAGGCCCACCCTAAATATATTTTCTAGCCCTAGATATATTTTTTGGCTCCGCCACTGAGTGGTTGTATACATTTTATAAAAAAATGAACTAAATTGTGCATAAAATTATACATAATATATATACTATGTACACTCATTGTCCACACGAGAACTTTTCGTCCGGAGATGAGAACTTCCCATTCGGATTCCGCACAGAATAATTTCTCCCAACTCTGACTAATGTTTTCTTTATTGATTGATTTAAATTTTGATTGATTAAAAATGTTTTATAAAACAATAAAAAAAAGTAGTCTTAAATGAAATCTTAAATCAATAGAAAACTACTATATCTTAAATATTTAAATGTAAAGTTGTAAACTCTTGTAATCGTTAGGTTAAAATTAAATTGAGTGATGGGTGAAGGGTACATAAATTATAAAGATGCATTTAACGTTTTTCACCTATTTATTTTGTTAATTATAAGCAGGCCCTTGTCATTTCTGAAACAAGATAATAACAAAAACAGAAGCTCTTTATCCACCTCCATTAGAGGAAACACAAGTGTGACATGAGAAGGGCTTTTGAGAGTGACAAAAATAGCATCTTTCATGAACAAAATCAGGCAATCCTCTTAGCATCATTTTGGATGTCTTTCTTATTGCTTCTTAAATTAAAATTTTTATACTAAAAATTTATTTTAAGAAACAATAAGAAAGCCATCCAAAAGAAGCCTTAGAAATCATATCCATCCAACCTCATCAGAAAGTTTCTACCATGAAACACTAGTTTGGCATTAAACCATGGTACCATTAAGTCAGGCTCAAAGATAGATCCCATGTCAGCTGCCTACTACTGATTGGGTGAACCCAATCAAAAGATCAACAGCTCCTGCAGTGTCAATGCTCAAAGTTTATTAAAAAAACACAATGTAAGTACTCTCCTCAATCAGACAAAATTCACAAGAACAACTTCTACAGAACTATTTATCCAGAACACTAAAAATTTTCACATTATTTTTCATTCTTCCAAAGTTTATTAAAACAAGTGACTAAGAAACATTAACAACTCTCAGAAAATTTCCTGAACATCAAACAACTCATCAATCATCTGTCATTTCCTCTCTTGAAGCACCAAACAATTCCATTCTAGATATTTCATGAAGATTTCTGCAACTTAGAATAGATCAATAATATCAAAAGGCCAGAGGCCGTACACAAAACAATTACTTCACCATAATTCAAAATCAGAAGAAATTAGTTAACAGAACACAGGCAGACTTATTATTTAAGCAGATTATCATTAACATCAAAGGACTATATAGTCTCACAACACACGACAAAGCAAAGTGCATGAAATTAAAGAAGTTTGCATATGACATACATATATAGACAGGATTAAAATCCCAGAAGTTCTTAAGCAAACAGTGAATGACCTACTAAACATGTAACAGACAAGCCAAGCTACTCAGAAACCATGAATCTTGATTTGCTCTTTCTTCACAATACCAGCCTGCCCAATAATAGAAAAGTAAATGAATGATTATGACCACAACCTAAACATGAAAATCATAAGAGTAATTGCGATGTCAGTTGCGAGTACCTGAATGAGAAAGGTGGAGACATTCTTCCTCTGATCACCTTGGAGTTGAATGACCTATTTGGGACAGTATTCAAGATTAGGGAGATTTACATTCATACTATTTTATTTTATGACATATCTAACACCTAAAACATTAATATTACATGCCTACCACCCATAGAACAAATTAGGGTGCATGGAATGAAATATTAAAATTTATAAGATGGTATGAATGGTAAAAATGAATTATAGGAGTGGTATATTTGATATTAAAATTGTATATGGGTGGTTGACATGTAATATTAATATTTTGAATATTAGATATGTAAACAGCATGAAATAAAATGGTATGTAAAGATGGGAGACTTACATACATACCACTTTAATTATCAAAGCTCTAAAGTAGGGATGCTAAAAAAACCTTTAGGTTATTGAACATCTCATGTTTAGCTCAAAATTTATACATATTCAACTCATGCATTAAGTAAATAAGCTGAATTTGAACATTATTTTCTTAGCTAGACTATTGCAAACTTTACCTCATTCATATTTAGCATGATAATTAACAAACTTAACCGAATAGAGTCCCAGCTAGTTTATACTTAGGCTTCATTTGAGACGGCTTTCTTAATGCTTCTTAAAGCAGTCTTTTAGTATAAAAAATAAATTTTTTCTACTAAAAAGCTGCGTTAAGAAGCAGTAAGAAAGCCACCCCAAACGAAACCTTAGACTCCTTTAAATCACTACCAAACCAAACCAAACCAAACAAAGGCACCAGCTTACACAAACAAAGAAATGAGCCAAAAGAAAACCCATGAAACATATACCTGTCCAAGCTCTGGATCCTCCACAACAGTACCATTACAACAGAATTCTTTCTTCAGGTCTTTTAAGATCTTAGATTTGCTGTACTCTTTCTTCAGCCCCTGAACAGTTGTCAGGCTTTTCCTCCCATTACGCTGCTGAACACGAATGTGCACGTACTCCTTTGACCCAGCACCAGCATTATCAGCATTAGCCTCAGCAAAAGGATCTGCCCCAAAAATATTTACAACCATAAGTCAAAACATATAAGTTATTAATTATAGGTACAAATGGTTTTTCCATCATACTTTTGTTAACTATCTACGATAAGAAAACTATGACAAGGTATTAAAACAAAACGTGATTTCAATATCCACTATCTTATCAGAAAAAGATTATTTGGCTTCCATTATAAGATAACCAGCCTCAGATAACATAGTTTTGAAACTTTACTAAGTGGGGAGTATCAAAATAATTTACAATAATTTAACTCAGAATAATATTACCTAGAGTCAAAACGCAAAAAATTGCTTAAATTTGAGCTTCACAGTTCAAAAAGAGCAGACTAAAAGCACCAGGTAGGGAACATACCAAAGGTAGTAGGAATCTGAGCGTCGAGATCAGACATGAACCTTGCTTTTTGGAGTATAGATGGGAAGCAACAGAACTAAAGTTTTCCCTCACAAGCACTAGCAACTGCGAGATTTTAACTTGTCAATAATACCATGTACATAAACATTTACTTAAACTTAGCGCACAAAACAATAAGAAAGAAATAGAATGAAACACCAAATGGTCCACGAAATTAAAGTGGACCAGCAAATGCTGTATAAAAAATTAATATCACACATAAAAGAAACATAATCAATATATAGACATGTCAAAATTTGACTGTTACCACTTTCATGCAAGTTCCTAACTTCATTACAGCGGCCTGCCCAGAAAACATAAAATTGTAGTAGAGGATCTAAACCTTTTCGGCTTTTTTTTTTTCTTTCGACGGTCATTATTTTATATTCAAGCTAAGAACAAAGCTTGAGATCAACATATGCTAGATTACATGGAACCATATAAAGTTTCAATCTTTCCACCTTGGAAGCATAATAATTCGATTTATGTTATGATTATACTATTTCTAAGAACTTAACACTCCAGACTATTGTAACAACGGTCCCCTTTCCGCGTCCAGAGCTGCGGGCAAAGTAATCCGTGATCAACTGAGATGAAACTGTAGCGATAGAAAGAATAAAGAGGACGTTTGACTACAAGTAGTATTTAGTAAATCCAGTTAGCTCAGTTTAGTAAATCTTAAGAGATTAAAACCTTAAGACTATTTGGAATGACAGATGTTAAATCCTGATATACTATTTCACAATTTATATCAGGATTGGAAATTTATGAGAGGTATAAATCCATAAATCCAGTAAATTCTGTGAATGGTGGGATTTAAAAAAAAAAATTCCAAAATTTATTCAATAATGGGCCTGAAAGTAGATATATAAAAAAGAATTTAAAATATCTAAAATAGTGTTTGGCAGTATTTAAGCTAAACTTTGCTTAATCCTGCTAAAAAAAGGATACTAGTTACTAAACAAACCCTAAAGGAAGGAAAAAAGAAGATCTTTGGAAAATATCAAAAGACAAAACAACAAGATTATTCATACCAACAACCCTAATCAATATGAAACCCTACAGATCGAACAACGAACCCTAAAATCGAAGTCACCGGACAACATGATTGAATTACGCCAATCCCAAACCAATACAAGAAGAAATCAAGACCGCACACACCATCCGATGATCAAATCAAATACCAATAACGATCTCATATCCAGATTAGTAATAAAATAAAGCAAAATCAAAATATCAGCCATGAGAGCATACCCAGATCTAGATGAAATCAAGAAGATCCCGTAGGAGCAACGATTTCCAAATCCACCAACGAATTGCTTGGAGAAAGAGAGAGAATCGGATCGAGCTATCAAATCCCTCTCGAATCGATCTCCCGATTCTCGACTCCCTCTTTTCCGATTGCTGTACGGTGTAAAGAGCCAGCTTTAAAAGACTTTGAGTCGGTTGTTGTCCCCATCCTACCGCTTGCTGATATTTGGGTCGATCGGAGCCGTCCGCTTTCGGTGGCTAAAATGTTAGGCGTGAAAATAATATCTTAAGACTAGCACAAATTCTCATATTCTTCACATGTGATAGAATATTTAGAGAATTTATGATATGTATAATGAATAAAAATCAAATATATTATAAAAATTTTCGAGAAGTGAAAATTTATAAATTTGACTTTGTTGAAATGGTTAACTAATACATATGAGCTATAAAATATGATTTCAATGATAAAAATATACGATACTATGAGGCGATAATGACCACGTTAGAGTCAATATTGATAGCAATTGTATGTATTGATATTAGTCTTGATTGTGGATGTTTTCCTTGCTGGAGATGGTGCAACATGGTCTAGGTGGCGATGTGGGCATTGGCCTTAGCATCAATGACGGGTATTGACTTTGTTGATAATGCTCATCATCAGGGTTATTGACAAATGGGTACATCGGCGTTATTATCAACGATGTGTGTCTGTTTTGGTGTTAACGGTAAGCGTCCACCTTAGAGGAGATGATGGGTGTTGGAGTTGTTGATGCTTACACATATTTGTCTTGTTGGTGATACCGGACATTAGCATTTGTGTTGATAATGGGTTTCAACTATGATAAGGATAATAGGTTTCGAGTTGGTTGAGCATGTGATTTTTCAATAATGAGGACATCGGGGCTGTTGATAATCACGAACATCAACATTGGTGATGATGATGATCTCCAACACTGGTGTTGACAACAATTGTTGGCCCTGTCACTGATTGTTGTTGATAATATATATTTGTTTTAGTGGCGAGGATGGGTGTCAAAGTTATTGACAATGATAACATATATTAAAAAAAAACGTTATTGACAATGATAAGCATCTATATTGGTGGAATTTGATATTGTTGTTAATGACATATATCAATTTTGTTGATGATGATGTCTGTTGGGGTTACTAATAATGATAGACTACAATTTTATTAACAACAACGAGCGTTGACATTATTGTGTCAGCGGCCTCTTAATTATATAATACATTGTTAGATTTATAATATCTCAAGATATAAGTAAGTAAGGTTGAGGTTAGCTCTATTGAGGATTAGGAGACTTTTTCAAGCATTAGAAAGCTTTTTTGAGGCTATGTCAATGAAAAAATCAACTATCTTTCTTGTCAAATTTCTGAAGGCAAAAGGCAAGGCAAGTGAATCTTTCTATAAGATAAATCTTTTACAATTTCTAGCTTGTTCCATGAAGCTCTCGTTTGTGGTTCCTTCTTTACTTATGGTGTGCTTGGGGAAGCTTAGATTTTCTTTGCATAATTCCCATTCCTTGAATTTTATATAGAATTTGTGATTTCAAGAGATATTTTAGTGCAATACTAAGGTGTTGTTCATGGTCATTTGAGTTTTATTAATAAATAAATAATAATGAAGACCATACAACATTTAATAGTTTGAATTGTCCTATTAAAGGATTCATATCATGATTGTTTGATAAGTTTTACTTTTGGATGTCGACTACCTACCACTACCCTCCATTTTTCTCGTCTAGGACTTGGGACATTGCAACGACAATGATGTTGTTGACGAAGGATGATTCAATCAAAATGCATATTTGAGAATTCAAGAAACTTTGTATAGGGTTTAGTCGCGATACAACTTCAAGGAGAGCCTTCTATCAGATTAGTTAGATTCTTTTCCTTAGGTTCTCCTCCAAGGGATTAATTATTATGTGCGGATTCCAAATGCCGTCCGGAGACCAATTAGAATGCGCCACGTCATCCCTTTGTTGTGTACCACAGCTCGATACTGCTCGGTACCGCCCAATATTGAGGCTCGATACTACTAACGTGGTTGCACCTGATTCGCCTCTGGACGTAGAGCTGCGTCCGGCCTCCGCACAGAATAATTTCTTCCTCCAATGAGCCATAGTGAGATACTGAGCTCTAATGGCGAAGATTTTGGTGAGATTAGTAATGGAAGCTTCAGTCCATGCTTGAAGAAGAACATTGCAATGGTGTATGCGAAGTTTGGCTTGCATAAACCAGGAACTAAGGTAAAGATTATTATCTGCAGTAAATCGAACGATCCGGTTGTTACAAAGAAGCCTTTTGTCCCCATGAAATACTAAAAACCTTCTTACTGACATAAAGCTATTCCCTTTCAGTGTTTGGTTAATTATGATTTTGTTTGGAATAACTTTTTAACTGCTTTCTAACATAGTTTTTTAGTATGAAAATTTTAAAAAAAATTATTGAACTAGAAATTTTTGTACTGAACATTTGTTTTAGGAAGTAGTAAGAAAGTTGTCTCAAATGAAGGTGTTAGACCTGAATCGGTCCAACCTGGACTGGTTCTGGTCTATTTCCACCAGCCCAAGAAAAACAGAGGGGGGGGGGGGGGGACATAGGAGAGGGCGGCAGCCTTGGTGGGGCCCAAGGATTAAATTTAAACAAGGGTTAGTAGGGAAAATTTGAATGAGGGGTTGTTTAGGGATTATGTAATTTTCTTTTTGCTTTAATTAGTCTTTTATGTTAGAATTTGGGGGTATCTTGAATTTGAAATCAGATTTGGGATCTAGAGTTGGTTCTTTTGGGCTCTAGGCTTGGTTAGATATTTGGAGAGCTGTTTCTTCCTCACAAATTGAAGAAACTTGTATCGTTTGCTATTTTCATGCATCTACTAGTGGAATTCTTCGTTTTTTTCTCTCAGTTTTATTCTGGTTTCCCCAAAGACCTGCTGTACCGTGTTGTTTTCTAGTGTAATCAAAAATTTTCTCACTGTTTTTCACCAATTGTGGTTTGGTTTGCTTGCGAACTCAAGTATTTCCCTTAGGGCTACTTGCGAACTCAAGTATTTCCTATCAGAAGGCTTCGTTTGGGACGACTTTCTTTCTGCTTCATAAAACAGTTTTTTAGTATAAAATTTTAATTTTTGTATTAAAAAAATTATTTTATGAAGTAGTAAGAAAGCCGTCCTAAATGAAGCCAAAGTCTATAAGTGATGTAATTTGACATTCTTTTGTTGTTTGTGCTTCCAAAAGTTCCAATTATTTAGGTTGTATCTTTCAGATGAGTTTTGATGTTAATATGTTTTCATTTTGTAATAACATAAAAGATCCAGTTTTGTTCATTCTAGTAGATGTTGATTGCTGGCTACTAAATTTGCATTTCTTTAAGTGGACTTTAGGCCTTTTGCATGTTTGTTTATGTTTAAGAGCTTTTATTTCTTCATTAAATTTAGAATTTATTTGTATGACTTCAACTTTTATAAAGATGATTATAAAATTTTTGTGGAGTAAATAATATTTTTGAACGCTGCTATAGAAAGCAGATTCGTAGCTCAAAAAATTTTTGAAAGCAGTGAAAAAGAAATGCCAAATAGAATCTGTGGTTGCGATCTAAAAAGCAAAACAATAAGAACGACATCCCAAACAACGCCTAGGTATCTTTTTTAGTGATACAAAATATGTTAGAATATGACTTCGTTTGTGAGAGCTTTCTTATTGCTTTTTAAAGCAGGTTTTCAAAATAAATTTTTTAATTTTGTACTAAAAAACTGCTTTAAAAAATAGTAAGAAAGTCATCCAAAACAAAGCCTATTACTTATTCATATACTTAATGGATGAACTTGAATGTGTCATGCCCTTATTAAGAATTATTTGTATGATTTCACTCTTAGACCGACTTGATTAACTTCCTCGCACTAGAGATAGTGATCATGATGCATGGATGATCATTGCTTCCAAAATTTTAGATAAAAAATCGAAGATACTATTGCTTCGTTTAAGACAGCTTTTTTATTATTTTTAAAATAGTTTTTGTTGGGTGCTAGAATATACGCGGCGGTAGAGTTTATGAATTCGCGTCCGAGCGTTGTACGAGTATTCAGCACACAAACAGAAAAGAAATGAACACCAAGGTTTTTACATGGAAAACCTGAAAGAGGGAAAAAACCAAGGGGTCTTGCCCAGTTGTAAAGTTTCAATAGTATTTGTTTGAAGTACAAAGGTTGATCCGTCTTACGAATCAAGACGATCAGTTTACAATCAACTTCTCACAAAGTTACAAAGTTCTGCAAATTCCCGACGTTTCCCGAAAATCCAGCAGAGTTCCGGCGTCTTCAGGCGGCGGGAAAAGCTCCGGCGGTGGTCGAGGAGGAGCTTCTTCCTTCTCCTCCTTCTTTTCTGGAGTGGCATAGCTCGTAAATAGGTGTGAGATCATGGGCGAATAGGGAGTGGTTTGAATGGACGGCCGATATTGAGCCCTTCTATCGTGCACCATTCGTTGGACATTTGGAGGCCTTAATGATGTCGGAATTTGGTGATCTTGGGCTCGTTGGATTCGTCTCGTCGAGCCGATCGATTCGAGTATAAGCTCGTTAAAATTGGAGACTGTTTGGTAACTCAAATTGCAGTTTGAACCTTCCAATAGAGCTTCGGGTCCTTGATTCAGACTCATTTGGGCTCGGATTGGGTCGAATTTGGTGTCGTCGGGTTCGTATTTCCGATATGCTCAGTTTGACTGTAAACTCGCTGAAATCGGAGTTCAGATGCTCTCGAATTTAATTTTTGAAGTTTCCAAACTGATTTTGCCTCGAGATTCGTTCCCAATCAAGATAATTTTTTGATGACATATCAGTTTTATAATACAAAAATTTCTAATTTAAGATGTTTTTTAACTAAAAAAGTATTTTAAAGTAGTAATAAGCTGATCAAATGAAACCAATTATGTGATCATTGATTGTGTCATCGATGATATATCAATCAATTTTTTTCTTATTCAATTAAAATAAAAAAAATAATATTTTTTTATATATTAAATATAAAGTTTTTATGTTAAATATGAATAAAATAAAATAAAATACTAAAAATGATCTCAAATAGGGCCTAAAAATATTGAGACAACAATAAATTGACCTCTTAATTAAGTTGAGTTCAGTTATAATAAAGTCATTGAAACTATTAAAATTAGGCAAAATAAAATAAAATAATAAATAATTAATATTAGATTTATCTTTAAAAAAATTAAAGGATTGCAAGCTTATTTTGAAGGATAATTTTGCAAATATTTTCTAATTATTTTGGCAATCTCATTAGTGATAATGGACAAAGTTGCTCATTAGTAATGATAACATGATACAAACGATAATAATTACCATATAATTCAACTCTTAAGAACTAAAATTTTATTTTTAATACACTCATTTTATTTAAATGAATTTCTTAACAAGCCATAAAAATCCTTAAAAACTTTTCATTTCCAACGTTTTCTTCAAAATCCTCCGCCACCGCCGCCGCCTCCAAACCCTCCACCGAAACCACCGCCACCATCGGCACCACCACCAAAACCACTGCCAGCACCACCACCAAAGCCACCGCCGTGCCCTATTCCTCCTTCACCGCCGCCCCCTCCGCCCCCAAATCCTCCGCCGCCGCCTCCTCCCAATCCGCCTCCCACTCCACCCCCTTCTCCCGCACCCGCCCCAAACCCTCCGCCGTGTCCACCCCCTCCACCAAGTCCGCCACCGCCACCGCCACCACCACCGAAACCACCTCCGCCGCCAATTCCACTGCCGGCACCACCCCCAACTCCAAAGCCGCCACCTTGGCCCTCACCTGCACCCCCACCAGCACCCCCACCCCCTCCAAAACCTCCACCTCCACCTCCTCCAATTCCACCACCCGCTCCCCCACCTGCACCGCCACCAAATCCAGCACCAAAACCCCCGCCACTACCGGCGCCGCCGCCAAATTTGCGGTGGCTGTAGTGGGCTGACGCGGTGGTGATGAAATGGTGAGCTAAACTGAAAATCAGAAGAAAGACAGAAAGCCATTTCCTATAAGAATCCATGGCCGCTAATTCCTCTCAGTGATTCAAAATGAAGCGATTCTTTCTTCTTATATAGAAGAAAAAAGATTAAAAGTTGAATGCGGACTTGTGATTAAAGCAAGCATTAAAAATTGCAAGAACAAAGCTAATTTGAAGACAGTTGGGGAGATGGTGAGAGGCATTGATTGGTTGCAGAAGCAGGGGAGAGTTAAAACTTTACAGACTTGTTACTTTTTAGTCATAATTAAGAAAATCAAAGTTGAAAAAAAAGTAAAATTGTATTGCAGATGTGGCTATAAATTTATAATTAAAAAACTAGATTGTGTTTAATTTGGCAATTAGTTCTGAATTTGAGTCATTTTATGAATATAAATATTTACATTCTATAGCACTTTCTCAATGAAGTTGATCAAAATCACTCCAATCTCGTTGGACAAAAGGAAGTCGTGACAACATCTCATTGGGATCACCTCATAGGAGGTCGATGTCGAAGGTATCGATGAGATTAGTGATGTGTGAAAGATAAGTTGTGATAGGAATTCGTTGGCGAAGGTATAAATGGGACGTGAAGTTTGAAGGGGAACATAGTTCATGACACGTGCTAATCTTGCTAGGAGGTTGAGGTCAAAGGTATCGATGAGACAAGTGACGTGTGAAAGATAAGTTGTGAGAGGAATTCGTTCGCGAATGTATCAATGGGACACGAAGTTTGAAGGAGAAGATAGTTTGTGACACATGCTAATCTTGCTAGGAGATATTATTGAGGAAGGATCGTGGCTCTTGTAGGAGGATGAAAAGATTGACGTGTGATAAAGGCGAAGAGATCTCACTGCGAGTGGCGAAGGCAATGGGATCAAAAGCGTGAAGGATAACATAGAGGGTCATTGTAGGTGTTACATTTTATGCTTGTTTTTTTTTTTTAATTTTAATTTTGAGTGTTATCTCAGTAAATAGTTGAATTTAGGTGCTAAATATGTTAATATTAAAACTTTGAGAGTAAATATGTAAATCTCCAAAGTTTATTTCATTTAATGCATTTTTCAGCTCAAAATCTCTTTTCCTTTAGTAAGGTCATGAGAGGGAGATACTATTACGTGCGGAGTGAGGACGTAATTCTACATTCAGACTGTGAGTGTATACATTGTGTATATAATGTGTATACTCACATACTCGAATGTACCTCTATATCCAGATTCTGCACGTAATAATTTCTCCATGAGAGGGCATGTGTCCTTCCTAATATATATATATATATATATATATATATATATATATATATATATATATATATATATATATATATATATATACTAGTTATAATTATTTAATTTTTAAACAATAAAAAATTGATTTTTACATCTCTAAATAATAAAATTAATTTCATGTGACGCCATTATTATTATATTTTTACTCATACCAAATTAAATAATTTAACACAACTAAATGCAAATGCATATTATATATATATATAACTTATCAATAATTCTCTTCTAAAAATGAATTATAAGTGCATGATATTTTGTCAAAATAATCACATATTTAACATAAATTGCGAGATTATTAAATTGTCTTAAGAAAAAGTTATCTTTATACTCACATATAATATCCTGTTAAATAAATATTTTGCACTTGTTAATACATCTTTACATCAGAAACCCATAAATATTTTTTTATTGCATTTTTTTTTTGCAAATGTACCCTTTCTTTCTACGATCACTACTAAAATGCTACTATTTATCATTTAATGCATAATTTCATATCTAATTTTTCATATTTATTTATTTAGTTTTTAGCTTCATCGAATTTAATCACATGGAATTAAATTCTTTTTTGAAATATTACAATATTTATATTTCTTGCCATTAATGGGAATTACTCAGTTGTATTAATTTAAATTTGATTTTAAATAATAAATAAATAAATATTTAATGTGGAATTAAAGAAGAGGAGCGGTGGTCATTAATAGCCACGGCTATGGGCGGTGGGTAAAATTACTTTGCTAAAAGGAAGTTTTTATTTATTTATTTATTTCTGAAAAAAATAGGGCCAAATTATAAATTTAATTAAGATAAATTAAATCTTAGAATGTTTATTTAAATATGCCATTAAAATTTCACTTAATTGGACATGAATCTCAATATATATTTAAAATTAAAACTTCTTAAATTAAATTTAGAAGCATCCATAGTTCAATTTTAGCAAATTTATAATTCAATTCAAATCGAATGTCTCGACAATACAAACTCACGATAAAAATACTATATTTTATCAACACCTTTCCCCAATTATGTGAAAAATATCATTTGAAATAGCTCATAAATAATAGTTAATTAATTAACTAGACCAAACCCCATAATTTTTCTCTTATCTGAATTTTTTGCGTAACAATTTTGAAGTCTCATGTGCAAAACCTCTTAAGTAAAAGAAGCTAAACTCTTAAACATAGATACGTCTTTTGGTGTAATGACTAGAATTTTCGTAAGAAACTCTGTAGTTAAATGTGTTCATCCCAGAGCAATTATGGGATGAGTGACCTACTAAGAAGTTACAACAACAGAACAAAATTGTGAGCCTCTTAGACCAAAGCGAAAAATACCTCGATAGTTAAGAGTGTGCTGTTACAAATGATACAAAAATAATACACCAGCCGAAAGATGGAAAATAAATGTCATACAAGACAAAGTGCTACGTCATTTGAGCCACCTTCTGAACCTTGTATGGGACAAAATGTTAAATGATGGGAGCCACCAATTGAAATTGTAGGGGCACCTCTAGAATCCTATATGCATCATGAATGATTATGGGATAAAGATGCTGATGAGGGCGTTAATTACTTAAATGAGGGAGATTGTGAAACCTCTAAAGTAAAAGAAACTAATCTCTTAAACATCGAGGTACATTTTGTTGTAATGATTGAATTTTTTATAAGAAACTCCGCATTTAAGCATGTTCATCCCGGATTAATTCTAGGATGGATGACCTACTAGGAAGTTATACCAACATGACAAAATCGTGAGGCTCTTAGGTCAAAACGAATAATATCTCGATAGTTAAGAGTTTATGATGTTACATCTTGCAACCCTTTTTTATCTTTATGGTTGTCGTACGATGCCAATATGTTAAAACCTTTTCTCTTTCCTTCTCGTACCGTCTCTACATCCATTAACATTCTAGCACACAATAATTATAATATTAGATATAAAGACTCGATTTAATTTAAATAGAAAATTTACTCCAAAAACCAGTTTAATAACTAATTTTAAATTATTCATGAAAGATTTTTATAATTGAATAATTCCTATCCACAATAGAGATTGCTCCAATTTGACCAAAATAATTCCCTAATAATTCATTACCAAAATCCTTTTTTCATTAAATATTCATGCATTAAACAATCAACCAAAACTGCTCAGTCTAATCTGAATATTTTTTTTACTTAAATCTAAACTCAAATCAAAGAGGTTAACCCTCCAATTCCTGAATCATTTGTGACTTGAATTGATTTGATTTGACCCGGCTCTGAATCATTTGTGACTTGAATTGATTTGATTTGACCCGACTAACCCACTCGACCCTTTCTAGTTATAAATCATACTTGACCTAAAATTAATTTAGTTGTACCATTAACAGTACAATAGGTATTCGTGTCTTAAATGGCAACCATAGGTTTGTCCCCCCCCCCCCCCCCCCCAAAAAAAAAAACAAAATTATTTTATGTGAAATTGCGATTCATGAGAAGGGAAAGTTGGTGGTTGGAAAAGCTGGCAAAATAACATAAGGTTTCATGGCAAAAAGTTCTAAGTGGAGCCCTTTTTTTTTCTTCAAAATACAACATTTAATTCAAATATACATTCTCAATATTCCCTTTATTTATTTATATAAAGAACTATAATATTAGATAGAGATGTCAAAACAGTTTTTCGGATCAGATTCAAGTCAAATTTAAAATTGGCTCATTTTTAACACGTCTAACCTAAACCCCACCCGACACAACCCAACCCACTAACCCAATTGAGTGTGATAGGCTAATGTGAGCTGACAGGCTAAGGCTAGGGCTAATAATGGAGAAATTATTTTGTGCGAATGACGAACACAGTCCGAAGACCAACAAGAATGCGCCACGTCCAAGTTTCGGCACCACTGACGTGACGCATTCTGCTTGGTCTCAGGATGATGAACTTGCTTTTGGTGTCCGCACAAAATAATTTCTCCAATGGAAGGCAAGCATGACAAGTGTGAAGCAAGATGGGCAGCCAAGATTCGAGCGACAAACAGGCCAAATTAGGTACATTCAAATTCCTGAGTTAACTCAAACCCAACCTGATATCTCAATCAGGCCGAAAACTTATACCTAAATCTAGAATTTTTGAATCAAATCCGAATCAATTTTTTGGTTCTTATCATTGACACCCCTAATATTAGGTTATTGTTTTGCCATTAAAAAATGTTCTAATCAAACGCAATTCAATTTCATGGAATGTTCATAAATTGGATTTCAAAGGAAATCATAACAATTTCGAGAAAGTATCTTGAATATGCCAAAAAATAATAATGGTAAGTTAGAATTTGGCCGCAAATGATTTACCAATCGAAAGTCTATAGACGCAGCAAAAGCTCCTATATATTATGATTAGAGTGAATGAAGATGCGCATAATCGAATTAAATTTCAAGAGAAACAAACACCATTTTAAGTTTTTTCAGATATTTTTGTGATCAAAAACAAATTTTTAAAGCCAAATTTGGACATTATGAGAGTTTCTATAAATTAAGAAAAAAAAAACACTATAATACTCAAGGATTTAAGCTTCATTTGAGATAGCATTCGGCTACTATTATTTTACAGCTTTCAAAAAAAATTTATACTTGAAAGCTGCCGTAGAAAGCAGTCAAAAAACCATCCCGAGCGACATTCTAAAAACAAAAAAATGCGTTTTTACTACAATAAACTGAAGAAATTTGGAAGGAGATCTATGCCACCATTTTATTTTTTCCAGAATCAAGATCATAGGCATAAAACTCAATGAATTTTAAAACCAAACACCTACTTAAACTCTGCAACCAATGTATACAACACAACCATGATCAATAATTGCCAGATACTATTAATATAAGTATTTCATGAGAAAGTTTTGAAGAACTTAGGCCATTACACAATCAGGATAAAAGCAGAAACCAGGAAAATATTGCAGGGAGACATTATAACTGGGAGATGGAGAGCAAATGGAAGGATAGATGAGATAAGTAGGAATGTACACATTTATTTTTGTGGTCTCATAGAGAGATCTTCACGATGGCTTAGAAGGCAGAACCGAAGGTGTTTTCACCACTGTAAGTCATGTAGAGGAAGCCATCTTCATCTTTGTTCTCTTCATAGATTGCAGACATCATAGCAGCTACATTAACAAAATAAAATGGGTGATTTGTAAATTAATCCAGCATACAAACCTTAGCATATTTCTTGATCAGAGACTGACCTGTAGGAGGAAGGGTGTTCTTCACAAAAATGAAGATGGCCTTTTCTGCACTTAGCTTAATCCTCTTCCGAACAACATAAACAAACTGTCCCACAGTAAGGTCAGCAGGAACTAAGTACCTAAGCATCAAAATCAAAGTTAATGGAAGAAAGACAATTGAAACAGTTCTCCAAGAAGGAGCGTTGAAGTGAAAAGTTGAAAAAAAAAAAGGGTAAAAAGGTTATTTGCAATGAAAATGAAACAATCATTTTGACGCAACAGGCGATGATATCTTTCTTTGGCAAGAAGTTCTGACCACTTCTAATGATTGTTTGAAACATTCTCAGCAAAACTAGTAAACATCAAATCTCACTACATTTTAATTGTAATCAATTTGTAAATCAAACAACAACAAAAAATAACATCAAGCCTTTGTCCCGCTATGTGGGGTCAGCTACATGAATCTTTTTTCGCCATTGTGTCATATTAAAAGTCAAATTCTCATTTAAATCTAATAGAAAAATATCATTTCTAATAATTTCTAACCAAGTCTTTTTAGGTCTACCTCTACATTTCTTAACATAAGTCAAATCTAATACCTCAAATTTCCTAACCGGGTCATCTGAAGGCCTCCGTTTAATGCGACCAAACCATCTGAGGTGACTCTCTCTAATCAAAACGAATAATAAATTGCCTTCAATCAGCTAAAAAGATTTACATTCTAGCCTCAAATAGTCATAGTCATGCTGCTATGCATACCTGTAAGCTCACCTTTAGCGCTATCTGGCATTAAGGAACATAAAGACAAGTTGAAATCAATCTCTTTGCATCAATGGAAATTTTTAAAAAAGTGAGAAAAGAAATAAATACAACCAAACATGCTTTCCTGACCTTTGTGAAAATAAGAACATTTAAAAGCAGAATAGCATAATTTAGGCAGTTTTAAACTTATGTTTTGGTAAAAAATTGAAAAATTATGATGATATCAATTGTAAGGAAATGCAAATTAGTAAAGGTTAATGAAAAAAGGATGGGAAAAAAAAAAACTAAATTGAATTCCTAGCATACTAAGAGGACTATGTTTTACTGACTTCTTCTTGTCAATGTCTGGTATGTCACTTCTCTCAGCCTTCTCAACAATCACCTTCATTTAAAAAAAAAGAAAAATTAGTAAGTAAAATCATCAGAACAGAATACGCCAAATCAGACGTAGACAAAAAAATCACAGCACATTACAGGAATTCTATCAGGATACTTCTCCCTAATGCGAGCTGCCTCAGCTTGTCTCCTCTCTGAAATCCATGATACAGATAAAGTCAGGAGGGTGAACTCAAAAATTTAACCGATGCAATAAAAAGCAGATGATCACTTTCAAAAAAAATATAAAAGAAGCATTGTTATGGATACATGCAATTGCTAAACCCCCTACAAATACAAGTAAAGGTTCATTTGGTTGCTTGAAGTTCAAAAGCACATTTAGGAAAACAATGAAATTTATTACATATTTTCTGTCTGCAAGCAAGCAAAAATTCCTACATGTTATATGAAAACCAACACCATATTGCCACTAGTTCCGTAGTTTCACTTGATCATGGCATACAAGTTCAAGAACAACCAACCTAATAAGTTCCCGTCATTTACAGCTGCTCGCATATTAAAAAATATTCACTTTATACTAAGTAATTAGGGGCTATTTGGCTACAAGTAGAATTTAGTAAATCATATAAATCCATGTATAGTAAACCTTGAGAGCAATAAAATCTGAAAACTGTTTGGCATTACAAATGTTAAATCTTGTTAAATACTACTAATATGTTTGGCTATTTGTTTCAGGATTTAAAATTTCTCAGTGGAGAAATCCTTATATCCCTTGAAGCCTGTGAATGGTGGAATTTAAAAAATCCTATATTTGATCAATAATGGGGCTGAGAACGAGGATTTTCAGATTTGAAAATCCCCAACATTCTATTTGGAAGGACTTAAGCTAATGCTTGCTTAAATTCTAACATCCCCTAAATGAAATATCCGTAAGAAACTAAAAATTTCTCTTTTGTGACATTCAAAAGAAGCAATTACTCGCTACCCACCAATTATTGTGCTTTATGACATATTGAAATATACCATACTTGATGGTGCTAGATTTTCTCATGTCAATCATTCTCCAATAATATATTCTTATCAATGGAAAATCATACTCAATACATATAAAATATGGGTATCTGCACTAAGAACCGGCCAGGGACACCTGCAAGCTTCCACGACATCGTAACCTGAGAAATTTTCTTACTTCCTCAAAGTCTCCCACGACTGCCACTAATAAAATCATCAAAACATCCAACCAATCACATAGATGATAGAGGCGGAACTCAAACTTCTAAATAAAAATCAAGCATGAAAATTTTAACATGTAAGAGGGGATAAAAGAAACCCTAACTTCAAATCGGAAAACTTAAGATAAGAAGGAGATAGAGAGAGAGAGAGGAGGGAAGCAAACCAAGAGGGTGCTCCAACTTGAAAGAGCTCTTCGCCATGGATTTCTTCGTTTGCCTGCACATCCGAAAAAGATCATCTTTTATCTCAAAAAATTAATTCGTGAAAACATACAAGCCAAATCGATCGATTGATCCATAAAGATCTGAAAGGGATTAGAGCGCACCGCGAGAAAAAGAAACGATTGCTCAAGTGAGGATGATTGATCGCCTCCGGGGTAATCCTTTGTGGTGGGTATGGAGAAGGAATTAGGGCTTTCTTATTAGAACACGAAAGGAAAGCGTGGAGCCGTATAAGTAAAGCGGCTGTGGCGTCGGTAAAATATAGGCGTAGCTATGGGTGTAAGTGAGTCAACTCGGTTAAAGAGTTAGATCGGGTTTGACGAATTGTTTGTGAGTTGGGCTCGATGAGTTAATGAGTCAAGTTTGTGCTAATCTCGATTAGACTCGTAAGCTCGTGGTACAGCTATTTTAAAAAATATTAATATAAAATATAAGTAAATATACTAAAATTTAAGATTTTAAATACAAAGTTGTTAATAATATTTAAAAATTAAATAATAATTTCTTATATAAAATAATTCTTTATTTTGGTAATTAATTTTTTTAGTGAATTTAATCCTAAATTTAAGCACATCTCCGCAAAGTAAATCTCATTGATGATATGAACAAAATAAAATTAATATTTAAATTTATTTATTATTAAATAATAATAATATTTTAACTTTTAGTTTTTCATATAAACATCTAAATTTAAACATATAAAAATGCATTTATTACACTTTCTAATTTTTTTTCAATCATCTAATTATGCATTAATGTTCTTCAATTCGGTAATTAATTTTTTATTTGAGCGAATTTAACCTTAAATTTAAGCACATCTCTGCAAAGTAAATCTCATTGATGATATCAACAAAATAAAATTAATATTTAAATATATTTATTATTAAGTAATAATATTTAAACTTTTAGTTTTTAAAATAAATATCTAAATTTAAACATATAATTATGCATTTATTACACTTTCTTATTTTTTGCCAATCATCTAATTATGCATTAATATATTTGTATGTGCATAGATAGATGATATATTTTTCTCCATTTCAAATTCTATTTTTTTATAGCCCAAAAAGAATGCAGTTCACATTGATCTATTGGTTGTGAGCTTTGATGACTAATCAAGAGGCATTGAATTGAAGCTTAAGTACGTGATGTGCGTCTGAGCTTGCCTTAACGGCTCAAATTTAAAAAAAATTCTAAAAAATAGATGATCTCCGCTATTATTAAATAAAAGTAGTTTAAATCATTAAAAATGATAAAAAAAATAACGTGTTAAGCGTATATATCCATGTAGGTATTTCACATGTACCTAGCATGTCCCAACAATAAAATTCAACCGAAAAAATCACATTGCCCTTCAAAGAAATTTGTCTAGACCCGACTTGCATTGAAGGACTCACACAAGAACATAATTCAATCTCTTAAGAATCCCTCATCTTAGCATGGACCAAGCTCTCTAAGTTATTTGCCATCATCCAAGCCATCAAGTTACAACTAACATCCCCCGACCAACCACAATAAGTGCTCACCAAGGGGGTACATAGCCTTGATCCTCCAATCTCGTTTAATTCTCGACTCTATGAGTATCATCAACGAAAACGACTTGTCGCTTGCGACCAAATGTCAAATACAGTCTTGACTCATATGATTCATCTTGAAGACTTACACCATATACTTACGAAGAAATACTCGTCTTGAAACTAAGGGTTTTGTTAGATGTTGAGAGCCATCTGAACACCCATCAACCCTCAATGCATGTCTTGTATAATTTGTAATGGATTATATCAAATATTGTACTCTTTTTTTCTTTTTATGATGTTTAACATTCTCTATAGTCCTCTAAACCCTACGAATAAGAGGCGAAGGATCTGTTGAACGTCTTTTGATTTTGACATTTTTAGATACTCTAAGCTCTTGTATTTACGAATTTACCTCTCATTCTCTACACTCATTTGAACACTTTATTATCTAGTTCTTATCTAAAAGATTGTATGCTAGTAAAGTTAGATATCATCAACGAATAAATTCAAATCTCTAAATTGAAAATTAGTACTCAATTTACAAAATTAATAATTAATAATTATTTCTATTATATATATATATATATATATTTATTTATTTATTTATGGCATTTCAATTAATAGAGTAATAGACCACTTCGATGATGATAATGGAGAAATATTGCTGAAGGAATAAATGTGAAAGCATCCAATATTTTGCTTTTTTCTTAATTATCAGAGAAAAAAGGGTTTAATAATGTCTGATGTAATTATTTGCCCCAATAATATACCAATGATATGCGCTTGCCAAAATTAAATGATAAGGAATTGAACTAAAAAATATTTTTTTATTATGATTTTCAATATTAAAATAAGAAATTGAGGAATAAAATATTGAATGATTATGATTTTTGGTGTTAACTATAAAATTGTCCCTATTTATTATATAATGGATTGTAAAATCATATTTGTTTTGGATGATAGATGTTGCTTGCATGATGGTCAAATTGGTGGAATTTAGATAACATGTTATAAGAAGTATTGATGATTTATGTTTTACATTTTTTTTTAATAGAAATTTATTCGAAATATGATATTAGATCAATTATAAATAAATAATGAAAGTTTACTTATAAATAAGGGAGGGACAATATTGTATACTTGTATATGTCTTCGCAGGTGTTTAGCAGGTAGTCAGCGGGTTATGATGGAGGAACTTCACCTAGTGGGACCCACAAATAAGCTCGTTCAGTGATCATCAGGCCCTACTTGCCCATGCCTACAGGAGATTGTCCTCATAGAGCTAATTTAGGGTTATCACAGACCAAGTAACTCATCATTGACTTATTTAGAGCAGGTCGGTCACCAAAAGCCGCTCACTCTCACTCTGTACGAGTACCTTCACTCATGATCATCATTCTCAACTACAAGATAACGCATATCCACTATAGTTTTATACTATCCAACAACATTAAATAGAGCTAAATTCTCTCATTATAATAAGGTCTATGTAAAACATCTAGTTTAAAGATTGATTTCTTATAATTTACAAATCCTCAAAATATCCATCATTTGTTGCTTTGCTGTTCATTAGATAATTTAAGAGTATTTTCCAATAATTTTTAATGTGCATTTTCAATATTAGCTTTTATTTTGTCAGTGTTGAGATCCTAAAAATTCTTACCTAATTAAAAATGAATCTTGATGCAAGAGAAATGTCATAAGGAATTTATGAGCATCAAATTTGTGCATTTGAATATATAGGGCTTCAAGAAAGTTGAACTAACTTATTTGAAGCTAATGAGATTGGCTTAGGTTGATTCAACATGACTCAGCCAAGACCTTGCTAAGAGAGACACATTGTGTTGCAAGCTTATCACCATGTAGTTTTCCTTCAAAATTTTGGTTTCCTGAACTCTACAAAGCCTAATTTTGAATACTGAATCAATAATATAGATTGAAGGGATTTTAGACTAGATTGACCTTTTAAGACAACCAATCTCAATGACTTGGCCTTCTAGATTATTACTTTTATTATTGATCATCTTGAGTATTACAAATGAAAATTGATCATTGATGAGATTGATTTTATTGACTGAACTGAATATACATATTGATTTTTTTAGCATATTATGTGAATTTTAATGATTTCAGGTCAAGGAAGGGGTCAGGACTAGATGGAGTGAGATTGACAACGATTCTCAGTCCTTTCTTTAGATTTTGTTCTTTTTTTCATTCTTTTATAGTTAAGAACTTGTAACAAATTAGTGATTATAGTGATCTTCTAACTAGAATATAAAATTTTGATAAATAAAAATAGTGAAATATTTTGATTTATATGATTTTAATTGCTTTTGTTGGATATTTGATTATATTGATGATTTATAAAAATTTTAATATATTATTAAATAATAAAATAGACAATTCTTTCAAATTTAATTATGGGCCATGATTATATGCTTCAACCTTGTCTATCTAAAAGTATGCTGCACCATATCTCAAGTCAATTGGCCATCTCAACAAGATGTCATGCTCTTAAATAATAGAGGGGCCTTCAGATTAATTTGAAGATGGCCTAATAAGCTTTATGCATGTTGAGCTATCCACTCAACAAATCCAATGGGTTTCACATTTGTCAGACCTACTTAGGCTTCGTTTGGGACGGCTTTCTTACTGCTTCATATAGCAGCTTTTTATTACAAAAATTTTAATTTTTGAACTAGAAAGCTGCTTTAAGAAATAATAAGAAAGCCGCCCCAAACGAAGCATTAGTTATCTTACACAATAGAGCTTCCAGTGATATGAGCTACCCCTAATCAAAGCCCCCCAATAGAACCTACCAATAATAAGTGTACCTTCTACTTAGGAAAGGATGTGTAGAGCTCCTTCATTCATCAATTGTAGAGTCAACTCCAAATACTCTTGATGATTATGATGACAAACTAGTTAGAAAGCACCACACCTAATAAATCTACCAAGATAACAGAACCCAACTGTAGCATTCATATGAAATAATCAACAAAGCTGAACTTGTTAAGCAATTACAAAAAAGAAAAAAAAAATCCAACTAATCAAGAACAGTTCAACACAAACAATTGGAAACAAACAGCAGAAGCAAACGCCTTTAGAGACTTAAATGACGAATGTCATGTATGTGTACAGCATTCAGAACTCATGAATCAGAGCAGATCCAGTAGAGAGTTTAGGAGGCTACAAGAGAGCACCTTTGTGCCATTAAGAAGGCTTGTAGTATTTCGTTGCGACAAAAGGCATCTTCGTTACAACGGCATCATTTGACTTGCCACGTATAACAATCTTTACTTCAGTTCCAGGTTTATGTGAACCAGACTTCACATAGCCCATTGCAATGTTCTTCTTCAAGCATGGGCTGAAACCTCCACTGGTAATCTCACCAAGTTTTTCACCATTTGAGCTTAGGATCTCACTATGGCTTCTTGGAGGAGGGCCTGAGGAGAAGAAACCGACTCGTCTGATGGAAGGCCCTTCTTCAAGTTGTTTGAGGATCACATCTGCGCCGAGGAAACCGCCCTCTGCTCTTCTTCTCTTTCCAATTGCCCAGCTCAGGCCAGCTTCTACTGGCGTGGTGTGTTGTTCCATATCATTACCATACAGACAGAGGCCAGCTTCGAGACGCAGGCTGTCACGAGCACCGAGGCCTGTTAACCTCACCTTCCCTTCAGACTTTTCTAGGATAGCTTTTGCGAGGTCTAATGCGTTCTCTGAAGGGACTGAGATTTCAAAGCCATCTTCTCCAGTGTAGCTGCGAATGTAGAGAAGAAAGCCTAGTTTATTCAAATTGTCAATTCACTAAAAAAAAACTACAAAAAGGTTGCCGGGCTATGGAGAAGCATTTATGCAAAAAAAAAACAAACAAAGGTTGCTACTTCTCCCATGTTATGCATATTCAGTAAGCCAGCATCAATAGTATAAAAGTGAGAGCGAAAGCCCAATGCCATCATGAAAATCACTATTTGGGAGGCAACTTTATGCTACAACTACTAGAACTAGAGTCAGGAGGCCCCTAAATGTCAAGAGATTATTACGTGCGGAGTCCGGATACAGAGAATTGTTCAGTTTTGTGATTGTGAACAATAAAAATACAGTAAAAGCGCAGAGATAAATAGTAAAAGCGCAGTTGTGAACAGTAACTATGCTTTTACTATTCACAATCACAAAACTAAACGGTTCACTTTGTTTGGACTTCGCACGTAATAATTTCTCCTAAATGTCAGGTTAATAATGAGCAAACTACTAAATTTAATCTCATCGGGTAGAAGAGGCTGTCTTTTTTAACATGCTTTAAACCAAATCAATAGCCTTTGGATCCAAGCATGGTTCTTTAAAAAGAACGTTCAGAATGCACTGAAAGAAGATTGATCGGATGCAAAAGATAAAAAATGGGTTAAGTTCCAATTGGAAAAATGCCTGATCAGGGAAAACCAATTTTGGTTCACACTTCACAGTGAAGCCTAAGTAGAGAAATAGAATTCAAAATCATTGGAATGGGAGAATACCAATTCCTACAGCCAAGAAAAATAAAATATTTTAATTGGCACCTGGCAACAATCACATACCTTTCACATTCATCTACGAAAATGAATAACCAAATATATATTTACCAGATAATATAGAAGATAGGCAAAAATGGAAATAATTGCAGGGTTTTGACATTTGACACAAGAAGATCAACAACAATGCCATTCAGTAAGTGCCACTGTCATGTTTATGAGAAATTATTCTGTGCAGAGACAGGACGTAGAACGTCATCGGGAGATCAACCAGAATACGCCACGTTAGCATACGCCACGTTAGCAGTACCAAGCCTTGGTACAAAGCAAGGGGTGATGTGGCACATTCTGGTTGGTCTCCGGACGGCGTTCAGTGCCCACACAAAATAATTAATCCATATTTAGAGGCTCATGCGTGTACATGGGATGGACATTTCTCTTCCAAGGAGGAGAATGATTTTCCTTCCATTTGAGTGCTGATGTTATGAGCTTAAAACATAAGATCAAAATCATCATCTTTAATTTCATTAAAACTAATGGCACAAATGATTTCAAGAACTTCAAAAATCATAACATCATTAATTGGATGACGACAAATTTTCATCGAATATCTCCAATGCATGAGAACATAATTACAATTATAAAGCACATAGGCTTTCAAATGACTTAGAATTAGATGAATGGTTTATGGGTTGTTGATGATATTTAGGCATGGGCTAAAATTGAACCTTGATAAATGAGTAATTTTTCATGTTGAAAATCACATTCAATGATTTGATTTTGAGTTTATAGTCTATATAATGTGATAGATGAATTATAAAGATTAAAGAACTCTCTTTTTTCACAATTAATATGTAACACAAATATCTGAAAAGGAGCTGCAAAGAAACAAAAGAAATGGTTACTATCATGCGATGTTTCATATTGTCTACCTAGAAATTGAAAATGAACTAGTTGTAACACTTTGTTTCCCATGTTCACCTTGACGGTCAATGTGCTGTCCTCCTAGAACTCCAACTAAGCTGTCAATATTGTCTACCTAGTCCAGTTGATTCTAGTTTGATCGTATATGTTTCAGTTGGTCATCTTCGCCTACAATCCACTAGGATTAGGGGTCCCTTCACACTCTCATCCTAGTAACTTGTAGGCATGTCAATTGGATTGAAATAGCTTGAGCTCGATTCAATTGGACTGCAAAATATAGAATCGAACAAAAAGGATTTCTAAATAGGATCTCCTCGGCTTGAAGAAAGAGAAAGCTTTTTATATTAACTATATAAGCCTGGAGTCTCAGTCAAAAACCTACTTTCATTCATTTAATCTACAAAGACTCCATTCCACAGCTCATAATAAGTTCATACCTAGGTTGAGTCATTTTAAAGCTTCGCTCGCTTGATCATTTAGAATGGAGTAGCTCTTTGGTCGGGCTATCTTGATAACTAATTCACCCAAGTTAGCATATCGTCCACTAAAGGTTTCGCTCTGCTTATCTAAATAGCCTTGAGCTCGAATTTATCGTCCTTTCACATCATCATCGACGCTTTATTTCAAGATTTAGGCAAGGTTTGATGCCATTACAATTGAGCCCAATTCTCTTATACTATAGTTTATTAGTGTTTCATGTTCTTACATCAAATTTGACAACATCTAATATGGTTGAGCACGGTTTAAAAGCAAACGAGTCCAACACAGGCTTTAAATGGTTTAGCAGTCTCTTACTGCATGATATTGATAATGTTGAAAAAATTACATTTGATCTAAGTGGAGAATATTCATATGCTGGAAGATTATTGAGATGCACATGAAAGTAAAAAAATAACTCCGCATTGAAAAGGAAGTAAAAATTGCTTTCCTGATATGTTAAAAAACTGCCTCAAAATTAATGGGCCCAATTGGTATAGCATGGGAATCTAAGCTTTTGGCCGAGATCTTGTCCATCGGCTTAAGATTTTAGATAGAAAATGAGTTCAATTACTAGCGTATCAGTCCCAACTTCCATTCACTTTGATTCCTAAAAATGCCTTGTTTAGATCATATACAACCGCACTGCATACCACCGTATGCAGTCGGCCATTCGGTCCATTCGAACTCCAAATCACACCCCAAACTTCGGCAAGTAAATAATGGGACGCTAATATTAGCATCAGACTTCTTACCTACGCCAAAAAACTGGCTACAAGATTTGTCTAAGAAGCACGTGAAAGTGGAGAAAAGCGCAGGAAAAAGGAGAAAATGATTACCTTCATAGGAAGCATGCGAAAGAAGAGAGAAAATGTCATTTCATTTGAGATGAATTACTACATTTTAAAGTTTTGCAGTATTTTGGAGTGGAAAATGGGTTTTTCGGTTGGAGATGACCTTAGTGTAGTTATCACTTAATTCAAAACCAAGCCTTCAACTGAATTCATAGTTTTCTTGTGAAATCCAGAAGGTTTGATTCTTAGATCTTGTATTTATTTTAGGTGTAAGCAATTCTATTTCAAAAAAGAGTAAAATTTTCTCTATTTTTAGACATAATAAAATAAGTTGTAATTATGTTTAAGAAGCATACCCAGTTCTTGTAAGAAAGCACTTGAAGCCATTGATGTCCAATGTCTTGAATTCCCCAAAATACATTTTGCTTAAATCATCTTTTGTCAACAACTGAAGAACTGGTGCAGCAAGTGGGCCCTGAGATTACCAATAAAGCAAATCAAACTGAGCTTAAATATAAATCAATGGATTAGGAAGAATGGAAGATGAACTAGTGTACCATAATCTTCATATCTTGCCATCCTTAATGCAACACATCACTAGATAATCTAACCAAGCAGAAAGCAGCTAAAAATTGAAAGATTATAATTTCCCATAGTATACTTAAACATTGAGAAATAAGCACTGAGGCATTTCATCAAACAGTAATAGCTATAGGTTAAAGGCCTGAGCATTAAGTCAGATCAAGCTTGTGCTACTCCTAGGCCAATATGCTTGCTTGATTTTTTTAATAATGTTTTACAAAAAAGATGAATTTGTCAAATCCTACCACTTGGTTAGATGAACTTGCAAATCCACAAGGGATTAATCTCACCAAAATCTTTGAAATTGATTTTTGAAAAGCTCGACTCTCCCTCTATCTTCTTCGCTAATGGTAAATCCAAATGAAAATGAAATAAAGGATTCAGACAAAGATAGGTGATCAAAGGTGACTCGTAGAGTTCAAGAGAGCTTTCGATCCTCCCACCACTTCACCAATATTATTTATGGTTTCAACTTGGGATCAAAAGTTACCTCCAATCCTCCCCAAATCATCAAATCACCATTTCTCCTTCAGCCCACACCTTCCAATAGACTCTTTGCAAAACCCTAACATTGCTATGAAAATTCTTTTCAAAACCAAGATTAAACACTATGTCAAACAGCTCACGTCTTCTTGGTGTATCATTCATCAAATTTTGGAATAACTAAGATGATTTAACTTTGAAATTACCTCTACATTTTTTTACTATTGAGATCACAATGCGCACATAGTCTTAAGCTTATTTTATGTGTATTGCTTGATACCAAAAAAAAAAAAAATCATTAATGAAAGCCAAATCCAACTGCTTCATTAACATTCTTGCAATAAGTTGGAACCCAAACAATACCTGGCATCCAATAAATAACTTGGAAGATTGATGAAACTTGTCTTCAAATCTCTGAAGAAATTAATAAAATTTTAATCTGAATCTTCTAGGAACTAATTTTGTTTATTATTGTGCGAGAAATCCAGTACTCAATCGATTAATTATAAAAAAAAACCTAGTGTTTGAACAAAATCATTGCAGAAATTACACAACTGAATCTAAAAAAACAATAAATTCTTAGAAAATCATGAATTTGAAAATTGACTAAACAAAAAATGGATTTGATTTTTCATCATTTAATTTCTTCCAACCAAATAATCCTCTATAGCGAAGCATAATGGAAAACAGCATAAGTTAGATGATCAGATCTGAACAAACCTGCAGGGCAAGCAGGGATCTTTCGTCATGAATGTGCCAAGATACGTCGCCACCCTTAGCCTTGAACGCCTCCAAGTGCTCCCCTATGTGAGCAAGATCCTTATCACGGCACCCGGCGTTCACGACAAGGTAGATATGATCCTCCCGAACCTTAGTGACAACTGAGTCATCAATGGCTCCACCGCGCTCGTTAGTGAAAACAGTGAGCGTGCCGGTGCCCGGGCGGAGACCCGCGACATCGGCAACCACGAGTCGTTCAAGGAAAGTCGCGGAGTCCTTTCCGGTGAGGCTAAGGCCGCACATGTGGGAGACGTCGAATAGGCCGCCGTTCTCGCGGCAATTAACGGTAGAATCCATGATGGAATCCTTGTACTGGATCGGCATGCTCCATCCCGCAAATGGGACCATCTTTCCGCCGTTCTCGACATGGAAGTCGTGGAGAGCGGTTTTCTTAAGCTCGGCAGCGGCGGCGGAAAAAAAGCGGGGTTTTGGGCGGTTGGAGGAGTTGGAGAGGCGACGGGAGAGAGATTGGCCGAGCTGCCAGAGGGCGGCGCCGCGCATTTTGGAAGCGGAGATGGTCGGTAATGGGTAGATGAAGGAAAGAAGGTTCCTTTCTTCTTTGATTTGATATAGGGCTTAGATGGAGAAGGCGGGTGGGTGGAGGAGAAGAAGTGGGGATCGCGAATGGAAGATAGGCCATCGCGAGCGAGTGGCGACTTGAAGATGGCTTATCTCTCTCCTAAAATTTGTTTTTCATTTTTTTTTTAATAAATTTTTTTTTTTTTAAATTTACTTTGCTGATGTTAGTAAAAAGTTTTACAAATGGTCAGAAATTTAATCAGGAGGAGGACATTGTGAAAGTAGTATTATAAGAAATTTATCAATGATGGTAAAGTATAAGTAGAAAAATATTCTCATTTTGAAGTATTTAGCTAACATAAATATTATTAAAGCATTTCATTTGCAATATATCATATCGTTTTATATTGCAAAATTAAAAAATACTATTGCTTGTGTTGATATTTATGTGGAACAGCATTGCTACCCGAAGTACAATGGTTTGATGGAAGAAAAAGATGCCCCCCTTAGTCATTCCTTCGTGGCATCTAGAAACTTGATATATTATCCATACATTACTCGTGTTATTCTATATATGACATTGGCATTGAGTGTTAGCTATATGTGAATTAGGCTGTTCGCTTAGGTGTACTGTTACCATGTATTGGTACAATAAATGGGTGCTTTCAAGCATGCTCATATTCAAAAGATAGCCACATTTTGTACTCGAGTAAGGGAACACCTCCTACTTTCATTTATGGACCTTAATCTTCATAAGGTGATCAATAAGGACACGTATAATTTGAAGTTTCATTTGCATCAGCTATTATAGAGTTCTACTCAATGTATAGGGATTAACAAACATTATTGTCTAATTTTCATTCCCTTTACATCTTTGCAACAAAATGGACACTATTAAATCATTAAATGTTCTAAACAATTTGATCCATGAATCATTATTTTTGCTCTCAATGATAGCAAATGACAAATCCATTAATATCAATGGCAAAAAGCAGTATTCCATTGTATTTTTTAAATAGAAATGTCAAGTCCATACTAAGCACCCGCATACATAATAGCTCTAACATTTATCATATATAGAATTCCATTAGATAATCACACAAATCATCAACATTTCACTCATTAAATGATTTGCTCGTGTATGTGAAAAATATTCTTTTTGCCAATATACATCATTAGTTTCAATATTATTAAAAGCATACAAATAAATTAATGGAGAACACTCATATGTAACATTATTCTCCACATCATCATCACGTCTTTCAAGAGCTTCTTCTTCTCTATACAAATCTATGCTTAAATCATCATCGATTATACCATACCTACCAGTAGTAACATTACTTGAACATGCGTGAAAAGATATTTAAGGTCTAGATGATTGTGTCTTAATGAGACAGACTACTTATATATATATATATATATATATATATATATATATATATATATATATATATAATCTAATATCAATATTATAAGATCTCTTGACACTCGTCATGCATTATTGTTACATGAGATATCACTAGGCTATATTGTAAAATTGAAAAAAGTGTTTGTTTTCTAGCATTCAATAAAATAATCTCAGATACCTTATTATCTAAAATATGGGTTGTCGTAAAATTACCACTTATAGGAAAAATGACAAATAAGATTGACTATTTAGATTTTGAAAATTTGGCTATTTAGTTGGAAAAGAATCAATGCAAAGTATTTTATTCATGAATTTGAAATTCATCAATTAGTTCTTTTTTTTTTAATCATGAAATATTCAAATTTGGGTGATTTTTTTTTGAATAAACTAGCTTGCCTTTCCCATATGTCATCACCACTTATCACTGGTAGCTAACACACTTACAGTCTGCCACTACTGCTGTCTATAGTCGTTGATAACGCTATCCACGTCATCGCCATCTCTGATATAGATTATTTAGGTTAAAAAATTATTTAGATCAAATTGGTTTCAGATACATGTTAAGGATTTAGGTTAAAAAAATAAAAGTTAATTATCATCTTTTATTCAAATAATCATATTCGATTTACAACCCATTAAGAAATGATTCAAATCGACTATTGCATATTTGAATTAATTTCATTACATACACGGCCCACAATAGACAATGTTGAGTCTACTTACTGTTGAGTTTGGACGGCCCAATTAACATTAGTGGGCTTTAACAGGCCGCTTGAACAAAAGTTTGTCCATTTCTGCATATGTTGCATACTATATACTATGAGAACATTAAATGGTAAAGGTTGCAAAATAAATGGTTCTTTACCCTCATTTATTGCTTCAAACTCAACAGATCTCCCAATCTAATAAGATTTTGTTTGGTATATTTTTTTTAATACTTTAAAAAGCAGCTTTTCTGAACAAAAATTTATATTTAAAAAATTTTTGGTACTAAAAACTGTTTGATAAAGTATTAAAAAAGCCGTCCCAAATAAGAACAATTATTACGTCCTCCGACCGGACGTAGAGGAACGTCCGGTCGGAGGCAAATTCCCGCGAAATACCGAGTTGTACCGAGCAAATACCGAGCAATATCAAATAATAACGAGGAATAACATCATGTGAAGATCCAATACCGAGTTATTTCGAGCTATCTTGAGCAATACCGAGTTATACAAAAGTTGTACCGAGTTTTTCCTAGAAAGAACTCGGTACAACTCGGTATTTCTCGATATAGCTCGGTATAACTCGGTATTGGTCTTCAAAGAGCGGTATTCAACGTTATTATAAAATAATACCTAGTTGTACCAAGCAAATACCGAGTTTTTTGGCGGAAATTTGACTCCGACCGGACGTTCCTCTACGTCCTTGCACCGGATGTAATAAAAGTTCCCCAAATAAAGCCTAAGTTAAACCTTTATAAAATGTTATTGTAAGAGCTTAAACCTATATATTTTAATATTCAAAAATTAAAATTATTTTAAATTAATAAAAATATTTATTGATATATCATATGCCACAATTCCTTTTATTGTGATGCATGCGAGAATGGAAATTTTTTTATTAAAGGGCCATTTGGTTATAAATAAAAGGATGTAAAGTATTTCAAATGTATGAATTTTAAAAATATTGGTGTATGATTTGAAGTAAAAGAAGTCTAGAATTAAAAGTTGATGTATTTGGAATTCACTACCTATTTTAATTTTGATGTATTTGAAAATCGTTAGATTTAATCGATTCAAATACGTCGTAAATTCTGTTATTGTTGTTGCTTGCCTCTTGCCGCTGCCACTTGTCACTCATTATTGACTTCTACTACCCTTCGCTCAACGTCATTCAGTTGATGCTGCTTAGAAAACTTGCCCACCAGTATCATTGGGCTTCACATTACATTCATTTTTCTTCAAAATAATAATAATAACATACATTTATCTTACACTCATTTAAATAACTCTAAAATTTCAAATACATTTCTTTCCTTTTATAATTTATTTCATTTTACTCTTCAATCCTTTTTCATCCAAGACAAAGACCCTTAAATTTTTTTTAAAAAGTGAATTAAATCTAAAAAATAGGTTGATTTGATTTTAGTAATATATATATATATATACCTTAATTTAAATTTTTTTTTTTCAAATAAAATAATATCAAACAAATTTAGCAATTTACAAGTAAAACTTATTTATGATTAATAAATCTGTCAACAATTTTTTAATTGTTAATTCAATTCAAATTTATAATTTCAAAATTTAATTTGACTCATTTAGTTCTAAATAGTCCAATTTAAAATAAAAAAATAACCTCACATCACTACAATAAATAAAGGAAAAGTGATAGGTGGTCCTCAAGAATAATTCTCTTCTATTTTATCATAGGCATAAATTTATGATCCTAAATTGAAAGAAAGAAACTCTTTAAATTAAATAAATAAAATCAAATTAGGGTTCATTGACTTGTCATTAAGTAATCCAGAAAATAAAAAATTTGACAATTTCAATAAATAATAAAGAAAACAAATTTCATTTGGGAATTCTATTATAGATAATCAAATTCTAATTTATAAAATAAAATAATAATAATAAAAATAAAAATTTATATTCAACCTCTTATTTAATTAATTAAGCTGAATATTAATTAAACACATATAAATAAAGTTCTTTAAAATGCTTAATCGAAGAAGAAATTTTTTACTAAAAAACTACTTTAAAAATCACTAAAAAAGTTATCCGGAATAAAGTCATAAGTTTTATTTGGAATAATTTTTTTATTTTAAATCTTAATTCAAATTTTTATTTGATTATTATTTTTTATTTCTTTCAAAATATTTATGTTAGAAAAGTGATTTGAATAATTATAACTTTATAAACATCTTTTCCAAACGGCCCCTTAAGCTAACTTAGTTCAGTTCATTAATAAAACACTCTCACCTGAACGCAATTTCCATCCCAATACAAAGCGCCAAAAATGAAATAAAAAAATGGAGAAAATTGCGGTAGATATGCTGACACCGCTTTGCCATCGGCGGTTTGAGAGCTTCTCTACAGCTTTTTTCTAGGGCTTTTTTTTTCTCGCAGTACGTTGTCGACTCGGTATGCTTCTCCTCTATATTTTCATTCGATTCTGATCGCAATTATATCTAATTGATTAATTAGAAGCTGAATTTCGGCTATTCATATCGGTTGTTGTAGTGAATGGATTCTGGTTTGCTCGCGATCATGACTTGATCGTGTATATCTGTAGTCAGAGTGGGCTCTGATGAAAATTTAATGAGTTTCTTGTTACCGATCGTTGCCTTTCTAGTGTTTCCGTCGAGGATTTTGTGGTATAGATTCGTATATGGTTTAACAAAAAAAACAAAGGGTTTTGCCGCAATCTCTTTTGTTTTTTAACAGTGAAAGGGCATTTTAGTACTGAACCCGAAGTTTTTTTGTTGTGATCATTCAGCTTTTGTTTCAATGCTTCATTGAATGTTGTTCTCAGTGTTTTGCTTGGTACGGGAGCGAGATAGTTGTCGGTTTACATGGAATTTTTAAGCCGTTTATGATTTGCAGATTGTTATGTATTAGTTTTTTCTAGTTCTGAATGAATAATAGTGAAGTAGGGTTTGAATCAAGGTATCATGGAAGCTTAGGATGGGAAACATTAATTATTTGAAATCATCATTTGCTATGGACTGCTGAGTTCAGTCTGTTCAGTCAATGACCTTCTTTGCATGTGATAAAATTATAAAACTTTTTTTAAGATTATGGGCGTTAAATGGCAAAAAGGATCCTAAATCTTTTCAGATATAGAACATGATTTCACTTGTTATGGTGCCTTTGTCTTTTGTTTTTCTGTCGAGTTTTATTGGTGATTGTTGTTTCATTCCACATATTACAGTGCAAAAATTGCTAAGATTTATTACTTCTTTCAGATTATCTTTAATATGTTGGCATAGTAATATGATACCACCAATTTACTCAACATCAATATTTTCTTTATCCCAATTATTTTCGGTCAGTTATTTTATTTATCAATCTTTATATATATAGAAATTCAAACTGTAGCCATGCAAAAGGAATATTCAGATTTTTGGAGCAGAAGAATTCCCTTAAAAAAATTTTATTAGAAATTTTTGATCTTTACTGATTACATGCTCGATATTTTAGAAATATTGTGCAAGTAGAGTAAGTTAAAATAGTCCCACATCGGATTATTTACATGTGATTGAACACCAATGTTTTAGTGGTTATATTTGCCCATGGGTTTAAGTTTTTGGTTTGGAGCCACGTTTTGCCAAAGTTCAATTAGACTTGGCTCAGGCTCATGGTGCTAATTTGCTTATGATAGGGTTGTAAGAATCCACTTGTTGGTGTCTTTACATTCTTTTTTTAGTTATTCTGGTTGTGTGATTATAAAGAACTAGGTGAGTTATTTAAACTTTAGGTGAATTATTCCATTTTGTGTATCAGTAATGGATGTTTTGGGCGAAGGATGATGTAGGAACAACCAACAGACATGCTTCAGCATTTTTGTATGTTGGCAATTTTATTATACAAATCATGGAACCTACCATAGTTAACAGCTTCCTCAAATTGTAGAAACTATTAGGTGTGGATGACATATTTGGTTTCTCTGTGCAGAGTAGTGAAGTACATAGCTATAAATATACACCAAAAACACAACTATGTACTCTTGTATTCCACTACATTCATCATCCACACCTATTAATTTCTCTTCAAATTTGTATACCACAAATTTTTTTCTATTTCTGATTGCTTCTTTTGTATTTTCTGATTTCCAGTTTCAATTGTAGTAGTGAAACTCCAACAGCTGAGAGTTTGATCATTCATTTTGTCATGAAAATGAACCGATGCATTGGTTAATACATTATCATAAACTGTTTTATTGTCATGTGGACAGAACTGTAATTTGGGCAATTGGAGATGGCATCAGGGGAAGTCACTGAAACCGGGGTCGAAATTGAAAGCTTGCTTGAATGGGCTAAAAAGGATAAGCGCCGATTCTTGCATGCTGTTTATCGTGTTGGAGATTTGGACCGAACCATCAAGTATGCTTTCCGTCGATTATTGTTACCTTAATAAGTTTGTATTGGAGTATAGCTACTAGTATTTGTTAATCCTTAACTTTTACCTTTGATGTTTGCTCAGGTTTTATACTGAATGCTTTGGGATGAAATTACTGAGGAAAAGAGATGTTCCAGAAGAGAAATATTCAAATGCTTTTCTTGGATTTGGTCCTGAAGACTCCCATTTCGTAGTAGAATTGACATACAGTATGGCTTATCATTTTTTAAAAGAAATCTTGTTGTGTAAATAATTTGTTTCAAAAACCTTTTTCATTTTCAATGTTTCTCTTACTGAAACCTCGATCTTTTACTCTTGTATTTTAATCTTATATATATATATTTAATTTATAACTTGCATTTTACTTACTATTTTTTTTTTAAAATAGATTATGGAGTAGATAAGTACGATATTGGCACAGGATTTGGGCATTTTGCTATTGCCTCTGAAGATGTATGTCAACATGGTTCATGTCATGTTTATATAAAGTTTTTATTTGAATTAAGATATGCATTATTTATGAAGAAATTTTGGTGTTGTTCCAGATTTACAAGTTGGTGGAGGATATCAGGGCCAAGGGTGGCAAGATCACACGTGAACCAGGTCCTGTTAAGGGAGGAACCACTGTAATTGCTTTTGTTCAAGATCCAGACGGCTACATCTTTGAGCTAATTCAGAGGGGCCCCACACCTGAGCCTCTCTGCCAAGTTATGCTGCGAGTTGGGAACCTTGATCGATCTATTCAGTTTTATGAAAAGGTAAGATGATAAAATATTTTTTCTATATGTTTGCTTAGGATAAACTTCATAGAATATGAACTTTTTTAAATTGTTATTTGTGCCTCTTTACAGAAGAGGTGCTTTCAGATGTTTCCATTGGAAAGTCTAGTTATCCTGCTCAAAACCAATATTGTTCATCACTTGCAAAATTAAATGCTTTCTGGATTTATTTTATTTTAACAATATCTTGGCACGATATTGACATTCTACTTTTCTCCATGTGCCTGCATCTTACCCTTGTCTTGGAGAAATTATTAGGTGGAGATAATATATGTAGAGCATAAAACAGGAGTACAAAATTATTTACTCAGTCAACGGTACGAAAAATTATTATGTGTGGATGTCGAACGCCGTCCGGAGACTAACCAGAATGTGCCATGTCACCCCTTTGTGCGGTACCGCAGCTTGGTGTTACTGACATGGCTGCACCTGATTCGTCTCCGGATGTGGAGTTGCGTCCGACGTCCGCACAGAATAATTTCTCCAACGGTACATATCATTTTGTCATATGTGACTAACAATTATGAACACATGGTGTTGATTTGTATCAAGGACACCAATCAACAAACTCAAAATCCAAGGCAATTGCATATAGTCTCGATACTAGCAAATGTCAAGCGGAAATAACCATAACAATGAATGGTCTATTGATCTCTTAATAATTAAGTACCTTAATATATTTTGTATTAAAATTATTCAAATTAAGCATTATTCATCACATTAATTATTGTTTAGTACGTCATAAAGCATTCATAAGCAATCCCTCCCATCTAAAACAACTCACTAATAATTTGCCAACAAAAACCAAAGAAAATAAAATTAATTTGCCAACTTTAGAATTTCTTTTTATTATGAGTAGCATTTCCTTTATTTTTCAGCAATACTATTCCTTTGGTTTGATGGCCAAGTTCTATAAATTTATTTAGTTCAATTGAATTAATATTGTAAATGACCATATCAGGCTTGTGGGATGAAGTTATTGAAGAAATCTGATAATGCAGCATACAAGGTAAGTGACTTTCATGCTTCTTAGGCTTCGTTTGGGATGACTTTCTTTCTGCTTCTTAAACGGTTTCTCATTACAAAAGTTTAAATTTTGATACTAGGAAGCCGCTTTAAGAAGCAGTAAAAAAATTGTCCCAAACGAAGCCTTAATCAATGGTTGCTATAGTTGGGGAAGATTAGGACCGTCTTTATCATATTTCACCCCTAAATCAATTTCTTTGATGATTCAATCACGATCCTTCTTGCATTGTATTATCAGTACACCATTGCTATGATGGGTTATGCTGATGAGTATGAGACCACAGTTCTTGAATTGACATACAATTATGATGTGACGGAGTACACTAAAGGCAATGCTTATGCTCAGGTACATTTATATCTTTAGCTCTATGATTTAGAAATTCATATTCCAGTATATGTTTGCAAATTCCAGAATTTCTTATTATATTTTTCTTCTGTAAAATCATTTTTCAGGTTGCTCTTAGCACTGAAGATGTATATAAAAGTGCTCAAGTGGTTGAGTTGGTGACCAAAGAGCTTGGAGGAAAGATAACCCGGCAACCTGGTCCAATTCCAGGAATTAACACCAAGGTCACCTCGTTCCTCGATCCAGATGGCTGGAAAGTGGTGAGTTCTTCATTCTGTTTACATGATTCTGATATGAAACATTTCTAGATCTTAAGAATTTCCTTGCAACATTTGAAAAATAGCGAAACTTCTCCACAAAAATCCATGCAAAACCAAAAAAACAGTAGAGAATTTGTATTATTTGATGAAATGGAGACGGGAAAATACTGAGATATAATTGATCCTCTATTCGAGAGGAGGATCTATCTCTCCCAAATCTCTAGACGCCGCTAGAGCCCAAAAACATAAGAGATCTCAAATTTCCTGCCAAATTCAAGATGCCCTAAGCCTAGGAAAACAAACTCTTTAATGCATGCAATCCAAAAGGAAATCTTTAAATAGTCTCTACATTCAAATTTCCCGCCTAACTCCCTTCAAATACTTTTTAAACAGTTTGTCATACTTGGGCTGTCAGATCGTGCGTACAGGAGGCGGAGAACTTTCGCTTGTTTCGCACAGGACCAACTCGACCGGTCTAACATATTCTTAATTGCTAACATTGTGCTATATATCATGTGTTTATATCTGCTCTTACAGTCGCAATCTTTTCAAAACTATTGCATATGGCTGAATTCTGGTTTTCTAATTTAGCCAATTGAAGCATTTCCCCCCATTTTTAAAAATTACACTATTAACATTGTTATCATTGCACTTATCCCAACTATTGGAATTGGAAAGACTTCGAAAAATCTTTATTTTCCTCTCTTTCATTAAAAATTTGTCTCATAAAAGTTGTTCTGCAGCAGGTTTTACAGTACCGATGCTAATATATAGAATGTTATAATTCAGGTTTTTGTGGATCATTCGGATTTTCTGAAGGAGCTCGAGGCCTGATGAGTTCATAAAATCAATAAACAAAAATGCTACGGTAACTGTTCTTATAATTCTGGTGTGTGCTTGATGACTTGTCAAATAAGCTCATATTCTGCAACTTTGTAAGAATCGTCTGTGTTTGTCTCTTATTAGCTTATAAGCTGCTTCTTTTTGTGAACTACTGTTTTTCAATCCTTAGATTTGGCTGAATTTTGGAGTTTGACCAAAAATATTTACTAGTTTAGGCATTAAAACTTGGGGTGCTCTTACATATTAAAGTAAATATAAATATATTTGATAGAAGTTTCAAATATTATGTAATTTTAATCTAAAAAAATTCATTAGAGAAAAGTTACTAAGTACATAAATTCATTGTTAGATGGTCTGTTTGTTTTCCTTTAAATCTAATAAAAATTTGTGAATTTCTTGCTCATGAGAAATTTCTATAGTGAATCTCATTATGTTCTTTCGTTAAATCTCTGCTGGATATTTTGGGACTTCAAATTTTTGGTGTGTTTTCATGTAAAAGATTTTTTTAAGAAAAAAAATTTGTCAGAATATTTTGAGATTAATAATGTATAGATACTTTATTATAGTAATTTTAAAATATATTTAATTATTATTAAATTTATGTTAATATGATTTATGAGGCGATATGTGTAGACATAATTATTATTATTTATTGTTATGTATTAACTTCGACATATGAAAATAAATATTTAGAAATTGTTCTTTGTAAGTAGAACCTTCAAACCCTTTGAAAATAAATAACTATAGTATTTTCTTGAATTTTATTATATCATTTTTTGTTTCATTTTTTTTTAACTGTTTTGCTATTTAGATTGTTATTTTTTCATTACTTTTTTAAAAAAATTATATTGATAAGTTGTTTTTTACAACAATTTAAAAAGTTAATTTATATAAAGCAAATTTAGGCTTCATTTGGAAGGCAAATTATTGCATCCGGTCACCAGATACGGAGATAGGTCCGGATATTAATAAAATATTATTTTAAATTAAGCGCAGGTAAAGCGCAACTAAAACGCAGGTAAAGCGCAGGTCAAAGCACAGTCAAAAGCTCAAGTAAAGTGTAGTCAAAGCGTAATTAAAGCGCAAGTCAAAAGTGCAGGTGATGTGACAAATTTTTATTAGATGTCCGAATCTATTCTCCGCGTCCGGTGACCTGATGCAATAATTTGCTCATTTGAAATGGCTTTTTTTTGCTAACATAAAGAAAATTGTCTTAAGTTTCGTTCAGGCTAATTTTTTGTAAAAAAATTGATACTATAAAATTATTTTAGAAAGTAGCAAAGAAGTTATTTCAAATGAAACCTTAACCTTTATTTAAGATAATTTTTTTACTTATTTTTTAAGTATACAAAATTATAATTAAAAAAAATTACTAAAAATTTGTTTTAAGCTTCATTTGGATTAGCTTTCTCAGTGCTTCTTAAAAAAAAATTTTTGGTATAAAATTTAATTTTGTACTAATGAGTTGCTTTAAGAAGCATTAAAAAAACTGTTCCAAACAAGGCTTATAAAGCATTAAAAAAGTAACCTCAAATAAATTATTTAACGATAAATTTAGTTAGGTCAACGCCTGAATCTAATAACAATTAATTTTTACTAAAATTTGTTAGCCCCAGCATGCTACTTAATCAAGTTATAATTAGGATGTTTTTTTCATAATAAATTTGTCAGCCAACTTGGTTAAATGTGACAAAAATTAGTTCATAATTATATAAATTATATTTCCAAAACAAGCACAGATAAAATTATAGATAATGTTGAAAAAACTTTGCAAAATCTTCCATTTAATTTAACATTACCCGAAGCATTTAAATAGAGGTGGATTCAAGAATTTTTTTAGCGGAGTTGATTATTTTAAAAATATGTTTAATAAGTCTAAATAGATAGTTATAATTGTAAAATTAAAAATTTTAAATGGTATATATTAAATATTTTAATAAAAGTTATATTTATTAGAAGAAATATATAAGATATAAAAAGATATTTTAAAATATTCTCCTATTTACTCCACTCTTACCCCAAAAGAATAAATATGATAAGATTTTGAGAGAATCCAATGAGAGTTTTTAATAAAATATATATATATATATATAATGGGAGAAAAATATTTATAATAATTTATGAATTGACCGGTAGATAGGAAAAGAATTTTAAATTTTATACTAAAAAATTGCGTTAAGAAGTAGTAAGAAAGTCGTCCCAAACAAAACCTTCATTTGGAATAGCTTTCTTATTTCTTAAAACAACTTTCTAGTAAAAAAATTCTAAAAAATTGCTTTAAAAAGCAGTAAGAAAACCCTCAATGAATTCAATGCCACAGATTGATTCAATTGATTGAACTTTTGCTGATTAAGATAACATTCTGCTTGAAGAAACTTGTGATGTCTGAGTTGGAACTTAGTTTTGATATAAGCTTGATCTGTAGAGGAGTGGCTAGATATGGAATATAATTATTTTCTATGATAAGGGCAATCTATGAGAATTGCATCATTAGTGAATGATATTTCTTTCTTAAGATAAGTAGCAATAAAATAAAAATTCTTTTCATTGAAAGTGACATTAATAGACACAAACTTTTTCTCGTGCGGGATTATAGCATTTATATCCTTTTTAGTGGAATGAAAGCCAATGAAGACATTCAATTACTCTTAGATCAAACTTAGGTTTTGTTTGGACAGCTTATTTACTACTTTATAATACTTTTTAGTACAAAAATTTTTAATTTAAGAAATTTTTGTACTAAAAACCGTTTTAAAAAGCAACAAAGAACCTGTCCCAAACGAAATATGGGACGGCTTTCTTACTGCTTCTTAAAACAGTTTTCTAGTACAAAAATTAAAAATTTTGTATTATAAAGTTGTTTTAAGAAGCAATAAAAAAGACAATCCCAAACGAATCTTTAATCTCTATTTTAATAATGTTGAAGTGAGAATAGAGTTTAATTAGTTAGTAGCATACCTTTGAGTGAAGAGAAACTATTAGGCACATACCAGTTCGGATAAATTGAAAGAAACAGACATTTTTGTCCACCAACTGAATGATCCGTTTGTTCATAAATTTAACAGAACAGCAAAATTCCAGTAACTTCAGCAGGTTAATAGTAGGAAGAAGGCTGGCCACAGGACATCAAATATATTCCTCTTCTTGCAAAAGTAAATAATATATGCCAAGTACATAGCAAGCATATATCATAGATCAGTCAGAAAGCTGCTTCAATTAACCTGAAAGGAAAAATGGCTGTATCAGATAATGCCTTTTATTAGAACCATGATTAAGATAAAGCATCTTAAATTATGTCCGACGCTTCTTCATAGCATCAAAATCATCAACTATTGATTCTACCTCAAAGTCAAAATTCATTGCAATATCATTTTTAATATATGCTATCAATGATCTTACAAGACAATCATTTTTAATAATTATTATACTATAAAAATGTCTTTCTACAAAGGGATAGGGATGTCAAAATCAAGTCACGGGTCGTGTTCGGGTCGAACCCGAGTTGACACGGGTCTAAACAAGTCAACATGAACCCGACCCGTACGGGTTACCGGGTTGACCTAACCCAACCCGACTCGCGGACTCAACAATGTTTAACCTAGATACAAGGCTTTATAAGATGTAAGAACTACACATATAGTGCTTCCCTCAAATATAAGATTTTTTACCATTATATAAAATTCGTGAAGTCGCTTTATAAGTTAATCAAAGATTTCTCATTAAATAAATGGCTTCTTCTGCTTAGTCAGTCTTCCTGATAATCTCATTACAACGTCAATTTTATATATTGAATAAGTATGGATTATTTATAATGTCATAGTAGTTTAATTGAATTATTAGTATATTTCTTTTGTTAGTAGTTTCATCTTGATTTTAATTGACACAGGCAGTATAATCATATGAAAATCTAGGATAAGTTTAGTTATTAGTCTTGTATTATAGGATATTCTATTATAAATAAATATTCAACGAGTCAGATTATCGACTGAAAATAATATTTCACATGACTTTCTCCCATTAAGTTTTTTAATAGGTTTCACCTCCTACTATGGAGAAATTATTATGTGCAGTCATCGTACTATTTGAAAGCGAATCATGATGCGCCACATCATCCGGTAAACGGCGGTACACAACACCAGTATAGAGCAAAATAGTGATATATATATGGCACGTCCTGATTTTCCCCCAGACGGCATCCGATGACCGCACGTAATAATTTCTCCTACTATGTGTGCCAAACTTCTTATACTCCCCTCTTCAATTATTTAAGGCTTTCACCAATCATTTGTTGTGCCTCTTTAAATTATAGTATAAGTGTTTAACTCTGTCCCAAGAATTATAATAGAAAATTTGATAAAATGATAATAAATTCTATGATGAAGATCAATTTTAAAGCATAAATTGTGATTCTTAATTATATGTGTTAGGGACTTAGGGTTTTTAATTTTTAAATAGTCCGTTATGAGGAGAGAAATCCTAAAAGTGTCCCTTGGATTCATCTATTTAGGAGATGCAATAGGATCAATGAAATGGGGTGAAATTTATGGATTCAGGCGCACCCAATGATCATCTAATCATTGAGTCTTACTTCTACAAAATATATCATAATCTATGTCTCAATGCTTCTATATAATAATAAATCAAAGACACTTGAAGCTATGACATCTAGAAATTAGTTCAATTTCTGATAATATTGATTAAAAGTTGCTAGTATCACACTCATAAAATTGTATATCATATATACTCATTATTTGTTTTACTTATTCAACATCCTTTATTTTTTTAGTTATTTTCTCCATTATTTTAATTTCTCGTGATACAATATTCCTATATCCATTAATGTAATACTACCATAATTAAAACTCTGTAGCAACTAAAAAAATATTTATAATACTAGTTAATGTTACATCATACATATATCTAAACTAACATTTATGAGAAAAAAGAATGTTATATACGTCTACTGTTGCATCTCATAATCAAGAAATCAGGACACTAGGTGGCGTGCATAACTTATTCAGTCTCCATAGAAAATATATACCATGTGTAATATGCAAACACTTCTGTACCCATAAACTTCAAAATTACTCAAAATACTACAAATATGTCATACACTTTGCAATTAGTTATATGCAATTTTCAAAATAACAAAACATACCTATTTCACGACAATTTCTTTGTGAGCTTTAAATGATAGAATCACATTCCATACAAGGGCTACAAGGTTTGCAGCAAGAACCTGACATTAAAATTAAAAGTATAGTGAGAATAAAAATATTTGTAAGACAAGGCAATCGGAATATTATCTGTTCATTCCATAATATAATTTGCCTCATCATCATTCAATAACCCAATAACATAATACCATGAAAGTAGATGTAACTTAATATCCACTCAGCCACTTCATAGTAGCCTCAAATCATTAAAAGATTGAAATTGAATGGATTTAAAGCACACAAAACATATAGAAGTTTATCTTGTAAAATATACCAAGAAAAGTTAATTATCCAACCTGAAATTTTTGTGGAACAAACCGGAAATTGAGGAACTGAAAGGGTATCCACAATTGCCAATTTGCTAGCACAGATGAAAACCACTCCTACAAGCAATTAGAAGATATAAAAATAAGCGCACTTTAACTTTGTTGTCTTGGACGATAAAACTATTTAAGACCTTACCTGCTGGAGCTTTGGTACCACTTGAGAAGGCCTTCCTTCTAACGTAACAAGTGCACACAAGAAAATCCCAATAAAGATGGGAGAGAAGAAAAACTGTCCCACAGTAGGAATGAAGTTACGAAGATATTATGCTAGATTGATTGGTAAGGAATAATAATTAAAAGCTTCAAGAAATCAAAACAATAATGTACCTGATCAAGCAAAAGGCGCAAGGATGCTCCAGACACTCCAGGCAAGCTTATCAGCTTACTGAGAGAGAGATACCTTAAAAAATTCTCAAGGTTAGATGGACAGTATAATCTTAAACTTCAGGTGACTAAAGAACCATAAAATAAAGAAAAAAAGTCGTTCATTTTAAAACTCCATATGACCAAACAAAAAATCTAAAAAAATCAGCAAAATTTGTAATTGCATACAAACAAAATAATAGAACAATATATTTCACGGTTGAGAAAAAAATAAAAAATCGCAATTATTACCAAAAATGCAGTGTAGGACCCACCATCACTAGCCCCAAGAAAGTGAACACAAATGTCCGCCTTCCGTCTAATTTTGGAGCATTATCTATCAAAATCTGGCAGGAAAAAAAATAAAAGAGGTTAAGGGAAGCTAGAAAGCAAACGCTGCTACTCAAAGCAACTAGCGAAAGAGAAAACAGAGAAAACTGGTCAATAAGAGTGCTTTAAAACTGAAATAAATTTAGAAGTCCATAGATTTCATCCTTAACCGAAGTCATCAGAAGTGATGCGTATTGACTGGATTTTTACAAGGTTAGTTATATGGCACTTTGGTTCTCCCTAAACTATATTGAAACACTTACAGATTTCAATTGACTATTATTTGAATTTGAAGATGTGAGCTAAGTACGATATATTCATTATTGGAATTCCAATATGCTGCAGATCCCTTTGGTTGCTGCATTTGAAGTCTGGTGTAAATTCAAAGCCATTATTTTCCATGTCAATACATGGATGTCAAAATATAATCATCACATTCACCATATCCCAATTATTCAAGATCATATTTATGACTCCTCATTTTATATCCATATCTATTGAGTTTTTTTTTTCTTTTTAAGTGTTAGACGGTTAGACCTATTTATTCACAAACCATTTTGTGCAACTTTTATCCAGATTACCTTACATTTACTCATTTCCTTCTAAATCCTCCCGTGCAAATTTTGTCTAACCATTTAGCATATTTTCTACATTCGTTACTCTATTCAGGCCAAAATTTCTCATGTGATGCAAAATATATGGATGTCAGAATATAATCATCATGAACCTTATCTTAGCTTTTCTACCCTTATTTCAGTATATGACTCTATTGAAGTTTATGACAAACTCCAAAAATGAAGAGTAAATTAGTAAGGGGTTTTAACATATGAAACTAAATTAAAAGTTGAAAATATAATAAATTGTTATTTTACTTTAAAAAACAAGATTTTTTTTTCTTTTTTAACAATCAAAAAGTGATTTCTACAATCAAATTTATTCTAAGATAAGAGTACAAATAGTAGATGATTTTCATTGATTTTTCTCAAATAGATAAATAATCAATAGAAAAGAAAGTTGTTATTCCAATTCTGCACAAGACCACTAAGTAGTCGGTGACGCAGTAGGGGATTGATATGTAAAACTTAATTAATGAAATATTGGTTGTAATCAAGGGAAATACCTATGGTATATAGATAGGCATTGATTATAAATGACATTGATTACAAGGTTTGCAAAGAATTCAAAAAGGAAGTTCTGAATAATTGGAATGGGTGAGAGAAGTTAGAAAATAAAGTGTAGTAAAAAAAGAATGTAGATGCAATGGAAAAATAAAGTGTAGTAAAAAAAGAATGTAGATGGAATGGAAAAGGCACTCTTGTAGTACCGATTTGAGTCGTTGATGGAAGAAGTCTGATACCTCTTGTACGTTGTTGCATACTAGTCAATCCTAAATTGAGAATCTAATTGCTAATAGAATGAGCGACGTGGTATCTTGCTTTACATGATTGCAAAGATCTTTCATACACACAAGGATGTCAATGAGATAAATGAATGGGTGAGTAAAGAGAACCGAAACTCAAGCTCTATTTATAAGAAAGATACTAACTTCTTGAATTCTTCTTCCTCGTACATGTTCTTCATAAATACATGTTATTCATATCTGCTATAATATACCAAAAAATAGGATAGATTTAAAGTTCATTCGAGACAACATGGATAGATTTATCACAGGTTGCTATTGGAATAAGTTAAACCTATATTTATTTTATACATTTGGTCATTTGTCTTTTTAAACGATGTTTTTTAATTTATTTGGTCAACTATATTGTGATTTATATAATGGAGAGAAATATACTATCAATCTAATTTATAATTATTATGCACAACTTCTAAATAAAATGGACCAACATTTTTTTTTTCTTTATTTGATCAAGTTATAACAATCTTGGGCATTTTATCATAGCGAATATTATATTCTTGGTGTGTGTGTGTGTGGGGGGGGGCATTTTTAAATGTACGTTTATTTTATATATATATATATATATATATATATATATATACTATTTAATGTTTTCAATAATAAAAATTCAATTAATGCTCCTTTTAAATGATAAATTAATTTATGTGCCCCCATTAAGAAAAACTCATGCTGCCATTATAATCCTACATGCCTTAAGGCCTATAGTGAATATTAACACAATTACATTAAAGGCTGGATTTATGAAACAAAGTAACTGAAAAAAAAAGCATTATAATGAATTAGAAATAAATTTACATAAAAAATAATAAAACTACTATAATTATTATAAGTCCAAGAAAAATAGAAATGTGTATGCCTATTGATTCGGCTTTTTCTAAACAAAGAAATAAAAAAAAAACATTTGACTATAATAGTATTATAGTATTCATTAATTTTGCATTTTTATCTCTTATTGATTTTTAAAATCCTAGCAAAAGGCATTTGGTGCTCGTGTAATTGAACTAGCATATTATATATATATATATATATATATAGCATAATATTCCACCTTTTCTTGTAACTCCTTCAGAGACTAAGTGACTGATGAGCTATACGTGAGAGCTGAAGCAAAGAAAAGGAAGAGCTAGGCCTGGAGGCTTGCTTATGGCTAAAAATTCTATTTTTTTCCTAATTTCTCCAACGAATTACATTTATATTAAGTTTGATAGGCTAAAAATTGTATACGAGTAACTATTTTGAGATTATTCGATTAGTTTTTAATGTTAAATTAAAAAATAATATAAATTGAGAAAATCAATGTTTTAATTAGGCTGAATGCAAAAGATTTAGATGTGATAGAAGTAAATAAATCCATTTCAAAGCGCATTCATTGTTGGCGATGTGATTCTATCTCTAATATAAGTAGCAAAGCATTCCAAAGTTTAATGCCTTTTAATCCCTATGATTAAATTGGATCCGAGTATGTATGTTAGTAGACAATGTTTTATATTGAGCATGTTATGTTTATATCAACAAGTCTATTACATTTTATATGATCATATGTTCAAGATGATCATTATAATTTCGAATAGAATTCAAGTCACAATATTGGCTGATGAATTATTAACTTTTACATGTCATGCTATTCATTTGATGCATGTTGATTAATAGCTTCTACATAACAATGCTAAATATTTACAATGCTTATGATGTTCATGCTAAAAGAGAGAGAGAGAGTCTATGAAAGGTAGTGCCATATAAGATAGATTGACAAATTAGGATGACCAAGCCAAGGTAGAGCAAAAGTTCTTACAAGATGAACATTGGTACGAACCAAAAGGGGATCCCAACTCTTGATATCTGTCATGCTAAAGTATTTCAATACTTATCAAGGGGTTGTTTGATAGCTGCTATGTTTGAGCAAATCCAACCGTTATGAACCAGCAAGCTGGGTACAACCATATAATATATAGCAATGCCAAAACTTAGACATGCATAATATGACACTTCTAAGACTATGTCTAATAAGACTGAGAAAAGAATTATAGAAGTCAACTAGTAATTTCATACTAGCAATTGATTAGCATAGTTGCATTGAATCATTGTAGACTGGACAATTATATTTTTCATTCATTGCAAACATTCTTCCTTATATTTATGATTATGCTATTTTCCTATTTAATTGTTGAAGCATGATTTAATTTAAGAATTATACACATAGCTAGCATCTATGATTATTTAATATGCATATCAGTTCAAATATTAGTAAGAAATTGTATTCTTTTACCTTATATTTTAAACAATACCGGAGCTATTTATTCCACTGAACTTTATAGCTCACTAAAAATTATTCTGGTGGTTGTTTCAAGAAAGGAAAAACAGTGTAGCGGGTTGTAGTAAGATGACTGAATTTATCCTTCATATGTTTTTTTTATATAGAATTTTGATGCATCGTGTACGATATAAATTTAAAACACAGGTATGAATTAATTATTTATTGATGGATTTTGTTGTGTGCATTTCCATATTGATGGTTGTGATAAATCTACCAAATGCTTATAAAAAGAGTTCTATGTTTTTGGAAAATCTAGGCAAACATATTTTCTATACAATTAATCCTACTTAGTAAAAATCAGGATCAAGATGTGTGTTGGTAAGAAACATGTCTGACTGGATTGCCTGACTTTGCCACGTAATGTGCTTGACTAATATGTTTCAAAATAAGATGCGACACTCAATCAACAAGAACATTTGATCAAGCAAACCAAAACAAAGAAGGCAAAGTTGGCAGTTATCTTATGAACAACAATAAGTTTGTGAAAAATATGGCATTGCCCAAGTTCTTTGTAGGATGAGGCTATCAACCAACTAGAAAGTCCGATATCAATAATAAACGTATCAAATAGCATTCTAAGGAAAAAATCATTTACCATTATCATAATGACACGAAAAATTTTGCTTGCATTCATTTGACATGGCACATTCATCGTCCTCTTTTAAGGCCAAGCTCCTTTCATAGATGGATCTTAGTCCATTTGTTTTCCTAGTTTAAAGAGAACTAACTCTCAAGCATAAGCAAAAACCAATCATTTAGTATGATACACGATAGCAACATGCTTCAACATGGCAGAAAACTCCACAAGTTGGGTCCCATTACTACTTCGACAAGCCTCAATCAATACAAAAATTATCAAAGTGATCGATATGAATAAATTTCATAGGTTTATCAAGTTGGTTGATGACTAGCTTCCCTGAGTCAACGTTTGGTTTTATTGTTTGGTTTAACTATCCAAGCCCGAATCTCTACTTTGGATCATAACACAAATGTTATAGGCAAAGCTTCAAGCATTACATGAATTAAATTGTGTTTAAGAAGTGAAGGAAAAATCTGAACGAGTCATCCATCATACCTTGTAATAACTTAATAATGATAAGAATCATTGGTATAAATGTAATATGAAAGAATATCAAAGTAAATCCAATTTAGCCAATAGATTAAACCTGAAACCAACCCAATCTAGACCACTGAGAGGTGGTTCTATCAATTCAAGATTAGCTCTGATGTTATTCTAATTTGAAAAACTAATTAAAGATGTTTGGTCCTTGTCTTACACAAGAACCATGCTAATCGATTTGATCTAAATTACCCCATCTATCCTCAATATGGAAGCATCCCCTCTGCAAATGTAAAAGAAAGATTGTACATCTAATCCTCCACAAAAACTACATTTGTGAGAGTTTCAAGCATATGGTTATGCTCACTACCACTTTATTCCAAAATAGCACCATATTCATGGGATAGAACAATTTTATACAAAATTCAAATAAAGATAATAAAGTTTGATATCAAAATAAAAAATTACCAACGAGAAGAACAATGAGTAATCTCAAGACACTGGTAAATGATGATGATGATGAAAACTAGTAAACACAATTTGTGATTCGGGCAAAAGACACTAGTGCCAATTTCTCACACAGAAACATATATGGAAATCAAAATACCTGGCATGATAAATCCCCAATAAGAGTAAGAAATGCAGATGTCAAAGCCTTTGTTACCACTGGGTGCTTATCAAGAGCTGTTAGGTACCTGTCAAACTTGTACAAAAACAAGTTAAAAATGCATATTTTCCTCTTAGAAGCATCTAAAACCAATTACTCATGATGTTGAAAAAGTCAAAAGCATATGTTGAAGCAGCAAAGGTAGGATAAACAACAGAAAAAAACTAAAGTTAATGAGAATACAACATCAACATCTAATGTCTGATAGTATAACTATCAGAATACAACTTTAACATTAAGAATGTAAATAAACAGCCTAAGATAAGTAGTAGTGCCTGAAATGACATGAATCAAAATTAAAACAAGAATATAAAGGGCGCCTTAAAAAATAACAACAAAATATTTATACAAGTTTAAAATTAATTTAAGTTGCATCTAGCAAATATGCCCAATCAAAAATTGGGTAGGCAATCTTACCATTAATCAATATTAGTGTTCCAAAATCCCATATTACTCTGCTGGGAGAAATGAATATGCACCTGTGTTAACCCTATAGCTAATTGTGTATGCAATCTTATTATTGATCAATATCGTTGGTATAACTCCCTTTTTAAAGTGATACAGAGGATGATGGGAAGATGAATTATAAATGACCTATTTACATTGCTTACAATTGCCACGATGGTGAGCATAATTTTCCCATGCAAGACTAATATTATAGCATTTTTTAATAATTACTTGGCAGTATGACCTTTGAGCTCTACAACCATGATGATACATGAAAATTTGATAAGAATTTATAGTCATCCTTAAAATCGTATTGCAATTTCCCTACTGGTCAAGACTCCTCAAGATTTTTAGGTGGTTTAGAAGTGAGAGTAATGTCTCGGATTGCAACTTCTGTGATAGTCAAGATGCAAGAGTTTTAGGGTGTTATAGAAGTGAGACTAACATATAGAATGAAAAATGAGCTACTTCTCATGAATTGTTGGTTTAGGAGTTTGTTGGTGGTCGTATTAGTAGGGGTTGCCTTGCATTTATTTTTATTATTTTTTTTATATGAAGCAAAAGAAACACAGTAAATTTTTGGAGGATTTGAAATTTCCCAAAGCATATGTTTTAGTTGCATTTATACATTGCCCAAGTCAGGCAATTTCCAAATCTCGCGCTATGCGAGCTCATGATTCCCTCTATCGTTGCCATCGCAAGTCTCCATTACAGATCATTGTGACCATTGCCTTTGCCCGGCACACGTCACTGCCCCAACAGCTGCCTACTGTTCACTACCTCTGCTCGCCCTCGTTCAACATTTCAATGCTTTAAAATGTGACAAATCAAACAAAAAAATTTCAATACATTTTATTTGCATCCAACCAAATAACCCTTGGATTCCTAAAATACATGCACTTCAATTACTCGCTATTTCTAGAATGCGTGTAGTTTAAAAACATCCAACCAATGAACCAACTAGCGCCTTAAAGAGTAACTAGAAACCAGACTTTGTCACAGAAATTATGCAATATCAGTGCATAAAAAGAAAAGTAGCTGATGCAAAGAATAGCATGCATTCTTTTACAAAAATCTATGAAACACAAACTGCAAGAAAAACAGAGAATATTAACAACCTAACAACAATTTATTCAAAACAACCAAAACCAAAAGAAAACGGAACGAATAACAGCACCCAAGAAAAAAATTCAAGGAATGTGAATAGAAAAACATGATCGAAATTACAAGGAGAAGAAGATAAAATTGAAAAATCTCCATTACCATGATAAAAAGGGCCAACCATTCCCCCCGTGTTCCTCCCCGCCCCCGCCGCCATTACCACCATCTCCAGAACCCTTAAACCCATCGTCGCCTCCAGAACCCCCATCCGCAACCGCCTGAAGCATAACGAAATCAAATCTCTCACGCTCTAATCTGGAATAAACAGATCCCCAAACCCTAGAACAAGCTCCCAGCATTGGAGTTTGGAAGCGGCCTAATGGAAATTTGAATCTACACAGAGTTTGCGGGACCCGATTGGAATTGGTTCGACGGATATCGTGGAGATTGGGTGAGAGAGCAGAAAGAGGGCGGCAGGATTCAAAGGCGAGAGGGTTTCTGAGAAGCACTGCCACCATTTTCGGTCCGTACCGGAGCATCGTCGTGGGTTTTTTTGAGGTTTATCGAACTGCAACAACTCAGCCACCAATAGCTGAGGATTCACATCAGCTCGGCCGGCGGAGATATTGTTAGGTTGGAACCATTTTTATAGGCGAACCTCTCCCGTCTCGTCGGATGAAGAGATCAAAATCATTATTTTCTCTGCCCTCAAATCATTTGCCGCCCCAATTCCTGCATGGACGGACCTTTATTGAAGCTCAAAAGCCATAGTACTTCTTTAAAAGCTCTCTAAGTATTACTTTAATTTCTAAAGCCCTTTGATATAACCAATTTTTCACCTATATCTGTTTGCAAGATTTTTTATATTTAAAATCATCACCAAACAGACTCAAAATAATTATGCCTCATATTATTCATCTTAGTCAAAGATATTTTATAAGCAATAATTTTTATGGATAATTATTCTTGATGTTTAGCCTTTGAGAATATTTAAGAACTTCGAAAAAAACATCTATTTTGTGTTAAGCTTGACATGTTTAAAGTTTTTTTTTTTGCATGGGTTTGAAAATTGGATGGGATCGTCTAGTTCGACTGATTCAATATTGATCTGGTCGTTAGTCAGTTCGATCATTCTTAAAAATCAGCCTAGCATCAAGCCGGTTTGAACCATTAGTTTAATTGACCAGCCGTTGAACGGGTCCCAATTTTTAAGAACTGGATGGTTCAATTGATCTGGATATATCATCATAAATTTATCTTTGATAGGGCACGAATCTCTAGACAAAATTTAATTGAAAGCTTTCAAAATTAAATATAAGACCATTTAAACTCCAATTTCAACAAACTTATAGTCAAATTGAACGTCTCAGAAAGACGAACCCTCCATCGCCTACCAACTATGATCCTATCGACCAAATAAATATGTCAATATTGATTCTTTCAATTCCCACTATGTAATATACTTTATATAGTGTACATTTACTACATCAAGCCAAGGCCTTCCCCAAAGGAAGGGCCTCATTTGTAATCTACCGCAAGCAATAATGGATTCATTCAAAGTGGGCCTGGCCCCATGGTTTTTCCCCTTTTTAGGGGTTTCTATGTAAAAACTCTAGTGTCTCTTTATCTCGTATGAACGCTACACCAACTCTTATCTGTTTGTGTGCTGGATCTTCGTATAAAGCTAAAACACTAAACTACATTATGCCCTACCACCATGAACTTTCCAGGACGAAATAGTTTGTCTTCGTCTATGGGAATGTCGTTCCTGACTGGAGGGGGAGGCAACTTTTTCTCCCATCTCAAAAGGTCGTTTATGTCAACGTCTTAACATCAACCATTGTTGCATTAATTTCATGGGAATCATATGTGGACTGGGGGGAAATATTGACTATAATCTTGGTTAAAAAAATTTCTCAAATTTTACAATTATCTAAGATAATATCATGGGAAACTATCTTTCATAAAGCTTCTAGCAAAGGTAAGAATGCTTCCAATAAATTATAAGCTTTAACAGTCCTTAATTGGACTTGTACTGCTTCAAGTTCTTAACTTGAACCTCAAAAAGGCAACAACAGTATAAAGATATAACATTTTTCACATTTGATTCGTGATATAAATGGCATTCGCCTTCTCCTAGTCAAGGCATAATTGATCTCTGGGGGATTCGATTGGACCACTTCCACACAGGTTAATGCAATCGAGTAATACTCTCACAAATAATCTCGAATAGGTCATATATTCTTCGTCAATTCTCTTAATCTCTTCTATACATGTTAACATCATCGAGAAAATGCTCTGACAAACAACTTTAAATAAGTCAAACATCTTTGTGGATTATATTAACCTCTTCCACAAAAGTTAATGTCATCGAGCAACACTCTAGTAAAAACTCTCAGACAGGTCAAACATCTTTGATGGATTATATCAACATCATTCACACATGTTTGCATCATTAATTAATGCTCTGACAAATAACCTTAAAAAAGTGCTACAAGTTTCTAAAAGGACTTTAAGATAGTCTGAAACAACCTCTAGTGTCATTTCATATTTATAATTTTTTTTAGCTTGTACAGGGTGCCCAATTGATTGAGAACGATGTGATAGCTACTCAACAATGGTGGAATTCTAGTAGGAAGATGTTTGATGGTGAGATTTTGGCTGTGGATTTTTTGGGAAGATGAGTTGATTTGCATTGGAGATTCTATAAATGGATAATCTGTATCTATAGTAACCTCTGGCATTGGCAAACTGGTAGTGTGTCTAGTTTTGGTTCTGTTAGTAGAACACCTATATATCATAGTGTGGTAGAAGGCATTTCGATCAGTGCTACAAGATAACTGGACATTATTTCAAAGCATGCAGGTTGGGCGTAAGGTGGCTGAGTGTCCTTAAGCAGGATTTGACCAATGGTTTGAACCCTGATCTAAGAGTTTTGTTAGACCAACATGGAGACCGAGGATAATCCTACTTTATATTTTGGTTGAGAATTCTGCTAGTAGATGCAGTAATTTTCTTTTTATGGCAGGTAGGCCTTTAAGCAGTAGTCAGAGAGAGCCTATTGGTTTAACTATTGTAGCTTCAGTTAAGCCACGTGCGTAAGTTTTACTCAACAGAAGGGTCGTGATGCTCTAGATGGGGTTGCGGGTACGATTTACATTTTTTTATTAGTTATGTCATATTTTATTTGATTATGTAGTTAGTCATTCATTTCTTTTATATCATTTCTTCAATTTATTGTACTTGTTTTCAATTTTATTACTTGTTTATTGTCAATTACTTCACCAATTAGAGATGATATAATATCCAATAGAGTTTATTTCTGTAATCTTTAGATTTTTAATTGGAGATGGAGATCCAGTTTGATTATATTACTCATTTGTGCATTTGATATTATTTTGGTTATGAACTGCTTAAGTCAGTGTGAAGCTCGTATTGATTGCTTGAAGAAGCATGTTACATTATTTCTATGCAATGAAAGTCCTTAGGTGAGTTCATATGTGGGGCCCACTAGGTGTGAGTCCTTTTTATGGCAACTCATCGACTACCCATTAGGTGCCTGAAAGGCATATGCGAGTCTACAAGTCCAAAGCTATCTACCTCAATTGTTATGCTTATTGAAAGATGTGCATAGTTAGAATGAAAAAAAAAAATGCCATATAATCGGTTGGTTTGAATTAGGGCTGCAAACGAGCCGAGCCAAGCCGAGTATGTGAGTGTTCATGTTTGTGTTTGTTTAACATTAGCTTGTTCATGTTTGGTTCGTGTTTGATTCGAGCTTTATTATTTGTGTTCATGTTTGGTTCATTTAATTTAAGGGTGTTCATGTTTGGTTCATGTTTGGTTCATGTTCGTTTGTTTAGTGCTTATCGAGCTTTAAACAAGCTATGTTCGTGAACATATTTCGCAAACAATCTGTTGAACAAGCAAACCTTAAAATTTGTTCATGAACATCCTAAACAAACAATCTAACAAACATGGAAAAATATGAAATGTTTCTTGTTATTAATAAAAATAATTATATTATTATGTTATAATTAAAGTTTTTATACTATGTATATTTATCAATTTTATAATAACATATTATTTAAGTTTTTATCGAGCGGTTTTAATCGAACCCGAATCAAGCTTTTTATCGAGCTTGTTCATGAACATCAACTGATGTTGTTCGTGAACATAAACGAGCTGAACGCATTAGTGTTCAAGCTTGTTTATTTAAGAATCGAGTATTTAAAATATTGTTCAAGTTTGTTTGTTAGTTAATTAAACGATCACGAACGAGCTTTAATCGAACCGAACAACGAGTAGTTCGTCGAACGTTTGGTTCGCTTGCAGCCCTAGTTTGAATACTCTTCGTTTCATATCGCACAATTGTAAAATCATAGTTACATAACTTTAGTAGTGTTCTAAGAAATATTACACGACCTTATTATAATAATAATTATTATTATTATTATTATTATTATTAGTTGCAAATATAATTATAAGTCCAAATACTAGAATATAACAAATGATATCCCATATAAACACCATAACATGTAGTATTATTCATGAAATGACTTTTTATGAAAGCAATCCAAAAATAAATGTGTTACAATTACTCATGTTATTCATTACCATCAAAATATATATCAAGGTACATTTCAAATTTTTATAGTAAACATTAATAAAATTTATTACTATAATATATTCTCATTATTGAGAATATCTTTATTTATTATATTTTCCTTTATTATTCTCTTTACTTCACTATATATAGGCAATTTTATATCAACATATAATTCAATTCAATAAAGAATATATCTTTCATGATCTCTAGGCCTTCCATGGTCTTCATGTTCTTAATATCTTAATTCTCTTAATTAATTTATGTAAATTATCTCTTCATTTTGGTTAGTTGTGAGCATTCTTGATTTTATACATATGCTAATTAGTAATTAGTTGGAAATTAGTTCATAATGCCCTATTTTTTAACATGAAGATAATTAACTTAATTCAAGTAAATGTCTTGAATCTAATAATTAATTATGAAGAGAACAATACTTACACTATAAAAAGTTCTTTCAAATAGCTCAGATGATTTATATATAAAAGTTATCTCACATTAACATCATTGTATATTGCATATACTCATTCATTTCTACCCAACTTAGCATCATATTTCTCTATCTTTGCCTTTTCTTTAAAATTCAATTTTAGACTTCGTTTGGGATAACTTTTTTGCTTATTTCTAAATCAGCTTTTTAGTTTAAAAAAATTAGTTCGAGAAATTTTATATTAAAAATTTTATTTTAAAAAGTAGTCAAAAAGCTATCCCAAACAAAAATTCATTGAAATTTCTGTATTCTCTTCTTAATTGTTTTCTCGCCAAAAGCTTCTAGAATTGCCTATAAAAATATAAAATGTTAAGAAGGATTTTAAAAGCATTTAAATTCCATTCATTAATATCAAAAATAAAAATTCATAGGGATATGAAAGCTGCGAACCGACTAAAATATGTTTGCATGCATTCTGCTAAACTTGTGTGATACCAGCTTGGTGAAAACCAAAATGCTCCATGAAGAAGATGGAAGAGCTAAATGAGTAAATTTATTTTTATTATTGTGGATATAAAATTGGAATATAAAAAATGTGATACTAGTAGTATTTGATTGTGGGCCATATTCATTCACTAACCATTAGTTATGAGTTATTTAAGACTAAAAGTTTACTTAAAAGAAAAAAAAATAGTGGTTAGAGGAAACTTCAAAATGTAATTCTCAAGTGATCTAAATAATTGTGAGATTTATGTCACCCAGGAGCTATTTGGATATAGGATTTAAGCATAATTTGTGTTAGATCTCATAAAAGGAAAAAAAGAATACATCACCATTTTTTAGTCATGAATCTTGGATTTAGTAAATTTTATGGTTCCATAGAATTACGATATTTGGCTAATGAGACGCGCGGAAGGGGGTGAAAGAATGGTACATTCACATCAAGCTCTCATTGTGACTGCTGATCCTATAAGAAGAATGACGCCATTGAAGAAAGCGAAGAAAATTATGATCTCCAGCTAATCACTATTTGAATATCCTAAAAGTCAAAATTATTTAGAACGAGAAAATAAAAGTTTGTGATTTAGCATATCTTTAATATATTGAAGAATTCTCTTGGCAACTTTAAAGTGTGTTTCAATGGAATTTTTCGAGTAGCGGCTAAAAATTCCAATTGCATATAGAATGTCTGGTCTTATACATGTTAGATTTCTCCAATTAAATTTTGAACATAGTTGGATCTACAATCTTTCCTTATTCTTTCGTTGATAGTTTGATTCCACATTTCATTGGAGTGCTTATTGGACTACAATTCTCCATGTTAAATTTCTTGAGAACTTTTTTTATATATGTTTCTTGTGTAATGAATATTCCTTCTTTATTTTGCTTTATTTTATTCCCAAGAAAAATTGACAAATATTATTAGTTTGCATGTCCCTATTAAAAATGTTTTTAAACGTACAATAATATTATTCCAAAGTAACCTGGAAAAGAAAATAATATATAACAAAGACAATATACACATTGATTTAAAATTCTATAATGATTAAAATATTATTAATTAACATTTTAGTGGGTAAAGGCAATAAACATATAATGAAAATTTCAATTAATTAGAAAATAAATATTCTCTATTTTAAATACCATTTAAATGCAAAATTATATTGCACATATTAATATTGTTGTCATTGTAACATCTGACATTCTCATATTCCTCACCAACTATTTGTTGGTGAAGATGACATGCATCATTAACAAATCTTGTCATATTTAGCATTAACATACTAGGAAATTAAATTTCTCTAAGCTTACACTCTAAAAAGAAATTCAGATCAGGACTGCCATTTAATTTCAAGATCAAGTTTTTGTTTTCTATTACATTGCTTTTGAGCTCAAAATTCTATCAATAATGGCATTTTATTGATTTGGAAAGGGGTTTTTTTTTGGTATTAGAAACCCAAATAAGTTAAAGAGCAAGCACTTCTAGTAGCTCATGATACATATATTAGGTTAGTTGTTTAGAAATTAAGAGTAAATTTACAATATGTAGATTTTATGCCACCACAAGCTAACTTGATGGAGAAGCTTTCAACTTGTCAGTTCATCATTAACCTTAAAGCTCAGACTAGGATATATCAAAATTATAGAATTCCAAATGATGAAAACAAAATTATGATCTTCTTGCATATAAGCGAGTCCATTCCTTAGCTGTCTCAACAGCTTCAACTTTGTTTGCTTCAAATTTTTAGCAGTTTTGTTAGAATGTGGGTCGTCTGGGTTTGGAGCACTCAGAAGGGCTTGGATGCTTAACATAATTATTGTAATCTATTGAGCAGCACTCCACTTATCCTTAAATAAATCCAAACATATCCAACCTATCTAGCATATCAATGTTGGGATGGAATATTTTGGTAAAAAAGAGGACCTTTGGAGCTGCCATTGGATATTCTTCATGGAGAAAATGTTCATGCTTAAGAACTCCACCATCATATGGAGATTTTGATGACCCAATAATCATCACATTAAAGTAACGCATGTTCTCTTCCGAAGGCGACAGTGGATCCCCGAAACTAGCTCACTAAGGCGATGTTGCTTTTCCTTGATAATCCTACAGGGCAAATTGTTATTTGTCATATCCTCGATTAGGGTTTGCTCTTCCACGAGTGAAGGGGGCACGATGAAGAGGATTAGTTTGGAAAGTTTCTTCAATGATTTTGCTCGTCTATGTTTTTTCCATTTTCTCCATTTTCTTTGTTTCTTTATTGAGCATCCCGAGGCGAATCCTCGAGGCAATCTACAAATCCAACATGCACATATTGACAATTTAATGTTGAAAAACAAAGAAATGAAGAAAATAGAGAAAATGAAACAACTTAGTTAAGTAAAATCATTGAAGCATCTTACCAAATCAATCCTCTTTGTCATGCTCCCTTCACTTGTGAAAAAGCAAACCCTAATTGAGGAGATGGAAAATAGCAATTTTCCCCATAAGATTATCAAGGAAATGCAACGTCTTCTTAGTGAGCTGGCTCCAGGGATCAGTTACCACGTCGTAAGAGAACATGCGTTACTTTAATGTGAGGATTCTTGGGCCATAACAATCTTCATATGAAGGAGGAGTTTTTTACGTTTGAACTCTCCTTGAAGAATATCCAATGGCTGCTTCGAATGCACGCTTTCTTACCAAAATATACCACCCAAAAATGGATAAGCAAAAGATGGATATGTCTGGATATTTTGAAGGATATGTGGAGTCCTTCTCTACAGATTAAAACAATTCTATTGAACATCTGCAAGCCCTTTTGATTGCTCCAAACCAAGATGACCCACTTTCTAATAATAATGCTAAACATAGGAAGACAAATAAAATTGAAGCTATTGAGACGGCTAAGGAATGGACTCACTTATATGCAAGTGGACCATAACTGTGTTTTCATCAAATGAAATTCTTCAATTTTGATATAGGATGGTATATATGAGCTTTAACGACAATAATTAACTAACAAGTTTTAAAGAATCTCCATCAATTCTCCGTCAAGAAGCTTTCAAACTTGCAAGGTCATCGTTGTCATTAAAGCTCATGCCAAGGTATATAAGAATTGTAGAATTCTATTTGATGAAAACATTATTATGGTCCACTTGCATATAAGCGAGCCCATTACTTCTAAAAGACATGAGACTACTTGGTCAATAAAAAAATGCAAGAATGATCATAACTTCTAAAAGACATGAGATTTCACTCACATGATTCCTGAGTTGACATCCAGTAAGATTATACTCTTGATATTAACTTCTACTAATAATATAATTGATAAATTAAACCGTTTGAAATATAAAAAAAGTTGTGAACAAGCCAAAAGAAAAAAAAATGCCACTTTACAAAACTAAACATGAAAAACTTAATCCTCGCTATTTTTTTTCTGGGTCTATTTTATGTTACTCCCTATCAGCAAGCATACGTGATTTCAGCTAACTAGACTTGACACACTTATACTATGTAACTAGATTTTGCATTATTTTTTTCCATCACAGCTCTCTTCCCATTCATTATTTGTAAATGTAATTAGCAGATAATGGAATATAATTAATCATGTTAGACTTGTTCTAAGCAGCCTCTTTTAGCATGTCGCAAAGTTGTGCGATGATATGCCCCAAATGATCATGGTTGCAACAACCACTGCAACTAAAGAACATTAAACAAAAACCAATAGGAGATTATTGATTGGGCTTGAAAGACAATATGAGCTTCATTGACCGGAACATCCTAACAAGTAAAGGTTGAGTCCCCACAACTCTGTCACAGATTATCAAGATCAAAACCACGTTATATCGGTTTTTCAGTTTGGTAATGAATTAAATGAGTTTTATGATGCATTCATACCCTTAATCAATGACAAGCATTTGCTCTACCATTTGATTTTCACTTATATACATTTTTTTTAAAGATGCTTTGGCATTCAAAACCTTAACACTTTTATCTCATTTATTCATTTATTACTGGCAAGCTTATCATATAAATCATCCAAAGTAAGACATTGAGAAATATATTTTGGATCAAGAATGACAATAGATTGGGATTTGTATTGACTTTTGTAATCATTATTGCTATTTTGTAGATCATTACATTTAATTTATTTACTTCAAATCCATAAGTTTAGGTTTCGTTTGGGACGGCTTTCTTCCTGCTTCTTAAAACAATGTTATAGTACAAAAATTTTAAACCACAAATATTATTAGTTTACATGTCCCTATTAAGAATGTTTTAAACGTATATCAACATTATTCTAAAGTAAACTGGAAAAGAAAATAATATGCGACAAAAACAATATACACAATGATTTAAAATTCTATAAAGATTAAAACATTATTAATTAACATTATAGTGGGTAAATACAGTAAACATTTAATGAAAATTTCAATTAAGTTGAAAATAAATATTCTCTTTTTTAAATACTATTTAAATGAAAAATTATATTGCACATATTAAAATTGTTGTCATTATAACATCTGACATTATCATATTCTTTACCAACTATTTGTTGATGAAAATGACATGCATCATTAATAAATCTTGTCATATTTAGCTAGGATACTGAGAAATTAAATTTCCTTATGCTTATACTCTAAAAAAATTTTCAATCAAGTTTTTTGTTTTCTACTACATTGCTTCTCAGCCCAAAATTCTATCTATAATGGCATTTTATTGATTCGGATAGCTTTTTTTTTTTGTATTAAAAACCCAAATAAGTTAAAGAGCAAACACTTCTAGTAGTTCATGATACAGATGTTAAGTTAATGGTTTAGAAATTAAGAGTAAATTTATAATATGCATATTTTATGCCACACAAGCTAACTTGATGGAGAGTCTTTCAACTTGTTAGTTTTTTTTTTCAACTTGTTAGTTCATCATTACCGTTAAAGCTCAAACTAGGGTATCAAAATTATAGAATTTTAAATGATGAAAACAAAATTATAATCCGCTTGCATATAAGCGTGTTTATTCCTTAGCTGTCTCAAAAGCTTCAACTATGTTTGCTTCAAATTTTTAGCAATATTGTTAGAATGTGGGTCATTTAGGTTTGGAATACTCATAAGGGCTTGGATGCTCAAAATAAATGTTGTAATCTATTCAACAGGAGTCCACATTTCCTTCAAAAATCCAGACATATCCAACCTAGCTTATCAATGTTGAGATGATATATTTTAGTAAAAAAGAGGACATTTAGAGCAGCCATTGGATATTCTTCATGGAGAAAATGTTCATGCTTTAGAACTCCGCCATCATATGGTGATTTTGACTACCGAATAATCATCACATTAAAGTATCGTATGTTCTCTTCCGAAGGCGACAATGGATCCCTGGAACTAGCTCACTAAGGCGACAATGCATTTACTTTATAATCATGCAGGGCAAACTGCTATTTGCTATATCCTCAATTAGGGTTTTCTCTTCCGCAAGTGAAAGGCGGGGGGGGGGGGGGGGGGGGGGGAGCTTCTTCAATGATTTTACTCATCTTTGTTGATTCATTTTCTCCATTTTCTTTGTTTCTTTGTTGAGCATCCCGAGGTGAATCCTCGAGGCAATCTATGAATCCAACATGCACATATCGACAAATAAATGTTATAAAACAAAGAAATGAAGAAAATGGAGAAAATGAAACATAGACAAGTAAAACATTGAAGCATCTTACCAAATCAATTCTCTTCGTCATGTCCCCTTCACTCGCGAAAGAGCAAACCCTAATTGAGGAGATGGACAATAGCAAATTTCCCCATAGGATTATCAAGGAAATGCAACATTTTCTTAGTGAGCCAGTTCTGGGGTTCAGTCACCATCATTGTAAGAGAACATGCATTACCTTAATGTGATGATTCTTGGACGGTAACAATGATCATATGAAGGAGTTTTTTACGCTTGAACTTTTTCTCCTTGAAGAATATCCAATGGCTGCTTCAAATGTATGCTTTCTTACCAAAATATACCACCCAACATTTATAAGCTAAGATGGATATGTCTGGATATTTTGAAGGATAAGTGGAATCCTTCTCTATATATTAGAACAATTCTGTTAAGCATCCAAGCCCTTTTGAGTGCTCCAAAGCAAGATGACCCACTTTCTGATAATAATGCTAAACATTGGAAGACAAACAAAGCTAAAGCTATTGAGACGGCAAAGGAATGGACTCACTTTATGCAAGTGGACCATAACTGTGTTTTCATCAAATGAGAAATGTGACATTTGATTAATATTACACATATATGTACTATTATTTAAACACTATGTGATTGTAGCACATAGTTATGCATTTGTGTTTTATATAAAATATGACACATTAATATAAATACATAGTTGTGCACAACTATTAGTAGATATCTCTAATAGATAATATATATATTATTTCTTGGGTCCTATTGGATCCAAATATGTTTGTTGATGATACACAACCTACTTGCAGGCTAACTATGAGGAAATAACCTGAGAATTTGTATGAGAATGAAGAGTAGAGTCTACCATTGAAGATATATAATACGAGAGCTGAAGATGCCAAAAGATCTCAATTTGCCAAAAGGTCCCAAAATACCTCTCTTCACCCTTTATTTATAAGAATTTGATGGCTACTGTAAACAATACATCTAAAAGAAGAATAACAAATATAATGTTCGATGATTCTCAATACTAACTACCCTAGACATATTTCACCTCCCAACTAACTAAAAGGAGAATGGCTCTATATAGCTTTGATGATATGCCCCTGGGTGAGTTCAATAGTGGCGAGTAGATATGAGTAAATGTGTATAGGCAAGCTCATTGGTAGGTACCTAGTTCAACTAGCTTGTGAATAGTATGTGCCTTGGAGTCGCTGATGACCTGTGAAGGAGATTTATACCTCCTAAGGAAGGTGAGTAAATTGATGTTGCAGGTGTTGACCTCGATTTTGCCCAGATTTGGGCCCAAACAGTTGACTTGGTCAAATTGACCAAGCCAGACCCTATGGCCCTCCCCGTTGGGTTCAGTGGGTCGAGTCGAGTCTGTCGAGCCCGAGCTTGGACCCTAGGTCAACCCGGTTGACCAATTTGGACCTTTTAGGCCTAAAATTAATTTTAAATTTATTTTCATGGTTTCTTGAGCTCGAGCCCCACCCCCTTGACTCCCTTGACTGGTTTGACCAAGTCAATCGTTGACTTGGTCAAACCAAGTCTTAAATAGGTGAAAATCACAATCACCTATTTAGAGCCCATTAAAGCCTCATTTAATGCCTTAATCAATTCCAAACGTTTTGGAATTCAAATCCACGACCTAATCACTGATATTTCCCTCCAAATCATATCATGATCGAATCTAGGCCGTTCAAGATAGAGGAGGAGCCTTAAATAGCCAAAAATTAGGTTTTGGAGAGGATCTTTTTGCGATTGCTCCCTCTCCAAGCCCCCAAACCCTCTAATATTTCGTGTGAGCACTCTTGGAGAGTTTTCCCATCTTCCCCGACGAGATCCCGACGTCCTAGGCCCGCCGGCGGCGAGAACTCCGGCGAAACCAAGCACCACGTTCCTTTCGGGCCTTCTACCGCCAAATCCAAGGAGATTCAGATCTTGAGGTCAACAGGAGAAATATTCCTGCTGTTTCAACGAATCCAACGAGCCCAATAACGCAAAAATCGGACGGTTAGATCTCTCAAAATCCTTAGCATAGCTCACAACACATAGGGTAAAATAGCTTTTCGAAAAGCTGATTATTTTCCAAACAGACACTTTCCCATGATTTCTGTTCATGTATAGGAGTTGCGTTTAAAATTTCGTAAAGTTTCGTCGAGTATTTTGAGAGAACGAGACGTTTTTCTATTCTAGGGTTTCGGTTCTCCCTATTGAACTGCATGAAATCGCAGCCGTTGATTTTGAGATCAACGGCTGCGATTTCGCCGCTCTGTGTTTGGGCCGAACATCGGATCCTTTCTTTGCCTACGTGGATAAGTGGCAATGATTGCGGGACCAATCCGATTCCGCCACTTGTCGCGCCGAGAGCTTTTCTAGAGTTTTTATTTATTTTAAATACTTTTAAGCCTATTTTTACTTAAAAAATCATAGAAAATTCATTTTTAATCCGATTTTTGCGCACAATACCTCGAATCGATCGTATTTTTGTCCCCGATATTTTAAAATTAATTTCATTTAAAAATTATTTTTATTTACTTAATTATTTAAAAAACAGTGAATATTCGTTTTATTATTATTATTATTGTTATTTATTTATTTAGCTTTTATATATTATTTTATTTTTTTTATTATTATTATTTTCAAATATTTTTATTATGTTATGTTACTGATTTGGCATCATTATTATTTTTATTAGTATTATATTATTATTATTATTATTATTATCATTATTATTATTACAATTATTATCCTTTGTTATTATTTTGAAAACTATTTACTGTTATTATTATTATTATTATTATTACTGTTATTATTATTATATTTCAAATTATTTCAAAATTTCAGAAGTGTTTTGATTTTAAATTAATTATATTTGATAATTATTTTTAAACATTATTATTTCAAAACTATTTTAAAATTAGCTTTTTTATTGCTCTTAAAACTTTAAAAATCCATAACTTTCCCGTCCCGAATCCGCTGTCGACGCACAGCATCTTGATTTGAACGTATTTTGATTCTGCACATCCTGGAGTTTGCATTGCACAAATATTTTTAGTATTTCTGTACTTATTTTGAAAAACAGCAAACTGTATTATTTTCAAGTACTATTTTTTTTATTATTATACTTAAACTTTGAAATTACATAACTTTGTCGTTTTAAGTCCGCTGTCGACGCACAGCACCCTGTTTTGGATGTACCTTGAATTCTGCATAGTTTGAAGCTATTTTCAGATGAAAATTTTGTCTGCATTTTCTGTCATTTCAAAAACAGTGAAACAGATTTATTTAAAAATAATATTTTATTATATGTAAACTTCGGAAAATCATATCTTCGTCGTTTTAAGTCGGATTTTGACGTGTAACCCCTCGTTCTTTTCAGAAAAGCGAGCTTTATGTTTTGAAACCATTTCCAGCCCCTGATTTTGGCTGTGTTGACAGATCACTATTTGGATTCGATTATTCGGGTATTTTTGATATTAAATATTGATTATAACATTATTTTCAGGATACAAACTATTTTCAAATCGTTTGAGACTTCGTTTGGGTGGTCAGTGGGTCTCCCATATACATATTTACTATAATTTGACTTATTTTTAATTATCTTAATTTCCAAAATTCATATATATGTATTTAAGTATTTTAAAACTATTTTGAAACTATCTATATATTAAATCTCTTAATTCCGGGAGATCCGCTATTGCATGAAACTTTAAACATTGGTTCTATGAATGAAGAGCAATCATGGGGGAAAGGATTAGTGGGTGATTGAGTTCCAATCATTCATTAATCCCTTCATTAGGTGTCTTTCCTTTTATTTTTCGTAGATTGCATGTGTAGGTTGCACCACGAGCACTTAGCTTAGGCTCTCCTAGATCTAAGGACATGGTGTGTTTATTTCATTTTTGTACTTCCATGCATTTATTATCTTGAGGGTTAGCCAAAACATCACTTTAAACTCCTACAACGTAGTGACACCCTAAGGACAATAATTAAGGACTCGTCTAGCAAACTTAGAAGTTTTCTAGGAGCTAGGATAGATCCCGGATTGACACGAAAACTTCAACATTTAAACTTAGTGACATCATAAACCTACCTGAATTTTCTAGGAATTTTTAGGAACCTTTAGACTTCTTAATTAACTAACCCTAATTAACTGGTTAAATAAGGCCCCGAGACCTCCCGAAAAATACAATAAATACATCTTAGGTCAGAAAATTACCCATAATACCTCAAATTGACCAGAATCTGATCCTTGACCTTAGATAAATAGGGCTCCATAGTTTGACTCTAGGTTGACCCCTAATTTGACCATAGGTGGAATTTACCGTTTTGCCCCTAATAATTCAGTAAAAATTATTAAAAATCCCAAATTTTCCCCAAACACTTGGGATCACTTTCTCAGGTTATCCCTGACCTTTGGGAGTGATTCCAATCAGTTTGGAGCTTATTTGGGTCAAAACAGTAAAATAGGCCCTTTCCTAGTTAATTTAGAAAATTCCCTTAATTACCCAATCTTAGAAAACTCATAACTAATGGTAGAAAATTCCAAATTAGGTAAACTCACTTGCATTAGACTCCAATTAGGGCCTAGTATTTATTAAAAAATTTAGGTTTCCAGAAATTGGCCTAAGTTAGAAAGTCAACTTTTTGGTCAACCCTAGTCTATAGGATAGGGCCCGAAACTTAGAAAATTCATAACTTTGTCTAGAAAACTCCGATTTCAGCCTACTACCTGTCTAACTACTCGTATTAAGGTCTAGTATTTTCCTAGAATGTTAGGAGACCCAGAATTAGCCTTTTTCCCATAGTGATTTTTTTTGACCCTTAGCTTAGTTCCTAGGAGGATCTAGAACTTTCTAAAATTGGCTAATATTACTTGAACTTTAAATATCGTTATCCTAAGCTATTAAAACTGATCAACAAACTGAAATAATTAAAATGGACCCTAATTCGCTAATATTTGAATTTCAACTAAAATATCCTTTTCAGACTCCCAACAAACATGAACTATAGCTAACTTTCACTAACTATCCTGCTTAGGACCTATCCAGACCACACCAGCCTTACACACACATAGAATTGTTTGCTAGGGCACCACTTCTAGATCTAGGTTAGGCCGCTGAGTTTTATTTTTCTGCTGTGTGTCGGAGCTTTCCGTGGTTTTCATTGCATGCTGTCTGAAAATTGAATTGATGTGTTTGCTTACTTTTTCTGTACTCTGTGATGTGATGAGCGCTAGATTTACCCCTAGATTAGGAACGACATATATATATACTGTTCTTCCGTGCAGGTGGCCATGCTCAAGCTAATAAAAGGGGGGAGCATCATAATGATTTCTAATAATGTTTTATGCAGGTGCTTGCTCAGCTTCCCCCCAAATAAAAATGAGGGCTAAAATTAATAATTATAACTGCACAGATGGAGCTGCTTAGCCCTCATAATTAAGAGCATGGCTTGGCACAGGGTCAATGGTGTTAGCACTTTTATTTTTTATAAACTGCTTGGGATGATTATTAGGATAACCTTGTAGGTGATTTAGAATTTACTGCTTTTCAATAAATGTAAATTTGTATGTAATCATTGTTAAGAGTTGTGAAAACAACTTTTGAGTTGGGATATTCTTATCCAGCTCGGATTCTAAAAGAAGAAGGCATCCCTAAGAGGAGAGTCTTCTTCCATTTGGAAGATCGAGCTGGATGGCTTTAGATATCCAAAGAGAAAAGGCAATACCCCCATACTGGGGAATTATCTCTTCGTTTGGATATTCAAGCCACGACGGATCCAAGGAGTCCAAGGAGGAGAGATCCAAGGAGCCCAAGGAGGAGTGATCCAAAGAAGACTGAAGACCTGAAGACCAATATCCCACTTAAAGTTATTTGCGTCTGTCATAGGCTTAGAAATCCGGGTTGTTGGCAGGGGTGCCCGGCCACTTTACTTTATGCATATCTGGGTTGTAATAAGGGCAATTTGCCTATGGCCATTTAGTTGATTAATTCTGGATTTATATTGATGTGTTTACCTGATTGCGCAGTAGAAATTGCATGTTTTTCTTAGGTTTCTTTCTTGCATGCCGCTTTTGCTTTCGCCTGGATTTTCGTTAGGCTCTCTAAGGATTATAAAACTTTTATACTCATAACTAATTTCTAAAAATTTAAGTTTAAATAACATAGAAACTTAACGAACTTAGGGAATTGCCAGAATCGTCCGGGGTCGCATGCATATTATTGCATTCTTCTTTCCTTGTTATAAGACATCTCCCTGCCTGCGGGTAGAGTCCGGATAATCTGGCCTATGAGGATGAAGTGCCGGACCTAGGGAGACTCAATCTTTTCAAAAATTTATTTTCTATAAGCCTGTTTTTAAAGTTCTATAGCATTCATGAGCTGACGATTCAACTAGCATGCATTGCATTAGTAACAAACTAATTAAAATTTAATTGCATTAGCTAGGAACATCTGACCCACATAAGTCCAGGACCACTTAGGAAATCCTCTAGATGTCGGTCCTATTTCCAATAACTGTACTACACACCCATCTTTCATAATTGACTTGACAGCATGGTTTTGAATCGATTAGGTGGTTAGCTGGCTCCCCCAATCCAGGCCGGGATAAGTCTAGGTTTTGCACTGCATTAGCTAGAACACGGGTCTTAGTGTTTCGTAGAGCACTAAGCCCAACCTAGATTTAGGACTCGAGGCTACTACATTCGGTCTCGTAGTATGCCTTAAATAGTATGTAGGTTCTGTAATACCCCAAGATCCGTGTAGCGAAAGGATTCGTCTGACCGTTCTGATCGAACTCCATTCCAGTTGCCTTGCTCGGACCTGAAATTTTAAACCACATATAATGAGCCACAATAGCCCAGCAGGTCACCAAAGCCTACAACTGAAATCAAAGCAAGGCGATGCTATCAATATGCATGTCAATCTATCAATCTGAATCAATCAATGGTCAATGAGTCTATGCAATCCGGAAATCCATGAATCAATGATCATCAATTCTATGCAGTGGAAAATCCATAGTCAATAAAACCAGTCAATGCAGCGGCAGGCAATTCGATAAATCAACGCAATCAATCAAATATCCGTCAATCAAATCAATACGGTCAAATCAGTACGATCTAATCAATGAAGTCAAATGAGAAAAGCGATACGATAAATCTATAGTAGCAAGTCAAATCAATGCAGAATCAATGGTATCAATGAATCTATAAATCTATGCCATCCATATCCACGCTATCAATGCAGTATCTATATCTATCAATGTCCATATCAATACTCAGTGATCAATCATCAATGAATCTATACAATATCTATGTCCATAACAATAATCAATGATCAATAGTATCAATGCTCGACGATTATCAATGAAATCAATGAATCCGCACGATAAGAAATCAATTCGATAAATCCATTAAATCAATTCATCAATCGGAAATCAATAAATCAATACATATCAAGAAGTCCATACGATGCAAGATCATACAATGTCATACAATGGTCTTACTCGACAAGCACAAACACTAGTCATGATCAACCAGGTTCACTGGCTATTATCCATAGTGCTGTTGTAGAATCCGTTGCTGTTGTAGTCCGTTTAATACACGTTGGTCTATCAATAAGAGTCGTCACTCTTTTTGCCCGTCGGCCGCCCGTCGGCATATAAAACTCCTTATAACTCCCATCTATAGTGCTGTTGTAGAAATCCATAATCGATGTTTAAAGGAAAGCCCGTCGGCCCACCATCCTGTACAGGTCAATATCAATCTTCACCAACGTTCAACCAGGTTCCCACTTGTCTTTCAGGATCAATCAATCAATCCAATCAATAGTCAATGCAATAATCGATGCAATAAGCAATATTAAAGAAATCTAGAACAATCATATCAATAATCATACACATATCAATTCAATCTATCAATCTCAGACAATTCAGAAATCGTACGAAAATCGGGCAGCGTAACGACAGTCGGTCAAATTTACACAAAAATCCTGCAAAAAGACACGATTTCCAAATTCTACCAAATTACAATAGAATATCTATAACATCAATGCAAGACTTTTATTCTATAGAAACCAAGTCAGAAAACATCCTGATAATTTCCTATTCAATTAAAAGCGCGTAGAATCAATTCCGACCGATAAAATCTTCGTAGAATACAGTCAAATCGTGTGTAATAATCATATCTATAACATATCAGAAGTTGTGCGGTGAAAGTTGTGTCAATATCAAATCACGTCAAAAGTTCGACTACGAAAACACAAAACAGATCTCAACTCAGTCAAAACACAACATCTTTGAAAACAGAAACAGGATTCGGAGTCCTTACCACGAGATCTTCACTTTTCCCAACAGCAGCGTCGGACGAAAAGCGCTCCGCGGTCTCCGAAAACCAGCTTCTCTCTTTTTCCCTTTCTCTTTCTCTCTCCTCAGATATTTTCGTTTTTATAAAATGATTTTCTCTCTCCTCAAAACGAGCTGATTTTCTTATATCTGTGAACTGATCGGCCAGGCCGATATTCACATCGTCCCGGGACGATCAGACCAAATCCTGATCGTCCTGGACCTCACCCAGGGCTATTGTCTGGCCGATAATTTCTACAGTACCTATCGTCCTGGACGATATCACGATCGGCCCGGACGATCTGTACAGGAATTCTTCCAGAAAACACACCAGAAATCAGCTGTTTTCCATGCACTGATCGGCCTGGACGATCTCAACTTCGTCCTGGCCGATTCTGGGAGGGAAATCCAATTCAGAGAGGAACAGTAAGGGAACGAGATATTACAATCTCCCCACCTTAGAAAAATGTCGTCCCGACATTTCCCTAAAGGTACGAAGCAAAACACGAAGCAAACCAAATCGATCGAAATCCCAATCCAAAACAAAACTCGTCGAAATCCATACAGAACACACAATGCAATCAATCAAATGTCAATCACTATGTATGCAAAATGAATAGAATGGATTCATTCTATCAAACTATCAATCAAATCCTTTCACTACACTTGCTCTGATACCAATTGTAATACCCCAAGATCCGTGTAGCGAAAGGATTCGTCTGACCGTTCTGATCGAACTCCATTCCAGTTGCCTTGCTCGGACCTGAAATTTTAAACCACATATAATGAGCCACAATAGCCCAGCAGGTCACCAAAGCCTACAACTGAAATCAAAGCAAGGCGATGCTATCAATATGCATGTCAATCTATCAATCTGAATCAATCAATGGTCAATGAGTCTATGCAATCCGGAAATCCATGAATCAATGATCATCAATTCTATGCAGTGGAAAATCCATAGTCAATAAAACCAGTCAATGCAGCGGCAGGCAATTCGATAAATCAACGCAATCAATCAAATATCCGTCAATCAAATCAATACGGTCAAATCAGTACGATCTAATCAATGAAGTCAAATGAGAAAAGCGATACGATAAATCTATAGTAGCAAGTCAAATCAATGCAGAATCAATGGTATCAATGAATCTATAAATCTATGCCATCCATATCCACGCTATCAATGCAGTATCTATATCTATCAATGTCCATATCAATACTCAGTGATCAATCATCAATGAATCTATACAATATCTATGTCCATAACAATAATCAATGATCAATAGTATCAATGCTCGACGATTATCAATGAAATCAATGAATCCGCACGATAAGAAATCAATTCGATAAATCCATTAAATCAATTCATCAATCGGAAATCAATAAATCAATACATATCAAGAAGTCCATACGATACAAGATCATACAATGTCATACAATGGTCTTACTCGACAAGCACAAACACTAGTCATGATCAACCAGGTTCACTGGCTATTATCCATAGTGCTGTTGTAGAATCCGTTGCTGTTGTAGTCCGTTTAATACACGTTGGTCTATCAATAAGAGTCGTCACTCTTTTTGCCCGTCGGCCGCCCGTCGGCATATAAAACTCCTTATAACTCCCATCTATAGTGCTGTTGTAGAAATCCATAATCGATGTTTAAAGGAAAGCCCGTCGGCCCACCATCCTGTACAGGTCAATATCAATCTTCACCAACGTTCAACCAGGTTCCCACTTGTCTTTCAGGATCAATCAATCAATCCAATCAATAGTCAATGCAATAATCGATGCAATAAGCAATATTAAAGAAATCTAGAACAATCATATCAATAATCATACACATATCAATTCAATCTATCAATCTCAGACAATTCAGAAATCGTACGAAAATCGGGCAGCGTAACGGCAGTCGGTCAAATTTACACAAAAATCCTGCAAAAAGACACGATTTCCAAATTCTACCAAATTACAATAGAATATCTATAACATCAATGCAAGACTTTTATTCTATAGAAACCAAGTCAGAAAACATCCTGATAATTTCCTATTCAATTAAAAGCGCGTAGAATCAATTCCGACCGATAAAATCTTCGTAGAATACAGTCAAATCGTGTGTAATAATCATATCTATAACATATCAGAAGTTGTGCGGTGAAAGTTGTGTCAATATCAAATCACGTCAAAAGTTCGACTACGAAAACACAAAACAGATCTCAACTCAGTCAAAACACAACATCTTTGAAAACAGAAACAGGATTCGGAGTCCTTACCACGAGATCTTCACTTTTCCCAACAGCAGCGTCGGACGAAAAGCGCTCCGCGGTCTCCGAAAACCAGCTTCTCTCTTTTTCCCTTTCTCTTTCTCTCTCCTCAGATATTTTCGTTTTTATAAAATGATTTTCTCTCTCCTCAAAACGAGCTGATTTTCTTATATCTGTGAACTGATCGGCCAGGCCGATATTCACATCGTCCCGGGACGATCAGACCAAATCCTGATCGTCCTGGACCTCACCCAGGGCTATTGTCTGGCCGATAATTTCTACAGTACCTATCGTCCTGGACGATATCACGATCGGCCCGGACGATCTGTACAGGAATTCTTCCAGAAAACACACCAGAAATCAGCTGTTTTCCATGCACTGATCGGCCTGGACGATCTCAACTTCGTCCTGGCCGATTCTGGGAGGGAAATCCAATTCAGAGAGGAACAGTAAGGGAACGAGATATTACAGGTTCCTTCTTTCAGGGACTATAAATCCTACTTATCCGCGTCACAGGATGACGCCACCTCCATCCTTCTCTCACGCATGTTATCGATTGCTTGTCTTTCTTTCTCCAGTTTCTCTTTAGTACCCTAGAGCCTCCGAATGCTGATGTGAACCGTGCATGTTGATTCAGCCCTTCGGACCTTTCTTCCCTTTGAGTAGGATTTCCTAGTCTATACCCATGTGCCAATCCCATTTTAGGAGAGGATAATGTATGATCCTTAATCGAGAGTTTTCTCAGGCTCCAGCCTGGGATGTAATTAACCATGGGAGCTTGCGCCCGTAGGAAACTTGGCCCCACATCTACTAAACCCCACTCGATGCTCTCACATCGGATGGGGGAAACCCGTGATTTGGTCATGTATATTACTACCCATCGAGGTGTGTTAGCGACAGTCTCTATCCCCAATGGTCAGTCGTATGCACGATCCAATCTGTCCCTTCCAATTGACCCGTTCGCGCGGTGCTCTTTCGGAGGTCCACAGCAGGGTGGGCGAGCTTAATGCTTAGATTGTGACGATAGGGTGAGCTCAGATTTTCCTTCATGAGACGAGTTACTAGTCCATGATCTATGATAACCTTTAATTTCCCTCATGTGGAGCAATTTCGCTATGAGTTTTCAGGCGAGTGAGATTTGAAAGTCCTTGGGTCAGTTCATCTATGGGGCTCGCTAGGTGTGAGTCCCTTTATAACAATCCATTGATTACCTGCTAAGTGCCTAAAAAGACATACGCATATACAAGTCCAAAGCCATCTGTCTCGATAATAATGCTGATTGAAAGTGCACATAATTGGTAAGAAAAAAATGTCATATGTCAGGTTGATTTGAATACTCTTTATTTTATGCTCAATTGTACATTTATAGTAACATATGTTCAGTAATATCGTAAGAAATATTATTCGGCTTGAGTTATTATTATTATTGTTGTTGTTGTTGTTGTTGTTATTGTTATTGTTACAAATAAGTAATAAATATAATTATTTGTCCAAATGTTAAGAGCACAACACATGATATCTCACATAAAAACTATAATCTATAATATTATTTACAAAATGACTTGTTATGAAAGTCATTCATGAATAACTTCTATGAAAATTGTTCATATTATTTATTATCATCAAAAAGTCAAAGTACGTTTCTGATTTTATTTTATAGTAAAAATTTATAATATTTATTGCTATAATATTTTCTAATTATTAAGAATATCATTATTTATTATATTTTTCTTTATTACTCTCTTTCATTGCCTATATATAGGCACTTTTATATGAACTAATTATTCAATTCAGCAATGAGCATGCCTTTTATGCTCTTGAGGCCTTCCATGATCTTCAGGTCTTTTCATCTCTTAATTGAATTATCGAAATTATTTCTTCATTTTGATTAGTTTTACGCATTCTTGATTTTGTGAATGCTAATTATTTATTAGTGTGACAAGCTCTATTCAGCTTAAGCAAGAGGAAATCAGCTAATAATGCCTATTTGTTTAGCATTAAGATAATTAACTTATTAGATAAATATCATTAATTTACTGATTATGAAGAGAACCATACTTATACTCTAAAAATTCTTTCTAATAGTTCATATGATTTATATCTAAAACACTGCATGAAAGTTAGCTATTACAGATGGAAAATTTCAGTCAGAAATTCAAGTAGATTTTATATCAGAAGTTTTCCGGCAGCGGTAATTAATTAATACAACTAAGAATTTTTTTTAAGAAAATTTACTTAATTTCCGATAAAAAATCCGTCAGAATTGTTGTCAGAAAAAGCCCTATTTCATCCCAAACCCGTTCCCCTCTCCTAGAATTATGGTTGGTGTTGCTGCTCGTTTTCTCGTTGTGTATCTTGCTAAGGTGCTCTAGGTTTTCCACGGACAGGTAGTGGCGGCATTTTTCACAAAGGGAGGGTGGTAGGGGACTACATGATTGGCCGGCAGATTGGCTTTGAAACTATGATCGGCTGGCATATTGGCTCTGAAACTTTGTTAGTTGTGTGGCTAGTGTGGCACCATGTGAACGGCGCAAAGGTGGCGGTGAAAGGGATCGTCATGGAGACGCTCAGTAAGAAGCTGTGAGAATGCCTTCTTTTGGAGATCGTAATCCTCATGCGCATTAAACATCCCAACGTCGTCGCATTGTACGACATCATTGTGCATCTCCTATTCTTCATGCAGCTCTTTGCCCTTTTGAGCTTACCCTGGTTTTTCTGCTAATTATTAGTCAATTCGTGAGATTTTTTGTTTAAGTAGGGTTTGAAACAGAAGTCCTAATCACATGTGTGAAATGGGAAGATGATTGAAAGATTCATGCTTGAGGAAGATATACATTTCTATGGAATGCAACATAGCCTTTATTGGGAGACCGTAGCAAATCTTGTGGTATATGAGGCCTTAAATTATTATAGATAACCATGTTAGGTGGTGCCTTGATTTTAGGCCAAAGAAGAACAAAGAAACAATTGTATGATATGCTAGAATGCTCATTTGATATGCCCATGCGAATACAAAGTGCAATATATTGATGGAACGTCCTATAAAATCCGTCGAAAACTTGTAACCAAAAAAAAAAAAAAGAGAGAAAGAAATCATACATGTTTTCTCAACCAAAGGATAAGGTTTTGTAGGAGGTTCCATCAACATATTGCACTTTGTATTCACACGGCATATCAGACGAGCATTTTGGCATATCAACGTTGGGATGTTCAACGTGCTTGAAGATTAATTACAGTCTCTGAAAGGAGGCTTTCACGTAGCTTCTTACTGAGCTTCTCCATGACGATCTCTTTCACCGCCACCTCTGCGCTGTTCACACGATGCCACGCTAGGCACACACCCAGATAGATCCAGAGCCATTCTGTCGGCCGATCATGTAGTCCCCCACCACCCTCCCTCTATGAAAAATATTAAAATAAAGAACATATAAGAGATACAAAATTATAATATTTATAAAATTCATTAATAAAATACTAAGTGCATCATCAATCATACGTAGAGGGTGAGAAGTAAATATTTACCTGATGACTTGAAATGAAACTATCATTCCTATTTAAATATGATTATTTATCCTTATAACAAGATCATCTCAACAACTGAACTACCTCTCTTTCTTCTTTCATGTTTTTTGTGAGAATAATTAATATCCCTTAGAACAAAGTCTTTTCTCCTTCTAATAGCTAAGAGAAATTTAAGACTCTCATAATCTATTTTGAAGGCTTCATAAAACTAAAAAATATAACTACAGATAGTTCTAATTAGAACATTTCTAACTTGATTAATTATATTCCATTATCAACTAGTTATATTTACATATAATTAATGGGGAGAGAGCTTGAGGTAAATAGATAATGAAAAACCTAGTTATGTAGTGCAAATGTGGCAAGTCTAGTTAGCCAAAATCACTTATGCTAGCTAATATAAGAGTATAATTGATCAAGTTAGAAATGTTAGTGAAGACTTATTTGTAATTATATGCAAATGTTAGTGAAATCTTTTTCTACTATGCAAATCCTTCCAATTTGTTCAATCTTAACCAAAATACATTTGTGGGTATTCTGCTAAACTTGTGTGATACTACTTTGACGAAAATCAAAATGCTCCATGAAGAAGGTGGAAGAGCTAAAGGAGAAAATATTTTTTTTTTTAAATATTGTGGAGATAAAATTGGAATATTAAAAACTTAATGCTAGTATTATTTGATTGTGGGCCATTTTCATCCAATAACCATTAGTTATCAGTCGTTTAAGGCTAAAAGTTTACTTAAGAAGAAAAATACACTACCAAAAAAAATAAGATAATCGCAGTACATATTTTGAGCTAATTGCACCGGTTTTAACCGATGCTAAAACAGATTTTTAGAAGTGGTTCTAAAACCGCTGCTAACAATCGATGCAAAAAGTCCAGATTTCTAGTAGTGATAGTGGTTAGAGCTTAAAATAAACTTCATAATGTAATACTCTAGTGACCTGAATCTAAAATTATGCACATGCATCAATGCTGCTACCTCCATCTCTTTGCCACAGGCTCTGAAAAAATCCTTCAAGATACTTCAGTCTCTTCCCAAGTACTGAACAATAATTCTCACCTTGATTTTGTTCCCAAATAAATTTAATGTATTTTTTTAAAACAATTTAGAAACGGATGGTAAGAAAATCAAACAACTAAAATAAAAAATTATGTTTTTGATAAAAAAAAGAGGGTGAATGATCCTTGTTTGGTACCTAGCTAGCAAATACAGTCATGTTCTAAAGAATTAGTCGGAGCCTGTAGCAAAGAGATCGAGGTTGCAGCATACATGCATGTGTAGATTTTGAGAATTAAGTTACTTAGGGGATATTTGAATATATGAATTAATCAGAATTCGAGCTAAATCTCATCAAAGGCAAAAAGAATACATTGCCATTTTTTACTTGTAAATCATGGATTTAGTAAATCATATGGTTCAATACACTACAGGAAAACATGCGAATACCGTCGGATGTTCCGGCGAAATTTTTTGCGTTGGTAAATACGACGTTTGTACCGGCGCATAATGCGACGGAATATTAACGGCGTTTATTCCGGCGCATCTGGCGACGGAAACTTGCCGACATCCATTGCGACGGTAGTAACGTATTAAATTAGTAGCTTTTCATTATTACCGGCGGAGTTTACGGCGGAATATGTTCGGCGCATTTACCGGCAGAGAATACGTCGGCTATTTTAAACTCAACGACTTAAAACCGACGAAACGTGCACCGGAAAAAGTTCTGGCGTCCGGGATGCCGGAAAGTCCGCCGACGAAAGCCCTATTTCCGAACACGACCCGTCTGGCTGCTCATTTCATTCCGGTCTTTCTCTCGCATCTCCGGTCTCTCTCTCGTCGCCCCAGCATTGCCCACCCTGGATCGCCGTCACCGAGCTTTGTAGACGTTCACGGGACGTTGCCGATGATCACCGCCATCGTCGCCGACGAAAGGAGACCGGTTTTCCAAAATTCGACCGTGAGTTTCCGCCGCCTCCAGATTTTATCCATTGTAAGATTTTTTTTTATTCATGTTATTTCTTATTAGACATTTGCTAGATGATCTGATAGATGAGTTCTGAGCTACTTTCAGACTATTTGCCTTCGATCAGATAGGTATATGATCTGATAAATGATTCAGAGGTGCTATAAGAATTAAATGAGATGCCATATATAAAAATTAAATGAGGCAATTTGATCTATTTGGACAGCAAAAACTTCTTAATTTTTCCAACACAAAATCTAAATGTTTTAGGATCCATTTGGAGCATCTACACGTAAGAAAAATTGTAGTATTATAATTTGAAAAACATTTTGAAAAACTATTGGACATATTATTATTTTTTTATGTTTAAAAAAAGTATGACAACTTTTTAAAAATATAATTATGAACTGACCCTTAATAATGAAGTGCTTGATATAGCCGTTGGCATTTATTAAAAGATTATTTTTTTTTCTTAATTTTTTTATAGGACTATTATCTAATTATAATCATTTGCAAAATAAGATGATATTAATTCATTAGATATTTTCATTTGTAAATTTAAGTCAATTTTATAAAGCATATATTTGTAATGAATATGTATATAACTGAATAGTAATATTACTCCATAAATCTTTATATTTTAGTTTTATTAAGAAATATGGCATTTTTTTTTAATATTACACAAAATATCAAAGTACATTTTACATTTTTATAGTAAAAATTAATAATATTTATTACTATAATATATTATCTTTATTAAGAATATATTTATTTATTATATTCTTCTTTATTATTCTTGATACGTTATTAAAAAATTATCTTGATCGGACACGAATCTCGAGGCAAAATCTAGTTGGAAACTTTAAAAATTAAAATTTGAACCATCTGAACTCTGATTTCAACAAACTTATAGTCAAACTGAGCGTCTCAAAAATACGAACCCAACGACACCAAATTCGACTCAATTCGAGCCCAAATGAGTCCAAATCAAGGGTTAGAAGCACTATTGAAAGGTTCAAACCATAATTTGGGTTACCAAATAGTTTCCAAACATGACGTGCTTATAGTCAAATCGAGCAGCTCAACGAGGCAAATCCAAAGAGCCCAAGATCACCAAATTTCGACATCAATAAGACCTTCAAATGTCTAACGAACGATCCACAATCAAGGGATTCAATATCGGCCGTCCATCCAACCACTCCCCATTTGCCCTTGATCTCTCACCTATTTACGGGCCATACCATTCCAAAAAATCTATAAATAGACCCCTCATTTCTCTTGAGAGGTGGCCGAATCAAGAAGAGAAGAACATAAGAGAAGCAAGAAGTTCCCCTCGACCACCGCTGGAGTTTCGTCGGACCACCGCCAGACCTTCGTCGGACCACCGCCAGACCTTCGTCGGACCACTGGAGGCCCTCACCTCCGCCGGACCACCGTTTGACGTCGTTGCTCCACCTAACCACCACTTGAGGCCCTCGCCTTCGTCGACCACCGTCGAACTTTCGCCGGACCACCACTTGAGGCCCTCACCTCCGTCGGACCCTGACATCGTTGCTCCGCTGGACCACCACTGGAGGCCCTCACCTCCGCCGGACGACCGCTTGACCAGGCCACCACTTGATGCCCAGAGTTCTCCCAGAGTACTGCTGACCTTCATCACTAGACAATGGTCTTTCTGGTCTCCATCCTACCGACTATGGTCTTGCCAACCAAACAAACATGTTTATATTGTAACTCCCACCATGTAATGTGCTCTATATTATGTACATTTGTGACATCAAGCTAAGGCCTTCTCCCTAAGAAGGGCCTCATTTGCACGTAAAAACTCTGGTGTCTCTTATGAATGCTACACCCTCTCACTTACCTGATTGTGTGCTGGATCTTTGTACAATGCTTAGACGTTAAACTATATATTTCTCTACCGCCGCGAATACTCCACGACGCAGCAATTCTCTTTACTTGACTATATATATATAAGAAATTTTATATGAACATATAATTCAATCCAATAAAGAGCATCTCTTTCCTCTCTTAATTAATTTATGTAAACTATTTCTTCATTTTGGTTAATTCTCTAAAATTTTCCAACTGAGACCTAATTAAATTCAATGTTTATTTGTGTATCCTCTCTCTATTGTTTTCTGAAGTATAACTACCGAGCTGTTGTGCTACTTCTGTATAACAACAAATTACTTTGATACTCTTCTATATATTAGCATGAACATTTTTTTTTAAATATAAATGTTTTTAAGTTTATATGATAGCAAACTAATGATTATAAATTCCAATCAAATATTTTTTTTTTAAGTTTATATATCAAAATCCTATAAATTTTTTACTTAACTTTTTCTATCATACTTCAAAATAATTTGTTCAAATTTTAGATTCTCAATTATTACTTTATAATAAAACATTTTTTTTCATATTAATACAAATATGTTTTGGCTGATGTTTTTTAAAAAATTATATCAACAAAATACTTAAAGAGAATTTTTGTGCATCAAAAAAAAAATTTATGAAATCTGTATAGCAGATAAAATTTCTGAAATCTACTTTAGATAAAAAAAACATAAAATGTTTAATAATATAAGGTTTATTTTTATTACAAATTATATGCTTTTAGTTTAATATTTAACCCTAAACAAATATGTTGATTATACAATTGTTTCAACAAATCAAATGTATTGTTAAAAACTAAAATAAGTCAAAAAATGTTGTTTAATAAATTGATATTTCCTCTAATATTTTTTATTTTTTAAATTTTGATTTTTAATACATTATTATGATATTTTTAAAAACATTTTACTTGCTTATGAGAACTGAATAAGAAAACCAAAACAGTCAAAATCATCAAAATTTTGTATGACATTCAAACCAAAATCAAAACCAACTTTAAAATCCTTGATGTCAAAAACCAATATAGTACATTAATATTGTCCAGTAGAAGCACAAGCAGGGGAGCGACTAAGGATCGGATGCAGGTTTATATTGATAATTCGTATACACATCAGTTCATAAAGAATAATACATTGTACATGCTAAAAGCGAAAACACTTTAACATAAAACCACAAGTATAATACACAAAATATTTCTCCAACATCAAAATACATATATAACAATCATATTATAGTTGAAATGAGTAATCCAAAGGGAAAATCCATTAAATGCTTATAAGGTTCAGCTTTTTCTAAAAAGAGAAAGCAAAGACAAATAGATCCAAGATCAAGCTAGAATGAAGAAAATAACAATCTAACATCAAAGAGCAATAAATATAATACAAAGTGATTGATTCTAAGAATGTATGAAACTATGATGTTGTTGTATCATGATTTTGATAGCAATAACGAAGATAAAGAACTCGTCGTTCAGGACAAATTGACATAAAATTTTCTCGCTTCATTGGATCTTCGAGAAATTAACTCAGTGGAGAACAAATATAATGTCATATCTTCAAATGCTTCAGTTATTTGTTCAAGAACTTTAATGATAACATAAATAGAGGTTGTCTCAATTATTGGCTTTGATGCATTATTTTATGAGGTAATGTTTGCACAAGAATTGACAAGCTGTGTAATTTGACTTCGTAGAAATGTAGAACCAAATCTTTTTTTTTCCTTTTACCAATTGATGTTGTAGAGAAAGGTCATTTCAATTGGCTACAGTCACTAATGCATGCAGATAAGTAAAATCCACTCATTATAAAAAAAAAAATATTATCTAGATAATTAAAGTTTGGTTGAATTATCATTAAAGCCACCAATAATAATCGACATTAAATTCAAGCAATATCATAGACATGCAATGGAAGAGCTACTGAATAGTAACATACCAAAAAACTACATCTTAAATCAAATGAAAAATATAGCCACTGCCACAAATTTGTCTTTCATTTCAAGCTTTGCATTGTTTTTCTGCACAAACATTTATTGTAAGAAGAGATGTTTGAACTGCCTCTATCTCAGGAGCAACTACAACCTCTGGAGTAGGCACAACTACAACTGGTCGTGGTCTCCACTGTCTGGGAGCCACTGTCCTCTAAACAAGCTCCTGGTGAGCTATCACCTCAACCATCTGCTGCCTCTCTGCCTCGGACGCAGCTAAACGCAACCTCCTATTCCTATTCCTCCGGGCCCTTCTCCCAAGGCCGGAGGTGGAGGTGGAAGGGACATCTGAACCACCCACTACCTGGGTGGCAGGGGGAACAGGGACGACTGGAAGTGTCGGGGTCTGCCGGGTGGTCTCAGTGTGAGAAAGCCGAGCAAAAAATTTTGCACTAACAAGATGCTTCAAAAAGCAGTAAAAAAGCCGTCCCAAACGAAGCCTCAATCTCCATAGAAAATATATACCATGTATGCAAACACTTTTGTACCCATAAACTTCAAAATTACTTAAAATACTACAAATATGTCATACACTTTGCAATTAGTTATATGCAATTTTCAAAATAACAAAACATACCTATTTCACGACAATTTCTTTGTGAGCTTTAAATGATAGAATCACATTCCATACAAGGGCTACAAGGTTTGCAGCAAGAACCTGACATTAAAATTAAAAGTATAGTGAGAATAAAAATATTTGTAAGACAAGGCAATCGGAATATTATCTGTTCATTCCATAATATAATTTGCCTCATCATCATTCAATAACCCAATAACATAATACCATGAAAGTAGATGTAACTTAATATCCACTCAGCCACAACATAGTTGCCTCAAATCATTAAAAGATTGAAATTGAATGGATTTAAAGCATACAAAACATATAGAAGTTTATCTTGTAAAATATACCAAAAAAAGTTAATTATCCAACCTGAAATTTTTGTGGAACAAACCGGAAATTGAGGAACTGAAAGGGTATCCACAATTGCCAATTTGCTAGCACAGATGAAAACCACTCCTACAAGCAATTAGAAGATATAAAAATAAGCGCACTTTAACTTTGTTGTCTTGGACGACAAAACTATTTAAGACCTTACCTGCTGGAGCTTTGGTACCACTTGAGAAGGCCTTCCTTCTAACGTAACAAGTGCACATAAGAAAACCCCAATAAATATGGGAGAGAAGAAAAACTGTCCCACAGTAGGAATGAAGTTACGAAGACACCATGCTATATGGATTGGAAAGGAATAATAATTAAAAGCTTAAAGAAATCAAAACAATAAGGTACCTGATCAAGCAAAAGGCGCAAGGATGCTCCAGAAGCTCCAGGCAAGCTTATCAGCTTACTGAGAGAGAGATACCTTAAAAAATTCTCAAGGTTAGATGGACAGTATAATCTTAAACTTCAGGTGACTACAGAACCATAAAATAAAGAAAAAAAGTCGTTCATTTTAAAACTCCATATGACCAAACAAAAAATCTAAAAAAATCAGCAAAATTTGTAATTGCATACAAACAAAATAATAGAACAATATATTTCACGGATGAGAAAAAAATAAAAAATCGCAATTATTACCAAAAATGCAGTGTAGGACCCACCATCACTAGCCCCAAGAAAGTGAACACAAATGTCCGCCTTCCGTCTAATTTTGGAGCATTATCTATCAAAATCTGGCAGGAAAAAAAATAAAAGAGGTTAAGGGAAGCTAGAAAGCAAACGCTGCTACTCAAAGCAACTAGCGAAAGAGAAAACAGAGAAAACTGGTCAATAAGAGTGCTTTAAAACTGAAATAAATTTAGAAGTCCATAGATTTCATCCTTAACCGAAGTCATCAGAAGTGATGCGTATTGACTGGATTTTTACAAGGTTAGTTATATGGCACTTTGGTTCTCCCTAAACTATATTGAAACACTTACAGATTTCAATTGACTATTATTTGAATTTGAAGATGTGAGCTAAGTACGATATATTCATTATTGGAATTCCAATATGCTGCAGATCCCTTTGGTTGCTGCATTTGAAGTCTGGTGTAAATTCAAAGCCATTATTTTCCATGTCAATACATGGATGTCAAAATATAATCATCACATTCACCATATCCCAATTATTCAAGATCATATTTATGACTCCTCATTTTATATCCATATCTATTGAGTTTTTTTTTTCTTTTTAAGTGTTAGACGGTTAGACCTATTATTCACAAACCATTTTGTGCAACTTTTATCCAGATTACCTTACATTTACTCATTTCCTTCTAAATCCTCCCGTGCAAATTTTGTCTAACCATTTAGCATATTTTCTACATTCGTTACTCTATTCAGGCCAAAATTTCTCATGTGATGCAAAATATATGGATGTCAGAATATAATCATCATGAACCTTATCTTAGCTTTTCTACCCTTATTTCAGTATATGACTCTATTGAAGTTTATGACAAACTCCAAAAATGAAGAGTAAATTAGTAAGGGGTTTTAACATATGCAACTAAATTAAAAGTTGAAAATATAATAAATTGTTATTTTACTTTAAAAAACAAGAATTTTTTTTTCTTTTTTAACAATCAAAAAGTGATTTCTACAATCAAATTTATTCTAAGATAAGAGTACAAATAGTAGATGATTTTCATTGATTTTTCTCAAATAGATAAATAATCAATAGAAAAGAAAGTTGTTATTCCAATTCTGCACAAGACCACTAAGTAGTCGGTGACGCAGTAGGGGATTGATATGTAAAACTTAATTAATGAAATATTGGTTGTAATCAAGGGAAATACCTATGGTATATAGATAGGCATTGATTATAAATGACATTGATTACAAGGTTTGCAAAGAATTCAAAAAGGAAGTTCTGAATAATTGGAATGGGTGAGAGAAGTTAGAAAATAAAGTGTAGTAAAAAAAGAATGTAGATGCAATGGAAAAATAAAGTGTAGTAAAAAAAGAATGTAGATGGAATGGAAAAGGCACTCTTGTAGTACCGATTTGAGTCGTTGATGGAAGAAGTCTGATACCTCTTGTACGTTGTTGCATACTAGTCAATCCTAAATTGAGAATCTAATTGCTAATAGAATGAGCGACGTGGTATCTTGCTTTACATGATTGCAAAGATCTTTCATACACACAAGGATGTCAATGAGATAAATGAATGGGTGAGTAAAGAGAACCGAAACTCAAGCTCTATTTATAAGAAAGATACTAACTTCTTGAATTCTTCTTCCTCGTACATGTTCTTCATAAATACATGTTATTCATATCTGCTATAATATACCAAAAAATAGGATAGATTTAAAGTTCATTCGAGACAACATGGATAGATTTATCACAGGTTGCTATTGGAATAAGTTAAACCTATATTTATTTTATACATTTGGTCATTTGTCTTTTTAAACGATGTTTTTTAATTTATTTGGTCAACTATATTGTGATTTATATAATGGAGAGAAATATACTATCAATCTAATTTATAATTATTATGCACAACTTCTAAATAAAATGGACCAACATTTTTTTTTTTCTTTATTTGATCAAGTTATAACAATCTTGGGCATTTTATCATAGCGAATATTATATTCTTGGTGTGTGGGGGGGGGGGGGCATTTTTAAATGTACGTTTATTTTATATATATATATATATATATATATATATATATATATATATATATATATATTATTAATGTTTTCAATAATAAAAATTCAATTAATGCTCCTTTTAAATGATAAATTAATTTATGTGCCCCCATTAAGAAAAACTCATGCTGCCATTATAATCCTACATGCCTTAAGGCCTATATTGAATATTAACACAATTACATTAAAGGCTGGATTTATGAAACAAAGTAACTGAAAAAAAAAGCATTATAATGAATTAGAAATAAATTTACATAAAAAATAATAAAACTACTATAATTATTATAAGTCCAAGAAAAATAGAAATGTGTATGCCTATTGATTCGGCTTTTTCTAAACAAAGAAATAAAAAAAAAACATTTGACTATAATAGTATTATAGTATTCATTAATTTTGCATTTTTATCTCTTATTGATTTTTAAAATCCTAGCAAAAGGCATTTGGTGCTCGTGTAATTGAACTAGCATATTATATATATATATATATATATATATATATATATAATTATATATATATATATATAGCATAATATTCCACCTTTTCTTGTAACTCCTTCAGAGACTAAGTGACTGATGAGCTATACGTGAGAGCTGAAGCAAAGAAAAGGAAGAGCTAGGCCTGGAGGCTTGCTTATGGCTAAAAATTCTATTTTTTTCCTAATTTCTCCAAAGAATTACATTTATATTAAGTTTGATAGGCTAAAAATTGTATACGAGTAACTATTTTGAGATTATTCGATTAGTTTTTAATGTTAAATTAAAAAATAATATAAATTGAGAAAATCAATGTTTTAATTAGGCTGAATGCAAAAGATTTAGATGTGATAGAAGTAAATAAATCCATTTCAAAGCGCATTCATTGTTGGCGATGTGATTCTATCTCTAATATAAGTAGCAAAGCATTCCAAAGTTTAATGCCTTTTAATCCCTATGATTAAATTGGATCCGAGTATGTATGTTAGTAGACAATGTTTTATATTGAGCATGTTATGTTTATATCAACAAGTCTATTACATTTTATATGATCATATGTTCAAGATGATCATTATAATTTCGAATAGAATTCATGTCACAATATTGGCTGATGAATTATTAACTTTTACATGTCATGCTATTCATTTGATGCATGTTGATTAATAGCTTCTACATAACAATGCTAAATATTTACAATGCTTATGATGTTCATGCTAAAAGAGAGAGAGAGAGAGTCTATGAAAGGTAGTGCCATATAAGATAGATTGACAAATTAGGATGACCAAGCCAAGGTAGAGCAAAAGTTCTTACAAGATGAACATTGGTACGAACCAAAAGGGGATCCCAACTCTTGATATCTGTCATGCTAAAGTATTTCAATACTTATCAAGGGGTTGTTTGATAGCTGCTATGTTTGAGCAAATCCAACCGTTATGAACCAGCAAGCTGGGTACAACCATATAATATATAGCAATGCCAAAACTTAGACATGCATAATATGACACTTCTAAGACTATGTCTAATAAGACTGAGAAAAGAATTATAGAAGTCAACTAGTAATTTCATACTAGCAATTGATTAGCATAGTTGCATTGAATCATTGTAGACTGGACAATTATATTTTTCATTCATTGCAAACATTCTTCCTTATATTTATGATTATGCTATTTTCCTATTTAATTGTTGAAGCATGATTTAATTTAAGAATTATACACATAGCTAGCATCTATGATTATTTAATATGCATATCAGTTCAAATATTAGTAAGAAATTGTATTCTTTTACCTTATATTTTAAACAATACCGGAGCTATTTATTCCACTGAACTTTATAGCTCACTAAAAATTATTCTGGTGGTTGTTTCAAGAAAGGAAAAACAGTGTAGCGGGTTGTAGTAAGATGACTGAATTTATCCTTCATATGTTTTTTTTATATAGAATTTTGATGCATCGTGTACGATATAAATTTAAAACACAGGTATGAATTAATTATTTATTGATGGATTTTGTTGTGTGCATTTCCATATTGATGGTTGTGATAAATCTACCAAATGCTTATAAAAAGAGTTCTATGTTTTTGGAAAATCTAGGCAAACATATTTTCTATACAATTAATCCTACTTAGTAAAAATCAGGATCAAGATGTGTGTTGGTAAGAAACATGTCTGACTGGATTGCCTGACTTTGCCACGTAATGTGCTTGACTAATATGTTTCAAAATAAGATGCGACACTCAATCAACAAGAACATTTGATCAAGCAAACCAAAACAAAGAAGGCAAAGTTGGCAGTTATCTTATGAACAACAATAAGTTTGTGAAAAATATGGCATTGCCCAAGTTCTTTGTAGGATGAGGCTATCAACCAACTAGAAAGTCCGATATCAATAATAAACGTATCAAATAGCATTCTAAGGAAAAAATCATTTACCATTATCATAATGACACGAAAAATTTTGCTTGCATTCATTTGACATGGCACATTCATCGTCCTCTTTTAAGGCCAAGCTCCTTTCATAGATGGATCTTAGTCCATTTGTTTTCCTAGTTTAAAGAGAACTAACTCTCAAGCATAAGCAAAAACCAATCATTTAGTATGATACACGATAGCAACATGCTTCAACATGGCAGAAAACTCCACAAGTTGGGTCCCATTACTACTTCGACAAGCCTCAATCAATACAAAAATTATCAAAGTGATCGATATGAATAAATTCCATAGGTTTATCAAGTTGGTTGATGACTAGCTTCCCTGAGTCAACGTTTGGTCTTATTGTTTGGTTTAACTATCCAAGCCCGAATCTCTACTTTGGATCATAACACAAATGTTATAGGCAAAGCTTCAAGCATTACATGAATTAAATTGTGTTTAAGAAGTGAAGGAAAAATCTGAACGAGTCATCCATCATACCTTGTAATAACTTAATAATGATAAGAATCATTGGTATAAATGTAATATGAAAGAATATCAAAGTAAATCCAATTTAGCCAATAGATTAAACCTGAAACCAACCCAATCTAGACCACTGAGAGGTGGTTCTATCAATTCAAGATTAGCTCTGATGTTATTCTAATTTGAAAAACTAATTAAAGATGTTTGGTCCTTGTCTTACACAAGAACCATGCTAATCGATTTGATCTAAATTACCCCATCTATCCTCAATATGGAAGCATCCCCTCTGCAAATGTAAAAGAAAGATTGTACATCTAATCCTCCACAAAAACTACATTTGTGAGAGTTTCAAGCATATGGTTATGCTCACTACCACTTTATTCCAAAATAGCACCATATTCATGGGATAGAACAATTTTATACAAAATTCAAATAAAGATAATAAAGTTTGATATCAAAATAAAAAATTACCAACGAGAAGAACAATGAGTAATCTCAAGACACTGGTAAATGATGATGATGATGAAAACTAGTAAACACAATTTGTGATTCGGGCAAAAGACACTAGTGCCAATTTCTCACACAGAAACATATATGGAAATCAAAATACCTGGCATGATAAATCCCCAATAAGAGTAAGAAATGCAGATGTCAAAGCCTTTGTTACCACTGGGTGCTTATCAAGAGCTGTTAGGTACCTGTCAAACTTGTACAAAAACAAGTTAAAAATGCATATTTTCCTCTTAGAAGCATCTAAAACCAATTACTCATGATGTTGAAAAAGTCAAAAGCATATGTTGAAGCAGCAAAGGTAGGATAAACAACAGAAAAAAACTAAAGTTAATGAGAATACAACATCAACATCTAATGTCTGATAGTATAACTATCAGAATACAACTTTAACATTAAGAATGTAAATAAACAGCCTAAGATAAGTAGTAGTGCCTGAAATGACATGAATCAAAATCTAAAACAAGAATATAAAGGGCGCCTTAAAAAATAACAACAAAATATTTATACAAGTTTAAAATTAATTTAAGTTGCATCTAGCAAATATGCCCAATCAAAAATTGGGTAGGCAATCTTACCATTAATCAATATTAGTGTTCCAAAATCCCATATTACTCTGCTGGGAGAAATGAATATGCACCTGTGTTAACCCTATAGCTAATTGTGTATGCAATCTTATTATTGATCAATATCGTTGGTATAACTCCCTTTTTAAAGTGATACAGAGGATGATGGGAAGATGAATTATAAATGACCTATTTACATTGCTTACAATTGCCACGATGGTGAGCATAATTTTCCCATGCAAGACTAATATTATAGCATTTTTTAATAATTACTTGGCAGTATGACCTTTGAGCTCTACAACCATGATGATACATGAAAATTTGATAAGAATTTATAGTCATCCTTAAAATCGTATTGCAATTTCCCTATTGGTCAAGACTCCTCAATATTTTTAGGTGGTTTAGAAGTGAGAGTAATGTCTCGGATTGCAACTTCTGTGATAGTCAAGATGCAAGAGTTTTAGGGTGTTATAGAAGTGAGACTAACATATAGAATGAAAAATGAGCTACTTCTCATGAATTGTTGGTTTAGGAGTTTGTTGGTGGTCGTATTAGTAGGGGTTGCCTTGCATTTATTTTTATTATTTTTTTTATATGAAGCAAAAGAAACACAGTAAATTTTTGGAGGATTTGAAATTTCCCAAAGCATATGTTTTAGTTGCATTTATACATTGCCCAAATCAGGCAATTTCCAAATCTCGCGCTATGCGAGCTCATGATTCCCTCTATCGTTGCCATCGCAAGTCTCCATTACAGATCATTGTGCCATTGCCTTTGCCCGGCACACGTCACTGCCCCAACAGCTGCCTACTGTTCACTACCTCTGCTCGCCCTCGTTCAACATTTCAATGCTTTAAAATGTGACAAATCAAACAAAAAAATTTCAATACATTTTATTTGCATCCAACCAAATAACCCTTGGATTCCTAAAATACATGCACTTCAATTACTCGCTATTTCTAGAATGCGTGTAGTTTAAAAACATCCAACCAATGAACCAACTAGCGCCTTAAAGAGTAACTAGAAACCAGACTTTGTCACAGAAATTATGCAATATCAGTGCATAAAAAGAAAAGTAGCTGATGCAAAGAATAGCATGCATTCTTTTACAAAAATCTATGAAACACAAACTGCAAGAAAAACAGAGAATATTAACAACCTAACAACAATTTATTCAAAACAACCAAAACCAAAAGAAAACGGAACGAATAACAGCACCCAAGAAAAAAAAATTCAAGGAATGTGAATAGAAAAACATGATCGAAATTACAAGGAGAAGAAGATAAAATTGAAAAATCTCCATTACCATGATAAAAAGGGCCAACCATTCCCCCCGTTTTCCTCCCCGCCCCCGCCGCCATTACCACCATCTCCAGGACCCTTAAACCCATCGTCGCCTCCAGAACCCCCATCCGCAACCGCCTGAAGCATAACGAAATCAAATCTCTCACGCTCTAATCTGGAATAAACAGATCCCCAAACCCTAGAACAAGCTCCCAGCATTGGAGTTTGGAAGCGGCCTAATGGAAATTTGAATCTACACAGAGTTTGCGGGACCCGATTGGAATTGATTCGACGGATATCGTGGAGATTGGATGAGAGAGCAGAAAGAGGGCGGCAGGATTCAAAGGCGAGAGGGTTTCTGAGAAGCACTGCCACCATTTTCGGTCCGTGCCGGAGCATCGTCGTGGGTTTTTTTGAGGTTTATCGAACTGCAACAACTCAGCCACCAATAGCTGAGGATTCACATCAGCTCGGCCGGCGGAGATATTGTTAGGTTGGAACCATTTTTATAGGCGAACCTCTCCCGTCTCGTCGGATGAAGAGATCAAAATCATTATTTTCTCTGCCCTCAAATCATTTGCCGCCCCAATTCCTGCATGGACGGACCTTTATTGAAGCTCAAAAGCCATAGTACTTCTTTAAAAGCTCTCTAAGTATTACTTTAATTTCTAAAGCCCTTTGATATAACCAATTTTTCACCTATATCTGTTTGCAAGATTTTTTATATTTAAAATCATCACCAAACAGACTCAAAATAATTATGCCTCATATTATTCATCTTAGTCAAAGATATTTTATAAGCAATAATTTTTATGGATAATTATTCTTGATGTTTAGCCTTTGAGAATATTTAAGAACTTCGAAAAAAAACATCTATTTTGTGTTAAGCTTGACATGTTTAAAGTTTTTTTTTTTGCATGGGTTTGAAAATTGGATGGGATCGTCTAGTTCGACTGATTCAATATTGATCTGGTCGTTAGTCAGTTCGATCATTCTTAAAAATCAGCCTAGCATCAAGCCGGTTTGAACCATTAGTTTAATTGACCAGCCGTTGAACGGGTCCCAATTTTTAAGAACTGGATGGTTCAATTGATCTGGATATATCATCATAAATTTATCTTTGATAGGGCACGAATCTCTAGACAAAATTGAATTGAAAGCTTTCAAAATTAGATATAAGACCATTTAAACTCCAATTTCAACAAACTTATAGTCAAATTGAACGTCTCAGAAAGACGAACCCTCCATCGCCTACCAACTATGATCCTATCGACCAAATAAATATGTCAATATTGATTCTTTCAATTCCCACTATGTAATATACTTTATATAGTGTACATTTACTACATCAAGCCAAGGCCTTCCCCAAAGGAAGGGCCTCATTTGTAATCTACCGCAAACAATAATGGATTCATTCAAAGTGGGCCTGGCCCCATGGTTTTTCCCCCTTTTAGGGGTTTTTATGTAAAAACTCTAGTGTCTCTTTATCTCGTATGAACGCTACACCAACTCTTATCTGTTTGTGTGCTGGATCTTCGTATAAAGCTAAAACACTAAACTACATTATGCCCTACCACCATGAACTTTTCAGGACGAAATAGTTTGTCTTCGTCTATGGGAATGTCGTTCCTGACTGGAGGGGGAGGCAACTTTTTCTCCCATCTCAAAAAGTCGTTTATGTCAACGTCTTAACATCAACCATTGTTGCATTAATTTCATGGGAATCATATGTGGACTGGGGGGAAATATTGACTATAATCTTGGTTAAAAAAATTTCTCAAATTTTACAATTATCTAAGATAATATCATGGGAAACTATCTTTCATAAAGCTTCTAGCAAAGGTAAGAATGCTTCCAATAAATTATAAGCTTTAACAGTCCTTAATTGGACTTGTACTGCTTCAAGTTCTTAACTTGAACCTCAAAAAGGCAACAACAGTATAAAGATATATCATTTTTCACATTTGATTCGTGATATAAATGGCATTCGCCTTCTCCTAGTCAAGGCATAATTGATCTCTGGGGGATTCGATTGGACCACTTCCACACAGGTTAATGCAATCGAGTAATACTCTCACAAATAATCTCGAATAGGTCATATATTCTTCGTCAATTCTCTTAATCTCTTCTATACATGTTAACATCATCGAGAAAATGCTCTGACAAACAACTTTAAATAAGTCAAACATCTTTGTGGATTATATTAACCTCTTCCACAAAAGGTAATGTCATCGAGCAACACTCTAGTAAAAACTCTCAGACAGGTCAAACATCTTTGATGGATTATATCAACATCATTCACACATGTTTGCATCATTAATTAATGCTCTGACAAATAACCTTAAAAAAGTGCTACAAGTTTCTAAAAGGACTTTAAGATAGTCTGAAACAACCTCTAGTGTCATTTCATATTTATATTTTTTTTTAGCTTGTACAGGGTGCCCAATTGATTGAGAACGATGTGATAGCTACTCAACAATGGTGGAATTCTAGTAGGAAGATGTTTGATGGTGAGATTTTGGCTGTGGATTTTTTGGGAAGATGAGTTTATTTGCATTAGAGATTCTATAAATGGATAATCTGTATCTATAGTAACCTCTGGCATTGGTAAACTGGTAGTGTGTCCAGTTTTGGTTCTGTTAGTAGAACACCTATATATCATAGTGTGGTAGAAGGCATTTCGATCAGTGCTACAAGATGACTGGACATTATTTCAAAGCATGCAGGTTGGGCGTAAGGTGGCTGAGTGTCCTTAAGCAGGATTTGACCAATGGTTTGAACCCTGATCTTAGAGTTTTGTTAGACCAACATGGAGACCGAGGATAATCCTACTTTATATTTTGGTTGAGAATTCTACTAGTAGATGCAGTAATTTTCTTTTTATGGCAGGTAGGCCTTTAAGCAGTAGTCAGAGAGAGCCTATTGGTTTAACTATTGTAGCTTCAGTTAAGCCACGTGCGTAAGTTTTACTCAACAGAAGGGTCGTGATGCTCTAGATGGGGTTGCAGGTACGATTTACATTTTTTATTAGTTATGTCATATTTTATTTGATTATGTAGTTAGTCATTCATTTCTTTTATATCATTTCTTCAATTTATTGTACTTGTTTTCAATTTTATTACTTGTTTATTGTCAATTACTTCACCAATTAGAGATGATATAATATCCAATAGAGTTTATTTCTGTAATCTTTAGATTTTTAATTGGAGATGGAGATCCAGTTTGATTATATTACTCATTTGTGCATTTGATATTATTTTGGTTATGAACTGCTTAAGTCAGTGTGAAGCTCGTATTGATTGCTTGAAGAAGCATGTTACATTATTTCTATGCAATGAAAGTCCTTAGGTGAGTTCATATGTGGGGCCCACTAGGTGTGAGTCCTTTTTATGGCAACTCATCGACTACCCATTAGGTGCCTGAAAGGCATATGCGAGTCTACAAGTCCAAAGCTATCTACCTCAATTGTTATGCTTATTGAAAGATGTGCATAGTTAGAATGAAAAAAAAAATGCCATATAATCGGTTGGTTTGAATACTCTTCGTTTCATATCGCACAATTGTAAAATCATAGTTACATAACTTTAGTAGTGTTCTAAGAAATATTACACGACCTTATTATAATAATAATAATAATTATTATTATTATTATTATTAGTTGCAAATATAATTATAAGTCCAAATACTAGAATATAACAAATGATATCCCATATAAACACCATAACATGTAGTATTATTCATGAAATGACTTTTTATGAAAGCAATCCAAAAATAAATGTGTTACAATTACTCATGTTATTCATTACCATCAAAATATATATCAAGGTACATTTCAAATTTTTATAGTAAACATTAATAAAATTTATTACTATAATATATTCTCATTATTGAGAATATCTTTATTTATTATATTTTCCTTTATTATTCTCTTTACTTCACTATATATAGGCAATTTTATATCAACATATAATTCAATTCAATAAAGAATATATCTTTCATGATCTCTAGGCCTTCCATGGTCTTCATGTTCTTAATATCTTAATTATATAATTAATTTATGTAAATTATCTCTTCATTTTGGTTAGTTGTGAGCATTCTTGATTTTATACATATGCTAATTAGTAATTAGTTGGAAATTAGTTCATAATGCCCTATTTTTTAACATGAAGATAATTAACTTAATTCAAGTAAATTTCTTGAATCTAATAAGTAATTCTGAAGAGAACAATACTTGCACTATAAAAAGTTCTTTCAAATAGCTCAGATGATTTATATATAAAAGTTATCTCACATTAACATCATTGTATATTGCATATACTCATTCATTTCTGCCCAACTTAGCATCATATTTCTCTATCTTTGCCTTTTCTTTAAAATTCAATTTTGGTCTTCGTTTGGGATAACTTTTTTGCTTATTTCTAAATCAGCTTTTTAGTTTAAAAAAATTAGTTCGAGAAATTTTATATTAAAAATTTTATTTTAAAAAGTAGTCAAAAAGCTATCCCAAACAAAATTTCATTGAAATTTCTGTATTCTCTTCTTAATTGTTTTCTCGCCAAAAGCTTCTAGAATTGCCTATAAAAATATAAAATGTTAAGAAGGTTTTTAAAAGCATTTAAATTCCAATCAATAATATCAAAAATAAAAATTCATAGGGATATGAAAGCTGCGAACCGACTAAAATATGTTTGCAGGCATTATGCTAAACTTGTGTGATACCAGCTTGGTGAAAACCAAAATGCTCCATGAAGAAGATGGAAGAGCTAAATGAGTAAATTTATTCTTTTTATTTTTATTATTGTAGATATAAAATTGGAATATAAAAAATGTGATACTAGTAGTATTTGATTGTGGGCCATATTCATTCACTAACCATTAGTTATGAGTTATTTAAGACTAAAAGTTTACTTAAAAGAAAAAAAAAATAGTGGTTAGAGGAAACTTCAAAATGTAATTCTCAAGTGATCTAAATAATTGTGAGATTTATGTCACCCAGGAGCTATTTGGATATAGGATTTAAGCATAATTTGTGTTAAATCTCATAAAAGGAAAAAAAGAATACATCACCATTTTTTAGTCATGAATCTTGGATTTAGTAAATTTTATGGTTCCATAGAATTACGATATTTGGCTAACGAGACGCGCGGAAGGGGGTGAAAGAATGTCACATTCACATCAAGCTCTCATTGTGACTGCTGATCCTATAAGAAGAATGACGCCATTGAAGAAAGCGAAGAAAATTATGATCTCCAGCTAATCACTATTTGAATATCCTAAAAGTCAAAATTATTTAGAACGAGAAAATAAAAGTTTGTGATTTAGCGTACCTTTAATATATTGAAGAATTCTCTTGGCAACTTTAAAGTGTGTTTCAATGGAATTTTTTGAGTAGCGGCTAAAAATTCCAACTGCATATAGAATGTCTGGTCTTATACATGTTAGATTTCTCGGGCTTCCAATTAAATTTTGAACATAGTTGGATCTACAATATTTCCTTTTTCTTTCTTTGATAGTTTGATTCCACATTTCATTGGAGTGCTTATTGGACTACAATTCTCCATGTTAAATTTCTTGAGAACTTTTTTTATATATGTTTCTTGTGTAATGAATATTCCTTCTTTATTTTGCTTTATTTTATTCCCAAGAAAAATTGACAAATATTATTAGTTTGCATGTCCCTATTAAAAATGTTTTTAAACGTACAATAATATTATTCCAAAGTAACCTGGAAAAGAAAATAATATATAACAAAGACAATATACACATTGATTTAAAATTCTATAATGATTAAAATATTATTAATTAACATTTTAGTGGGTAAAGGCAATAAACATATAATGAAAATTTCAATTAATTAGAAAATAAATATTCTCTATTTTAAATACCATTTAAATGCAAAATTATATTGCACATATTAATATTGTTGTCATTGTAACATCTGACATTCTCATATTCCTCACCAACTATTTGTTGGTGAAGATGACATGCATCATTAACAAATCTTGTCATATTTAGCATTAACATACTAGGAAATTAAATTTCTCTAAGCTTACACTCTAAAAAGAAATTCAGATCAGGACTGCCATTTAATTTCAAGATCAAGTTTTTGTTTTCTATTACATTGCTTTTGAGCTCAAAATTCTATCAATAATGGCATTTTATTGATTTGGAAAGGGGTTTTTTTTTGGTATTAGAAACCCAAATAAGTTAAAGAGCAAGCACTTCTAGTAGCTCATGATACATATATTAGGTTAGTTGTTTAGAAATTAAGAGTAAATTTACAATATGTAGATTTTATGCCACCACAAGCTAACTTGATGGAGAAGCTTTCAACTTGTCAGTTCATCATTAACCTTAAAGCTCAGACTAGGATATATCAAAATTATAGAATTCCAAATGATGAAAACAAAATTATGATCTTCTTGCATATAAGCGAGTCCATTCCTTAGCTGTCTCAACAGCTTCAACTTTGTTTGCTTCAAATTTTTAGCAGTTTTGTTAGAATGTGGGTCGTCTGGGTTTGGAGCACTCAGAAGGGCTTGGATGCTTAACATAATTATTGTAATCTATTGAGCAGCACTCCACTTATCCTTAAATAAATCCAAACATATCCAACCTATCTAGCATATCAATGTTGGGATGGAATATTTTGGTAAAAAAAAGGACCTTTGGAGCTGCCATTGGATATTCTTCATGGAGAAAATGTTCATGCTTAAGAACTCCACCATCATATGGAGATTTTGATGACCCAATAATCATCACATTAAAGTAACGCATGTTCTCTTCCGAAGGCGACAGTGGATCCCCGAAACTAGCTCACTAAGGCGATGTTGCTTTTCCTTGATAATCCTACAGGGCAAATTGTTATTTGTCATATCCTCGATTAGGGTTTGCTCTTCCACGAGTGAAGGGGGCACGATGAAGAGGATTAGTTTGGAAAGTTTCTTCAATGATTTTGCTCGTCTATGTTTTTTTCCATTTTCTCCATTTTCTTTGTTTCTTTATTGAGCATCCCGAGGCGAATCCTCGAGGCAATCTACAAATCCAACATGCACATATTGACAATTTAATGTTGAAAAACAAAGAAATGAAGAAAATAGAGAAAATGAAACAACTTAGTTAAGTAAAATCATTAAAGCATCTTACCAAATCAATCCTCTTTGTCATGCTCCCTTCACTTGTGAAAAAGCAAACCCTAATTGAGGAGATGGAAAATAGCAATTTTCCCCATAAGATTATCAAGGAAATGCAACGTCTTCTTAGTGAGCTGGCTCCAGGGATCAGTTACCACGTCGTAAGAGAACATGCGTTACTTTAATGTGAGGATTCTTGGGCCATAACAATCTTCATATGAAGGAGGAGTTTTTTACGTTTGAACTCTCCTTGAAGAATATCCAATGGCTGCTTCGAATGCACGCTTTCTTACCAAAATATACCACCCAAAAATGGATAAGCAAAAGATGGATATGTCTGGATATTTTGAAGGATATGTGGAGTCCTTCTCTACAGATTAAAACAATTCTATTGAACATCTGCAAGCCCTTTTGATTGCTCCAAACCAAGATGACCCACTTTCTAATAATAATGCTAAACATAGGAAGACAAATAAAATTGAAGCTATTGAGACGGCTAAGGAATGGACTCACTTATATGCAAGTGGACCATAACTGTGTTTTCATCAAATGAAATTCTTCAATTTTGATATAGGATGGTATATATGAGCTTTAACGACAATAATTAACTAACAAGTTTTAAAGAATCTCCATCAATTCTCCGTCAAGAAGCTTTCAAACTTGCAAGGTCATCGTTGTCATTAAAGCTCATGCCAAGGTATATAAGAATTGTAGAATTCTATTTGATGAAAACATTATTATGGTCCACTTGCATATAAGCGAGCCCATTACTTCTAAAAGACATGAGACTACTTGGTCAATAAAAAAATGCAAGAATGATCATAACTTCTAAAAGACATGAGATTTCACTCACATGATTCCTGAGTTGACATCCAGTAAGATTATACTCTTGATATTAACTTCTACTAATAATATAATTGATAAATTAAACCGTTTGAAATATAAAAAAAGTTGTGAACAAGCCAAAAGAAAAAAAAATGCCACTTTACAAAACTAAACATGAAAAACTTAATCCTCGCTATTTTTTTTCTGGGTCTATTTTATGTTACTCCCTATCAGCAAGCATACGTGATTTCAGCTAACTAGACTTGACACACTTATACTATGTAACTAGATTTTGCATTATTTTTTTCCATCACAGCTCTCTTCCCATTCATTATTTGTAAATAAAATTAGCAGATAATGGAATATAATTAATCATGTTAGACTTGTTCTAAGCAGCCTCTTTTAGCATGTCGCAAAGTTGTGCGATGATATGCCCCAAATGATCATGGTTGCAACAACCACTGCAACTAAAGAACATTAAACAAAAACCAATAGGAGATTATTGATTGGGCTTGAAAGACAATATGAGCTTCATTGACCGGAACATCCTAACAAGTAAAGGTTGAGTCCCCACAACTCTGTCACAGATTATCAAGATCAAAACCACGTTATATCGGTTTTTCAGTTTGGTAATGAATTAAATGAGTTTTATGATGCATTCATACCCTTAATCAATGACAAGCATTTGCTCTACCATTTGATTTTCACTTATATACATTTTTTTTAAAGATGCTTTGGCATTCAAAACCTTAACACTTTTATCTCATTTATTCATTTATTACTGGCAAGCTTATCATATAAATCATCCAAAGTAAGACATTGAGAAATATATTTTGGATCAAGAATGACAATAGATTGGGATTTGTATTGACTTTTGTAATCATTATTGCTATTTTGTAGATCATTACATTTAATTTATTTACTTCAAATCCATAAGTTTAGGTTTCGTTTGGGACGGCTTTCTTCCTGCTTCTTAAAACAATGTTATAGTACAAAAATTTTAAACCACAAATATTATTAGTTTACATGTCCCTATTAAGAATGTTTTAAACGTATATCAACATTATTCTAAAGTAAACTGGAAAAGAAAATAATATGCGACAAAAACAATATACACAATGATTTAAAATTCTATAAAGATTAAAACATTATTAATTAACATTATAGTGGGTAAATACAGTAAACATTTAATGAAAATTTCAATTAAGTTGAAAATAAATATTCTCTTTTTTAAATACTATTTAAATGAAAAATTATATTGCACATATTAAAATTGTTGTCATTATAACATCTGACATTATCATATTCTTTACCAACTATTTGTTGATGAAAATGACATGCATCATTAATAAATCTTGTCATATTTAGCTAGGATACTGAGAAATTAAATTTCCTTATGCTTATACTCTAAAAAAATTTTCAATCAAGTTTTTTGTTTTCTACTACATTGCTTCTCAGCCCAAAATTCTATCTATAATGGCATTTTATTGATTCGGATAGCTTTTTTTTTTGTATTAAAAACCCAAATAAGTTAAAGAGCAAACACTTCTAGTAGTTCATGATACAGATGTTAAGTTAATGGTTTATAAATTAAGAGTAAATTTATAATATGCATATTTTATGCCACACAAGCTAACTTGATGGAGAGTCTTTCAACTTGTTAGTTTTTTTTTTCAACTTGTTAGTTCATCATTACCGTTAAAGCTCAAACTAGGGTATCAAAATTATAGAATTTTAAATGATGAAAACAAAATTATAATCCGCTTGCATATAAGCGTGTTTATTCCTTAGCTGTCTCAAAAGCTTCAACTATGTTTGCTTCAAATTTTTAGCAATATTGTTAGAATGTGGGTCATTTAGGTTTGGAATACTCATAAGGGCTTGGATGCTCAAAATAAATGTTGTAATCTATTCAACAGGAGTCCACATTTCCTTCAAAAATCCAGACATATCCAACCTAGCTTATCAATGTTGAGATGATATATTTTAGTAAAAAAGAGGACATTTAGAGCAGCCATTGGATATTCTTCATGGAGAAAATGTTCATGCTTTAGAACTCCGCCATCATATGGTGATTTTGACTACCGAATAATCATCACATTAAAGTATCGTATGTTCTCTTCCGAAGGCGACAATGGATCCCTGGAACTAGCTCACTAAGGCGACAATGCATTTACTTTATAATCATGCAGGGCAAACTGCTATTTGCTATATCCTCAATTAGGGTTTTCTCTTCCGCAAGTGAAAGGCGGGGGGGTGGGGAGCTTCTTCAATAATTTTACTCATCTTTGTTGATTCATTTTCTCCATTTTCTTTGTTTCTTTGTTGAGCATCCCGAGGTGAATCCTCGAGGCAATCTATGAATCCAACATGCACATATCGACAAATAAATGTTATAAAACAAAGAAATGAAGAAAATGGAGAAAATGAAACATAGACAAGTAAAACATTGAAGCATCTTACCAAATCAATTCTCTTCGTCATGTCCCCTTCACTCGCGAAAGAGCAAACCCTAATTGAGGAGATGGACAATAGCAAATTTCCCCATAGGATTATCAAGGAAATGCAACATTTTCTTAGTGAGCCAGTTCTGGGGTTCAGTCACCATCATTGTAAGAGAACATGCATTACCTTAATGTGATGATTCTTGGACGGTAACAATGATCATATGAAGGAGTTTTTTACGCTTGAACTTTTTCTCCTTGAAGAATATCCAATGGCTGCTTCAAATGTATGCTTTCTTACCAAAATATACCACCCAACATTTATAAGCTAAGATGGATATGTCTGGATATTTTGAAGGATAAGTGGAATCCTTCTCTATATATTAGAACAATTCTGTTAAGCATCCAAGCCCTTTTGAGTGCTCCAAAGCAAGATGACCCACTTTCTGATAATAATGCTAAACATTGGAAGACAAACAAAGCTAAAGCTATTGAGACGGCAAAGGAATGGACTCACTTTATGCAAGTGGACCATAACTGTGTTTTCATCAAATGAGAAATGTGACATTTGATTAATATTACACATATATGTACTATTATTTAAACACTATGTGATTGTAGCACATAGTTATGCATTTGTGTTATATATAAAATATGACACATTAATATAAATACATAGTTGTGCACAACTATTAGTAGATATCTCTAATAGATAATATATATATTATTTCTTGGGTCCTATTGGATCCAAATATGTTTGTTGATGATACACAACCTACTTGCAGGCTAACTATGAGGAAATAACCTGAGAATTTGTATGAGAATGAAGAGTAGAGTCTACCATTGAAGATATATAATACGAGAGCTGAAGATGCCAAAAGATCTCAATTTGCCAAAAGGTCCCAAAATACCTCTCTTCACCCTTTATTTATAAGAATTTGATGGCTACTGTAAACAATACATCTAAAAGAAGAATAACAAATATAATGTTCGATGATTCTCAATACTAACTACCCTAGACATATTTCACCTCCCAACTAACTAAAAGGAGAATGGCTCTATATAGCTTTGATGATATGCCCCTGGGTGAGTTCAATAGTGGCGAGTAGATATGAGTAAATGTGTATAGGCAAGCTCATTGGTAGGTACCTAGTTCAACTAGCTTGTGAATAGTATGTGCCTTGGAGTCGCTGATGACCTGTGAAGGAGATTTATACCTCCTAAGGAAGGTGAGTAAATTGATGTTGCAGGTGTTGACCTCGATTTTGCCCAGATTTGGGCCCGAACAGTTGACTTGGTCAAATTGACCAAGCCAGACCCTATGGCCCTCCCCGTTGGGTTCAGTGGGTCGAGTCGAGTCTGTCGAGCCCGAGCTTGGACCCTAGGTCAACCCGGTTGACCAATTTGGACCTTTTAGGCCTAAAATTAATTTTAAATTTATTTTCATGGTTTCTTGAGCTCGAGCCCCACCCCCTTGACTCCCTTGACTGGTTTGACCAAGTCAATCGTTGACTTGGTCAAACCAAGTCTTAAATAGGTGAAAATCACCTATTTAGAGCCCATTAAAGCCTCATTTAATGCCTTAATCAATTCCAAACGTTTTGGAATTCAAATCCACGACCTAATCACTGATATTTCCCTCCAAATCATATCATGATCGAATCTAGGCCGTTCAAGATAGAGGAGGAGCCTTAAATAGCCAAAAATTAGGTTTTGGAGAGGATCTTTTTGCGATTGCTCCCTCTCCAAGCCCCCAAACCCTCTAATATTTCGTGTGAGCACTCTTGGAGAGTTTTCCCATCTTCCCCGACGAGATCCCGACGTCCTAGGCCCGCCGGCGGCGAGAACTCCGGCGAAACCAAGCACCACGTTCCTTTCGGGCCTTCTACCGCCCAATCCAAGGAGATTCAAATCTTGAGGTCAACAGGAGAAATATTCCTGCTGTTTCAACGAATCCAACGAGCCCAATAACGCAAAAATCGGACGGTTAGATCTCTCAAAATCCTTAGCATAGCTCACAACACATATGGTAAAATAGCTTTTCGAAAAGCTGATTATTTTCCAAACAGACACTTTCCCATGATTTCTGTTCATGTATAGGAGTTGTGTTTAAAATTTCGTAAAGTTTCGTCGAGTATTTTGAGAGAACGAGACGTTTTTCTATTCTAGGGTTTCGGTTCTCCCTATTGAACTGCATGAAATCGCAGCCGTTGATTTTGAGATCAACGGCTGCGATTTCGCCGCTCTGTGTTTGGGCCGAACATCGGATCCTTTCTTTGCCTACGTGGATAAGTGGCAATGATTGCGGGACCAATCCGATTCCGCCACTTGTCGCGCCGAGAGCTTTTCTAGAGTTTTTATTTATTTTAAATACTTTTAAGCCTATTTTTACTTAAAAAATCATAGAAAATTCATTTTTAATCCGATTTTTGCGCACAATACCTCGAATCGATCGTATTTTTGTCCCCGATATTTTAAAATTAATTTCATTTAAAAATTATTTTTATTTACTTAATTATTTAAAAAACATTGAATATTTGTTTTATTATTATTATTATTGTTATTTATTTATTTAGCTTTTATATATTATTTTATTTTTTTTATTATTATTATTTTCAAATATTTTTATTATGTTATGTTACTGATTTGGCATCATTATTATTTTTATTAGTATTATATTATTATTATTATTATTATTATCATTATTATTATTACAATTATTATCCTTTGTTATTATTTTGAAAACTATTTACTGTTATTATTATTATTATTATTATTACTGTTATTATTATTATATTTCAAATTATTTCAAAATTTCAGAAGTGTTTTGATTTTAAATTAATTATATTTGATAATTATTTTTAAACATTATTATTTCAAAACTATTTTAAAATTAGCTTTTTTATTGCTCTTAAAACTTTAAAAATCCATAACTTTCCCGTCCCGAATCCGCTGTCGACGCACAGCATCTTGATTTGAACGTATTTTGATTCTGCACATCCTGGAGTTTGCATTGCACAAATATTTTTAGTATTTCTGTACTTATTTTGAAAAACAGCAAACTGTATTATTTTCAAGTACTATTTTTTTTATTATTATACTTAAACTTTGAAATTACATAACTTTGTCCTTTTAAGTCCGCTGTCGACGCACAGCACCCTGTTTTGGATGTACCTTGAATTCTGCATAGTTTGAAGCTATTTTCAGATGAAAATTTTGTCTGCATTTTCTGTCATTTCAAAAACAGTGAAACAGATTTATTTAAAAATAATATTTTATTATATGTAAACTTCGGAAAATCATATCTTCGTCGTTTTAAGTCGGATTTTGACGTGTAACCCCTCGTTCTTTTCAGAAAAGCGAGCTTTATGTTTTGAAACCATTTCCAGCCCCTGATTTTGGCTGTGTTGACAGATCACTATTTGGATTCGATTATTCGGGTATTTTTGATATTAAATATTGATTATAACATTATTTTCAGGATACAAACTATTTTCAAATCGTTTGAGACTTCGTTTGGGTGGTCAGTGGGTCTCCCATATACATATTTACTATAATTTGACTTATTTTTAATTATCTTAATTTCCAAAATTCATATATATGTATTTAAGTATTTTAAAACTATTTTGAAACTATCTATATATTAAATCTCTTAATTCCGGGAGATCCGCTATTGCATGAAACTTTAAACATTGGTTCTATGAATGAAGAGCAATCATGGGGGAAAGGATTAGTGGGTGATTGAGTTCCAATCATTCACTAATCCCTTCATTAGGTGTCTTTCCTTTTATTTTTCGTAGATTGCATGTGTAGGTTGCACCACGAGCACTTAGCTTAGGCTCTCCTAGATCTAAGGACATGGTGTGTTTATTTCATTTTTGTACTTCCATGCATTTATTATCTTGAGGGTTAGCCAAAACATCACTTTAAACTCCTACAACGTAGTGACACCCTAAGGACAATAATTAAGGACTCGTCTAACAAACTTAGAAGTTTTCTAGGAGCTAGGATAGATCCCGGATTGACACGAAAACTTCAACATTTAAACTTAGTGACATCATAAACCTCCCTGAATTTTCTAGGAATTTTTAGGAACCTTTAGACTTCTTAATTAACTAACCCTAATTAACTGGTTAAATAAGGCCCCGAGACCTCCCGAAAAATACAATAAATACATCTTAGGTCAGAAAATTACCCATAATACCTCAAATTGACCAGAATCTGATCCTTGACCTTAGATAAATAGGGCTCCATAGTTTGACTCTAGGTTGACCCCTAATTTGACCATAGGTGGAATTTACCGTTTTGCCCCTAATAATTCAGTAAAAATTATTAAAAATCCCAAATTTTCCCCAAACACTTGGGATCACTTTCTCAGGTTATCCCTGACCTTTGGGAGTGATTCCAATCAGTTTGGAGCTTATTTGGGTCAAAACAGTAAAATAGGCCCTTTCCTAGTTAATTTAGAAAATTCCCTTAATTACCCAATCTTAGAAAACTCATAACTAATGGTAGAAAATTCCAAATTAGGTAAACTCACTTGCATTAGACTCCAATTAGGGCCTAGTATTTATTAAAAAATTTAGGTTTCCAGAAATTGGCCTAAGTTAGAAAGTCAACTTTTTGGTCAACCCTAGTCTATAGGATAGGGCCCGAAACTTAGAAAATTCATAACTTTGCCTAGAAAACTCCGATTTCAGCCTACTACCTGTCTAACTACTCGTATTAAGGTCTAGTATTTTCCTAGAATGTTAGGAGACCCAGAATTAGCCTTTTTCCCATAGTGATTTTTTTTGACCCTTAGCTTAGTTCCTAGGAGGATCTAGAACTTTCTAAAATTGGCTAATATTACTTGAACTTTAAATATCGTTATCCTAAGCTATTAAAACTGATCAACAAACTGAAATAATTAAAATGGACCCTAATTCGCTAATATTTGAATTTCAACTAAAATATCCTTTTCAGACTCCCAACAAACATGAACTATAGCTAACTTTAACTAACTATCCTGCTTAGGACCTATCCAGACCACACCAGCCTTACACACACATAGAATTGTTTGCTAGGGCACCACTTCTAGATCTAGGTTAGGCCGCTGAGTTTTATTTTTCTGCTGTGTGTTGGAGCTTTCCGTGGTTTTCATTGCATGCTGTCTGAAAATTGAATTGCTGTGTTTGCTTACTTTTTCTGTACTCTGTGATGTGATGAGCGCTAGATTTACCCCTAGGTTAGGAACGACATATATATATACTGTTCTTCCGTGCAGGTGGCCATGCTCAAGCTAATAAAAGGGGGGAGCATCATAATGATTTCTAATAATGTTTTATGCAGGTGCTTGCTCAGCTTCCCCCCAAATAAAAATGAGGGCTAAAATTAATAATTATAACTGCATAGATGGAGCTGCTTAGCCCTCATAATTAAGAGCATGGCTTGGCACAGGGTCAATGGTGTTAGCACTTTTATTTTTTATAAACTGCTTGGGATGATTATTAGGATAACCTTGTAGGTGATTTAGAATTTACTGCTTTTCAATAAATGTAAATTTGTATGTAATCATTGTTAAGAGTTGTGAAAACAACTTTTGAGTTGGGATATTCTTATCCAGCTCGGATTCTAAAAGAAGAAGGCATCCCTAAGAGGAGAGTCTTCTTCCATTTGGAAGATCGAGCTGGATGGCTTTAGATATCCAAAGAGAAAAGGCAATACCCCCATACTGGGGGAATTATCTCTTCGTTTGGATATTCAAGCCACGACGGATCCAAGGAGTCCAAGGAGGAGAGATCCAAGGAGCCCAAGGAGGAGTGATCCAAAGAAGACTGAAGACCTGAAGACCAATATCCCACTTAAAGTTATTTGCGTCTGTCATAGGCTTAGAAATCCGGGTTGTTGGCAGGGGTGCCCGGCCACTTTACTTTATGCATATCTGGGTTGTAATAAGGGCAATTTGCCTATGGCCATTTAGTTGATTAATTCTGGATTTATATTGATGTGTTTACCTGATTGCGCAGTAGAAATTGCATGTTTTTCTTAGGTTTCTTTCTTGCATGCCGCTTTTGCTTTCGCCTGGATTTTCGTTAGGCTCTCTAAGGATTATAAAACTTTTATACTCATAACTAATTTCTAAAAATTTAAGTTTAAATAACATAGAAACTTAACGAACTTAGGGAATTGCCAGAATCGTCCGGGGTCGCATGCATATTATTGCATTCTTCTTTCCTTGTTATAAGACATCTCCCTGCCTGCGGGTAGAGTCCGGATAATCTGGCCTATGAGGATGAAGTGCCGGACCTAGGGAGACTCAATCTTTTCAAAAATTTATTTTCTATAAGCCTGTTTTTAAAGTTCTATAGCATTCATGAGCTGACGATTCAACTAGCATGCATTGCATTAGTAACAAACTAATTAAAATTTAATTGCATTAGCTAGGAACATCTGACCCACATAAGTCCAGGACCACTTAGGAAATCCTCTAGATGTCGGTCCTATTTCCAATAACTGTACTACACACCCATCTTTCATAATTGACTTGACAGCATGGTTTTGAATCGATTAGGTGGTTAGCTGGCTCCCCCAATCCAGGCCGGGATAAGTCTAGGTTTTGCACTGCATTAGCTAGAATACGGGTCTTAGTGTTTCGTAGAGCACTAAGCCCAACCTAGATTTAGGACTCGAGGCTACTACATTCGGTCTCGTAGTATGCCTTAAATAGTATGTAGGTTCCTTCTTTCAGGGACTATAAATCCTACTTATCCGCGTCACAGGATGACGCCACCTCCATCCTTCTCTCACGCATGTTATCGATTGCTTGTCTTTCTTTCTCCAGTTTCTCTTTAGTACCCTAGAGCCTCCGAATGCTGATGTGAACCGTGCATGTTGATTCAGCCCTTCGGACCTTTCTTCCCTTTGAGTAGGATTTCCTAGTCTATACCCATGTGCCAATCCCATTTTAGGAGAGGATAATGTATGATCCTTAATCGAGAGTTTTCTCAGGCTCCAGCCTGGGATGTAATTAACCATGGGAGCTTGCGCCCGTGGGAAACTTGGCCCCACATCTACTAAACCCCACTCGATGCTCTCACATCGGATGGGGGAAACCCGTGATTTGGTCATGTATATTACTACCCATCGAGGTGTGTTAGCGACAGTCTCTATCCCCAATGGTCAGTCGTATGCTGTGACGCCCCAAGATCTAACTTGGAAAGAATGTCAATCAATTTCACAACAATTTACCAGAGTTATCTATAAACCTTCAGTAAGCAATCTATCAAACATCTATAAAATTTAAACATCAATATTCAAGTCGATTCACATCTCAAAACATCATATACAATACTCAGGAACTAAACTATCAATACAAGTAGAGAAATCTATCCTGTCCTGAGTACAAAAGAATCATCTATCGATCAAAAGAAACTAAAACCTGTCGATCTGAATCAACTCCTATCTCCTGCTCCCGAGCCCTGACCTGAAAATATCAACCACATATAATGAGCTTTACAAAGCCCAGCAGGTCACCTAATACCTATAACTGAAATCAAAGCACGGCTATGCTATCAATATGCATGTCAGTCAATCACAGTCAATCAATCTATATCAGTCAATGGTCAATGAGTCTATGCAGTGGAAATCAAATCAGTAATCGATGCAATCCGAAAATCAATAGTCAATAAAACCAGTCGATGCAGCGGCAGGCAAATCAATCATTTCAATTTAATCAATCAATCAATATCCGTCAAATCAATACGATCTATTTAATGAAATCAATCGAGGAAAGCAATACGATAAATTTCAATCCATTCTGACAAGAAATCTATACAACAGTCAATACGGTGTAGAACAGTAGGCAGTAGCGAGTCTATAAAATCTATAGGCAGCAATATCAATGAATCTATACGATGTCCATGTCCATGCTATCAATACAGTATCTATATCTATCAATGTCTATATCAATGCTCAGTAGTATCAATGTTCAGTGGTCAATCGATGAAATCAGTGAAATCGTACGATACAGTAAACCCGATCAAATCCGTAAAATCCGTAAATCAATACATTAAACATGCAATCAATACGATAATACTGAACAATGTATAATCAATGGTCATGTTGCTGTTGTAGATTTCATATTGCTGTTGTAGATATCAATACATTGGTTCTATGAAAAGAGTCGTCACTCTATTGCCCGTCGGCCGCCCGTCGGCATATAATCTCCTTATGACTCCCATCGTTATATCCATGATCCATGATCTATGATTTAAAGGAAAGCCCGTCGGCCCACCATCCTGTACAGGTATCATCTCCAACCAATGTTCAACCAGGTTATACGTGTTTCAGTATCCATAAGCAATCAATAATCAATATTAGAACAATCATATCAATAATCATATTCATATCGATTCAATCTAACAATTTCAGTCAAATCAGGAATCATACAAAAATCGGGCAGAGTAACGGCAGTCGGTCAAATTTACACAAAAATCCTGCAAAAAGACACGATTTCCAAATTCTACCAAATTACAATAGAATATCTATAACATCAATGCAAGACTATTATTCTATAGAAACCAAGTCCGAAAACATCCTGATAATTTTCTATTCAATTAAAATCGCGTAGAACCAATTCCGACCGGAAGAAAATTCGTAGAATACAGTCAAATCGTGTAGAATAATCATATCAATAACATATCAGAAGTTGTGCGGTGAAAGTCGGGTCAATCTCAAATCGGGTCAATTATTCGACTACAAAAATATAAATCCGGACATATCTCGATAAAAATACAACATCTTTGAAAACAGAAACAGGATTCGGAGTCCTTACCACGAGATCTTCACTTTTCCCAACAGCAGCGTCGGACGAAAAGTGCTCCGCGGTCTCCGAAAACCAGCTTTTCTCTTTTTCCTTTTCTCTTTCTCTCTCTTCAGATATTTCTCTCTCTTCAAAATATCTCATTTCTATATATATCCAGACTGATCGTCCTGGACGATCGAGCTTCGTCCCGGACGATCCATGAAGAGAAGAATTTCGTCCAGACGAAAAATTACATATCGTCCCTGGCGAAGGGTTCACTGACTTATTTTCGTCCAGACGATCCTGATTTCGTCCAGACGAACCAGACAGCCAAACAGGATTTTTCTACACAACCTGTACCGATCGTCCCGGACGATTCAACTTCGTCCTGGACGATTCTGGGAGGAAAATCCAATTCAGAGAGGAACAGTAAGGGAACAAGATATTACATATGCACGATCCAATCTGTCCCTTCCAATTGACCCGTTCGTGCGGTGCTCTTTCGGAGGTCCACAACAGGGTGGGCGAGCTTAATGCTTAGATTGTGACGATAGGGTGAGCTCAGATTTTCCTTCATGAGACGAGTTACTAGTCCATGATCTATGATAACCTTTGATTTCCCTCATGTGGAGCAATTTCGCTATGAGTTTTCAGGCGAGTGAGATTTGAAAGTCCTTGGGTCAGTTCATCTATGGGGCTCGCTAGGTGTGAGTCCCTTTATAACAATCCATTGATTACCTGCTAAGTGCCTAAAAAGACATACGCATATACAAGTCCAAAGCCATCTGTCTCGATAATAATGCTGATTGAAAGTGCACATAATTGGTAAGAAAAAAATGTCATATGTCAGGTTGATTTGAATACTCTTTATTTTATGCTCAATTGTACATTTATAGTAACATATGTTCAGTAATATCGTAAGAAATATTATTCGGCTTGAGTTATTATTATTATTGTTGTTGTTGTTGTTGTTGTTATTGTTATTGTTACAAATAAGTAATAAATATAATTATTTGTCCAAATGTTAAGAGCACAACACATGATATCTCACATAAAAACTATAATCTATAATATTATTTACAAAATGACTTGTTATGAAAGTCATTCATGAATAACTTCTATGAAAATTGTTCATATTATTTATTATCATCAAAAAGTCAAAGTACGTTTCTGATTTTATTTTATAGTAAAAATTTATAATATTTATTGCTATAATATTTTCTAATTATTAAGAATATCATTATTTATTATATTTTTCTTTATTACTCTCTTTCATTGCCTATATATAGGCACTTTTATATGAACTAATTATTCAATTCAGCAATGAGCATGCCTTTTATGCTCTTGAGGCCTTCCATGATCTTCAGGTCTTTTCATCTCTTAATTGAATTATCGAAATTATTTCTTCATTTTGATTAGTTTTACGCATTCTTGATTTTGTGAATGCTAATTATTTATTAGTGTGACAAGCTCTATTCAGCTTAAGCAAGAGGAAATCAGCTAATAATGCCTATTTGTTTAGCATTAAGATAATTAACTTATTAGATAAATATCATTAATTTACTGATTATGAAGAGAACAATACTTATACTCTAAAAATTCTTTCTAATAGTTCATATGATTTATATCTAAAACACTGCATGAAAGTTAGCTATTACAGACGGAAAATTTCAGCCAGAAATTCAAGTAGATTTTACATCAGAAGTTTTACGGCAGCGGTAATTAATTAATACAACTAAGAATTTTTTTGTTAGAAAATTTACTTAATTTCCGATAAAAAATCCGTCAGGATTGTTGTCGGAAAAAGTCCTATTTAATCCCAAACCCGTTTCCCTCTCCCAGAATTATGGTTGGTGTTGCTGCTCGTTTTCTCGTTGTGTATCTTGCTAAGGTGCTCTAGGTTTTCGACGATGTCAGGTAGTGGCGGCATTTTCCACAAAGGAAGGGTGGTAGAGGACTACATGATCGGCCAGCAAATTGGCTTTGAAACTATCATCGACTGGCATATTGGCTCTGAAACTTTCTTAGTTGTGTGGCTAGTGTGGCACCATGTGAACGGCGCAAAGGTGGCGGTGAAAGGGATCGTCATGGAGACGCTCAGTAAGAAGCTGTGAGAATGCCTTCTTTTGGAGATCGTAATCCTCATGCGCATTAAACATCCCAACGTCGTCGCATTGTACGACATCATTGTGCATCTCCTATTCTTCATGCAGCACTTTGCCCTTTTGAGCTTACCCTGATTTTTCTGCTAATTATCAGTCAATTCGTGAGAATTTTTGTTTAAGTAGGGTTTGAAACAGAAGTCCTAATCACATGTGTGAAATGGGAAGATGATTGAAAGATTCATGCTTGAGGAAGATATACATTTCTATGGAATGCAACATAGCCTTTATTTGGAGACCGTAGCAAATCTTGTGGTATATGAGGCCTTAAATTATTATAGATGACCATGTTAGGTGGTGCCTTGATTTTAGGCCAAAGAAGAACAAAGAAACAATTGTATGATATGCTAGAATGCTCGTTTGATATGCCCATGCGAATACAAAGTGCAATATATTGATGGAACGTCCTATAAAATTCGTCGAAAACTTGTAACAAAAAAAAAAAAAAAAAAAAAAGAAAGAAATCATACATGTTTTCTCAACCAAAGGATTAGGTTTTGTAGGAGGTTCCATCAACATATTGCACTTTGTATTCACACGGCATATCAGGCGAGCATTTTGGCATATCAACGTTGGGATGTTCAACGTGCTTGAAGATTAGTTACGATCTCTGAAAGGAGGCTTTCACGTAGCTTCTTACTGAGCTTCTCCATGACGATCTCTTTCACCGCCACCTCTGCGTCGTTCACACGATGCCACGCTAGCCACACACCCAGATAGATCCAGAGCCATTCTGTCGGCCGATCATGTAGTCCCCCAACACCCTCCCTCTGTGAAAAATATTAAAATAAAGAACATATAAGAGATACAAAACTATAATATTTATAAAATTCATTAATAAAATACTAAGTGCATCATCGATCGTAGAGGGAGAGAAGAAAATATTTATCAGATGACTTGAAATGAAACTATCATTCCCATTTAAATATGATTATTTATTCTTATAACAAGATCATCTCAACAACTGAACTACCTCTCTTTCTTCTTTCATGTTTTTTGTGAGAATAATTAATATCCCTTAGAACAAAGTCTTTTATCCTTCTAATAGCTAAGAGAAATTTAAGACTCTCATAATCTATTTTGAAGGCTTCATAAAACTAAAAAATATAACTACAGATAGTTCTAATTAGAACATTTCTAACTTGATTAATTATATTCCATTATCAACTAATTACATTTACATATAATTAATGGGGAGAGAGCTTGAGGTAAATAGATAATGAAAAACCTAGTTATGTAGTGCAAATGTGGCAAATCTAGTTAGCCAAAATCACTTATGCTAGCTAATATAAGAGTATAATTGATCAAGTTAGAATTGTTAGTGAAGCCTTATTTGTAATTATATGCAAATGTTAGTGAAATCTTTTTCTACTATGCAAATCCTTCCAATTTGTTCAATCTTAACCAAAATACATTTGTGGGTATTCTGCTAAACTTGTGTGATACTACTTTGACGAAAATCAAAATGCTCCATGAAGAAGGTGGAAGAGCTAAAGGAGAAAATATTTTTTTTTTAAATATTGTGGAGATAAAATTGGAATATTAAAAACTTAATGCTAGTATTATTTGATTGTGGGCCATTTTCATGCAATAACCATTAGTTATCAGTCGTTTAAGGCTAAAAGTTTACTTAAGAAGAAAAATACACTACCAAAAAAATAAGATAATCGCAGTACATATTTTGAGCTAATTGCACCGGTTTTAACCGATGCTAAAACAGATTTTTAGAAGTGGTTCTAAAACCGCTGCTAACAATCGATGCAAAAAAGTTCAGATTTCTAGTAGTGATAGTGGTTAGAGCTTAAAATAAACTTCATAATGTAATACTCTAGTGACCTGAATCTAAAATTATGCACATGCATCAATGCTGCTACCTCCATCTCTTTGCCACAGGCTCTGAAAAAATCCTTCAAGATACTTCAGCCTCTTCCCAAGTACTGAACAATAATTCTCACCTTGATTTTGTTCCCAAATAAATTTAATGTATTTTTTAAAACAATTTAGAAACGGATGGTAAGAGAATCAAACAACTAAAATAAAAAAATTATGTTTTTGATAAAAAAAGAGGGTGAATGATCCTTGTTTGGTACCTAGCTAGCAAATACAGTCATGTTCTAAAGAATTAGTCGGAGCCTGTAGCAAAGAGATCGAGGTTGCAGCATACATGCATGTGTAGATTTTGAGAATTAAGTTACTTAGGGGATATTTGAATATATGAATTAATCATAATTCGAGTTAAATCTCATCAAAGGCAAAAAGAATACATTGCCATTTTTTATTTGTAAATCCTGGATTTAGTAAATCATATGGTTCAATAGATTTTCTATATTTGCTGAAAGACGCACGAAAAGGGGAGAAAGAATGTTACCTTCGCAACAAGCTCCCGTTGTGACTTAACGATCCTACAATAAGAACCTCGCCGTCAAATGAGGCGAAGAAGCTTTTACAGGATTTGCAACTCTTTCAAAACTCTACTTCACGCAAAGCAGACGAAGTAGAACAACAAAGAAACAAAGAAAATTGAGAAAAAGGAAGCAACATATATAAGCAAAATCTTCAAAGAAGCTTTATATATGCTTTGTCTGCACTATAAGTTCTTAGCTACTTTCAGACTGTTTGCCTTCAATCAAATTGGTATATGATCTGATAAATGATTCAGAGGTTCTAAAAGAATTAAATGAGATGCCATATATAAAAATTAAATGAGGCAATTTGATCTATTTGGACAGCAAAAACTTCTTAATTTTTCCAACACAAAATCTAAATGATTTAGGATTCATTTGGAGCATCTAAACGTAAGAAAAATTGTACTATTATAATTTGAAAAACATTTTGAAAAACTATTGGACATATTATTATTTTTTTATCTTTAAAAAAACTATGCAACTTTTTAAAAATATAATTATGAACTGATCCTTAATAATGAAGTGCTTGATATAGCCGTTGGCATTTATTAAAAGATTATTTTTTTTTTCTTAATTTTTTTATAGGACTATTATCTAATTATAATCATTTGCAAAATAAGATGATATTAATTCATTAGATATTTTCATTTGTAAATTTAAGTCAATTTTATAAAGCATATATTTGTAATGAATATGTATATAACTGAATAGTAATATTACTCCATAAATCTTTATATTTTAGTTTTATTAAGAAATATGGCATTTTTTTTAATATTACACAAAATATCAAAGTACATTTTACATTTTTATAGTAAAAATTAATAATATTTATTACTATAATATATTATCTTTATTAAGAATATATTTATTTATTATATTCTTCTTTATTATTCTTGATACGTTATTAAAAAATTATCTTGATCAGACACGAATCTCGAGGCAAAATCTAGTTGGAAACTTTCAAAATTAAAATTTGAACCATCTGAACTCTGATTTCAGCAAACTTATAGTCAAACTGAGCGTCTCAAAAATACGAACCCAACGACACCAAATTCGACTCAATTCGAGCCCAAATGAGTCCAAATCAAGGGTTAGAAGTACTATTGGAAGGTTCAAACCATAATTTGGGTTACCAAACAGTTTCCAAACATGACGTGCTTATAGTCAAATCGAGCGGCTCAACGAGGCAAATCCAAAGAGCCCAAGATCACCAAATTTCGACATCAATAAGACCTTCAAATGTCTAACGAACGATCCACAATCAAGGGATTCAATATCGGCCGTCCATCCAACCACTCCCCATTTGCCCTTGATCTCTCACCTATTTACGGGCCATACCATTCCAAAAAATCTATAAATAGACCCCTCATTTCTCTTGAGAGGTGACCGAATCAAGAAGAGAAGAACATAAGAGAAGCAAGAAGTTCCCCTCGACCACCGCTGGAGTTTCGTCGGACCATCGCCAGACCTTCGTCGGACCACTGGAGGCCCTCACCTCCGCCGGACCACCGTTTGACGTTGTTGCTCCACCTAACCACCACTTGAGGCCCTCGCCTTCGTCGACCACCGTCGAACTTTCGCCGGACCACCACTCGGGGAAAACATCGTTGCTCCGCTGGACCACCACTGGAGGCCCTCACCTCCGCCGGACCACCGCTTGACCAGGCCACCACTTGATGCCCAGAGTTCTCCCAGAATACTGCCGACCTTCATCACTAGACAATGGTCTTTCTGGTCTCCATCCTACCGACTATGGTCTTGCCAACCAAACAAACATGTTTATATTGTAACTCCCACCATGTAATGTGCTCTATATTATGTACATTTGTGACATCAAGCTAAGGCCTTCTCCCTAAGAAGGGCCTCATTTGCACGTAAAAACTCTGGTGTCTCTTATGAATGCTACACCCTCTCACTTACCTGATTGTGTGCTGGATCTTTGTACAATGCTAAGACGTTAAACTATATATTTCTCTACCGCCGCGAATACTCCACGACGCAGCAATTCTCTTTACTTGACTATATATATATAAGAAATTTTATATGAACATATAATTCAATCCAATAAAGAGCATCTCTTTCCTCTCTTAATTAATTTATGTAAACTATTTCTTCATTTTGGTTAATTCTCTAAAATTTTCCAACTGAGACCTAATTAAATTCAATGTTTATTTGTGTATCCTCTCTCTATTGTTTTCTGAAGTATAACTACCGAGCTGTTGTGCTACTTCTGTATAACAACAAATTACTTTGATACTCTTCTATATATTAGCATGAACATTTTTTTTAAATATAAATGTTTTTAAGTTTATATGATAGCAAACTAATGATTATAAATTCCAATCAAATATTTTTTTTTTAAGTTTATATATCAAAATCCTATAAATTTTTTACTTAACTTTTTCTATCATACTTCAAAATAATTTGTTCAAATTTTAGATTCTCAATTATTACTTTATAATAAAACATTTTTTTTCATATTAATACAAATATGTTTTGGCTGATGTTTTTTAAAAAATTATATCAACAAAATACTTAAAGAGAATTTTTGTGCATCAAAAAAAAAAATTTATGAAATCTGTATAGCAGATAAAATTTCTGAAATCTACTTTAGATAAAAAAAACATAAAATGTTTAATAATATAAGGTTTATTTTTATTACAAATTATATGCTTTTAGTTTAATATTTAACCCTAAACAAATATGTTGATTATACAATTGTTTCAACAAATCAAATGTATTGTTAAAAACTAAAATAAGTCAAAAAATGTTGTTTAATAAATTGATATTTCCTCTAATATTTTTTATTTTTTAAATTTTGATTTTTAATACATTATTATGATATTTTTAAAAACATTTTACTTGCTTATGAGAACTGAATAAGAAAACCAAAACAGTCAAAATCATCAAAATTTTGTATGACATTCAAACCAAAATCAAAACCAACTTTAAAATCCTTGATCTAAAAAACCAATACAGTACATTAATATTGTCCAGTAGAAGCACAAGCAGAGGAGTGACTAAGGATCGGATGCAAGTTTATATTGATAATTCGTATACACATCAGTTCATAAAGATTAATAAATTGTACATGCTAAAAGCGAAAACACTTTAACATAAAACCACAAGTATAATACACAAAATATTTCTCCAACATCAAAATACATATATAACAATCATATTATAGTGGAAATGAGTAATCCAAAGGGAAAATCCATTAAATGCTTATAAGGTTCAGCTTTTTCTAAAAAGAGAAAGCAAAGACAAATAGATCCAAGATCAAGCTAGAATGAAGAAAATAATAATCTAACATCAAAGAGCAATAAATATAATACAAAGTGATTGATTCTAAGAATGTATGAAACTATGATGTTGTTGTATCATGATTTTGATAGCAATAACGAAGATAAAGAACTCGTCGTTCAGGACAAATTGACATAAAATTTTCTCGCTTCATTGGATCTTCGAGAAATTAACTCAGTGGAAAACAAATATAATGTCATATCTTCAAATGCTTCAGTTATTTGTTCAAGAACTTTAATGATAACATAAATAGAGGTTGTCTCAATTATTGGCTTTGATGCATTATTTTATGAGGTAATGTTTGCACAAGAATTGACAAGCTGTGTAATTTGACTTCGTAGAAATGTAGAACCAAGTCTTTTTTTTCCTTTTACCAATTGATGTTGTAGAGAAAGGTCATTTCAATTGGCTACAGTCACTAATGCATGCAGATAAGTAAAATCCACTCATTATAAAAAAAAATATTATCTAGATAATTAAAGTTTGGTTGAATTATCATTAAAGCCACCAATAATAATCGACATTAAATTCAAGCAATATCATAGACATGCAATGGAAGAGCTACTGAATAGTAACATACCAAAAAACTACATCTTAAATCAAATGAAAAATATAGCCACTGCCACAAATTTGTCTTTCATTTCAAGCTTTGCATTGTTTTTCTGCACAAACATTTATTGTAAGAAGAGATGTTTGAACTGCCTCTATCTCAAGAGCAACTACAACCTCTGGAGTAGGCACAACTACAACTGGTCGTGGTCTCCACTGTTTGGGAGCCACTGTCCTCTAAACAAGCTCCTGGTGAGCTATCACCTCAACCATCTGCTGCCTCTCTGCCTCGGACGCAGCTAAACGCAACCTCCTATTCCTATTCCTCCGGGCCCTTCTCCCAAGGCCGGAGGTGGAGGTGGAAGGGACATCTGAACCACCCACTACCTGGGTGGCAGGGGGAACAGGGACGACTGGAAGTGTCGGGGTCTGCCGGGTGGTCTCAGTGTGAGAAAGCCGAGCAAAAACAGAAATCCGGCCAGAAGAGGGCGAAGGCACCTCGGTCTGGACACCCCTCTTCCTAGTGGAAGCGGGAGGGGCAACCGGAACGCGAGGTACTTCCGCCGGGACAGCTGGAGTAACAACAGCAACAGGCTGTCGGCGCTGAGGGGCCAGAGCAACCTGTGCAACAGGAGCGGCAGGTGCAGGTCGCCTGACCGCTGCACGAACGGGGGGAACAAAAGCAACAGGCTGCCAGCGCTGAGGGGCCGGACAAACCTGTGCAGCAGGAGCGACAGGCACTGGACGCCTAACCGCCGGGCGAACAACTGGAACAGGATGTGGCCTAGGCACTGGTCGCCTAGCCACAGTGCGCACTGGTTGCGCAAGCACAGGAACGGGACGAGCAGGTGCCCGGGCTGCCCGCCGAGCAGCTGGTCGTCCGAAAGGGCGCATGGCTTCGCGTCCTCTCCTCTTAGGAGGAGAGAATGCAGCAGCCTCCGTCGGGGTCAGCCCGCCAAGAGTGACGAAGGCCAAGTCAGTGAAGGAACCAAAAGTGATCCCTCCAGCTAACGGACTAGCGAGTAGGGACTCAGAGAGAGTCACTCGCGCATCCAAATCGAAAGCAAAGGTAACGGAAGGCACGAAGAAAGCCATGGCACTACTGTCAAGAAAAGAAATTGAAAAGGTCAGTAAAACTAAAATCAAGAAAGAAGACACGAAGGAATCAATATGAATTTGATATATATATGTAAGAATGGGTAAAGAAAGGAATAGCTTACAAGGCTGGAAAGAAGTAGAGTAGGGAAGAATCCTAACTATGGGGAAGGAATCCTAACTAATGAGAGACCCTAACTAAGAGTGGGACAGACCCTATCTAAGGAGAACCAATCTCGGAGTACACACAAGAAAGGATAATATATAATCCAAAGATGGAGAGAGAAACTGATCCCACCGTGGTCACCAGAAACCTGTGGACCTCCGAAAGAGCACCGCACGAACGGGTCAATTGGGACAGATTGGATCGTGCATACGAAAAACCATTAAGGATAGAGGCTGTCGCCAACACACCCCAATGGGTAGTAATATACACGACATAGTCACGAGTTTCCCCCACCCGATACAACAGTTCGAATGGGGTTTAGTATATGTGGGACTGAGTTTCCCACGGGCGTAAGCCCCCGTGGTTAATAACATCCCAAGCCGGAGCCTGAGAAAACTCTCGATTAAGAATCATATATTATCCTCTCCTAAAGTGGGTTTGGCATAGGGGTGAAGACTAGGAAATCCTACTCAAAGGGAAGAAAGGTCTCAAGGGGCTCAATCAATATGCGTGGCTCATACCAGCATTCGGAGGCTCTAGAGTACTAAAGAGAAACTGGAGAAAGAAAGACAAACAATCAACCATATGCGTGAGAGAAGAGATGGAGGTGGCGCCATCCTGTGACTCAGATAAGTAGGATGTAGGGTCCCTAAAAAGAAGGGACCTACCTACTATTTAAGGCATACTACGAGATCGAGTGTAGTAGCCTCGAATCCTAAATCTAGGTTGGGCTTAGTGTTCTATGAAACACTAAGACCCGTATCCTATCTAATGCAGAGCAAAAATCTGGACTTATCCCGGCCTGGATTGGGGGAGCAGCTAACCACCTAATCACTTCAAAACTATGATATCAAGTCAATTATGAAAGATGGGTGGGAAGTACAGTTCTTTGGAAATAGGACCGACATCTAGAGGATTTCCTAAGTGGTCCTGGACTTATGTGGGTCAGATGCTCTTAGCTAATGCAATTAAATTTTATTTAGTTGATTACTAATGCAATGCATGCTAGTTGAAATGTCAGCTCATGAATGCTATAAAATTTTAAAAATAGGCTTATATAAAATAATTTTTTGAAAAGACTGGGTCTCCCTAGGTCCGGCACTTCATCCTTATAGGCCAGATTATTCGGACTCTACCCGCAGGCAGGGAGATGTCTTATAACAAGAAAAGAATGATGCAGTAATTTGCATGCGACCCGGACGATTCCGGCAATTCCCTAGGTTCGTTAAGTTTCTATGTTATTTAGAACTTATAATTTTAGGAGTTAGTTATGAGTTAGCTCGTGGTGCAACCTACACATGCAGACTACGAATAAAAAGTAAGTATGGCTAATGAAGGGACTCAACCATTCACTAGTCCAACTCCACCGAGATTGCTCTTCATTCATAGAACCCATGTCTAAAATTTCATCGAACAGATCTCCCAAAATTAGGTTAATTTAATAGTATAGGTAATTTTAAATTAAAATAATTTAAAATAGATACATACTAGAACAAAATAAATAAAGTTTTGTAAAAATAAACATAATTCAAAATAGTTCCATTCATAGGTATTTGGAGACCCACTAACCACCCAATCAAGATTTCAAAGTAATTTTTAATTTCAAAATAATTAGAGTAATTAATTATTTAAATAAGGTTAAAATAGTCACATATGGATGGGTGACAGAAATCTATCAGAAAAGTGAAAATCAGTGACTGAAAATAATTTTAAAATACAAAGCTCATTTTTCTGAACAGTTCAAGGGGTTATAAGTCAAAATCCAATTTAAAATGATGGAGTTATGAATTTTGCAAGTTTAAATACAATAATAAAGTATTTTTAAAATAGTTTTAAAATAACAATACTTAAAATAACTATTATATGAAATTGATTTGAAGTAACAAAGACTTCTGAAATTTAATGTTCATTTAATCAAATAATAGTAATGCTTTAAAATAATATTAATGATAATGATTTCAAAATAGTACTACAATAGTAGTATTACTAAAAATAATCAAAATAACAATGATAATGCAAATATCAAGGAGGATAATGAAAATAATGGAGAAAACAATAATGATAGTAGTAAAAACAGTAGCCAATAGTCTAAAGGTGAATATTATGATAAGTCATTAAAATAATAATATAATAGTAATTGAAATAATCATTTGAGTAATAAAGGAAAATAGAGGTTTTACTGTTTTTCAAGTAATTAAAAAAAACTAATATTTTGGAGTAAAAATAATTTTTATCCTATGCAGAATTCAAATACGAACAAAACGAGTTATTGTGCGTAAAAAACAGAGCGAAAACGAAAGAGTTATGAATTTTGAAAGTTTTAGCAACATAAAAGTTAATTTCCAAAATAATTTTTTAAAAAATAACAGCTTTAAAATATTAATTTAAAATAATTGAATTTCTGAATTTTAACACTCAACATTAAAATAATAATAATGATGATAATAATAATAATAATAATAATAATAACTAATTTAACAAGAAAAATAATAATAATAATTAATTACATTATTAAGGAAACTAACTTAAAATATTAACAAAACTAGCAATATAATAATAATCCTAATAACAATAATAAATTTGAAAATAATAATAATAAAATAATAGAGCAGTAATTAAACGACTTAAAACATTAGTTAATATTTATATAACTATAATTAGATTAATGTCATTAGTCTAATTAAAATTTTTTTAAGAAAGAAAATGGCTGTTTTAAAATAATTTGAAATATACCCAATATTTTTGACCAAGAATAATTTTAAATTGTGGAGGCCGAAAATACGAACAAAACAAGGTATTGCACGCGAAAAACGGAGCAAAATTGAATTTATTTCGATTTTTTTTTTTGAAATAGGTTTAAAATACAATTTAAACATATTTTAAAAAAAATCCACGCGGCAGGCCACGTGGGGCGCTCCAGTTGGCTCCCGCAGTCCCGGTGACGGCGCCCACTGATTGCTCGCAATCATTGGCCGCAATCAAAGCCACTCATCCACGTAGGCTACTCTACTGGCCGTCGGATCGCCGCCTGGTCCGAGCGGACGGTTCAAATCTCGGCGGACTGAGATCCGAACTTCCGAATGACCTACACGGCTGCACCGAACCGCAGTACAACTCGAGCCGAGCCGTTGATCGGCGGAACAACGGCTCAGCCCAAGTCTGGCCCAGGCCGACGTGAGACCGAGCCCTAGGGGTGTTTTCTGTCGATTTCTCTTGATTGGCTAAACTAAATCAAACTAAATTTTAGATATAGTATACAAAAGTGAAGAGCATTCATGGAGCTATTTTATTTTGATTTTTAACGCACTGTATACGAACTTATTTAAGTCTACGTGTTCTAGACTAGGGTTCGCGATATACCTCAATCCACTCGTTGGATTCGGGAGATCTTGTGCTCGTTCAACTCGTGGACTCCCCAAGAACAAGTTTCTAGTTGACCTCGAGCCTTGATTCTCCTTGTATCGAGCGGTAGGAATCTCGAAAGTGTTTTTTTTTTTTGCTTCGATTTCGCCGGAGGATCGCCGCCGGCGAGCTTCTGGCCGCTGGATCTGGTCGGAAAAGGTGGTGGAAGGCTGTGGGAGTTCTCTCCTCAAATCTCAGAGGCTGAGAGTGCTTGGGGAGAGAACAAGAGCAAAAAAGTCCCTAAATCTAACCTAATTTTGGCTATTTAAGGCTCTTAATCCTATGATCAGCGGCTAGGATCGATCCCAGATGAAATTAGGAGGGAAAATAGCCTCATGAGACCGTGGTTTGAATTAAAAAACGCTTGGAGGCTTTAATTGCACTTAATGGGCCCTTAATTCCTCCCAAATAGGTGTTTATGACCTATTTATGACTCGATTTGACCAAGTCAACGTTTGACTTGGTCAAATCAGTCACTTAGATCAATGGGGAGTGCGGATCGAGCCACAAAAGGGTCGATTTGGATTTAAGTTCGATTTGGACAAAATCGAGGTCAACAATGTTGAGTGTGTTGAGATTCAAAATAGAATCCCAAAGCATTCCAGGAGGCCAAATAACAACATAAATAATTATGTTTGGTATTAGTAACATAATAAAATTGCAATGAGATAGAATATGAATGGCCACAAGTTTTGGTTAAATTAATCTGGGATAAAAATCAATAAAATCCTCTAGCTAGCAGAAAGTTAGACAAAACATATATAAACACAACTTTGCAACAACAAGGTACTTTCAAATTTGTTTGAGAATAGAAAAAGACTAACGGAAAATAGCACAATTATGATCAACAACTTCGTGTAGGATTTGGGAAGGATTTACGTTAAATCCTACCAAATCCATGAAAAGGAACTTGTAAATCCTACCATAAATAAATGCTGGATTTGGTAGGGTTGGATCAATATTAGATTAAATCAGGATTTATAATATTTGGTATCCTATTTTAGACAAAATTAATTCAAGATTTATCTTAAATCCTGCTAAAGAATTTTTTGGGGACTTTAAATCAGATTATTTTGATAAATATTATTTAAGACTGTTATTAGTTGAATAAAATTTGTTAAATCCCATCATTCATAGGATTAAAGGACCCCTCCCTCTCTTAAATTCAGAAACAAATAGCAAACAACATGTCGGGATATACAAATACAAAAACAAAAAATATGACTTTTATGCTTCAACAAAGCAGAAATAGCAGACGGACGCTAGGTCTTGGGGTTTGACAGCTAAAGAAAGGAAGAAATGCTACCTTTGCTACAAGTAAACTCCTATTGTCGCCCTTGGTTCCGATGAAGCAGAAAAACGGCGCAAGGTGTGACTTCATATCTGTCAAGAGTGAAGGGTGTTGTCAAAATTGTGATTGTAGAGAGAAATCCTATATGTTTGTGTCGGTGCTGGCGTGAGACAGACAGATGAATGGGGATTTGCAAATAGGGGAGGCGGGAGATGCTGGATTGAAGTGTGGTCCTGAGAGGAGGATGGAAGAAGAGTTGCAACTAATCAAAATTAACTGCAGGAAAAATCGAAGATGAGCGAAAGGCAGGAGGTCAATTTTAAGAAACTCATACCTATTCGAAAGAAGCTGTTGAATGATCGACAACTTCCGCACGAATGGAGCCAAGGATGCAGCCTGCTGGAGACGAGTATGAGTATGGGGATTGCGATGACGAACAATAACCGCCTGTGAAGAAGATTTCCGCGATCAGAATATCGTGAAGATAGGTATGGTAGTGGAGACGAGGGTATGGATATGGCGGAATGATCGACAACTTCCGCACGAATTGGGGCAGTAATGTCATTTTTGTTTTTCGAACTGCGGAGAGCAGCGTAACGCGGGAGGTAAGGGTCGCGCAGCGAGGGGCAATGGAAATTTTCAAAATCGGCTCTGTCACGATCACTCCAAACAAATGTTTAACAGCTTTTTAAATAGTAAAACAATAGTGACGCCGTCCCAAACCAGCCCTTAGGGTAACTCCAATGAAACGGTAAACACTTATTTGCCGTTCTTGCTTTGCTTCAACTGACCGTCATTTTTTACGCCATTTGATCAGAGATGCACTGTTCATCTTCACCATTTTTTTGATCTCTATCGAACTTGCCGAAGAAACCCGCGAATGACCGTTACGGGTAAAATGACGTTCAATTGGAGATGAATCACGACATTTTTTAGTTTCACGACATTTTGGAGTGAAAGATGAGATTTTCGGTTGGAGATGCCCTTAGTGACTCTTTCAAAACTCTACTTCACGGGAAACATGCAAAGTGGAGTCAATGAAACAAATAAAATGGAGAAAAAGGAAATAGCATAGATGAGCAAAATCATTGAAGAAGCTTTTATGTTTTATCTGCACGCTAAGTTCTCAACTACTTTCAGACCTTTTTTTTTTTTGATCAGATAAGTATAAGATCTATAAAGGATTCAGAGCTGCTATAAAACTCAAAAGAGGCAATTTGATCCATTTGAGCAACAAAATATTCTAATTTTTTTTCAACACAAAATCTAAATGATTTAGGATCCACTTGGAGCATCTACTTCTAATAAAATTTGTAGAATTATAATTTGGAAAATAAAAATTTCAAAAATAATTGTGCATAACATAAATTTTTTATCTTCACAAAACTAACAACTTTTTAAAAATTATAATCACGAACGGACCCTTAATTCAAAAAGATCTAATCTCTATATTGCATTTGTGCATTTTTTTCAGGACTTTTGAGCTTATCAAGGCAAACTCACATACAAATCACATATGAAAGCTTCGAATCTAAAATCTCTTGATTGATAGCCAAGCTCATAACCAACATATCAAAGTGAGCTACGTGCATGTGTACATTACAAAAGCTACAATAACATGGCAGATAAATTTATCGTGTACTATATAGCTTAAGTACAGCAGAAATATTATAATATTACATATGATTTGAATTTATATTGGCAATCTATAGTATTTAATGTTGTAATATACTTTCATTAATGAAGATATTCTCCTTTATTAGTTTATTTTCTTTAGGATGAAAGATGTTTGAATGAATGTCATGAAATGGTTACTTTGATATTATTGTTCATACACATTATACTTATCTTGCTCTAACATATATAGTTATACTAACTAAAGAAGAATTTCTTCTATTGTAAGGGTCAAAAGAAAGTTAGATAAACAAATTTTCTTCAAATTTCAAAAGAAAAATTTTTTTTTTCTTCATATCCTCATATAATTTTTGATATAAATAAATCTCAAATATATGTTATTTAATATAAAATAAATATAATTAATTTCAAAATAAATTTAATAAATTTAAAACTACAATTATCATTTGATATAATGGCGCATAAATAATTTTTTTTTACATTTCAAAATTAGGTTTTTCTTAGAAGCGCCGGCGTTATCCACTCTCCCGGCCTCTGCTCCGTCTTTCTATGCTGTCGCCACATAGAAGAAAGGACGGGGAGGAAGCTAACTCAGATTTTTCTACACAGCGGAAGATAGAGAGGAGAGGATTGATGTCTGCGAACTCTAATCTGTGGGTTCTTCTGGGCCTCGGCATCGCCGGCATACTGATCGTGGCCCGGAAACTGAAGCGGGTTGTGAAGGAGGACTTTGGGGCGTTCGTTGAGCGGTTCGAGCTCCTCCCTCCTCCACAGCCCGCTCCACCCAAAGCTCCTCATCCCCTCACTGGCCTCACCTTCGCGGTCGCAGATGTGTAAGCATTTCCACTTTCTTGTCGACCTTTTGAATTTAGGATTTCATTGGGCTCATTCTCCTCTTTGGGGAGGCGCAGTGGTAATTTTATGTTCAAACTATTTTTTTTATAAGGTAGGGGTAATTGTATGGCAGGATAAATGAATTAGGTGGTTTTAAGTGGTGAGAGGACGCTGAGTAAATGGCATTCACTTGAACAACATAATCCCTGTCCCTTTTTCTAGGCCATGGTTTACGGCGTACGGGAGACTGACGATTTTTCTTAGGGTTAAAAATCTTAGGGAGATTTATGCATGTACCGACATTGTATTTTTTATTTTCAACACTAATGTGAGGCATTTGAAATGAACTATTGAATTCATGTAAATTAAATTCATTCATAATTTAATGAAACAAAAAAATATATATTTGAATGACATTAATGTAAATGGAGGTAGTTCAATGCTACCTTTGTAAATGGAAAATATTTGATTGTTATGCAAGTAATTGATTTCACAGAAAAAATGCACCAAGTTTTTTAGTAGAGTGAAACTTCAATTTTGATGTTAGTTTTGCTCATCTGGATTTGCTATTGTCAAAAAAATCCACCATGAATAGTATTTTTCATTGTTCTAGAATTTTAGCCTTTCTGCTTGGAAGAGGCTAGAGTTTGATGCATTGACATTCCCGTGTTCCATGTTATGCATAGCCAAGATGATGAAAGGCTAGATGTTTTTTAGGCCTTCCAATGGGTGGTTTTTTTTGGTGATATGAGATATCTCATCATTTTTTCTGTCATCGGCCTTCTAGATTTTGTGTTTATATTGTAGTCTCGAATACTTAAAAAGCCTATGCTCAACTCAAATGTACTTAATCATTTGCATATTGAATGCCTTTTTCATGTTTTGTGGTTCTACAAAATGAAAAATCAATGTGGGAAGCCTTTAATCCTCTCTTCGTAAAAGTGAGGCTAAGCCCAAAAATGTGCTGACTATAATATTAGTGTGGGTAGTTTCTACATCAATTTTATGGTAACTCTAAATTTGGACAACTCTTAAACACCCGTTGAACATTCCAATTTGGACTCTTGGTTGAGTGATGGGGGACCTTTTGCAGTCTTCTTCTACCTTTTCACTAGCATTGTTGAGGTGGCATATGCCCTCTTTCTCTTTTACTTTTTAGCTTGGACAAGGAGAACCTTGGTTCCATCATCTTCAACTTCGGTTGGGCTGAGTACTTTGAAATAAATCAACCCTTATTGTCACTTTATTTATTCCCCATTTGCTTGATGGGGACTAGCACGATTTTGGTCTCAAGCTCTAATTGTAAGAGATTAGTTGTTTTAGTTGGAGTTGGTTAACTGCTCTTTATCGAAGCACATATTGGCTCCTCCAATTTTAATGGAGTCAATTATTCCATCATTGAAGACAAACACCTTTATTCATTAAATCTGAATGAGATAGAGAAGTTTTGTTGTCATCTAGTTGATATTATGTTTAACAAACATCTCGATCATGCTAAAAAGAATGGTGTAGAAGTTTTACATGAGTTGACTTGACACTGAATGTTAGTACTCCTAGAAGTCCATCTTCATGGACAATAGACATAGCTTGAGGCAGAATTGATCCACAAATAAGTACTACTTAACAATTAAGGAAGTTGTGACCTTCCCATCGTGCTGGCAAACTCCATTTCACGTTGTTACGGTCCTACACAACGATCTCCTTCATTGTCTTATCATAAACTTGGAAGGAGGAAGCTTACTCTGTTGAAACATGTCCACTAGTGGTACCACTGTGGCTCCATAATACTCATTACTTTCTGCAATGATCTTTAAAGAGTTACAAATGCTAACACATAGCTATGAAGATAAGGTTGTAGAAGATGAAATAAAAAATTAAAAGTACATTGAACATAAAGTTTTTTCTCTGAGCCTCAATATAATTTTATAGGCACTCTCGTCCATCACATATGGGAAGTTGAGTGAGCCTTTGATACTCATTATTCAACGTTCTCAAATGTGTTAGTGATTGATGTGGTTGACATCACATACATTACATCATACAACACTTTCGAAAATTCCCATTATTTTTTAATTTGTGCTTGCCGACTTATCTATCTAATTGATGCCAAGTTATCAACTGACCCGTTTGAGTTTGTCAACTAGGTTGACTTACCCTCCCAGATTGATAGAGTACATTTGATTTGATCAATTTTTTTTCTATAATATAAGGCTTTTTTTTAACCCTCCAAGATTTTATAGTCTTCTTTTTTACTCATGTGATGGATCGAGTCGCACCTTCGACTAGTTTACTCCTCTCATTCCATTACACCCTTAAAGGAGTGTTTGTCTCATGCATAGGATTCAAAATGAGAGTGAAAGTATAAAGCCTCATTTTTGCATTTAGACTTAGCTATTCATGTGTTATATGGCCAAGCCTAATGCAACAACAAGCTTGTTTAAGTTTCAAGGACTCATTGGTCATGGTGTTAGATTGGATCAACAACTCTTGGATCAACAGTTAAACACACAACTCCACAGTTTTGAATTTGCCCTCCCAGATGACTACTTTGTTGTAGCTTTAATTTGAGGCCTTAACTTCATTTATTTGTCCCCATATTATTATTTTTTGTATGCTTGATCGATCTGCCTTGGTCTACCATTTGCATCCAATCGAATCATTACAACTTTTCACCTTAATATGCTCAACTATAACGCTTGCTACTTTCTTCAGATGTCCAACTATTGCTTTCCACACACACTTTGTAACATAACAATCATTTCCATTGCACTCCCTTAAGGGATCAACATGTGGCATATTGCGGTGTGACGTGACATCTGCCTATAAATATTCCTCTAATCTTCCCACACTTTTTTGCGACTTCCGACTCCTAGTAACTGCACATCCATCTCGCAGCTCGCTTGATTAACAACCACATGATTGGTGGCATCCATTGACTCTTTGCTCGACGCATCCCTCTTGACTCTGAGTTTCTCAACATTGATCAGTACATTCTTGCACCCATCACATTCATTGCGGATATTCCCTTTTGCATGACCTTCTCTTATACATAAGCGCATTTCAGACCTTGGTATGAGTTAAACATTGGATTTTGGTTGATATTTGATTCTTGCTTCTTGTAAAATATCACCTCTATTCTATGTAATTCTCCTTCGCATAGCTCGTTGAAAGAAGAATTCTCTAATCCTTGGTTAATGATAGTGAAACATTCATCCTATTTACCAGTGGATGTAGGTCAAGACACCCGAGCTATGTAAAAATTGTCGGGGTTGTCTCTTTCTCTCTCTCAATTTCCCACCATATTCTCCTCACCTCTTTTTTTTCACCAGGTAGGAAGTTGTCCAACTTGACAACTCTCCCTTCTCTCTTTCTCTTTCTCATTAAGATGTTTTCAGTCTATCAAGCATAGCCCATCGACTTACATGGCTGGAAACTAGCATTCACAATTAGAAAGTTGGTTGTTGTTATAATTTATTAAGTAATTTTCTCTTTCAGAAGTGTTATATATTTTGGCTTGTTATTTAGTATGGTAGGAACAATGTACGCATGCTAGGCTTCATACGAGATAGCTTTTATGTTTTCGTGATAGAAAAAATAGACAAAAAAAAAAAAAATCATCTGGGTGACTACTTTTTCTAAATTTTTTTAAAAGTTTGTCTTTAAAATGCTGTTTTTAAGAAAGCTTGTTTGAAACAGTGATTGTGAAGTAAGCTTTTAAAAGCTAAAGCAAAAACAAATAAGTCGTTCAATCGAAGCTTTATAGTTTTGTGATTGAACCTTCATAGTTTGGTAGGAACAATGCCCGGGTTAAATTTACGTAAAAATAGTTTTTATTATGTAATTGCTAAAGAGGTTTCTATTTAGACTGAAAGGGATAGTTGCTAAATTCACACAAGGCAGTATCTTATCTAGGTAAATACTTTCGTAACTTTATGCACTATTCAAACTATTACTATGCAGCCAAGTAGAAGGCTAGATGATGATTTTGCATTTTTTAAAATACTATGTTTACAAATAGTTTTGTCTTGTTTCATATTGTAATTGGATTTCTTTTCATTAAATAGTTGATAGATTAAACTTTCCTTTCTACTTGATGACGTATAATTGCATTTTCAAATTGAAATATTATTTTTAATTAAGGTTTAGCTGAGGATATTTTCTTTCACCATTTGAATGCTTGATTTTAATGGCCTTTATATTGTTTATGAATGTTATGCCAGCTATTTTATTTAGTTTCCCCAAAGGGAAATTTTTTTCTCTGCATTTTCTTAAATATTTTTTAGGCCTCTAAACATTCTATTGCTGTCCTCTTCAGTTCCATTTCTTAATGTCTTGGGATCATTCATATTTTATTTTTTTGGCATCTAGATTTGATATCGAAGGATATGTTACGGGGTTTGGTAATCCAGACTGGGCAAGAACTCATAAAGTTGCAATGCACACATCCTCTTTAGTTGCCACACTCATAGATGGAGGTGCTACATGTGTTGGTAAAACAGTCATTGATGACATGGCTTTTAGGTGAGACAACCAAATTTTTTTGCTAGATTAAATTCTCTTTATTTCACATATTTCTACTTATAGTTAGTTTCTTATTTGACATATTAATGGGTTTATTTTTTAATGAATTATCCAATGACATGGCTTTTTGGTGAGACAACTTATTTTTTTGATAGATAGAATTTTTTATTTCACATATTGCTACTTATCGTTAGTTTCTTCTTTCGCATATTAATTGCTTTTTTTTAACCAATTTATCCATTAGATAACTTTTAGGGTATGGGCTAGCTTGTCATTTGTTTTGATTTTTCAAACTGCTGCTACAATTGTTTGACTCCTTTCTTGCTTTTTTTCATAAATTTTGCGGTGGATAGTTATTTTTTACTATCAGATGTTTTTTTAATGTGATAGTTGTAAGAAAGTTACTGTCTAACCGTTTTGAAAAAACAATATTTGTAATACCCACAGCAGTGTAAAAAAAATTATTTCAGTGTAAAAAAAAATAATTTTTCCCGCAGTAATTTTACAGCCACTTTTGCAGAAAGTTGCAGCTCCTCCAAGCAAACTCTTACTCTATCCATTATTTTTAGTTTTTATGACAGTTTTTTTCTTTCTCATTCTAATAACTTATCTGTTGCTATTACATGACTTAAACATTAATTTTTGTCAGTTTAAGTGGCGAAAATAAATATTTTGGCACACCAACGAATCCTAAGTCTCCTGAACGGGTCCCTGGAGGATGTTCTAGTGGGTCGGCTGTAGCTGTTGCTGGTGGCATAGTAGATTTCGCATTGGGTAAGCTTCTTCACTTCATTTCCTTCTGCTTGGGCTGCAGCAACTGTGAACTTACAAATTTTGAACTTCCATGTAACGGCTATAAATTAATTGAAATGATTCTTATGAAGCCATTCTTATAGTTTCAAGTTTTGGTGATTTTGGTTCAGTTTTGGTTGTAGCCAATAAAAAAACTTACTAATATTTTTAGTTTCGTTTGTCTTAAAGTTTAGGGAAAAACTAAGGAGTTTTAGTGTAGCTTTGCTTTAAGTTTTAGGCGAAACTCAAGGGTTATGCTCAAAACTCATATTTTTAATTACTTTCAAAAAAATGCTGTTCAACAGTCACCAAAATCTACTAGAATTTCTTCATTAAGGTCCATTAATTTTTATGTGTATTTTATCTTGAATTTTAATTAAATAATCCTAGTTGTTTCCTATCATAAATATTTTTTATAGTAATTTATACTAAAAAATTAATTGTAATCACAACTGAAATTAAATTCTGAAATTGACAAAAACTATCTAAGCAAGACTTTACGATAAAACCAGGCCTTAATCAAAATCGAGTTTCAAAACCTTATTTTAAGAGTAATTTGTTTCTTACTTGTGTCCTATTGTATTAAAAAAAAAAAAAATTGTGTCCTATTGTCTGCTTCCACGTTTGTAGTAAGTATTGAGATCTTTATTTCAGAATTGAAAAATGTTCCTTTTTAGCTTATTATCTATTTAGTTATTGGGCGATCAAGCTCATTTGTGAATACTTTGGTATTTTGGATATCCTTTCAATTAATAAATCTCTTTAGTTTTTTCTTCTTAAAAATAAAAAAAACCATCAATGTTCATCACTTTCACACTCATGAGTGAAGAATTGGTTCAAAAAAAAAAAAAAAAAGCTTGGGTGATAAAAATGGCTATTATTTGATATTTTTCGGAATGTGAAGTCCTATCTTGAATAGATTAGATAAATATGGGCATAGTTTTAGGAAAGGGCTGCTATCTTAATTTTTCCTAGCAATGGAACCCTTGTAAATATAATATTAGAAAAGTGTTAAATTGCCTGTTTAATTTGCAGCTTAAAAGATTTCCATCAAACGGTTGCTTTTCCCTTTTTTTTTTCCTTGTTTGTTAAATTGAGGATTTTAGCTCAACTTTTTTATGAAATTATATATATATGTTTATATATTACGACTTATTCGATCAAATATGCATGCATATAATATAATAAAATTTATCTCATATATGTATTACAACTTATTCGTTCAAATATGCAAACATGTAATTTAATAAAATTTGATTGAGAGAGAGAAAAAGAAATTATGAGCATACTTCATCTTATCCAGGTTTGTCTTAAAATCAGCTTGGTGATTGCATTGTGCCGAAGTTTAACTTAGGTGTTGGCTAGAATGAGTTTTATCGGTGCAAAAAATTGATGTCATCTTCAAGCAAGTTTTGTCTTCAAGTTAAATTGTTAGCACTAAGCATGAAGTTATAACAAAATAAAATAACTTTAATTAATTAAAGATGGAATAATTGGATTTTGTTTTCTCGCTTTTCCCGTGACATACAACAATTATATAAGTTGAGTTTGGAATGTATTATCATATAAGGTTAAGGTTAACAACACTCATTAGGCTTGTATGGAGAGCGAGAATTCATAAAATTGACCACTAATAATTAGATAAAGTTGATGATGATAATGATGAAGGCGTGTATACTTTTTGGACTAACAAAAACATCAATCTTTTATCCCACAACGTGGGGTTGGCTGAATGAATTATATTTCTTTATTGTGTCCTGTTAAGAGTCAAATTCTCATTTAAATTTAATAAAAAAAAGATCATTTCTAATATTTTTGAGTAAAATCTTTTTAGGTCTACCTCTGCTATCTTAATATAGACCACAATGAAGAAAAAAAATTTTGAAAAAGAGTGACTTAGGATGCTAGACCATTTAGTTCAATTAACTACTTGAAAAGCCCAAAATGATTGAGAAGGCACAAATGTTGTTCTATAGCCAAAGGCTCAATTGCCCTAGATCCACAAGTGTGCTGCAACACCCATGAGTCAATTGTCTACTATTGTCTAATGCAGGTCAATTACTTGACTTTTTATCTTGTCTTCTTTTGATAGTCCTCTGTCCTACTTTGATTTATATGTAACATTGTGATGCTTATGAAATTATGGTTCTTTTATCTTGTAAATTTGATATGTGATTTTGTTTGTGGCTTGGCTATGCTTATTTGGTTACTGGGAAATAATTATTATTAGTTATATATGGCGCACATCTTCATTATGAAGTTTCTTTTGAGTGTCTATGATTTGGCGTTGTCATTGTGATTAGATCATCACAGAAATATTTCTTTTGCAATATTGCTTAAGGAAAATCTAGTGCTTGAAAAAGAGCCTGGTTAAGATTGTGATAATGTCTCTTTTGCAATGTTGTGAAGGCAAATCGAGTGCTTGACAAAGTGGCTTGGTAAGATTGTTATAATGCCTCTTACACCTCGTAAGTTAGCAACTTAGCACCATTTCTATGACACTCTTGGAGAGTGTTGTTTAAAGGTGTTATGTAGAGGGAGTAGAGCTAGTACTTTGAAGGATAAGTTAGCTTTAATCTGACAAATTGACATGAGTTGTGTGAAGTCAAATAGTAGTTGGGGCAATAACAATGCATATTAAGAAATGCAATAAATTAATTGTAGGCTTCAAAGTTTCAAGTTCGACAATTATCAATCTTGCTGATGAAGGTGATGAGTTTGGGGTGAGAGAGATGAAGAGATGGAGTACTGCAATCTAATCTGAGAGAATAGAGCTTAAATGATGGTGAAGGTGAAGTAGATATTTGTGAAAACTCGATAATATCTAGGCTATGCATGCTATAAACTTAAATATAACTGGGTTAGCTAAATATGCTTTTCTGGGTACTTAATTCATACATGTCTTAAGCTTGCTTTTGAAACTTGGAATGTAAGAAAATTTAAAATGTTTTATTATTTTGTCTAATATATTTTAATGTGAGGATTCACATTTATAATCTTTACAAATAATCTATAATTGAAATATGCATATCAAATAAAATTATTGATAATTTTTAGAGAATGATTTTACTCGGGTGAGCACTAAAGTTCGTGCTTTGTGCCTTGGGCTTTAGGAAACCGTATCATCTTGAGGATGCCTGGCACTTTTTAGCCTAGCATTTTTGATATCAATGGTTTTACGAAATAGTGAAAAAGGAAACAGAAAATCGATAATGATGTTATATGTTATCAGTAACTTGTCATTGTTTGGATTGGTGCATATGCAGTCATCGTTTTTTTTAACTCCCAGATGCATGCAGGAATGGACACCATAGGTGGTGTGAGAGTACCTGGAGCTTTTTGTGGAATTTTGGGGTTTAGACCATCGCATTCCATCTTGAACAATGGTATTCTTCATGTCTCTCCAAGTTTGGATGCCCCTGGTATGTTTTTATGAGTTGCATACCCATCTGTACCTTCTCTTTTATCTCTTTATTACATCATTCGCTGCATTACAATTGTGTTTGTTTTCATTTTGAGTTATTTGTAATGTGTTTCACATACTTGTGTGGTACTTGATATTGTCTGTTTAGTGAAATTCAAGTTACTAGTTCATTGTGAAATTTTTATAGTCTGCCACTGAATATGGTATGAAAAGGTCCATCATGTTCCCATGCGTGCATGGCTGAGGGAAATTCTGATCTTGAACTACTTTACCATGGGAGTCATTAGAGTACATCTCTTCTTTTCTATTAATTTCTTTTGCCCATAAATTCAAATGTGTTGCTTTGTCCTTGAGGCTAAATCAAATTGATTGATCAAAACTTTGTCAAGCAACAAGAATAAGTTTTTCGTTGTATACATTTTTTTTTTTAATTTTCTATCGCAAACGAATAAAGCATTCATGAACTTGTTTCATTTTGACTGAAGAACCCAATAATCAAGTTTATTTTTCCCAGCTGGATCTGGTCTGTTCTTTAAAGGTCTCACGACCGCTTAATAATCGAAACAGTACAATGGAAAATGGTTTTACACTTGCGGTTATAGGCCTTTTCTGTCTAGAACTTTTTATGGGAATCAAGTTTTTAAATCTCTTAGTACAAAGCCTCAACTCACTGTGATGTGAAACTAGCAAGAGTTACGTGCGAAATTAAAGGAACAATTGAAGAAAACTTTGCCAATGAAATTTTCTTGCTTGCACATAAAGAGAACTAAGAATCTAAAGTATTTAACTTGCTTCAGCCAAAGAAGTGCAATTGTGATTAACCAAAACAACTCAATCAAAGTTCAAGATAAGAGTGAATGCTAAGTACACGTAACATAATCCAACGTTTAACAATGAGAGGTTCACCTCGAGGACCTTCTCACTTAATCACTCGTAGGCTTTAGCGGAGAAAGATGAACCATACGAAGAAAGATATTACCACTAGGAAGACGGTGCCGAGAACCTTCGTTGACGGATCGGTAGCCGGCGGTGGGGAAACGGGGAGTTGTTCGGTGATCTTCCACTCTTCAAGAAACTTTTGTTCGTCGATGAATTCCGCTAAGTGGGGAAGGATACGATCCACGTATTCCTTGACGGTGGCTTCGGCCCCAAATCCGGGGTCAAAGAACGGTGAGCGGATGATGCCAACCTCCCCTCGAGAATTGAGAACGAGTCCGTGATCAACTTCGGGATCCGCCATGCATGCTTGCTGGAAGAAACGGAGGCTCACGCGGAGAGGGGAAAGAACACAAGGAGGTAGAAGAAGGAGAGAAAGTGGGGCGGAGAATAAGGCCGGTGGTTTGGATAGGAGAGCGAGGCGGGGGGACGGTTGGAGGAAGTGGGGAGGTGGCTAGGGTTTGAAAGATGGGTAGGGGAATTAGATAAACTGAAATTAATTTCAGCTTAAGTGGATTTGGAGGGAAAATGTTTTGAAATTAAATTCAAATTTCAATTAGGGTTAAGGGGTTAAATGAGCATTTAATGGGAGGAACCCATCATGGGGCCGGAGGCATTGAGAGAGAGGGAGGGAATTGGGGAGGAGTTTAGGCAGTTTCCAAACAAGACTTATGAATTAGGAAAGCTAATAATAAATCCAATCTATTTTGAATTTAGATTGGAGTCATGACTAATACTTTCCTAATTAGGAATTCTAAAAATGGAAAGAGTTTGAAATTCAAAATTTGAATTTCAAATGGAATTAACTCCTTCCTATTTTCTTGTTGGGGTGAATATGGAAAGTCATTAAGGTATTGAGATCACCATAATGAGGAGAAAGCATGGGGTGGCCGGCGGCAAGGTTGGTGGGGGATGAAGGGGCGTCAGGTTGGGTAGTGGTGAGGGAACTAGGTGGCGGTTGGGCTTGATAAGGTGGAGGCGTGTGCTGATTTTGGTGGGGAGATGGCCGGCAGTGGGGCTAAGGGAGTTGGCGGGTGGGAGTGGAAAAGAACAAAGGGGTGGAGAAGAAGAAGATAAAAAGTTAAAAGCCACGAGTCACGGACTCTTCCAATGACTGGTGGGTATTGTACTCGCTCACTTTGAGCTCACTCTCCCTTCTCTCTAGCTCTCATGCAAGAATAAGAAGAAGCAAAGAAATTTCATTAATCATTCATCAAAACAATTACAACATATGAGACCACTATATATAGGTCTTCACTCATGAAAAGAAAAAGTATGAAATTGCTCTCTGGGCTACAATAACAAGACAACTCCCCTAAGGGCTAAAAACGGAAAACAACAAATAACTAAATAACATATCATGAAAATGTATCAAAAGTAGAGGCGCTGAATCGTGGCCGTAGATCTGCGATTCCTTCATCGATAAATATGTCGGTAGCATCTGTCAATGTCCTCATCACACTGACCTTTCCCCACTTTTTTCTACAACCAGACAGTTCCAACACATGCCTTGTAACATTTTTGTACCATGTACCCACAGTACTCATTTCTTTGGCCATCCTAGCTTCCACTTCTCGTACTCCTAAGGCTTCGATCCCATGTGGTTTCCTCCCGTTTCCAATTAGGTTGGTTTTGGACCTAAATATGCAATTGATATAACGAGTGAATTGACCTCTATAGGATAACATGGGCACACATTTTGTATGATTTTAATTAATACTTTGTTGGCTATTTGCACTTTTTGCTGGACGCAAAACATGAATAAGTTGATTAATTGCTTTTATTTATAGGGTTGTTTGCCAAAGATCCCAGTGTTTTGCATCGTGCTGCTCATGTGTTACTCAAACTTCCATATGCTGATGTACGCCCACCTAGACGTGTTATAATAGCTGATGATTATTTTCAGTTAATGAAAATTTCTTCTAGAAGGATAACTCAAGTGGTCACAAAAACAGTGGAGGTGCTGTTTGGGAGTAAGTTCATGCATCATCTATTGTTTTCTTCTGATCTTAGAAATTCTTATTATTTTTTAGGGTCTGTTTGCGACAGTCTTATTAATGATTTGTATTTCACACTGTTGCCTTACTTTTTTGTTGCTTTCTAAAACATAGCAAGCTACTTTTGACAGTCAGAGCTGCTAGACTGGTAGTTGTAAGAAAACTCTTATATATATATATATATATATTTAATACCCATAATAGTTAAAAAAAAAATATTTTTCCTGCGATGGCTCTATATTCAACTTATCAAAAAGTTTTTTTTTTTCTTTTTAAGTAGCTGTCCTAAACAGACCCTGACTTTTGGTTAATTTTAATATTAGTGATGTGCTTGTTTTATACTAATATGTTGTGCTGATTTCAGAGCAAAGTTTGAGCCATGCGAATGTTGGTGAATATCTTGTGTCTAAGGTTTCTAGCTTAAAGAAGCTTCAAGTTGGCGCTGTAAATGGTGATTCAAAAATTTCTTCGTTAACATCACTTGCTAGTGCCATGAGGTTGCTTCACAAGTGAGTAGTTGCCTTAACACCTTTTCGTAACATTTTCTTTGTAGTATGAATGCCAAAAGTATTGAAGTAATTTTTATTTAAAGTAAACTCATCTGATTTTGAAGGTTAATATTTGCTTTTGTGGGTCTGTAATTGCAACATCGTTTTTTGTCAAATGCAGGGAAAGTTTTAAGTGATAGTAATATGTTTCCAGCCCTGTTTCCCTTTTTTTAACATTTCTTTTGTGTATTTTTATCTGTTATATAATCACAAAATTTATTGGATTTAAGCAGTTTGTTTGGATTCTGATTTGTTTCATGTATCACTTTTATGCTTCTTTGAGGGTTCTGACGAATGCCAAAGAGCCCACTGACCTTTATATTTGGTAGACAGAATGGTGTTTTTTTAGCATGGGAAGTGCTAATTATTATACTTGCTAATATGATGAATTTAGTGTGAAATATCATAGTAAGGATGGTCTGAAATTTTAATCACTTTCACAAAATCTTCCAAATTCAACAGAGCAAACTAAATACTAAACTTTTGTTTATAAACATTTCATAGTTTTCACCATTTTTCTTGATTTCTTTTCAAAATACATGTTTTTAAAAAGATAAATTGATACACGTTATTTTTACAGTATATAACTTCCGATGTTATTCACTTGTTGTATATGAACTCTCTTCTTTTACCCATTTAGGTTAAAGGGCATTTTTATAAAATTAATTATCAACTAATGGATGAGTTAAATAACTTGGTGGCTGATTATGTTTTTAAATCATAGTAATTCAAAAATTAGAAAATAACATGCATGCATATCTTTATATCTAATTCATTAAATAGTATATTTTAATGAACATAATGAAGAATATATTTGTAACTTTTACGATGGTAGAATAAATAACCATTTGCTTTTTTTATCATTTTAAGGTCTTATCGTATGTTATAATACACTCGTCACTCGAGCACCGCCTAAATTATACCATTAAAGGTGCATCATTTCATAACATTTTCCTTCCTATCCCCTTGAGGGTAGGCAATCATTTTCTTTTTCTTTACCTTTACGCATGGGTATATTGCGTCTCTAGCCAATATATTATGGAGATGATTCTATTCTCATACAACATATTATTTGCATTCTTTTAATCATGCATTTATTTTTTATAATATTTTTTCATATCATATCATGAAATCATCATTGAATTTTTAAATCATAAGTACTTCATAGCAATATGAGAATTTCATAAGTGAGAGAGAAAATCACTTTAGATGTTTATAATAGCAGCATGGTATTAACAAGAAAATTCAATGCATATAAGGGGTCGTAATAATTGCCAATGATTGTGCAAAAAAAAGGGTCGTAATAATTAATGCATTCTATTTAGAAAAATATAAATCTTTATTATAAAATAGAAAAATAATTGCCCACATCAATTTGTATGACTTGATTTTTGCTTGATCTTTGAAGGTTGCTTCCTTTATCTTGATACTTTTATGATATAATATTTTGATAATTTATGTAAATATTTTAATACTCCAAGCTCTCTAGTTTATATTTTTTGCTCTTTATTAATTATTATTTTTTCATTTTATTTTATTATTTTCTACATTAATTCATACAAAAAAGATTCATCATTAAAATTTATAATTTTTATTAGCATAACCTATATATATATATATATATATATATATATATATATATATATATCATTTTGTTTAAAAATTAAAATTTCATAATTAACTATATCACATAAATTATGAAATTAACTTTAATATTTATCAAGTTATTTTTATGCTATAATTATACAAAAATTTAATTTGGTTAATTTTCAAGTTTTTAAATTTATTTAAATATGTCCATTAAATCTTAGAAATTAGAAAAAATATTATATCTCAAAATAAAATTGTTTAACATTCAACCTTCTTTGAACTTTCTTTGGCTTTGTTTGGGACGGCTTTCTTACTGCTTCTTAAAGTAGCTTTTTAGTTAGAAAGTCATCCCAAATGAAGCCTTTATATATATTATGTCCTTTCTTTTTCTTCTTTTTTTTATAGAAACTCTAATGATATCTTATAGTTTAAAATTGGATTTATGATTCATAAAAGTGTACATAAAACTTACTCTTGCCTTAAGGGAAATGAAGAATAGTCTTACTGATGTGGACATCCAACCGTCCATGCCAATCCGAGGAGGAGCTGAAGATCGACGACTGAGATCACTTTGCTTTATTTTCGTTTATTAAGTGTATTTTAATTTAGTTTTGCAATTTTCCATTTTACCCTCTTGTTTTATGTAAGCCCAAGGGGCGAATGTGTCTTTTAATTTCTCTTGAGGCCTATATATAGAGGCCCCTTCTCTTGTATTTGGAGGATGGATTATTGATAATGGAAAATTTTATTTTCGTCTTGATCTCTTAGTGAGTTCAAAAGGATCTCTTTGTGAGTTCCGACTTTCCCAAGATCTCTTTGTGAGTTCTTGAAGAGAGTTTCGCGGATCTCTTTGTGAGTTCTTGAGGAGAGTTTCGTGGATCTCTGTGTGAGTTCCGACATCCCTACAATCTCCTTTGAGATCTTGAAGTTTAAGAGCGTGAGGTTAGAAATTCCAAGATTTCCCCAAACTTCTCATCCTCGATCAAGCTCGGGCTTTTCCTCCCAAAGTTCTCCTTGCCGCCGGCCCGTTCAGAAATTCACCCGCCGGCCATCCCTTAGGCCGACGCCCACCAACCCCCACCTCCCCCTCTCTTCCTCCTTGGAATAAAGAAATTTCTTAATTAGGAGAGGCTCACAATTAATGACAATTCAAATTCAAAATTTGAATTTGAATTAGCATTAATTACTTTTTAAATTCGTCCCTCCAATTAAGCCAATAACCATTAATTTAAATTTGAAATTTAATTTCAGATTTAAATCAATTAATCATTTAATCATCCCAATTAATGACAATTCAAATTCAAAATTTGAATTTGAATTAGCATTAATTACTCCTTAAATTCGTCCCTCCAATTAAGCCAATAACCATTAATTTAAATCTGAAATTTAATTTCAGATTTAAATCAATTAATCATTTAATCCTCCCAATTAATGACAATTCAAATTCAAAATTTGAATTTGAATTAGCTTTAATTACTCCTTAATTTCATATTTTCATTCTCTCTCCCCAAATTGATTTGGGCTTTAATTAATCTTGCCACCTAGGCAAGTATATGGCATTTACGTTTCACATCACTTACTTTCGGTGTTGAAATCATCACCTTATAGTGCTATCTAAGCCTGCTCAGCCTCTCCCTGCACGTGCACATCAGCTACTACTCACGCACACTACTGATTCTGATCACGCTCGCTTGAGTCACTTGTTCATGCTCAGTTGCTCACGTACTCTCCTAAGCCCTCCCTCGCCATATCTCACTTCCATTAGGGATTAAGTTGATGTTGCTTCAAATGATTGTGTAACAGTTGTTTGGATAGGTATTCTTATAGTGTGTGTCTATATATATATATATATATATTACTTTAATAAAGTTTTATTTAAACCATTTTAGTTTAATTATAAAATATTAAGTGATTGATATTATTATTTTATTAATAATTTTAGAGTTAATGATATTTATTGATTTAGACTATGGAAGCCATACATTTATTAAGAGGTTTGATGGAGAAATATAGAGAAAATAAAGAGGATCTACATATGATATTTAGTGATTTAGAAAAGCATATGATAAAGTTCCGTGAGAAGTGCTATGGAGAGTTCTTGAAAAGAAAGGAGTTAATAATGCTTATATTCAAATCATTAAAGATATGTATGCATGAGCTATTACTTGTGTTCAAACACATGGTGGTTTGACCAAGTATTTCCCTATTTCGGTTGGGTTACATCAAGGATCAGCCTTAAGCCCATATCTTTTTGCTTTAGTCATGGTTGTTCTCACTAGACATTTGCAAGAGGATGTACCTTGGTGTATGCTTTTTGCTGATGATATTCTTCTTGTTGATAAGACTAGAGAGGAAGTTGAATGTAAACTTGAATTATGGAGGTCAACATTAGAGACTAAAGGTTTTTGCTTGAGTAGATCTAAAACGAAATATATGGAGTATAATTTTAGTAGTAATAGACCTAGTGAGGGGATTGTGACTTTTGGCGATCAAGTCATTAATAAGAGTACACGTTTTAGGTATATTGGATCTATTGTTCAGAGTGATAGTGAAATAGATGGGGATATTATCAGCATAATTCAAGTTGGATGGTTGAAGTGGAGGAATGCATCGGGCTTGTTGTGTGATAGAAAGTACCCCTCAAACTTAAGGGAAAATTCTATAAGAAGGTAGTGAGGCCTGCAATGCTTTATGGTGCTGAATGTTGGCCATTAAAAGAGAAGCATAATACTAAGTTAAGTGTGGCAGAGATGAGGATGCTCAGGTGGATGAGTAGCTTTATCCTTAGAGATAGGATACGAAATGAGCATATACATGAAAAGGTTGGAGTAGCTCCAGTAGAAGATAAGATTAGAGAGAGTCGCCTTAGATGATTTGGTCACATAAAACGGCGGCCTTCCAATGACCCGGTTAGGAGAGTAGAGGTGTTAGATTTGACTTATGTTAAGAAAGGTAGAGACAGACCTAAAAAGACTTGGTTAGAAAATATTAGGGATGGCCTTTTTTTATTAGATTTAAACGATAATTTGACCTTTAATAGGACACAATGGAGAAAAAGGATTCATGTAGCCGATCCCACGTACTGGGATAAAGGCTTGATGATGATGTTGTTGTTGTTGTAATAATTTTAGAGTTAACAAATTTTAAGTTATTACTCATAAGGCTTAGTTACTTTTGTGGGATGTATAACAGTAATTTGTGCCTTTATTAAAGTTGGAAGCTAAAATATCATTGCAATTGTTGAAGTTGAAATTGGATAATTGTCTCTCTCTCTCTATGTATATATATATATATATATTCACATACATTTATTTGGAACTAATTTTATTTGGTTTAATTCATGATGGTTTTTATTTTTTATTTTACTTCAACCAGTTTTATTTGTAGCTTAGTCTCGTTCGTTGCTTTTTTTTTTTTAAATGATCTCCAAATAAATTCTGCCATAAATATTGCTCTCAATCATGTGGTAATTGGTATTTTACCTATTCTTTCGTTCTAAACCCTGTTTTTCTTTTGGTTGAATCTATAAGTAAACTATTTATGTCTATTAAATCCAGGTATGAATTCAGAATTAATTATGAGAATTGGATAAACTCTGTCAAGCCAACAATTGCTCCTTGTGTATCAGATAATTTGAGTGCGCCAGAAGAAAATGGCATCCTTATCGACTGCTGTCAAACTGCAAGAAGTGAAGTGCAACTGGCTATCCATTCTCTACTAAAGGTATTTGTTAAGTTTTTTCTTAAATAAATTTTTTAACCGTTGTATGAAGTTGTTACAATATAAGCAATCAGAACTAACAAAAGATAAAGTATAAAACAAGTTACAAAACAAATGATAACTTGATAAGAAAGAGAAAGTAGCCCTTTATAGATGATGAGTAACCCCATTAAGTCTTTATGAGTCAAGAAACCTAAATTGTTTGGTGAATATTGTGTTTTTCTTGAAGTCTAGTAAATCTTGGGTATTAGAAATTTTTTGTCTATTATTGCTGCACCGCTTGGAAAACATGATTGGAAATCTTTTATCTACTTGTTTTTCAATGTGATGTAGAACGGGTAGGAGGAGAAAGGCGAAGCTAGAGAAGGTGGACAAACTCCAAGTGTCTCCTCACAAAGCTGAGAAGTCCCTTCAGGAAATCTGAAATTTTCAGATTTTTCTATGGGAGAAAGAGGAGTAAAGGACGTTGGGAGAGGATTCCAGCAATTGCCCAGCCTTGGTGTGAAAGAATTGGGAGAGAGACGAGAAGGGGCGGCGGGATACAAGGAAGGCTGAAGAAAGCTGAAAGGAAACTGTGTTATTTCATAATTCCTATTCTCAAAGGAAATTCCAATCCCAGACTTAGGGAAACATCCGGAACAATTAAGAGGAGGGAGACGGTGAGAAAAAAAATAGAAAATCTGAGAAAAATTCCAAGTGAGGCTAAGCAGGATTTAGGAAAAAATTCCAAAAGAGTTGGGGAGGAATTAAATTAGAGGTGGGGACGCGGGGTGTTAGCCAAGATACGAATTCTCAGTTTTGGCAATAAATCCAAATAATCCATTAGGGGCCGGTGGCATGAGGTAATAGAGGAGCCTTTAAAGAGAGGATTTAAGGCTTCTTAATGTGGTTTAATGAGTTTGGAAAGTAATGAAATAAATCCGATTTGAATTTAAAATTCAAATTGATTTAAATTAAGTACTTTTTTAAAGTAGGATGACAAATTAGGAAAACTTTTCAATTGTCAAATTTCATGAATTTGAATTTGAAAGCTAGATTAAATGCTTTCTTAATTTAGGCGAACTAAATTAGGAAAGAAATTTGAATTTCAAATTTTAAACAACTTGAATTTCAAATTAATTCCTAATATCATGCACCCCTAATTAGGAAAACCAAGGAGAGAGGGGAAAGATTGAGGCCAGCGGCTAGGGAGCCATGGCCGTCGGTTTGGAGGATTTTTTTTTTATGGAGATGTGGCCGGCGGCTTATGGTGGAAAAAGGAGACGATGATGGTGGACGTAGGTGGAGGATGACGACGATGGCTAGGAACAATAAGAAGGAACAAAACCAAACAAAGAAGAGATAAAAAACGAAAGATAGAAAATAAAAACCGCGAGCCTCGGACTCTTCCGAAGACTGACGGGTGATTCGTTGCCCTTATCCAAGGGACTTCAATTCACGAGCCCGGACCCATCATGCGGCTGGTGAAAACTTCGATTCCTCTCATAGGAATCTCACTAACGCTCTCTCACAAGAAGAACACAAGTGTGAAAAATAATTTTTCATATCAATAATTCATCCCCATTACAATAGCTAAAGGCCCTATATATAGACCACAACATGAGAAAATAAAAAATTACAGAATTGCCCCTTGGGCCATAACACTCACATAAACTATCCTAGGGGTAAAACAGAAAATAGGATAAAATAAGAGCCACAATTCATAAAATAACTCATAAATGACAATTTAAATTAGAGCCGTCGATTTACGACGCCTCCTTTGATAGATGCGCCAAATCTTCGTGCCGATGTCCTCATCACAATGTTTGAAAGGCTAGTGTATGATTGTTCAGATTTTGGATTAGTAGAGGTAAACCTAAAAAGTCTTGTTTATAAAGTATTAAAATTGACATTTTTTTATGAGCCGATCCCATGTCGTAGGATAAAGGATTGTTGTTGTTGTAGCATCCTCAACAACAAGATGATCATGAGGAGATTCCTACGCCAGCCTTGAAACTTTGGGTTGATGTATCAACAATATAGGTGGGCGCAAATTCTCCCAACATGGAATTTGTTGGGATTTACAGAAGATAATTTTCTTAGTTCAAGCTGAACCTTGAAGTAATTTGAGTATATATGGTAAAAAAATTTACAAGATGAAGAATAGGAAGGTGTGCTCTTAAATTTAATTGTCTACCATTAGCAGCTTAGAGAGAAACCAATATAAATTTCCTTTTCTAAAGGAATAGTAATGCTCACTTCAACTAAGATGCTAGGTACATATGGCATAGAGAGCCTTGCAACCATAGCATCCACTTGTAAAAGACTTCCAAAAATAGAACCAAGAGAATATAAAGTGGATTGGTTAGCATAGTTAACACAAAGTCAAAGAAAGACAACTCAAATTGGAGTTATGGATGATTCCTCATAAGAATAAAATTGATGAGAACATCCGACCATTGAGAGTTTATCAGAGATGGGGATGACGATCTATGGCCACGATTGCAACGCTTTACTTTTGAGTTATTATTTGTATTAGATTTATTATTATGTGGTATTGAGTTATTATTACATATTTTTCATTTATACCCTCACTTGAGAGAGTAGTCCTATGTAAGCTCTAAAGGCATGTTGGTCTTTTGTTTTCCTTCATTGTATGTTGGCTATTTAAAAGCCAACCCCTCATCTTTTGAGGGTAATAATGATTAATAAGAAAATTTTCATGCACGTTGTTTGAGAGTTGTGAGAGTTCTTGAAAGAACTTACTTGAAGTCCCTAGGTGAGGGCGACGTAGTACCCACCAACCGCAGGAAGCGTTCGGGTTCGTGGTTCTCCTCTTTCCACCAATCCTTCCCCTCTCTTCTCCTTAAACCGCCGGCCATCCCTCCCCTTCTCCCTCTCTCGGCCGAACCCCCATCACCACCATAACCTTGCCCAGCCACCCCTTCTCCACCTCCAAAACGCTGGCCACAGGGCCCATCGCCTCCTTCCCAAACTGTCAGCTCCAAGGTTCCTTCCCCTTCTCCAAGCCCTAATCCTAACCCTAGCCGCCGACCTCATCCTCCTCCCCTTTGCCTCCAAATTTCAAATTACCACATTATTGCTTTCCATATTGGGTGCAAATCACATTAGGAAAGTATTAAAAGCTTATTCCTTTCATTTGAAATTTGAAATTCTTTCCTAATCTACTATGTTTATTTTAGGAAAGTCACTTAAAACAAATCTATTTGAATTTTAATTAGAATTTGATTTGAAATAATCTTTCCTAATTTAAGATTCTAAAAAAGCAAGTTTTAAAACCCCACCTAAAGCCCCTCTTGCCCCAAGCATGCCGTCGGACCCCTCCTTCCCTCTCTCTTTCCTGCATTAATTCCCTTCCCCTTTGAAGCCCTAATCAACTCCCTCATCAAAGGAGTACATTTCCTTTCCCTCATAATATTTGAAATTTAAAATCCAAAACCCCCAATCCCTTCCCAATCAAATCTGACATCAAATTTCAGATTTTGGGAAATACCCCCTACCCTTCTCCTTAGCCGCCGGCCCCCCCTCTCCTCCCCCTTTCCTCTTTGCTCTTTCAAATTAATTTCCCTCCCAACTATTCCTCCTCCGAATTAATTTTAGATTTCTCAATATTCTGAAATTAATTTCAGAATTACTAATTTGCGCCTTCCCTACCACACTTCCACAAAAACTGATGTTTCATGATCTACTTCCTTTCTCCCTTGTATGGCGGATCCTAAACAAGATCACGGATTTGTTTACAACGATCAAAGGCAAGTGGACATCCTTAAGTCTCCGTTCTTCGACGTCAACTTGGAAGCCGACCATACTATTTAGGACTACGTTGAAAGGATTTTCTTCTCTCTCGCCGCCGCCATCGACGAAGAACTCTCTCCCTCTTAGTGACACATTCTTTCCAAATCCTAACAAAGGTGAATTTCTCCCCCATGTCTTTACTTTTCTAAGTCTTCCCTTTGATTTGTGACATCATAAAGTTTGTGCAACCTATCTCCATTTAGCCTACATCAAGAGTGGGGTGAGTGGATCCAATTAGTGTCTAATCTATATGTTAATATAGGGATTTCCTTTGATCTCCTCCATACGATGCTAATTGTGATTGGAACTGATTATTTGTGATTCTAACTTTTATCTTGTGATTGTAACCTAAGCTTAAATCATCTCCATGTTGTTTTAATATTTGTTTAAATCACTCTAAGTAAACATAATTATTATTAATCTAATTAAAAGGCGTGTATTTTCAGCATTACATTATTACCCACGCATTTGGTTGTACATAAAAAATTATGGTGATCACTTATTTATACGCATTAAACAATCAATCGTATAGAAGGATCTGTGTGAGAAAAGTCTTTAGTAATTTATTTCTAGAGATAATTTGATAAGCACATGGTGCATGTCAAGTAGCTCAACCAGGAAATCATCAATGAATCTTAAGTCAAACTTGAATCTGCAAATAACCTCAAGATTGAAATTGCCTATGAAGAAAGAAAATGAAGGTGCTAAATTAGAAGCCTTAGCCTTTAGATAAATGAGGGTAGATCTATCATGGAAAGTTGAGGTTAGCTTTTGAGTTAAATCTATGCCTTCCTGAAAAATATTAGAAAATAAGTGCAGGATTCTTCCCCTCAATAACTTTAACGAAAGAATGAGATGCTCACACAAGAACAAAAACCATCAACTATCAATCTAACTACTTGTGAAAGGATCACAAGTGGTAGGAAGGCTAGTAGAACAAGTGGTGGCGAATGAGGAGCATCAACACCAACCAAATGATCTACTGGCTCCAAAATACGATATGTAGGAGGTGGAATTCGATGAGGGGAAGCTGATGAAGACCAAGGTGGGAATAGTGGAAGAGATTGCAAACACCTTCAATTGTGAGAAGAGAATGTTGAAGGAAGCTGATGGTTGATGAATTGAACCAATGGAGATTCAATCCACATTGAAGGCATCATGATGTGGACATCCAACCGTCCATGGCTATTCGAGGAGCTGAAGATCAACGGCTGTCATCGTCCCACGTTATCTTATATTTTATTTGTAATTTTTAAATTTTTATTATGAATTTTCCGTTTTTACTCTCACTTAAGAGGGTCGTCCTATGTAAGCCTTAGGGGCATATGTGTCTTGTTTTAGTTTCTTAGGCCTATATATAGAGGCCCTTTCTTATGTAATGGGAGGATGAATTGTTAATGAAATTTTATTCTACTTGTTTGATCTCTTTGTGAGTTCGTGAGAGGAGAAGGATCTCTTTGTGAGTTCCGAGATTCCCAATATCTCTTTGTGAGTTCTTGAGGAAGTGGAAGGATCTCTTTGTGAGTTCCGAGATTCCCAAGATCTTTTTGTGAGTTCTTGAGGAAGTGGTGCTTGTAGATCTCTTTGTGAGTTCTATTCGAGGTGTGTAGCTCCGGATTTTCTTTTTCCTAAACCCAATTTATTTCTTCTCTACCTAACCAAACTTTCTTCCTCCCAAATCCCCTCCACCGGCCCCCATAAATCCACCGCCGGCCACCCCAGGCCAATCCCGCCACCGGCGGCTTCGTCGACCTCCTTGGGACGGCCAAGCCACCGGCCTCCCTCTTGGGAATTTCAAAATTGAAATTCAAATTTGTTTCCAAGAGGCATTGAAGACTTCCCTAAAATAGTTCCTTGATTTAAGGCTTTCATATTAATTAGATGTCAATTTGAATTTGAAATTCAAATTAATTCTAATTGATAGCCCCATTATTGGAAATTTTCCTTTCTTTCAAAATCTGAATTTTAATTTAGATTTTATTAAATCTTTAATTAGTAATGTGGGCCCCACTCTACTTATGACAAATAATCTCCTCCCTCTCTCTATGTGGCCGGCCCCCTCATTGGGTATAATCTCTCTCCTATCTCATTAATAGCCCCTCTCATTAAGCCTCCATAATTACCTCCCACAATTCCCTCTCATCCAATTTAATTCTCCCCATTAAATCTAAATTTAAATTTAAATTCATCCCGTCAATTCCACTTAATCTGAAATTTAATTTCAGATTTCCATTCTCTCTCCCCAAATTGATTTGGGATTTAATTAATCTTGCCACCTAGGCAAGTACATGGCATTTACGTTTCACATCACATCATGAGACCAAAGAAGGAAGATATGATAGGTGACAAAGGGCAAGATGCCAATGCCAGAAGGCACAGGACACCAATGCTAGAAGGCATTAGTGTCAAGAAGGAGCCCTTGAGAAGTGTTGCCAGAGAGATAGGGGAAGCTACTTATGTGATAGCGGGTGATCGATGAAAGCGGATACTGTAGGGAGAAAGCCTTAAGTGATGTATTCATTAAGTTATTTTTTCTGGATTCAAAGACACCTGTTGTTATGTTTTATCTTTATTTACCAAGACTTCAAATATAGACCCTCTCACTTTTTATTTTTATTTTTAAAGTATTATTAGAGATGTACTTTTTAATTGATTTCATAGTCTTCAATTCATTAATTTTGTCACCACTTACATTGCCTCATACTGTGTCACAAGGATAAAGCGTTATTTCATTAGAGATTACTGCATGTTAATAGATGAGTTATGCCTATGTTGTGTTATACAATATACTCGAGAGTGCTATTTTTTTTTTAATGAGAAGTAGGGAAAACCTTTTTATTGATAGTGAAAATGAATTATACTTAAAGAAAATAACAAGAACATCAAGTCTTTATCCCACTATGTGGGGTCGGCTACATGAATCCTTTTTTTCCATTGTTTCTTGTTAAGAGTCAAATCCTCATTTAAATCTAATAAAGAATGGTCATTACTAATATTTTCTAAACAAGTCTTTTTAGGTCTACCTCTATCTTAAAAAAAAAAAAAAAGTAATAGCAAAGTTTGAACAAAGAAAATTAATAAAAATAGTATGAGTATAATTTAAAAGATCTTCTTCGTATTGGATTCTCCTCCATAATTTTGTGAATTTAAAATGTTTTCTCCCCCTTTATATTGTTGATCCAAAAATAAACAAGAATGATTATCTCAATCCAAAGGATCTTTTCCTTTTCCTTTTTGTTAGGGAAGCTGACACCGATTCCAAAATAAGGGATGATAGACAATGAAGGAAAACAATATGCTCGTTTCCAAATGGATTACAAATACAAAAGATGGTATGTAAGTGTTACAATTGACACTTAAATTCCAAACGTAAAGAAAGAACAAGAAACCCAATGCAGTTAACTCCCAGCAAAAAAAATCTTCAAGCTCCCGACCAAGGTTCTAGCGCTTGTGAATTCTCAATTTTCTATTCTCTTAGCAAGCATGCTATTTGCATCAAAGCTTGTAGGCAACTTATCCCAAAAATTATATACAACCAACCCTACCTTGCAGTTGGAATAAAAAGGAAGGCACTCTAGACAGGCTAACATAAACCTTGACTTAAAATAACTTAATCAACATAAAGACAGAGAAGTTCCCATCACCAACCTGTGAGTATTCTTGGAAATTTGTTTCTAGCAAGACTCACTGCATCAACTACCAAATCTGCGGCTAACCACTGCTTCTATTTTTGAATATGAACACCAAAAATTCCTTATCTGACCTGTGCTAGGCTTGCAGTATTTGTTTTTCAGAAAACTAGCTTGACTGGAATTTCCAGCAACCAAAAATTGTCAAAAGAAGAGGAAAAACCAGGAGAATAACTGGTCAACCAAACAAAGTAATTAATATGAAAGAGAAGAAGAATAGAGAACCTGATAGGAGGCAACCCTAGACACTAAACTGCAAACTGAAAAATAATTTGTGTCACTATAAACCTTTTTTTGTAACGTGTCTTGCTTGAAGTTTTCAGCTGTCCACCTTGCTGTCTGTCACCCAACCATAAACAACGATCAAATTGTTCAACTGGAAAGTGATGTTAGGATGATAAGGACATCAGAAAATGGCACCTCGCATGCACTTGAATGATCTTGTAGAATGAGATCGAAAAGAAGGATAGCACAATTGATAAATATGAAGTTATGTGAAACACACTGCAATGAATGTAGGTCACCTTATATGTAGTTTAGTTCTATTAATTTAAATTTTAAAGGAAGAATAATGCACTGATAACAGTGAGTTCAATCATGAATGCTGAAGAATGAATGAAGCTAACGCTATTGTTTTTTGAGAAACATCGATAGAATGTTTTAATACAGAAAATTTAGTCTCTGATTCGGTTCTTTGTCTTCATGGGCCTTTCCTTGTGACACATCTTGTTTCTATCTTAACCTCCACGCAGGATGATGGGATTCTTGTTCTTCCTACAGTGTCAGGTCCTCCTCCGAAACTCAATTCAAAGGAACTTTTATCTGAAGATTATCAGAGGCGCTTATTAAATCTCTCAGCTATTGCAAGCATGTCAGGTTGTTGTCAGGTAAGCTTTCTCAGATGTCTTTTTAAACATGCAAATGTGTCATAAGTATTGCTACGTTTATTTATGTGCATATTTGTATGCACTCACACTCCTGCTCAGCAAATTATGTCCAGAAAATGATCTATTTCATCCCTTCCTCTTATTTTGTGGATATTATTTTATGCAGATAACAATACCCCTGGGATTTCATGAAAAGTTACCTGTGTCAGTCTCCTTCATTGCAAGGCATGGAGGTGACCGTTTCCTACTTGACACTGTTAAAACCATTTACTCCAACCTTCAAGACCAAGCTGATATAGTCGTGAAGTCTTCCTCACAAAGCATCAGTGTAAGCAAGGAGGAATATGCTGAAATCGCGAAAGAGAAGGTCCATCTTACTTGCTTAAGATAAATTTTAGTGATAGTTCTTGTCTATGTTCATGAATACTTTGAGCATGCTATTCTCAAAATGGGACAATTGGGAAAATGGTGTTAAATCATGAAAACTATTTCAAAGTTTTTGTTAACACTTTACTGGATCATACGTAGCTTTTAGTTGGGAAAAAAATGTCTAGACTGTTAGAAGAAGCTAATCTAAATAGATGGGATGATTATGTAGTTAATAAGGTTGAGTCAAGTCCTATATTGGCATTCAATTTTACCCAAATTTAATTTGGAAACATTCCTTGACATTTACAGGCCAGCTAGTGCTTAGAAATAGTGTCTCTGCCTCAACATATTATGTTTTTTAGTCAGTTGAGCTGGAGGTATTCTCAGGTTTTAGGCATGCAAATCTTTCTGTTACTCTTGAATATCTTCACCTTAATTTAGTTGTGCTAATATTTCTCTAGTACTCAAATTATCTTTTAATCTGACTATTGCCATGCCACTAACTTGATGATGTTATTTCTGTTCATAACACTTGTGGCGAATTTTCCCCTGTAATGACACAATATAACAGGGCAACAATGCTTACAAAGAAAAGCAGTGGCAGAAAGCTATAAACCTATATACAGAAGCAATCAAGCTAAATGGAAAAAATGCTACGTACTATAGTAATAGGGCTGCTGCATACCTGGAATTGGGAAGGTACTATTTTGGAAACAGGGAGCAATGTCACATGAGTTATTATGTTTTTTTTTTTTTTTTTCATTTTTGCTTGTATTCATTTATTTGTATAATTGATAGCTTTATTTTTTTTCATCCAGTTATATGCAAGCAGAAGCTGATTGCAGCACTGTCATCAACCTAGATAAGAAGGTAAGATTTTATATCTTAGAATCATAAATGAAGTTCTTAAACTTTTTTGCTTATGTTTTGATCTGTACACTTGTCCTGTTGTCTAGGATGGGATCCTAGTTTATGCAGCCTATGAAAATGTTACCTATTTTTGATCTGCAGAAAAAAAAAAATATGCCACATTCAAATCGACCCGAGCCTAGATTTGTGCTTTAAAATTAGATCAAGTTTAAAGTATATTGTTTATGATGATCCCTCTCTAAATTCTAATTCTGTTCACACTCAAAAGGGCTTCTGGTTATTGATGAACTTGTCATCTAGTCTTTACCAATCAGGCTGGTTCACGAGCCTACATGAAGTGGAGATTTTTCTTTGAGATCAAGATTGTTCATGCTCGTTCACCAGGATTCTTATGAACATTCAAATATTAAACTTAATATGATTGTCATGAATGGATAAATGTCTTTCATATCTGTTATTTATATGTTTCTTGTCATCCAATTTTGAAATCTTCTTTTGGATTACGGACTTCTGATTAGTTCTCATTGTATTATTTTTACTCAGTTTTCCATCACAACATCTTTAATGCTTCCGAGGGACAAAGCTATCAAAGAATTCATCTGTATTTTCTTAATTGTTTGTCAAGTTACTAGAGGAACACATCTTGGGTTTTAAACACACTAATATCCTGAATTTTTACAGCTATTTGTCTATTTAACTTCGGTCATCATGCTCATTTCTTCTTCATTTGCAATGCAACTTATCTCTGTCAGAAAGTACGATCTAATTGCTTATTCCCACCCTTTACAGAATGTTAAAGCCTTTTTAAGAAGAGGGACAGCAAGGGAGATGCTGGGCTATTACAAAGAGGCAATAGAAGGTCTCTCTCTCTCTCTCTCTCTCTCTCCCCCCCCCCCTCTCTCTCTCTCTCCTCTGTTGCTGAACTAAGAGGAAGATGATAATTTTGTAGAATCTGAATTTAATGTCATCCGTGTGCTGCTAGAACAACTCTCCAATTCTAATATGAACTCCTGAATAAACTTTAAAGAATGCTTTTATAATTATTTGAATTATCTAATCCTTCTCAATCTTACAGATTTTAGATACGCCCTTGTTTTGGAGCCAACAAACAAGACGGCAAATAGTGCTGTTAATAGATTGAAGAAATTCATACCTTAAATGCAATTCTGGCACAAATTGGAAGGAAATTACCCACACCAGACAATCTACTTGTCAAAAACATCACAGGTGCAATTTACTAGTTATTTTTGTGCTCACGCTGCACTCCAGGTCGAAAATTTGAAGAACTCTAACGCTTGTTAGTGGTCCAGCCAGTGCTATTAAATAGTACTCGCAGCGTTTGAATTCAGGCTTGATTTCTCTTATTTTTCTGCACAGTAGGGTTTAGTACAGTTTTGGGTTCTATATCAGAGGATTTCAGCAAAGACATTCAATATACTCTTCTTCCACACAAGTTATTGTAATATGACAAGGATGGGCTTCTTTAGGTTTCAATTGTTACAGTTCATTTAATGTAGTGTTTTTTATTTTATTTCTTCTTTGTTATGTTGTATGCAATAGAATCATCTTATTCTCATATATAAATGTGAGTTTCTATAAGTAATTTCATATGATAATTATCAATTGCCATTATGTGGGATTATTATTTTGAACTTGACAGTGTTGCTCGTCTTCCGCCGCCTGTGTTTGATTGGCCATCGCCTGGAGCACAAACAATCTCATCATCTTTTGTTTTTCTATCTTGCCTCCTATGAGAAATTATTCTGTACGGACGCCGAACACCGTCCGGAGATCAACCAGAATGTGTCACGTCACTCTTTCGTTGTATACCGCGGCTCGGTACTGTTGACGTGGCTGCACTTGATTCGCCTCCGGATGCAGAGCTGCATCAGGTGTCTTGTGTTTGGCATCCGATAAGCATTGCAGGTATGCTTCAGCCTGAAATGTGTCCTTTCAATTACAGGTTTCGTATTCTGCTAATTTTTTCTTGTAAAATGAGTAAAATCCAGTTGGTAGGTTTTTCAGAAGTTTTTTTCTTTATTTGGTTTCCTGAACTTCGCTGTTTGGTGTCCCGTTTGTATCATGATTTAGGTTGTTAGAATTAGTATAAATCTTTCTAAATAATTTTTGGTTCTTTAATCCCCATTATTTTGATAAATACTATTTCAATCTTGTTATTGATTAAATTTAGAATTTACTAAATCTAACATAATGTAACTAAGTTAAGAATTTCTTCCTTATAATGTAAATTCTGAAATAAATAGCAAAACCGTTTAAAATGTTTTAATAATTATCAAATCAATTTTCTCAGATCTTAATCTCATTAAGATTTATTAAATTTGAATTTATAAGATTTCCTAAATTCTATTTGACAGCTCCTTCAGCATTTTCCCTATATATTTTCCTGTGAAGTTTATTATGGCAGATTTAGGTTTCATTGGGGAAGGCTTTCTTCTAAACCAAAAAAGGCATCATCACATAAAATTTTTATATTAGCAAGCTGCTTTAAGATGTAATAAAAAAAATCATCCCTTAGGCTTTCGTTTTGGATGGTTTTTTTTATTGCTTTTTAAAACAAGTTTTTAGTTTAAAAATTAAAATTTGTATACTAAAAAATTACTTTAAGATGCTATAAGAAAGCCGTCTTAAACGAAGCCTTAATCTTTTGTAGATTTTCAACCCATTAAGGATAACATAATTAGGTATTTTGGTGATGAATTTAAGTTTTGTTTGGTACAGTTTTTTTTTTTAAAAAAAAAATCTAAAGCAATTTTTTAGTACAAATTTTTTTAAAAAAAATTATTCAAAAAATTTGTTTTATAAAACAGAACAAAAGTAAGATTTCATTTGAGACAAATTTTTTTTTTGCTTCTCAAAACAGCTTTCTAGTACAAAAGTTTCTTGAATTTGAAAATTTTATATTAGAAATCTGTTTTAAAAAGTAGTACGAAAGCTGTTACAATTGAAGCCTAAGGCTGCGTTTGGGACGGCTTTTTTATTGCTTCCTAAATCAACTTTATAGTATAAAAATTTTAATTTTTGTACTAAAAAGTCGCATTAATAAGCAATAAAAAAGTCATCCCAAACGAAGCTTAAATGTCAATGAAGGATGTCATTGATAGGTGGACATTGTCTATTTTTACTAGATGTTGGATGTTAGAGAACATTGAAATATTTGTTAAAATTAGCTCAGGCTTTGTTTGGGATAAATTCGATTGTATCTATGTTTTTAATGTATACAGCTAATCGTACTTTTTGTGCATAGAAATTTGAATTAATGAATAATACTTGATACTCTGATCCCAAGCTATAGTTGATGAAGGATGAAAACCCATAAAATAAAATTTTCTACGTGTCCATAACCTCTCTTTTATATTAACATCACCATTGAGGATATGCAATTGAAATTGACTTATAGGGTATAAAATCATGCTTTATTCAACAGTTCCTCCAATGATTATTTGATTTCTTTTTTTTTTTTTTAAAATAGTTTTTAAGTTCATTGCAATGTTGCAAATATCGAAAAACTATTTTTGCATCGTGTGTCACAATACTTTGACAATATAGTCATCAAGTGGGAGCAGGCACTCTTGGTGATATTTAGCGGTGTCAAAATAGGTTTTCAGGTCAGGTATGGGTCAAACTCGAAATTGACCCGCTCTTAACTCGTCTAACATGAACCCAACCTGTTTGTCGGAGCGGGTTAAACATCTAGACCCAAGCCCAAGCTAGCCCCAACCCGACGTCCCAACCATACCCACAAACTCGAGAGTGCAAGCAAGCGAGAGACGAGCGAGAGCAAGGGTGAAGCAGTGAGAGTGAGGGCAATGCCATGAGAGCACGAAGGCGAGTTTGAGAGCACGGGCGTGAGTGCGAATGTCAGCGCGAGTGTGAGTGTGACATAGCTAGGGTTGTGACTCACAAGGCGAGATGCTATTGAGTAGGTTTAAGTCAAATGGGTTGATTTCGAATTTACGATTTAACACGAACTTGACTATATATGTCAATCGGATTGAAAAAATAAACCTAAATCTGACCCATTTGTTAAACGGGTCAACTAGAACTCAAAATTTGAGGGTCATATTTTCGTGCCATGTTATGTATTGACACCCATAGTGATATTATTGAAGTTTCAGATACTAACTATTATCAAGTTGCATAAGTTTTTAGAGAAGAAAGCAATACATAGCTTATCACTTACAACTAACTTCATTTTTAAGATGAGATAATATAGATGGGCTCATAACACATATTTTGTCAAATAGCTTTAAAAAAGTATCTCTTCTATAAGCCTTGAAAGTCAAGTGATATTCCTCGTGACAATTATCTGTTTTGAACTTCCCTCTGATATTCATTATCAGATGATGAGTGCAAGCTCCATGATATACCTCCAAAAAAAATGATTGACAAGGCTTTAGAAATACTATTCTTCATTCTAGTCATAAAATACAACCATAACACATTGTGCTCTAAGTTAAAAATTACAAATATAATAAGATAAATATGAGTATTAACATCTTGGGTCACTGCGAAAAGCAAAGTACCCCCATAGCATGTATTCACGAATATTCTATCCACACTTCATAGAGACAGCATGGACTTTTTAATCTTTGAATACAAGCACCCAAAGAGAAGTAAATATATTTGTAGTGACCATCGTTGTCTCATTAGAGATCAACAATTATCCCTTTGTTTCTTTCGAGAATATTTTTCTAAAAATGTAGTAACTATATATGACGTCGGAGCTGAGCAGATTTATCCGATTAAACTTCAGTCTAGTTTTATTTCTTTTGGTAGCGTATATGGCTACATAGAATTAGCGCTCTCTTGTTTTGAGTGTAGCCTATTATGGGTTACATTTATCTATAAATAGGAGCCTTTACTTGTAATGGAGATAGATTTTTGAGATGAATAAGAATTGAGTAGTTTTACTCTTGTTTTGGGTTTCTGTATCCTGAAGGATTTCAGGTGGTGATCCCTCTCTTCAAAGGAGTTCTTGGAGTTATCCGGCGACCGTCACCGGATCCTCGACGTGGTGTCGTCGAGCCCCCCCGATCCGGTGTCAATATAGTTCTCAAATTTCGGGCTTTATAAAGCATAAAAAGGAAAATTTCCCTTAAACAAATTATTTGAACCATCATCAAATTTTTTACAAGTTATTTGTTGAATAACAATGGAACATGATCACATACATAAATGAATGTAATTGATATATAACCAAAAATCTAACTTGATCGGTCACGGACCCTGAGATATTTGAATTAGAAAATTTCAAAATTAAATTCGGACCAATCGGAATTTCAAACTCTACAAACTTATAGTCAAATTGAATGTATTGGAAAGACTAATCCAACGACACCTAAATTTGTCCAATCTAAGCCCAAATGAGCTCAAATCAATGGCTTAAAGTATATTTGAAAACTTCAATGCATTAATTGGATGATCAAACGACCTCTAAATATGGCATGCTTATAGTTGACTCGAGCAGTTCGACGAGCCCAAGATTAATAAATTTTGATATCATTAAAATACTTAAATACTAAACGACTACATATTTACAGAGCGTGTCACTCTCAAAAAATAATATAAATAGTCCATCACTCTTCACATGGAGGAGGCAGAGAAATTGGGTTAGATATTCTAGAGAGTTTTGAAGCTTGAAGAATCTTGGAGCTCCGCAACACTTGCAATCGCCGGATCCAGTTACGGTCCTCAAACAATCATTGCCCGAATGTCCTCCCTTGCACGTAAACTATAATTCTTCAACCACCATTACTCAATTACAATCCTCATGCCATCATCACTCGATCCTTCCGACCTTCGTCGATGATCAACTACAATCCTTAGACATTTCCCTCCCACCGCTCTCAACTATGGTCCATCCAACCTCAGTCGCTCGATTATGGCCCCTCCAGCCACTATTGCCAGACTACGGTCCCTCCGATCTTAGTCGCTCGAATATGGTTTGTCTAACCTCAGTCACCCAACTATGGCCCCTCCAACCTCTATCACCTGAATATGATCCCTTCAACCTCAACCACCCGACCATGGTCCCTCTGACCTTAGTCGTCTGAATACAATCCCTTCAACCTTAATCACCCGATTACGATCCCACCAACATCCATCTGATTATAGTCCCGCCGATCAAATGAACAAGTCTAAGACCTCTTAAGAATAGCTCTCATGCTATTGGATTCTTTCAACCCCATTCTCTCGATGAATGCATCATTTGTAAGGAACAATAAACACTAGTTGAATCATTTTAACTGAGCAAGACCTTATGATTTTTTTTATGTTTCAATATTTTCTACATAAAAAATTTAAGTGTATCTTATGATTTTTGCACCATTCTCTTTTATGTGCATGCGTTCAATCTTCCTACAAAATTAGGGCTTAAACTCTCCATCTTTCTACCGCTACGAGTGTTCCGACACACAATAATAATTACTATTGAATTTTATTTATTTATATATATAAATATAAAAAATAAAATCAAATATTTAATTACTTAAATAAATAAATAAATATCAAACTATTCATTAAATACCCTAATTCAATTACAGCTAAAATTGATTCATTTAAATAGATGAAGAATTGAAACTATCGAGAAAAATACAGCAGAAAAAAAAGACGCGAATAAAAAATTTTTAAAAAAGGCACGTGATCGGTTTAGCCAACCGCTAAGCCATAGCAATATCCATCAAAAGAGAATCACCGCGCAGCTTCCACGCCATCGCCGGCGCCGGCAACACGCCAAGCGGAGGTTGCGATGAGCGGCCGATTATGCCATCCAAGCGTAAGACAGCCTTCCTTCTCCTCAATCCGATATCCATCTCCCCTACCAAACAGCGCAAGCAACATACTCGCCTGCTTAAATGCATTCGATCCGAGGTTCACAGGTTCAAACCCCGCCCCACGAATCCTCAACATCCACTGCTCCAACGTCTCGTGCCTCTCCGTTCTCTCAAACCCTTCGCACGCCACCACGTTACAGATCTGCCTTCCAACAAACACTTCCGACATCAATTTCTCCGGCGACCCCTCGTCGCTGCCACCATCCATAGAATCGAACAGCGTCGAATAGTAATGCAAAGCTTCCGTGAACCGCTCCACGAATCCATCCGCGTTGTGGTTCGCTTCCTGCTCCACAGTTGTTACAATCCGCGGCCGCAATGAGCGGACCGTGTCGAGCACCTTCTCTATTGCTCCAGGAAGTGCTAGGAGGCCGTGGAGTTCGAAGACGGAGTTGATGGCGATGACTTCTGGTTCGACGTCGAGCATGTAAGGCTCGAGATCGGCGAGGGAGTTGGCGACCAAGCCGCGGAACTCGAATTCAACGTTGATGGTTCTGGCGAGCTGGGCGAGTTTTAAGCCTAGTTTTTGGAGCGAGTCGGAGTTGTCCGATTGGGGTGAGGCAATTCCAGTGAGGCGGAATGAAGGAGGGCCGCCGGGGCGGAGGGCGAGGGCTTGCATTAGGGCGGGCCATTGCATCCCCTGTTTTATACCGAAGTCGATGACGTGAACGCGTCGGTGGCCGGCGAAGGCTTCGAGAATGGCTTGGTTGGCGGTGAAGTGGGCGAACTTGAGGTAAGGGCAAGTTTCGTAGAAATGCATTTGAAGGATGTCGGAGAAGGCGGAGTCAAGGTAGTGGTCTTGCTTGGGGTGGAGGCTGTAGATTCGTCGGCCCAGGGCTTCAGCGAAGTACACACCAACTTTGCGCATCGCGCCGTGTTGGGAGGAGGTGAGGAAGGTGATTTGTTTCATAATAGCATCCGCCGATTTGTAATTCTCTTCTTGAATAGCTTCCGCGCAGGCTACCAGAGCATGGACTAGACGGATGCCGGCTTCATGATCAGATTCCACCATCATCATCGGCATAGCTGACGAATAAACTACCTCCGATGGCCGGATCAATCCACCGCTGCAATCGGCCGAAGAAGAAGCGGTCCTAATCCGCTTCCACTCTCTTGATTCCAAGCCTAGATGGGGCTCCGATCCGCAATCAGATTGGATAGAGAGACTTGGTTGGGCTGGGTATCCCAACCAGGAAGATACATTGATAGGAGAAAGATCGACAACACTAGGGCTTGGAAACGTCGCCGATCGCGGCGCGTCGAGCTCCGATAGCATGTTGTCGACCCACCTCGACATATCGGAAGGGTTATAGTGGACGGAATCGGAAGCGAGATGAGAAAGAAAGATATCGTCCAACGCGGAGCTGTTCCCCATAGCTCGGTCCAGCAGCTCCAGCTTCTGTGCCAGATCCGCCATGCTCGAGGACCTAACCTTATATCCGAGTTCTGCGAGCAGCTCGTCCATTCCGGCGTCCATATCCTGATCCATCGCCATCATCGGATATCCCTGTTTCACCCTTCCACCTCCATTGCCCATTAGCTCCATCTTCCCCCTCTGTTCCCGATGGAGAGAGAGGAGCTGCTGAATTGGGGAAGAGTGAGGGCGGGAGTCAATTTAATGGAGGCTTTCCCTAAAAGATTTTCTCATCGTCCGACTATTCTACGTTATCTCTGGTTATTATTTTTATTTCCCTCGCTGCTTAGTCGCCAAATGTTAGAAAGTGCAATCATATTTTGTAATAAAAAAGGAGTATAATTTCTTACTCTCTTTTTTTTGGCAAGATCCTCATCACGATCTCGAAAGAGTTTTTTTTGGAACGATCTCAAAAGAGTTAATAGTCTAAAGGTAGGTTAAGGATTTGTTTGAGATGTTTTTCTTACTGCTTCATAAAGCAATTTTTTAGTATAAAAATTAAAAATTTTATACTAAAAATATACTTTAAGAAGCAGAAATAAAGCCGTCCCAAACAAAGCTTGAGACTTCTTTTGGGACTCTCTTTTTATTGACTCTTAAAATAGAATTTTATAAAAAAAAAAGTCGTATCAAATGATGCCTAAGATTTCATTTGGGACGACTTTTTTATTGTTTCTTAAAACAGATTTCTAGTTAAACCTAGTTCTAGAGGAGTCGCAAGCCTCATGTACTCCTTTGCTTCAATCGATGAGTTAATGCCTTCTTTAGAGAACTATCACCGCTTATGTGAGAAATTATTCTTAGCAGAGACCAGATGGCAAGAATCATCCAGATTTGCTGCACTTAATGCATATTTGTTATTTTTTTGCTGAGTATTCGCAAAAGCACAACAAAAGACAGTTAAAGCACAACAAATATCCAACTAATTGAATATTTTATATCTTTTTGTTGCGCTTTTACAAATACTCAGCAAAAAGATAACAAAAGAGTATTCATAATTGCATATTCGGTGCCCTTATGTTGAATATTTACAAAAGCGCAACAAATACAAACGGTTCTTGTCGTCTGGTCTCCTCACATAATAATTTCTCCTTTTAAGTAAGCTCACGCTTTCTTTATTATCATTATTGTTGTTGATGCTTTCTTCCTATAACTCAAAAAGCTAGTGTCGTCAATGCCTTCATCCAATAAGCTCTAGTCACGACTTCATCATTGTTACAGTCATCAATGCCTTCTTGATGCAGCGCATAAAGAGACCCAATCACATAAAGAGACCCAATCCCGTATTCCGTTACACTCTCTCCATACTATTTCTGTTAGTAGGATATTATTATTACTTTTGGTTGGTTTCCATATTAATAGTAATTATAAAAAACTGCCTCATAGGAAATATACCTATACATCAAGTGTAAAGGAGAAGAGTAGCTTATATCATATTACAATAATACACAGTTCTTTGTTATGGGAAGAGTTTTTCCCTGTTATTTTGTTTTCTTTGCTTTTCTTTGGTTTCAGGTTCTTCTGCCGGAGATCATTGTGCTACTGGCGATCCTTGGGTTGCATCACTTCTCCAGCAAGCTCCAATCACGACTTCTTATGAGTTGTTTCAGGAGATCACTTATGTGCCGCCCCGCCTGTGATTGAATATGCTGACAATTATTATTATTTGCGTCAACGAGTGTACAATAAAAAATGTGACAAAAAATATGCTAAAATTTAACATAAACAATGCATCTAAATAAATAATACTATCAGATTTATGTAATGACCAATGAGCAAATGATCTCTAGAATAAGTCTTCTTTTAGATCAAGCTATTAAAATAATACATATGGCGCGTCAAAAATACATTTAAATGATCAATTAATTATTAAAAAATAATTTTTTGGTGTATTATGAACAGACCAGAAAAAAATAATATCATTTTTTGTAATTATTATTCAGATAAGTATAATTTATTATTAATTAATTAAATTTTGTATTACATTAATCAGATTCAAATAGGTTTTTTCTTTTAATAAAAAATATGTTGTAGATAATGATAATGTAATTGTTTAATGAAGTAAATGTCCGGCGGCATGTAGGCTGCCTACATGAGACTGCCGGCGGCCAGTTCAAAGCTGATTTAAATATAGAAAAAAATTATGGAAGTATGTTATGATATAAATTTTATAAGGAGTTTATAAAATATAAAATTTTATCTATATCACTATTTTCAAAATAATAGTATTTAAGTTTATTTCAATACAATTTATATTAGGATATTATTTAAGTAATAATATAATGTCTTTACATGTATTTACTAGGTAACTGATGAGTCATAATAGAGGAATCGCTCTTCAAAGGGACCCACTACGAAACTTGCTTAATAACTCGAGAGGCGCTACTCATCTAGAACTTATAAGAGAACTCGCCCACGGTAATCAACAAGTGCTACTCGTCCTCTCATGGGGCGAATAAAGGAATTCATGCAAAGATGGCGACTCAGTCCTCGACATAGCCACTTCAATCACATGTTCTATCCCAAAGCGACCACTCTCACCAAACTCAGCTATAGGAAAGTTCCTACTCACAGTGCCTTCAGTTCACCTCGCTGCAACTATCTGACCCAATTCTCTCCCTACCTGTGACTACATCACTCTCTCTCTCTCTCTCTCTCTCTCTCTCTCTCTGTCCTTAGGCAATCTAAGATTTCCCACACGAGACATCAAAACATCAGCAAGCCTGTTGGTTGCCAAGTCCCTTCATCTCAAAATTTGCCCATATACTTGCCCAAGCGTAGTGATCTACTCAAAGCAGTCAAACTCGCCTAGAGACTACTCCACAGAACTCTTCAGATCTCACCCTCCTTTTGCCAACCGAGAGGTGACACGTGTCTAGGGAGTTGTGTAGAATTGTATGAGTCTTCTGTGTAGTATATCATTTTTTACTTTTTCTCTATATAATCCTTTTTGTAGCACTCAGAATCCTATAAAATATGGGGTATGAGAAATAGTTTGAGATCTTTAGCTAAACCTCTTTGTGAGTTTAAATTTTTTAACTATTTTTGATGGATTATGAGATTTACAATTCCTTAAGCATTCTTTTTCCTCTCTACTATGTATTCTCATACAAGTTTTAGTTGACTAGCTCACCACGTAAGCTTGTTAGTAAAGTCGGGTGCCACCTATGGACACATTTGGATCAAACACAATAGGTTGGTTTGAGACATTTAGCTCGACCTCTTTGTCACCTATGGAATTTAAGTTTATCCGAATATAATTTATACGAGAATGTTTATTAAATTTTTTTCTTCCACTAGTGAAATAATGGAAGCTAGTCTAATGGTTTGACTATTTTAGCATACAATCCTAATAGAAATTGTGCTTTGAGAGTAGTGCAACATAAAAATTTCTTACATAGCACTAATCTTAAAATAAATTTAATAATTTTTAAAATTATAAATCCATCTTGAATACAATTTATTTGAATATATCTTATTTTTGTAACCTATAATCATAATGAGATGAATTGGTACAAATCTCAATGAAATAAGTGTAAGTGTTGATGAGAAATTTCTTATATAAATTTATATAAGAAATTTCCAGGGGATAATTGTCCTTTAAGTGAAGCTTTGCAAGTGCTCTAAGGCTTCGTTTGAGACGACTTTCTTACTGCTTCTTAAAGCAGCTTTCTAGTATAAAAATTAAAATTTTTGTACTAAAAAGTTGCTTTAAGTAGCAGTTAAAAAGCCGTCCCAAACGAAACCTAAGATAGAGAAAATATTTGGTAATTAAATATCATATATAATATATTTATTTGTCTAGCAAGAGAGAAATATAAATTAATTAATGAGATAGGACTTTTCTTCTATTTAAAATTATATAATAAATAATATCTACTTAATTTTCGAAATACATTATAAATAGATGTAATAGCCATTTTCTTTACATAAGATATTTTGGTCTATGAACTGAAGCAAAATAATTATAAGCATATAGTTGATAATCGCTTAGTTATCGAGTTCGGAAAATGAAAGCCCAAAAAGCCCTTTTAACGGTTAATGTTTACCTCATATTGGGCCTGTTTGTTATTAAAAAGCCTGTTTTAAAGTCTTGCAACAGATTTGAGGAGAATTGTATTGGGCCATTATTGGCCTGGATCCTTAAATGTTTTAATTATTATAGACTTTTTTTTTAAATTTGGGATGATAATTTTTGTATAGCTCTCATAATAATATAGGTACCAAGACATGGTTATCCACATAGTTGTAGGGCTGAATATGAGATTAAGATAGCCATAAAAGATGAAGGCATAGGTAATCATGGAGTTTTAACTATCATCGAATCGGTTAAGTCCTTTTCAAACAACTGTTTGAAGTTTTAGAAAAGCTCAAAGATGTCTAGTTATCGTGTTTTCTTGTACGCGTGGAATACATTAATGCTTGTGCGGATGACAATCACATGGAATACACAGCTGGGCATGGAATACATAGCTGACTCAGCTGTGTATTCCATGTGGCTGATCATAAGCACCTAATCCACGCAACCGTCTGTAGCTAACAATATCTCTTTGATTTGAGCATTGATTGATAATGAATAATTTTAAGATGAATATGTCACAGTAACTTATAAATATTTGAGTGAAGCCCTCTGATGATTTATTTGTTAGAATTTTGATTCAATAATGACATGCTTATTACACCCAATATTCTCATTCTTTTGATTACAATGAATTTCATTATTAATACATTATTTTAAGAATCAAATAGTCGAGCGATGACAAGCTAAAACCCGTTCTACCTTTCACGTGCTATTTGGCTAGCATATGAAACATTGAGATAAATTTCTTACTACTATATATGGATCTGTTTGAAACCGCTATAATTTATAAAAATAATTGCATAGCTACTACAGAAAGAAAATTTTTTTTTTTAAAGTTGCTATGAGTATTATACATCTTTTATTGAAGAAATCATACAACTATTTTCTTACAGCAACCACATTTTATCTTGCAGCAAAAAAATAACTTATCACCACAAAAATTTTATAAGATACTATAAAAATAATAGTCAAGCAGAAATATGACAATAAAATGAAAAATAAAATAACACCAAAAAACCCTGAATTATGAATGTTATCACTTATCACCCTAAATATTCTTTTTCCATAAATAGTAAATAGTTCCTGATTAGAGCATTGGAGCATTGGACCACTAATAGTGTTCTTATAGTTGCAAAAAGACCCATCAAAAGTGATAGTTTTGCAATTATTCCAGCTTATTTTTAATGCTACATAAATGTTAAATTCTCCATAAATAGAATTGATTTTAGGCTTCCTTTGGGACTATTTTTTTATTATTTTTTTAAAAAAATTTTAGTACAAAAATTAAAATATTTATATCTGAAAACTTCTTTAACAAGAAAACCGTCCCAAACAAAATCATAATCTAGCTACTTAGTTAACCTAATCAATTTTACACACTATTCCATCAGCCTATTAGATCAGTCAACCCTCTATTCATCCTAGTCAATTACCATCAAGTTGCTTCGATAAATACTTCAATTAAGTCGATCACCCCTAAATTAACTAGTCGATAAAATCTAGTTGGTTGGTCTCGTGACAAGCTTGCTCCAAATCGAGTTAACTAAGGTTAAATTTTAGTTTTTTTAAGGCTTTGTTTGGGTCGGCTTTCTTATTGCTTCTTAAAAGTAATTTTTTAAAACAAAAACTTTAATTTTAATGCGCTCTTAGGTTTTATTTGGAACAACTTTCTTAATGCTTTCTAAAGCAGTTTTTTTGTACAAAAAATTTCTATTTTTATGCTAAAATTTGTTTTAGAAATCAATAAGAAAATTGTCCCTAACAAAACCTTAAAAATTTGTTTGTCTTATCGCCACAATTATTTTTTCTCAATTGTAAAGTATTATGCTATCATAAAGAGATGGAAACCATCTCACCTAAAAATTTAAAAATATGGTTTTCCTCTTCCTAACTTCTTAAATAAAAAAAAAGAAGAATTGTTTCCAAAATAAAATATTCTCATGACCCATTTATTTCTTCATTTTTTTCCCTCCTTCACATTCATTTACCTACTAATATAGCTCACCTCAGCTTATTCTTTTGAAGAATATGCTCCCAACCAAGATATCTTATATAAGATTTTACATATGTGTATGTGAATTTATGATTAAATTCACTTAAAGTTCAAAATAAAAAACAATTATTATAGAATATATAACTATTGAATGCTAGAGAATTCATAAAGATGATTACAAAGATCCAACACGCTAATAAATAAAAGAAGATTGCTAGAGACTTAACACTTTTATGTAAAAAACTTGAAAAAAGAAACGTCACGAAGTTTGGCTCAATTGAAATGATCTTACTAGCATTTGTCATTGATTACAAATGATACTTTTTCTTATAAATAGATGATGTGTTAATACATTAATATAAAAGATATCAATTGTATAGAATATATTACATGGTGAAAGTTGGAAGAGCCTTTTGTCATAAAAGCTATCTTCATGAGATTATTTGTTATATGTTTAGTCGTTCTTCTTTAGAGAGAGAACCACAAAGGCTAAAAAGTCAAGTATAAATTTTGGTGTTGATATTGAGAGTCAAAATTGGTGTGCACAGTGTGCATTGACCTTATAGATGATGATGCGGATCGATTTTGATGGTGGTGAAATCAGTGCGCGTTGACTTTTGTGATAATGACATGCATCAATCTTATAGGAGATGGTATATGTTGACATTATTGATGATAGGGCTCGGAGGACCATGGCCAGTGAAGATGGTTGAGGGATGGCAATTGGGTGACGTTGGTAGAAAGACTATAGCGGAAAAAGTGGTTAGAGAATAACGGTCGGGCAATGATGGTCAGACAACTATAACTGGGCAATAGTGGTTGGCAGATCGTAGTAAAACTATCATGGTCGAGGGATTATAGTCTAACAATGGTGTTTGAAGGATTGTAGTATATCGATGGTGGTTAGAGGACCATAGTATGATGACGATGGTTAGAGGACCATAGGCAAGTGCCGATGGATAGATGATCATATTCGAGCAACGATGGTCGGAGTTGGGTGAATATATTTAGAGGATCATAGTCAGATAATAACATACATAATGTCTTAGTCAAGTGATTTAGAATTAGAGGATTGTAGTCATGTAACGGTAGTCAAAATTGCAAGAACATAATATATTTATATATTTTGAATACAACATTGCAATTATTTCTATAAAAATTTGGACAAGCTATGAGAAAATATGAATAAAATCTCTTGTTCGTTTTATATTTTTGTAGGATCTAAGCACCTTAATGAACATTGAACTGAGTGATATTGGATTCATCTAAATGCTCATTTTAGTCGTATAAAATCATATTTGGAGGATTTTTGACCCTCAACTTGATGATTTTTTAATTATGCTTCTAACTGTTTGATTAAGGCTCATTTAGGCTTCATTTGAGATGATTTTCTTACTACTTCTTAAAGCAACTTTCTAGTAAAAAAAATTGAAAGCTGCTTTAAAAAGATCTAAGAAAGAAGTCCCAAAACGAAGCCTTAGATTAAGGCTTCGTTTGGGACGACTTTTTAACTGCTTCTTAAAGCGGCTTTCTTGTATAAAAATTTTAATTTTTAACTAAAAAGCCGCTTTAAGAAGCAGTAAAAAAGCTGTCCCAAACGAAGCCTAAATGAGTGAGGTTGGATACATCTAGATGCTCATTTTAGCCATAAACATTCAGATATTTGACTCACCGACTTGATGATTTTTCAATTTTGCTTCTAATTGTTTTATTTAGGTCCATTTAAAATCTCATTTAGGCTTAAAATTTGTTGAAAACAAAGTTAGAATCTCAAATAAATGTTTATATTATATTATTTGGCTATCTGAATTATGTTTTTAAATTTATATTTTTCTAAAGTCTTTTTCAATTTCAAATGCATTACTCTCGACGTGCTCATGATTTTTTTTTTATTCTTTTTTTGCATTAATTTGATGCTTTTTATTTTTCTTATAAAAGCATATTACTCGTTATTAAATATTAACTATTCATATTGACAAGTCAAAAGATTTTTTTCCTGTAATGGAATTAAATTGACTTGAAATAAAATAAATAAATAAACACATATATATATATATATATATATATATATATATATATATATATATATATATATATATATATTTGTTGATTTGAAATAAAATAAATTCATTGTAAAACCCCTCGATGATTGTTGTCAATGACCAGAAGTGGTATTTGATGGTGACGGGGTATTACATTTTTTTTTTTTTGAATTAAAGCTGCTATGAGTATTACAATTTTTTTAAAAAGAAAATAGAAAACAAATTTCTTGCAGTTTCCATACTCTATATGGTTATAAAAAACATATTTTTGTTATAAAATTTAAAAAATAATAACAAAATAGAAATATAATAATGATATGAAAAATAAAACACACCCACACAAACCCTAAGATTTATGTCATCACCTTAAATATTCTTCTTTACTTTCTTATTAAATAGTTTTTTTATTAGAGCCCCTATTATGAGAGGGCCACTAATTATTCTTTATAGTTTCCAGAAGATCTATCAAAAGTGATGCTATTGCATGCTTGTTGGCATGTTCCATCTCATTTATATAAAGCATGATAAATGCTATTGCATGCTTGTTGGCATAGTGCTATATAAAGCATGATAAATTCTATTTAATTATGAAAAGCAATTCTCCAAGCTAAACATGCCCAACTTGATGCCTATGCAACAAAGAATGGTGAGTCATCCTAAATGGATTCCATCCAATCGAAATAACTCGATCTTACATGGCTTGATTTTAATCTATTTAGTCACCAATTCTGCCTAATCAGTTATACTTACTACCCGAGAAGTCTGACGAACTTGTTAACCCTTTGTTCATCCCAGTTAATTACCAACAAGTTGCATCGATAAATATCTTAATCAAGTGGATAACCCCTAGATTGATTAGCCGATAAAATCTACTTATTTGATCTCATGACCGGCTTGCACCAAATCTAGTTAGGGTAGTTGAGCCAATTGATTAAGTTGTAAGCAAAAACTAAGTGTAAAAAATTTAGATTGTTATGACTTAGGCTTCGTTTGGGACAGCTTTCTTACAGCTTCTTAAAGCAGCTATTTAGTAATTTTTGTATTACAAAGCTGCTTTAAGAAGCAATAAAAAAACAATTCTAAATGAAGTCTTAGGCTTCGTTTGGGATGGCTTTTTTATTGCTTTCTAAAATGGAGTTTTAATACAAATTTTTTTATTTTTGTACTAAAACTCCGTTTTAGAAAGCAATGAAAAAGCCGTCCCAAACGAAGCCTTAGACTCATGCTTAATCATGAAATTATTAATCTATATCACTGCTTAAAGGACTGCTTAGAGCCATATTGAAGCTTATTCAAAAGCTGCATATGTGATCTTCCTATTTTATTGGTTATATACAAAACTCTTCATCAAAATTATAATTTTGAAAAGTTCTCTTTTCATTCCATTATTCTAACTAATCGTATATTATAGGCTACATATCCACTGTTAGTAACTAAATAAGAAGAGTTATGCTTGATAATCATTAAGAAAGTCTCATTGAAATCCACACTTTCTAGTTGTTGTCACTTGGCACCAAATAAGCCAAGAATAGAAAAATAAATAAAAGAGTATAATAATGATATTTTTAAATGTTGATACACTCTTAAAAATAATTAAAAAAACATTAGTTAAGAGTTTAAGAAACTCCGCAATTAAGCGTGCTCATCCCAGAAAAATCATGGGATGAGTGACCTCTTGAGAAGTTACACCAACATGACAAAACATAAAACCCTTAGGCAAAAGCGGATAATATTATGATATTTAAGAGTTTGGGTTGTTACAAATTGTATCAGAGCAATACACTAGCTGGAAGATGGGAGCTAAGTATCATACAAGACAAAGCACTACACCATGATAGTTACCTCTTGAACCCTGTATGAGATAAAATGCTATGTGGTGGGAGTCACCACTTGAACTTATAGGGGCCACCTCCATAATCTTATATTTCTGATGGATGATTCTGCAATAAAGATATTGATATAAGTGTGGGAGATTTTGAAATCTTTTAAGTAAAATGAAGCTAAACTCTTAAATATTAGGCACCTTTTGGTGTAATGGTTGAAATTTCATTGAGAAATTTTATTTTTAAGTGTGTTAATTCCGGAGAAATCCTGTGATGGGTGACCTCTTATGGACTTACACAAATAAGATAAAATCGTAAGACCATTAGGCCAAAGAGAACAATACCTCAATAGTTAAAATTTTGAGTCGTTACACTTTGTGGCATGAGAAGTATCTTCAATTTATCATTTATTGTATGTTCAATTGCTCCTCTTGAGAAAAGGAGAACAAATGTTAAAGTCCATGTTGACCTCATTTTTGTATGAGGTCACTAAGGACCCATCCAGACTCCAGATCAATCCTAACCCCAGATCAAACCTGACCATAAATCAGTTCAATCTCCAGACCAATCTAGACTCTAGGATCCTCCTAGAATATAAACCCTAGAGTCTACTCTAAACACTAGGATTCCTCCAGAAAAACCTAGACCTTAGGATCTTCTTAGACCCTAGGATTCTCCTAGATCTAGACCTTAGGATCCATTCTAGATCCTAGGACCCTTCTAGACTCCAGACCCTAGGATCTATTCTAGACCCTAGGATTCTTCCAGACCCTTAATTATAACTCATTGAACATTAAACTGCATTTTGGTTGACCCACCTTGGCCCCCAGCTGACCAGGGGTCAAAATCACCAAAATACCCTTTAGGGGCTCAAACGTCGATTTCAAACCAAATGACCTCCGAATTGCTTGGAACCACTTCCAGCAAGTTTCAAATATCAAATTAAACATGTTCGACCCAAACCCAGACCCTGGGTCAACCTGGTTGACCAAGTCAACCTAAGTTGACCAAACAGGCCTTTAAGGGTCAAAACGGGCATTTGGACCGAATTGACCTCCCCAGACCTTGAGACCACCTCCGATGGTCTCCAAATATCGTTTCAAACCTGTTGAGCCTGAACCCACCTCTTAGGTCAACCTGGTTGACCCAGTCAACCTAGTTCGACCTAGGATTCCTTTAAGGGTTTAAGTGGGTTATTCAAACCCATTTGAGCAAATCAAGTTCTTAAAACCTTTAAATCCATCTCAAATATCGATTCAAATATTTTTGAATCCTTTTGAAGTCAAATCACCATGGATCTTGACTTAGTCAAACCCTTGACTATAGTCAAACATATATTCAAATCCTATTTCCTTAAACTTCAAACCTCCCCAACTTGTTTGATCAGCTCCTAACCTCTATCCCTTTGACACCTTAGCTGCCATGTGGCATTGGACCAGTCAGACAGTCAAATCATGGGTTAAGAGGGGTCAAATCTGGTCAAAACCCCTCTTAAACCTAATTTGCTTTAATCCAAACCACTCCAGCTCAATCCAGCTGTTTGGAGAGACTCTAGAACATTCCTAGAACCCCTCCCAACCCTTGGATCCAGATCTAACAGCTCCTATCATTCCATGTGCTCAAGTGGGGACCAAGAGAGGCTTTCCACCTCACTGTCCTTCTCCCAGCCTTTCCAACTGCTCCAGGCCACGTGGAAGCATCCTAGCATGCCCTCTAGTCGATCAAGACCGTCCATTCAAGCTGGAGAGGCTTGAATAGGGAAAACCCTAGAAAATGAGCAGTCATTCTCACTTGAGCACTCTCTCTCCACACTCAAGCTCTCCAAACGATATCACTTTTCGTTTTGGCTCTAGGGACCTTCCTCTACATTTCTCCACCCAAAACCCGGCGGTTTACGGCGGCCGGCGGTGAGATTCCGGCCAGACCGAGCTTGAAGACCGTCCCAGGTTGATAGCTCGAGATCCAGACCTCTTCAGCCCTTGGAGTCTTCTGGAGAAATGATCTAGGACGATCAACAAGTTCAACGAGCCCTAAAGCATCAAAATCCGTCAATCCAATCGAGGTAAAATTGAAACCCTAGTTTAATACACTTAGCTTTAATTAGCTTTTGAATAAGCCATTTTAATACCTTCATAATATATCCCCATTAATGCTCTTCATTAGGGTAATCTAAATTTAAAATTTCAAGTCTTTTGCTTCAGTAAGTCGAAAGAACGAGTCGTTTTATTTGATCCGGACTTTGGGCTCGGGACGTGCATGATCTGCACGTTTTCTAGGCCGTTGATCACGCGATCAACGGCCCAGATCAAGCTATCCCACGGCATTTTCGAACCAGGCTTTTGATCCAACGGCATTTCTCTGGTCCGGCCGCATCTGGGCCCTTGATTCAGAGCCGCGGGATCGAGATCCCGCCGTCTGATCTTCCCCCGCGAGATCAGATAGCGGGATTTGATCTAAGCCGTCCAATACATCATATACGGATCCGACGGCAGTTAGCGATTGCTGACTCGTTTAAGTGATACCGCGTGGACCCATCGCCGCCGCCACGTGTTTGATCCAACGCCCGCCACCTGTCTCAATGATTGGCTGCCGGTTTAATTAAAGGGTTTTAATTAAAATTAAAACCTTTTAATTACCAGAAACTTCAATAAAACATTAAAAAATAAATACTTTTCAGAAAATTAAGTATTATATATCAAACTGCTCAGAATTTTAAGGCCTTTAATTTAAAAATAAAATTGATTTAAAATATTCTATATATTTTAAATTATTTTAAATATTAACTATTTGGTTATTTTAATTATTATTTGATTAAAATAAATCCAAATATTCCAAAATTTTACTTTCAAATTATTTTAGATAGTCAGAGATCTCTCAAAGTTATTTTAAAACATTTTGATAATATTCTTATTTATTTAATTTTAAAATCAATATTTAGATATATATATATATATACTTATGTTTTTTTAATCTATTTTAAAATTTATATGTATTTAAATTTTTAAGGGCTTTGAGAGATCCACCTTGAAACTTTAAATATGGATTAAGTTTGAATGAATAGGTTTAATGAGGATGATTAGTGAGTAATTATTTTAATTACTTACTAATCAAATTGTTAATTATTCAAATTTATTTTGTCTCTTGCATGTGTAGGGAACACACACTCGCACCTAGTCTTAGGGCTCTCCTAGATCTAGGATTTGATTGTGAATGTGATGCTTTCATCTATGTATGTTAGTCCAAGGGTTAGAGAGATCAATTGATTTAAACCTAGCTAACCTAGTGACATTAAGGACAACAATTAAGGACTTATGTGTAGAGAACTTAGATAAATTCTAATAATTAGGATACACATCATTTTAGCTTGAAACTTTAAACACTTGAACTTAGTGACATATAGAGCCACTAGAAAAAGTTTCACTGACTTTTGAAATCATTAAGATCCTTAATTAGCCTAATTGAATTTAAACCCTTAATTAAGCCTTAAAACCTCCCAGAAATTGTAATAAATTCATTTTAAATCCAAAAAATACACACAAGACCTCTAATTGACCAAAATTAAGTCCTTAGTCAATTAAAATTGAAACAAACTCATTTGGACAGCAAATTAAACCTTAATTGAATTTTAAGTGAAATTGAATATTTTAATTAAATTAATTGATTAATAATAATTAAAAATTCCAAAAATTACCCAAATACTTGGGAATCTCTTCTTAGGTCATTTCTGACCTTTGGAGTTGATTTTAAGGAGTTGGGAGTTCATTTGGAATAAAATCCCAAAATTGACCTTATGATTAAGGATTTTAAAATTCATTAAATAGTCAAAACTTTGAATATTCATAACTAATTCAAAAAAAATCCAAATTGATCAAACTCACTTGCATTCAACTCACAATAATGTCTAATATTTATTAAAAATATTAAGATTCCAGAAAAATATCAAATTCAAAAAGTCAACAAATCGGTCAACTCTAGGTCAAAACTAGTTCAAAACTTCAAACCCTCGTAATAAAATGTAAAAAAATCCAATTTTAGCATACTTACTGTCTAACTGATTGTAATAAGGTCTAGTATTTTAATAAAATACAAACATTCCAGAAAACACCCTTAATCAAAAAGTCAACTTTTAACCCCTTAATTAAATGATTAAAAAAATAAAAAAATTCTTAAAACTCAAAATCACTTTAAAAATCTAGAATTCATTAATTAACCTTAAAATCAGTAATCAACCAACTTTTAATAAAATTCATTAACTCTTAAGCCTTAATCAACCTAAAACATTTAATTATACCGGGTACCACTGGGTAACCCAGGCCTACGAGGCTATTAACTTAGCCCCAAGGAAGGTGAAATAAACTTCACGGCCTCGGTGTGAAACAAAGGTGGTATCCAACAAATAATTAAATAAATCTTAAAATTAACCTTAAGCCATTAATACTTGAATTCAAACTTAAATCCTTTAAGCCTTTCAACCAATCGAACCTTAAGCAACTTCAATCTAATGATCCTACTTAGGACATATCAAAACCACACGACCTACCTCACACACTGTAGATGGTTTGCTAGGACAACCAACTCTAGTTTTAGGCTAGGCCGGTGTTTACTTTTCTGCTGTGTGCCGGGTTTTCGAGTTTTCACTGCATGCTGTTTGCTAGTTTAGAATTGATTGATTATTTGTTTATTTACTGCAATCTGTTGAGCATTTAAATTTCAAATATATCAACTGCTTGAGATCAAATATTAACTGCTTGAGATCAAATATTAACTGCTTGGGGATCATATATAACTGTTGATTATTAGGATAACCTTGCAGGATCGAGTCTAGATTCTTCTTTTAAATTCAAATGTAATTTGATATGGTTGTAAATATTTAAGTGACTCAAGAATGGGATGCTAAAACATCCAATTTGGAATCCAAAGAGGAAGGGACATCCCTTAAGGGAGAGTCCTTATCCATTTGGAGATTCAAATTTGGATGACTTTAAAAATATCCAAAGAGGAAAGATAACACCCCGATCAAGGGGGAGTTTCTTTTCATTTGGATATCCAGACCCGACAATCCAAGAAGCAGCAGAAGGACGAAGAAGTTGATAGCGGAAGAATCCCAAATCTCAAATCACTTAAGTCTTAGGAATAAAATCCGGGTTGTAGTCAGTGGTGCCCGGCCACTTTACTTTCTTGCAAAATTCTGTGATGTAATAATAAGTGGCACTTGCCATATGGACTTTCAATTTGAGCATTTAATTTGATTGATTTATTTAATTGATTGCGCATTAGAATTGTATGCTTTTCTAGTCTTCTTATCTGCATGCCGATTTTGATTTAGCCTGGAATCCGATTGTAGGCTCTTAAGGACTTAACAAATTTTTCTACTTTAATCAAATTAAAATATTTAGACAACATAGAAACTTTAACGTTTTAAGAAGTAAGCCCGGGATCGCCGGGAGTCCTCATTTCATAGCATTCATTTAAATTCAATCTTATAATCGAGTCGATTAGCATGCATCATATTAGTAACTAATTTAAAAACCTTTAATTTCTTAATTGCATTTTCTTAAGCATCAAACCCAACATAAGTCAAAGGGGCCAATTAGGATCCGCTCTAGATGTCGGCCCCGTTCTCAAAAACTTTTCTTAAATAACGTCCCGATCACTCAACATTAAAAGACTGGACTCATAATTTTAAAGCGCTTAGGTGATTTAGCTGGCTCCCCAATCCAGGCCGGGGTAAGACCAGATTTGCACTGCATTAGCTAGGTTCGGGCCAACTTTAAAGTGCCCAATTTAGATTTAGGTTCTGAGGCTGGCTCGGGCTATAAGACCTCAACCTCCGGGAATCGAATCCCACTTTCTAATAAAATTGATCACTCAAAATTAAAAATATCTTTCAATCAAATTTAAGCCCAACACTTAGGATAGACTGGGGCACTTCTGAATTGTTTCAGAATCCCAAGTGCCTCCTACTCCTCTTCCTTTAACTCCAGAAATAAGTCTTCAATTTTGATCCAATCCCACTTGAACTTCCAACCCTTAACCTCCTTTGACATCCAGCTTTGAAAATCCATACAAGATTTTTACCGCTATTTTAATCGAGAGTTTTCGTAGGAAATTCTGATTTCCTACGATGTAATTAACTACGAGGGCTTGCGCTCGTAGGAGATTTAATAACCCAGATTTAATTTTTCAAAATTAAAATTGATATCTTTTAAAACTTTAATTAACTATCTTTGGGAAATTTAATATTCCCAAAGAAAATTAATATATTTTCAAAACCTATATATATTAATATATTATATTTTTTTTTTTTTTAATCAAAACAGTCCAATATAGATTTTATTATTAATGTCAAGAGTCAAATTTTGTGTCATCGACATGCATTGACCTTATAGGTGATGGTGTGCAATGATGTTGGTAGTGATGAAGTCAATGGACGATAGTTTTTATGATGACCACATGCATCAACCTTATAGGTGATGACGTGAGTCAACATTGTTAGCGACTGTGTTTAAAATATCATATTCAGGCTGCGGTGGTTGAAGGATGGTAATCAACCAACATTGGTTAAAGGATAATAGTCTAGAAAAAGTGGCCAAAAGATAGAAGTTTAATAATGATAATCAGAAGACTATACTTGGTCGATGGTAGTTAAGAAACTATAGTCAAACTATGGTGGTCTAGGGATTATAGTTGGGAAATGATGTTTGAAAAGTCGTAGTCAGTCAATGATGGTTGGAGGACTGTTTTAAGGTGATGAAGGTTGAAGGATTGTATTTGGGCCATGATGGATAAAGGGTCATAGTCAGACAATGATGGGTGAAGGAACACATTCAAACCATTGGAGTTGGAGGATTGTTGTTAGGTAATGATAGTTGGAGGATAATAGTTAGGTGCTAGTAGACATCAGACCACAATTAAGTAATGGTGTAATGGTGGTTGGATTATGGCATTCATGATACTGATTAAAGGATCGTATTCTAGTGACGGTAGTCAAATGACCTTAATTGAGTGTCGGTGGTTTGAGAATTATAGTTGAGTGATGACGATCATAGAATTGTAGTAGGAATATAATGATCGAAGGTTCGTAGTCATTTGTGGTCATTGGATTGAAGTTAGGCCATTGTGGTTAAACAATCAAAGTTATGGTGATCATCGAAGTTTTGATGGTGTTCGAAGAGCTGTAGTCGATTGATGGGGGGTTGAGCACCATAGTTGGGTAATGATGGTTAGAAGATTGTAGTTGGGTGATTGTAGTCGAAGGAGGAGGTTTGACGATTGTAGTTAGATAGCGACGGTCTAACACCGACGATCCAATAATAATAGTTTAACTGCTATGGCTGGATTGCAACTGCTTAAACAGTATGTTGGAACGACATTATTCCAATGTTGGCGGTTTGACGATGGTGCTTAGGCAGTGGTGGTCCAACGAAAATGGTTAGATGGTAGTTGTATAACAATGATGTTTGTATGGCGGTGATTAAACTACGCTGGTCTAATGAGGATAATCAAACAATAGTGGTCCGACGAATATATTGGAATGATAGTGGTCCATCATTGGTGGTTTGATGATGGTGTTTAGGAATTGGTGGTTTAATGGTTGACCTCTATCAAATTTCAAGTCATAGACCAAGTTCTAACTTCATCTCCAGTACTTAGTGGATGTCATAAGATTATAGCCAGTCATCGGTGGTCAAGTGATCATAATCGTGATAGTGATTGGTGGATTGCATTCGAACTATGATGGTTAGAGCCATAATTGGGTGGCTATGATCTTTGGATTGCAATCGAGTGATGATGGTTTGAAGATCATAATCGCAATGGTGATTGGGGGATTATAGTCAAGCCATGATGGTAGAGGTCCACAATCAGGTGAGGCTAGTCGGGGGACCATAGGTCGAGGAGTGGATGTACCCCGACAATACTCTGGTGGTAGTGTCCGTCATTGTGGTTTGACGACGGTGATTAGTTGACTGTGGTTTAACAGTGGACCTCTCTCTAATTTCATATAAAGGTCTAAGCTTTAGCTTCTACCTTCGCCTCCCTTTCTTCATGCTGAGAGTGAAAGTTTATTTCTAATTTTTAGAAGTGACAATCTTCTTAAATATAGTTGAAATATGTATCACTATATCGAAAGATCCGTATTAACTCTCTTAATCATAGATTGTTCTTTTAGTATTTTGGTGACTTAATGATATTATAAGAAATAAATCTTAGGCTCATTGGATTAATCTCATCGAGACGCTCGATTTAATTATAAGTATGAAAAATTTAGAGATCATTTGGCCACACAATTAACATTTTGAAGTTTTCAATTACACATCGACTACTAGATTTTAGCCCATTTTTGAGTTGAATCAAATAACTTTTGGTGTCAATAGGTTTTCCTTGTCGAAACATTCAATTTGACCTCATCATAAATTCAAAAGTCATTTGTATATAATGCAACAGGAGTAATCCTACACTCCATGGGTGAATATATATTTAAAATTTTGTTTTTCTTATTTTCTATGCTCATTGCTAAAGCTAACCATTAAAAGGGATGAGTCTCATATGCCCTTTTTACTTTGATTGATTTAAATTAATTATATGCATTAAAAATAAAAAAATGAAAAATATAAATATTACTTTTCTTAAGAATAAAACATTATTCATTCAACATATTGATATGATATATTTCAACATCAAAATAAAGATAACATAATACAATCATGATCAATGTATATATCGACATTCCCCACAACGTATCTTACTTCATGTCTAAAAATGCCAGCCTACTTAAATAAAAGAACTAAATTGTGTTAGACTGTTAGGCTTCATTTGAGACAATTTTCGTATTGCTTTCTCACGCAGTCTAAAAATTTTTGTACTAAAAATTTGCTTTAAAAAAAATAGTAAAAAGGGCGTCCCATTAAGCCTTAGTCTCATAACTAATGTAGCTCAATTTTACCTAAACTCTCTCCAATAATAATGATGCACATAACACATAAAAAAATCTATATTTTAAATCATTAAATGGAACAAATATTAAATATTATTATTTTTTAAGTATGATTATAATAATATTTTTAAGCACATTGTTTGTATTAGTTATTTTTTCTTAAGAGTTGCGATATTTAATTAATGGAGTAATTAAAGGTCGGTATCTTTTTTATCTTTTATGTTTATAAAATTTGTTATTTATAATATTTTAATTTAATTTATTTTATTTTTAAACAAATCAAATTGTTTTTTAAAATATTCAAAATAACTTTAAGATATTTTAAGTATTTTTAAATAGCTATTATATGTTGCAAGCAACCATTAGTTATCGCTTGTCGTAACCATCAGCTATCGTTGTTATTGTCGCCAGGGACCACAGTCATCATTGCAGCCCGCAATCAACACAACTGTAGCACTGCCACATAAATAAAATAAATAATATATATTTCGGAGAATTTGGGGCATTAGCCCATTTCATTAAAATATAAAAGAGTTACGGTGAGGAAGAACACCAAATGCAGCAAATGATAAAACCCTATCAGGAAAAGCTGCTTGACAACAGAAAACTATAAAGAAAAAGAGATAAACCAAAATTTTAAGGACTCAGTATGCAAGCATCGTGTAGAACTCTCAGGTAGCCAAAATCATCCAAACGGATGTAGGGATCCCCTGGTTGTCAAAGAGACCGTCAAAGGGGATGAATAGTTGACTGCATTCATCATCGTCTTTCAAAAACTCAGTCCCTGATTGCCAAAAAAGACCGTCCAGGAACATCAAATTATCAGAGAGGAGATCGAGCAATATCCAGTAATCCTTCCACGGCAAATAATATATTATAAAACATTACATATATTTTATTTCAAGTAAACCAAAAATAAAAATAAAAAAATTTAAGAAAAAAAATTTCCGAACAGCCTCTCAAATTTTTACATACATTATTTTAAAAATATAGTTAAATAATCATTTTAATGATAATTTTTAATCACATCGTTAGTATTCACATTTCTTACAAAAATTGATGAAATACTGTAATAAAAATATAATTTTGCTAACACCTTTAAAAATTTTTTCTTACTCATAATTTTCTTGTCAGTATGATTAATAAAATAATATTTAATTACACTTGTTTAAAGAAAATATATTCTCAAAACATAAAGTTCCTAATATTCATGCTCTTAAGAAGCAAAGTCAATAGAATGCATGTAGCAATTATAAATAGAGGCGGAACCAATAATAATTTTCAGGAGGGGCAAACTTATAAGTAATTGTTCGCATATATGTCGGGGGTCTAAGGGGGCAGCGCCCCCTGGCGGGGTTCGACCTGCCCGATCAGGTCGTTGGGTCAAGGGGCAGCGCCCCTGCGGGGGTTTCGGCTACCCCGGAACAAATTTTGATTTACTATTTCTCTTTGCATTTGGTTTATCATTCCCAAACAATAACATATCTACCTAATGTATTTAATTATATTGGGGCAATTGTCTAAAGACCATAGTATTTTAACATTTTAGGGGGGGTAATTGCCTAAAAACCCTTATAATAAAGGCTAAAAATTATCTAAATAAGAGTATAATGAAAAATAATATTTTTTTTTGAGGGGGGGGGGGACCCCCTAGCAATAAAGGGGTTCCGCCACTGGTTAGAAAAATAAAGTAAAATAAAAAGCATCTAATCCTCTTGATAAAAAAAATTATAATAAAGTATAATATATTCTCTTAAAATAATGTTTTTTTAATATGCCATTTGATTACAATTGTAAGACATACAATTTTTATCTTATGGAAAATAATAACTTTGAGTGTCTTATTTTGTTATCTTTTATATAAATGTCACATAGTTTTTATATAAATTTTATGTTATTTTGAGATTTACCTAACTATCCTAGCAAAATCAATTGAAATGTCCCTTATGCATAGTTGGCCTTAAATGTCAAGAGTCTATTATCGGATGTTAGGCAGCAAGTGTATGTTTGTGAACTCATTGTTGGTAGGGGTGTCAATTTCGGGTCACGGGTCGGGTTCGGGTCGGACCCGGAACTGACCCGGGTTCAAACGGGTTGACCCTAACCCGACCCGGTTAGGCAAACGGGTCGAAAATCCGAACCCGAACCCGACCCGGCGGGTTGTCGGGTTGACCCGACACGGAATGGATTGCGGGTCGACCGCGCGAGGCGGCAGCGCGGGCGGAGCGCGGGGCGACCGCGCGGGCGGCAGCGCGGGGCGACCGCGCGAGCGCGGCAGCGCAGGCTGGCTCGGACTCGGGCTGGCTCGGACTGCACGTTTCGGGTCAAACGGGTTGACCCGGCAACCCGTCGGGTCAACCCGAACCCGACCCGTTTTTCAAATGGGTCGATTTCTTGAACCCGAACCCGACCCGTTTTGCATTCGGGTCGTGTCCAACCCGATTTTTTCGGGTCGGGTTCGAGTCGGGTTTTCGTGTCGTGTCAAATATTGACACCCCTAATTGTTGGTATTCTAGTGCGTTAACAAATGCATAAATTAGGCGGAGAGACAGAGAGAAAAAAAAAGTAGGCATAAATTGAAAAGCTTAAGGTTTCGTTTGGAATAGTTTTTTTGTTGCTTTCTAAAATAGCTTTTTAGTACAAAAATTTCTTGAATTAGAATATTTTATACTAGAAAGCCGTTTTAGGAAGCAGTAAGAAAGCCTTCCCAAACGAAACCTAATTCATTTCTTGGTTCACGCCTTAATGCCTTTAAATATAATGAAATCTATTTAGCAAGAGGGGTGTCAATATTTGACACGACCCAAAAATCCGACACGAAGCCGACTCGAAAATTTCGGGTTAGGGTCAATTCGGATCTGAAACTGGTCGGGTTGAGGTTCAACAAATTGACCCGTTTTCAAAAAACGGGTTGGGTTTATCCAGAAACCCGAAATTGACCCAAAATCCTGTTTTGACTCGAAAACCCGATATTGATCAATTTTGACTTGTTTTTTACTGGAAAATTAACCCATTTTTTGACCTGAAAACTAGCAAATTTTGGTCAGTCTGGGTCACTCGAGGCATGTCGGGTTGACCCGAACCTGAAGTGAGTCGGGTTCGGGTCTGAAAAATCAACCCGTTTGCAAAAATGGGTGTGTTTCAGGTTGACATGAATAGTGTCAGATCAGTTTTGGATTTGACACGAGCCTGATTCGTGACTCAAAATTGACACTTGTATATCAAAGGTGAAACAACGAGATGATTATATCTGGGCAGATGCGGGCGACCTTGTTATTATGGAGGACGGATGAAAGGGAATTTAAGAATGGTGACTACTTGGGTATTGATAAAGTGGAATTGATGAGGATGAGATCTTGGAAACAAATGTAACAAATCTATGATAATGTGATGAAATCATGGCAGGATTCTTAATGAAAGCACTATTATTACATGCTCATTATTGGGATCATGATAAATGAAATATTTGAGTTCATAGTCAACTCAAGAAATTGGGTGTGGAGAGAAAGTGATTATAATATAGATTTTTTAATCTTACCACATTCCTTCATTCATGCTCTAATGCCTCAAAAAGGAGACAATTTGTAAAAATATAATACTATAAGGCCTAAAAAACTATCTATTGACCTCTACTACTTATAAAATACTTATGAATTAAATGACTCACAAAAACTTATTTTAGGCTTTATTTGGTACGACTTTTTTTAGAGCTTATAAAAATAGAGTTTTAGTATAAAAATTTAAAATTTTGTACAAAAAAGCTGCTTTAAGAAGCAATAAAAAGCGATCTCAAACGAAGCCTTAATCTTAGGCTTCGTTTGGAAAGACTTTTTTATTGCTTTATAAAACGGAGTTTTAGTACAAAAATAAAAAATTTTGTACTAAAACTCCGTTTTAGAAAGCAGTAAAAAAGCCGTCCCAAACGAAGCCTTAATCTAATACTAAATTACACATTGTATTTATTCTTTATTAACTTGAGTTTATTATCAACCTTAGTTTAATTGTAGGTGTAAGAGCCAAAATTATTGATGGGTGGCACAACTGCACAAGAGCTTTACTATCAAGAATATATCAAGCTATGAAGAAAAATATAAGAGAAAGAAAAAAAAAAAAAAAGAGATAATTAAGATAAAAGAAAAGTATAAGGCTTAAACAAATAATTGAATGTCATATGCTGAACATTTGATTCCTATTTATAAATTTAGGTTGAGGAATAATGCTATATGAAATATTATATTTAAATAATAGAAGTAAAATTATGTAATTAATATCACAAAAGAAAAGTATAAAGCTTAAGCGGGTATTTTGGTTGACTAAAAAGGAATGCAGTGTAACATGAATATTTTGGAGTTATTTGAATGAGTGTAAAAATAAATTTAAGTTAATGATTTTTTTGTTTGGTTTGAAGTAAAATGAATGTAGTATAAAATTTAAAAATAATAGCCGGTGGCAGGGGTGGTTGCCGGCAGGTGGCGGCGATGGCGGCCGAGGGTGCGATGGTTGATAGTTATGGCTTGAGGCTGGTCGAAGCGGCTGATAGTGGTGGCCGGCAGCGGTCGGGGGCGGGCAAGTGAGCTTGCTTGCAGTGTAAAGCAATCTCACTCAAAAATTGGTGAGTCTGATTTGTCTAAAAGATGAACTACAATGATTTACATTACATTTACTTTAAATTATTTTTTCATCCAAACAAAAGCAAAATTGTTAAAATATTCGTATTTGAAATACTTTATACCCTAAAGTATTCCAACCAAACAACCCTTAATTGAATGATTCAATGTCTTATACTCACCATTTGATTCCTATTGATAAACTTAATTAGCATATAGTTGAAAAGTACATATTAATTTCAATATAAAGAGCTAATCTATGAGAAGTCACCATAATCCGTCGAGCAATAGTGTGAGTACGAACAATAATAATATTAAAACTTTATTTAAGATAAATTTTTATCATTTTTAAAGCAGTTTTATAGTAAAATACTTTTCATCCAACAAATTTTTTACTAAAAAATTTACTTTAAAAAATAATAAAAAAGCTGTCTCAAATAAGCCCAAATCTTTTTACTTATTACGTTGGCGGCTACATAATTTTTTTTTTCGAAATTCAAATTGAAATATAATAAAGAATATAATATATGTTAAATTGTTAATATGGTAACTTAATTACTGATAATATATTATCTTGATTATCGAGTTAAAGTGTTCTTGCGGAGCACAAAGATGAACATAAAACGATGCTTCGTACTGCACAGTGGACACCACGAGTAGCAGGGGAACGGAGGTTAACGCGCTCCGCAAGGACAGCGGACCGTGATGGCTTTAGCCAGATTACTATTGTACTTTAGTTTTGGCCTGACGAAAACGAGTTGGCGTGAAAGGCAAGTCGAGCGTTAAAAAAACCTCCCCTGGCCATTGGTTTCTCCAGAAAAGGTGGGCGGTGTTCGACTTCCCGACCACCGGCAGTTATTCCTCAGTAGAAGGAAAGAAGAATCGAGAGCCAGACAGAGAGAGAGAGGGAGCTAGGAGGAGCTCGCAGAGAGAGAGAGAGGGCGCTGGGAGAAGACGGTGGCGTTGAGAGGGAGAATGGAGAGGAGGAGGGCGATGACGTGGCCAAGAGTGGGGAAATCGGCGCAGGCGGTGCTGGCGCATGGGATGCTGTTCTGCTTTACGCTCTTCCTCGCTCTCAAGATAGATCACCGTATCGGCTACTCATGGTGGTCCGTTCCGCTGCTGCTATTTCATTGCTGTAATTCAATTGAATTTGTCGGAATGCTATGATTAGGTTCTTAATTTTCTTAGGGGATGCGATTTTGCGTACGGAATTGGTTTATTTTCCATCGGTTAGGGTTATTGGGCGTGGTGTGGGGATGATTGGGATTTTCCTGTCGGTATTTGTGGATTTCTGTTGCGATGGGTGATTTGGTCGAGCGTTTGATAATCTCGATTTTTCCGTTTATCAACCTTAGTTTAGCTTGTTGAAATCCATATCTTTTGTTACATGAGTGTTTAATTCTATGAGAACTTTTTTAGTTTTTATGTGTTGTGTTTATGTAAGACATTTGACTGATTAAATCTCAGCATTCTAACTTTTGGGCTAATTTCACTCTACGAAAGGCCTGATTCGGCAAAGAATTCTCATGTTGCTGAACAGCAATATTGCATTTGTTATCTTGTTGGGTTGTTTCAAGATTTTGCTTCGAGGATCATTGCTTTCTATTTTCCAGAGATGGCACGTTTGAAAACTGGCTCTTTTTAGTTTTTACACAATAATTTTTTGGGTACCTCCTTGATCTTCAACAAGGACAAAATCCTTTTCAGGTAGCTTATAGGCTGTTATGAAGTTTGCTGCATTTGAAAAGCTTGTTTTTGTCTCGCTAGTCGTCATATGATGCACACACCCTTGAAAAAAATGTTTGATACACTATCAGAAGGCAGCAGAATTACTGAAGATGCGAGTGAGTTAGTATGCCTGTAAATTTAAGTGATGGTGGTTTAGTATAGTACTCCATTATGCTATTTTATCATGTATCATATGTTGCAGCAAAATCAACCAATTGGTTCAGAAAAAAATAATTTCTTATAAACCAAATATAAATAATTGAACCAAGATATGAAGGAGTTGAAGGGTTTTTTTTTCACGTCTTTTTGTGCCTATTATCAATTTCGGTTGAATTTTTATGCATTTATTTTAATTTTTAAATTAGTTTGGATTTTAATAAGAAGAAAGATTGTTTGTAATTTATGATCCTCAAAATCCACCCAATTATCAAAGATTTTCATCATATATGTGGACTACCCACATATTGAAGCAATTACTGATATGACTTGTTAATAATTACTCTTGAGAATACAGCAACATTAATACTTTTAGTAGTCCATCAATCCTCTCAAGGGTTTAGAGTCTCAAATGCCTCTGGCGCAACAATTCTATGTTGTAACTCATCTCGGGAAGACTCACAACATTACTTTTGTGGTATTCAGGATATTGAAACTTTAAAAGATAATGCATAAAAAGAAAGCTTTTGCACAAGAATTTAAAGACCAAATACATTTATTACATTAAGTTGTGATCATCCGATCCCCAATGTTAAGCAATGATTATAAAGTCCCAATTTTAGGAAGTTTCCATCATGCCCTAATATCATGTAACAATTAACACCTCCCACTGATAACATTTTAATGAACCATTTGCTTGCCTTCTAGGGACAACTTGAGTATAAAGATCAGAGCTAGATCTCTTGTAAGGGGATCAGTTTTGACAATATTTGGAACTCTTAAATCATTCAGCATTCCTACATGCGCATTACTGATCCTCTCACATTCTTCGTAAAGAATAAATTATGTAGCATACAATATCTTCTGAAATTTTCTAGATATAACGAATGACTTTCTCATTTCATGATATAGTAGACGGAAGTCATTCAAGCAAATTATTATAAATTCTTTGTTCATAATTTTTTTGTGGTCTAACAATTTTCATCTTTGTAGAGTAGCTCAGCAAAACCTTTTTCCAAATTCTTTATTACAGAACTCTCTCCTATCGTTCTAAGGGGAAATGAGTTTTTGTTGTTCATAGTTTCTTTTAGGCTTTAGTTTTTTAGTAAATACTTAAAAGAGGGCTTCATTTATTGGGATTTCAATTAATTATTATGATTGAAATTTTAAGTTCTTGCATGGGATGCATTTTTCTTATAGATTCTTTAGGATTCACGTCTCATTCTTTGCACATAAGGATTCAACAACAATAACTCGAGAAATTGCTACTTGATTTTTTTTACTATCTTATCTCTATTTTTTACATTCTTTGCAATTGTGTTGCATGCTCTGCATCAATTTGGTATTAGAGCTAGGTTCTCCTTGCTTTCCTTCTTCTTTGTTCTCTCTCTCTCTCTCTCTCTCTCTCTCTCTCTCTCTCTCCCTCCTTATCGACTTCATCGTCAAAGTCTGTTGCTCTTGATTCCACTCCTTTTTCTTGACTTAGTTTGTGATCTCCGACCATGAGGAAGCTTTAAAGGATTTGTGGGAAATTGATTAGACTCTTGCTCAATCCAATCTCTTTATTTTTTTTGCTTCTTTTGTTAACTTCTTGGTGCAATTAAGTGATATGACACACTTGTAGCTCTCAAGTATTTCCTATCAATATTTGAAAAAAAGCGAGAATTCTCCACAAAAATCAACTCGAAACCACGAAAACAATAGATACTTTGTATTATTTGATGAAATAGAAACGAAAAATAGCAAGATACAGTTGATCCTCAAATTGTTTTACTTATCTTTTGCACATGATATGCAGTTCTCCTATTTGGTCTTATCCCATTCGAGCCATGAAGGCGTGTTATAATCAGTAGTCAGCAATTATCTAATGTGTTTGCATGCATTTTGCCTTTTAACATTAGCATCGATCATCCATTTTAATGTTGCTACTAAGCTATCGATTCAAGCAACCATCAAGCCACACTTCAGTTTTTATTTTGTTTATATGGGTAGTTGAGAATTTGACCTTTCTTATTAGGAATGACCTTTCTTTATTAGATTTAAATGAGAATTTGACCTTTAATATGACACAATGGAGAAAAATGATTCATGTAGCCGACCCCACGTAGTGGGACAAAGGCTTGATGTTGTTGTTGTTGTTGTTGTATATGGGTAGTTGAGTTTATGTAGGTTAGGATGTGCTGTTATTTCTTCTGCCAGCACTTAAACTTTTAGCATTTGGAAATATTATGACTGTTCTGACATAATGGAGGACTTTTCAAAAACTTCTACTTTTTCTTCAAAAACTTCTACTTTTGCTATTTTGAGGAGAGTTCTTCTTGCCCTTGGGCACATAATGCTGTTCAATTAGCTAGTTGATTTGTAAAGGTTCAATTCTTATAGGTCTATACAATATCTCGGTGTGAGTTCCTCTAGACTAGGAGATAAAGGAGTTGAATTAGACCTTTCCAGTCTTTGCTGGCCCAATATTAATTTTGGCCAAATATTCATGTATTTATTTAATTTTTAAACTTAGTTTGGATTGTAATAAGGAAAAGAACTTTTTAGCCTTAGATTCTATATTTAATGAAAGGTTTTGAATGGCATTTTGAGTCATTGTTCGGGATGTTTTCCCTGCATGAATTCTTGATGATTCACTTGTTTTTCTTCTTGCTTGCCGATTCAACCTCAAGGATTCTGCAACATCAGCTTTGGGAATCACTATTTGTTGTATTTATTTTTTCTATTTTCTTACGGTCATTGCAATTCAATTCCGATATCATCGTGTCTGCTAGGTATTTTCCTTAAATAAAGCACGCGGTCAAATGATTTATGCATTGTACCATCTGAGAGGGGTTGTTTTTGTACATATCAGGTGGAGCTGAAAAAAAAGAAGAAAAGTAAAGGAAACTTCCAACTGTATTGACTGTTGATAATCCTTAGAGATAGATTGTCTTGTAGTTCTTCATCTTTTTGAAGTAAATGATGACATTTTAGCAATCAATAGATGTATAACAGTGCTGATTTTTTTTTTGCTAATGTAAGTATTTAAATTTATAGGATGATATTTTCCCCTCTTTGGATCTTTCATGCTGTTGTTGCACGAGGAAGGTTCTCCTTACCTGCTCCCGCATTACCTCATGATCGTCAAGTATGTTTTAATTAACTTGTTTTCTTTTGAAACTCATCCCATCAATTCCAATCAATTTTATATCTATGATATGCTTATGTTCTTGAAAATATTTTGACCTCAGTGGGCACCTTGCCATACTATTGTTGCGATACCATTACTTGTGGCATTTGAGCTGCTTCTTTGTACATACCTTAGCCTTAGAGGTAAACATTACCGATTCATGAAACAAAATTTAACTCAATGTTTTCACGTTTGAATTACCTCTGTAGCAAAATTAGACATAGATGGCTGGTATAAAATTTTCGTATGATAATGCATGACTATATTGATCAATTAACTAATTGAACTTCTAGATAATTGTTCATTGCCTCACTTGTTAGAAGTGTTTAATTTGCAGGGCCTGAACCTGCAGCCATGAGCTTAAAGATTGTTTTTCTTCCACTTTTGGCTTTTGAAGTAATCATTCTTCTCGACAACTTCAGGTACATTTTCATCTGATCAAGAAGGAAAAAAATTTATGCAAACTACTTGCTACGTTTTTTTAAAAGGCCTGGTTTACTTGGTTGTCAGAAGAATGCTATTCTGATTTTAAGTTGGTATATTTAAAAGATTGGTTCTTTCCACGGTTCCACCTGCTTTGAATCTTTGAGATTCTTTTTATATTCTTATGTGCAATCTTCATCATCCTCGCTAGTATATTTTTATGAAATATTTGGGGTTGGTTTTATGAAAATTTCTCCTCGATTTGTTTTGTTTGGAAAACATTTGAAACATTTTCTTGAGTGCTTCTTTGATTATATTAAGTTGGATCATAAATTATTTTTCCTTTGGCTGCTGCTTGAACTGTTTTCTCTTGATTTTTTCCAACATTCGATACATCGTAAATTTCCTCTAATTTGTGTGTTTATGGCCTTAATGAATCAATTTTCTTGTAATCGTTCATAAAGTATGTTCTGGGTGTTTCACAGCAACCTATTCAAATCAAGATGCCTCTGAAAATCTGAGTATCTTACTGGAAGGAAAATGAGTTTTTTTTTAACGTATTTCTTATAATTTATGGTACATCTTAACCTTATCATTTATCACGTCAACAACAACAACAACAACATCAAGCCTTTATCCCACTAACAGAACTCGTCAAGAAGAAAAATAACAGAACTCGTTCATACATATCACTAGATGCATTTTCTTGAGTTAGTGATTTACTTGGTTTTTGGAACTAGTATGCATTATATGGGTTTAATTATTTTCATCTAACTGTTCTCTTCCTTGTGGATTATCCAGAACTTTGCAGGCATCTTGCTTCCGAATCTTGGAACCATTATTTCAGTTTTTCTAGTGTACAATCACATCATCATTTTTATCAATTGACTTTGTGCAAATTCTTTGAAGCTGCCTTTATTAATGCTCCTCCATTTATTCCTGTTGAAATCATTGGAAATAGTATATTTTGCCCAATGCTTCATTCAAATTTGTGTTTTTTTGGGTACTACAAAGTATATTTTGTATGGATGCAGCTTTTGAGTAACTTTCCAGTTTTTAACAAGTCAGATAGCATAAAATCCCCTTTTTATGTGCTTTTAATGATCTATATTTCAGTTTTTGTATTGTAGAAGTCCTTAAAATCTATCATGGCAAAAAATGACCGTGTCTAGATGCCAAAATGACCTGTGTCTCAAGTTTATTCTACTGGCAGCTTTTGGATTGCAAGACCTATGACTTATCCATTAATACGTGAAGATGTGTCCAAAATAAGTTTGTGTTGCTCATATGATATTTGCATCTAACAAATTGCATCCCTTTAATTACTCCTGAATGTTAACAAATAATACAATAGCTGAGGCAATAGCCTATGTTATTCTCTTTTACACATTTCACCTTGGCTTGTTGGTTGGGGGCTTTGTTTACTAACCAAGAGTCCTTGGATTTGAGTCTCGCGTATGTGATGTGTGTGCGAATTTGTCTTAATTAGTCTAAATGTCCAAAAAAAAAAAAAAAGAGAATATACTCTTTTGTTTTGGCCATGAATTCTTTCTATAACTTATGAAAGGGTTAGAGAGTTTATTTGTTAATCTAATTAAGAAAGGATCATACTTGTTGAGTACATGTTCTTTTTAGAAATACAGTGATGAGAGATCCTTTTGTTTGTCTAGAGTGCTTGCGCATGTAGGTTTGCCGATGAGCATTTATTCCCTTACACTTATAAATTAAAGAACAAAGCTATTCAACCATTTTACAATTAATCAAATGTGTTCAATGTTGAAGAAATAAGATTTGCCAAAATAGGTTGAGCACAACAAGATGAATAGACATATAGCTTACCCTAAGTAGTTGGGATAAAATTAATGAAGATGCTGATATTTTTTCAGAGCACTGGCTGAATTGTAATATGGACATAGCATTTATAATTTTATATGTGGAGTTTATTTTGTTGGCACCCTGTCCTTAGATTTGCTCTATGACATTTGTGGTTTAATTTGGGAAAAGTCTTCAGTGAACTCTTTTTGATCGTTTTTTCCTTTTATGTCAGAATGTGTAGAGCTCTAATGCCCGGAGATGAAGAAAGCATGAGTGATGAAGCTATATGGGAGACACTTCCTGTAAGTATGTTAATGCTATATCTGCTGCCTTTTTTGTTCTTTTTTTAGAATTTGTAATGCGTTGACTTCAATGGAAACGGTAAATAGTTTACATTCAATGAATTGGCCATCACTTTGGTTTCATTAGCTCGTTTTACTTGGGTCTGTAATTGACCATCACTTTGAGAACATGTTTATGTTTGTGTCTGTGTTTTTGTTGGGATCCATTTCTGAAAGGAATGATTTCTGAGTTCTTTTGCAAAGCTTAAGCTGAAAGCTGAGGATCCAGGCCAGATTATTAAACACATTGGGAAGAATGCCTATAAGAATATTGACTTATCTGCAGATTCTAATATTTGCACATATGTCAATATAGCTGATCTTTCATCCGACTATGAAAAATAAATTGTATCAAACTTTGAGAATGAAGTCTTTTTCAACCTAGGGAGCATGTCACAATTATAAGAGTTGTTTTTGTAATTTCATTTTGTTACGGGTGGTTAATGGCTTTAGGAGATAGGATATTTTTTTTAATTTTGGTTTTGTTGGTTTTGGTCTATTTAAAGCCCTTCTTGTAGTTTACTCAATTCATTGAATAAGAAATCAGAAGTTTCAATTTTCCTTAGGAGAATTCCCTTTTTCTTGAAGCCGATTAGGGGAGAAGATCGTATTAGTGGAGTTATGGTCTTTACCGATGAGGTGACTTTGTAGGTATGATGGGAGTGTAGGAAGGCTTTCAGTTTGATTGATTTCAACTGCAGATCAATTTCGGAGTGCAGGAAGGTTCTCGATCTGCAGAATTCTGGTAGGCTTTCCATCTGCTGGATTTCAGCTGCAAATCTGATTTTCAAGCTGTTGCCAGGGCTTGAAATGCAATAAATGATCTCCGAGCTTTTCAATTGCTATGTAATTAGATGGTCTTAATCTTCATTTAGTGCTTGTTTAGGTTCGTGAAATCTCCTTTCCATTTTCATTTGGTGTCAAAAACTGAAAAAAAAAACTTTCTTCTTACTGATTATTAAAAGTTGTAAATTTATTTTTATACTAGTTTTAATTATTTTTGACGTTAAAATAAATTCATTTTTAATTATTGATCTAATTTCAAATAATGGAAAATTTAATCATTCATCAAATACTTCTTGTTGATACTAGAGACAGAGTTGAAGGTAAACTTGAATTATGGAGGTCAACCTTAAGTCTAAAGGATTTTGTTTGTGTAGATCTAGAATTGAATATATGGAGTGTAATTTTAATAATAATAGTTCTTGTGGGGGGATTGTGACTTTGGGTGATCAAATTATTAATAAGAGTACACATTTTAGATATCTTGGGTCTATTGTTCAGAGTGATGGTGAAATAGATGGGGATATTATTACTAGAATTCAAATTGGATGGTTGAAGTGGAGGAATGCATCTGGCTTGTTGTGTGATAGAAAAGTCTCCCTCAAACTAAAGGGAAAATTCTTAAGATGGTGGTTAGACCTGCAATGCTTTATGGTGCATAATGTTGGCCATTAAAAAAGAAGCATAATATTAAGTTAAGTTTTGCAGAGATGAGGATGCTCAGATGGATGACAGGCTGAGTGGCTGTACTCTTAGAGACATGATACGAAATGAGCATGTATGTGAAAAAGTTGGAGTAGCACCAGTGGAAAATAAGATTAGAGAGAGTCGCCTTAGATGATTTGGTTACATAAAACGGGGGCTTTCCGATGACCCAGTTAGGAAAGTAGATGTATTAGATTTAATTTATGTTAAGAAAGGTAGAGGTAGACCTAAACAGACTTTGTTAGAAAAAAATTAGAAATGACCTTTCTTTATTATATTTAAATGAGAATTTTACTTTTAATAAGGCGCCGCATAATTTTTTTTGAAGATTAGAAAAGGATCAAATTGGTCCCCTAATTTTTTTTGAAGGATCAAAATAATTTTTGATTATAAAAAAGTACCAATTAGGTCTTGTGACTCTTTAAATAGAGGCCAAATAAGTTATTCCATTGGAATCATTTAGCTCCTTGTTTAAAAAGTCTAGGGGCTCAAATGAGATTTTTGAATAGTTGGTGATCATTTTGGTCTTTCATAAAGAGTCAAGGGATCATTTTAATCCTTATCGTAATTGAAGATGAACATCCTAGTCCTAATAAATGCCTAATACCTGTTCCATTAGCATGTTCCAAGGATTCTGATTTGAGTGAGCCATAACAGATTGTTGGCAGAGATTTAAACGTACTTAAAGCTTTTGTGTTGTACTATAACAAGCCATCTAGCTTTGTTAGAACTGCTTTCTTTATCAAATTATTTTTCCGATATAATACATCATGTGCAGGATAATAATGTTTCAAACATCCATGCATCTCTCTAATAAAACACCCAAACTGGAAATTGTTTGAAACAAACTTGGTTTTTAGTTGAATTGAATATGACTTAGAGGCTATTTGGTTGGCTACAAAATGAATGCAGTGTAAAAGGAATACTTTGGAGTTGTTTGGATGAGTGTAAAGTAAATTCAGGCGAATGATTTTTTTTTGTTTAGTTTGAAGTAAAATGAATGTAATTTAAAGTTTAAAGATGGTAGAAATTGGCTGATGGCGGTGGTGGGTGGTGGTGGCGGCAGCGGCGGTGGTGGGTGGTGGTGGCGGCGGCGGCGGTGGTGGCGGTGGCCGGCGGTGGCAGCGGTAGTGGTTGGCGACCGGTGGTGGTGGCTGGCGGCAGTTGGAGGTGGCCGGCGGTGGAGGCAGACGCCAGTTGGTGGTGGTCAAGCGAGTTTGCTTGTGGTGTAAACTGTTCTATCTCAAAACTGGGCTAGTTTGGTTTACCTCAAAAAATGAACGAGAATGATTTACACTACATTTTTTTCCTTTACTTTGCATTCCTTTTTCATCCAACCAAATAGCCCCTTAAACCTGTTTGGTTGTGTTTCATCTAGCATACCTAAATCAAAACCTATTTGAAGTTAGTTTCGAGTTTAAGGCAATTCACTTGCAATCTAATTCAAGCCAATGCAAATTTATTATATTTTTATCTAATACTGAGATGATATATAAGATAAAAATAAACTACTTGTCAGTGCATTGGTAAGTTTTTTGTAATGTTTACAAGAGCTCGTACCTTTCGACTTTTATGAGTTAATTTTGAGTCAACATGTTGCCTATTTCTGTCCATCATAGAATCAATTGATTTGAGTCCAGTGAACTCAACTTGATATTAAACCAGTTTTCTAGTCAAAGTAAACTTGCAAGGATTCAACTCATTATGGATCTTAATTTCCTATTTGAATAAATAATCAGTTGCTGGGTCTATTATCAACAAGTGAATGCTGTGTTTTTTCTTCTCAACTTAATGCCTACCGCATGGTCTTTATTTTATTTAATTTTTTCTTTAAGAAAATTTATTCACATATTCTGAATTGTGAAGGACATCTACCTCACTGAACCCGCAACCTTTCTTAAAGATTCATACCATTGCTCAATTCATACTTTTGTATGTGCATTATAAACTGCAATAACTGTTGCTCTAATGCAGTTTATTTTCTGTAAGTTGCTCAATTCTCTTTTTCACTCTTGTAATCAGTTTGAACTGAATCATCACTTTCTATATCTCCAGCATTTCTGGGTTGCAATATCGATGGTGTTTCTTATAGCAGCCACAACATTCACACTGCTTAAGCTTTGCGGTAATAATTTTTCATCTCCATTGAATTTTTTGATATAATGCCTACGTATCAAATCGTTAATACCTCCAATCTTTAATTATAGCTACCAACCTCCTTTGTATATTTATTAATGCAATCTTTAAACTTTCGTTTTGCTTTATTTGAACCTTTGACAGCAAAACCTGTTAAGGGGGATGTTGACTGATTTAAAATTAAAAAAAAGAGAGAGAAGAACAAAGAGATTTATCCTCAAAAACATGTGCCTGACCCGCCTGCCAAAAATACCAAAGTTGTAAAACCAAACACTCATGAACTGCTTCTTAACACAAATGAGTTGAAACAATTGGAGGTAGCTTACTTGGTGCTAGGAAAAGAAACTGATTTAACTTCTCAAATTTTTAAAGAAATTCAACATTTAATTGATGAGTTTTCTGATATAACGCCTGAAGAGTTGCTAATAGGTTTGCCACCGATGAGAGACATTCAACATCACATTGATTTAATACCTGGAGCCACTTTGTCTAATCTTCCCCATTACAGAATGAGTCCAACTGAACATGAATAACTTTTTAAGCAACTGATTGAATTGTTAGAGAAGGGTTTGATTAAGAAAAGCTTAAGTCCCTATGGTTTACCAGCTTTACTAACTTCTAAAAAAGATGGAACATGAAGGATGTGTGTGGATAGTCGGGCTTTAAATAAAATCACCCTTAAATATAGATTTTCAATTCCTAGGCTGGATGACATATTGGACATGTTAAGTGGTGCCAAAATCTTTTCCAAAATTGACTTGAGAAGTGGGGTTCATCAGATTAGGATAAGACTAGAAGATGAATGAAAAACTGCTTTTAAAATCAAAGAAGGATTGTACGAATGACTTGTTATGCCTTTTGGGCTTTCTAATGCTCATAGCACATTTATGAGAACAATGAATCATGTTTTAAGACCTTTTGTTGGAAAGTTTGTTATGGTGTATTTCGATGATATTCTGATTTATAGAATTCACCCTTCTGAGCATATTAATCATGTGAAACAAAATATGCAAACACTTAGAGAGCAAAAGTTGCATATCAATCTTAAAAAATGTTCTTTCATGACTTCAAGTTTAACTTTTTTGGGATACATTGTGTCTGCGAAGGGAATAAAGGTTTATCCTATGAAAATTGAGGCAATTCAAAACTGACCTACTCCTAAAAATATAAGCGAGGTGAGAGGGTTTCATGGCTTAGCTTTTTTTTATCGAAGATTTATTAAAAACTTCAGTTCTCTGATTGCCCATATCTCTGATTGTTTGAAAAAGGGAATCTTTAGGTGGACACCTCAAGCCGAACAAACTTTTTTAAATGATTAAAGCAAAATGAGTAAAGCTCCCATCTTTAGCTTGCCAAATTTTAAAAAAGTTTTTGAAGTTGATTGTGATGCTTCACATGTTGGTATTGGTGCTGTGCTTAGCGATGAAGGAAAGCCTATTGCTTACTATAGTGAAAAGTTGAATGATGCTCGATCTACATATTCTACTTATGACTTGGAATTTTATGCGATTATTCAAGTTTTGAAATTCTGGAGATGTTATGATGCAATTTTTGGAGCAAAAAACCTAAGGATTTTTCTTCTTTCTTGGAAAAGCTTGAGAGCTTGTTCCACTTCTCTTCATTTTCCTCTAGGAAAGCTTGCGAGCTTCTCCTCTTCGTCGTCTCGACTTCTTATCTCCTTCTTCTCTCCGCAAGTTCGACTCCACCTATATCTTTCTTCTCATGCGATGTAAATGCAGTTTTAGGAGTTTATGTTTTAAAAGTTTGTAAGTGTTATTTTATGTTATAAAATTATTGTTTTTTTGGTATTTCAAGAGTGTCTTAGTATCTTTTTTGTGACCTAGGAAGTGTGTTATTTTTGCTTGCAAAAATTAGGGGTTTTTTTCCTAATTTTTGCCTGCATCAACTTGGCTATATGTATTCTAATATTGCATATAGTTCCGCAGGTGGTCAGGGATATGAACCAAGGATTTTAGGTTTAGATGGGGTTTTAGATGGAGTGAAATAATAAAATGGGGCTTTAAGAATATGCTTTATTTATCAGATTTATTTTCAAAGTTTCCCTAAACCCTACTAGTTGAGGTTTACGCCTCTTTTTTGTTGTGTAGAGGCATGCCTCATTTATTTTAAGCGTACACCTTATGGCAAATTTTTGCAATAAGTGCTGAGGCATGCCTCTTTTTATGCAATTTTAAATATTGTTCACAATATTCAAAGAAAAGAACGAAATGAACTTGACAAGGAATGTTCTTATCAATGCTAGAGTCATCACTTAGTTTTGCTAGGTTACGAGATGAAATCTATTGAATATTACGACATCATTTGTCAGGTGCTTCTGTGTATTAACTTGGAGTGATATGACCCTTAAATATAAGTAGGCATGGTTGAAAAATTCATGCTTTTTATGCATTGCTTTCTTCATAGGGCCTAGATAAGGGTATGTTGCATGAAACTTTAGCTCCACATGGCAATATGGTCCCGTATGAATTACAGCCTATGTGATCTTTTAGGTTGCAAAGGAACAATCTTAACTTGGGGTGTAAACTAGTCGATTGGAGCTCAAGCTATCCCCGGATTGGAGTTCTAGCTCAAGCTCAAAACCACGAGTTTGTGTTAGCTCATAATCTAACTCATTTATTAGAACAGAGAGAAAATGAAATTTGATTTAAGTAACTATTGTAATAAAATAATAAAATAAGAGAAATTAGAAGAGAAATAATTAGAAATTACTTGATATAAGTAAGCTATAATTTTAAATATTTTAAATAATTTTATTCTTGAGTTCTTTAATTATAATATAATTTAAGTGTGTCCTATGTTAACAATTTTAAATGAGTCAAGTCGGGATTGGTTAAAACTTTGGCTCATTAGCTTATCATTAGCTTATCGACCTTATTTCATGATTCATTTATTGAACTGAGCTCGAGCCGGAACTAGTTGGCTTGGCTTAGTTACACCCCACATAGCTACTAGGTATTTATATTTTATTAGTTGCTACTTAGTTACCTCTGGTTTTGTAAATTGTGGACGCAGGTGATGTTGGTGCTCTGGGCTGGTGGGACTTATTCATAAATTATGGGTAATTATGATATTTTCTCTTCATCATGCTGATTGACATCATATTGCTGGTGTGAATTTACTGAGTACAATTTTTGCTCTTCAGAATTGCAGAATGCTTTGCTTTCCTTGTTTGTACCAAATGGTCTAATCCATTGATACATGGACGGGGGTATTTTCCAGAAACTAGTTCATCTTCTTCAACAATTCGATATCGTGATTGGAACAGTGGTTTGATGTTTTCTTCAATGGAAGATCAAGAGCAGGATAGGTTATGTGGCCTGCAAGATGTAGGAGGCCATATTATGAAAATTCCAATTGTAGCTTTTCAGATTTTGTTGTGCATGAAACTAGAGGTATGTATTTTTCTCCAGTTCAGTTATGCATTCTCTCAATTAATATAACTCTGGAATTCAAATTATACATTTCAAAGGGACGCCTGTAATATAGTAGGTTTCATTGCAGATATGGAACATGAAAATACTTGTTTTTTGTTAGTTTTTTTAAATAAAAAAATGTTTTCCATCTAATTTAATGTTAAAAGTACACGCAATTATGAGCCTTTTAAAAATAACCTCCCAAGTAGAATTTGGATGTTGGTTATGATTTGCTGTGTTACAAATAGCCTTGACTGCAAAAATGTGCTATGACTGAATTATCTATATACATAATTGAAGAATGAAGCTGGTCTTAATTTAAGCGGCTGATGGGGGTGGACATGTGGTTGAGGTGGGGCAAGGAAGGTAAAGTTGGTTCCTCCTGATTGCCTTACTTAAACGACGTGATTGAGTTATGTAGGAAGAACCAGCCAATAGCAATATCACATCCACAAATGTATTTAATTATTTAAGATCTAACATATATTTTCTCTCTTCTCAGGTCCAAGGGAAGTAATATTTTTATAAATTATATAAGGTTTGTGACAAAGTGGGAAAAATTGGCGAATTTGATGGAGGAAAATCAGAGAGCTAGAGAAGCATGAGATTGAGGAGATAGACAAATGAATGCCTCAAAAGCGAGGGAAAAAAAAAAACCTGGTAAAGATGAAGAACATAATTCTCAAAGGGAGACAAGAAACTCTAATCGCTATCATCATATCAATCCATTGAATTGATGTATTACAAAGCAGCCTATCATATTTATAGAAATTGGGGATCATCTGATAAAATAAAATTCAAACATAAACTTTCGTAATAATTATTGCAAAGGATAATTTAAAGATAAAATTAACCAAATAAATCAAAAATCCTGATAAATTAAAAATGAAATTACTGACACAAATACTAAAATTTAATTGAAAAGTGCTCTATTGAATTTTAATTGTTGGAAAAACTATAAGCCTTTAATTGTACTACAGAGCTTGTAAAATTCATCTAAAAGAAAATGAGGAATGAGAAATCTATTTTGAAGAAGAGATGGAGAATTGAAATCCTTCTCAAAGAGTAAGAAATGATGGAGACAAATTATTCTTCTCCATAATATCGGCAAAAGACTCGTCATAGATCCTCAAAATAATTATAAAAATTATGGGTAAACATTTGGAAGCTTAGATGTCTTCATACATAGAATGAGGTTGACTTGAGGGAAATGTGAGTTGATTTAAACCGTCTTCTGTCTCCATTTTTATTTATTTTGGTTATTTATATATTGTATTGGTTCTTCAATTCTTTTATTTAGTTATATTCATAAAAGCTAATTTTATTTTCTTAAGATTTGGGGGCTATTTATATAAAATTTCAGTTTAAATTAGGGGTGCAATTGAGTCAAGCCGACTTGCGAGTCGGCTCGGTCTCGACTCGGTAACAGGCTCGACGAGTCGAGCTTATCGAGCTCGCGAGTCGAGCTCGAACACGATTTTGAGCTCGACGACTTATCGAGCTTGAGCTCGAACAGGCCTTGGACTCGACTCGTTGGCTTGACGAGCAGCTCGCGGAGGTGACTTGGCGGGAAATCCAAAATGACGGATGAGCTTGGGATGACGGATCTCGACGGTGGACGTGATGACGAACTCAAGATAGTGGATCTTGACGGCGGAGCCTCTGGACGAGCTCGGGACGGTGGACGTGATTACAAGCTTAGGATGGTGGATATCGACGGTGGAGCCTCGGGCGACGATGAACAAGCTCGAGACAATTGATCTCGACGGCATATGTGATGACAAGCTCGAGACTGAACTCTATAGCGGATCTCGACGATGAAGGACCTCCGGACAACATTGGACGCGACGACTGAGCTCTATAGCGAAGCTCGGGACTGAGCTTGACGAGTTGCTCGACATGAGACTAGTCGAGCTCGAGCTCGGATTTTGAGCTCAACTCGAGTTCGAGCTCGAGCTAGAGTTCGGTGTTTGGCAGTTGAGCTTGACTCGAACATCCCCTGGCTCGAGCTCAACTCGTTTGCACCCCTAATCTCCATCAATATAAGTGTACATAATCATCTGCAGTAGTCTTAGGAATATATTGTGTAGGAAGCATTTGGCAGAGAATTGTTTGTGGACTTACAAGGAAGAGGTGGAAAGAGTAGAATCCAAGGAATTGTCAATAGACCCATGAAATAAGATCAAATAAAAAACATTTATAATTGAATTATGTCAAATTTTGCTAGAATTTATAATTTATAGGCATTAATTCCAATGTGTTGCTCAATTTAAAATGGCTCTATTTTAGATTCATTTCCTTAAAAGGTTCTTGGTAAAATCTTTTTGAGTTTAGATGAACTATGATCTTATCATCTGGCCTAAATTCGACACCTCTCATTCATGTTTGTAATTATATACCTGTTATGAAATATTTTATTTCTAAAATATGATCCACGGTAAAAGTAGCATCATGCTTTCTTAGTAATCTTTGATAAACCCAAGACAGTTCATACGGACATACTTCTTGTATCGATATGGATATGATAAAAGTTTATACAACCCGGTATTATGTTTCATATCTTTAGCAAATTAGCATATCCTATATTGTGAAAAAATTCATGCTACATCTCTTTTTAAAATTGTCCAAAATTATGTATCCTTAATCATTATAATGATCAATATGGACATTTCCTAGGTCTATATGGATTAAAAGTGTATATAACCCTGTTATGTTTCATTCCTTTAGCAAATTAGCATATCCTATATTGTGAAAGACTTCATGCTACATCTCTTTTCTAAATTGTCCAAATTTATCTATCCTTAATCATTATAATGATCTTATCTTTATCAAAATGTCTGATGCAGCCTCCCACTTGTAAGTTTAAAATAAAAAAAATTCTCAATGATGAATTAGGAATATAAAGATTATTGGTCTTAAATAAGTAGCAATCTTTAATTATATATTATTTGTTAAGCAAATGAAATTCATTATCTATGTCTTGATAACTCTCATTGAAATCCTTAGAAGTGGCATACTCATCTCTTGTATGATCAAAACTAATAACCTTAATTTGCATTATGTAACTGACAAGAATTCAACTCTAAATGTTAGCAGGTTTGTAATTTAAAATTTGATCCAGTGCGGTGTTTTAGGACAATAGATAATTCTCATTTAGAATGTCAATTTCCTAATTTCTTTTGAGAAATTATGTAATTTAAAACTTTATTAGAACTCCTTGGGTAACATATAATACCTCCTTCAAGGGTAACATATAATACCTACAATAGTGAACAGCTTGTATTGCATTGTATAATTTCTTATCATAGTTTATTTCTGTAAAACCTCATTTAGCTTCTCAATAATAAATGCAATAGGATGCCCAGGTCTTCTTAATTAACGGAGATTATTAGCCTAACTTAATTGAAGGATCATTGTCGACTGTCATGAATTGTATCGCCCCCAAGGTCGTAATAGATTTGGGATGGATGATTTCATTTGGAGATAATTTTAACTTAACCTTAGCTAGCATAAGGCTTTGTGTTCTATCAAGTGCACTTAAGGATTCAACACTCAAGGGATTGATCCATTGGGAAACTGTTAAGCTCTAGCCTTAACTGTAATTTAGTTATGCCATTCTGTGGTGAATACTTGATTGGAAAGCCTTGGTTATAATTGTACTTTTATAGTTTTAATTTATAGCAAAAACACCTGTTTAGTGGACTTGTTGCCACATTCTTACTAGTATGAAACTCCTGAGAATGATCAGAGAGGTATAATTAATATGACATTGGTGTTTTTGAGTTAATTTTATCTTAGAATTGTCACTATCGTCAAACTATTAGACAAAATGGATGGGTGGTTGCTTTAAACTTCAAGTGGTAGGTTTCGGTTGAAATTTTTTTATGTTTTGCAGTTTTTTTGTACTTCTATGGGAGTTTGGGCCAATAGTAAGTTTTTTTTTGAGTTTGGGGGCATTTTGATTATAATATCCCTTCTGATTAATATTTTCTGTCAAGACGCCTAACATTAGGGTATAATTATTGGCATGATTTGTATTTGAAAAACCAAAGCTTGTTTTTGAAAATGGACTTCTATTATGAGTTATGATGTGCAATTGCCACATCCTTCATATGCGTATTTGAATTAATTTTAACCTTGTTGACTCTGTTCTCTTTCTTGTAGAGAATTGAGTTTGAGAGTTAGAAATATAATTGTATTTTGTAAAGATGGTATTGAGAGATTTAATTTTGTTTGAAATAGGGCATTGAAAGCCTTACACAAATAAAAGACTTTCTTGTTTGTTTCACAGTTTACCTGATTGTAAACTGGTTCGATTGAGAGAAAATAAGGATTATAAAATCCACTTTTAATTGCTGTTGTAGTACTTTACCAATAGAAAGAAGACTAGTCAACTGCTTTCTTAGGGACACAAAGGATTAGAACTTGAAAGGTGGGACCTTCTACCTTGCCTTATAGGTAAGGTGACCCACTCAAGAGCATGTGTACATGTCATGTTTTAGTTTGAATTTTAAATTAATTATATGTTTTTCAAAATATATATACGCTTCTTAGAACGAGGAAAATTGTGGTTCAACTCGCTTTTAGTCCACCGAATATATTGATCTTTAGATTAGACACTGACACACTTTATTGGAGCACACACGAACAATTTAAAATTGGCAATTTGATATCTTGTAGAGGATATGCACGAATTTTTATGTGCTTGCATAACTTCCAAGACAATTTATTAGGTATAATCTTGCATCATTATGCATGTAGAAAACTTGAAGTTACTCGAATTAGGTTGTTTAGTGCTCTATGACATTTTGCATGTCTATGTTGCGAATCTAATTGGGATTTTGATAAGATAGAATATATTATGTGTTTCAAGGAACAATAATTTTGTCAATATATAATTTGTATTGTTGTGTAGTGGGCCCATGGGAAATCATTTTTCCTCTAATAAATAAGAGGGATTGATTGGCTTATTTCGCAATTCAAGTTCCCGTTCAATTTATGGTTTTGAGAATTTAGTAGACTAGAGGGTCTATTTGTGTTCGTTGGTAACTTTTTTGAGTCTGCTACCTGTAAGTCCTAGTTTAGTCCAATTCCATGCTCAATCCTATTCTTAATTTCTTATATATGACTTTGTAATTTAATTTTTTACTCATTTTCAGGTATTTTTGTTTCATTTCTGTCCAAAAGTAATTTTCATTTTGTTAGTCTTATCAATGTAAATTTTGCTAGCCTCTCGCCCCTTGCAAAGTGAGCATTTATGAGGGCTACGCCTGCCCACTATGTCAAGAAAACATGTATAATCAATATTCTAAGTTACTATTAGTGTGGTCTTCAAAACCTACCATGCTAAGAAAGATGTGCAAGGGGTACTTGTAGGAGAAATTTGCAACAAACTATTTTTCATATCATGTCAAGAAAACGTGCATAGGGTTTATTCGCTATGTTGTGAATGCTATCTATACATTTCCTTCGCTATACTAAGAAAAAATGAGCATATGCTCCACTTGTCAGCCAAACATATCCCAGTTTGGATCATATGAGTTTTGATGGTTGCAGTTTTATACCTAGGCGTAATGTTGATGACAACAATTGCCACTAGTCAACAAGGTTGATGCGATGATTGAATGCACACTATTTTTCCTTTTTTTTGGGTATCTTCTCTCTTTATTTTTTTACTTCTTTTTGTCTTCCTTTGTTTTCTCTCTCTTTTTAAAAGAGAAAGAGAGAGAGAATGAGAAATGGGTTGAGAAAGTGCATATAGAATGGATAGAGATAGGAAGAGAGATTATTAAATAGATGGAGAGAGAGAGAGAGAGAGAGAGAGAGAGAGAGAGAGAGAGAGAGAGAGAGAGAGAGAGAGAGATAGAGAGAGAGAGAGAGGTTGCTAGATTTAGGTAGGAGCTTATTTGCTTTGGTACTTCGACGATGTAAGAAGTAGGGAGCTTGGATCACTGTTATTTAGTTGGCGTGTGTTGCAAGCTTTGTGATCAACAAGTGCACAAGGGATGGGGATTTGGTGGAGATGCTGAAGGTTGGGAAATTTAGCTATTTTAGCTATTTGTAATGAGTTCGATGGTGTGCGTCAGTGACAAGGAAAGATGAGGACTGAACATGTTTAACTTTGTTGACCTGTATCCGGTGAAACAAAAAAAAAAAAAAAAAAAATCAAAACCTACTCACTGCTCTCCCACGTCGTACGACCTATGCACGTCGTCGCTGCTCTTCACACGACGAGGCCACACCTCGCGTCACTTCTCCCCACATCACGAGCACGACTCGAGCGTGTCGTTAAAAAGAGACGAAGGGAAACGAGGCCGAAGGCCTCTGCGAACGATCGCTCACGCTCCCTCACGCTCGATCCCTCTCCGAAGGCTCCTCTCTGACCTTCTCCCCTCAATCCCGAGCCCAGCAGCTGACCCCGCCTGATCGACGACGTTCCCTTCTGTCTGAACGGAAGTTACGGCAGTTTGATCGGAAGTGGAACAGGAGCTCGCCTACCGTGAAAGTAACCTTCTCCCTTCCGGCGCGCTTCTTCGACCCCTCTGTGCTGTTCGACTTTGTTCGTTCGACGACATTCCCTGCCTATCGGACCGGAAGTGCCAACATTTTGATCGGAGGCAAGAAGCAGAGCTTGCTTCTCCGGCTCTGTTGCTGTTCGGCCTCGACTCCTTCGCGGTGGTCCGACTTTGCTCCTAGACCGACTTTCCCTTCCTGTTGAACAAGAAGTTACGACATTTTGATCGGAGCCGAGAGCAGGAGCTCACTCGCTGTGAAGATAACTTTCTCCCTCCCGTGCGTTCCGATCCAAAGAGGAAGAGAGGGTGAGAAAAATTTTTATATAATATTATTTATTTGTTATTTATTATAATTTTTATTAATTATGTTTAATAATTATTTAATAATAATAATAATTAATTATCTAATTATGATTTCTTATAATTATCAATTAAAGATTAATTATAATTAATCAATGATTAATTATAATTATAATTATTTGGTAATTAGTGATTAATTATTAATAATAATTACTTAATTATTATTATAATTAATGTAAATTATAATAAAGAATAATAATAGAGTTTTGCAAATACCCTCTTCCGCCTTGGTTCCCGTGCCCTCCACATTTGTTGATTCGCCGGCCGCCAAAGGTATAATTTCCGGAACTTAGTCTCTCTCTCTTACCTCGACCTGTGTGTCGAGTCGGTGGTCTGCCCATGCACGCTTTTCTCTAGCGTGGTGGGAGGGGCAACCAGCGCGACACCTACGACAAGGTAGGCGAGTGACACTCGGTTCCAAATCCTATTCTCGGCGTTAGTGTCGAACCGGGAAACCAACTCATGCACACTTTTCTCTAGCGTGGTGGGAAGGGAACCCCGTGCGGTGCCTACGACGAGACCAGGATATTCATAAGTACCCGCTTGCGGGGAAACGACTGCTTCTCTTTTGCAACAGGTACCGAAGACCCATGCACGCCTTTCTCTGGCGTGGTGGGGGAACAAAGATTTTACGGCCGCGGTGTCCTCGAAAGAGGGCACCTACCGTGCACGCTTTTCTCTAGCGTGGCGGGAGGCCCAGTTTTCTCGTAGTTTTCCCCTAAACGGGGGAGACGTCGGAGGTTGCCGAAATTTCGGGTGAAATTACTCTACTCGGACCTGTTTTGAAACTCTAAGAGAACAAAGATATGGACTCAAGTTGAACATCTGAACTGGCACGAAGATCTGATTTGGACTATAAAGGACTTGTACTCGAACAAGAACATTGGACTCGAGGACTATAACCTGAATTCAAATGATTTTTAAGGGTCAAAACCAAATAAAATAAAATCAAACCAGAACCGGAAACCAAATCAACTTGAGCATGAAAATGAACATACAAAGAACTCCAGAAGACTCTGAACAAGCACTCGAACATGTACTTGAACTTGAAGACTTGGACATTAGAGGACCGGAACAAAATGCAAATGTTTTGTAAAAGATCAAAATCCAAATAAAATCAAATCAAGTTGGAATCAAATCCAAATGAAAATGACTATTCAATTAAGCTTGCAAGGACTTCAGAAAGACTATAAACAATCAACTTGGACATGCACTTTGAACTCATATTTGAACTCGGGCTATATGACGTCAAGTGGGGACTTGTAAACTTGATGAATTTAAGTCTAAATGAAACTGAGCTTGGATCCAAACACATACAAGAGCAAGGCTTGAATCATGTGCAAGGAAGCCCAAACTACAAGAGCATTCGTACGGTCAAAAGTGACTCAGAATACGTTACAAGACCTTGATACACGAACTCCTACGACGATCCCTACAAATACCACCTGAGATTGGTGAAAGGTGGGTAGGATGCAAGAGCAACTGTTCTTCTACAAAACACTTCCAGGAGGTCGTAACGGATACAACAGTCCATTGCAAATATACACAATCACCAAACAACCACCCGAGATTGGTGAAAGGGTGGATATGATGCAGAAGCAATGGGTCTTCTACAAACATTTTCAGGAGGTCATAGTGGATACAACGGTCCCCTGCAAATGTATACCTGTGGATAACAACAGTGTATTGAAAGAATAACGAATCGCTGTGGACACAAGTATGAATATCACCTATGACAGTGGTGATCAAGATCTACAAGCGCGGTACAAAGGCAACCCGGTGTACGAAAAAGTACACTCCCTGGCAGAATCAGAAAAGAAGTTTGAACAAATTAGAACCAAACTTCCTGGTGTTCCAAGGTCTCTTTTTAGTTATATAATTAAGAAGAAAATAGTCCTGGTGCCCACAAACACCGGAAATAACAAGTCCACTACACTGACGACCTCAAAGGGAGTTCTCTTCAAAGCAATGAACTTCAAAGTCCAGAAGAATCCCCCGGTGAATGAGAAAGGGGAGTCAACATCAAAACGCCACGCCACCGGAGCCGCAATATTCATGCAAGCGGGCAGAAGGTGTTTACAAAATGTTTCAAAGTACCCCTGCACCTGCACTATAGTTTGTATACACATAGATACACAATGGGGTACGTCTGAATCAATATAAAAATCACCCGCATGGGCCTCGGCGAGCGTGTTATTGGTACACACGTGACGCCTAGGGATGCTGCGCGGGTCGATAAGTGAATTCTAGTTCGAACCTGATCCTTCTATACGGATCAATAGGAGTCGACAGGGTTCGAACTATCAAACAAATACATGGTTGTGGCAACCGGTGTATTTGTTTTAATACATTCATATTAGGCATTCAAGACCTACAATCAAGAAAATTCACTGACAAAGGCACCAAGCCTACGAAACCCGATCCTCCTAAGCAAGTAAATAGGCGTAGACAGGGTTCGAATTATCAGATAAATATACGGTCATGAAGTCGACCTGAATATTTATCTTATACATTCATATTAGGCCTTCAAGGCCTACAATCAAGAAAATTTACAAGCAAAGGCACAAAGCCTACGATAAACCTGATCCTCTGTCGACAGTCAGACAGAGTCGACAAGGTTCAATCGACAAATGGAAATGACCCCAAACACCCCGATGATGGCCGCGTTGAACAAAAATCTCAACCAGAGGGGTCCATTCCAAATAATTTCCAATGTTGTTCCAAATGCTTATCAAAACCCAAAAACTCCACAAAAATCCCAAAAAATTCTAAAAATCCCAAAAATATTTAAAATTGAAATAAAATCATCGAACGTTTAAAGCAAAATTCTATCCACCCTCCGCAACAGTTTGCCAGGGTGGACAAATTAAAATTTACTTCAGCTCACAAGGAGTCAAATGCCTAGTCGAAAATATCACTAGGATCCATTCTCAAACAATCTATTGCCAGTAAGGACGTGGTACGTGTCCTCTAAACGGCAGTTTCGCCGCCAAATGACACTGCAGGTAAACGGTTATGACCCGGGGCCCTCTGAACCGAGTGGTTTTGCCGCCAAATGATCCCACAGATAGCGGTTATGGCCAGAGCCAATACGCTCCTTAATGGCGTTAAATCCTTGAGATATGAATCAATAGGATATGATCGATAGGGCACAAAGCCCTCTGTTAGCTAAGGTGGATTCAAAGTTGTCCCCTTAGACAAACACCCATCCCAGGTCTACAAGGTCCCCTTGGACAAAGCAACCCATGGCTGCCGACAAGGATCCTTCTGTCAGGTTGGGTCGACTACCTCCTCTAACTAAGTAGACCAGGGACCATGATGGCCCGGGACGACGGAACCATGGGATCTTGATCAGGCCCATCATCCATTCCCCCACCATCCGCTTTAAGTGCACGATGGTGAAATTTCTATTTTTAAATATCAATTTTCCAAATCTCTAAATCTTTCAACCCAAATTCTAAATCCAAACCCAACTCTTCAATTCTCAAACCTATGCTGCTATTATATGCCAGATAACACGTATCTCTACGTATCTGATCGACAACTAGCCTTAATCGGAAGTTCTCTCTCGTGATCGGGAGGGGTAATTAACTATAGGGGCTTGCGCCTATAGGAAACCAGAACTCAGATCATAAAGTCCTCGCAAAATGAGGGCGAAATCTCTGGGTAGTGTCTTATCTACAAACCCATCTGCCTTCCAAAATTTACCCCGGAACTTAATCCGTTAAAACTCCCTACGCGAGCGGAGGCCGGGGCCGAATTTTTGGAGCCCACAAACTTAAACTCGTAAGCCTCAAATACTCTTCTCCTTCAGGCATTGTTGGTTCAATGACTTTATTTGTGAGTCCCTTTATCGTAATTTCCTTGCTATTTTTGGCCATGGGTTTTAGGAATTTTGTAGAGCGGGAGTGGGAGAGGACGAGACTGCGAGGGAGGTTGAGGATTGAAGTGAAGCTCGCAGCGGTTGAGAGGTGAGTAGGATTTAGTGCTTAGGAGGTTTGGCATTGGGTGGAGGGGAAGGTGGGGACGGTGGTGCAAGGAGTGTGCAAACTTTGATGCGGGCTGGCTGAGGAACGATTGATAAGAGAGATAACAAATGAGCATCTTCTTTGTTTTAATCTTGCAATATTTTATTATTATTTTTTAAATGACTTGACATGATAATGGTGTTTGCATATATGGGCATGGGATTAACCCTAATAATTAATCCTACTTTCAAGTGACTTGTTGATGCACCTAAAACTTTGATATCAACTTGATGCAAGAGGACTTTGGGTTAGGATTTCTTAATGCAACTAATATGAGGAGTTGTATGCTCTCATGCAGAGGCATTCGAGGATTCATAGATCACAAGTAACCAATTAATTCAATAATTTTCTTTTTTTAAATGAAAAAAAAACCTAGTATTCGATATCATTTGATAATGAATTGATTTTAAAAAAATTTGATAAAAAATTATCTATAAATTTCATCTATAAAATGGAAACAATTAAATTATGTGAGCAAATCTAATTATTTTCCATCATTCAGATTTCAATGTGCTACTTTTGTTCAAAATCAAGAATAATAAACATACCAATAATAAATTACGTAGAAATCTAGCATTCAACTTATATTGGCAATATTGAAAACTAGAAAAGAGAATTATAATTAAACCACAAGTTATAATTACATTCTTTGAACCACTATTGTCTTGAAAACCTGGGGCTAGTAGAACAGTATTAGTTTCACTTTAGGTTTTAATTTATTTCATTGAAAAAATATTCCTTATTTAGATTGAAATCTCCAAACTCAGTTGACATCAGCGCAAACCACCATTTAAATTTCCAAAATCCTATGAAAACATGGCAGCTGCGCGCAAGAATCACCGCCACTATAATTACTACAATAGCCATATATTGCTGTTACAGTAACACATTACAACTCTATGGCTACGTTATCAGTATATCTCATGTCACTGCTTGCAGAGTACCGTTTGTCAGCTTTTCAATTTGTTTTTTCTTCTTGATTAATTCCAAATTCCACATCAGGCTATTTTAGAGAATGCCAAAATCTACTGCCTCAGAAATTTCCGCATCAACAGCTTGTAGACCAAAATAGGCTAGATGTGGCATTTTTATAATTACTTGTTGGAAATTGTAATATATTTTCATATAGAAAGAAGTTATAATTTGATTGGAAACTGTTTTTTTTTCCAGGTTATATGCTTGATTATAATGAATTGTGGAGGAATTCCTTACATATGCATGATATTTTTTATTTCACCCCACCTTCAATTCTGAATCTAGCATTTACATATCAACATAGAACGATTTTATAATACATGAATGGTTGCACAACTCCTGAACGCAAATTATACCATTCAGGGAACACCACCATCAACTAAAGAGATGCCAATTTTAGCTCTCTTCTCTCCACTTTTTCTTCTGCAAGGGGCTGGTGTCTTGTTTGCCATATCAAAGTTGGTGGAGAAGCTTGTTCTTCTTTTTCGCAGTGGATCACTGAATGGGCGGTATTTCACAGTCTCATCGAGAGCTCAAGACTGCTTTGCTTTCCTACATCATGGCTCAAGGTAGTGTTTCACGTTTTTTGTTAATTAATTGTTAGATTACTATATTTCCTATTGGTAACATACATACAAGTTTGCATTTATGTATTTAAAAAATTGATTACTTATAAAAGTATGATATCCTTGTTCCTCTGCTTGTATGTCATATTCTTGCAATTATAATCTAGATTGCTCGGATGGTGGTCCATTGATGAAGGAAGCAAAGAAGAACAAGCACGGCTTTATCATGCTGAAACAATTGGGTATGTATAATGAAATTGTACTCATGATTTTGGGATTTTTTATAGATGAGAACCCTTTTTCATATTTTATTGTGATTGGGATTCCTTTTGAAAAAGAATTGGAAATATCCTGACCATAATGTTTAAGATACTTTTAAAATCTTTGAATTTATTTAAGATGAGTGAAATATTAGAGTTGATTGATTATCTATTTCACTTTTCTCAAAATAATTTAAGGGTTTTAAATTCTATCATGATCAAAATTTGAACAGTATATCTTCAACTATATATTTTTTTTCATTCCTTTTTATTAATAATTTAATTGCAGGAAACTGCTTCTTATCAATGTATTGTGACTTCTGTCATGCATGATGTATTGCTTTATTTTTTTTCGTTGAAAGTTACATGATGTATTACTTTGGTGCTTGATTTTACTCGTGCGGATGACATTTTTTTTTCTGACAAATTATCTTTGTTGTTGCATGATTATCTGCAATTTTGGATAGGAAACGAATCACCTTTGCTATGAGTTTCATAAAGAAGGATTTCATAGTGATAAAATTTAAATACCGTTTATCTTGGATGGATAGTAGCATTAGTTGGTTTATTGATATTGAAACTATCATTGATGCAGGACTATGTAAATGAAATGCTCTTAGTTCATTTGGATTTCACACAACTTGTGATTAGAATAATTTTAGATCAAAACTACTAGCAATTTAAAACAATGAATCAGAACAAATAGTGGTTACATCCGCTTAGGCTAAATCACATGACAAGAATTTTGAATACTTCCAAAATAAATAGAAAACAATACAACGACAAGTAGTAGTTTTCAAAGTAATCCCTAGTCTAACAACGAGAATTAGAAAACATAGAGGTGCACTCAAATCCTACATTTACTATAAGCTTTAGCATGAGCAATGAAGAGAGGTCCGTCGTGACTGCAATCAAACCAAGAGAAGTTAGACTAACATAGATAAGATGCAGGGAAGAAGAGAAACATTCGTCAAGGAGTGGTGGAGATCCTCCACTCGATGTCTTCGAAGTGTTCGTCGATGGCTTCCACCAAAGTATCTAGGATTCGCTCCAAGTAGTCTTCGACGGTGTGGTCAATCCTCGGGTTCACGTCGAAGAAAGTTGATCGTAAGATGTCGGTGAAGTCGTCTTCGTCCCAAGTTAAACCATATTCAGTCTCCGGGTCCGCCATTAATGGATGATTGAAAGTGGAATCTCCTTAGCCCTTGATACACCTCTCAAATGGTAGCAAAGAGAAAGAAGTTTCTCTTGCACAGGGAGAGGAAACAAGCTTCAAGTCTCTTTCCCAAAAATCTGAAAACAGTTTCAGATTTTGGGATTTTGATCCCAAAATATGAGAGAAATTTCATATTTTAGGAATAGGAGTTGGGGAATCGGAGGGAGAAAACTAAGGTAGCAATTTCACTTGAGGTATTAAAGAGGGAGAGAGAGAGAGAGGCGGTTTGTGAGAGAAAAGGGAAAGAGGGGGGGGGGGGGGGCAGCGGGTAGATGAGAGGGGAGGATTTGATTTCCCAAATCAATTACGTAGATTAGGAAATAAATTGAGGAATTATGGGAGGGGAATTTAGGAATATTTCCAAAGGAGTTTAGGGAGGAATTAGGAAATAAATCCTAATTGGGCTCTATAGAGGGACCGGCGGCAATGATGGGCAAGGGAGCATTTAATTGAGGAATTTTAGTCTCCTGATTTGGGTTTAGGATTTAGGAAAGTATTTATCCAAATTCAAATTGAATTTGAATTTCAAATTTTGTGAATTTAGAAACTTTCCTAAAATAGATTAGTTAAATTAGGAAATATTTTGAATTCAAATTCAAATGAATTTGAAATTCAGAATTTTCCCAAACTAGTCTCCAATCTTAATTAGGAAAGTAAAACATAGGGAAGTGGGGAGGTGGCCGGCGGCTATGAGGGTTGTGGCCGGCGGCAACAAGGGAAGTCGGGTGAGGGTTTGGGCCGTGAGGTTGAGGGGGGATGAGGTGCTCGGGTGAGATGGGAAAAACCGTCGGCTTCTATGCAGAAAATAAGTCTACAAATTCTGAAATAAAATTAGGATTGTATCATTGCATGGATCGACTCATAGCTGATGCAACTGAAAGATCAAATGCTGACATGCAATTGGTACCTTTTAGGAATAAATAAGGATTTTTTGGATTACAACAGACAAAACACACTATTTCCATACTATTTCCAAATGATCTCCATGTAATTTTATTTGTTGTTTTGCTCATTTATTTAAAAGTTGTTCTTTGAGTACTAACTATATTCATTTATGTAAATCTTAGTTGGGTGATGGATTCAATTTGGTGATGACACTCCAGAATTGTAGCATTTCGTTGTGAAAATTTTGGGATTAACATGCTCTTCTTGTGAATGTGAACGAAATTGGAGCACCTACAATCAAGCACATACAAAGAAGAGACATCGTCCGTCAACATTGAGGATGAATTCATCAGTGTATATTATGTACAATAGGAGACTCAAAAAACAGGAACTTGAAGAAAAAAGGGTTAAAGGATGACGAAGATCCTTTGATTTGTGATGATATTACATCTAATGACGAGTGGTTTGTAGATGATAAAGTGAAGGTGACGCCATCTGAATTATGAGAGTAAGATTTGAATGTTGATTTCTTTGATAGTTATAGAGCATCTATATCCACCACAACTCAAGAACAAATAAAAAAAGGTATATAAATAACATAGTTTTCTTAGATTTTACTTTTTTAAATGCATTACTCATCTTCATATTGTTCAAAAATATTTAGGGAAGAGGAAGATAACTGATATAGAGGAACAAGAAGCTGATTGGGAGACATTGGACTCCATAGGAGATAAGGCAGGGGAGAGAACAGTTCATCATAACGATTGTTCAAATGAAGACCCCTTAGTAATGATAGTCCTAATGACTTCTGAGTTGTTATGTCATTACTATTTATTTTTTGAATTACATGTTAATGAATAGGATATTGGGATTTGAGAAAGATAGAATTTTGAGTTAAACTAGATTTTATGTCTTATTATTGTGATGCTTGGATTTCACTTTAATTTCAAACAATTTATTACTTTACACTTCACATCTTGTACTTTTTATGTTTTATATATATGACAATTTATTTTTTATATCAACTTTTAAAATATTATTAGATTAGTATACAAAAAATTTATCATTTTGACTTTATGCAATTTTCTCATTTTGAGGTGGTCTTGAGGTTTACACCTCGCCTCATGAATGAAAAAGGCTTCAATACTGTTAACCTCTATGTAATAACCAAGAAATTACATACCTCGTATACATCAAGAAGCAGATCGAATCTCCCGAAATCCAGCAAGAAATCCCGCTGAATTCCTGTAGCTCGGCGCCGTTGCGTCGCTTCTCCGAAAACTCTGCCCAAATCGCGTGCCAACTAGACGCCTTTCGCGACTTTAAATACCAAAGGAGATGAAGGCTTTGGCTGCTGGTTCCACTCTCGCTCTTCTTCTTCCACGAAAAAGCTCCTCTCTTCCCACTCGCGATCCCCCGTCGCTGCTTCCCATCTCCACAGCCGAGCTCGACGGATCCTAGCCGACCCCAGTCCCGACCCTGACGGGATCTCCCGAGCTCTCCGATCAAATCCCGACCTCTACTTCCTTACCCCGCCGGGTTCCGACCTAGCTTCACTGTGCCGAAGCTCAACCCGACGGAGCTCCGTCCCTTACCGACGTCCGACCTCCTCTAATCGTGTGAGAGAGAGAGAAAGAGAGAAAGAGAGGAGAGCACCTTACCTGTCCCGACTCCCCCCTAGCCCTCCGACTTCGCTCCATCTACGACTTTCCCTTCCTGTTCGGATCGGAAGTAATAACGGGGGCTCGCTTGTATGAAGGTAACTTTCTCCTTTCAGGAGCTTCTTCGGTCGAATCCAGTTGCCGAGCAGCCCCTTTGGGCCTTTTTTTATATATATTTATATAAATTATAATTATTTACTTTATTTTATTTTATTAATTAGTTCTAATTATGAATTAGTGGTAATTAAGTTAATTTAATTTAATTAATTATGCTAATTATAATTAATACTTATTAATCATAATTAACTAAGATTAATTATGTTTAATTAGTTTTAATTATTATTAATAATCAATTAATTTAAGATTAATTTTAATTAATTAAATATAATTATGATTAGCTTATTTTTTGTTATATATAATAATTAGTTATTATTAATCATAAATTAATCATAATTAATTAAATTTAATTATGTTTAATTTTTTAAATATAATTAATTATTATTTAATTATAAACTAATCATAATTAATAAAATCTAATTATAATTAATTATTTTTAATTATTATTAATTATAGTTTACCCATAATTAATTTAGCTTAATTATGGTTAATTATCTTTAATTATGATTAATTATTAATTAATTATATATTAATTATAATTATTTAAATCTAATTATAATTGATTCTAATTAATAAAATAAAATAATCCCTCCCCTCTCTTACCTCGATGTTTGTGTCGGACCGGCAAACCACCTAAGCACGCTTTTATTGGCCGTGGTAGGAGGGAACCTGGTGCGATACCTACGACGAGGTAGGCGAGTGACCTCTCGATCCATGTGTCAACCACGACAACCCCGCGATGGTACGTACTCTTCTAAACTCAAAACATTGTTTCAATATCCGTGGCAAACCGGAAAACCGCCCCATGCACGCCTTTATTGCGCGTGGTGGGATGGGACCCTGGTGCGGCACGTACGGCGAAGCGGGGTCACTTATTAAGTACCCCCGGGCGGGGGGAAATCGAAATTGATTATCAAAAATGCTTTTTATAAAACCCCATGCACGCCTTTATTGTGCGTGGTGGGAGAAAACAAAAAAAATACAACCGCCGCGGTGTCTCACCAACACCAACCGTGCACGTCTTTATTGACGTGGCGGGTAGGCGGCCTCTTGGTTTTTCCCCTAAACGGGGGAGACGCCGGGAAGTTGCCGAAATTTTGTCTGAAGTACAGACAAGGACTTGGAACAATTTGGGACCTGGACTTGATTGAACTTAGAAGAACAACGGAAGACTTGTACTTGAACTTTCGAACAAGATATAAGTGACTTAATGAACAATTGAACCCAAATAAAAAAATGTGCAAGAAGCTTAATTCAAACTCAAGCAGTTATAGTTTGAACAACTTGGACTCTCATTTGAACTTCAACAAAGACTCAAATTTGATTTGGACTTGAGTTTATTACTTGAACTCGAGCAAGGAAGGGAACTCATCTTGAACTTGAAATGAACCGGCATATTGAACTCAAGGCAAAACTTGAACCTAAATGGACTTGGTACAAGAAGTCTCAACTTAGACTTGAACTTGCACTCTAGACCAGAGCTAGACACTTGTGGTTTGAACTTGCACTTGGAACAAATGATAATGAGCTTAAGGTAAATAAATTTGAACTCAAGTAAATGACGAGGCAAGGCATTCTTATGAATATCAATGAATTGGACAATATAAGATTCATGAGAATTAAGTCTTAAGTGTATACAAATGAAGAATAGATGCACATAATGCAACATATGATGTCCCTCCCAATGGTGATGATCAATTAACATATGAAGACTATGGTTTTTCCACAAATGTTGAAGGTCTTCAAGAATGCAAACACCAACATACGACGTGTTGTTTATCAATAGGCATGACAGATTGATAGGCACATGCAAGCAAAAATCAAATGAAACTGCAGTTAGGTAGGAAATGATCATCCTAATGGGTTCACAAAGGATTGGTGATATCCAAGTATCGATTGACAATCATGATACTACATCAAGATCAAATAGAGAAAGCATGTCAACGAGAAGTGAATATAGCGTCACATTCAAGTAAATAAATAGGGATGGCTATAATTATAAACCTTAACATAATACTCTTTGGATGGGAGCATTCAGCTTATGATAATCACCTAGAATGGAGAGGATTAATGAACACAATCCATCCAATATTCAATGCTGATATACATTCGAAAATGGCCAAATTTATCTTCGAACAATTATAGAAGAGATATTCCATGAATGTTGGATCCCTTATAAGCAATGAGGATTTATGTACAAGCGGATGCGATAATTCTTCATTAGCAACTAACAAAATCAAATTGGCATGCATGCAATGATCGAAATGGAGAATATGACAACTTACATACGATCCCTTGCAGTAGATTCACTATATGCACCACAGGTCACTTGTGGAAAAATACAAAAAGAACTACAGCAAACAAAAGCTTCTGTAAGTCATCGTAGGAGATCTGCCTTATGTACTATATGCCATTCACGAGCCAAATGCCAAAGACTACAACAAATGCAAGCTCATACGAGTCATTCTGGGAAATTCGTTGTACACATAGTACATTATCTATAAGCAAATGTCAAAGAACTACAATGAATATAAGCATCAACAAACACCAAAACAGGAGACTCGTTAGTGCACTACGATCCACCTGCAGAAAGCAATAGTAGTGTACGACAGTCTACCTGTACGAAGTAGCGAACAATTCTATTCAGAAGCTGCTACGCCACGCCACCGGATCTGCAACATTCGTACAAGCAGACATAAGGCGTCAAATAATTCTTAAGTACCCTCGCACGTGCACCACAGCTTGTATACACATTGGTACACTAAAAGGGGTAAAAGCAATCAAAACCCGCATGGGCCCCGGCGAGCGTGTTATTGGTATACACGTGACGTCTAGAGATGCTGTGCGGGTTATCAAATTTTAAATCCGATCTTCCTCAGCATGTAAAAAGGAATCGACAGGGTTTAATTACAAATGCCCCCAAACCCGCATGGGCCCCGGCGAGTTCGAAACTGATCATTCTATACGGTTCAATAGAAGTCGACAGGGTTCGAACCAACAAACAAATATACGGTTGTGGCGACCGTTATATTTGTCTTAATACATTCATATTATGCCTTCAAGGCCTATAACAATGAGAATTCACTATCAAAGGGCATAAAGCCTACGAAACCTGATCCCCTGTCGATATCCCGATAGAGTTGACAAGGTTCAATCCATAAAGAGAAATGACTCCGAACACCCCGATGATGGCCGTGTTGAATGTTTATCTCAACCGGAGGGGCTCACAAACATTTTTAAATGCCTCCCACAAGTCCACTCAAATTCCAAAGTTCCATCCAAAATTCTAAAATTCCAGAAAATCCCAAAATCTCCAAAAATATTTAAAATGAAATAAATCCAACAAACACTTAAAGAAAAATCCATCCGCCCTCCGCAACAGTTTGTCGAGGCGGACAAATCAAAAACTACTTCAGCTCACAAAAGAGCCAAATGCCTGGTCGAGAATATCACTAGGATCTATTCTCAAAACAGTCTCTCCTGCCAGTAAGGACGTGGTACGTGTCCTCTGACCGGTGGTTCTCCGCTAAATGGCACTGCAGGTAAACGGTTATGACCCGGGGCCCTCTGAACCGAGTGGTTTTGCCGCCAAATGGCACCACAGATAGCGGTTATGGCCAGAGCCAATACGCTCCTTAATGACGTTAAATCTTTGAGATATGAATCAATAGGATATAATCGATAGGGCATAAAGCCTTCTGTCAGCTAAGGTGGATTCAAATTTGTCCCCTTAGACAAACATTCAACCCCGGTCTACAAGGTCCCCTTGGACGAAGCAACCCATGGCTGCTGACAAGGATCCTTCTGTCAGGTTGGGTCGACTACCTCCTCTGACTAAGTAGACCAGGGACCACGATGGCCCGGGACGACGGAACCATGGGATCTTGATCGGGCCCATTATCCATTTCCCCACCATCCGCTTTGAGTGCAAGATGGTGCAATTTCTGTTTTAAATATCAATTTTTTTAAATCTCCAAAATCTTCAAGTTTCCAAATTCTCAATCATTTCCAAACATCCAAACCCTTCAAATTTCACGTCCAAACTCATTGCTGCTACTATATGCCAGATACCACGTATCATCTACGTATCTGATTGACGACTAGCCTTAATCGAAAGTTCTCTCTCGTGATCGGGAGGGGTAATTAACTATAGGGCTTGCACCTATAGGAAACCAGAACTCAGATCATAAAGTCCTCACAAAATGAGGGCGAAATCTCTGGGTAGTGTCTTATCTACAAACCCATCTGCCTTCCAAAATTTACCCCGAAACTTAATCAGTTAAAACTCCCTCGCCGAATAAAAAGAAATCGCGCGGCGGGGAGGCCGGGGCCGAATTTTCGGAGCCCACAATACCCAATTGTGCAATTTTAAACATTAGTTGCAGAGATTAGGATGCTCAGTTATGAGTGCCTTTACTCTTAAAGACATGATACAAAATGAACATATACGTGAAAATGTTGGAGTAGCTTCAGTAGAAGATAATGTTAGAGGGTGTCGCCTTAGATGGTTTGGTCATATGAAATGGTGGCCTTCGATGACCCGATTAGGAAAGTAGATGTATTAGATTTGACTTATGTTAAGAAATGTAGAGGTAGATCTAAAAAGACTTGGTTAAAAATATTAGAAATGATCTTTTTTTATTAGATTTAAATGTGAATTTAACTCTTAACAAGTCACAATAGAGAAAAAAGATTCATGTAGCCGACCCCACAGTGGGATAAAAACTTGATGATGTTGTGATGTGAATCAACTAGGAGTTACTTTAGAAATTAAATGAATAATTGATCAAAATTTGCTAATATAAAATTATTGTTTGCACTAAATTAAGATTTCAGAATTCAAAATTTTCAACTTGCTTAGTCAAAGAAGCGCTCTTGAGATTAAGTAGACAATTCAATCAAAATCCAAAAATGAAAGTAAATGATTCATGCACATAATAAAATCCACCACTTAATAATGAGAGGTTCACCTTGAGTACCTTCTCACTCAATCACTCTTAGGCTTTAGCGGAGAAAGACGAACCATACGATGAAGGAGATTACCACTAGGAAGATGGCGCCGAAGACCTTCATTGATGGAGAGGTAACCGGCGGTGGAGAAAGAGTGGATCGTCGTCCGATGAGAAGCCAAGGTGCTCTGGGTTGTTGAATCTCGATCGTCTCGGCGAGGCAGTAAATGATGCAGACATGCAGTTAACGTAGCTTTCCACCGAGTCGTCGTACTCCAATCCGGTTCGTAGAAAGGAGAATGGAGGATGTCGATCTCTCCTTGGGCGTTGTAGGCAAAACTGTGGTCGACCTCAGGGTCGGCCATCCATGGGGTGGGAGGCTCCTCTCTTAGGCTCCTTAGGGCGGCGGGCTTGTGAAGCAAGAAGGGAAAGCAAGCGAAAGAGGGGAGGGCCGGTGGTGGGCTAAGGTTAGAGTGTGAGAGAGGTGGCTAAGAAGGGGAATTGGAGAGGGAATTGATTATAAAATCTGAAAATAAATTCAGATTTTAATTAATGTAGGGTTAGGTGGATTTAAAATTTGAAATTAAAGAAGATTGGGAGGGAATTAGGCAAGAGATTTAAATTAATTGGAGTCCAATTATGTGATTTGAGAGGGGGTGGCCGGCCCTATGGAGAGGAATTTGAGGGATTTAATTACTTGGAATTGTGGGCCCAAGCAATTAATTAAATTAAAGTAGAAATCTGAAATTGATTTTAGATTTGAGGAATAAAGGAGTTACCTAATTAGGGGAGGAAATTTGGGAAAGGAATTAATTCAAATCTATTTGAATTTGAATTTAAAAATCCCTCCAAATCTTATCCTCCTAAATTGGAAAGCATTCAAAGCAATTAATGGGAGGCTAGGGGATGGATGAGGGAGGATGGCAGATGAGGGAAAGCCTATTGCTTACTATAGTGAAAAGTTGAATGATGCTCGATCTACATATTCTACTTATGACTTGGAATTTATGCGATTATTCAAGTTTTGAAATTCTGGAGATGTTATGATGCAATTTTTGGAGCAAAAAACCTAAGGATTTTTCTTCTTTCTTGGAAAAGCTTGAGAGCTTGTTCCACTTCTCTTCATTTTCCTCTAGGAAAGCTTGCGAGCTCTCCATCTTCGTCGTTCGACTTCTTATCTCCTTCTTCTCTCCGCAAGTTCGACTCCACCTAATCTTTCTTCTCATGCGATGTAAATGCAGTTTTAGGAGTTATGTTTTAAAAGTTGTAAGTGTTATTTATGTTATAAATTATTGTTTTTTTGGTATTTCAAATAGTTCTTAGTATCTTTTTTGTGACTAGGAAGTGTGTTATTTTTGCTTGCAAAAATTAGGGGTTTTTTTCCTAATTTTTGCCTGCATCAACTTGGCTATATGTATTCTAATATTGCATATAGTTCCGCAGGTGGTCAGGGATATGAACCAAGGATTTTAGGTTTAGATGGGTTTTTAGATGGAGTGAAATAATAAAATGGGGCTTTAAGAATATGCTTTATATTATCAGATTTATTTTCAAAGTTTCCCTAAACCCTATAGTTGAGGTTTACGCCTCTTTTTTGTTGTGTAGAGGCATGCCTCATTTATTTTAAGCGTACACCTTATGGCAAATTTTTGCAATAAGTGCTGAGGCATGCCTCTTTTTATGCAATTTTAAATATTGTTCACAATATTCAAAGAAAAGAACGAAATGAACTTGACAAGGAATGTTCTTATCAATGCTAGAGTCATCATTTAGTTTTGCTAGGTTACGAGATGAAATCTATTGAATATTACGACATATTTGTCAGGTGCTTCTGTGTATTAACTTGGAGTGATATGACCCTTAAATATAAGTAGGCATGGTTGAAAAATTCATGCTTTTTATGCATTGCTTTCTTCGTAGGGCCTAGATAAGGGTATGTTGCATGAAACTTTAGCTCCACATGGCAATATGGTCCCGTATGAATTACAGCCTATGTGATCTTTTAGGTTGCAAAGGAACAATCTTAACTTGGGGTGTAAACTAGTCGATTGGAGCTCAAGCTATCCCCGGATTGGAGTTCTAGCTCAAGCTCAAACCACGAGTTTGTGTTAGCTCATAATCTAACTCATTTATAGAACAGAGAGAAAATGAAATTTGATTTAAGTAACTATTGTAATAAAATAATAAAATAGAGATTAGAAAGAGAATAATTAGAAATTTTGATATAAGTAAGCTATATTTTAAATATTTTAAATAATTTTATTCTTGAGTTCTTTAATTATAATATAATTTAAGTGTGTCCTATGTTAACAATTTTAAATGAGTCAAGTCGGGATTGGTTAAAACTTTGGCTCATTAGCTTATCATTAGCTTATCGACCTTATTTCATGATTCATTTATTGAACTGAGCTCGAGCCGGAACTAGTTGGCTTGGCTTAGTTACACCCCACATAGCTACTAGGTATTTTATTTTATTAGTTGCTTTAGTTACCTCTGGTTTTGTAAATTGTGGACGCAGGTGATGTTGGTGCTCTGGGCTGGTGGGACTTATTCATAATTTGGGTAATTATGTATTTTCTCTTCATCATGCTGATTGACATCATATTGCTGGTGTGAATTACTGAGTACAATTTTGCTCTTCAGAATTGCAGAATGCTTTGCTTTCCTTGTTTGTACCAAATGGTCTAATCCATTGATACATGACGGGGGTATTTTCCAAAAACTAGTTCATCTTCTTCAACAATTCGATATCGTGATTGGAACAGTGGTTTGATGTTTTCTTCAATGGAAGATCAAGAGCAGGATAGGTTATGTGGCCTGCAAGATATAGGAGGCCATATTATGAAAATTCCAATTGTAGCTTTTCAGATTTTGTTGTGCATGAAACTAGAGGTTTGTATTTTTCTCCAGTTCAGTTATGCATTCTCTCAATTAATATAACTCTGGAATTCAAATTATACATTTCAAAGGGACGCCTGTAATATAGTAGGTTTCATTGCAGATATGGAACATGAAAATACTTGTTTTTTGTTAGTTTTTTTAAATAAAAAAAGTTTTCCATCTAATTTAATGTTAAAAGTACACGCAATTATGAGCCTTTTAAAATAACCTCCCAAGTAGATTGGATGTTGGTTATGATTTGCTGTGTTACAAATAGCCTTGGCTGCAAAAATGTGCTATGACTGAATTATCTATATACATAATTGAAGAATGAAGCTGGTCTTAATTTAAGCGGCTGATGGGGTGGACATGTGGTTGAGGTGGGGCAAGGAAGGTAAAGTTGGTTCCTCTGATTGCCTTACTTAAACGACGTGATTGAGTTATGTAGGAAGAACCAGCCAATAGCAATATCACATCACAAATGTATTTAATTATTTAAGATCTAACATATATTTTCCTCTTCTCAGGTCCAAGGGAAGTAATATTTTTATAAATTATATAAGGTTGTGACAAAGTGGGAAAAATTGGCGAATTTGATGGAGGAAAATCAGAGAGCTAGAGAAGCATGAGATTGAGGAGATAGACAAATGAATGCCTCAAAGCGAGGAAAAAAAAAACCTGGTAAAGATGAAGAACATAATTCTCAAAGGGAGACAAGAAACTCTAATCGCTATCATCATATCAATCCATTGAATTGATGTATTACAAGCAGCCTATCATATTTATAGAAATTGGGGATCATCTGATAAAATAAAATTCAAACATAAACTTTCGTAATAATTATTGCAAAGGATAATTTAAAGATAAAATTAACCAAATAAATAAAAATCCTGATAAATTAAAAATGAAATTACTGACACAAATACTAAAATTTAATTGAAAAGGCTCTATTGAATTTTAATTGTTGGAAAAACTATAAGCCTTTATTGTACTACATGAGCTTGTAAAATTCATCTAAAAGAAAATGAGGAATGAGAAATCTATTTTGAAGAAGAGTGGAGAATTGAAATCCTTCTCAAGAGTAAGAAATGATGGAGACAAATTTTCTTCTCCATAATATCGGCAAAAGACTCGTCATAGATCCTCAAAATAATTATAAAAATTATGGGTAAACATTTGGAAGCTTAGATGTTTCATACATAGAATGAGGTTGACTTGAGGGAAATGTGAGTTGATTTAAACCGTCTTCTGTCCCATTTTTATTTATTTTGGTTATTTATTATTGTATTGGTTCTTCAATTCTTTTATTTAGTTATATTCATAAAAGCTAATTTTATTTTCTTAAGATTGGGGGCTATTTATATAAAATTTCAGTTTAAATTAGGGGTGCAATTGGTCAGCCAACTTGCGACTCGGCTCGGTCTCGACTCGGTAACAGGCTCGACGAGTCGAGCTTATCGAGCTCGCGAGTCGAGCTCGAACACGATTTTGAGCTCGACGACTTATCGAGCTTGAGCTCGAACAGGCCTTGGACTCGACTCGTTGGCTTGACGAGCAGCTCGCGGAGGTGACTTGGCGGGAAATCCAAAATGACGGATGAGCTTGGGATGAGGATCTCGACGGTGGACGTGATGACGAACTCAAGATAGTGGATCTTGACGGCGGAGCCTCTGGACGAGCTCGGGACGGTGGAGTGTTACAAGTTAGGATGGTGGATATCGACGGTGGAGCCTCGGGCGACGATGAACAAGCTCGAGACAATTGATTCGACGCATATGTGATGACAAGCTCGAGACTGAACTCTATAGGGATCTCGACGATGAAGGACCTCCGGACAACATTGGACGCGACGACTGAGCTCTATAGCGAAGCTCGGGACTGAGCTTGACGAGTTGCTCGACATGAGACTAGTCGAGCTCGAGCTCGGATTTTGAGCTCAACTCGAGTTCGAGCTCGAGCTAGAGTTGGTGTTTGGCAGTTGAGCTTGACTGCAAACATCCCCTGGCTCGAGCTCAACTCGTTTGCACCCCTAATCTCCATAATATAAGTGTACATAATCATCTGCAGTAGTCTTAGGAATATATTGTGTAGGAAGCATTTGGCAGAGAATTGTTTGTGGACTTACAAGGAGAGGTGGAAAGAGTAGAATCCAAGGAATTGTCAATAGACCCATGAATAAGATCAAATAAAAAACATTTATAATTGAATTATGTCAAATTTTGCTAGAATTTATAATTTATAGGCATTATTCCAATGTGTTGCTCAATTTAAAATGGCTCTATTTTAGTTCATTTCCTAAAAGGTCTTGGTAAAATCTTTTTTGAGTTTAGATGAACTATGATCTTATACATCGGCCTAAATTCGACACCTCTCATTCAGTTTGTAATTATAACCTGTTATGAAATTTTTATTTCTAAAATATGATCCACGGTAAAAGTAGCATCATGCTTTCTTAGTAATCTTTGATAAACCCAAGACAGTTCATACGGACATACTTCTTGTATCGATATGGATATGATAAAAGTTTATACAACCCGGTATTATGTTTTCATATCTTTAGCAAATTAGCATATCCTATATTGTGAAAAAATTCATGCTACATCTCTTTTTTAAATTGTCCAAATTATGTATCCTTATAATCTTTAAATGATCAATATGGACATTTCCTAGTCTAATGGATTAAAAGTGTATATAATCACCTGTTATGTTTCATTCCTTTAGCAAATTAGCATATCCTATATTGTGAAAGACTTCATGCTACATCTCTTTTCTAAATGTCCAAATTTATCTATCCTTAATCATTATAATGATCTTATCTTTATCAAAATGTCTGATGCAGCCTCCCACTTGTAAGTTTAAAATAAAAAAAATTCTCAATGATGAATTAGGAATATAAAGATTATTGGTCTTAAATAAGTAGCAATCTTTAATTATATATTATTTGTTAAGCAAATGAAATTCATTATCTATGTTTGATAACTCTCATTGAAATCCTTAGAAGTGGCATACTCTCTCTTGTATGATCAAAACTAATAACCTTAATTTGCATTATGTAACTGACAAGAATTCAACTCTAAATGTTAGCAGGTTTGTAATTTAAAATTTGATCCGTGCGGTGTTTTAGGACAATAGATAATTCTCATTTAGAATGTCAATTTCCTAATTTCTTTTGAGAAATTATGTAATTTAAAACTTTATTAGAACTCTTGGGTAACATATAATACTCCTTCAAGGGTAACATTTAATACCTACAATAGTGAACGCTTGTATTGCATTGTATAATTCTTTATCATAGTTTATTTCTGTAAAACCTCATTAGCTTCTCAATAATAAATGCAATAGGATGCCCAGGTCTCTTAATTAACGGAGATTATTAGCCTAACTTAATTGAAGGATCATTGTCGACTGTCATGAATTGTATCGCCCCCAAGGTCGTATGATTTGGGATGGATGATTTCATTTGGAGATAATTTTAACTTAACCTTAGCTAGCATAAGGCTTTGTGGTTCTATCAAGTGCACTTAAGGATTCAACACTCAAGGGATTTGATCCATTGGGAAATGTTAAGCTCTAGCCTTAACTGTAATTTAGTTATGCCATTCTGTGGTGAATACTTGATTGGAAAGCCTTGGTTATAATTGTACTTTTATAGTTTTTATTTATAGCAAAAACACCTGTTTAGTGGACTTGTTGCCACATTCTTACTAGTATGAAACTCCTGAGAATGATCAGAGAGGTATAATTAATATGACATTGGTGTTTTGAGTTAATTTTATCTTAGAATTGTCACTATCGTCAAATTAGACAAAAAGGATGGGTGGTTGCTTTAACTTCAAGTGGTAGGTTTCGGTTGAAATTTTTTTATGTTTTGCAGTTTTTTGTACTTCTATGGGAGTTTGGGCCAATAGTAAGTTTTTTTTTGAGTTTGGGGCATTTTGATTATAATATCCCTTCTGATTATATTTTCTGTCAAGACGCCTAACATTAGGGTTAATTTTGGCATGATTTGTATTGAAAAACAAAGCTTGTTTTGATGAAAATGGACTTCTATTATGAGTTATGATGTGCAATTGCCACATCCTTCATATGCGTATTTGAATTAATTTTAACCTTGTTGACTCTCGTTCTCTTTCTTGTAGAGAATTGAGTTTGAGAGTTAGAAATATAATTGTATTTTTAAAGATGGTATTGAGAGATTTAATTTTGTTTGAAATAGGGCATTGAAAGCCTTACCAAATAAAGACTTTCTTGTTTGTTTCACAGTTTACCTGATTGTAAACTGGTTCGATTGAGAGAAAATAGGATATAAAATCCACTTTTAATTGCTGTTGTAGTACTTTACCAATAGAAAGAAGACTAGTCAACTGGTTTCTTAGGGACACAAAGGATTAGAACTTGAAAGGTGGGACCTTCTACCTTGCCTTATAGGTTAGGTGACCACTCAAGAGCATGTGTACATGTCATGTTTTAGTTTGAATTTTAAATTAATTATATGTTTTTCAAATATATATACGCTTCTTAGAACGAGGAAAATTGTGGTTCAACTCGCTTTTAGTCCACCGAATATATTGATCTTTAGATTAGACATGACACACTTTATTGGAGCACACACGACAACAATTTAAAATTGGCATTTGATATCTTGTAGAGGATATGCACGAATTTTTATGTGCTTGCATAACTTCCAAGACAATTTATTAGTATAATTTGCATCATTATGCATGTAGAAAACTTGAAGTTACTCGAATTAGGTTGTTTAGTGCTCTATGACATTTTGCATGTCTATGTTGCGAATCTAATTGGGATTTTGATAAGATAGATATATATTATGTGTTTCAAGGACAATAATTTTGTCATATATAATTTGTATTGTGTGTAGTGGGCCCATGGAAATCATTTTTCCTCTAATAAATAAGAGGGATTGATTGGCTTATTTCGCAATTCAAGTTCCGTATTCAATTTATGGTTTGAGAAATTTAGTAGACTAGAGGGTCTATTTGTGTTCGTTGGTAACTTTTTTGGTCTGCTACCTGTAAGTCCTAGTTTAGTCCAATTCCATGCTCAATCCTATCTTAATTTATATATGACTTTGTAATTTAATTTTTTACTCATTTTCAGGTATTTTTGTTTCATTTCTGTCCAAAAGTAATTTTCATTTTTTAGTCTTATCAATGTAAATTTTGCTAGCCTCTCGCCCTTGCAAAGTGAGCATTTATGAGGGCTACGCCTGCCCACTATGTCAAGAAAACATGTATAATCAATATTCTAAGATGTTACTATTGTGTGGTCTTCAAAACCTACCATGCTAAGAAAGATGTGCAAGGGTACTTGTAGGAGAAATTTGCAAAAAACTATTTTTCATATCATGTCAAGAAAACGTGCATAGGGTTTATTCGCTATGTTGTGAGTGCTATCTATACATTTCCTCGCTATTAGAAAAAATGAGCATATGCTCCACTTGTCAGCCAAACATATCCCAGTTTGGATCATATGAGTTTTGATGGTTGCAGTTTTATACCTGGCGTAATGTTGATGACAACAATTGCCACTAGTCAACAAGGTTGATGCGATGATTGAATGCACACTATTTTTTTCCTTTTTTTTGGGTATCTTCTCTCTTTATTTTTTTTACTTCTTTTTGTCTTCCTTGTTTCTCTCTCTTTTTAAGAGAAAGAGAGAGAGAATGAGAAATGGGTTGAGAAAGTGCATATGAATGGATAGAGATTAGGAGAGAGATTATTAAATAGATGGAGAGAGAGAGGAGAGAGAGAGAGAGAGAGAGAGAGAGGGAGAGAGAGAGAGAGAGAGAGAGAGAGTGATGTGTGTGTGTGTGAGGTTGCTAGATTTAGTAGGAGCTTATTTGCTTTGGTACTTCGACGATGTAAGAAGTAGGAGCTTGGATCAGTTATTTAGTTGGCGTGTGTTGCAAGCTTGGGTTCAACAAGTGCACAAGGGATGGGGATTTGGTGGAGTGCGAAGGTGGGAAATTTAGCTATTTTAGCTATTTGTAATGAGTTCGATGGGTGCGTCAGTGACAAAGGAAAGATGTGGACTGAACATGTTTAACTTTGTTGACCTGTATCCGGTGAAACAAAAAAAAAAAAAAAAAATCAAAACCTACTCACTGCTCTCCCACGTCGCACGACCTATGCACGTCGTCGCTGCTTCTTCACACGACGAGGCCACACCTCGCGTCACTTCTCCCCACATCACGAGCACGACTCGAGCGTGTCGTTAAAAAGAGACGAAGGGAAACGAGGCCGAAGGCCTCTGCGAACGATCGTCACGCTCCCTCACGCTCGATCCCTCTCCGAAGGCTCCTCTCCGACCTTCTCCCCTCAATCCCGAGCCCAGCAGCTGACCCCGCCTGATCGACGACGTTCCCTTCTGTCTGAACGGAAGTTACGACAGTTTGATCGGAAGTGGAACAGGAGCTCGCCTACCGTGAAAGTAACCTTCTCCCTTCCGGCGCGCTTCTTCGACCCCTCGTGCGTTCGACTTTGTTCGTTCGACGACATTCTCTGCCTATCGGACCGAAGTGCCAACATTTTGATCGGAGGCAAGAAGCAGAGCTTGCTTCTCCGGCTCTGTTGCTGTTCGGCCTCGAACTCCTTCGCGGTGGTCCGACTTTGCTCCTAGACCGACTTTCCCTTCCTGTTGAACAGAAGTTACGACATTTGATCGGAGCCGAGAGCAGGAGCTCACTCGCCGTGAAGATAATTTCTCCCCCCGTGCGTTCCGATCCAAAGAGGAAGAGAGGTGAGAAAAATTTTTATATAATATTATTTATTTGTTATTTATATATTTTTATTATTATGTTTAATAATTATATTAATAATAATAATAATTAATTATCTAATTATGATTTTTATAATTTCAATTAAAAATTAATTATAATTAATAAATGATTATTATAATTATAATTATTTGGTAATTAGTGATAATTAATATAATAATAATTACTTAATTATTATTATAATTAATGTAAATTATAAATAAGAATAATAATAGAGTTTTGCAATTACCCTACTTCCGCCTTGGTTCCCGTGCCCTCCACATTTGTTGATTCGCCGGCCGCCAAAGGTATAATTTCCAGAACTTAGTCTCTCTCTCTTACCTCGACCTGTGTGTCGAGTCGGTGGTCTGCCCATGCACGCTTTTCTCTAGCGTGGTGGGAGGGCAACCAGCGCGCACCTACGACAAGGTAGGGAGTGACACTCGGTTTCAATCCTATTCTCGGCGTTAGTGTCGAACCGGGAAACACAACTCATGCACACTTTTCTCTAGCGTGGTGGGAAGGGAACCCCGTGCGGTGCCTACGATGAGCCAGGTATTCATAAGTACCCGCTTGCTGGGAAACGAACTGCTCTCTCTTTGCAACAGTACCGAAGGACCCATGCACGCCTTCTCTGGCGTGGTGGTGGGGAACAAAGATTTTACGGCCGCGGTGTCCTCAAAGAGGGCACTACCGTGCACGCTTTTCTCTAGCGTGGCGGAGGCCCAGTTTTCTCGTAGTTTTCCCCTACTAAACGGGGGAGACGTCGGGAGGTTGCCGAAATTTCGGGTGAAATTACTCTACTCGGACCTGTTTTGTAAACTCTAAGAGAACAAAGATATGGACTCAAGTTGAACATCTGAACTGGCACGAAGATCTGATTTGGACTATAAAGGTCTGTACTCGAACAAGAACATTGGACTCGAGGATATAACCTGATTCAAATGATTTTTAGGGTCAAAACCAAATAAAATAAAATCAAACCAGAACCGGAAACCAAATCAACTTGGCATGAAAATGAACATACAAAAACTCCAGAAGACTCTGAACAAACTCGAACATGTACTTGTAACTGAAGAGTTGGACATTAGAGGACCGGAACAAATGCAAATGTTTTGTAAAAGATCAAAATCCAAATAAAATCAATCAAGTTGGAATCAAATCCAAATGAAAATGACTATTCAATTAAGCTTGCAAGGACTTCAGAAAGACTATAAACAATCAACTTGGACATGCACTTTGAACTCATATTTGACATCGGCTATATGACGTCAAGTGGGGACTTGTAAACTTGATGAATTTAAGTCTAAATGAAACTGAGCTTGGATCCAAACACATACAAGAGCAAGGCTTGAATCATGTGCAAGGAAGCCAACTACAAGAGCATTCGTACGGTCAAAAGTGACTCAGAATACGTTTCAAGACCTTGATACACGAATACTCTACGACGATCCCTACAAATACCACCTGAGATTGGTGAAAGGTGGGTAGGATGCAAGAGCAACTGTTCTTCTACAAAACACTTCCAGGAGGTCGTAGCGGATACAACAGTCCATTGCAAATATACACAATCACCAAACAACCACCCGAGATGGTGAAAGGGTGGATAGATGCAGAAGCAATGGGTCTTCTACAAACATTTTCAGGAGGTCGTAGTGGATACCGGTCCCCTGCAAATGTTACCTGTGGATAACAACAGTGTATTGAAAGAATAACGAATCGCTGTTGACACAAGTATGAATTCACCTATGACAGTGGTGATCAAGATCTACAAGCGCGGTAACAGGCAACCCGGTGTACGAAAAAGTACACTCCCTGGCAGATCAGAAAAGAGAGTTTGAACAATTAGAAACAAACTTCCTGGTGTTCCAAGGTCTCTTTTTAGTTCTATAATTAAGAGAAAATAGTCCTGGTGCCCACAAACACCGGAAATAACAAGTCCACTACACTGACGACCTCAAAGGGAGTTCTCTTCAAAGCAATGAACTTCAAGTCTAGAAGAATCCCCGGTGAATGAGAAAGGGAGTCAACATCAAAACGCCACGCCACCGGACCCGCCAATATTCATGCAAGCGGGCGAAGGTGTTTACAAATGTTTCAAAGTACCCCTGCACCTGCACTATAGTTTGTATACACATAGATACACAATGGGGTACGTCTGAATCAATATAAAAATCACCCGCATGGGCCTCGCGAGCGTGTTATGGTACACACGTGACGCCTAGGGATGCTGCGCGGGTCGATAAGTGAATTCTAGTTCGAACCTGATCCTTCTATACGGTCAATAGGAGTCGACAGGGTTCGAACTATCAAACAATACATGGTTGTGGCAACGTGTTTGTTTGTTTAATATCATTCATATTAGGCATTCAGACCTACAATCAAGAAAATTCACTGACAAAGGCACCAAGCCTACGAAACCCGATCCTCCTAAGCAAGTAAATAGGAGTAGACAGGTTCGAATTATCAAATAAATACGGTCATGAAGTCGACCTGAATATTTATCTTATACTCATATTAGGCCTTCAAGGCCTACAATCAAGAAAATTTACAAGCAAAGCACAAAGCCTACGATAACCTGATCCTCTGTCGACAGTCAGTACAGAGTCGACAAGGTTCAATCGACAAATGGAAATGACCCAAACACCCCGATGATGGACGCGTTGAACAAAATCTCAACCAGAGGGGTCCATCCAAATTTTCCAATGTTGTTCCAATGCTTATCAAAACCCAAAAACTCCACAAAATCCCAAAAAATTCTAAAATCCCAAAAATATTTTAAAATTGAAATAAATCATCGAACGTTAAAGCAAAATTCTATCCACCCTCCGCAACAATTTGCCAGGGTGGACAAATTAAAATTTACTCAGCTCCAAGGAGTCAAATGCCTAGTCGAAAATATCACTAGGATCCATTCTCAACAAATCTTTTGCCAGTAAGGACGTGGTACGTGTCCTCTAACGGTAGTTTTCGCCGCCACAATGACATGGCAGGTAAACGGTTATGACACGGGGCCCTCTGAACGAGTGTGTTTTGCCGCCAAATGATCCCACAGATAGCGTTTTGGCCAGAGCCAATACGCTCCTTAATGGCGTTAAATCCTTGAGATTGAATCAATAGGATATGATCGATAGGGCACAAAGCCCTCTGTTAGCTAAGGTGGATTCAAATTTGTCCCCTTAGACAAATCACCCATCCCAGGTCTACAAGGTCCCTTGGACAAAGCAACCCATGGCTGCCGACAAGGATCCTCTGTCAGGTGGGTCGACTACCTCCTCTGACTAAGTAGACCAGGGACCATGATGGCCCGGGACGACGGAACCTGGGATCTTGATCAGGCCCATCATCCATTCCCCCACCATGCTTTAAGTGCACGATTGGTGAAATTCTATTTTTAAATATCAATTTTCCAAATCTCTTATCTTTCAACCCAAATTCTAAATCCAAACCCAACTCTTCAATTCTCAAATCTATGCTGCTATTATATGCCAGATAACACGTATCTTACGTATCTGATCGACAACTAGCCTTAATCGGAAGTTCTCTCTCGTGATCGGGAGGGGTAATTAACTATAGGGCTTGCGCCTATAGGAAACAGAACTCAGATCATAAAGTCCTCGCAAATGAGGGCGAAATCTCTGGGTAGTGTCTTATCTACAAACCCATCTGCCTTCCAAAATTTACCCCGGAACTTAATCGTTTAAAACTCCCTACGCGAGCGGAGCCGGGGCCGAATTTTGGAGCCCACAAACTTAAACTCGTAAGCCTCAAATACTCTTCCTTCAGCATTGTTGGTTCAATGACTTTATTTGTGAGTCCCTTTATCGTAATTTCCTTGCTATTTTTGGCCATGGGTTTTAGGAATTTTGTAGAGCGGGAGTGGGAGAGGACGAGACTGCGAGGGAGGTTTGAGGATGAAGTGAAGCTCACAGCGGTTGAGAGGTGAGTAGGATTTAGTGCTTAGGAGGTTTGGCATTGGGTGGAGGGAAGGTGGGGACGGTGGTGCAAGGAGTGTGCAACTTTGATGCGGTGGCTGAGAACGATTGATAAGAGAGATAACAAATGAGCATCTTCTTTGTTTTAATCTTGCAATATTGTTTATTATTTTTTTAAATGACTTGACATGATAATGGTGTTTGCATATATGGGCATGGATTACCTATAATAATATCCTAATTTCAAGTGACTTGTTGTGCACCTAAAACTTGATATCAACTTGATGCAGGGACTTTGGGTTAGGATTTCTTAATGCAACTAATATGAGGAGTTGTATGCTCTCATGCAGAGGCATTCGGGATTCATAGATCACAAGTAACCAATTAATTCAATAATTTTCTTTTTTAAATGAAAAAAAAAACCTAGTATTCGATTATCATTTGATAATGATTGATTTTAAAAAAATTTTGATAAAAATTATCTATAAATTTCATCTATAAAATGGAAACAATTAAATTATTTGAGCAAATCTAATTATTTTCCATCATTCAGATTTCAATGTGCTACTTTTGTTCAAATCAAAGTAATAAAAACATACCAATAATAAATTACGTAGAATCTAGCATTCAATTATATTGGCAATATTGAAAACTAGAAAGAGAATATAAAATTAAAACCACAAGTTATAATTACATTCTTTGAACCACTATTGTCTTGAAAACTGGGGCTAGTAGAACAGTATAGTTTCACTTTAGGTTTTAATTTATTTCATTGAAAAAATATTCCTTATTTAGATTGAAATCTCCAAACTCAGTTGACATCAGCGCAAACCACCATTTAAATTCCAAAATCCTATGAAACATGGCAGCTGCGCGCAAGAATCACCGCCACTATAATTACTACAATAGCCATATATTGCTGTTACAGTAACACATTACAACTCTATGGCTACGTTATCAGTATATCTCATGTCACTGCTGGCAGAGTACCGTTTGTCGCTTTTCATTTGTTTTTTCTTCTTGTTAATTCCAAATTCCACATCAGGCTATTTTAGAATGCCAAAATCTACTGCCTCAGAAATTTCCGCATCAACAGCTTGTAGACCAAAATAGGCTAGATGTGGCATTTTTATAATTACTTGTTGGAAATTGAATATATTTTCATATAGAAAGAAGTTATAATTTGATTGGAAACTGTTTTTTTTCAGGTTTTTGCTTGATTATAATGATTGTGGAGGGAATTCCTTACATATGCATGATTTTTTTATTTTCACCCACCTTCATTCTGAATCTAGCATTTACATATCAACATAGACGATTTTATAATACATGAATGGTTGCACAACTCCTGAACGCAATTATCCATTCAGGGAACACCACCATCAACTAAAGAATGCCAATTTTAGCTCTCTTCTCTCCACTTTTTCTTCTGCAAGGGGCTGGTGTCTTGTTTTCCATATCAAAGTTGGTGGTGAGCTTGTTCTTCTTTTTCGCAGTGGATCACTGAATGGGCGGTATTTCACAGTCTCATCGAGAGCTCAAGACTGCTTTGCTTTCCTACATCATGGCTCAAGGTAGTGTTTCACGTTTTTTGTTAATTAATTGTTAGATTACTATATTTCCTAGTGTAACATACATACAGTTTGCATTTATGTATTTAAAAAATTGATTAACTTATAAAAGTATGATATCCTTGTTCCTCTGCTTGTATGTCATATTCTTGCAATTATAATCTAGATTGCTCGGATGGTGGTCCATTGATGAAGGAAGCAAAGAGAACAAGCACGGCTTTATCATGCTGAAACAATTGGTATGTATAATGAATATGTACTCATGATTTTGGGATTTTTTATAGATGAGAACCCTTTTTCATATTTTATTGTGATTGGGATTCCTTTGAAAAAGAATTGAAAATATCCTGACCATAATGTTTAAGATACTTTTAAAATCTTGTATTTATTTAAGATGAGTGAATATTAGAGTTGATTGATTATCTATTTCATTTTCTCAAAATAATTAAGGGTTTTAAATTCTATCATGATCAAAATTGAACAGTATATCTTCAACTTATATTTTTTTTCATTCCTTTTTATTAATAATTTAATTGCAGGAACTGCTTCTTATCAATGTATTGTGACTTCTGTCATGCATGATGTATTGCTTTATTTTTTTCGTTGAAAGTTACATGATGTATTACTTTGGTGCTTGATTTTACTCGTGCGGATGACATTTTTTTTTCTGACAAATTATCTTTGTTGTTGCATGATTATCTGCAATTTTGGATAGGAAACGAATCACCTTTGCTATGAGTTTCATAAGAGGATTTCATAGTGATAAAATTTAAATACCGTTTATCTTGGATGGATAGTAGCATTAGTTGGTTTATTGATATTGAAACTATCATTGATGCAGGTCTATGTAAATGAAATGCTCTTAGTTCATTTGGATTTCACACAACTTGTGATTAGAATAATTTAGATCAAAACTACTAGCAATTTAAAACAATGATCGAACAAATAGTGGTTTACGCTTAGGCTAAATCACATGACAAGAATTTTGAATACTTCCAAATAAATAGAAAACAATACAACGACAAGTAGTAGTTTTCAAAGTAATCCTAGTCTAACAACGAGAATTAGAAACATAGAGGTGCACTCAATCCTACATTTACTATAAGCTTTAGCATGAGCAATGAAGAGAGGTCCGTCGTGACTGCAATCAAACCAAGAGAAGTTAGACTAACAAGATAAGATGCAGGGAAGAAGAGAAACATTCGTCAAGGAGTGGTGGAGATCCTCCACTCGATGTCTTCGAAGTGTTCGTCGATGGCTTCCACCAAAGTATCTAGGATTCGCTCCAAGTAGTCTTCGACGTGTGGTCAATCCTCGGGTTCACGTCGAAGAAAGTTGATCGTTAGGATGTCGGTGAAGTCGTCTTCGTCCCAAGTTAAACCATATTCATCTCCGGGTCCGCCATTAATGGATGATTGAAAGTGGAATCTCCTTAGCCCTTGATACACCTCTCAAATGGTAGCAAAGAGAAAGAAGTTTCTCTTGCACAGGGAGAGGAAACAGCTTCAAGTCTCTTTCCCAAAAACTCTGAAAACAGTTTCAGATTTTGGGATTTTGATCCCAAAATATGAGAGAAATTTCATATTTTAGGAATAGGAGTTGGGGAATCGGAGGGAGAAAACTAAGTAGCAATTTCACTTGAGGTATTAAGAGGAGAGAGAGAGAGAGAGGCGGTTTGTGAGAGAAAAGGGAAAGAGGGGGGGGGGGGCAGCGGGTAGATGAGAGGGGAGGATTTGATTTCCCAAATCAATTACGTAGATTAGGAAATAAATTGAGGAATTATGGAGGGGAATTTAGGAATATTTCCAGAGTTTAGGGAGGAATTAGGAAATAAATCCTAATTGGGCTCTATAGGGGACGGCGGCAATGATGGGCAGGGAGCATTTAATTGAGGAATTTTAGTCTCCTGATTTGGGTTTAGGATTTAGGAAAGTATTTATCCAAATTCAATTGAATTTGAATTTCAAATTTTGTGAATTTAGAAACTTTCCTAAAATAGATTAGTTAAATTAGGAAATATTTTGAATTCAAATTCAAATGAATTTGAAATTCAGATTTTCCCAAACTAGTCTCCAATCTTAATTAGGAAAGTAAAACATAGGGAAGTGGGAGAGGTGGCCGGCGGCTATGAGGGTTGTGGCGGCGGCAACAAGGGAAGTCGGGTGAGGGTTTGGGCCGTGAGGTTGAGGGGGGATGAGGTGCTCGGGTGAGATGGGAAAAACCGTCGGCTTCTATGCAGAAATAAGTCTACAAATTCTGAAATAAAATTAGGATTGTATCATTGCATGGATCGACTCTAGACTGATGCAACTGAAAGATCAAATGCTGACATGCATTGGTACCTTTTAGGAATAAATAAGGATTTTTTGGTTACAACAGACAAACACACTATTTCCATACTATTTCCAAATGATCTCCATGTAATTTATTTGTTGTTTTTGCTCATTTATTTAAAAGTTGTTCTTTGAGTACTAACTATATTCATTTATGTAAATCTTAGTTGGGTGATGGATTCAATTTGGTGATGACACTCCAGAATTGTAGCATTTCGTTGTGAAAATTTGGGATTAACATGCTCTTCTTGTGAATGTGAACGGAAATTGGAGCACCTACAATCAAGCACATACAAAGAAGAGACATCGTCCGTCAACATTGAGGATGAATTCATCAGTGTATATTATGTACAATAGGAGACTCAAAAAACAGGAACTTGAAGAAAAAAGGGTTAAAGGATGACGAAGATCCTTTGATTTGTGATGATATTACATCTAATGCGAGTGGTTTGTAGATGATAAAGTGGGAGTGACGCCATCTGAATTATGAGAGTAAGATTTGATGTTGATTTCTTTGATAGTTATAGAGCATCTATATCCACCACAACTCAAGAACAAATAAAAAAAGGTTAAATATAATAACATGTTTTCTTAGATTTTACTTTTTTAAATGCATTACTCATCTTCATATTGTTCAAAATATTTAGGGAAGAGGAAGATAACTGATATAGAGGAACAAGAAGCTGATTGGGAGACATTGGACTCCATAGGAGATAAGGCAGGGGAAGAGACAGTTCATCATAACGATTGTTCAAATGAAGACCCTTAGTATGATAGTCTTAATGACTTCTGAGTTGTTATGTCATTACTATTTTATTTTTTGAATTACTATGTTAATGAATAGGATTTTGGGATTTGAGAAAGATAGAATTTTGAGTAAAACTAGATTTATTGTTCTTATTATTGTGATGCTTGGATTTCACTTTAATTTCAAACAATTTATTACTTTACACTTCACATCTTGTACTTTTTATGTTTTATTTATATGACAATTTATTTTTTATATCAACTTTTAAAATATTATTAGATTAGTATACAAAAAATTTATCATTTTGACTTTATGCAATTTTCTCATTTTGAGGTGGTCTTGAGGTTTACACCTCGCCATGAATGAAAAAGGCTTCAATACTGTTAACCTCTATGTAATAACCAAGAAATTACATACCTCGTATACATCAAGAGCAGATCGAATCTCCCGAAATCCAGCAGAAATCCCGCTGAATTCCTGTAGCTCGGCGCCGTTGCGTCGCTTCTCCGAAAACTCTGCCCAAATCGCGTGCCAACTAGACGCCTTTCGCGACTTTAAATACCAAGGAGATGAAGGCTTTGGTGCTGGTTCCACTCTCGCTCTTCTCCTTCCACGAAAAAGCTCCTCTCTTCCCACTCGCGATCCCCCGTCGCTGCTTCCCATCTCCACAGCGAGCTCGACGTGATCCTACCGACCCGTCCCGACCCTGACGGGATCTCCCGAGCTCTCCGATCAAATCCGACCTCTACTTCCTTACCCCCCGGGTTCCGACCTAGCTTCACTGGTGCCGAAGCTCAACCCGACGGAGCTCCGTCCCTTACCGACGTCCGACTCCTCTCTCTCGTGTGAGAGAGAGAGAAAGGAAGAAAGAGAGGAGAGCACTCCATTACCTGTCCGAACTAACCCCCATAGCACCTCTCCGCAATCTTCACGCTTCCCCCGATCATAACTGGACTTCCCTTTCTTTTGTTTTCTGGTTATCTGGTATGTGTATTTTTGACGGAGGTCTCCGTCTCCTGTATGACAGGTAGACGGGAGATCTCCCCCCCTCCGCTAACTAATCTGTGGCGAGCGTCAGTCTGTTATTGTCAGAGCCGAGTATCTACAGTTTTTCGTCCGAGTTCAGAGACGCTTCTTCGGGCCGCGATCCTAGTTGTGTGATATATATTTATATAGAATAGCTATGCCTCCCTCGCTATTTTGGGCCTTTATTTATATTTATATTTGTAATATAGTAGTATTTAGATATAGATATTTGATCTGTGGTATAATTGTTATTATTTAGATTTGTAAGTTTAATTGTATGTAATGTGATAGAGTGGATAATATAGAAGTATTATTATTATATTGTATATTGATTAAGTGAGAGAGTTAATTATATGATTTATACTTAGTTAGAGTCTCATAGATATTAGTTTACAGATAAGCTCTATATTGTATATGTTATAGATTGTGTGTTGTGAATGTTAGATGATAATATAAGATAGATCGCAGAGATTAAGTTTAGCGGATTGTATGTGTTAGAATTTAATAATGTATATATGAAGTTATGGATTAGCTCATAGAATTTTTATGATTCTAATGAATTATATATAAATTAGTATATTATTAGATTCGCATGTAATATAGATTATTCAATCATGAATTGTGAGATTAGAGATATTTATAATTAAGGTTGTGTATTGTGTATCTGTGATTGTCATATTAATGTAATTCTATTATTAGAGGTTTAATTGTAATTAGTTATACCTATATCATATGTATATTGATTATTAGTTCTAATAACGCACTAATGTAATGATATATTTTAGTCATAGTATAGATATGAGTTTAAATTATAGTCTCTATGTCTCACCTTATGATTATGTATGTGTATTTAATTTTTTTGTGATAGTTATATAGAGATCGCTATTATTATTTTTGTGATAATCAATATTGTTAATGTTAATTTGTATTCATTGAATATAGTATAGAAAGTTATTTTAGAAGTATCTGTACTATCTCCCCTCTACTATATCTGCTCGATGTTTTGTGTCGGCTATTATGTAAAAGGTAAATCGGATTGTACTCTAATATCACTCACCTCACTCATGTCTGTGCATCTTTCTCGATTATTAATCTCATTTTCTAGTGATCCTTAACACATCCTGATCGCAACTGTCTACACTCCCCTTATTCACAGAAACTCTTGAACCTATCTAATATAGTCATTTTCACACCATCTAAGCAATTAGTCTCTCCCACTACCTGACGCGTCATAACCCTCTAATTTACTACCCACACAACAACCCACCCACAAACCTCTATTCAAAAACACCCTAATATATAATAAATATTCCCAATATAATAAACCTCACCACCACCCCCCCCCTTTTATTTCCCCCCCCCCCCCCCCCCCCCCCCCCCCCCCCCCCCCCCCCGCCCCCCCCCCCCCCCCCCCCCCCTACAACACGACCGCTCCTATATGACCACTAATGCAGCTCGTGGCAAACGGGTAGTATCTATAATAGAATACGCAGTCACAAACATTGATGTGCACTGTCTCTAATTTATTGCGCGGTGTGGGTTTGTGTGTAGCGAGGAGAGAGGAAACCGCCGCCCGCCATAATGCGGACTATAGTACGTGCGAAGCAGGTGGGTCAATTGTGTAATCACGCCCCCAGGGTGATCGGGGGGGATGGGAATGGAGGGTGCACTTGAGAGTCAAATATGCTGCGTTTTACGTATACACTAGGCTCTAGACCACCAGCTGCGACGGCGTTTCATTCTTAGTGTGCGTACGTTGTACGAGTGGGCAGGGCGAAAGAGCAGGAAGGAAAATATCTCGATCAATGCCTGCCGCGCATCGCGTGATGACTAGCTTACCGATCTTTTTATGATATCAAAACCGTGATACGGTGCTCTTTTGTGCAGACGGCGCCGGTGTAGGCATATTGGCCGCTGGCTTGTGTTTTTCTGCTAAGAGATAAGAAGAGAAGCGAGAAAATAGATGGAGCAGAAGCGTTGCCCCGGCGGGGTGTATGCGCTTGCCGCACGCAAGAATCAGCAACCAGACGAGAGCACTGTTGTATTAGTTGCGTCGAAGTGGCGTGAGTCATGGAGCGCGTTGTAGTCTGAGATGCTGTAGTTGTTGTAGTAATACTTATCTAGCTGGCGGAAGATCTTGGATATACGTGTGAAAGAGCTTGTGTGCGACGAAGATATAAGTGGTTCTCATGAGTGAGTACATGTCAGATGAAGAACGGAGACTATTGGAGAATCACTAATGTGAAGACTATGAGGATCGCTTGGAAGAGTATGAAGTTGGAGATCGATGAACCAGCTCGAAGTGAGTGTCTAGTGTGAACAGATCTTGAGATACTGTTCATTTCGAAATTGTCAACTAGACGCCCACCCATAATCTGAAATTCAGATGTAGTTACTAACCTATGTCTCTTCCCCTTCATTTTCGCCCAGCTCCCCCCACCCCAATCCCCAATCCATACCTACACCACCCCCCCAAGATGCCCACCCCCTCCCACCCCAGCCCCTTCCACCCCACCCCCATTCCCGTCTTCCCCCCACCCTCCCCCCCTCCCCCTTGATCCACCCCCCACCCCCTCACTAGCGTCGCCCCACACCCAAGTTTGCTCGAATGTCAAAAGATAGCAGTTTTCCAGTCCTTGAACAACTTGGTCTCTCATGTGAACTTCAACTCAATGATCTCAAATTTGATTTGGACTTGGGTAGTTTTTTACATTGATCTCGTGCTAAGGAAGGGATAACGCATCCTGATCTTGAAATGAAAACCGGATATTGAATCTAAAGGCAAAACTGGAATCCTAAATGGTCTTGGTACAAGAAAGTCTCTTCTTAGACTTGATCTTGCACTATAGACAGGATGCTTTTCGTCTCTTGGGGTTTGAAACTTGCACTTGGAACAAATGATAATTGAGCCCTCTAAGGTAAATAAATTTGATATACTCAGTAAATGACGAGGCAAGGCATTTTATGATCTATCAATGGAACTTGGAACAATAGATGATTCATGAGAATTAAGTCTTAAGTTGTATATCAAATGAAGATAGAGATGCACATAATGCAATCTTTGATGGTCCCTCCCAATGGTGATGATCATATTAATCATATGATGACTATGTTTTCCACAAATGTGGATTGGTCCTTCAAGGAATGCAAACAACAACATACGCGTGTTCGTTTATCAAATAGGCATGAAGATTGAGAGGCACATGCAAGCAAAAATCAAATGAATCTGCTGTTAGGTAGGAATATTGATCATCTTTATGGGGTTCTCAAAGGATTTGGTGATTTCAGTATCGATTGACAGTCTTGTTACTACATCATTGATCATAATGAGAATGCAATGTTCATCGAGGAAGTGTAGTATAGGCGTCTCATGCTAGTGTTTGCTTGGGATTTTCTTGGTTTATGTTTGTGGGCTGGGCGCTCTGTTGGAGTTTTAAGATTCTTTTGTGAGGGGGTGTGGTGATGCTGATCGTTGGTGTTGCATAATTGTATGGTCCGTGGTGGTTGTGTTCACTATTGACATGCACATTGTTGCAATGCTGTTTTTTTCTGTGTTATTGGGCCACAACCAATTTGTGTGACGTACAGAGTTTCTTGGGTGTGTTGTGTGTGGCACCCATTTGGAGGGGGGTGCCAGGTGTTGATTCAGGTGGATTGTCTGGGTCATTGCGTGTGGAGTGTTGGCAGGTGGTGATTAGTTCACACTTTTGCTTTGGGAGTACTCCTGGACTGTGAATGGTGGACGTATTTGGGGTGGTTGCGGCTATTATCGGTTTGCAGTGCAAAGGGACATGCGAGTCGGATAGTGTGGCCTACATCTGGGGCTAGTGTGGTATTTGTCATTTTTGATCAGACTATGCTATCACTCTTTGCTTAGCTGTTTGTCTGAGGGCGGTGTGAGGACCGCGGTGGGTCGTGTTGAGGCACTAGCACGTGATACATTTCGGCACCTTTTTGTTCAGTCTTCTTTTTTTTTTTGGCGGTTGCAGCAGTCGTCGGTGGCGCGGGAGGGATTGGAGGCGGGTCTCTAGTGGTATGGTTAGTGTTTATTTGGGGGCTTTGTTCGTACTAGGTTTAGTTGACATGTGCTTCTTTCTCCTTTCTGCTGCGAGTCGCGGCGTGTGCTAGCTCGTGCAATAAGGATGTTTGATTGGAGGAACGGGGTAGTCTGAGGATTCCGGGTAGTCTGGTGCAGTACTTGGCGTGGATGTTGCTGCGGCCGATGCCTACGACTCCGGTGCTGATATAGCGGTATTGATGTCTTGTTGGCACGGCTTAGTTTGGAGGTGGTAACCTAGCTCCCTTAGTGCTACCGCTGCTTGTATAAACTTTTTGGCTACCAATAAATGGCGGTTGTCGGGTTTAAATAAGCAAATCAAAACCCGCATGGGCCCCGGCGCCGAGAGTGTTATTGGTAGCACGTACGTCTAAGATGCTAGTGGCGGGTTATCAAATTTTAATCCGATCTTCCATCAGCATGTAATAGGATGCGATCAGGGTTTTTTAATTATAAAATGCCCCAAACCCGCATGGGCCCCGGCGAGTTTCGAAAACTGATCATTCTATACGGTTCAATAGTAGTCGACAGGGTTCTGAAACCAACAAACAAATATACGGTTGTGCGACTGTTATATTTGTCTATAATACAATTCATATTATGCCTATCAAGGCTATAACAATGGAGAAATTACTATAATGGCATAAAGCCTACGATACTGATTCCCCTGTCGATATCTCCGGATAGAGTTGACAAGGTTCAATCCATAAGTAGTAATGACTCCGAACACCCCGGATGATGGCCGTGTTGATGTTTATTCTCAACGGAGGGGCTCACAAACATTTTTAAATGCCTCCTCTAAGTCCACTCAAATTCCTAAGTTCCATCACAAATTCTTAATATTCAGAAAATCACACAAAAATCTCCAAAAATATTTAAAATGAAATAATCCAACAAGAACACTTAAGCAAAATCCATCCGCCCCTCCGCCAAAACGACATTTTGCGGGTTTTACACCGGCGTGGCAGCGGTAGTGGTTGGCGACCGGTGGTGTGGCTGGCGGCAGTTGGAGGTGGCCGGCGGTGGAGGCAGACGCCAGTTGGTGTGGTCAAGCGATTTGCTTGTGGTGTAAACTGTTCTATCTCAAAACTGGGCTAGTTTGGTTTACCTCAAAAAATGAACGAGAATGATTTACACTACATTTTTTTCCTTTACTTTGCATTCCTTTTTCACCAACCAAAAGCCCCTTAAACCTGTTTGGTTGTGTTTCATCTAGCATACCTAAATCAAAACCTATTTGAAGTTAGTTTCGAGTTTAAGGCAATTCACTTGCAATCTAATTCAAGCCAATGCAAATTTATTATATTTTTATCTAATACTGAGATGATATATAAGATAAAAAATAAACTACTTGTCAGTGCATTGGTAAGTTTTTTGTAATGTTTACAAGAGCTCGTACCTTTCGACTTTTATGAGTTAATTTTGAGTCAACATGTTGCCTATTTCTGTCCATCATAGAATCAATTGATTTGAGTCCAGTGAACTCAACTTGATATTAAACCAGTTTTCTAGTCAAAGTAAACTTGCAAGGATTCAACTCATTATGGATCTTAATTTCCTATTTGAATAAATAATCAGTTGCTGGGTCTATTATCAACAAGTGAATGCTGTGTTTTTTCTTCTCAACTTAATGCCTACCGCATGGTCTTTATTTTATTTAATTTTTTCTTTAAGAAAATTATTCACATATTCTGAATTGTGAAGGACATCTACCTCACTGAACCCGCAACCTTTCTTAAAGATTCATACCATTGCTCAATTCATACTTTTGTATGTGCATTATAAACTGCAATAACTGTTGCTCTAATGCAGTTTATTTTCTGTAAGTTGCTCAATTCTCTTTTTCACTCTTGTAATCAGTTTGAACTGAATCATCACTTTCTATATCTCCAGCATTTCTGGGTTGCAATATCGATGGTGTTTCTTATAGCAGCCACAACATTCACACTGCTTAAGCTTTGCGGTAATAATTTTTCATCTCCATTGAATTTTTTGATATAATGCCTACGTATCAAATCGTTAATACCTCCAATCTTTAATTATAGCTACCAACCTCCTTTGTATATTTATTAATGCAATCTTTAAACTTTAGTTTTGCTTTATTTGAACCTTTGACAGCAAAACCTGTTAAGGGGGATGTTGACTGATTTAAAATTAAAAAAAAGAGAGAGAAGAACAAAGAGATTTATCCTCAAAAACATGTGCCTGACCCGCCTGCCAAAAATACCAAAGTTGTAAAACCAAACACTCATGAACTGCTTCTTAACACAAATGAGTTGAAACAATTGGAGGTAGCTTACTTGGTGCTAGGAAAAGAAACTGATTTAACTTCTCAAATTTTTAAAGAAATTCAACATTTAATTGATGAGTTTTCTGATATAACGCCTGAAGAGTTGCTAATAGGTTTGCCACCGATGAGAGACATTCAACATCACATTGATTTAATACCTGGAGCCACTTTGTCTAATCTTCCCCATTACAGAATGAGTCCAACTGAACATGAATAACTTTTTAAGCAACTGATTGAATTGTTAGAGAAGGTTTGATTAAGAAAAGCTTAAGTCCCTATGGTTTACCAGCTTTACTAACTTCTAAAAAAGATGGAACATGAAGGATGTGTGTGGATAGTCGGGCTTTAAATAAAATCACCATTAAATATAGATTTTCAATTCCTAGGCTGGATGACATATTGGACATGTTAAGTGGTGCCAAAATCTTTTCCAAAATTGACTTGAGAAGTGGGGTTCATCAGATTAGGATAAGACTAGAAGATGAATGAAAAACTGCTTTTAAAATCAAAGAAGGATTGTACGAATGACTTGTTATGCCTTTTGGGCTTTCTAATGCTCATAGCACATTTATGAGAACAATGAATCATGTTTTAAGACCTTTTGTTGGAAAGTTTGTTATGGTGTATTTCGATGATATTCTGATTTATAGAATTCACCCTTCTGAGCATATTAATCATGTGAAACAAAATATGCAAACACTTAGAGAGCAAAAGTTGCATATCAATCTTAAAAAATGTTCTTTCATGACTTCAAGTTTAACTTTTTTGGGATACATTGTGTCTGCGAAGGGAATAAAGGTTTATCCTATGAAAATTGAGGCAATTCAAAACTGACCTACTCCTAAAAATATAAGCGAGGTGAGAGGGTTTCATGGCTTAGCTTTTTTTTATCGAAGATTTATTAAAAACTTCAGTTCTCTGATTGCCCATATCTCTGATTGTTTGAAAAAGGGAATCTTTAGGTGGACACCTCAAGCCGAACAAACTTTTTTAAATGATTAAAGCAAAATGAGTAAAGCTCCCATCTTTAGCTTGCCAAATTTTAAAAAAGTTTTTGAAGTTGATTGTGATGCTTCACATGTTGGTATTGGTGCTGTGCTTAGCGATGAAGGAAAGCCTATTGCTTACTATAGTGAAAAGTTGAATGATGCTCGATCTACATATTCTACTTATGACTTGGAATTTTATGCGATTATTCAAGTTTTGAAATTCTGGAGATGTTATGATGCAATTTTTGGAGCAAAAAACCTAAGGATTTTTCTTCTTTCTTGGAAAAGCTTGAGAGCTTGTTCCACTTCTCTTCATTTTCCTCTAGGAAAGCTTGCGAGCTTCTCCTCTTCGTCGTCTCGACTTCTTATCTCCTTCTTCTCTCCGCAAGTTCGACTCCACCTATATCTTTCTTCTCATGCGATGTAAATGCAGTTTTAGGAGTTTATGTTTTAAAAGTTTGTAAGTGTTATTTTATGTTATAAAATTATTGTTTTTTTGGTATTTCAAGAGTGTCTTAGTATCTTTTTTGTGACCTAGGAAGTGTGTTATTTTTGCTTGCAAAAATTAGGGGTTTTTTTCCTAATTTTTGCCTGCATCAACTTGGCTATATGTATTCTAATATTGCATATAGTTCCGCAGGTGGTCAGGGATATGAACCAAGGATTTTAGGTTTAGATGGGTTTTTAGATGGAGTGAAATAATAAAATGGGGCTTTAAGAATATGCTTTATTTATCAGATTTATTTTCAAAGTTTCCCTAAACCCTACTAGTTGAGGTTTACGCCTCTTTTTTGTTGTGTAGAGGCATGCCTCATTTATTTTAAGCGTACACCTTATGGCAAATTTTTGCAATAAGTGCTGAGGCATGCCTCTTTTTATGCAATTTTAAATATTGTTCACAATATTCAAAGAAAAGAACGAAATGAACTTGACAAGGAATGTTCTTATCAATGCTAGAGTCATCATTTAGTTTTGCTAGGTTACGAGATGAAATCTATTGAATATTACGACATCATTTGTCAGGTGCTTCTGTGTATTAACTTGGAGTGATATGACCCTTAAATATAAGTAGGCATGGTTGAAAAATTCATGCTTTTTATGCATTGCTTTCTTCGTAGGGCCTAGATAAGGGTATGTTGCATGAAACTTTAGCTCCACATGGCAATATGGTCCCGTATGAATTACAGCCTATGTGATCTTTTAGGTTGCAAAGGAACAATCTTAACTTGGGGTGTAAACTAGTCGATTGGAGCTCAAGCTATCCCGGATTGGAGTTCTAGCTCAAGCTCAAAACCACGAGTTTGTGTTAGCTCATAATCTAACTCATTTATTAGAACAGAGAGAAAATGAAATTTGATTTAAGTAACTATTGTAATAAAATAATAAAATAAGAGAAATTAGAAGAGAAATAATTAGAAATTACTTGATATAAGTAAGCTATAATTTTAAATATTTTAAATAATTTTATTCTTGAGTTCTTTAATTATAATATAATTTAAGTGTGTCCTATGTTAACAATTTTAAATGAGTCAAGTCGGGATTGGTTAAAACTTTGGCTCATTAGCTTATCATTAGCTTATCGACCTTATTTCATGATTCATTTATTGAACTGAGCTCGAGCCGGAACTAGTTGGCTTGGCTTAGTTACACCCCACATAGCTACTAGGTATTTATATTTTATTAGTTGCTACTTAGTTACCTCTGGTTTTGTAAATTGTGGACGCAGGTGATGTTGGTGCTCTGGGCTGGTGGGACTTATTCATAAATTATGGGTAATTATGATATTTTCTCTTCATCATGCTGATTGACATCATATTGCTGGTGTGAATTTACTGAGTACAATTTTTGCTCTTCAGAATTGCAGAATGCTTTGCTTTCCTTGTTTGTACCAAATGGTCTAATCCATTGATACATGGACGGGGGTATTTTCCAGAAACTAGTTCATCTTCTTCAACAATTCGATATCGTGATTGGAACAGTGGTTTGATGTTTTCTTCAATGGAAGATCAAGAGCAGGATAGGTTATGTGGCCTGCAAGATGTAGGAGGCCATATTATGAAAATTCCAATTGTAGCTTTTCAGATTTTGTTGTGCATGAAACTAGAGGTATGTATTTTTCTCCAGTTCAGTTATGCATTCTCTCAATTAATATAACTCTGGAATTCAAATTATACATTTCAAAGGGACGCCTGTAATATAGTAGGTTTCATTGCAGATATGGAACATGAAAATACTTGTTTTTTGTTAGTTTTTTTAAATAAAAAAATGTTTTCCATCTAATTTAATGTTAAAAGTACACGCAATTATGAGCCTTTTAAAAATAACCTCCCAAGTAGAATTTGGATGTTGGTTATGATTTGCTGTGTTACAAATAGCCTTGACTGCAAAAATGTGCTATGACTGAATTATCTATATACATAATTGAAGAATGAAGCTGGTCTTAATTTAAGCGGCTGATGGGGGTGGACATGTGGTTGAGGTGGGGCAAGGAAGGTAAAGTTGGTTCCTCCTGATTGCCTTACTTAAACGACGTGATTGAGTTATGTAGGAAGAACCAGCCAATAGCAATATCACATCCACAAATGTATTTAATTATTTAAGATCTAACATATATTTTCTCTCTTCTCAGGTCCAAGGGAAGTAATATTTTTATAAATTATATAAGGTTTGTGACAAAGTGGGAAAAATTGGCGAATTTGATGGAGGAAAATCAGAGAGCTAGAGAAGCATGAGATTGAGGAGATAGACAAATGAATGCCTCAAAAGCGAGGGAAAAAAAAAAACCTGGTAAAGATGAAGAACATAATTCTCAAAGGGAGACAAGAAACTCTAATCGCTATCATCATATCAATCCATTGAATTGATGTATTACAAAGCAGCCTATCATATTTATAGAAATTGGGGATCATCTGATAAAATAAAATTCAAACATAAACTTTCGTAATAATTATTGCAAAGGATAATTTAAAGATAAAATTAACCAAATAAATCAAAAATCCTGATAAATTAAAAATGAAATTACTGACACAAATACTAAAATTTAATTGAAAAGTGCTCTATTGAATTTTAATTGTTGGAAAAACTATAAGCCTTTAATTGTACTACAGAGCTTGTAAAATTCATCTAAAAGAAAATGAGGAATGAGAAATCTATTTTGAAGAAGAGATGGAGAATTGAAATCCTTCTCAAAGAGTAAGAAATGATGGAGACAAATTATTCTTCTCCATAATATCGGCAAAAGACTCGTCATAGATCCTCAAAATAATTATAAAAATTATGGGTAAACATTTGGAAGCTTAGATGTCTTCATACATAGAATGAGGTTGACTTGAGGGAAATGTGAGTTGATTTAAACCGTCTTCTGTCTCCATTTTTATTTATTTTGGTTATTTATATATTGTATTGGTTCTTCAATTCTTTTATTTAGTTATATTCATAAAAGCTAATTTTATTTTCTTAAGATTTGGGGGCTATTTATATAAAATTTCAGTTTAAATTAGGGGTGCAATTGAGTCAAGCCGACTTGCGAGTCGGCTCGGTCTCGACTCGGTAACAGGCTCGACGAGTCGAGCTTATCGAGCTCGCGAGTCGAGCTCGAACACGATTTTGAGCTCGACGACTTATCGAGCTTGAGCTCGAACAGGCCTTGGACTCGACTCGTTGGCTTGACGAGCAGCTCGCGGAGGTGACTTGGCGGGAAATCCAAAATGACGGATGAGCTTGGGATGACGGATCTCGACGGTGGACGTGATGACGAACTCAAGATAGTGGATCTTGACGGCGGAGCCTCTGGACGAGCTCGGGACGGTGGACGTGATTACAAGCTTAGGATGGTGGATATCGACGGTGGAGCCTCGGGCGACGATGAACAAGCTCGAGACAATTGATCTCGACGGCATATGTGATGACAAGCTCGAGACTGAACTCTATAGCGGATCTCGACGATGAAGGACCTCCGGACAACATTGGACGCGACGACTGAGCTCTATAGCGAAGCTCGGGACTGAGCTTGACGAGTTGCTCGACATGAGACTAGTCGAGCTCGAGCTCGGATTTTGAGCTCAACTCGAGTTCGAGCTCGAGCTAGAGTTCGGTGTTTGGCAGTTGAGCTTGACTCGAACATCCCCTGGCTCGAGCTCAACTCGTTTGCACCCCTAATCTCCATCAATATAAGTGTACATAATCATCTGCAGTAGTCTTAGGAATATATTGTGTAGGAAGCATTTGGCAGAGAATTGTTTGTGGACTTACAAGGAAGAGGTGGAAAGAGTAGAATCCAAGGAATTGTCAATAGACCCATGAAATAAGATCAAATAAAAAACATTTATAATTGAATTATGTCAAATTTTGCTAGAATTTATAATTTATAGGCATTAATTCCAATGTGTTGCTCAATTTAAAATGGCTCTATTTTAGATTCATTTCCTTAAAAGGTTCTTGGTAAAATCTTTTTGAGTTTAGATGAACTATGATCTTATCATCTGGCCTAAATTCGACACCTCTCATTCATGTTTGTAATTATATACCTGTTATGAAATATTTTATTTCTAAAATATGATCCACGGTAAAAGTAGCATCATGCTTTCTTAGTAATCTTTGATAAACCCAAGACAGTTCATACGGACATACTTCTTGTATCGATATGGATATGATAAAAGTTTATACAACCCGGTATTATGTTTCATATCTTTAGCAAATTAGCATATCCTATATTGTGAAAAAATTCATGCTACATCTCTTTTTAAAATTGTCCAAAATTATGTATCCTTAATCATTATAATGATCAATATGGACATTTCCTAGGTCTATATGGATTAAAAGTGTATATAACCCTGTTATGTTTCATTCCTTTAGCAAATTAGCATATCCTATATTGTGAAAGACTTCATGCTACATCTCTTTTCTAAATTGTCCAAATTTATCTATCCTTAATCATTATAATGATCTTATCTTTATCAAAATGTCTGATGCAGCCTCCCACTTGTAAGTTTAAAATAAAAAAAATTCTCAATGATGAATTAGGAATATAAAGATTATTGGTCTTAAATAAGTAGCAATCTTTAATTATATATTATTTGTTAAGCAAATGAAATTCATTATCTATGTCTTGATAACTCTCATTGAAATCCTTAGAAGTGGCATACTCATCTCTTGTATGATCAAAACTAATAACCTTAATTTGCATTATGTAACTGACAAGAATTCAACTCTAAATGTTAGCAGGTTTGTAATTTAAAATTTGATCCAGTGCGGTGTTTTAGGACAATAGATAATTCTCATTTAGAATGTCAATTTCCTAATTTCTTTTGAGAAATTATGTAATTTAAAACTTTATTAGAACTCCTTGGGTAACATATAATACCTCCTTCAAGGGTAACATATAATACCTACAATAGTGAACAGCTTGTATTGCATTGTATAATTTCTTATCATAGTTTATTTCTGTAAAACCTCATTTAGCTTCTCAATAATAAATGCAATAGGATGCCCAGGTCTTCTTAATTAACGGAGATTATTAGCCTAACTTAATTGAAGGATCATTGTCGACTGTCATGAATTGTATCGCCCCCAAGGTCGTAATAGATTTGGGATGGATGATTTCATTTGGAGATAATTTTAACTTAACCTTAGCTAGCATAAGGCTTTGTGTTCTATCAAGTGCACTTAAGGATTCAACACTCAAGGGATTGATCCATTGGGAAACTGTTAAGCTCTAGCCTTAACTGTAATTTAGTTATGCCATTCTGTGGTGAATACTTGATTGGAAAGCCTTGGTTATAATTGTACTTTTATAGTTTTAATTTATAGCAAAAACACCTGTTTAGTGGACTTGTTGCCACATTCTTACTAGTATGAAACTCCTGAGAATGATCAGAGAGGTATAATTAATATGACATTGGTGTTTTTGAGTTAATTTTATCTTAGAATTGTCACTATCGTCAAACTATTAGACAAAATGGATGGGTGGTTGCTTTAAACTTCAAGTGGTAGGTTTCGGTTGAAATTTTTTTATGTTTTGCAGTTTTTTTGTACTTCTATGGGAGTTTGGGCCAATAGTAAGTTTTTTTTTGAGTTTGGGGGCATTTTGATTATAATATCCCTTCTGATTAATATTTTCTGTCAAGACGCCTAACATTAGGGTATAATTATTGGCATGATTTGTATTTGAAAAACCAAAGCTTGTTTTTGAAAATGGACTTCTATTATGAGTTATGATGTGCAATTGCCACATCCTTCATATGCGTATTTGAATTAATTTTAACCTTGTTGACTCTGTTCTCTTTCTTGTAGAGAATTGAGTTTGAGAGTTAGAAATATAATTGTATTTTGTAAAGATGGTATTGAGAGATTTAATTTTGTTTGAAATAGGGCATTGAAAGCCTTACACAAATAAAAGACTTTCTTGTTTGTTTCACAGTTTACCTGATTGTAAACTGGTTCGATTGAGAGAAAATAAGGATTATAAAATCCACTTTTAATTGCTGTTGTAGTACTTTACCAATAGAAAGAAGACTAGTCAACTGCTTTCTTAGGGACACAAAGGATTAGAACTTGAAAGGTGGGACCTTCTACCTTGCCTTATAGGTAAGGTGACCCACTCAAGAGCATGTGTACATGTCATGTTTTAGTTTGAATTTTAAATTAATTATATGTTTTTCAAAATATATATACGCTTCTTAGAACGAGGAAAATTGTGGTTCAACTCGCTTTTAGTCCACCGAATATATTGATCTTTAGATTAGACACTGACACACTTTATTGGAGCACACACGAACAATTTAAAATTGGCAATTTGATATCTTGTAGAGGATATGCACGAATTTTTATGTGCTTGCATAACTTCCAAGACAATTTATTAGGTATAATCTTGCATCATTATGCATGTAGAAAACTTGAAGTTACTCGAATTAGGTTGTTTAGTGCTCTATGACATTTTGCATGTCTATGTTGCGAATCTAATTGGGATTTTGATAAGATAGAATATATTATGTGTTTCAAGGAACAATAATTTTGTCAATATATAATTTGTATTGTTGTGTAGTGGGCCCATGGGAAATCATTTTTCCTCTAATAAATAAGAGGGATTGATTGGCTTATTTCGCAATTCAAGTTCCCGTTCAATTTATGGTTTTGAGAATTTAGTAGACTAGAGGGTCTATTTGTGTTCGTTGGTAACTTTTTTGAGTCTGCTACCTGTAAGTCCTAGTTTAGTCCAATTCCATGCTCAATCCTATTCTTAATTTCTTATATATGACTTTGTAATTTAATTTTTTACTCATTTTCAGGTATTTTTGTTTCATTTCTGTCCAAAAGTAATTTTCATTTTGTTAGTCTTATCAATGTAAATTTTGCTAGCCTCTCGCCCCTTGCAAAGTGAGCATTTATGAGGGCTACGCCTGCCCACTATGTCAAGAAAACATGTATAATCAATATTCTAAGTTACTATTAGTGTGGTCTTCAAAACCTACCATGCTAAGAAAGATGTGCAAGGGGTACTTGTAGGAGAAATTTGCAACAAACTATTTTTCATATCATGTCAAGAAAACGTGCATAGGGTTTATTCGCTATGTTGTGAATGCTATCTATACATTTCCTTCGCTATACTAAGAAAAAATGAGCATATGCTCCACTTGTCAGCCAAACATATCCCAGTTTGGATCATATGAGTTTTGATGGTTGCAGTTTTATACCTAGGCGTAATGTTGATGACAACAATTGCCACTAGTCAACAAGGTTGATGCGATGATTGAATGCACACTATTTTTCCTTTTTTTTGGGTATCTTCTCTCTTTATTTTTTTACTTCTTTTTGTCTTCCTTTGTTTTCTCTCTCTTTTTAAAAGAGAAAGAGAGAGAGAATGAGAAATGGGTTGAGAAAGTGCATATAGAATGGATAGAGATAGGAAGAGAGATTATTAAATAGATGGAGAGAGAGAGAGAGAGAGAGAGAGAGAGAGAGAGAGAGAGAGAGAGAGAGAGAGAGAGAGAGAGTGTGTGTGTGTGTGTGAGGTTGCTAGATTTAGGTAGGAGCTTATTTGCTTTGGTACTTCGACGATGTAAGAAGTAGGGAGCTTGGATCACTGTTATTTAGTTGGCGTGTGTTGCAAGCTTTGTGATCAACAAGTGCACAAGGGATGGGGATTTGGTGGAGATGCTGAAGGTTGGGAAATTTAGCTATTTTAGCTATTTGTAATGAGTTCGATGGTGTGCGTCAGTGACAAGGAAAGATGAGGACTGAACATGTTTAACTTTGTTGACCTGTATCCGGTGAAACAAAAAAAAAAAAAAAAAATCAAAACCTACTCACTGCTCTCCCACGTCGCACGACCTATGCACGTCGTCGCTGCTCTTCACACGACGAGGCCACACCTCGCGTCACTTCTCCCCACATCACGAGCACGACTCGAGCGTGTCGTTAAAAAGAGACGAAGGGAAACGAGGCCGAAGGCCTCTGCGAACGATCGCTCACGCTCCCTCACGCTCGATCCCTCTCCGAAGGCTCCTCTCCGACCTTCTCCCCTCAATCCCGAGCCCAGCAGCTGACCCCGCCTGATCGACGACGTTCCCTTCTGTCTGAACGGAAGTTACGACAGTTTGATCGGAAGTGGAACAGGAGCTCGCCTACCGTGAAAGTAACCTTCTCCCTTCCGGCGCGCTTCTTCGACCCCTCTGTGCTGTTCGACTTTGTTCGTTCGACGACATTCTCTGCCTATCGGACCGGAAGTGCCAACATTTTGATCGGAGGCAAGAAGCAGAGCTTGCTTCTCCGGCTCTGTTGCTGTTCGGCCTCGACTCCTTCGCGGTGGTCCGACTTTGCTCCTAGACCGACTTTCCCTTCCTGTTGAACAAGAAGTTACGACATTTTGATCGGAGCCGAGAGCAGGAGCTCACTCGCCGTGAAGATAACTTTCTCCCTCCCGTGCGTTCCGATCCAAAGAGGAAGAGAGGGTGAGAAAAATTTTTATATAATATTATTTATTTGTTATTTATTATAATTTTTATTAATTATGTTTAATAATTATTTAATAATAATAATAATTAATTATCTAATTATGATTTCTTATAATTATCAATTAAAAATTAATTATAATTAATAAATGATTAATTATAATTATAATTATTTGGTAATTAGTGATTAATTATTAATAATAATTACTTAATTATTATTATAATTAATGTAAATTATAATAAAGAATAATAATAGAGTTTTGCAAATACCCTCTTCCGCCTTGGTTCCCGTGCCCTCCACATTTGTTGATTCGCCGGCCGCCAAAGGTATAATTTCCAGAACTTAGTCTCTCTCTCTTACCTCGACCTGTGTGTCGAGTCGGTGGTCTGCCCATGCACGCTTTTCTCTAGCGTGGTGGGAGGGGCAACCAGCGCGACACCTACGACAAGGTAGGCGAGTGACACTCGGTTCCAAATCCTATTCTCGGCGTTAGTGTCGAACCGGGAAACCAACTCATGCACACTTTTCTCTAGCGTGGTGGGAAGGGAACCCCGTGCGGTGCCTACGATGAGACCAGGATATTCATAAGTACCCGCTTGCTGGGAAACGACTGCTTCTCTTTTGCAACAGGTACCGAAGACCCATGCACGCCTTTCTCTGGCGTGGTGGGGGAACAAAGATTTTACGGCCGCGGTGTCCTCGAAAGAGGGCACCTACCGTGCACGCTTTTCTCTAGCGTGGCGGGAGGCCCAGTTTTCTCGTAGTTTTCCCCTAAACGGGGGAGACGTCCGGAGGTTGCCGAAATTTCGGGTGAAATTACTCTACTCGGACCTGTTTTGAAACTCTAAGAGAACAAAGATATGGACTCAAGTTGAACATCTGAACTGGCACGAAGATCTGATTTGGACTATAAAGGACTTGTACTCGAACAAGAACATTGGACTCGAGGACTATAACCTGAATTCAAATGATTTTTAAGGGTCAAAACCAAATAAAATAAAATCAAACCAGAACCGGAAACCAAATCAACTTGAGCATGAAAATGAACATACAAAGAACTCCAGAAGACTCTGAACAAGCACTCGAACATGTACTTGAACTTGAAGACTTGGACATTAGAGGACCGGAACAAAATGCAAATGTTTTGTAAAAGATCAAAATCCAAATAAAATCAAATCAAGTTGGAATCAAATCCAAATGAAAATGACTATTCAATTAAGCTTGCAAGGACTTCAGAAAGACTATAAACAATCAACTTGGACATGCACTTTGAACTCATATTTGAACTCGGGCTATATGACGTCAAGTGGGGACTTGTAAACTTGATGAATTTAAGTCTAAATGAAACTGAGCTTGGATCCAAACACATACAAGAGCAAGGCTTGAATCATGTGCAAGGAAGCCCAAACTACAAGAGCATTCGTACGGTCAAAAGTGACTCAGAATACGTTACAAGACCTTGATACACGAACTCCTACGACGATCCCTACAAATACCACCTGAGATTGGTGAAAGGTGGGTAGGATGCAAGAGCAACTGTTCTTCTACAAAACACTTCCAGGAGGTCGTAACGGATACAACAGTCCATTGCAAATATACACAATCACCAAACAACCACCCGAGATTGGTGAAAGGGTGGATATGATGCAGAAGCAATGGGTCTTCTACAAACATTTTCAGGAGGTCATAGTGGATACAACGGTCCCCTGCAAATGTATACCTGTGGATAACAACAGTGTATTGAAAGAATAACGAATCGCTGTGGACACAAGTATGAATATCACCTATGACAGTGGTGATCAAGATCTACAAGCGCGGTACAAAGGCAACCCGGTGTACGAAAAAGTACACTCCCTGGCAGAATCAGAAAAGAAGTTTGAACAAATTAGAACCAAACTTCCTGGTGTTCCAAGGTCTCTTTTTAGTTATATAATTAAGAAGAAAATAGTCCTGGTGCCCACAAACACCGGAAATAACAAGTCCACTACACTGACGACCTCAAAGGGAGTTCTCTTCAAAGCAATGAACTTCAAAGTCCAGAAGAATCCCCCGGTGAATGAGAAAGGGGAGTCAACATCAAAACGCCACGCCACCGGAGCCGCAATATTCATGCAAGCGGGCAGAAGGTGTTTACAAAATGTTTCAAAGTACCCCTGCACCTGCACTATAGTTTGTATACACATAGATACACAATGGGGTACGTCTGAATCAATATAAAAATCACCCGCATGGGCCTCGGCGAGCGTGTTATTGGTACACACGTGACGCCTAGGGATGCTGCGCGGGTCGATAAGTGAATTCTAGTTCGAACCTGATCCTTCTATACGGATCAATAGGAGTCGACAGGGTTCGAACTATCAAACAAATACATGGTTGTGGCAACCGGTGTATTTGTTTTAATACATTCATATTAGGCATTCAAGACCTACAATCAAGAAAATTCACTGACAAAGGCACCAAGCCTACGAAACCCGATCCTCCTAAGCAAGTAAATAGGCGTAGACAGGGTTCGAATTATCAGATAAATATACGGTCATGAAGTCGACCTGAATATTTATCTTATACATTCATATTAGGCCTTCAAGGCCTACAATCAAGAAAATTTACAAGCAAAGGCACAAAGCCTACGATAAACCTGATCCTCTGTCGACAGTCAGACAGAGTCGACAAGGTTCAATCGACAAATGGAAATGACCCCAAACACCCCGATGATGGCCGCGTTGAACAAAAATCTCAACCAGAGGGGTCCATTCCAAATAATTTCCAATGTTGTTCCAAATGCTTATCAAAACCCAAAAACTCCACAAAAATCCCAAAAAATTCTAAAAATCCCAAAAATATTTAAAATTGAAATAAAATCATCGAACGTTTAAAGCAAAATTCTATCCACCCTCCGCAACAGTTTGCCAGGGTGGACAAATTAAAATTTACTTCAGCTCACAAGGAGTCAAATGCCTAGTCGAAAATATCACTAGGATCCATTCTCAAACAATCTATTGCCAGTAAGGACGTGGTACGTGTCCTCTAAACGGCAGTTTCGCCGCCAAATGACACTGCAGGTAAACGGTTATGACCCGGGGCCCTCTGAACCGAGTGGTTTTGCCGCCAAATGATCCCACAGATAGCGGTTATGGCCAGAGCCAATACGCTCCTTAATGGCGTTAAATCCTTGAGATATGAATCAATAGGATATGATCGATAGGGCACAAAGCCCTCTGTTAGCTAAGGTGGATTCAAAGTTGTCCCCTTAGACAAACACCCATCCCAGGTCTACAAGGTCCCCTTGGACAAAGCAACCCATGGCTGCCGACAAGGATCCTTCTGTCAGGTTGGGTCGACTACCTCCTCTAACTAAGTAGACCAGGGACCATGATGGCCCGGGACGACGGAACCATGGGATCTTGATCAGGCCCATCATCCATTCCCCCACCATCCGCTTTAAGTGCACGATGGTGAAATTTCTATTTTTAAATATCAATTTTCCAAATCTCTAAATCTTTCAACCCAAATTCTAAATCCAAACCCAACTCTTCAATTCTCAAACCTATGCTGCTATTATATGCCAGATAACACGTATCTCTACGTATCTGATCGACAACTAGCCTTAATCGGAAGTTCTCTCTCGTGATCGGGAGGGGTAATTAACTATAGGGGCTTGCGCCTATAGGAAACCAGAACTCAGATCATAAAGTCCTCGCAAAATGAGGGCGAAATCTCTGGGTAGTGTCTTATCTACAAACCCATCTGCCTTCCAAAATTTACCCCGGAACTTAATCCGTTAAAACTCCCTACGCGAGCGGAGGCCGGGGCCGAATTTTTGGAGCCCACAAACTTAAACTCGTAAGCCTCAAATACTCTTCTCCTTCAGGCATTGTTGGTTCAATGACTTTATTTGTGAGTCCCTTTATCGTAATTTCCTTGCTATTTTTGGCCATGGGTTTTAGGAATTTTGTAGAGCGGGAGTGGGAGAGGACGAGACTGCGAGGGAGGTTGAGGATTGAAGTGAAGCTCGCAGCGGTTGAGAGGTGAGTAGGATTTAGTGCTTAGGAGGTTTGGCATTGGGTGGAGGGGAAGGTGGGGACGGTGGTGCAAGGAGTGTGCAAACTTTGATGCGGGCTGGCTGAGGAACGATTGATAAGAGAGATAACAAATGAGCATCTTCTTTGTTTTAATCTTGCAATATTTTATTATTATTTTTTAAATGACTTGACATGATAATGGTGTTTGCATATATGGGCATGGGATTAACCCTAATAATTAATCCTACTTTCAAGTGACTTGTTGATGCACCTAAAACTTTGATATCAACTTGATGCAAGAGGACTTTGGGTTAGGATTTCTTAATGCAACTAATATGAGGAGTTGTATGCTCTCATGCAGAGGCATTCGAGGATTCATAGATCACAAGTAACCAATTAATTCAATAATTTTCTTTTTTTAAATGAAAAAAAAACCTAGTATTCGATATCATTTGATAATGAATTGATTTTAAAAAAAATTTGATAAAAAATTATCTATAAATTTCATCTATAAAATGGAAACAATTAAATTATGTGAGCAAATCTAATTATTTTCCATCATTCAGATTTCAATGTGCTACTTTTGTTCAAAATCAAGAATAATAAACATACCAATAATAAATTACGTAGAAATCTAGCATTCAACTTATATTGGCAATATTGAAAACTAGAAAAGAGAATTATAATTAAACCACAAGTTATAATTACATTCTTTGAACCACTATTGTCTTGAAAACCTGGGGCTAGTAGAACAGTATTAGTTTCACTTTAGGTTTTAATTTATTTCATTGAAAAAATATTCCTTATTTAGATTGAAATCTCCAAACTCAGTTGACATCAGCGCAAACCACCATTTAAATTTCCAAAATCCTATGAAAACATGGCAGCTGCGCGCAAGAATCACCGCCACTATAATTACTACAATAGCCATATATTGCTGTTACAGTAACACATTACAACTCTATGGCTACGTTATCAGTATATCTCATGTCACTGCTTGCAGAGTACCGTTTGTCAGCTTTTCAATTTGTTTTTTCTTCTTGATTAATTCCAAATTCCACATCAGGCTATTTTAGAGAATGCCAAAATCTACTGCCTCAGAAATTTCCGCATCAACAGCTTGTAGACCAAAATAGGCTAGATGTGGCATTTTTATAATTACTTGTTGGAAATTGTAATATATTTTCATATAGAAAGAAGTTATAATTTGATTGGAAACTGTTTTTTTTTCCAGGTTATATGCTTGATTATAATGAATTGTGGAGGAATTCCTTACATATGCATGATATTTTTTATTTCACCCCACCTTCAATTCTGAATCTAGCATTTACATATCAACATAGAACGATTTTATAATACATGAATGGTTGCACAACTCCTGAACGCAAATTATACCATTCAGGGAACACCACCATCAACTAAAGAGATGCCAATTTTAGCTCTCTTCTCTCCACTTTTTCTTCTGCAAGGGGCTGGTGTCTTGTTTGCCATATCAAAGTTGGTGGAGAAGCTTGTTCTTCTTTTTCGCAGTGGATCACTGAATGGGCGGTATTTCACAGTCTCATCGAGAGCTCAAGACTGCTTTGCTTTCCTACATCATGGCTCAAGGTAGTGTTTCACGTTTTTTGTTAATTAATTGTTAGATTACTATATTTCCTATTGGTAACATACATACAAGTTTGCATTTATGTATTTAAAAAATTGATTACTTATAAAAGTATGATATCCTTGTTCCTCTGCTTGTATGTCATATTCTTGCAATTATAATCTAGATTGCTCGGATGGTGGTCCATTGATGAAGGAAGCAAAGAAGAACAAGCACGGCTTTATCATGCTGAAACAATTGGGTATGTATAATGAAATTGTACTCATGATTTTGGGATTTTTTATAGATGAGAACCCTTTTTCATATTTTATTGTGATTGGGATTCCTTTTGAAAAAGAATTGGAAATATCCTGACCATAATGTTTAAGATACTTTTAAAATCTTTGAATTTATTTAAGATGAGTGAAATATTAGAGTTGATTGATTATCTATTTCACTTTTCTCAAAATAATTTAAGGGTTTTAAATTCTATCATGATCAAAATTTGAACAGTATATCTTCAACTATATATTTTTTTTCATTCCTTTTTATTAATAATTTAATTGCAGGAAACTGCTTCTTATCAATGTATTGTGACTTCTGTCATGCATGATGTATTGCTTTATTTTTTTTCGTTGAAAGTTACATGATGTATTACTTTGGTGCTTGATTTTACTCGTGCGGATGACATTTTTTTTTCTGACAAATTATCTTTGTTGTTGCATGATTATCTGCAATTTTGGATAGGAAACGAATCACCTTTGCTATGAGTTTCATAAAGAAGGATTTCATAGTGATAAAATTTAAATACCGTTTATCTTGGATGGATAGTAGCATTAGTTGGTTTATTGATATTGAAACTATCATTGATGCAGGACTATGTAAATGAAATGCTCTTAGTTCATTTGGATTTCACACAACTTGTGATTAGAATAATTTTAGATCAAAACTACTAGCAATTTAAAACAATGAATCAGAACAAATAGTGGTTACATCCGCTTAGGCTAAATCACATGACAAGAATTTTGAATACTTCCAAAATAAATAGAAAACAATACAACGACAAGTAGTAGTTTTCAAAGTAATCCCTAGTCTAACAACGAGAATTAGAAAACATAGAGGTGCACTCAAATCCTACATTTACTATAAGCTTTAGCATGAGCAATGAAGAGAGGTCCGTCGTGACTGCAATCAAACCAAGAGAAGTTAGACTAACATAGATAAGATGCAGGGAAGAAGAGAAACATTCGTCAAGGAGTGGTGGAGATCCTCCACTCGATGTCTTCGAAGTGTTCGTCGATGGCTTCCACCAAAGTATCTAGGATTCGCTCCAAGTAGTCTTCGACGGTGTGGTCAATCCTCGGGTTCACGTCGAAGAAAGTTGATCGTAAGATGTCGGTGAAGTCGTCTTCGTCCCAAGTTAAACCATATTCAGTCTCCGGGTCCGCCATTAATGGATGATTGAAAGTGGAATCTCCTTAGCCCTTGATACACCTCTCAAATGGTAGCAAAGAGAAAGAAGTTTCTCTTGCACAGGGAGAGGAAACAAGCTTCAAGTCTCTTTCCCAAAAATCTGAAAACAGTTTCAGATTTTGGGATTTTGATCCCAAAATATGAGAGAAATTTCATATTTTAGGAATAGGAGTTGGGGAATCGGAGGGAGAAAACTAAGGTAGCAATTTCACTTGAGGTATTAAAGAGGGAGAGAGAGAGAGAGGCGGTTTGTGAGAGAAAAGGGAAAGAGGGGGGGGGGGGCAGCGGGTAGATGAGAGGGGAGGATTTGATTTCCCAAATCAATTACGTAGATTAGGAAATAAATTGAGGAATTATGGGAGGGGAATTTAGGAATATTTCCAAAGGAGTTTAGGGAGGAATTAGGAAATAAATCCTAATTGGGCTCTATAGAGGGACCGGCGGCAATGATGGGCAAGGGAGCATTTAATTGAGGAATTTTAGTCTCCTGATTTGGGTTTAGGATTTAGGAAAGTATTTATCCAAATTCAAATTGAATTTGAATTTCAAATTTTGTGAATTTAGAAACTTTCCTAAAATAGATTAGTTAAATTAGGAAATATTTTGAATTCAAATTCAAATGAATTTGAAATTCAGAATTTTCCCAAACTAGTCTCCAATCTTAATTAGGAAAGTAAAACATAGGGAAGTGGGGAGGTGGCCGGCGGCTATGAGGGTTGTGGCCGGCGGCAACAAGGGAAGTCGGGTGAGGGTTTGGGCCGTGAGGTTGAGGGGGGATGAGGTGCTCGGGTGAGATGGGAAAAACCGTCGGCTTCTATGCAGAAAATAAGTCTACAAATTCTGAAATAAAATTAGGATTGTATCATTGCATGGATCGACTCATAGCTGATGCAACTGAAAGATCAAATGCTGACATGCAATTGGTACCTTTTAGGAATAAATAAGGATTTTTTGGATTACAACAGACAAAACACACTATTTCCATACTATTTCCAAATGATCTCCATGTAATTTTATTTGTTGTTTTGCTCATTTATTTAAAAGTTGTTCTTTGAGTACTAACTATATTCATTTATGTAAATCTTAGTTGGGTGATGGATTCAATTTGGTGATGACACTCCAGAATTGTAGCATTTCGTTGTGAAAATTTTGGGATTAACATGCTCTTCTTGTGAATGTGAACGAAATTGGAGCACCTACAATCAAGCACATACAAAGAAGAGACATCGTCCGTCAACATTGAGGATGAATTCATCAGTGTATATTATGTACAATAGGAGACTCAAAAAACAGGAACTTGAAGAAAAAAGGGTTAAAGGATGACGAAGATCCTTTGATTTGTGATGATATTACATCTAATGACGAGTGGTTTGTAGATGATAAAGTGGAGGTGACGCCATCTGAATTATGAGAGTAAGATTTGAATGTTGATTTCTTTGATAGTTATAGAGCATCTATATCCACCACAACTCAAGAACAAATAAAAAAAGGTATATAAATAACATAGTTTTCTTAGATTTTACTTTTTTAAATGCATTACTCATCTTCATATTGTTCAAAAATATTTAGGGAAGAGGAAGATAACTGATATAGAGGAACAAGAAGCTGATTGGGAGACATTGGACTCCATAGGAGATAAGGCAGGGGAGAGAACAGTTCATCATAACGATTGTTCAAATGAAGACCCCTTAGTAATGATAGTCTTAATGACTTCTGAGTTGTTATGTCATTACTATTTATTTTTTGAATTACATGTTAATGAATAGGATATTGGGATTTGAGAAAGATAGAATTTTGAGTTAAACTAGATTTTATGTCTTATTATTGTGATGCTTGGATTTCACTTTAATTTCAAACAATTTATTACTTTACACTTCACATCTTGTACTTTTTATGTTTTATATATATGACAATTTATTTTTTATATCAACTTTTAAAATATTATTAGATTAGTATACAAAAAATTTATCATTTTGACTTTATGCAATTTTCTCATTTTGAGGTGGTCTTGAGGTTTACACCTCGCCTCATGAATGAAAAAGGCTTCAATACTTGTTAACCTCTATGTAATAACCAAGAAATTACATACCTCGTATACATCAAGAAGCAGATCGAATCTCCCGAAATCCAGCAAGAAATCCCGCTGAATTCCTGTAGCTCGGCGCCGTTGCGTCGCTTCTCCGAAAACTCTGCCCAAATCGCGTGCCAACTAGACGCCTTTCGCGACTTTAAATACCAAAGGAGATGAAGGCTTTGGCTGCTGGTTCCACTCTCGCTCTTCTCCTTCCACGAAAAAGCTCCTCTCTTCCCACTCGCGATCCCCCGTCGCTGCTTCCCATCTCCACAGCCGAGCTCGACGGATCCTAGCCGACCCCAGTCCCGACCCTGACGGGATCTCCCGAGCTCTCCGATCAAATCCCGACCTCTACTTCCTTACCCCGCCGGGTTCCGACCTAGCTTCACTGTGCCGAAGCTCAACCCGACGGAGCTCCGTCCCTTACCGACGTCCGACCTCCTCTAATCGTGTGAGAGAGAGAGAAAGAGAGAAAGAGAGGAGAGCACCTTACCTGTCCCGACTCCCCCCTAGCCCTCCGACTTCGCTCCATCTACGACTTTCCCTTCCTGTTCGGATCGGAAGTAATAACGGGGGCTCGCTTGTATGAAGGTAACTTTCTCCTTTCAGGAGCTTCTTCGGCCGAATCCAGTTGCCGAGCAGCCCCTTTGGGCCTTTTTTTATATATATTTATATAAATTATAATTATTTACTTTATTTTATTTTATTAATTAGTTCTAATTATGAATTAGTGGTAATTAAGTTAATTTAATTTAATTAATTATGCTAATTATAATTAATACTTATTAATCATAATTAACTAAGATTAATTATGTTTAATTAGTTTTAATTATTATTAATAATCAATTAATTTAAGATTAATTTTAATTAATTAAATATAATTATGATTAGCTTATTTTTTGTTATATATAATAATTAGTTATTATTAATCATAAATTAATCATAATTAATTAAATTTAATTATGTTTAATTTTTTTAATATAATTAATTATTATTTAATTATAAACTAATCATAATTAATAAAATCTAATTATAATTAATTATTTTTAATTATTATTAATTATAGTCTAACCATAATTAATTTAGCTTAATTATGGTTAATTATCTTTAATTATGATTAATTATTAATTAATTATATATTAATTATAATTATTTAAATCTAATTATAATTGATTCTAATTAATAAAATAAAATAATCCCTCCCCTCTCTTACCTCGATGTTTGTGTCGGACCGGCAAACCACCTAAGCACGCTTTTATTGGCCGTGGTAGGAGGGAACCTGGTGCGATACCTACGACGAGGTAGGCGAGTGACCTCTCGATCCATGTGTCAACCACGACAACCCCGCGATGGTACGTACTCTTCTAAACTCAAAACATTGTTTCAATATCCGTGGCAAACCGGAAAACCGCCCCATGCACGCCTTTATTGCGCGTGGTGGGATGGGACCCTGGTGCGGCACGTACGGCGAAGCGGGGTCACTTATTAAGTACCCCCGGGCGGGGGGAAATCGAAATTGATTATCAAAAATGCTTTTTATAAAACCCCATGCACGCCTTTATTGTGCGTGGTGGGAGAAAACAAAAAAATACAACCGCCGCGGTGTCTCACCAACACCAACCGTGCACGTCTTTATTGACGTGGCGGGTAGGCGGCCTCTTGGTTTTTCTCCTAAACGGGGGAGACGCCGGGAGGTTGCCGAAATTTTGTCTGAAATACAGACAAGGACTTGGAACAATTTGGGACCTGGACTTGATTGAACTTAGAAGAACAACGGAAGACTTGTACTTGAACTTTCGAACAAGATCTAAGTGACTTAATGAACAATTGAACCCAAATAAAAAAATGTGCAAGAAGCTTAATTCAAACTCAAGCAGTTATAGTTTGAACAACTTGGACTCTCATTTGAACTTCAACAAAGACTCAAATTTGATTTGGACTTGAGTTTATTACTTGAACTCGAGCAAGGAAGGGAACTCATCTTGAACTTGAAATGAACCGGCATATTGAACTCAAGGCAAAACTTGAACCTAAATGGACTTGGTACAAGAAGTCTCAACTTAGACTTGAACTTGCACTCTAGACCAGAGCTAGACACTTGTGGTTTGAACTTGCACTTGGAACAAATGATAATGAGCTTAAGGTAAATAAATTTGAACTCAAGTAAATGACGAGGCAAGGCATTCTTATGAATATCAATGAATTGGACAATATAAGATTCATGAGAATTAAGTCTTAAGTGTATACAAATGAAGAATAGATGCACATAATGCAACATATGATGTCCCTCCCAATGGTGATGATCAATTAACATATGAAGACTATGGTTTTTCCACAAATGTTGAAGGTCTTCAAGAATGCAAACACCAACATACGACGTGTTGTTTATCAATAGGCATGACAGATTGATAGGCACATGCAAGCAAAAATCAAATGAAACTGCAGTTAGGTAGGAAATGATCATCCTAATGGGTTCACAAAGGATTGGTGATATCCAAGTATCGATTGACAATCATGATACTACATCAAGATCAAATAGAGAAAGCATGTCAACGAGAAGTGAATATAGCGTCACATTCAAGTGTATGCCAATGGATTTCATGTAAATAAATAGGGATGGCTATAATTATAAACCTTAACATAATACTCTTTGGATGGGAGCATTCAGCTTATGATAATCACCTAGAATGGAGAGGATTAATGAACACAATCCATCCAATATTCAATGCTGATATACATTCGAAAATGGCCAAATTTATCTTCGAACAATTATAGAAGAGATATTCCATGAATGTTGGATCCCTTATAAGCAATGAGGATTTATGTACAAGCGGATGCGATAATTCTTCATTAGCAACTAACAAAATCAAATTGGCATGCATGCAATGATCGAAATGGAGAATATGACAACTTACATACGATCCCTTGCAGTAGATTCACTATATGCACCACAGGTCACTTGTGGAAAAATACAAAAAGAACTACAGCAAACAAAAGCTTCTGTAAGTCATCGTAGGAGATCTGCCTTATGTACTATATGCCATTCACGAGCCAAATGCCAAAGACTACAACAAATGCAAGCTCATACGAGTCATTCTGGGAAATTCGTTGTACACATAGTACATTATCTATAAGCAAATGTCAAAGAACTACAATGAATATAAGCATCAACAAACACCAAAGCAGGAGACTCGTTAGTGCACTACGATCCACCTGCAGAAAGCAATAGTAGTGTACGACAGTCTACCTGTACGAAGTAGCGAACAATTCTATTCAGAAGCTGCTATGCCACGCCACCGGATCTGCAACATTCGTACAAGCAGACATAAGGCGTCAAATAATTCTTAAGTACCCTCGCACGTGCACCGCAGCTTGTATACACATTGGTACACTAAAAGGGGTAAAAGCAATCAAAACCCGCATGGGCCCCGGCGAGCGTGTTATTGGTATACACGTGACGTCTAGAGATGCTGTGCGGGTTATCAAATTTTAAATCCGATCTTCCTCAGCATGTAAAAAGGAATCGACAGGGTTTAATTATAAAATGCCCCCAAACCCGCATGGGCCCCGGCGAGTTCGAAACTGATCATTCTATACGGTTCAATAGAAGTCGACAGGGTTCGAACCAACAAACAAATATACGGTTGTGGCGACCGTTATATTTGTCTTAATACATTCATATTATGCCTTCAAGGCCTATAACAATGAGAATTCACTATCAAAGGGCATAAAGCCTACGAAACCTGATCCCCTGTCGATATCCCGATAGAGTTGACAAGGTTCAATCCATAAAGAGAAATGACTCCGAACACCCCGATGATGGCCGTGTTGAATGTTTATCTCAACCGGAGGGGCTCACAAACATTTTTAAATGCCTCCCACAAGTCCACTCAAATTCCAAAGTTCCATCCAAAATTCTAAAATTCCAGAAAATCACAAAATCTCCAAAAATATTTAAAATGAAATAAATCCAACAAACACTTAAAGCAAAATCCATCCGCCCTCCGCAACAGTTTGTCGAGGCGGACAAATCAAAAACTACTTCAGCTCACAAAAGAGCCAAATGCCTGGTCGAGAATATCACTAGGATCTATTCTCAAAACAGTCTCCTGCCAGTAAGGACGTGGTACGTGTCCTCTGACCGGTGGTTCTCCGCCAAATGGCACTGCAGGTAAACGGTTATGACCCGGGGCCCTCTGAACCGAGTGGTTTTGCCGCCAAATGGCACCACAGATAGCGGTTATGGCCAGAGCCAATACGCTCCTTAATGACGTTAAATCTTTGAGATATGAATCAATAGGATATAATCGATAGGGCATAAAGCCTTCTGTCAGCTAAGGTGGATTCAAATTTGTCCCCTTAGACAAACATTCAACCCCGGTCTACAAGGTCCCCTTGGACGAAGCAACCCATGGCTGCTGACAAGGATCCTTCTGTCAGGTTGGGTCGACTACCTCCTCTGACTAAGTAGACCAGGGACCACGATGGCCCGGGACGACGGAACCATGGGATCTTGATCGGGCCCATTATCCATTCCCCCACCATCCGCTTTGAGTGCAAGATGGTGCAATTTCTGTTTTAAATATCAATTTTTTTTAAATCTCCAAAATCTTCAAGTTTCCAAATTCTCAATCATTTCCAAACATCCAAACCCTTCAAATTTCACGTCCAAACTCATTGCTGCTACTATATGCCAGATACCACGTATCATCTACGTATCTGATTGACGACTAGCCTTAATCGAAAGTTCTCTCTCGTGATCGGGAGGGGTAATTAACTATAGGGGCTTGCACCTATAGGAAACCAGAACTCAGATCATAAAGTCCTCACAAAATGAGGGCGAAATCTCTGGGTAGTGTCTTATCTACAAACCCATCTGCCTTCCAAAATTTACCCCGAAACTTAATCAGTTAAAACTCCCTCGCCGAATAAAAAGAAATCGCGTGGCGGGGAGGCCGGGGCCGAATTTTCGGAGCCCACAATACCCAATTGTGCAATTTTAAACATTAGTTGCAGAGATTAGGATGCTCAGTTATGAGTGCCTTTACTCTTAAAGACATGATACAAAATGAACATATACGTGAAAATGTTGGAGTAGCTTCAGTAGAAGATAATGTTAGAGGGTGTCGCCTTAGATGGTTTGGTCATATGAAATGGTGGCCTTCGATGACCCGATTAGGTAAGTAGATGTATTAGATTTGACTTATGTTAAGAAATGTAGAGGTAGATCTAAAAAGACTTGGTTAAAAATATTAGAAATGATCTTTTTTTATTAGATTTAAATGTGAATTTAACTCTTAACAAGTCACAATAGAGAAAAAAGATTCATGTAGCCGACCCCACAGTGGGATAAAAACTTGATGATGTTGTGATGTGAATCAACTAGGAGTTACTTTAGAAATTAAATGAATAATTGATCAAAATTTGCTAATATAAAATTATTGTTTGCACTAAATTAAGATTTCAGAATTCAAAATTTTCAACTTGCTTAGTCAAAGAAGCGCTCTTGAGATTAAGTAGACAATTCAATCAAAATCCAAAAATGAAAGTAAATGATTCATGCACATAATAAAATCCACCACTTAATAATGAGAGGTTCACCTTGAGTACCTTCTCACTCAATCACTCTTAGGCTTTAGCGGAGAAAGACGAACCATACGATGAAGGAGATTACCACTAGGAAGATGGCGCCGAAGACCTTCATTGATGGAGAGGTAACCGGCGGTGGAGAAAGAGTGGATCGTCCGATGAGAAGCCAAGGTGCTCTGGGTTGTTGAATCTCGATCGTCTCGGCGAGGCAGTAAATGATGCAGACATGCAGTTAACGTAGCTTTCCACCGAGTCGTCGTACTCCCAATCCGGTTTGTAGAAAGGAGAATGGAGGATGTCGATCTCTCCTTGGGCGTTGTAGGCAAAACTGTGGTCGACCTCAGGGTCGGCCATCCATGGGGTGGGAGGCTCCTCTCTTAGGCTCCTTAGGGCGGCGGGCTTGTGAAGCAAGAAGGGAAAGCAAGCGAAAGAGGGGAGGGCCGGTGGTGGGCTAAGGTTAGAGTGTGAGAGAGGTGGCTAAGAAGGGGAATTGGAGAGGGAATTGATTATAAAATCTGAAAATAAATTCAGATTTTAATTAATGTAGGGTTAGGTGGATTTAAAATTTGAAATTAAAGAAGATTGGGAGGGAATTAGGCCAAGAGATTTAATTAATTGGAGTCCAATTATGTGATTTGAGAGAGGGGGTGGCCGGCCCTATGGAGAGGAATTTGAGGGATTTAATTACTTGGAATTGTGGGCCCAAGCAATTAATTAAATTAAAGTAGAAATCTGAAATTGATTTTAGATTTGAGGGAATAAAGGAGTTACCTAATTAGGGGAGGAAATTTGGGAAAGGAATTAATTCAAATCTATTTGAATTTGAATTTAAAAATCCCTCCAAATCTTATCCTCCTAAATTTGGAAAGCATTCAAAGCAATTAATGGGAGGCTAGGGGATGGATGAGGGAGGATGGCCAGCGGTATGGGACTGGGTAGGAGGCGTGGTGGTGGCGCCAAGGTGGGGGACGGGCGGTGGAGGGAGCCAAAGGGGTCAGCGGATTTATGGTGGTGGTCGGGTAGGGGAAAGTGAGAGGGGCGGTGGTGTGGAGTAGGCCGGTGATGTGGGGAAGAGGGGGAGATCAGAAGAGATAAGAAGAACAAGAATTAGATCCGCGAACCTTGGACCCTTCCAAAGGTTGACGGGTATTGCGATTGCCCACACATTGAGTCTTTCTTCTTCTTCTCAAACACTCAAATTTGAGGAAGACAAAGAAAACTTAGAATTTGTATTAATCAATCATCATTTTACAATAGATGAGGCTTCAATATATAGGCCTAAAATAAAAATAAAGAAAGACTCAAATGCCCCATTGGGCTACAACTCAAATAAACTCAAGTGAAAGGGTACAATCGGAACTAGCACATAAATATAACATATTACATAAATGCGTCAAAAATAATGACTGTGAATCGTAGCTATCGATCTACGATTCCTACGCCGATAAACTTGTTGATAACGTCTGTCAATGTCCTCATCATGTTGTTGTTGTAATAAATAAAAATTTGAAATATAAAAAATTATATTAAAAAAATTCATAAAGGATGCGTGTTGAACGTGCGTGTCCAATTTATTTTTTAATATTTTGTTAATCGGACACGTCTTCGACATGTCTGATACGTGTAGGACACTGCATACCTCATTTTTTTTCCTACCAGATTTTACTGCATATCTCATTAAGGAAAAGGGTTGGTGCATCATATGTTTTATGTAACAAATGCTTGCTGTGGCTTAAAGAATCCTTTTTAAGTACAAATAAAAATTAAGGTTATTGTGCAGGATATTACTAAGTGAAATGGCATGGGGTTTTTTTTTTTTTTTTTTTTTGAAATTTAGCTATTTTTATTTTAATTGAAGTCAATCCTATAACCAAAGAGTAAATAAAACCATGCCTTGCCTCACCAGGCATGCAAGATTTGGGTTGGAGTTTTCATTTTCCTGCATTCAGTTGATTGGAGAGTGAAGATTATTTTTATTATTTTATTCTTCAGGAATAGCTAATACAGCGTATTTATTAGCGTTGAATAATAGATATAAAGATGGTTTTGTACTTGCAAGTTTTAAAATTTTGAAGTCCAGGTGAGCAAACCATAGGCAGCCTATCAAAAATTAAGCTGTTGAATCTAAGACTTTGTTTGGGACAATTTTCTTATTTTTTTCTGAAGCAGCTTTTTAGTATAAAAATTTCTAATTTAACAAATTTTTGAACTAAAAAGTTATTTTAAAAAGTCGTCCCAAACGAAGCCTAAATGTAAATTTATTCTATAATTATTAATCACAGGCTTAAAAGTTTAGAAATATTTGCGAATGTTACAGTATGGCTGTGTAATCTGCTGTTATTTGAGGTCTTAGGTGTTAGGATATCCTAACATATCAAAACAATGAAATTCCATATTTCTAACTGCGGTAAATTATTTTGATGTTTTAAGTTGTTCCTTTTTGCTTTTAGAATACAAGCAACTTATTATTTCATATTTTTTTTTTTAATTTTGTTATTTCATAACTCGCCTTAGCGTAGCCTCAAGTGTCAATGGCTGCTTCTAAGTTACTTTGATTAAAAAAAAAATGATGGTGGCCATGTCTTTTACTTGTTCAAGCATGCTTCACTGCAAGATTCTTAAATGCACATTTACAAAAAGGTTGGCGAGCAACTAATTAAAAATAAACGTAAATTTTCTGCAAGCATGCTTTATAGAAGAACTTGATCAAGTTCACAAGTTCTTAAAAGGTAGTTTGCCTACTTCCAAACAACTTATATATATATATATATATATATATATATATATATATATATATATATATATATATATATATATATATATATATATAAATTTTTTTTTGGGAAATTTACATACATACCACTTTATTTCATACTATTTATATATCTAACACCCAAAACATTAATATTACATGCCTACCACCCATATACAACTTTAATATCAAATATACTACTATAATTCATTTCTACCGTTCATATCATCATATAAATTTTAATATTTCATTCCATGCACCTAAATTTATTCTATGAGTGGTAGTCATGTAATATTAATGTTTTAGGTATTAGATATGTAAATAACATGAAATAAAGTTGTATGTATATATGTAAAACCCCCCCTTTTTTTCCCTACTTTCAAGGAAAAAAATATCATATGACTTTTGAATAAATCTATCTCCATATTTTGTATTAGTATCATGTATAGATTATTTCTGTTATATTGTGTTGTCAATCATCATTCCATGCAATAAATAGTTTTGAAGTAACCGGTAATCTTACGTGTTATCATGTGATGCTTCCTATAGGTATAATACTTTTCAGGGCTATCCACCCGAGGTGGTGAAGAAAATGCCAAAGAAAGATCTTGCAGAAGAGGTATGCTATTTTTATTTATTGCGTTATTTAATGAGACCTTTATAATATCCTATTTTTGTTAAGACCTCATATCTAATATTTTTTCTATCATAATATATTGTTAAATATTTAAAATGCATTTTGAGGATTTTGTTTGTCTGTAGGTCTGGAGACTACAAGCAGCTTTGGGTGAACAATCTGAGATCACTAAGTATAGCCAACAGGAGTATGAAAGGCTTCAAAATGTATTTATCTTTAACCTACCAATTAGTTCACATGCTAGCAAATGATTGTCACTCACCATATTTGTTAGTTATATTTACTTAATAGGATTTATTACTATTGTTGTTGCTCAAACCAACTTTTTTTTTTTTTTTACATTTTAAAAATAGAATCTTTTTAAAATTTCTCCCCTAAATAGCAATTACGGTTTCGTTTGGGATGATGTTCTTACTGCTTCTTAAAGCAGTTTTTTAGTACAAAATTTTTAATTTTTTTACTAAAAAGCTACTTTAAGAAGCAATAAGACAGCCATCTCAAACAAAAAGCAGTTTGTTATTTACAGGCTTTGATGGATTGCACTCATCTAATTATTTCATATATATAAAGTGTATGCGTCAAATAGGAGATATATCGGCAATTTAGTTATCAGGGGATTTACATACATACCCTTTTATTTCATTGCTATTTACATATCTAACATCTAAACTATTAATATTGCATATCTATCATCTATTCTTCAGGAAAAAGTTCTATGCAGAATTTGCTTTGAAGCTGAAATTTGTATGGTCCTTCTCCCATGTCGCCATCGAACCTCATGCAAGTAAGTCCTTTGTTTATTTGTATGTAAATATCAATCTTATTTTTTTTAATGGTTTGTTAAAGCATAATTTTAATTATTTATTATTATTATTATTATTATTATTTACTGAATATGATGATATTTGTAGGCCATGTGCAGAGAAGTGCAAGAAGTGTCCCATTTGCCGTGTTGCCATTGAGGAGAGAATGCCTGTTTATGATGTATGAGTTCTTTAATATATAGAAAAAAAAATGTTATAAATGATAATTGTAAATAATTATAGGCGAATTCTGTGTGCATTTGAATGCGCGTGATTTTTGATGCGGTATTCTTGTGAATATAATTGTCTGTGCTGAAAAAAAAAATGTAAATAAATTTAAGTTTTCATTTTTAAGATAATCCCTTCTATATCTTGTTATCAACAAATTGAAATTAAAATATATTTAGGGATCATTTAGTTTCTTGCAGACGGAAAGAATATTTGAAAAAATAATGATTTTTTTTTTTTTGTTACTTTTAAAGTTATAAATCAAATGATTTTCAATCGAAGGACTTTTTTTTTTTTTTTTTTCTCAAATTATTTGAATTTTTAAAGCCTTTCAACGTCATTATTTCGTTATCGATTGAGCATTCTGTGTAATATTACTTCGTTTGAAGGTTGTTTTAAATTTATATTTTCATATTATTGTAAATGTTGAACATCAAAATTACGGGGCAATTTTTGTCAGTTTAGATTTCAATAATTGATGAGAAAATAAATAAATAAAATCTCAATTATTTAACAAATAACCATCATTAAAAACTAAAAACACTTAACTAAAAGCTTTAATCGTTTAAAATAGACATAAAGTGGCCATCATAAATTGTAAGTTTACTTATTTTTAAAGTTTCATATTTATTAAAAATATCAGTTAAATGTAATTTAAAAAGCCTACTTTTTACCCTATAAAATAATTCATAAAAAATTTCAAAAATTCAACAATACTAAATTCTAATATTATTCACCGATTAATTAAAATCAGTTAACCAACTGAAATATACAACAAAAACTTGAAAGATTAAGTTGTTAAGATATACTATATTGAACTGCAGGACTAAATATTGTAATGAAGCCTGATTACTCGGAACAATTATTAGGTAAGGACACCTGATGTAGCTCTACATCCGGACGTCAATAACAGAGCCCTGCATTGGGCGCCCATACCCACACCCACCCATGTACCCACCCATACCCAATGGGCATGGGTGGGTATGGGTACGCCCATGGCCTCATGGGTGGATATGAGTGGGTACTCAATATTAGAGGACAAACTAATTTACATTACTAATTATCATATGCATGCAGTATATTACAGTAATCCTTATTACGAAGTGTGCAATACTGATCCGCATCGTGACCACGATAAATTTTGATATGTGGCTTGAAAGTTTGCAGTCAGAGAAAATGGCAAAAAACTCAAGGCCATTAATCCATGGCAGATTGCATTCAAGAAGCGTGAAAAGTGGGTGGGTGTGGGTGGGTATGACATCTCGAAAGTCATCATAGGTGGGCATGGGTGGGTAAAGCCCGCTAGCACAGAGCGTGGGTACCCAATGGGTACCCAACCAGGACCCCATGTAGGGCTCTGGTCAATAACATATTGCTATGTGCTTTTATTTTTTACGGTGCGACCCGACGACCCAACTCGGAACGGAATCTAGTATTACTATGTTCTTGTATTGCTCAATATTGCTAGATATTGTTCGGTATTACTTGACAATAATGAAAAATACTGCTCTGTCAAGATCAATACCGAGCAATACCAAACAATACATACCAAAACCAAGGTATTGCTCGGTATCGCTCGGCATTACTCGGTATTGTTAGGTATTGAACTTGAGAGAGCTGTATTTCTCATTATTGCCGACCAATACCGAGCAATACCTAGCAATACTCCGGTTTGCACAAATCATTCAATACAAGTCAAGCCACGCGCTACTCTCACGCGCTAAAGAGTAAGAGCACGTGGCGATATATTATTGGCGTCCGGACATAGAGCTACGTCAAATGTCCGGACCAAATAAAAGTTCGATTACTCGAGCCTATCATGATAACGCCACATTATTTTGTCAATAATTATTTTTTTGCCATTTTTTTATTAATTTAGTTTTAACATAATGAATATAACAATCTTTATAAACACTTATAAAATTCATTCCTTACATTTTAAAGTAAATTAACCTATTTTCATCAGTCTCACTTCGAAGCAAATTTAAGCGGACTATTTGTATAAAAATAAATTACAGAAAACCAGTAATTTAAGTTAAAGATAATCCATTTTCCTTTGCTACAACAAATCTGTCTCATTAATAATGCAAGTCTAACCGTCCAATATATACTCAAATCAGAAAAAAATTTCAAAACAAATTAATTTCAAAAAAGGAGAGTTCACACCATGAAAAACCAATAGCTCCACAGCTTCTGAATGTTAAGCATCACAGGAGGTCAGTTCTTCTTCAAGTTTCTAGAGTAAGAAGAAGAAGAAGAAGAAAACCTAGATTGTGTCGCCGAGAAGTAATCGAATGCCGACGGCCCCACCGAACGTCTAGTAGCCGTCGGAGAATCTGATAGCAGGGGCTCATGTACAGGATTTCTAATCTTGGCTTGAGTAATAGACAGAGATGATAAATCTGAATCCACAGGCTTGATCTGTGACTCCAAGTTTCCTATAGCCATAGCATAGATTGGCCCACCAGATCTCTCATTCTGTTGGAGAATATTGATAATATTTGGTTTGTATGTGTAACGGAAATATTTGATTGCCAAGATGGGCCCCATTCCTATTGCAAAAATAAGCTGAAAAATAGGAACAAATCAAATCAGCTAAGCCTTCAATAGGAAAATTACTAGCTCAGTATAGAAGGATTATAAGCTTACAATCATTGTAATCCAATAAGTTGGCTGCCTAAAGAGACGAAACATTATAGTGTACATCCCAAGTCTTGGAATAGTGCTCACCAAGCTATTGATCAAATAAAAAGCAAGAAAATTTCCCCATATGGCAATATGTTGCAATATGGTGAAAGAACTGCATTCATGAAAAATAGTTTAATTAGAAAGGTAGAGGTAGATCTAAAAAGATCTGGTTAGAGAATATTAGAAATGATCTTTCTTTATTAGATTTAAATGAGAATTTGACTTTTAACAGGACATAATGGCGAAAAAGGATTCATGTAGCCGACTCCACGTAGTGGGACAAAGACTTGATGTTGTTGTGGTAGAAAACTTTGTTGGAGTCGGGGAATCAAGATTGAATACGAGAAAGCTTACTTCATTTCAAGCGTGACAACTAAAACCTGTAGCCATATGCAACCCGAAAGTGCGACCATTGAGACCTCTTCCATCTCACTTTTTTCACCGGAATAGGCATGCATGGTTACTAGGAAAACCACAAGTGCCTGTCAAATAAACTTATTAGAGCCAAGTGAAACTCATAAATAACATTGAAGACTACTGTATCTTGCAGTCTTAACAGTCTAGTTTAAATGGAACTAGAGTTCAACAAGCATTGGACAAGAGTTGAAAATTTAGCTATCTTTTGAATATTAAAAATGAGGATAACATAGAGCTAGTCAACAGCCTACATACAAACCAACTAAAGCTTTCATTAGTAGGGGTATAAATGAGCCAAATTTGAGAGAGCTCGAGTGTTGTTTAGTTCGACTCGTCAAAAAAAGAAGCAAATTTTGTTTGTTTTTATTTGACTTGTTAACTTATTGAGCCTAACACTAGGCATACAGGATTCAAATTTAAATAGATCGTAGAAAAAATAGAAAAAAGTATTGTGAATTTATTGCTTGATTTTGTATTAAGGGTGGAAGTAATCATAGAATTCTCCATAAGGCTTATAATGAAAATAAATTAAAGTTATTTACAAAAAAATAAGAAAAAAAATTAACAAGAGGGGTCAACAGCTAGAACAAGAAAAGGTGGCACACAGATTTCAATTTAATTTACAAACTCTAATCTTCGTGAAAGAATTATCAAATCCAAGTTGTGAATCTATTTAGACTTTGTTAACCTCTATGTAATAACCAAAAAATTACATACCTCATATACATCAAGAAGCAGATCGAATCTCCCGAAATCCAGCAAGAAATCCCGCTGAATTCCTGTAGCTCGGCGCCGTTGCGTCGCTTCTCCGGAAACTCTGCCCAAATCGCGTGCCAACTAGACGCCTTTCGCGACTTTAAATACCGAAGGAGATGAAGGCTTCGGCTGCTGGTTCCACTCACGATCTCCTCTCGCACACGACACTCCCCACACACGAAATCCCTCTGCCAGCTCCCGATCTCCTTCCCTGTCGCAGAGCTCCCGTCGTTGCTTCTCCTCCGACCTCCTTGCCCGACTGCTCCTCTCAGCCGCACGAAACAGCCCCGACCTCCTACTCCTTCCGATTCACAGAGAAACAGAAACAAAGAGAGAGAGAGAGAGAGAGAGAGAGAGAGAGAGAGAGAGAGAGAGAGAGAGAGAGAGAGAGAGAGAGAGAGGAAGGAGCAACCAACCTACCTCCTTCATTACCGGCCGACTTCGCTCCTTCGACTGATTTCTCCATTCAAATCACACGACCATTTGAGCCCTAGACCCGCCGTTTCCTCCTCCTTCGACGGCGTCCCTTCCTGTAGGATCGGAAGTCACGACCTTTTGATCGGACGGGAGCTCACCCGCCAGCTATGAAGGCAACTCTCTCCCTCACGCGCGCTCCTTCGGCTTGATCCCGTGAAACCGAGAAGGGGAGGGAGAGATGTTTTATTTATTTGTTTATTTATTATATATTTAGTATAATTATTATTTAATTAAATTAAGTTTAATTATAATTAATTATGTTGCTTTTTAATTAATTATGATTAATAATATTTAATTAAATTAATTATAATTTAATTATTATTCTAATTATAATTAATTAATAATGACATTAATTAAGTATAAAATTTAATTATAGTTAATTAAATTATAATTAATTAATTTAATTTTAATTAATTAATATTAATGATACTTAATTAAGTTAATTCTAAATTAACTTTTTTAATTATGATTAATTAAGATTAATTATAATTAATTTAAATTAATTCCCCTCCACTCTCTTTCCTCAATGTCCGTGTCGGACCGGCAAACCACCTAAGCACGCCTTTAGTGGCCGTGGTAGGAGGGAACCCGGTGCGACACCTACAACGAGGTAGGAGAGTGACCCCTCGATCCATGTGTCAACCACGACAACCCCGCGGAGGTACGAATTCTTCTAAACTCAAAACTCTGTTTCAATGTTCGTGGCAAGCCGGAGAACCGTCCCAAGCACGCCTTTAGTGCGCGTGGTGGGATGGGACCCCGGTGCGGCACGTGCGGCGAAGCGGGGTAACTTATAAGTACCCCCGAGCGGGGGGAAAGCAAAACTGTCTCTTTTAATAAAAATATATTTTTTTAAAACCCCAAGCACGCCTTTAGTGCGCGTGGTGGGAGAAAAACAAAAAATACAACCGCCGCGGTGTCTCACCAACACCAACCGTGCATGCCTTTAGTGGCGTGGCAGGTAGGCGGCCTCTTGGTTTTTTTCCCTTAACGGGGGAGACGCCGGGAGTGTAATATCAAAAATCTGCTCCAGGATCGTCCAGGACGATCTGGATCGTCCTGGGACGATCAGTTGAAAATTTGCTCCAGAATGTGCCCAGTTTGCTCCAGGTGATTTTCTGTACACATCGTCCAGGCCGATTGAGGACATCGTCCAGGCCGATCGGCACTGTAGAAAATGTCGGCCTGAGAATAGTTCTGGGAACCGTCCAGGACGATCCAATTTGGTCTGATCGTCCTGGGACGATCTGGCGATCGGCTGGGCCGATCTGACTTTTATAAAACGGATTTCAGCTCATTTGAAGAGAGAGAAAATAAAAATAAATATTTGATTTTTATCTGAGGAGAGAGAAAGTCGAAAAGCTTTTTGGAAAAGTTGATTTTCGGACGACGCGGAGCCGTTTTCGTCCGAGGAGACTGTTCAGGATATTGTTGTACGCAAGGTAAGGCACATTCCGCCTTTCTCAATTTTCAGAACCGTCGTTTTTGGCGGTATTTTCTGTCCGGATTTCGTTTCCGTTAATGATTTTCGTCCGTATCTTTTGATTGGTTCAGTTTTTACCGCGTAACTTTCTGTATATCGTCGACGTGCCGAGTGTGCACATTTTGGTTATTTTCCGAAGATTTTCGTCCGGGTATTTTTGATTCGACGGTGTTTTTCGTCGACTAGATTTTTCTGTGTATTCTAAAATTATCTGTGCAGTAGAATAAATGTTCTGAAATGTGATTATCTACATTCTGTGCGAATTTGGTGAATTTTGATTTTCAGGAAAAATTGTGTAAATTCCGTATACTGCCGTTGTGCTGTCCGATTTTTGTCTGATTTCTGATTTGCCCGGATTTATTCTGAATTGATATGATATTTGTATGTGCTATACAAAGGGAGTTATAAGGGGTCTGGATCCTATGAGATTCAGTTAGTGTCTGCGAAATCTGAAATGAGCTCAAATCTGAAATCTGAAATTTGTTCTGTTCCGGATCCGAGGAAATCTGTTTAGGTGCTATAAGCACTATATATGTATTCTGGTGCGATAAGCACATCTGTTCTGGTGCCGTGAGCACAAAGGGAGGCATAAGGGGCCTGAATCCTATGAGATTCAGTCAGTGTCAGGGAATTTAGCTATGAATTATATATCTGATATCTGGTATCTAAATTGATACGACTTCTGTTTCCGTACGATTCTGATTTGATATATATCTGTTTCAGTTCCGATCTGATTTTGATCTGATATATGTTCGTATCCGATTCTGATTTGATATGTCCGTATCTGTTCTGATTTGATCTACTTTGTTCTGATATCTGTCCGACTCCGTTTTGGCTTCTGATTTGGAATTGGGTCTGATGTGTTTGGTTTTGGATTCTGAGAATTTTGATTGGAGGTTTGTTGCTTTGCTGAGCTGTTGAGCTCACTCTTGCTTTCTGGTGGTTTTCAGGTTCTGGGAAAGGGAAGGAGGTCTTGGACTAGAGTTCAGAGTCCGATCTGTGATAGGTACTTTTGTACTTTTTGATTTTTGTACAGTCATGACTCTTTCTGTTTTATTTTCTGTCAGCCATGCACTGTATTTGTAGATGATTGTTTTGAGAAAAAGAAAGAAAAATATAGATGATTTGTTCCGCTGCATTTGATGTTCTATAGTAGCTCTGTGTGTTTGTTTTGTGTATAATATTTTGGAAGATTCAGTTCAGTAACCAATTCCAAAGCCAGATCCTGGTTAGTCTGTTTAAGCTGGTCGCGATCCGGCTCGGGCGGGATCCGTCCCCGTCGGGTCGGGTCGTGACAGGGAGGCTGCCGAAATTTTGTCTGAAATACAGATAAGGACTTGGAACCATTTGGGACTTGTGGACTTGTTTCAATCTACTTAAAATGAACTTGAACAATATAAAAGAAATTGATTGAATTCAAAGAGCACATAACTTGGACTCTCATTTGAACTTCAACAAGGACTCGACCTATATGAACTTGAATTTGCACTTTGAACTCAAAATGATAACTTGAGTTGGTTACTTGAACTCAAGTAAGAATTTGATCATGTGCTTTGAACTTGAACCATATAACAAGAAGTGGAGCTGAACAAGGCTGCTTGGACTTGAACTTGAATGTATCATGAAGGAGTTGGACTTTGATGAACCATATGGAATTAAGCCTAAATGAAGGTGCTTCAAGCAAAGTTCAATTCAAATAACAAAATATATTGAAAATGTGTTGCAAGGAATTATGGTTGGATTCAAACTCAAACAAATGGAAAAGGAATGGAGTTCAAATTTATAGATGCATGATCAAGATAAGAGCATCAAAATCAAATGATAACTTCAATCTCTCAAATGTATAAATATTGAGATACAAACTAATTGCAAAGCAAATGTCAACATGCAAACAAGATTCTATCTACAAATGATGATGCACAACATACAATAAATGTAATGAATGCCATGAAATCCCTACAAGTGACATTTATGTACAATCAATGTGGAATGCCCATAGGTGAAGCAAGAGAATTGTGGGGGATGCAACCCTCGTTCTACCAATGTTAAAGTACATCAGCCCCATCTACAAGCCACAATGGTAGATGTATCAAAGGCCTAATGGATCTTCTACCTACAAGGGAAAAGATCATAGTAGATGAAGATGCTTACTAGCGATGATGAAGTATTCATTGCATATACAATAATACTCCTACGGGTAATGATCAATGGTGGACAAAGGAGGAGCCTCTACAGTAAACGTAAAGCGCCTACAAGTTTTTGTAGCAAAGAATATTACAATACCTCCCACAAACCAACAATCATCCAATTGAAGTTAAGTACACCTTTCTTTCATAAGAAGAGATGAACGACATGCAGTAAATACAAGTACCTACGGGCCATTATAAAAGATCATGTGTACCCGACATGACATCTACAAGCAAATACAAAGATAATATGACAAATGAGAGCTTCTACGAGCTGTCGTAACCCATCGTGTACCCATCGCAACATTCACAAGCAAAAATGCTAAAAAAGGATTCAACAAATGCAGGCATCTATAACAAAGGCAGGAGATTAGTTGGTACACTACGATCTACCTGCAGAAAGCAACGAGTAGTGTACGACAGTCTACTTGTACGAAGCAGCGAAAAACTCCATTTAGAAGCTGCTACGCCTCGCCACCGGATCCGCAACTTCTATGCAAGCGGACAGAAGGCGTCTACAAGTACTTTCAAAATACCCCCTGCACGTGCACTATAAATTGTATACACATAGGAACACTAAAGGGGGAAATATATTCTCAACCCGCATGGGCCCCGGCGAGCGTGTTATTGGTACACACGTGACGTCTAGGGATGCTGTGCGGGTTGACAAGTGAATTCAGGTTCAAAACCGATCCTTCTATACGGGTCAATAGAAGTCGACAGGGTTCGAACCAACAAACAAATATACGATTGTGGCGACCGTTATATTTGTCTCAAAACATCCATATTGGGCCTTCAAGGCCTATAACAACGAGAATTCACTATCAAAGGGCATAAAGCCTACGAAATCCGATCCTCTGTCGACAGCCCGACAAAGTGACAAGGTTCAATCCATAAAGAGAAATGACCCCAAACACCCCGATGATGGCCGTGTTGAATGCAGATCTCAACCGGAGGGGTTCCCAAATATTTTCAAATGTCTTCCAAATATCTAAAAAAATCCAAAATTCCACAAAAATCCCAAAATCCAAAAATATTTAAAAAATGAAATAAAATCTATCAACGCACTTAAAGCAAATTTCATCCGCCCTCCGCAACAGTTTGTCGAGGCGGACAAATCAAAAACTACTTCAGCTCACAAAAGAGCCAAATGCCTGGTCGAAAATATCACTAGGATCCATTCTCAAACAATCTCTTGCCAGTAAGGACGTGGTACGTGTCCTCTAACCGGCAGTTTTGCCGCCAAATGGCACTGCAGGTAAACGGTTATGACCCGGGGCCCTCTGAACCGAGTGGTTTTGCCGTCAAATGGCACCACAGATAGCGGTTATGGCCAGAGCCAATACGTTCCTTAATGGCGTTAAATCCTTGAGAAATGAATCAATAGGATATGATCGATAGGGCACAAAGCCCTCTGTAAGCTAAGGTGGATTCAAATTTGTCCCCTTAGACAAACATTCACCCTAGGTCTACAAGGTCCCCTTGGACGAAGCAACCCATGGCTGCCGACAAGGATCCTTTTGTCAGGTTGGGTCGACTACCTCCTCTGACTAAGTAGACCAGGGACCACGATGGCCCGGGACGACGGAACCATGGGATCTTGATCGGGCCCATCATCCATTCCCCCACCATCCGCTTTAAGTGTAAGATGGTGCAATTTCTATTTTAAATATCAACTCCATCCAAAACCTTTCCAAATTCTCAATACCAATACTCATTGCTGCTACTATATGCCAGATAACACGTATTTATACGTATCTGATTGACGACTAGCCTTAATCGAAAGTTCTCTCTCGTGATCGGGAGGGGTAATTAACTATAGGGGCTTGCGCCTATAGGAAACTAGAACTCAGATCATAAAGTCCTCGCAAAATGAGGGCGAAATCTCTGGGTAGTGTCTTATCTACAAACCCATCTGCCTTCCAAAATTTACCTCGGAACTTATTCAGTTAAAACTCCCTCGCCGAAAAAGAAAAGCGAGCGGAGGCCGGGGCCGAATTTTCGGAGCCCACAGACTTTTTCATTATCTCTATATAGGAAAGTATTCTTTCCATCATGCAACCGCATAGACTATCCACAATCGGCTGCAAGAGAAATTTAGACCTATATTGTACGTAAGCAAAATTTCTGGATAGTCAATTTTATAAAATTGAGTACATCCGTTGGCTACCAATCTCGCTTTACACTACTCAAAGTTTCTATATGCTCCATATTTAATAAAGGAATCGAACTTCTGTTATTTTTATCATACCATGAACTCTAAATATAAACCTGTAGAAAATTTGCCAGAATCTTTATTTAGGTCTATACGCGTAATAGAGAAGCTTCAACTCACATGATAAGCTGACCGCCCAAACCATCCAGCAAATGTGCTTGGGTTCAAAAGCCTGTTTTGATGAGGATAAAGCAATGTTAACTGACATATAAAAATTTCCATTCAGGATTATACACATTGAGCAGTTATTAAAAGAAGCAACACGTTTTCAAATAGCATGTGAATGCCATCACGCAAAAAATGAATAAATAATAAAAATAAAAATAAAAAATAAAAATAAAAAAAATCTTACCTTCCTGCTTGGCAATATACCAAAATTTGTGGATTCTGCATCACTGTTTTCTCACTAAGATCCTTGTCAAGAAAACATGTTAAAACTGGTATGCTCGTGTAGAATACATTATAAGCCATTAAGCTGACTGAATTGAATAAGCTACTCCCAGAGACGCCTGAAAATAAAGAAAAGCTAAAGACAAACCAACGTTAGTGGCAGAGTTCAGAAAGAACAAGCTATGGAAGAAAAGAAATGGAAACAACTACATCATTAAGGTGAAAGTAATAACAATATGAGGTGGTTATGAGAGGAAGGAACTCACAGTATCTGTATAAAGCATAGCAGCAAGGATTTGTAAAAAGAATACTGTGACAAAAAAGCTGTCCGATTGTAAGAATAACGCCCATGAACAAGAATCAGCCTTTTAAGAAACCTGAATTCTGGCGAATCATGAAAAAATAACTGATTAGTTTGCTGCTATCTGACAGGAAAAAAAATTTTTCACTTTCTTGCAAAATAATAGAGAATATAAGAATGAATATTATTCTGACATATGCTATCACCTTCAAGAAATAATGCTAATACAGTTTACTAAAAACTGCAATAATTAAAAACTCACTTACATATCCAGAACAGCGCATCAGCAAAAAATAACGCTAGGTGCAATCAAAAGTTTTTTGGTTTCCTTGAATATATACTTTGCTACGTTTATTTTCATCTACGTATGAAATACTTTATTACATCATTCATAAGGGGAAATTTATAATAGACAAAACAAAGTGTGGGTACAACATTCATAAAATAGGTACTAGCATATCAATTGAAATGGTTGATAACTACAGTGGAAAACCAAGAAAGTGCAGCAAGGTGAAAACGAGATTTGTAATTAGTCAAAAAAACAAAAGTTATATTAGTTGTTTATGAATCTATCTTTTTTTTTTATGGAAACCATTCTCATTAATAAGAAAAAGTAATTACAATAGTAATTACAAAACAAAAGGCTAGACTACAAAGAAGAAAAGTAATCTGAAGGGGTAAAGTTTTGCAGAGATAGTTATGCAGATAGATAGAAAACTTGAATAGTAGTACGAAAGTAGTTCTTTTATTTGCAGTTTTTGTTGAAAGTAAGTACGATTGAAGATGTCAGAACAAAGGTCATCTCCTCTTTCTTTTTGTATGAAAAACATCTACCATTCTTTTTGCTCCAAATGATATAAATGAAGAAACGAAGCACTACATCAAAATATTAACATATCGGCAGAAAAAATTGCTCACTAGTCTACTGGGTTTCTGACTGGCAATTAACCAGTTCTTATGCCGCGAAATCCCACTAATATTAGTACTCGGTAGGGTTTTCAAGGTTTGTTAATAATTCAAAATTGCAAATGAATATTCCACACACACATACACAATTGAAGATGTCTGAACAAAGGATCTTCCTTTCTTTTTGTCTGAAAAACATCTACCATTCTTTTCGCTCCAAATGATATAAATGAAGAAAAAAAGTACTACAGAAATACATTAACATATCGGCAAAAAAAATTGCTTGTAAGACTACTGGATTTCTGACAAGCATTTAACCAGTTCTTATGCCGCAAAATCCCACTTATATTAGTAATCGGTAGGATTTTCATGGTTTGTTGATAATTCAAAATTGCAAATGAATATTCCACACACACATACATTCATACATTCATCTAGAGATGGGGAGATAAGTAATCCCCAGCGGAGTCGCCAGAAATTTGTTCGCTCATGAAAACAGGCGTGAACCTCGCTCTCACAAGCTTAAGGTCTTTATTTTTTCGAGGTAGATTGTATTTTAAATTAACCAGATTTCCCCTAAGAGTAGTGTCAAGGTTTATTTAGATCTAGGTCCTACTTCCTAAGAGCACAAGCCCTCCTAGTTATTTACCCCTTCTAACGCATAGAATAGTACTTTCGATTAAGGATGAACTTATATTTAATTTGTGAATGAAGTGCATATGTGTGTGCACCAATGTATGAATGTTCTAAACCCTGGTTGTGGGGGATGAAGGTAGACCCGATCAAGATCCCATGATTCCATCATCCCACAAATACCATAGGGTTCAGTCTACCAAAACTAGCGATCATTGATCATAGTATCTAGAGAATCTGATTAACATCCATAGGTTGTGTCCTCTCAGGGATCCCGAGTAAACTGAAGTGGATATGCATTTGTTATTTAGTTTGGATAGGGACTTATGGCTACATTTAGAAGTTTTCCATTGTTTAAATTTAGAATTGGGTCTTATGGCCCCATTTAGAAGTTGCCCGTAGTTTAGATTTGGGTTGGGTCTTACAACCCCATTTAGGAATTGCTCGTGTGATTGGATTTGGGTAGGGGCTTACAACTTTCATTTAAAAGTAGCCCTAATGACGGGGCTTATGGCCTCTATTAAAGGTGGCCCAAATAGCAGGTCTTACAACTTAGCCCTACAAACTAAGATGCGAGGGGTTGGAAGTTTAGATGGGTCTTATGGCTTCTAAATTTAGAAGTTGCCTCACGATAGGTCTTACAACATAATCCTATAAGCTAAGTGGCCCGCTGGTGGGTCTTATAACCTAGCCCTGTAGACTAGGATACCCGTTGAAGGGATCTAGGATTAGGTTGCTCCCTAGATATTTTCCCCTAAAAGTCGGACTTACGACTTCTATTAGAAGTGGCCGAGGGAATTCCATGTGTACATTTGCTTCACTTAATAAATATGCTTAGTGAAATGATTGCATGTAGGCTTTACATCTTCTATTGTAGCTCAGGATTGCGCCTTTCTTATATGGTTTTTAGATACAAGGAATAGTTCTGCTGATCTTCATGTGTTTCTTTCATCTTTTCCTTTGAATTGCCTCTGATTTTGAAAAGTTATGCAGGATCACTATTTCGCCTGTTACCTGTGCTCTTTGTTTTGGATTTCATAGTGTCATTGATCCTCAACTGCCCAGCTTTCTAATTCTATAAGCAGATAAAATTTCCTTATTTCATGAATTCTATTAATTGCAATGTTATAAAAATAGAGTAATTAACTGAAAAAATTGTTTTGCACCAAAGGTAAATTGAAAAGTTGCAACATTTAATCAACTTTTTGTAGGATTCTAATAAACAAGTAATTTTGGAACTTTTTTTATTATAAATAGGACCCTAGAAGCATGTATTTTGATATGAATTGCTGAATAAAAGTTTCTATTTCCCTCTAACTTGAATGAGCAAGTAGAATGTGAATTCTTTCGAGCATGGTCAAGACTAAATGATAATTTCCAGAGATATGTCTCCTTGTGTCGGCATGAGGCCTAAATCTTTAATTGATGAGTTTCATCCTTGTTCTTTTCACCAAACTATTATTTGAATATTTTTGTATGCCCAATTGATGTTAGATCAAACTCATTATAAGCCAACTTTCTTTTTGCGATGCAAATTCTAAATCACAGTGAGGGCTTTTATTTATTCTCAAATTTCTTGTGATCAAAATTTGGCAACTTTTAAATTAACATTTGAAGTCATCTAAAACAGTTTTCTGGATTTGCATCAAAAGAAACTAATCATTAACCAAATTAAAAGCTGGGAAATTGCAAAATAAGGCCTTTTCTTTTCTGTGCATTTCATCTACAATTTGCATTGATAAATATTATATCCTAAGTAGGGGTGTCAATTTGGGTCAACGGGTCGGGTTCGGCTCGAACCCGAAACTGACCCGGCACTATTCGGGTCAACCCGAAACCGACCCATTTTTAAAAACGGGTCAGGTTTTTGGACCCGAACCCAACCCGATTCGGGTCCGGGTCAACCTGACCCGACTCGAATGACCCCGGGATGACCCAAAATTGCTAGTTTTCGGGTCAAAAATCGGGTCAATCTTCGATTTTCGGGTAAAAAAAGGGTCAATCTCGGGTTTTTGGGTCAAATACGAGTTTTCGTGTCCATTTCGGGTCAATTTCAGGTTGCTGGGTCAACCCAAACCCGACCCGGTTTTTAAAACGGGTTGATTTGTTGAACTTGAATCCGACCCGTTTCGGGTCCGGGTTGACCCTAACCCGGATTTTTCCTGGTCGGGTTCGGGTCGTGTCAAAAATTGACACCCCTAATCCTAAGACATCGTGCATTATAATGACTATCATAATAACCATCAACACTTCAATATCATGATCCCAAGTAGCTCAAATAAGGCTAATTATGACAATGATACTAAATTTTAGTATGTCAAAAGAATATCTATGAAAGGTCCTGCCACCCTTATTTTTATCTTTCTTATCTCTATCAAACAGTCCCTCCATCTTAGGAACTTTTATTAGGTCCGGTGTAAGGACGTAGAGGAACGTCCGGTCGGAGGCAAATCCCGCCAAAAAACTCGGTATTTGCTCGGTATTACTTGGTATTATTTGATAATAACGAGAAATACCGCTCTGTGAAGATCAATACCGAGTTATACCAAGCTATACCGAGCAATACCGAGTTGTACCGAGTTTTTTCTAGGAAAAACTCGGTACAACTTTTGTATAACTCAGTATTGCTCGGTATAGCTCGATATAACTCGGTATTGAGTCTTCACGTAATGGTATTCCTCGTTATTGTTTGGCATTGCTCGGTATTTGCTCGATATTTCTTATTTTTTGACGTGATTTGGCCTCCGACCGGAAGTTCCTTTACGTCCGGTCGAAGGACGTAATAAAAGTTCCCATCTTAGGCGAGAAGCCTTGCATCTACAAATATATAAAATAAATACTCATTAAGAAAACAAATCCAAATAAACAAAGAGAGAGAGAGAGACCAAACTGTTTCTTCAATAGAGCATTTATTTATCATTTTCTAATCAAGCAAGGAATAAGACCATCCAAACAAAATTTAAGTAGCAAAAAAAAAAAAGAAATAGAAAACAAAACAAAAACAAATTCAAACATGGCCTAAGTTGATCAGCATAGATCAAATGCAATAGATGTAACAATAGTGAAAAAATATAGTCAGTTAGAAGCAGCAGCAAGTACATCCAAAATGTTCATAGCTTGGAAATAAAGATTATTCAAAATAAGGATTGCTGATGGTAAAAAGGTTATACTTACTCCCAATACTATAATCAGCAGCCCTTGCAGCTTGCAGCCCTTCCCTGCCACTAATGCCTACACCAATGTCAGCTTGTTGTATCATCCTTACATCATTTCCACCGTCACCAATAGCCAAAGTTCTGAAGTCACATGATTTTAAGAGCTCCACAAGCTGCTTCAATTAACATTATTTAAAAATATCACTCAATTCTTCAAGTTCTCTATTGGAAAATAAAAATATGTCAAACAAATGACGCATTAAACCAGGAAATAACTGATGCAAACAGAAATCACAAATGTCAACAATAGCTTAACAAGCCACATCACAGTGCAGACTGGAACAGTAGAACTTGCAGAGCAAAAACAACTTGAGAACAATATTTGGAAAGAATCATGTATGATAATAGAATATAGATAAAATTGTGATGTAGGCGGGGGGGGGGTCAAATCAAATTCTAATATTTGATTTTTGACTTCTCCATCTCATTAATATCTAGTGGAAGGTTAGCTCATTATGAGCTAATTTTTAGTTCATTTATTGAACTAAAAATTAGCTCATTTCTTCTTAAAGATTGGCTTTTCTTCTTCCTCCTCTTTTCTATAATTTATATTGTCTTTTCCTCTCCCTTTTGACCCTTGGGTTGCTGCGATTTCCTGCTGATTTCCTCCCATGGTTTGCTGCTGATTGCCCCTTTGATTTTGCTGCCTTCTTTATTGCCTTGGCCTCCCTTTACCGTGAAATATCATTTGCTGGAACCAATACTTGACTCCTGGTTTCCTGTGCTGAAACCGTGGCTTTTCTTGTGTAATAAAGTGCCATTTGGGATTTCTAAATGGCTGATCTATTCCTGGTTCATGGCCTTGAAATGGCTGTGAATCTTGGGTATCATGCAAGTTTTTGGGCTGTATTTTGGGGCAGAATTTGAACAGTTTTTGGGGCTGTTTTGGGACAGATTTCTGGACAGATTCCTGAAATCTGAACTGAATTTTGTCTTTTCATTTACCCCTTTTAATTAAATTAATTAGTGGTTATAATGGCTATTTGTATTCCTCTTTTATGCCTATATATAGAGGAAGTTTTGTGGCTGTTTTAAGAAGTGTGATAATGTGATTTTTGGGACAAAACCTGAGTGGTTTTTTTGGCTTTGGAAATCCTGCGGGCTCTTTCTAAGCTTCTTTCTCATCCCATCCGGAAATCCTGCGGGCTCTTTCCAACCTTCGTCTCGGCTCCTAATCTCTTTCTTCTATCCGCAAGTTTACACTCCACCTGTATCCTTCTTCTAATGGATGAAAGCAACTTTAGGTGTTTTGTTTGAGTCGTTTGTTTGAGTCGTTTGTTTGAGTTGTTTGTAAGAGTCAAAAGTTTGTAAGTCTTTATATGATATAAAAGTTTGTTTTGCCTAATTTGTCTAGTTTTGTGAGTTCTTGTAATCTTTTATTCTCTAGAAAGAGTTTCTTTTTTGTGATAAAAAATTTGGGTCCCTCTCCCAAATTTTTGATTGCATCAATTTGGTATCAGAGCAAGTTCTTTGCTTGGGTAGTCTTTGTTTTTTTTCAGTTCTCAGTCATTTTGTGAGTTCTTGTAATCTTTTATTCTCTAGAAAGAGTTTCTTTTTTGTGATCAAAAATTTGGGTCCCTCTCCCAAATTTTTGATTGCATCAAATTGGCAATGAGTAAGTTGGAAAGTGCATTAACAAATATGAATAAAATCTAAAAAGTATTATGCGGTGCAAGATTCCTTCTTTTAATCATAAGTCAAAAGTCATCTTTATTTACGTCAGTATAGTCATTCTTGATCTGAGAGATGATGGCATTCATCATTCTTTTAAATTTTTTGCATTATTTATCTACGTTATGCATCATGCTTCATCCTTATTTCTCATTGTCAACTTTATAGGTGAAATGGTAATTTTCATTTTAGGCATGATTTCACTATCTTAATGTTGGTGGGATTAAAATTCCCATTAATCTGGAATTTCTATTATAAATCGTAAACCTTGAGTTGCAACTAGTTGACAACTGATGCTAAATAAAAATGTGTGATGTGGCAGTTGCACTTGGAGCATGCAGTGATGTTTTGCATAAATCATTACAAAGAAATGAAAAAAATGTGGGATGTTCCCCAAATTATGCGTCCAGGGGATTGCAGTCATTTACATTTTAAGTAGCGGCGGGATGATAGGATTTCTACTGACTCTTTGGGCTTTTCTAGTCCCATGAGTTAAGAGAGGTGCATATGGTGATAACAGGGCTTTCTCGTGGACCTTGCACATGCAGTTACTGGTGAGTAGTTGCTCAAATGGATGGTGGCTTTATAGTTTTACTGCTGCTAGGTTGGTATTTCTTTAAAAGAGTGCACGTTTTAGATATATCTTGGGTCTATTCTTTAAAGTGATGGTGAAATAGATGGGCATATTATTATTAGAATTCAAATTAGATGACTGAAGTGGAGGAATGCCTCGAGCATATCGTGTGATAGAAAAGTACTCCTCAAACTTAAGAGAGAAGTTTATAAGATGGTGGTGAGACCTATAATGCTTTATGACGCAAAATGTTGGCAATTAAAAAAGAAACATAAAATAAGGTTAAGTGTTGCAGATACGAGGATGCTTAGATGGATGAGTGGCTTTACACTTCAAGACAGAATGCAAAATGAGTATATATGCGAAAAGGTTGGAGTAGCTTCAGTAGCAGATAAGATTAGAAAGATTAGAGAGAGTAGCCTTACATTACGTGGTCACATAAAACTTCAGACTTCCGATGACCATATTAGGAGAGCAAATGAATTAGATCCAACTTATATTAAGAAATGTAAATGTAGACTTAAAAAGACTAAAAGTGATAATTTTTATTAGATTTAAATGAGAATTTAACTCTGAATAGAAAAAAATGGAGAAAAATGATTCATGTAGCCGATCCTACATAATGGGACAAAGACTCGTTGTTGTTGTATCTATTTCTTATAGAGTAAAGGCTAAAAAGAGCTCCTCAACTATCAATAAATGTCCAATTTAGCTCTAAAGTTTTGCATTGCCCCCATGTTAGTCCCTCAACTATTAGATATTAAGCTAATTTGGTCCCTAGAAATGATTTGTTGTTTAAATTAATGGAAAGAACTCGAGAGATTCGCTTCTTTGTGGGCATTTACGTAAAATACCTGCTCTCGATGACTTCCCGCTATACACCCTGGAGACTAATTTTTGCGAGTGAAGTTGAGTAGGAAACCCGAGCGACCCAAGGCGACGCAAGCGAGACAAACAATGCAAGCAAGCAGGCCGAAAGCAAGAAGCACTGTAGCATGCTTTGATTTGCATTCCGGGTTAACATAAGGCTGCGAGATAGACGGCGCCTTATTGAGCGAGACCCTCCGAGTGAGCGCAATGAGCTTTGACATTGTGAGGGGGAGATGACGAGCAAAGTGCGAAATCCATAAGGAGACAAAGCTAGGTTTGTTGTTTACATGTTGTATATACCAGCACTAATAACATAAAATAAGAGAAAATTATCCCCCATATCAGAAATATTTCTGGCCATTAAGATTGCTAACAGTTCACATTGTCGCTGTAAAATCGATTGCTCCAAATCCCATTCCACTGTTAATGAACTGGAAAAATATCTGGTGCACTGGCTTATCTTCCACCTCTGCTTGTTCCACCCAAATCACCTACATTATAAGGTTAAGTTCACTCCACATCAATTGCCAATTTTGACTACTATTCATTCAATAATGTTGTACTTCTTTTGTGCTCTGATGTACTAAAGGAGTAAGACTACTATAAAAAAAAAAAGGAGTGGATTGCTCTGTGGGTGCATTATTGATGATACTGAACAAGATCACTTGGATTATATAGATTTTTTTTAATTTCAAAAGGGTATTTAAAGAGTAGATTTTGAATGATTGGTATAAGATTTTGATTAATATCAAAGTTTATTTAAAATCAAAGCAGTGAAATTATTACCAAATAAAACAGTTTGGCCAAGATAGTTGTGAATTTAATGTTGGAGATATAGGAGTTAATGCTAAAATCGACATCATGTGGCTCATGGAGGTACAAGAGTTGTTTCAAGCCAAGACATAGTGAATGGAGCTATAGGAGAAGAATTTCTCTTTCTTTTTTATTTATTTAAATTTATATTTGGTCTTGTGCCTAATCAACTAATACTCTTCATTTTATTTTATTTTTAGTAGGCCCATCAGGCATCAGAGAGAATCAAGAAATAACAGCTGAACCACCGATTTCTTTTAATAATGCTATGTAATCCTCGAATATTTATTTTGTTTTCTGATCTTTTTTTTTTTTTGCCATTGGAGGGCATTTGTTATTCGATTAACTCTATTTGGGGTACTACTATTGGACTCATTGAAGGTGATCAGCAACAAGTGTCATCGACTACAAATGTGAATATTTTTTAATAGTGAGTTCTTCCATTGGTTTTCTTCATTGATAAGTCTGAAGATTAATTTATAGTTGAGTTTATTTAAAATTGTATTGTTCAATATGTGTAGATATTTAGCAGTCAAACAGGAAATAATGGACTACATGCATTAGTTTATGAGTGGCTAGAGGACTCCAATTTCTTACAACGTTTTAGTGGTTTGTCCCAACCAACCACTATTAATATGTCATATGTTGATGTTGAGGATGTAGAAGCACCTGAGAGAAGTAGTTATCATAATGATGAGATGCCCGAAGACGATGATGAGGATGAGGATTATAACTTAACAGATGATTGTGAGCAGTTTGCAGACAATGATTATGAGATGCATGAGGACGATGAGTTATTTGAAAATATTGTGAATCTTTTTGTTGAATTTGTAGGCATTGCAAAGAAGGGAAAGAAAAATATCGGGTTTCCAAATATTAATTTTAATGATAAATTTAAAAGAAGTAATAGTGAAGTTGATTCTATGGATTCCAACAATGACGTTAGTGTTCATAGTGGTGAGGAAAATGATCGCAAAAGATGACCAGTTTTCAATCCTGAAGTTGATTGAAACAAGCAGATGTTTGAAGTGTGAATGGTATTCAGTAGCAAGGAAGAATTTAAAGTGGCTGTTCAAAATTAGTCTATTGCTAGTAAAAAATTAAGAAAGTTCTAAAAAAATGACAAAAGAAGATGTCGAGTTATTTACAGGAAATCTAATTGTCATTTTCTCCTCTACATCGCAAAGCATGAAGGAAGTCATTCATGGCAGATTAGGTCTTTGGAAGAGCATACATGTTTATGGACCTATCATAATAAAACTTTGACATCAACAGTTAAAACAAAAAAATGTGAATAAAATTATAATTAATCAACGTTATAAGACAATTTTTTCGAAGATAAGTTATTGATGAGTTGATGCATTGATGCATTCATGTTTTTAGTTTATTTTTGTTTTAATGTAATTTGAACAATGTTAGTTGTGTTTTATGTTTTTTTAAGCTATCCTATGATGGTTGGGTATCCAATGATCATGGTAGGAAACTGCTAGGCATGGCAAGCCTTGGGTTTGCTTGCTCTTGGGTCCATTTAGTCCTTGGGCTGCTTGTTGTTTTCGGTTTGGTGATGTTGTTGCTCTCGGGTGAGTCTTGGCTGCTTGGTGTTAGCTCATAAATGTTTGAGCTGAAGTTTAGCTCAATGATTGGGGAATAAATGCACTTCCTAGCTCATTAAATCAAAAAGGTATGCTATTATTTCTAGCTCATTATTGAAGAGTTTATTGTGGAGTGGACTTGTGCCTCTTCCCCTTCCTTTGCCTTTTCGGTTTTTGTTCCCCTGGTTCTCCCTCTCGGTTTTCTCCTCCTGGCTGCTTTTCCCATGAATTGATGTCTTGTCTCCTGTACTGGCTCTTCGGGTCCCTTGCTGGCTGGTTTCCCATGTCCTGCTGGTGGGTTTTCCGTGGATTGTTCCCTGTTTTTCTGTGCAGAATTTCTGTTGTTGTTTTGCTGTCTTTTGGCCTTTCATTTGGTGACTTTTGGCCTTTCATTTCCCCAAATTTGATTGGATTTGGATGGAGGTGTTATGGTTGTTTGTCTACCTTCTTTTGCCTATAAAAAAGAGTTGTTTTAGGATGGAAAAGGTGGTTGAAAATTCTAAGCAAAGTCTCTACAAAAACCTGAGGGTTTCTTCTTTTGGAAAAGCTTGAGATCTTGTTCCATCCCCTTTCCTCCTCTCTATTTCGTATTGGCTTCTAACCTCTTCTTCTCTACGCAAGTTCCACTCCACCTGTATCCTTCTTCTTGAGCTTTGGAAGTTGTATGTTGGTTGAAATTTGGAGACATTTGCTGGAAGAGTTTAGTAGGATGTTGGACTCTTTTGCAGTGGTGGACCCACGGTTTGCAAGCCTTAACACAATTTTACTATATTTTCCTACTCTCGTTGCATGTGAGGAAACCACTAGACGGTTATACTAAGGATAGTGTTTTATAATTTCATTTTGTTTTGTTTGATTTGGCTTTTGTTTCTTCGAACGTTTGTTTGGTTATTTGCAAGCTATAATTGAATCGAGTTTGTTTCACATTTTGTTCTGGTGTTCTCAAACTTGTCTCTTCACTCTAGTTTGCTTGCATCATGCATGCAAATTTCAATTTTTTGTTTTAGTTTTTATTGTAATTTGAATGCTATAATTTTTTTGATCTTTTTATGCTACCCTATGATGGAAAGCATCCAATGATCATGAGTAGGTAGTGCTTGGGCTTGACAAACTTTGGGTGTGCTAGCTATCTTGGTTTATTGGTTCTTGGGCTGCTGGTTGCTTCTCGGTTTGGGCTTGGCTACTCGGTTTTTGCTGTGTTTTTGGGGGCTGATATGTTCCAGCTCATTAATGCTTCAACTGCTGTTTTTTTCAGCTCATTATTATGGGAAGTTCTCCTACTTTTTAGCTCATTATGTGGAGTGGATTCTTGCTCTTTCCCTTTCTCTGTGGCCCTTCGGTTCCCCCACCTGACTCCTTTTCTCATGGCTGGTTCCTCCCCCCCTTGGCTGCATGTTCCGGTTCCCTGTGATGCTCGTTCCTATCTCCCGTGGCTGCCTTCCTGTTTCCCTGTGTGGCTCTTCGGGTGCTGCTTCTGAACCGCCTGCTGGCCTTCCATTTCCCCTATCCTGATTGGATCTATTGTGAGGTGGTTTTGGTATTTGGCTGCCCCTTTTCTCCTATAAATATGAGATGTTTTGATGAATAAAAGGTTGTTGATTGTTGAGCTAAGTTCTCTAAAAAAACCTGAGGGTTTCTTCTTGGAAAAGCCTGAGAGTTTGTTCCATTTCTCTCTTCCTCTCTTCAAATTCGTCTCGGGCTTCTTATCTCTTTCTTCTCTCCACAAGTTCCACTCCACTTGTATCTTTCTTCTTGCGCTATTGGAGGTGTTGGTTGGCTGATTTTGAAGCATTTGTCGAAGGAGTTTTGGAGGACATTGGCCCTTGTAGCTGTGGTGGACCCTTGATTTGCATGCCCTTTAGCACATCTTTTATATTACCTACTATTTCGTTGCATGTGAGGAAACCGCTAGTCGGTTGTTCTGAGAGTGGTTGTTTTTATTTTTAATTTAGTTTTCGTTTGTTTGGCTTTTGTTTGTTTTGTGGTTTGTTTGATGTTGGCATTCTAAGTTTTGAATCGAGAAATGTTCTAGTAGTCCTGGTGTTCTCCCCTCTTGACTTTTTCTATCTAGTTGTCCGCATCATGAGTTGACATTGCATGTGTCAAAGTCATGTTAACCTCCGTATAATACCCAAAGGAAGAGAGAACGAAATCATTCCTCTGCTCTGTTAAATCCCGAAATCCCGCAAGAAATCTCGCTCCGTACCTCGTATCCGTCGAAGATATCGCTGAATCGACGTCGTTCCAGTCTCATCCCGCGATTCCTGCTCAAACTCCGCTCGATGAGCCCCATTCTCGTCGTTAAATACCCACTGCTTGCTCACGATCTCTTCCCCCGCTCGTTCCACTCTCTGCTCTCCATTCGCGCTCCACGACCCTCCCTTCAGACCGACGTCAACCTCCAACCCCTCCCACTCTCCACGCTCCAAACTCGACACCACCTCTCTGCCTCTCCCGAACCTCACCAAACCGAAGCCAAGCGTCCACCAACCCAGGAACCTGTCGCCCCCCTCTGCCTGTGCCGACTCCAACCCGAGAGAGAGAGAGAGAGAGAGAGAGAGAGAGATCCATCGTGCCTACCTGTAGCCGCCCGATCCGAGCTCCTCCATTCGGTCTTCTCTCCTAAACCCGAAAGCCCCCTCTGCCCGATCCACCTCTCAGCCGAATCTCCCTCTTATCCTCACTCAAATAAACCCTACTCACTCCAACTCAGTCGACTCAGTCAACTCACCCCGACTCAGTCCACTCATCCCACTTAAGCCTAGCCAACTCACTCACTCAGCCCAACTCAGCCAACTCAGCCAACTCACTCAACTCACCCCTCTAACCTATTTGCTTAGCTCAAGGTGATCCCTACCCTTAACCATCTTGATTTTATCTAATTATTATCATTATTGTTACTTATAATAATTATATTATTATAATTATTATAATTATTAATAATCTTAATAATTAGGTATTTATAATTATTATAATTATAAATTATTAATTATGATAATTATATTATCATGATTATCAATAATTATAATTATTATAATTATAATAATTATGTTATTGTTATTACTATTATTATTAATTATTTTTAATTATAATTAATGTATAAAATAATTATAATTAGTTTTAAATTAGTTATAATTTTTATAATTAGTTATATTAATTCTAATTAATTATAGTTAAATAACTATAATTAGTTACTATTAATTATAGCTAATTATTTTAATCATAATTAATTAATTTCAATTATAATTATTTATTATAAGGTAATTATAATTAATTATAATATATGGTTAATTGTAATTAAAAATTTATTAATTATTATTAATGATAGTTAATTATTATTAATAATAATTAATTATTTTAATTATAATTAATCTAAAATAATAATAATAATAATAATAAATGGTTCTTTTCTCGATGTTTGCAACGAGCCGGCAAACCCCCGAGGCGCTCACGTAGCGTTTAGGGTGGGAAACCGGTACGATGCTCGCGACGAGTTAAGGATCCCTCTTCAAAGTTTGCAACGAGCCGGCAAACCCCCGAGGCGCTCAAGTAGCGTTTAGGGTGGGAAACCGGTGCGACGCTTGCGGCGAAGGGGATAAAAAAATGTGTTCTTTATTTTCATATAAGTACCCCCGAACGCCCACGTGGTGCAGAGGGGGGAAATCTGTGTTTTTTCCTAACGCCTGTTTTCTTCTTATAATCAACAAACCTAAAAACCCTTAAATGCTCACGTAGCAGGCGGGGATAAAAAATTCATTCGCGACCGCGGTGTCATTTTTGACACCTACCTGAAGCGCTCACGTAGCGTCGATGGGAATGGTTGCCTCTTGGTTTTTCCCCTAAACGGGGGAGACGCCGGGAGGCTGCCGAAATTTCTATTGAAATTGAGGACTTGGACAAAAATTGGAATTTGATTGAATAATTTAAGTGAACTCAAATGAACTCAATCAAAACTTGAATTTTTGGACTTAAGAAGATCACAAGGAACTCAATTTGAACTCATACATGAACTCAAGAAGAACAAATCGAACTCAAGCTTGCACAAAATTTGAGACAACTACAAGAAAACTTGAACTTGTGTTTTGAACTTGATCATGAACTCAAATGACTAAGCAATGGAACTCAAGCATGAACAAAGCAAACTTTGACATCAGACTCAAACTTATGGATATGGGACTTGAGCTTATTCTTTGAATTCGGACTTGGACTCTACAAGACAACAAGGATTACACTGGAACATGTTTTGAACTCAAAAGACTACAAAGGATTTTATTTGAATAATTTGAGCAAGGACTTAAGCTTGCTAGTTGATCGCTCAAACTTGATTTGAACATTGCATGAGTTTGAACCCATATTGGATTTGAGTCTGATCTTGGACTCATGTGACATTGAATCTGCAAGCATTAAACTCAAACTTGAATGAATATGAGCTCTAAAGAATTTGAACAAGACTCGAACAAGGAAGGGAACTCATTCTTGAACTTGCAAATGAGTTATAACAAAGATTTGAGTTAGAACATGATCTTGAACTCAAGAGGACATGACTTGGACTACAAGGAGAATAATATAATATTCAAGATAAAAGTTATAATTTTTGAGATGATAAAGTACAAATTAAATGTAGAAGAAGGGTACACAAAACTTGTGGTGAATATAGAACTTGCAAAAATCATCCATTGAGCAAATGATGATAAAGACTCATGGAATCAAATGATACTAGAAGGGCTTGATGTGTAATGGGCATAACAAGTCTTCATATTCAATGGAATGTGGATATCAAACAAATGTTGAATATGAAGCCCCTACACATATGTAACACATATTGAGAATTAATGAGAATGAGTGGATGTGGAACTCATGGCGAACAAGAATTCAATAATCATTTGGTTGCAAACAATCATCAAGATGAAGGATATGTGATCTACTTGCAAGCATGATTCAAAGGGGTTCGTGAGGGAAATACTATCAGACGCATGATATGTATTTTCTTGTAAACATATAGTGCAACATACGGCCAATATCAACACGAAGTCAATGATAGCTCTTACTACATCTATGTACAAACACTGAAGAAAGATCGTAGATGTTAGAAGAAATTATAGTGTGCCCACAAATGACTTTAGAAGGTCTATCATGCATACAGTGATTCATCTACAAGCATTTGCAATGAAGGCAGGAGATTAGTTAGTGCACTATGACCCGCCTACAAAAATCAACAAATAGTGCACGACAGTCTACCTGTACGAAGCAGCGAACAACTCCATTCAGAAGCTGCTACGCTACGCCACCGGATCTGCAGCATTCGTATAAGCAGACAGAAGGCGTCTACAATTATTTCAAAATACCCCCTGCACGTGCACTATAAATTGTATACACATAGGTACACTAAAGGGGGAAATATATTCTCAAACCCGCATGTGCCCCGGCGAGCGTGTTATTGGTACACACGTGACGTCTAGGGATGCTGCGCGGGTTGACAAGTGAATTCAGGTTCGAACACGATCCTCCTATACGGATTAATAGGAGTCGACAAGGTTCGAATCAACAAATAAATATGTGGCCGTGGTAACCAGAATATTTATTTTAATACATTCATATTAGGCCTTCAATGCCTAAAATCAAAAGAATTCACTTTCAAAGGCTCAAAGCCTATAAGAAACCCGATCCTCTGTCGCCAGCCCGACAGAGTGACAAGGTTCAATCCATAAAGAGAAATGACTCCAAACACCCCGATGATGGCCGTGTTGAATTCAGATCTCAACCGGAGGGGTTTCCAAATATTTTTCAAATATCTCCAAAATATCCAAAATCCATTTCAAATATTTCATAACTCCACCCAAATACCCACAAAAATCCTAAAATTTCAGAAAACTCCACAAAACTCAAAATCCCAAAAACCCAAAAAATATTTAAATTTGAAATCATCCATCCACACTTAAAGCAAAATCCATCCGCCCTCCGCAACAGTTTGTCGAGGCGGACAAATCAAAAATAACTTCAGCTCACAAAAGAGCCAAATGCCTGGTCGAAAATATCACTAGGATTCATTCTCAAACAATATCTTGCCAGTAAGGATGTGGTACGTGTCCTCTAACCGGCAGTTTCGCCGCCAAATGGCACTGCAGGTAAACGGTTATGACCCGGGGCCCTCTGAACCGAGTGGTTTTGCCGCCAAATGGCACCACAGATAGCGGTTATGGCCAGAGCCAATACGCTCCTTAATGGTGTTAAATCCTTGAGATATGAATCAATAGGATATGATCGATAGGGCACAAAGCCCTCTGTAAGCTAAGGTGGATTCAAATTTGTCCCCTTAGACAAACATTCAACCCCGGTCTACAAGGTCCCCTTGGACGAAGCAACCCATGGCTGCCGACAAGGATCCTTCTGTCAGGTTGGGTCGACTACCTCCTCTGACTAAGTAGACCAGGGACCACGATGGCCCGGGATGACGGAACCATGGGATCTTGATCGGGCCCATCATCCATTCCCCCACCATCTGCTTTAAGTGCTAGATGGTGAAATTTCAAGTTTTAAATATCAAACTTTTCAAACATTTCCAAATACCCAAATCCAAACCCAATTTCCAAATTTCCAACATCTGAAAACCTATGCTGCTACTATATGCCAGATAACACGTATATTCTACGTATCTGATTGACGACTAGCCTTAATCGAAAGTTCTCTCTCGTTATCGGGAGGGGTAATTAACTATAGGGGCTTGCGCCTATAGGAAACCAGAACTCAGATCATAAAGTCCTCACCAAATGAGGGCGAAATCTCTGGGTAGTGTCTTATCTACAAACCCATCTGCCTTCCAAAATTTACCTCGGAACTTAGTTCGTTAAAACTCCCTCGCCGAATAAGAAGAGCGAGCGGAGGCCGGGGCCGAATTTTCGGAGCCCACAGATTTCTGGCGACTCCGCTGGGGAATGGTTTCTCTTTCCATCTTTGGCTAGTCGTTTAAATGCTATAGTAGCAGCAAAAAAAATGATGATCATATTGAGGTCTATACGGTGAACATCAGGATGTGACATTTGGTCTTTATGTCCAAAGATCCATCACTGAAAGGTCCCGATAGAGCTAAAAGTTTCCATCTTTTATGATGGTAAAAAAAAAGAGAATTAAGCTATGTACGGTGAACATCAAGATGTGACATTTGGTCTTTATGTCCAAAGATCCATCACTGAAAGGTCCCGATAGAGCTAAAAGTTTTCATCTTTTATGATGGTAAAAAAAAAAAGAAGAATTAAGATATGTACGGTGAGCATCGGGGTGTGAGACTTGGATGTATATCCAGGAACCCACTACCGAAAAGTCCCGGCGTAAAGGAAAAATAAATATAGAGACTCACATCTCTAGAAAAAATATATGTTCAAATAATGGTGTGACATCTAGTGTGTACCCCTAGAGATCCACTATTAAAGAAATTCGTCAAAAGTGGGTTCCAAAGATGGCCCCTACAGACAATATTTTCGATGGTCGACACCTTGAAGAATCCTTTAAGAAATCCCATCGCTTTTCAACTATATCTTCTCAGACTGAGGAAGATCTTTGTTTGACCTTCATCAGTGTCATTCTATTAGAAGATCAAATAGAAGAAATAAAAAAAAGCTATTATGTGAATTCAGGGACTACTTTGCCTGGACATATGCTGAGATGCCTGGCTTATCCCCTGAAGTAGCAGTTCACAGATTAGCAATCAAATCCGATGCAGCGCCTATCAAGCAAGCTCCGAGGAGAATGAGATTGGAGATTGAAGAACAGGTGATCACAGAAACAAAGAAGCTCATAGAAGCAGGCTTCATTCGTGAAGAAAAATATGCTGACTGGATTGCTAATATCGTCCCTGTAAAGAAGAAGAATGGCCAGATTCGTATCTGCATCAACTTCAGGGACCTCAACAAGGCATGCCCGAAAGATGACTTTCCGCTTCCAGTGTCAGAGCTTCTAGTTGACAACACTTCCAACTATGATTTGTTCTCATTTATGGACGGATCGTCGGGCTACAATCAAATCAAAATGGCGCCTGAGGATGAAAAGCACACATCATTCAGAACACCCATCGGCATTTTCTGCTACACAGTCATGCCCTTTGGCCTGAAGAACGCGGGTGCCACCTATCAACGGGCGATGACTCGTATATTTGATGATTTGATTCATCAAAAGGTCGAATGTTATGTAGATGACTTGGTCATTAAAAGTATGGATCGAAAAGACCACATTGATGATTTGAGAATTGTGTTCGAGAGAATCAGAAAGTACGATCTGAAGATGAACCCTCTCAAGTGTGCATTTGGGGTATCCTCAGGAAAATTTCTGGGATATGTTGTTCGACATCGGGGCATTGAAGTCGACCCCAACAAGATCAAGGCAATCATGGAGATGCCACCTCCAAAGAACCTTCGTCAACTCCGTTCTTTACAAGGACAACTGGCTTTCATTCGGAGATTCATATCAAATCTTTCGGGTAGGTGCCAGCCATTTTCAAAACTGATGAAGAAAGATGTCCGCTTCAAATGGGACGAAGGGTGCCAAGAAGCGTTTGACAGCATCAAAAGATATCTGTTGAATCCTCCTATTCTTGCGGCGCCAATCCCGGGGAAGCCTCTTATACTGTATACAGCAGCACTAGAAGAGTCCCTCGGAGCATTATTGGCCCAGCATAATGAAGAAGGCAAGGAGAATGCACTCTATTATATCAGCCGGAGGTTAATAGGAGCAGAAATCCGCTACTCTCCAATAGAGAAGCATTGTTTGGCTCTGATTTTCGCAGTTCAGAAGCTCCGCCATTATATGCTATCTCACAAAATCACCTTGATATCAAAGATCGATCCGCTGAAGTTCTTGATGACAAGACCAGCGTTGACAGGTCGTTTGGCAAGGTGGGCAGTGATACTCCTGCAGTTTGATATCACATATGTCCCTCAAAAGGCAGTGAAAGGGCAAGTGTTGGCGGATTTTCTCGCTGCACATCCTATTCCTGCAGATTCACCACTCAACGATGATCTACCTGATGAGCAGATCATGAACGTTGAAGAAGGGGAGATGCTACGAGTATGGAAAATGTACTTTGATGGAGCATCATCAATTAAACGTGCTCGGCCTCCAAATCTAGAGAAAGCTCAAGCCGGATTCGGACTCATTTTCGTGGCGCCCGAGGGAGGCTTAATGAGATTCTCATTCAGTCTGACTGAACCTCGGACAAATAATGAAGCTGAATATGAAGCCCTAATAGCTGGATTGGAGATTGCAATCGATGTCCGAATTCAAAATCTCCAAATTTTCGATGATTCTCAACTGATTGTGAATCAAGTATTAGGAATTTACAAAATCACCAAATTCGAATTGGCCTGTTATCATCGGCGAGTTCTTGAGCTTATGAAGCAAATTCCAATTGTCAAGTTAACTCAAGTTCCCCGAGGTCAAAATGGCAAAGCTGATTCTCTTGTTAAATTGGCTAAAGAAATGGCGAATATGGACGACGAATGGCCTATAATAATTATGGTGCACAATCGGCGGATCCTAGAGCCAGCACTATTACAATTCCCGCAGGCAGAGGGAATATCAAATTCAAGCCAGCAGGATGCAACTCCGGTTGATCCTCAATCTCCCCAATCAGTTGATCCTGAAGATCAGTCTGAAGAACAGCAAGTTCCTAAGAAAAGGCGCAAGGCCAGTCAAGTTTCAGAATCATGGTGGCATTGCCTAGATGTCGAGGAAGAAGATGACTGGAGACTGCCTTTCATTGATTACTTTAAAGAAAGTAAATTACCAACAGACAAATCACTAGCTGCTCAAATCAGGAGGAGAGCGCTACGATATGCATTTGTCAACAACACGTTGTATCGGCGTGCTTTCGATCAAATGTGGCTAAGGTACCTAGGAACTCGAGAAGCTGATAAAGTGGTAGCGGAAGTTCACGAAGGACTTTGTGGAGCGCACCAATCAGGTCCCAAGATGGCAGTCAAAATCAAAAGAATAGGCTACTATTGGCCGACCATGGTCAAAGATTGTATCAACCATGCTAAGAGGTGCCATGAATGTCAGATCCATGGTGATATTATACATCAACCGCCAAATCCGCTGCACCCTACAATAGCATCCTGGCCGTTCGAATGTTGGGGTACTGATGTTATCGGGCCAATAGATCCGCCGTCATCAGCAGGACACCGCTTTATCTTGGCAGCGACAGACTACTTTTCCAAGTGGGCGGAAGCGGCTCCATTCAGAGAGGTCACATCGGAGCATGTGATCAATTTCTTTACCCACAATGTCGTCTACAGATTTGGTGTGCCACGCCGCATAATCTCAGACAACGGTACAGCTTTCAAAAGCACAAAAATCTATAAGTTCGTTGATCGGCACAAAATCGATTGGCGGTACTCGTCAATATACAATCCAAGAGCAAATGGATTGGCGGAAGCCTTCAACAAGACGCTGGTAAAATTGTTGAAGAAGATTCTCACCAAGAATAAAAGAGAGTGGCATACAAAAATGGCAGAAGCGTTGTGGGCGTATCGTACAACCTACAAGACGCCAACCAAAGCCACTCCTTACTCTCTAGTATTCGGTGCGGAAGCTGTACTACCATTAGAGATTGAGCTACCGTCACTCCGGGTAGCAATCCAGAATGACCTCACTCAAGAGCAAAATGCCCGCCTCAGAATGGAAGAGCTCGACGCACTTGATGAACTCAGGTTACAAGCTCAACAAAATCTAGAAATCTACCGAGGAAGAATGGCAAAGTCTTTTGATCGAATGGTGCGTCCTCGATCATTTCAAGAAGGGGAATTGGTCCTGGTGCTGAGAAGACCAATCATCCCACACCGGAAAATCGGTGGCAAATTCGTATCAAATTGGGAAGGCCCCTTCGTCATCGAGAAGGTGTACCAAGGAGGAGCATATCAGTTGATCGATCTGAACGGTCAAAGGCCCATGCCACCGATCAATGGTCGACATTTAAAGAAATATCACGCATGAAAATTTCATATCTGATGTATTTTGTGATGATCAAAATTTTATATGCATATTTATCAATGCATGCTTATATTTTGGAATTCTCTTGTATAACAAGAATGCATTTCAAAATCCCTCATCAGACTGGGGGCATTTTAAATATTTATTTGGGTCGACATCGCGCTGCATGCCGAAATCTCCAAATAAATATTTAAAATCTCAAAGATACAAAAGCCTATCTAAAATGTCCCTGCGAGACAGGGGGCATTTTAAATATTCATTTGGGTCGACATCGTGCTATACGCCGAGATCCCCAAATGAATATTTAAAATCTTATATTCCAAATCTATTCAATTCTAAAATGACCCTGCGAGACAGGGGGCATTTTAAATATTTATTCGGGTCGACATCGCGCTGCGTGCCGAGATCCCCGAATAAATATTTAAAATTATCAATTCAAATATTCTTTTGTGCTAAAAGAATACAAATATTCGTTTTCCAAAGTATATGCAGGTGACCTCTCAAAAGAGTTAGAGACACCGTCTTCTCCAACAAACCAAGACTCAAAAGTCAAGAAAAATGATTTTTGTGACTGCACACTCCTACAAAATTGAGCCGAAGAAGCTTGAAGTCTCCCGACAGCCTGAAGCTTAAGGTTCGAATGGGTGTAAAAGGTCGGATCCAACAAGCCCAAATATGGCCGGATCGCTGGCAGCTCTGTCTACTCAACAAGCCATAAGAAAGGCCGTAGTAGCGGAACCCCCACTTCGTCAACCCGTCAGTAGGGACTATAGGAAGAACGAAGGCCAATTTGACTCGACAAGTTCAAGTGATCGTAGTCTGCAAAATTCTCCAAAATGACTGGAGAATCAAGGTTCCAATGGGAAGAAGAGTCTCAAGCAACTACCAGAAGTTCGTAGACTCCAAAATCCAAAACCACGAAGGAGGACTCCAAATCTGTCAACTTCAGTAAAATCAGCATTGGGGAGCGCAATTCCCATAGCTCAAGTCTGAAGCCTGAATGGGTGTAAGAGGTCGGATCCAACACGCCCAAATATGGCCGGATCGCTGGCAGCTCTGTCTACTCAACAAGCCATAAAAACGGCCGTAGTAGCGGAACCCCCACTTCGTCAACCCGTCAGTAGGGACTGTAGGAAGAATGAAGGCAAATTTGACTCGACAAGTTCAAGTGATTGTAGTCCATAAAAATTCTCCTAAATGACTGGAGAATCAAAGTTCTAATGGGAAGCTGAGTCTCGAGCAACTACCAAATGTTCGTAGGCTCTAAAATCCAAAACCATGAAGGATAGACTCCAGATCTACCAACTTCAGCAAAATCAGCATTGGGGAGCGCAATTCCCATAGCTCGAGTCTGAAGCCTGAATGGGTGTAAGAGGTCGGATCCAACAAGCCCAAATATGGCCGGATCGCTGGCAGCTCCATCTACTCAACAAGCCACAAGAAAGGCCGCAGTAGAGGAACCCCCATCTCAGCAACCAGAGGACAAAGAGCTATCAAATTCTAGCTCTCCCGATCTGATGAACTCAAGTGATTCAGATTAAAGTCTTCTCAAGTGGTTAAGGATCAAGATACTACCTACGTTCGGTACTATCAACTAAATCCAGAACCTGTAAATCCTTCAACAAATCCGTAAAGCACAAAGCGAGAATCGAAGGAAATTTTCTTCAACAAGTCCACCAAAGCACAAAGCAAAGGACCGAAGAAAACTATCCCAAAGTTCACAAAAAGCCCAAGGCTGAACTAAGTGGATTCCGTCATCAACAAGTCCGCTATGCACAAAGCTCGGGACCGATGACTTTTCGCCATCGACCTAATACAAACCTAAGGGTTTAGGTCATCGACACCTACTCCTTCAGCAAGCCCGCCAAAGCTAGAAAGCATAGGACCGAAGGAACAAAAATCATCTGACAAGTTAGTAAAGACAAATCAGATGATTCTCCATCAATGTCCGTAACACAAAGCACAGGGCAAAAGAAGTCGGTATCTCAACCATTTATTGATGCATCCAGGAGATCTATGGAGAAAGAAAATCTTAGTGTGACATCCAAACGAACTTTTGGAGATCCACTAAATGGAAACCCTAATGTGACATCTTGAACAAATATCTAGAGATCCACAAGGCCGAACAGCTTACAACAAACGTGATTCGCTCTAGACGCGTACCACATTTGTTGGGGGGCATTTGTTAACCTCCGTATAATACCCAAAGGAAGAGAGAACGAAATCATTCCTCTGCTCTGTTAAATCCCGAAATCCCGCAAGAAATCTCGCTCCGTACCTCGTATCCGTCGAAGATATCGCTGAATCGACGTCGTTCCAGTCTCATCCCGCGATTCCTGCTCAAACTCCGCTCGATGAGCCCCATTCTCGTCGTTAAATACCCACTGCTTGCTCACGATCTCTTCCCCCGCTCGTTCCACTCTCTGCTCTCCATTCGCGCTCCACGACCCTCCCTTCAGACCGACGTCAACCTCCAACCCCTCCCACTCTCCACGCTCCAAACTCGACACCACCTCTCTGCCTCTCCCGAACCTCACCAAACCGAAGCCAAGCGTCCACCAACCCAGGAACCTGTCGCCCCCCTCTGCCTGTGCCGACTCCAACCCGAGAGAGAGAGAGAGAGAGAGAGAGAGAGAGAGAGAGAGAGAGATCCATCGTGCCTACCTGTAGCCGCCCGATCCGAGCTCCTCCATTCGGTCTTCTCTCCTAAACCCGAAAGCCCCCTCTGCCCGATCCACCTCTCAGCCGAATCTCCCTCTTATCCTCACTCAAATAAACCCTACTCACTCCAACTCAGTCGACTCAGTCAACTCACCCCGACTCAGTCCACTCATCCCACTTAAGCCTAGCCAACTCACTCACTCAGCCCAACTCAGCCAACTCAGCCAACTCACTCAACTCACCCTCTAACCTATTTGCTTAGCTCAAGGTGATCCCTACCCTTAACCATCTTGATTTTATCTAATTATTATCATTATTGTTACTTATAATAATTATATTATTATAATTATTATAATTATTAATAATCTTAATAATTAGGTATTTATAATTATTATAATTATAAATTATTAATTATGATAATTATATTATCATGATTATCAATAATTATAATTATTATAATTATAATAATTATGTTATTGTTATTACTATTATTATTAATTATTTTTAATTATAATTAATGTATAAAATAATTATAATTAGTTTTAAATTAGTTATAATTTTTATAATTAGTTATATTAATTCTAATTAATTATAGTTAAATAACTATAATTAGTTACTATTAATTATAGCTAATTATTTTAATCATAATTAATTAATTTCAATTATAATTATTTATTATAAGGTAATTATAATTAATTATAATATATGGTTAATTGTAATTAAAAATTTATTAATTATTATTAATGATAGTTAATTATTATTAATAATAATTAATTATTTTAATTATAATTAATCTAAAATAATAATAATAATAATAATAAATGGTTCTTTTCTCGATGTTTGCAACGAGCCGGCAAACCCCCGAGGCGCTCACGTAGCGTTTAGGGTGGGAAACCGGTACGATGCTCGCGACGAGTTAAGGATCCCTCTTCAAAGTTTGCAACGAGCCGGCAAACCCCCGAGGCGCTCAAGTAGCGTTTAGGGTGGGAAACCGGTGCGACGCTTGCGGCGAAGGGGATAAAAAAATGTGTTCTTTATTTTCATATAAGTACCCCCGAACGCCCACGTGGTGCAGAGGGGGGAAATCTGTGTTTTTTCCTAACGCCTGTTTTCTTCTTATAATCAACAAACCTAAAAACCCTTAAATGCTCACGTAGCAGGCGGGGATAAAAAATTCATTCGCGACCGCGGTGTCATTTTTGACACCTACCTGAAGCGCTCACGTAGCGTCGATGGGAATGGTTGCCTCTTGGTTTTTCCCCTAAACGGGGGAGACGCCGGGAGGCTGCCGAAATTTCTATTGAAATTGAGGACTTGGACAAAAATTGGAATTTGATTGAATAATTTAAGTGAACTCAAATGAACTCAATCAAAACTTGAATTTTTGGACTTAAGAAGATCACAAGGAACTCAATTTGAACTCATACATGAACTCAAGAAGAACAAATCGAACTCAAGCTTGCACAAAATTTGAGACAACTACAAGAAAACTTGAACTTGTGTTTTGAACTTGATCATGAACTCAAATGACTAAGCAATGGAACTCAAGCATGAACAAAGCAAACTTTGACATCAGACTCAAACTTATGGATATGGGACTTGAGCTTATTCTTTGAATTCGGACTTGGACTCTACAAGACAACAAGGATTACACTGGAACATGTTTTGAACTCAAAAGACTACAAAGGATTTTATTTGAATAATTTGAGCAAGGACTTAAGCTTGCTAGTTGATCGCTCAAACTTGATTTGAACATTGCATGAGTTTGAACCCATATTGGATTTGAGTCTGATCTTGGACTCATGTGACATTGAATCTGCAAGCATTAAACTCAAACTTGAATGAATATGAGCTCTAAAGAATTTGAACAAGACTCGAACAAGGAAGGGAACTCATTCTTGAACTTGCAAATGAGTTATAACAAAGATTTGAGTTAGAACATGATCTTGAACTCAAGAGGACATGACTTGGACTACAAGGAGAATAATATAATATTCAAGATAAAAGTTATAATTTTTGAGATGATAAAGTACAAATTAAATGTAGAAGAAGGGTACACAAAACTTGTGGTGAATATAGAACTTGCAAAAATCATCCATTGAGCAAATGATGATAAAGACTCATGGAATCAAATGATACTAGAAGGGCTTGATGTGTAATGGGCATAACAAGTCTTCATATTCAATGGAATGTGGATATCAAACAAATGTTGAATATGAAGCCCCTACACATATGTAACACATATTGAGAATTAATGAGAATGAGTGGATGTGGAACTCATGGCGAACAAGAATTCAATAATCATTTGGTTGCAAACAATCATCAAGATGAAGGATATGTGATCTACTTGCAAGCATGATTCAAAGGGGTTCGTGAGGGAAATACTATCAGACGCATGATATGTATTTTCTTGTAAACATATAGTGCAACATACGGCCAATATCAACACGAAGTCAATGATAGCTCTTACTACATCTATGTACAAACACTGAAGAAAGATCGTAGATGTTAGAAGAAATTATAGTGTGCCCACAAATGACTTTAGAAGGTCTATCATGCATACAGTGATTCATCTACAAGCATTTGCAATGAAGGCAGGAGATTAGTTAGTGCACTATGACCCGCCTACAAAAATCAACAAATAGTGCACGACAGTCTACCTGTACGAAGCAGCGAACAACTCCATTCAGAAGCTGCTACGCTACGCCACCGGATCTGCAGCATTCGTACAAGCAGACAGAAGGCGTCTACAATTATTTCAAAATACCCCCTGCACGTGCACTATAAATTGTATACACATAGGTACACTAAAGGGGGAAATATATTCTCAAACCCGCATGTGCCCCGGCGAGCGTATTATTGGTACACACGTGACGTCTAGGGATGCTGCGCGGGTTGACAAGTGAATTCAGGTTCGAACACGATCCTCCTATACGGATTAATAGGAGTCGACAAGGTTCGAATCAACAAATAAATATGTGGCCGTGGTAACCAGAATATTTATTTTAATACATTCATATTAGGCCTTCAATGCCTAAAATCAAAAGAATTCACTTTCAAAGGCTCAAAGCCTATAAGAAACCCGATCCTCTGTCGCCAGCCCGACAGAGTGACAAGGTTCAATCCATAAAGAGAAATGACTCCAAACACCCCGATGATGGCCGTGTTGAATTCAGATCTCAACCGGAGGGGTTTCCAAATATTTTTCAAATATCTCCAAAATATCCAAAATCCATTTCAAATATTTCATAACTCCACCCAAATACCCACAAAAATCCTAAAATTTCAGAAAACTCCACAAAACTCAAAATCCCAAAAACCCAAAAAATATTTAAATTTGAAATCATCCATCCACACTTAAAGCAAAATCCATCCGCCCTCCGCAACAGTTTGTCGAGGCGGACAAATCAAAAATAACTTCAGCTCACAAAAGAGCCAAATGCCTGGTCGAAAATATCACTAGGATTCATTCTCAAACAATATCTTGCCAGTAAGGATGTGGTACGTGTCCTCTAACCGGCAGTTTCGCCGCCAAATGGCACTGCAGGTAAACGGTTATGACCCGGGGCCCTCTGAACCGAGTGGTTTTGCCGCCAAATGGCACCACAGATAGCGGTTATGGCCAGAGCCAATACGCTCCTTAATGGTGTTAAATCCTTGAGATATGAATCAATAGGATATGATCGATAGGGCACAAAGCCCTCTGTAAGCTAAGGTGGATTCAAATTTGTCCCCTTAGACAAACATTCAACCCCGGTCTACAAGGTCCCCTTGGACGAAGCAACCCATGGCTGCCGACAAGGATCCTTCTGTCAGGTTGGGTCGACTACCTCCTCTGACTAAGTAGACCAGGGACCACGATGGCCCGGGATGACGGAACCATGGGATCTTGATCGGGCCCATCATCCATTCCCCCACCATCTGCTTTAAGTGCTAGATGGTGAAATTTCAAGTTTTAAATATCAAACTTTTCAAACATTTCCAAATACCCAAATCCAAACCCAATTTCCAAATTTCCAACATCTGAAAACCTATGCTGCTACTATATGCCAGATAACACGTATATTCTACGTATCTGATTGACGACTAGCCTTAATCGAAAGTTCTCTCTCGTTATCGGGAGGGGTAATTAACTATAGGGGCTTGCGCCTATAGGAAACCAGAACTCAGATCATAAAGTCCTCACCAAATGAGGGCGAAATCTCTGGGTAGTGTCTTATCTACAAACCCATCTGCCTTCCAAAATTTACCTCGGAACTTAGTTCGTTAAAACTCCCTCGCCGAATAAGAAGAGCGAGCGGAGGCCGGGGCCGAATTTTCGGAGCCCACAAGTCACAAGCTAGCAAAGCTGTTTGCAAGGCTCGAAATTTGGTGCACATGAAGGATGAAGATCAATTCAAGAAGATTTGGGATTACTATTTGGAAATCATAAGAACAAATCCAGGCACAACAATATTTGTGTTAACCATAAAAGATGCAAATCTATAAGGACAAAAACAATTATGAGAATATATGTTTGTTTTGAAGCTTGTAAAAGGGTTTTTTTAAGAGGTTGCAGGCCAATTGTTGGAGTTGACAGATGCTTTTTAAAGAGTTCACAGGGTGGTCAGCTACTAACAGCTATTAATTTGGATGAGAATAATAACTTTCGATAGCATGGGCAGTTGTAGAAAGTGAATCAAAAATTAGTTGGGAATGATTTTTGATATTGTTGGCTAGAGATTCGCATATTGATGACAATCAAATGAAGTTCACATTAATATCGAACAAAAAAAAGGGATTAGGGGATTAGTTCCTACATTCGAAAAAAAAAATGTCAAATGTTACAAATAGGTTGTGTTCGTCGTCTACACCAAAATTTTAAATTTACTGGGTTCAAAGGTATTGCAGTAAAAAATACTTTAAGGGCAGCTGCTAGAAGTACTACAGTTAATCAATTTACATGTAATATGGAGTTGGCAAAATTGGATATGAATGCATATAAATGGTTGACTGAAAAGCACCCAGGAGAATGGTCACGATCACATTTTTCATGCATCTCAAAGTGTGATGCATTGCTTAATAATGTGTGAATGTTTCAATGCCATAATTCTTGAAGCAAGAGAGGAACCCATCATCTCCATGTTTGAGAGCATAAGAAATTTGGTGATGAGTCGGATGGAACAGAAAAATGAGACACATCAAAGTGGAATGAGAAGTTATGCCTAAGTATTCGTGAAGCACTTGCAAAGAATTTGTATGATGCTGGGGGTTGCATTAGAGTGAAAGTTGATGATGACAATTATCAAATTACTATAATGCAAGGGGCACAAATACACAATATATTGTTGACTTGGATTCCATGTCTTGTAGTTGTGGAAGATGGGAATTAAATGGTTTGTCATATCTTTATGCATTTGTTGCAATTAATATGGGGGAGCATCTTCATGATAATTTTGTGCACAACCACTATATTCTGGACAATTATAGGAGAACTTATCAGTTCAACATTATGCCTATTAATAGTCCTGACGAGTAGCCTAGAAGCAAACTGATAGGAAATACTCGTTTGCACAAGTAAACCTAACCCAAATCAAGTACCTAAGCAAAGAAACTGCTGTCCACAGCAAGAACACAACCCAAACAGTGGAAAAAAATGGAGAGAAAAGTTCAATGGAAATTCGTAGGAAAACAAAGCAAACACTTTTATTTCAATAGTAGATAAAAGCACTTGCAATATACAATCTTCCTTCAATTCGAGAGGAAGGAAGCACTCTCCACGATCTCCGACAAAGCCAAGAGCCCAAGAACAAACCTAGATCTCCCAAGAAATTCAAAATCAAGATCCGCCCTAATTCTCACCAAAACTCCTAATTAAAGACAAAGGACAATTACAAACTTCCTAAAACAGCCCCCAACATTCAAAATTTCCCTCCAAACGCCCAAAACCACGCGGCTCTCCTCTGGTTTCCGCTCAGAACCACGCTCCCCCTCTGTTTTTCCGCCTGTAGTAACAGTGGACCGGTCCAGTCGGCCCCTCCTGGGCCGGCGTAACATTACCGCCCTCCCAAAGAATCACCTTGTCCTCAAGGTGGAAAGCAGGAAACTGCTCGGCAATCCTTTCCTGTGGCTCCCAAGTGGCCTCATAGTCTGGAAGGCCGCTCCACCTAATCTTCACCTCCTTTTTCCCCTTCTCGTTGATGCACACTCCTACCGCTAGAGGCTCTAATGTCACTTCCATGTCCTCCCTCAATGTGCTGGGCAGCTCCGGGCTCACTGCATGCTCCCCCACCACTCTCCTCAACTGTGAGACATGAAAAACGGGGTGTATTCTGGCTGTTGGAGGAAGCCTCAATCTATAGGCCACCTCTCCGATTCTCTCCTCCACTTCAAAAGGGCCAAAATACCTTGCTGCAAGCTTCTCATTTCTCCTTTGGGACACTGTCCTCTGTCGGTATGGTCGGAGCTTCAAGTAGACCTTGTCCCCAACTGCAAACTGTATATCTCTCCTTTTGCCGTCCGCCTGCTTCTTCATAAGTTGCTGGGCTCTAAGTAAATGCCTCTTGAGCTCTTCCAACACCTGATCTCTTTCCTTCAAATGTTGATCCACTGCAGATACTGGGGTACTACTATGGTTGTAGTGTACCAAATGTGGGGGGTCCCTCCCATATAACACCTTAAACGGTGTCATCTTGGTAGCCGAGTGAAAGGAGGTATTGTACCAGTATTCTGCCCAAGCTAGCCATTTGGCCCACTGCTTTGGTGTTTCAGACACAAAACACCTCAAGTATGTCTCCAAACTCCTATTCACCACCTCTGTTTGTCCGTCAGTCTGTGGATGGTAGGCTGTGCTCCTCTTCAATACTGTTCCCTGCATCCTAAATAGTTCCCTCTAGAAATGGCTCAGGAACACCTTGTCCCTATCAGAAACAATGGACTCCGGTACCCCATGCAGGCGGACTATCTCCCTCACAAATGCTGCTGCTACAGACACCGCTGTGTACGGGGTGTCTCAAGGGAATGAAATGAGCATATTTGCTCAGCCTGTCGACCACTACAAGTATAACTGTGTAGCCTTCTGATTTTGAGAGCCCATCAATGAAATCCATAGTAATCTCCTCCCAAACCTTCTCTGGTAGGGCTAGAGGCTGTAGTAATCCCCCTAGTGCCATCGTCAGGTACTTGCTTCGCTGGCAGATATCACACCTCGCCACCATCTCCTCTACATCTTTCCTCATCCCCTTCCAGTACAATTCAGCAGCTAATCGGCTATAAGTTTTATGCACTCCTGAATGCCCTCCTATGGCACTCCCATGAAACTCCTGTAGCAGCTGGGGAATGTGGATGGAAGACCTTGGAATCACACTCCTTCCCTGATAGTACAGTCTTTCTCCCACAACTGAGTAGCCTGGGTGGCTTTTCTCATCTGATAACACCACTTCTTTGATTTTCCTTAGCTCCTCATTCTGAATGCTCTCCTCTTTGATGGCTCCCAAATCTATCAGTACTGGTACTGATACAGCAATCCCCTGGAGCTCCCCCATACAGCGTGATAAGGCATCCGCTGCCTTATTCTCTAGTCCTGGCCGATAGTGGATCTCGAAATCATATCCCAGCAGCTTGGACAACCACCTCTGATGCTCCTCTGTGACCATCCTCTGCTCTAACAAGTATTTCAGGCTCCTCTGATCAGTCCTGACAATAAAATGTCTGCCCAATAAGTAAGGTCTCCACTTCTGGATGGCCAGTACAATAGCCATCAGGTCTCTCTCGTAGACAGACTTCAGCCTAGCCCGGGACGACAGTACCTGACTGAAGTAAGCTATGGGCCTGTGGTTCTGCATCAACACTGCTCCCAATCCATAGCCTGAAGCATCTTTCTCCACCACAAACACATGGTTGAAATTCGGCAGAGCAAGCACTGGCACTGTCGTCATGGCCTTCTTCAGCTTCTCAAAAGCCTCTGAACCTGCTTCTCCCCATAAAAAGTTGTCCTTCTTCAACTGCTCTGTCAGTGGCTACGCTATGGTGCTGTATCCCCTCACGAACCTCCTGTAGTAGCCTGTCAATCCCAAGAATCCTCTGAGCCCCTTCAAGGTCTTGGGTTGAGGCCATGCCAGCATTGCCTCTATCTTGGACTGATCTGCAGCAACTCCCTCCTGGGATATCACATGCCCCAGGTACTCCACCCGTACCTGAGCGAAGTCACACTTCTTGAAGTTGGCCTTCAGCTGATGCTCCCTCAGCACACCCAACACCACTCTCAGGTGCTCTAGGTGTTCCTCCTCAGTCCTGCTATAGATTAGAATGTCATCAAAAAATACCAACACAAACCTGCGGAGGTATGGCTTGAAGATCCGGTTCATCAAGGCCTGGAATGTGGCAGGTGCGTTGGTGAGGCCAAAAGGCATCACCAGAAACTCGTAGTGGTCCTCATGAGTCCTGAAGGCCGTCTTCTGCACATCTTCCTTCCTCATCCTGATCTGGTGATAATAGCCTGACTTCAGATCGACCTTGGTGAACAAGGCTGCTCCATGTAGCTCATCCATCAACTCGTCAATCACAGGGATAGGAAACTTATCAGGCACAATCTCCTTGTTTAGAGCTCTGTAGTCTACACAAAACCTCCAACTCCCATCCTTCTTTTTCACAAGCAGAACTGGACTAGAGAAAGGGCTCACACTGGGCTGAATGATCCCTCCTAGCATTCTCCCACCAGCTTCTCAATCTCATCTTTCTGCACCTGAGGGTATCTGTAAGGCCCACACTGATAGGAGATACTCCCTCTTTCAGGATAATCTGATGCTCCTGCTCTCTGTCAGGTGATAGTCCCACCGGAGGTTGGAACACATCCTCAAATTCCTACAGAAGAGGCTGAACCAAAGTGGGAATGAGCTTTTCCTCCCCCTCCTCCTGCTCCTCCAGGCTCTGCAGCTCCACAAGGAATCCTCCTCCTTCCTCATGGATGATTTTCGCCATTGATCTGAGTGACACTCCAGCTCTGGACAATCCTGGTTCCCCTTTTAGCTTCACCCTCTTCCCCTCTACAATCAGCTCCATCACCATGGTCCCCCAGTTCACCTTGGTTTCACCCAAGGTCTGTAGCCACTTCATGCCCAGAATGACATCTGTGCTACCCAATTTCAGGGGTAGGAAGTCCTCTACCACCCTGATCTCCTGTAGCCTCATCTCCACCCCTTTGCAAATCCTAGTGCTGGACTCAATCTTTCCTGTCCCCATCATCACCCCATAACTGCCTGTCTCAGTAGGCTCCATCCCTAGCTCCTCCGCCACTTTGTGGATATGAAATTGTGGGTTGCCCCACTGTCAATCAGGACCACTATCTCCCTCCCAAGGATCTTCCCCTTCACCTTCATCGTATGGCTAGGAGTAAATCCCAACACCGAATTGAGGGAGACCTCGGCTACCTCCAACTGGGGATCAATCTGCTCCTCATCAGAATCATCACACTCTTCAGGTGCCTCGTCTATATAGACGTTGAGAGCCTGAAGGGCGCGATCCTTGCACCTGTGCCCTGGAACAAACTTCTCCTCACATCTGAAACAAAGGCCCTTGGCCCTCTTCTCCTGCATCTCTTCCTCAGTCAATTTCTTGAAGCTTCCAACAGATCTGGTCACCCCGCTCTTCTCCTTTCCACTCTCCCTAGGGACGCTGGGGCTTGGCCCTTTTGGAGCCAAGTGGTAGTTGTCCTGGTGGGACCTCCTGAGTGGTTGTTTCTCCAATTTCGGGCGTTGGTCTTCTGATTCTCCACCAACTGAGCCAATTCCATCGCCTCCCTCAGGTCTCTTGGTCTCATGACCTTCACAGCATCTCTAATTTCTGGTTTGAGGCCCTTCATAAAATTTCCCCCCAAAGTACTGTTTGAGAGGCCCTCCATGTCTCCCACTAAACTCTCAAATTTCTTCCTGTATTCCTCCACTGTTCCCTCTTGAGTGAGGGCGTAGAACTGTTCTGATATCTCCCATGGGCTGCTCCCCCTGAATCTCTCCCTGATAGCCTCCTTTAAGTCCCTCCAGGACCTCACCGGTTCCCACTTATCCATGTACTTGAACCAGGCAAATGCCGCCCCTTCCAAGCACATACTAGCAGCCATCAATCTCTCCTCCTCCATCAGGCCGTTCACTGCAAAGTACCTCTCCACATTGTGGATCCACTCATCCACATTTCCCTCCTCGAATACTAGCATTTTCAATTTCCTGGCCCTCGTGTCCACCCCGTATGCCCTATTCCCCCCATGGCCTCCTCTGTCCCAAGCTATGGGGTCTTCCCAAGTTCCTCTTTCTCCATATCAGGGCTCATCCTCCCTCCTTGGCCGCCGGTAGCCATCTTCCCCTCGTGCCCCGCCATGGTGGTTATAGATCCCCCACGGCCGGTCCAATGGGTCGGGCCTCCGACGTCGCCAATCATCTTCTCTTCCTTCCCGGAAGTCTCTCCTTCTGTCATGTTCTTCTCGCCTAATGGACTCCCGAGGTGGCATCCTCCCGTTGCTGTCAAGCAGTTCTACTTCCTCTTCCTCTTCTGGATTCACCTTCTCCTTACCCCTGCTCCCACTACCTTCTCCTCTTTCCTCTGCTGGCACCGCCCGTGCTTGCCCCTCCAACAACTTCTTCATCATCTCCTCCAAGGCCATGAATTTCCCTTCCACATTCTCGCTAAATGTGGCCATCTTCTCCTCCAGATCCGCCTTAAGTTGACCCATCTCGGTCTCCAAGACTTCTACCCGCTTAGATGCCATGGGAACCAACGAGATGCCTCCAGATCCTCAAAGAAAATCTTCTGGACAGCAAGAATCTCCCTCCAAACAGTCAAAATCTGCTGTTTTACTCAACTGCTGCTCTAAAAAACCCTAAAAATTGCAGTTTTCAGGGGAAAACAGCCTCCGACAACCCAAATTCTGCGAAAATCTGCAGCGAAACAGTAGAAAAACACAGCCCTCCACCGTCCGGATCTCGCTCTGATACCAATTTGATAGAAAATACTCGTTTGCATAGAGTAAACCTAACCCAAATCAAGTACCTAAGCAAAGAAACTGCTATCCGCAGCAAGAACACAGCCCAAACAGTGGAAAAAAACGGAGAGAAAAGTTCAATGGAAATTCGTAGGAAAACAAAGCAAACACTTTTATTTCAATAGTAGATAAAAGCACTTGCAAGATACAATCTTCCTTCAATTCGAGAGGAAGGAAGCACTCTCCACGATCTCCGGCAAAGCCAAGAGCCCAAGAACAAACCTAGATCTCCCAAGAAATTCAAAATCAAGATCCGCCCTAATTCTCAACAAAACTCCTAATTAAAGACAAAGGACAATTACAAACTTCCTAAAACAGCCCCCAACATTCAAAATTTCCCTCCAAACGCGCCCAAAACCACGCGGCTCTCCTCTGGTTTCCGCTCAGAACCGCGCTCCCCCTCTGTTTTTCCGCCTGTAGTAACAGTGGACCGGTCCGGGCTGGACCGGTCCAGTCAGCCCCTCCTGGGCCGGCGTAACACAAACAAGCATCTTCACTACCGCCAAGATATAATAAAACAAAGAAAGGGTCGCCCACAAAGATAAGAAGAAGAGGTGCAGATTAGCAAGTAGATAATTCACAAAGAAAAAGCTAAGTAGATCAATTGTAGCCATCCATTGTACTAAATGTAAATAGAGTGGTCATAATAGTAGAAGTTGAGGGCAATAAAAAAGAAAAATAAGCCTTTTTCTACTCACCTACTTGAAATAGAGGTTAACTTACAATACAACGTAATAACACAGGATGTTTTCCATCTTCAGGAATTAAATTCAGACAACATGAATGAGTTAGTAAGTAAAGATATTGCACTTTTACATTTGATTTAATTTTTTGGGAAATGAACTAACAAATTTTTTTTTTTAATCTATTCACTCTCTCCAATCGGCATATCTAAATCAAAATTGTAGCTAGCAGAAAATACCAATGTTGAATGTGTGCACACAAGGGTCATCAAACAAAAGGCTGGTGGTAAGTTAGCAAACATATTTTAATAAATACCTATACAATTCAAATTTTATAACTACTAATTTGATATTATGTTTGTTAGCATGTTCCTACATCCAAAAGAAAGAAGATCAGGTAGATGAAGCTTGGAGGATAACATACACAATGAATTTTTTTGTATAAACTTGTATTGACACATTTTGGAAGACATCATCAAAGTACTTCTTCTTTGTAACATGATTTTTTAGTTTTATGGTGAATTTTTTGCAAATAACTTTGAAGCTCCAATCATCTAAAAATAACCCTCGAGTTGGGGTTTCATAATGAGTGTTTTTATGTATCATCGTCCATACTTCCATCTTGGTTCAAACCTCAATGTAGCATTTGTTCTACATCTTCAATTTATTTGAAATTGTTTTGCCTTTATAATAAATCTTTTATTATAATGTGTTATATTTTTTTTGTTGTATTTATATTGCTATTTCAAGAATATTAAATGCAACACTTGATACTCTTGAGATTAAAAAATAGAGTAATATAAGTAATGTAATATCTCTTATTATGTAGTAGATTAAAAATTATTAAAATGCATTTCATTTTATATTAAAATATGATAAAAAAGGAGTAACATTAGATTTTGTTTTTAAATTTTTTTTTTCACACCCTTAATATGTAGTAAATTAAATATGTACTATAATTTATTAAATGAAAAAATAGAGCAATATAACTAATGTAATCTCATATTCATTTATAACTTAAAACACCCTTCATCTTTAACTCTTATTTTAGGCTCGGAGACCAAATTAACTCAACTTTTAATAGTCGATGGACTAAAATGGGGCAAGGCTTTAATAATGAAGCTTAAAGAGAGCAATTTGCTTTAGTAAAAGAATGTAAGTTATTGGAGTGATTGATAATATATTATGCACAAATATTGCAACAAATTGGTATTAGAGCTAATAATTTGATCATTATGCTGATTAAATGTAGGACATATTCATTGGATTAATTAAAAAATAAAATAATGATCCATATTAGAAAGGATCTAGTAAGTTATTGTTTCAAACAAACACAATAATTGTCATGAGGTTCAAAAATAAATTTTCGCATTCGATGGGAGGTATAATCTTAAGAAATTTTTCAAGATGAATCAATAATTTGTAGACTTTCTTTTGAACATGAACATTCATTTAATTGAAAAAAGGTTAGATGTTAAAAAAAAAATTCTTGGACATGCTCAATTATTTTGATGAAGAAGTGTTCCAAGTAGAATCAAATTAATATGGACAACCATGAAACACATGCTTAAAGAGAAATATTGACAATTTGGTGAATATTGGTATAAATTAAATAAACAATTTTAGAATTGCAAACAGATATATCCTAGTGTATTTGAATCCTGAAAGGTTTATACATCTTGAAGCTACAAATAATTAACCTAAAATCTATTTTGTTTCCACTGCTTATTTTATGTGAGATTATAAACAAACTAAGTTATCATTCACCACAAATACTAATTAAAGCTTTATCTAGATTTTTGTGTATTGAGGAAAATTATGAGTATTTTATTAGGATTGTTACACCTAGGGGCAAATCAATAACATCTCATTTAAACCATATGAAAAAATCTAATAATCCATTGTCTCAGGTTGTCGTGGATCTTGTCCATTTGTTAGCAATTGTAGTCAATCCAACATGTCCAAAAGAACCTCATCAACAACAATGAGTTATGTCTTCTAGGAGGACCTTGTAGACCCAAAGTGAATGATTGCCTAAAGGAACAATTTTATGATGAAATTAGAGACTTGAGGGCTTTGTTCCCTATCAAACACATCTTATGATTCAGAACTCAATGAGCTAAGCTATTGGAGAACTTTCAAGCTTTAGCAATAATCTTAATTTAATAGTGTTATTTTGCAGGAAACCATCCATTGAGAGAGCCTTGGTCGTAATCTTAATCCAGAGGTGCAATTTTCCATCAAACCACCTATTCAGAGGACATGTATCACGTCCTTATTAGCAAGAAATTTTCGAGAATGATCATTAAGATACACTTAATATGATATTGAACTTTATGAGCTTAGATTATCTAACATTTATCACCCTCGTAAAACTATTGTAGATGATGGATGGATATGAATAGTTGTTTTAAGGTTGAAGCACCCATATTATGCTTGATCATATTGGTTTTTTATAATCCAAATTAGTTTGTTCTGATATTTGAAGGGCATTTTGATAGTAAGGACTCCTATGGTCGAGATTGTTTTATTAACCCATCCATCATCAAGGAGAGATAGGTTGGATTATTTGTATTTGTAAATTGAGAGCTTGAATTTAAAATTAAATCCCATTCAAATATAATGTGTGATAAACATATCAAAAATAAGGGTAAAATTGAAATGTGTTATTTTGAACCTTGTCAACTATGTTTACTTGCTTACAGAGAATCAGGATCATAATTTGCATATCATTTGAGTTTATTTGCATATTTATCAAATTTCATGTTTTGAAATATATAGAGGATCAAATATGTCAATTAGAACTTATCAGTGCTACATAGGAGCTCAAAAGTTTACAAATTAAAATGATTTTTTTTTGTTAAAGGCCTTGAAGATATTATACAAACAGAAACAGAAGGCAAAATAACATAATAGATATCATTGTTAAGTACTTATTTTCAATCTGTGATTATATAAATTTGTTGTATTAGACAATGAGAAAAAATTTTTAAAATCATTTTTGTGATGGAGAAAAGGATCAAAATGGTTCATTAACTCTTTATGAAGGATAAAAATAGTCCCAAACTATATTAAAAGACCATTTTGGTCTCTCAAGTCTTCAAAAATGAACCAAAATAGTCTCATCCTCGTTAAGGAGTTAGGCAATATCTCGAACTCGTCCCATGAACAGAAAGGAGACGTTAATTGAAGTCATAGAAGCTAGAGGGTCGATTTCATCATTTTAGGTGTTGTTGGAGAAGGCGAAACTAATCGATGTCGTTTCGCGTGGCTTGGAGATGCATAACCGAATGAGCGAGTCACGTGAGAACAAAGAGGTCAAAGCGTTCTGTTGGCTGGGAGACGAAAGAATGGGTTTGTCGTTTCATTTTCATGAGGAAGGCAAGGAGCTTCTATCGTTTGAAGTCATAGAGCTTGTCAAAATAAAAATTGAGAGGAGAGAGAGAGATTGTGCTTTAGCGGCGAGCATGAAAGAGAAGAGTCAGCAAAGAGGCTAGGACACGGGCGAAATTCAACTTAAGGATTAACAGGTGAGTTTTCTTATTTATAAAAGTTTTGTCTAAATCTGGATTATAATTTAAAATTATTAGATTAAAATGATTAATGTTAATATATTCACAGGTCATAGTTTAAAGCAATTAATCAAAGAATCTGTTAACTTTTGTGATTAAAAATTATACAAGAAAATCAAAATTAAATAGGAATGACCTCAAAGACTAAACTGTAATAACAAGTCTGCCACTAGCATTGCTTACAAGTTACAACCCTGTAAAACATGATTAAACCAAAAAATGGAGCTGGATAAATACTTTAAATAGGAATTCAATTCACTGATATATTCACAAAAGGACTTCGCAAATCTGAATTCAGAAATATTCTGGAAAAGCATCGAAAGATAGGCATCTACCAACCAATTTAAGGGGCAGTGTTAAAGAATGCAAGAACCACCTCACGGATCCAACGGGATTGTTGGCCAACTACAGCAGAAAAGAAAGGATATCAGAAACAAATTGGTCAGCTGGGCCAAAATAAACAGGTGTCCCACAATATGGGAAGGTGTCACGCAATATGCCTTGCTGGCAGCATCAGGAATGAAAGGTAAGAGTCTCACGGATTGGCAACATAGAATCCCATGGATGTGGATGAACAAAATTATATTCCTCGTTTAAAACATTCATTTAATACTCTTCATAGAATTGTATAGATTTCTAACATGATCTAGGAAATTCTTTGCAAGTCTTTAGCCATTCTCCAGTTTTCAACATATTCTGATATCCATAGTTGTTCTAACTGTATTTTACAGCACGTAGAACTCTGGAATCTCGCAGACCTGCTGACCCTCGGCAATGTTGGTCTTTATTAACAATCAAATATGACTTCTTACAATCTCAATCTGTGGAATACTAGAATTTATGGGCTCCAGTATACTGAATTGGATAAACATGCATTGAAATACTTTCCAGGTCATGTATAACAAAGGGATCAATAAATATTAAATAATGCTAACATTAAATCTTTAACAACAAATATGATCGAGTGAACGTGAGATGATAAAGTTCATAAATTTCTTTGTTACATTAGCAAAGATCTTAAAGAGTGGATATTCATGCATACAGAATATTTTTAATTGACTCAATAATAATGCACAAACAGCTGGAGATAATGTTCAAGTGTCCACATCAACACATCAGATATTAATGCCATCATTGATGTTTTCATCTTACAAGTTAACCGGTTCAAATTTTATGGCTTTTCATGAGTCATAAAATAAAGTGGACAACAAAAAATAGAAATAAAACAGTTTAGAAGGCACAAAAAGAAAACACAATATAAGGTATAAAGAAGAAAATAATACCTGTGCCTTCTGTGAAGGGGTTACACGACAACAAATTGCTGTTCTTGATAAAGTAGCCAATTCAGTGAAAGAACCCCTATGATGTTTCAAAATAATTTCAAGGGCCACACCATCCACCACAAATGCTAATTCCTTTTGCCAAAAAAATAAATATATCAGCATAAAGTTTTTTAGAGGTTTGCAAGGTAACTGTCACATTCTTGGGTAGTCCATGTTGCACGTTTAAATGGTAGTTCATGTTGCACGTTTAAATGAGAAATTATGCCAATTGAAATACTAGAATTCATGATTAAGTTGCCCTCCTATAGCATAACGTACAAATATTAAAAGGTTAACATGAATCTCACGTAACGTTATAAAAGAAGATAAACTCAGTCTTAAAAAGTTAATTCAACACCAAGTGCACGGTATCATAAATCTTTATCTACGGTAGTCATTATTGGGTCAATTTCAATTAGATTCATACATTTAGACTTATATTTCAATGGGATTTGTTGGAGAATTTTTTGTATCCTCAAACGGATTGCATATTTTATAATCGAACACGGCATAAGAATACGATATATTACCCCGGAGGGTAAAAATACCATTTTCTTATGGGCTCAATAATAAAATTTACAATTATTTAACAGAGATTCCCCCACTCAATGTTTGGTTGAGTGGGGTTTATTTATTTCTGGGGTACAGACATCCCATAGGGGCAAGCCCCTATGGTTAATTACATCCCAAGTTTGATTTGGGAAAACTTTTGATTAAACTAGTGATTTTCTTTCTTTGGAAGTCATTTAGATATTGGCTAAAACTGATTTTCGTTGTTTTAAAATCCATGAAAGTCTTGGTTAAAGGTTTTGGTCCTTAGGAATTTCAAGGAGGAGATTTGATCAACTAAGGATTAGATTTTGGGAATGAAAGCCAAAGGAGGTGAGGTAGGAGCATTTGATTCTGAGGGAAACTCAGAGGTGCTCGGACTATCCTATGTTGGGCTTTACATTTTAGCAATCTAAATTTTGGTTTAAGTTGAACTTTTTATTAGAATGTTGGGGCTTATATTCCTTCAACATGTATTGTAGGAATTGCCCGAAGGATGAGGGCTTATAGGGTGATTTGGAATCAACCCGTGCCTCTGACCCTAAGACTAAGGTGAGGACTACCGATAGGTAGTACCTCGAACCTAGATCTAACGAGTGCAAAGAGGGACTTACAAGCTACACCTCACAAGAGGCATAACCCGCCTGACCTCTGGATTTATTGTCCCGCCTGGAAGGGACTACCAGCTAAACTCCCCCTAATCGCTTTTAAAACCATGCTGTCCGGTTTCAATGCAAATGTAGAGTGGTAGGGTTGTTTTTATTTAGAATGTAGGTCTTATAACTTGGCTTTGAGGCCAAGATGTCTAAGTATGTGTGGTATGCAAATGTTGACTCATAAAGAAAAAGACTTTCGTTATCTAATCCTTAAGTGGAGGCATTCTACATGTGACACATTTTGGGCTATGCATGTTTATTTACAATTTTGAAAACTTGGCTCCTTGAAGGGAGCCATGCAATTTTTCTTACTTGAAAGACATGGAGCCTAATTTGATTTTATTTTTAGATTGCTTACATGTTAAGGGGTAGAAAACTTAGTTTTTTTTTATCCTAAGAGCCTAACGTGATCAAGTCCAGGCCACACCCACAAAAACAAGAGAAGAAACCTAGGAAAGACATGCATTTCTATTGCCCACCCAATAAACACTTCAACACATGCTTTTGTTTATAAATAAAGACAGAAATGTAAATAATGTCCCAGTTATTACAAACATGTTTGGCAGCTGAGTTGCCTGCCATTATACAACCCAGTCAAATTAATTACATACTCTACTTGTGGGGATCTTCAAGCTTTATCTCCAAAAAGGTACTTTCTCCCTTGATCCTCCTTGCCTTCTAATCCAAACCCCACAAGTTTTACATCCTATTTCTACCAAATACATGATAAAAAAAAGACTCAAATTTGCAAAACAGAGTTAGGAGGCAGTTTATATAGCAAGAATATGAACATCCCAAAATTGGCCTAGCACTTAAGAGTGCTAACTACTAGGCCCCTGCTTCTACCCTATTGGCCACATCTTTGGGGGGTTTTAAGCAATACCTGTCATGCAAACAGTTTATTATTATTTATGAGCGCCCCCCTTTTAGATATGGCCACCTGCACAGAAAAGCATTTATATCTCTATACTAACCACTTAAGGGCAAGTGCCCACACGCAGACAATCCAAGGGCAATCAATCCACAACATCAATCACATGCGCACACAAAGAAAAATCCTAATCCTAGCATGCCTAAGGGGTTGTGCATCCAAGTGTGTGAGGCTTGTGCGGTATGTCACACTAAAAGTCCTTCTAGAGTTTGGGTCTAAGGAAGGAGTGTCCAATATGTAGCTTTTGGTGCCACTTGTTGAGGGAAATTCTCCTTAGCTTTTGGAGCTAAGAAGAAGAGGTGGGAATCCGACATTTAGCTTTTGAGCTAAATGTTGGAGAGTTCTCTTCAGCTTTTGGAACCAAAGAGAGGAGAAATCTCCTACAACTTTAGAGTTGGAGGAGAATTGGAGAAAATGCAACTTTTGGGTTGCAAATTCATGAAGGTCTTCAGACATTTTGATGCCCAAAGAGAGAATTGCCCCCTTCCAACTTGAGTTTGGAAGGGCAAAGAGAAGTAGGACTTGAATCCTAAGCTTGGGGTGAAGTTACTTGTTGTTTTTTTGGTTCAACAAGTAAGATAATTTGGGACAAAAACGGATCACTCAATGTAGGTTGAGTGAAAGTGGGCTTCATACAACTTTTGAGTTGTAGGAAAAGTGAAAGAACCCATGGCTTTGAGCTGAGGTAAGGAATTCCTTAAGACTTTTGGAGCCTATAGGAGTGAAAGAGGATTTGTAACTTTAAGGTTACAAATCAAGAAGGTGATTCCTTAAATTTTTGTATTCAAGGAGGAATTTCATTTTCTTAATTTGGGTTAAGAGAAATGAAGAGGATTTTGGTGGTTTCCTACAATCTAGATTTGTAGGAAAAGAAGTAGTCCAAGGTGCAATCTAGAGATTGCAAATTGGAGGAATTCCTTTGGACATGTGGTGTCCAAAGAAAAGAAAGGTTTCATCCCTCCAATTTTGGGTTGGAGGAGAAAAGGAGAGGGGATGTGACTTGGAAGTTAGAACCCCAAGAGAATTCTTTGAACATTTGGTATCCAAAGAAGAAGGGTGCATTCTCAAAATTTGGATTGAGAGAATGAAATAGTTTCCTACAATTCTTGGATTGTAGGAAGGAGAGGGTGCGAAGTTTCCCTACAACTTGTAGGAAAAGGAAATATGAAGTGCAACTTGTAGGTTGCAAATTAAAGAAATCCCTTTTGAACATTTGGTGTTCAAAAGAAAAAAGACCCATTCGCTTAATTTAGACCAAGTGAATAGTGGAGGTTTTCTACACTTCTTGTTTGGTAGAAGAAGGAGATGTGCAACTTAGAGGTTGCAACTCGTGAATATCCTTGAACATTTGATGTTCAAAGGGGAATGATCATTCTCCCAAATTTGGGCTTAGGAGACAATGAGAAGATCTTCTACAATTCTTAAATTGTAGAAGAGAAAAGCAACAAGCAAATTTTGTATTGCATGTTGAAGGGATTCCTTGGACATTGGGTGTCCAAGGAGGAGCGTTCATTTGCTTAATTAGTGACTAAGCATATGATGAGAACTAAGATTTGAAACTTAAATCTAAAGGATTACTCATGGGTTTGTGATCCAATAAGTAAATGATTTGATAAGCTTCCCACAACCTTGGGGTTGAAGGAAGAAAATGTAACTTAGAGAGTTACAAAATTTCGTGGAAGACCTATGAATATTTAGTATTCAAAGAGGGGTGATCATTCACTTAAACGTGGGTTAAGTGAATGGAAAGGCAAATTATTCGTTGATCTTGTTTCGACCAACAAGAGGTGAATAACTTAGAATTTGTTTCTAAGATTTGACCACCATGTGATGATGTTTGATTGGAGCCTTTGGAGATTCCAAATTATCATACATGAGGGAGAGGAGTATTCATTTGTCAATTTATGATGTAACAAACGAAGAAAAAAAAAAAAAAGATTGGTTGGTTCTATGTTCCAACACAAGGGTTGATAGTTTAGAGTTTGGTTCCAAACTACAAAGGTTCATGTGTAGGAGGAGCATTTAGAGCCTTGGATAGTCTCTAAATACAACACATGAGTGAATTGTTTGTTGATTAGGTGTTTCAACAAACTAGGTGGGAGAACTTGGAATTTGGTTCCAAGTTAGGAAGAATTTATGTAATGACATATTTGAAGTTTGAGGTGCTCCAAATATTATTGCATAAGAGATGTAATTTGTAGTTTTTGGACTACAAATTAAGAGGGTCGTCTACCTATAGAGGTTAGGCAAATGAGATAGGCTAGATTTAGGATCCTAAGCCTAAAAGAGAATTCTTTCATTGATTTTGTGTCTCAAAATGAAAGAAAGGGAGAGCTTAGATTTAGGCTCTAAGCTACAAGATTTTCATATAATGATAGGTTGGAATTTTAGAGAATTCCAAATCATTATGTATGAAGGGAAACATTTATTCGCTAACTTTGTGTTATTAGCAAATGATATGAGGGAACTAGGGTTTGATCCCAAAATCCACTAGCGCTCTTTAATTTCTTTAGAGGTGATTTAGAGAGCATCAAGCAAGAGAACCATTTGTTTGTTTTCTTGTTTCAACCAATGGAAGGACGAGGACCTAGAATTTGATTTTTTCAAGTTGGAAGACTCATGTGATGGTACACTAGAAAGTTTGAGGGACTTCAATTCACTTCACATGAGAGGATGATTGTTGGTTTTTTTGGGGTTCCAACAAGAGATGTAAGAAAACTTGGATTTTGGCTTCAAGTTTCTAAAGCTTGTAACATGATGCATTAAGGATTTTTAGGGAAATTCATAATGCAAGGCATGACAAAGGTTGATGATAACTCCTAAGATATGCTAGGAGTCAAATGATAAAACATTTGGAGCATTGAGGGTGCTCCAAAAGTCATTCAATGATATGTATTTGGGGCCTTGAGAAGGTTCCAATCACCATGCACTTGGAGAGATAGGTGAATGCTTGTAGAATTTGTAACTACAAGAAAATAGAGTTGAACTTAGGATTTTTGGGATCCTAGGTTAAGATTTGCTCATGCAAAGGAAAATGGGTGCTTTGAGATGCTCCGAATTTTCATACATGAGGAAGGGAAGACTACTAGAGAGCTTCCAACTCAATGAAAAGATTCCCAAATCAATTTTGGCATGATTTGGGTAGAAAGATTGGTCCTACAATTTGAAATTGGAAGACAACCTAAAATATAATCAAAGCTCTACAAGAAGGTGGTTTTCCCTAAATCGTACCTAATATGATTCGAAAATTTGAGAGCTTGTATTTGGCCATATTATCTTGCAAATTAAGAAAAATGAGCTTAAATAATCCTTTAATATGATGGAGCATTAATCATGGGCCTTTGAGGTCCACGAAATGCTTCAAATCGAATCTACCAATATTTAGGATTAAATGGGCGCATTTATAAAAGTTTGCAAACTAATAGACCCATTAATTTAAGCAATAAACACATCACCTATGGCTTGAATCTTAATGGAGTGGGAAACATGCATTTGAAAATCTTAAGGGATCAAATCACTTTTGTCGTGATTTGATCCATTAAGGGCGTAATGATGAGTTTCCCAAGCTTTGAAAGACTTGCATAACAAAAGTAACTAGCCATAAACTTTTTATCACAAGCTATACAACATATCCAAAAGATAGGTTACTCAAACACTTGTTCTAGGATTTTTTGAAGTGAAACTTTGAGGTCCACATTAAATCCTACACCAAGTTATCACAAATATTTTGAATATGTTATAGGGCTTATGACAAACTTCACAAGCTCCACCAAATTTCTAAATCATGTATTTACTTCGCGCATGACACTAATGTTGTATAAGTATATGTAAACAATGTGAGGTTTGAGTGGATATGCAAGCTACACACTCAATTTGGCTACGAAAAGTAACATGCCCTAAAGTTTGGATGTAGGCGAAGGTGTAAAGCTTAATATGATGCACAATATACATTCGAGAGATGTCGGATAACAACCCGACGCCTCTACGCGTGTCAAAATCCTCTCCGGACTCTCACATAAGAGTCAACCAATAGAAATCACCAAATTTCCATAATCTTTGCGAAAGGGGACAGCCAACGAATGGGTTTTTGGGGACCAAAAAAATAAAGTTTCTAAGGACCTATGTCTTTGGATCCTCAACCACATTGCATTTGGCCTTGGGAGCCTTAAGGTTTCGCCTAAATTTTAGTGGTATACCTTCCCCGGGTTGTCCAAGCGCTCCTATCCAAGTTCCAAGCTTTGTCCAAGCTCCGCTCCAAGCTCCAAATCGCTGTCCAAGGTATTCCGGACGTCACCGCTGCTGTCCAAGCTACTCCGGAGGGTGGATTTGCTGTCCAAAGCACTCCCGACAGCAGTTTTCAGCGTTTGACAGCTCTCGGAAGCTGTATGGCTGCTGTTTTCACGCTCCAAACAGCAAATTTTGCTGTTCGACAGTCTCCCGGAGCTAATTTCGTCGTCGAGAAGTCGCCGGAGTTGAAAGAGAAGGGAGGAGAAGCCTTCCTTTGTTGTTTGGAAGATTTAGAAGCCCTCCCTTGCTGTTTGGAAGTCTCCAACAGCTTTCTTGACCACTACGAGCTCGCCGGAGTTGAGGAAGGAAGGTGTAAATACTTCCTGAAGCTTGAGATCTCGGAAGCTCCGGCGGATGAGAGGGACGGAGCTCCTGCTTGGTCCGGCCGACCGTCCAGGTGGAGTCGGAATGGGGTTCCGCACGCGAGAGGGAGGTCGGTCGGGACTTCCGCACGCGAGAGGGAGGCCGGTCGGGGCTTCCGCCTGGTGGAGTCGCACGAAGGAGGGGATTCTCCTTTGCTCTCTCGCTCGCTCTCTCTGTGTGTCGGGACGGGCGAAGGAACAGAACAGGGGAGCCGAATGAGGCTCCCCACTCATTTCGTTTACTTAGGGACGCAAGCACCGAGCGGATAGCCTCCCGTTCCGTCCCATCTCCCTGCCTCGTTCCGTGTAACGAGGGAAAATCTACTTGAGTAGATTTTGGCTGCCCACTTGAAGTGAAATTGAGTGGGATTTGAGAAGAGATCTCAACCCTAGATCAAGAAATTTGATTTTGGAAATCAAATCAGCTTATGATCTCATTAGCTAGGGTTGAAATTGAGTCTAGATTGGCCTCGACCCGAACCGATTTGGGTCGGTTTGGGTCCGATTGGGTTCAACAAATTTAATTCATGAAATTGAACCTAAATCGATGCCGAATTGCGTCGAATTTGGTTCGACGAGGCTCGATTGGGTTTGATTTGATTGATCTGATTTTAATTAAATTAAATTGGGCTTAATTCGAATTAATTTCACCTCGACGATGATCAATTGAGTTGATCGAGCGCGATCGAGCTTTGTCGGGCTCGATCGGGGTCGAGTCGATGCGAAAATATTCGTCAACAGGATTGATCATTTTTCAATCCACTAGGCCGAATATTTTACTAATTCTATTTATATAAGAAAAGTGTGGATCAAAGGAGGGGATGAAGTACACGTGATGTAGAACAGAGGGGGTGGGGGAAGATAATAAGATTAAAAATCTGAAATTAAATTTCAGATTTCCTGTAATCAAGGGATTTAAATTTTGAAATTCAAATAACATGGAGGGAAGGATATAGGTGGTTAACTATTTCCATAATTAAATTCCTTAACAAGGAAATAATTAAAATAGGGGAGAGAGAAGAGCCGGCCTAATGATGAGGGAAAAGAAAAGGTGTCCACATACAATGTATGTGGACCCATGCATTAACGGGAGATTGGAAAGTTAAATCTGAAATAATTTCAAATTTAATATGATTGAAGGATTTCGGATTTCCTAAAAAAGATGTAGGTTATTTAAGAAAGAATTTAAAATTCAACTTTATTTGAATTTGAATTCAGAAACTTTCCAAATAAGATAGGAGCTAATTTAGGAAAGTAATGATGGTGCAATGAAATTGGAATCAAGGGAACTTGAATGGTGGGCCGGTGATGGGGTGCAGAGGAAACATGGCCGGCAGTGGGGGTTTTTGAGGAGGTTGTGGCCGGCAGGTTGGGTGGGGGAAAATGCTTGGCCGGTGGGTTGTGGAGTCGCTGACAGTTGGAGGTGGGGTAAAGAAAGGGTGGTGGTGTTCGGCTTAGAGAGTGGGAGGAGGAGGGAAGAGGGAAAGAAAGATAAAATCGTGAGCCCGACCACTTCCTGCAGCTGACAGGTGATGTGTTTCCCTTCACCAAGGGACTTCAAGCCATGAGCCCAGACCCATCTTGCGACTGGTGGAAACTACGATTCCCTCCGATAGGGATCTCACCTAAGTCCTCCCAAAAAACAAAAGTGAAGAACAAATTTTTTATTAAAACTCCATCATCATTACACTAGCAAGGGCCTCTATATATAGGCCTAAGAAATAAAAGAAATTAAAATAAGACGATCATGCCCCTATGGCTTACATAAGATTAGACCCTTAAGTAAGGATAAACGGAAATGCATAATTAAAATAAAAATTACAAATAAAAATTTAAGATAACGTAGGACGATTACGGCTGTCGATCTTCAGCTCCTCCTCGGATGCATGGACGGTTAGATGTCCGCATCAACATGTCCTTACCCATTATTGTTGACAGATTTTTGTACCTTCATTCAATCAACTCCAACTCAAATTTAGGGCAACCTATCAATGTAAGCTTGCTCTCTAATAATATTTTATAAGTACATCAGTTTATAATAACTCTTTAAACCTACCCTGGTTCTGGGATCAAGCTAGAAATGTGATGGTACAATGCCCTCATTTACAAGATCGAGAAAAAAAATGACATGTACAATATCCAAGCATTATTATATAATGAAGGCATAGCTCCACTCTTCACTCGCCTACCAAACCAATCAAATTCCTTATTCTCACATTTCAACATCCCCTTTCTATACCTACTCTCATTTTATTTTCAAAAAGAGGAAAAAACAATACACGAGCTCTCATTAGGGTTGACACACCAGTATAGCCTATGCCCACTCTGTGGTCAGCCATGCTCCTTAGCTTCACCTCTTTCCTTGTGCTTCGCCGTTGCTCATGCGCACTATATGCATCCTTCACAATCGACACCCTCCTCACTCACTTATCCATTGAGCTCATAATTAGTGTTCGTCATTGCCTCTTGCAATCAGATGTGTATGGCGGCTCATTCACTAGCGCCTTTGCAATAGGGAGGCTAAACAAAATTCCATTAAAAAAATAAATGAGTGCTCATGTGTGTATAACTATAATACTCAAATTTTATATTGGCTATCGACTATCTAATGTAACCCTCCATTTTTCTCATCTAGGACTTGGGACTAGGCAATGACATGTTAATTTATAAATTTATATGTAAATTAAATTTATATTAAATATGATTCAAATTTAAAAATTTAATGGGTTCAAATTTAAAATTATAAAAATTTATATATATATGATTTTTTTAGTCACAATTTTATATTAATGCATGATTATCATACCATTATTATTTCATTAGATAATATTTAAATAATTTTAGTATCTATTACGTCATTTGATTCAACCCCGGGCAAAGCATTCTTCCGGTTCAATGTCCTGTCCGGTTTTAACAACCTTAGTTTTATCTAATCCAATCTACCTTCTAAAAAGTAAACCCAAATTCACTCATTATTTTTAGGATATTCCCTATTGTAAGCTTTAACAATTATTTTGTTATGTTTCTTTTTAAATAATTTTTGTGGGATCAACTTAAAATAATTGACAGATTTCATAGTTGTTCTAAAAAATTGCGAGATGTGATTGGAAAAAAATGAAAGAGCTTTCTACAAATTATATGGAACTAAAAAGTTCCGCTAAGTAGAAATGAATGTTAGATCTAAGTCTTGTTTAGTCCAGTTTATTGTGTGCATTCATCTACTAGATAATGCAGGTTGATGCCGCTCAAACAAATTCTAAACCTAGTAAAAATACGAACTTCAGTTAGTAAAACGGATGCGATGTTGAAAACTAGAAATTACTGAAAGGGTGATGTAAACAAGATGTGCAACCCACCATGATAGGTAAAAATTTAAATAAAGAGTCTCCTTGTTCATAGTGAAATCACAATGTCTACCCTACTGTCCGAGTTAATTATTCAGTGTTAAATGCTGATAATGTTGAATGTTTCACACATCAACAAATAAATTACCTTTGGTTCTGAGGAGGTTATCTTCATTGTACGCAACACCATTTCTAAGCTTCTGAACACTTCATCTTCTGTCCTCCCATTAAGAAACAAAAGTTGACCTCTGGGCTCTGTCCAAATAAAGAGAATAACGAACACTTAACAAGAATTAACCTAATATGCATAGATTGAAAAGTGAAAATAAAATTGATTGTCAAGCTTTTTGCAGCAATATAAACTCATCGGTGAAGAAATAAGAACTTGACAAAAATTTCCTTATTTAGACAAAACAAAAGCTGAGTGGAGATTAAGAGAGCGTGTAACCATATTTTGAACTTAATAAGCAGCATCTCAATTCTTTAAACCCGATAAAATCCTAGGAGCAAGCATGAATCAATTCTTACATAAAATAAAACAACGTGCAAGTTAACAAATAGGTCTGCAAAGTCAAAGTGTCACCTCCCATTGAACCACATGTTTAAAAACATAGCAGTTGGGTTCTTTAGTTTGATTAAGCACGTAGAATTGATCCTTCCATGACTGATCTGTCAAAAATACTTCAGGTTCTCCATCACTAATAAGATGAATTGGGGGACCTAACTGAGACAAACCGTCAGAGATTGTGGGTAATTATTTATCCCAACACTTTACAACTCATGGCCATCAATGAAAACCTGATTGTCGCAGTCTTTGGTGGAGACAACAAAAAGAGCAAGAGTTTGTTAAATAACCCAAGTTATATATATATATATATATATATATATATATATATATATATACATCCATATATGAAGACCCAAATGCATCGGCAAGCATATACAAACATTTATATTATTACAATCAAGCATTCACTTATCCCATCTTAGCTCTATTATGATTTTTGTCCTTTAAAGATTGCTTGTTGAAACTTGCTCCTCCACCTACCACACACCATGCATTCTTCTACTGTGGAACCCACATGCCAGCCAATGAAGAAGAGGACCCTAGAGCACATGGATTGAGGGCTTTAAACCTTTAGATTACCTCCCCTAGAGCCCTCGAATTGCAATCTGTGGGACCCATAGCAGTCAGCCGCCCTTTTTTATTTTTATAAATAGCTTTAATTAATTTCCTTATCTATGACCCTTAGACATGTCTAAATAAACCACAAATCCTTGTAGAAGCATCAAGCAATAAAATTACAATAGCTTTTTCTCCACTTTGCTGTTTATATGGTTTTACAGAGAGAGAAGCATCCCTAGACAATTGTCATTCTTGCCCTAAGTGCTGCCCGAACCTTAGGTTGCAATTTGACCCTTTGTTGCTCCTCCAAAAATGACCCAAGTTAAATTAGATCCTCCACCTTCATTCGAAGGTCAATCAATTCGGAATCCACATGAAAATCATCTCATTCAAATAACCAACATCTGGTTGAATGGGGATAACTATCTTTGTTGGTCCCAATCAGTTCGGATGTACTTCAAAGAGAAAAGAAAGATCGACTACATCACTGAAGACACAAAGAATCCCAACATGAGGAACCAAACCTACATCATTTGGGATACAGAGAACTCTACGATCATGACATGCTTAGTCAAATCCATGACTGAGGACATAAGTGCAAATTATTTCCATTATTTCACTATCAAAGATTTGTGGGTTAATGTCTCACAAATATACTATGCTTGGGGAATCAATCCCACGTGTACAAGAAACCCACAGGGAGAAGAACAGTACTTTTTTATTGGTCACCAAAATGAACCTAGAAAATGATAATCTGAAATGATTTAAAAATTCATTTTCAATCTTTCCTGTAAAACCCGAAATCAACAATCGTAGGCGTCACACGCATTTCAATGCGTCGCGACAAAATTTAAGTAAAAATTTAACAGATTTCAGCGGAAATATTTTTATAAAATTTTATGCAAAATTCTGAATGATTTGATATATAGAACTTATAGTTAATTTTACTTAATTTTGGAGTAAAAATTTATCAAAATCTTGTAATACCCAATCTACCCCTATTCTTTTCTAAGGTGAATATTGTTTAAGTGAGGGCAAACTAGTCATTTGGAAATCCTTATTTCCTTATGTAATAAGAGACAAATCCCTTCCCTCGTCTCATTCGTTCGGCCAAACCGAGAGGGACGGGAGAAGAGGGCAGACGGGTGAGGCGCACGAGGGCTTCGGCGGGGCGGCTCCGGCGATGATTTTCCGGCGAGAAAATTTGAGGAAATCGTAGAGGAGACTAAGGGGAAGAAGAAGGTATGTTTAATTTAAGCATTTCTCCTCCCATTCTCAAGATTTTTGGAAGAGAGGTTTTTATGGTTTTTCAAAAAAAATGATTACTCTTTCAAAATCTCTTCAAGAAATTATTAAGGATAGGGAAGATGTTTTAATAGTAAAAACGAAGTTTTCTGCATGAATTTTTGTGATTTGAAAATTAGGGTTTTTGTCAAAATTTGAAATTTATTAAGATGTTTTTACAAAAGTGATTTCTATGGGACTTAGGAATGATTTTAAAACAAAATCTTGAATTTTCTTAAGAATTTGTATTTTTTTATTTTTCTAATTAAATAAATCCAAAAATTAATTAACTTAATTATTAATTAGGTTTAGGAGAATGTTTGACTTGATGATTTGATGAAAATGATGATTTAGGATTTCCAAAAATTAGAGATTTTAATAAATCCGAAAATACAAATTAAATTATTTTAATTTCATTAAGTGTCGTAAGGATCGAATAATGAGAAGTGAAAAATTTAGACAATTTGAAAATGATTAAAACTTTATGGAAGATTTATAGTTGACACTTCTTTATATGTGATTGTTAGGTTGTGATATTTAAGAGGAGCAAAGCGTGTCAAAGCGACACTATAAGAAAGTGTTGGGCTTATGTTAAGGTAGGTACTCATATCTATCATAAAAATTTCATATATTGTTTAGCTCTTTTTATTCAATTGCAAATATTTAAAGTTTTAACTTTCAAATGGTTTATGAATTCTGTTTTTGCAAATATCATGTTAGTAGATTCTCTTTCTTTCAATAGATTAGTAAATTTACATGTTATTCGTGGTTTTCATGTTTTGAGCTAATGATTTATGATTCATGATTGTTTTTCATTAAACATATGATTGACTGAATATAGATTATAAGTTTATGATATGAAACTGTGCATGTTGATGTGGAGTGCCCAAATGGTAAAAGGGCTCATCAGAGCCAATGGTAAAGGAATGGCCAAATAAATGAAAATGTATACATGATCAGTACAACTCTATGGGCACCTCCGAGACGTGTGTTATAGTAAATATTATGCATATTATGATTTATATATATATTCTATGCAAAAATGAAAGTTTATGTTTGAGGAAATGTTATATGAAAGTTTATGTTTGAGGAAAGATTATGAAAATACTTCTTATACCGAAAGGTTTTGAAATTATGCAATACTGACCATCGTTTAAAGTTTTCATATGAAAAAAATATTTTATTGTGGTTTTATGTAAATTTTTATGAGAAATATGAATTATCTGCTAAGCGAGTAAACTCCCCCCTGGCTGTGGGATTCTTTTTCAGGAGAACCATCTAAGAACTGATGGCAGAGATGCAGTTTACTTACTGTCGTAGGACTGGACATCAGAGTGACAAGTTTTTCTTTCAGTTTGTGTTTTGTGTGTGTAAGGCTTAGAAGGTGTGTTTTTAAGAACTTTGGATATTGATGTAATGAACTTGTTTAGTTTTTGATGCTATGAAAACTTGTAAAAGTGAAGAATAGTATAAGTATAATTGTGGTTTAGTGGTTCTTTTATGTCTTTTTGGAATGTACTTTGTTATGTTTATGATTGGATAAATGTTAATTTTTACTGTTTATCGTGCGACTATCTGTTCCCGCCCCGTTAATTCGGGCTAGCCGGGCCGGATCGTGACATTACCTGTGGATAGAAATAAGAGCCAAAATGATAAATTGAAAATTTTGGCTAAACCAGACAATTGTTTTCCAAAATATTGTTAAAAGCTCTCTAAATTTTATGATTGATTTTTTTTTTTTTTAAAGAAAGAATGAAGTTAAGGTTTGTGATACCAAATCATGGTGTTTACATAAAGGAACCCGACCAACCCTAAAAATCTCCTCTTTAAGTATAATTCTGGAATAGGCTTTACAGGTTGTTTGGCATCCAAAATGCAGCATGAAGCATTAAAGCTATATTATATCCTTCTTCGGGACAAACATTCTAAAACAACTTTATCAATCTCTGGGACACGACTTTTTTTGTCTCTCTTTGGATAATTTGGAATAAAAGAAATAATAGATTGTCGTCTAATGAAACCGAAGGCACTATAGTTTGATATCATCTCGCAAACATATTTTTTGCATTTTCAACACTTCCGATTAGAGAAGTCTTGTCAGTTTAAACTGTGTATAATTATGTCATTTGTTTTCTGTGAAAATTCACTAATGTTAGCTATTTTTAATCTGTACCATTTTCTTTTGTTTTTCGGGAGAAGGGATTTTCATAAGAATTTTGGATGAGATGTTGATAATAAACTTAAAAGTAATGTAGTCGAAGGCAGTAGCGGTGATCTAGAAATGCCAAAGCATTGAATAAAGGAAAAAATAGATTCTTCTCTGGTAAAAGTAGAGATGAGAAGGCAATTTGGTTTGATATCATCTAACTTGCATATTTTTGTATTTTCAAACCAGAAATTTATATCTGATTTCCAACTGCTAGAGAAGCCTACTTCATTTATTTTCTATCGTGTGTAATTTGAGGGATTCAATACTGTCCTTTGTCTTTTGGTGATAATTCGCTCATGGTAATCTTTACTATTTTCTTTTGTTCTAATGAAATGGGATTTTCCTAAGCAAATATGAATGAGACATCGACAACAAAAATTAAAATAGATTAAGTCAAAGGTAGTGGTGGTTATTATGTAGAAATGCTGTCATAGAATTCAAATAGAAAAACAATAACAGTTATAATTATGATGATTTGCATGAATGTGAACATCATGAGAATACAAGTAACAAAAGATGACGAAGATTATATAATTTTGATGATAATAGTGAAGAATTTTTAATTGTGAGTGGCATGAAATACTCGGAATAACCTGAAGAAATAAAGTTGCATGAAAGAGCAATCTGTATGGCAGTATTTTGTTTATCACCGGTCAACATCCAGAAATTAATTCCTGACTTCCTCAATGTTTCAATTGTTTCAGGCACACCATCCTACTTGAAAACGAAACAAAAATAGATTGTAAGAATATTTATTTCTTTATCACTACGGAGGCATTAAACCACAAAAATTCAAAAGAATCACGCAAATATAAGCACCTGTAGACGATCCTCAATTGCAGCAACTCCAAGAATCTCAAGATGATGCTCTAACTTTTGGCAAACCTCAGCTAGTTTCCACTACATGACCATGATTAAGAATTATTAGCTCATTATCAATAGACATGAAGGTGAAAAAATGGTTTCAATACCTCTCTATCAGTTAATGTGCTGTTAGCCTCTTTGAACATACGAGCCCATTCAACATATTCACATTCATCTAGTTCACGCCAACCAACACAGAGAGTACGCAAGCCGAGCAGAGCATATTGTTCTACAGCATCAATAAAAGGCCTCAGTTGTTGCCCTGCAAAGAATAGGCACTCCCGTATATATTTACCACAATTTAAATAATTAAAGTAATACAGTCAAAAGCAATTACAATATAATAATAATAATAATAATAATGATAATGATGACGAAGACAGCAAAATTATAAGAATAATTATAATAATACAGAAAAAAATTATAATAGCAGCAGTTACAATGATAGTTAACAACAAGCAGACGTGTCAGCAACAAGAGTAAGAAAAGTAGCAAAAAAGAGCACCGCCTCTCAGCAATGGTTAATACCTGAATAGAACTAAAATTTATAAAAAAAATAAAAAATAACATCCCCTAGCCATCAACAATCTATAGGACAAGGTTGTACTAAGGAACCCTCCATACGGATCTGAACAAAGACAATAGAAAGCTAAGGTTGAAGTCTGCAAAAGTAAACAAGCCACTCAAAATGAGGATAATTTGCAAATATATTTTACAAATTATATCATTGAAGAATATTATTTCACGTTAGAGCTATGGAATAACCTGGTAGTGGTAATAACATGAGCCAAATGCACATGTGATATTAGAGTTCAGGTTTGTCAAGCTGTCCTTCTCCATTTAGCATGCAAGATTGCTTCTACAAGCAAGAAGAGAAAATTGCATAAAGCTGTTCCATAATTTGGTTGTGATATTAAATCAATAAGTGACGTATTTTCAAACAGAAATCCAACACAGGTCCTGATTACTCTCTTAAGGAGGGCAAAATATGAAGTGCAACATGTAAAGGATCAATTAAGTTAGCGATCACAAGGATTTAGTCATTAAATAGTTCCATGGGATGAACCACATGAGATAGAGAACCTAATGACTGTTATTAATTGCATTGAACTTTGGAGGTCCTCTTAATAATTAATTATTTATTAGAGGGCAGGTTTTATTTTGTTTTCCTTCATAAGGGTAATTTAATAAATTAAGGAGACATAGGTGTAATTTGAAATAGCTAGCTCAATATACAGCACCTGTGATTGAAGAAGAAAGCAACAGAAAAATGGAGCAGGGACTTCAATATACAAAAAAAGAGGTTTATCAAACATAATATCAGTCCTCAAACCAATTCTATAAGGTTATATTCCCATTACCGAGAAGGTAAACAAAAAATAACAAGCTTAATTAATGCAATTACGTATAATGTTAAAAACTATTTAGTAAATATATGACTACGAAAAAGGCAATTGCATCAGAGTCAATCCGCTTCGAAAGAACTCAACTCGAGTTCAAAGATCTTCATGAAACAATGCAAACTCAGAAGTCTTCGAACACTTAGAAGCTATGCCAAAAATAAAGAAAAATAGACAGCATATAAGTCAACCAACTTGCCAACTTGCCAACACAAAGCAAGCTTAAGCTGATGTGAATCCATGTAGGAATTGCAATTAGAAATTAAAATAAAGATTATTCAAAACATTATCATCACAAATTTAATTACCAACAAAAGTCAAGGATTAAATCGTTCAAAGTAATTAACTTGCTTAGGCGAAGATTTGCTTTTGAGTTTACCAAATCAATCTAATCATTCAAAGATAAAAGAAACAAATAAATGCTCATAACGACAATCCCGCAATTAATAATAAAGGAATTCACCTTGAGAACCTCTCTCTCTCTCTTGTTCACTCTTAGGCTTAAGCGGAGAATAAGAACCATGCAAGGATGAAGAGCACCACTATGATGAAGGCGATGGAAGACTTTGTTGTCGGAAAAGTAGTCACCGGAGAAGATGGTGGTGGATGACGTCCAATGATTGTCCAAGTGTAACCACGAAATCGTCGGTCAAAGATACTTGCGAGAATTGGAACGACTCGCTCTAAGTATTCTTCGACTGTGGTTTCGTCTTCGAATCCGACGTCGAAGCAAGGTGAGCGTAGGATATCGATGCTCCCGTCGGCGTGGAAAACTAATCCCCACTCAAGTTCCGGATCCGCCATTCAACATTGAAGCGAAGCGGGAAGAAAGCAAGGGAGGGGGGGTCGGCCAAGAGCTAGGGAAGAGCAAGAGAAAATTCTGAAATTTTATTTCAGATTTCTCTTAGTATGGAGGGAGAGATTAATGGCAATGAAACTCCTAAAATTTGAATTAGGATGGGGCGGGTATTATGGAGAAATAAGGGGAAGAATTAATGTGTGCTTATGTGGCAAGTAGAGAGAGAAAAGGTGAAGAGAGAGGGCCGGCCAAACAAGGAGGAAGAGGGGAGATTTGGTTTAAGTAGTGGGGCCCATGGGATTAATTAAAACCTAATTTGAATTTCAGGTTTTAATTAATTAAAGGAATTCGAATTTTGAAAACCAAAAACTGATTAAATTCCATTTAATCTCTTCCTAGATTTAAGGCATTAACCTAGGAAGGATTAATGGATAATTAATGCACACAAAATCTTGAATTTCTCCCTGGAGAAGTGGCGGGCTGGGCTAGACAGAGGAGAGGGGAGACGGGATGCAGGGGGGGGCGGTATGCAGGAGGATCGGGCGGCTGGCACAGTGAGGAGGCGGGATGGCTAGTGGGGAAAATTGGCTGAACAGAGGAGGAAAAATCGGGATTTGGCTGTAGGGAGGAATCGGATATGAGGAAGGATTGGGTGAGGAGAGAAAACCGTGGACTTACAAGGAAGAACCAAGAACTCGCCGGAGCGGGCTGTTGGGTATTGCGGTCGGAGCCTCGCCTAGGCCTCCTTTCTCTTTTCTCTCAAGCTCTCAAGCAAGAAGACAAAGGAATTTCAGAAATTTTCATTAATCAAGCATTAACCTCTTACAACAAGAAGAGACCCCTTTATAAAGGTCTCAAAGCATGAAAAAAAAAAAAAGAAATGACTCATATGCCCCTTGGGTTACAATAGACACTACGCCTACATAAGGGCGAAAACGTCACTAATACATAAAAATAAAAGATACATGAAATAAAATAACATGATAACATCAAAAATATAAGCTCCCGATCGTAGCCGTCGATCTACGATTCCTTCGCCGATAAACCTGCCTAAAATGTCTGTCGATGACCTCATCATTCTCCCCGGGTGGGAGAAAACTCGACCCCGTCGAGTGAGCAGCTCTGGAACTCTCGTACAACTCCAAAAGGTCTGGGTCTAGGATCTGTAACTCCTCCCGATCCATCCAAGTGTCCTCCGTCGGTGGTTTCCCTTTCCAGTGCACTAGGTACCTCCGTCGTCCTCCTTCTTTCGTGGAAATGATCTCATCATCCAGTATGGTTTCTATTTTCTCCGCAGTGGGTAAAGGGGGCAATTTGGGAAGTGGAGCTGGGCTGGGGATCTCACTAGGTGGGTTCACATAAGGCTCATTGGTAAGTGGATTGTGGGGGTTAAACTCTGGTCCCTCGAAGGCTACTAAATCTTCTATATTAAAAGTAGGATTGATGTTAAAACCTTCGGGGAGGTTCAGCACGTAAGCGTTGCTATTTATCTTAGAAATGATTTTGAACGGTCCGGCGCTTCTCGCATGCAATTTCTTCGCGGATCCGGGAGGAAAACGCTCCGAACGGATTCGCACCATCACAAAGTCTCCGACCTCGAATTCTTTAAACCTTTTCTTTTGATCAGCAATTAATTTGTATTTGGCGTTGCTTTGTTCAATTTTCATTTTGATTTCTTTATGCAATTCCTGTATGTGGGATGCAAATGCAGATGCTGACTCAGACACTCTAACTCTAGGACTCATGGGAAGCAGGTCTACGGGTTGTCGAGGTAGGTACCCATACACGATTTCAGCAGGGCTCAGACCAGTGGTTCTATTGACGGAGTTGTTGTAAGAAAATTCAGCTATAGGAAGCTTGGAATCCCAATCTCGTATATTTTCCCCTACTAAAGTCCTTAGAAGATTTCCTAAGCTTCTATTAACCACTTCTGTTTGTCCATCGGTTTGGGGGTGGAAGGCTGTGGAGAACTGGAGTTTTGTGCCCATTTTGTGCCACAAGGTTTTCCAAAAGTAACTAGTAAACTTGACATCCCTATCGGAAACGATGGTCTTGGGTAAACCGTGGAGTCTAACAATCTCGTCAAAATAGAGTTTAGCAATGCGGGACGCATCGAAAGTCTTAGTGCAAGGGAGGAAATGGGCCATCTTAGAAAAACGGTCGACAACTACACAAATCGAATCATGCTTCCTTAAAGTCTTTGGTAATCCCAGAACAAAATCCATGCTCACGTCCTGCCATGGACAATTGGGTACGGGTAAGGGTGTGTAGAGTCCTGTGTTCTGTTTACGTTGCTTAGCGAGCTGGCAAGTGTGGCATCTCCTAAGAAGTCGACTAACATCACGCTTTAAGCTAGGCCAAAAGAATCGGTTCTCTAGAGCAGCTATAGTCTTGGCTTGTCCGAAGTGACCTGCAAGCCCTCCTGCATGTAGTTCCCAAACAAGGAATTCTCGCAGTGACGTGTTGGGAATGCAGAGTTTTTGTGATTTAAATAAATACCCATCTTCTAACATGAAATCTCCAATGGCTCGCTCATTTCCAGTGGTAAGAGCAGAATAGGTTTCTCTAAAATCAGGGCATTCAGGGTAGTCTTCTTTGAGTCGATCGAAACCTATCACTTCAGTACTCATTTCTCTAGTAATCATTACTCGACGGCTTAAGGCATCAGCAGCCTTATTATCAGATCCTGCTTTGTGTCTAATGGTGTATGTGTACTCTTGCAGGAATTCCACCCAACGGCCATGTCGAGCATTGAGTTTCTTTTGAGAGTTAATGTATCGTAATGCTTCATGGTCCGAAAAGATAACGAATTCTTGGGGTAGAAGGTAGTGTCGCCAATACCTAAGGGACTGAATGATGGCGTAAAATTCCTTGTCATAGGTGGAGTATCGTTGTCGAGTGTCATTCAATTTCTCGCTAAAGTACGCTACTGGATGTCCCTCTTGGGAAAGGACTCCGCCTATACCAATTCCAGACGCATCACAAGTCACCTCAAAAACTTTGGTAAAATCAGGTAATCTCATCACAGGGGCTTCCATCATTCGCTTCTTAATCTCCTCAAAAGCCTTAGTTGCAGCTGGGGTCCAAAGAAACTCTCCTTTCTTGAGGCAGTCCGTTATTGGAGCTACTATGGTGCTAAAGTTTCTAATAAACCTTCGGTAAAATGTGGCCAGTCCATGAAAACTTCTAACGTCTCGAATATTTTTGGGTTCGGGCCACTCATTGATTGCTCGCACCTTTTCCGAGTTCGCGGATATTCCTTGGGAGGATATAATGAAGCCCAGAAAAATTACATGATCGGTTAAAAATGTGCACTTCTTGGGGTTGGCAAACATTTGTTCTCTCCTTAGGGTTTCACAGACTTGTCTTAAATGATTCAGATGTTGACTTTCCGAGGTACTGTAGATTAAAATGTCGTCAAAGTATACAACTACAAATTTCCCTAGGAAAGGCTTGAGGATTTGGGTCATCACTCTCATGAATGTGCTTGGAGCATTGCTTAAGCCAAAGGGCATCACAGTCCACTCGTACAATCCATCTTTAGTTTTGAACGCAGTTTTCCATTCATCCCCGGGACGAATCCTAATTTGGTGGTAGCCACTCTTAAGGTCGATCTTAGAAAAGAGTGTGGCTCCGGTCATCATGTCCAGCATATCATCTAAACGAGGGATTGGAAAACGGTACTTGACGGTGATTTTGTTGATAGCACGGCTATCAACGCACATTCTCCACGTCCCATCCTTCTTGGGGGTAAGAAGGGCAGGAACCGCACACGGACTAAGGCTCTCCTTAATGAACCCTCGCTGTAACAATTCATCCACTTGTCTCTTGAGCTCCTCGTGTTCGGTAGGGTTCATTCGGTAGTGGGGTAGGTTAGGTAAAGAAGCTCCGGGCACTAGGTCTATGGCATGCTGAATGTCCCTTAAAGGTGGCAGTTGGTTGGGCAAATCTTCAGGAAAGACATCAGAAAAAGTCTCCAACAGTGGTCTTACCTTTTCAGGGATAGGTTCGTCTTGATCTACACTTATCTCCCGGGCTACTAGTGCGTAAAGAGGGGCTCCTGACTCCAGTTCCATACCTAAGTCCTTAGCAGTTATCAAGTTCAAGTCTGTGTTGGGTTTCAGCGAGTTGGGTTTAACTCCTTCCTTAGTAGACTTAGGTTGAGTGGGTAACAGTTTAATCTTCTTGCCCTCGTGTTCAAACACACAGGTGTTTGATCGTCTATAAATGTGCACATCGTTGTCGAACAACCAGGGGCGGCCAAGGATGATTTGACCCACATCCATTGTCAAAACATCGCACCAGATTTTCTCTTTGTATCCAACGAATTCTATAGGAACAAGACTCCTATCTTTTACCTCCAAGGTGGTCGAGTTTATCCATGCAACTTTATAAGGGTTTGGGTGCGGAGTGGTTCTCAATTGCAATTTCGAAATCATGGCAGAAGATACGGCATTAATGCAACTTCCACTGTCTATTATGACTTTGCAATTCTTGTCTCCAATCTTAGTGAAAGTGTAGAAGATTGAGGTTCTTCGCCAGTCGTCGCTAGGTTTAGGTTGGGAAAAGGCACACCTAACAACTTGCAGATCCAATCGGTTCATCTTTTGGAGGCAGTGAACAACGGCGGTCTCTTCTTCGTCGAAAATTTCTTCATCGTCATCCATATGGTGGACTAAGTCAGTTTCAGGTTCACCTTCTTCCTCCGTCACTTCCTCAATTATGGTGACCTTAAACGGGCTGGAGCACTGAGAAGCAATGTGTCCGTACCCGTGGCATCTAAAGCACTTAGTGCCGGCAGTGGTCTTGGGAGTCTCTCGGTCGGGTGTTTTCCCCTTGGAGTCGGATCGAGGTTGGGCTTGATTAGGAGTAGGCCGACTACCTGAGGGTCCAGTGGGCTTGTTGTAAGATTGGCTAGAGGAGGACTTGAAAGGATTAGGTCTAGAGTCTTGGGTCCTAGAGACGTGGCTCCTAGATTCTTCCAGATCTAGCACAAGACTACAGGCAGCTTCGTACGTGTTTATCCCTCTAGCAAAGAGTTCATTTCTTAGGTCTTCCCTTAATCCGGCTCGGAACATGGACAGAAGTTGTGTGGGAGTGGTGGTCTCCTCCCCGTTACAACGAATTAAGAAATCATCAAACGTGGAGATGTATTCCTTAACGGGTTTACTCCCTTGGGTTAGCCTATTCCAACGATCCAGGAGTCTTGGGTAGTACGAGGGAGGAAGGTATTTCCTTTTCAGTTCTTGCTTCATCGCTCCCCAGTCAGCTATGGGGTATTCTCCTCGGGTCTCCCTCATGTGCTCCACGTTAGTCCAGTATTGGTTGGCTCTTCCCGTCAGTTTCATCTCAGCGAACCTAACTTTCTTCTCTTCGGAAATGTTATACCATTTAAAGTAACTATCCATCCCTTTAATCCAATCGAGGAAAACCTGGGGTTCTAACGTTCCGTCAAAAGTCGGGGCATCTATTTTAATGCTCTTGAGGAGCTGGGTGTCGTTGTCCCTCCAAGGCGCATCACGTCCTACCGGTTCTTGTTGTGGTCGGTGGTTGGGTCGGTAGTAATCCCTAGGAGGTCCGTAGTCAGTTCGGGTATCTTCGCCATAGGGTGAGTGAGGTCTAGAAGGTGTATAGATAGCCGGGTGTCCCATTCTTTCAATATTGTCAAGTCTTTCCCCTGTATGACGTCTAAGTTCAGCTACACTTGTTTGGGTATCCTTCATTTGTTGCGTAAGTGTTCCTAATTATCCCATAATCATGTCTAAAGTTGTTTGCATATGGGTAGGATCCATTGATGGTGTTAGGGATCACTAAGAAGGCTTCTAAAGTCAAGGGCAGCAGCTAACGTCACAGAAAAACTTGCTGGAAAAGTGGTTCCAGCAGTTGGAAAGCCAACAGCAGCAAGCCCACAAGAGGGGAGAACTGCCTAAGGGTTTCGGCCAGATTCCTGGGTGTGGACAGCACAAAAACAGCACCTATGGACTCTCCTGAATGATGTTCACAGTTGCTGGAAATGATGGGACAGCAGTTCTAAACACAAATCCAAAAGTCCCCAAGTAGGTAGAAACACTACGGACTCAAGGCAGCAGCTAGACACACACTATGACGACTTAAATGATCATGAACAGTGCAGGAAATGCAAAAACAGTGGCTAAAACAGTGAAAATTTCGAAACTACGCAATGATATGCATGCAAAATTAAAGCTATAATGAACGGTTAAGCCCTAGGATGTTTTTCTAACATGTTATGCATGCTTGCCATGCTCTGATACCAAATATGATGTGAATCCATGTAGGAATTGCAATTAGAAATTAAAATAAAGATTATTCAAAACATTATCATCACAAATTTAATTACCAACAAAAGTCAAGGATTAAATCGTTCAAAGTAATTAACTTGCTTAGGCGAAGATTTGCTTTTGAGTTTACCAAATCAATCTAATCATTCAAAGATAAAAGAAACAAATAAATGCTCATAACGACAATCCCGCAATTAATAATAAAGGAATTCACCTTGAGAACCTCTCTCTCTCTCTTGTTCACTCTTAGGCTTAAGCGGAGAATAAGAACCATGCAAGGATGAAGAGCACCACTATGATGAAGGCGATGGAAGACTTTGTTGTCGGAAAAGTAGTCACCGGAGAAGATGGTGGTGGATGACGTCCAATGATTGTCCAAGTGTAACCACGAAATCGTCGGTCAAAGATACTTGCGAGAATTGGAACGACTCGCTCTAAGTATTCTTCGACTGTGGTTTCGTCTTCGAATCCGACGTCGAAGCAAGGTGAGCGTAGGATATCGATGCTCCCGTCGGCGTGGAAAACTAATCCCCACTCAAGTTCCGGATCCGCCATTCAACATTGAAGCGAAGCGGGAAGAAAGCAAGGGAGGGGGGGTCGGCCAAGAGCTAGGGAAGAGCAAGAGAAAATTCTGAAATTTTATTTCAGATTTCTCTTAGTATGGAGGGAGAGATTAATGGCAATGAAACTCCTAAAATTTGAATTAGGATGGGGCGGGTATTATGGAGAAATAAGGGGAAGAATTAATGTGTGCTTATGTGGCAAGTAGAGAGAGAAAAGGTGAAGAGAGAGGGCCGGCCAAACAAGGAGGAAGAGGGGAGATTTGGTTTAAGTAGTGGGGCCCATGGGATTAATTAAAACCTAATTTGAATTTCAGGTTTTAATTAATTAAAGGAATTCGAATTTTGAAAACCAAAAACTGATTAAATTCCATTTAATCTCTTCCTAGATTTAAGGCATTAACCTAGGAAGGATTAATGGATAATTAATGCACACAAAATCTTGAATTTCTCCCTGGAGAAGTGGCGGGCTGGGCTAGACAGAGGAGAGGGGAGACGGGATGCAGGGGGGGGCGGTATGCAGGAGGATCGGGCGGCTGGCACAGTGAGGAGGCGGGATGGCTAGTGGGGAAAATTGGCTGAACAGAGGAGGAAAAATCGGGATTTGGCTGTAGGGAGGAATCGGATATGAGGAAGGATTGGGTGAGGAGAGAAAACCGTGGACTTACAAGGAAGAACCAAGAACTCGCCGGAGCGGGCTGTTGGGTATTGCGGTCGGAGCCTCGCCTAGGCCTCCTTTCTCTTTTCTCTCAAGCTCTCAAGCAAGAAGACAAAGGAATTTCAGAAATTTTCATTAATCAAGCATTAACCTCTTACAACAAGAAGAGACCCCTTTATAAAGGTCTCAAAGCATGAAAAAAAAAAAAAGAAATGACTCATATGCCCCTTGGGCTACAATAGACACTACGCCTACATAAGGGCGAAAACGTCACTAATACATAAAAATAAAAGATACATGAAATAAAATAACATGATAACATCAAAAATATAAGCTCCCGATCGTAGCCGTCGATCTACGATTCCTTCGCCGATAAACCTGCCTAAAATGTCTGTCGATGACCTCATCATAAGCACTCTATGTTCACTATTAAATCCTTCAGATAATGCCTCAAGGCCCTCAAAAGATAACCAAACTTCATGGTTGACTAGTGCATATGCCATTTTTCTTCCCAAGTCATCCGTGTGATCTTCTTCCAAATTTTCTTCAAAATTATTATAGATATATTCAATTTGGGTTTTATCCCACTATTGGCATGTTCATCTTTTTCACCCATACTCATTTTAAATGAGATGTTGATGCGGACATCCAACCCTTCCATACCTATCCAAGGAGCTGAAGATCGATGGTCGTGATCGTCCTACGTTATCTTAAATTTTTATTTATAATTTTTATTTTAATTATGCATTTTTCAATTTTACCCTTACTTAAGGGTCTAATCTTATGTAAGCCCTAGGGGCATGATCGTCTTATTTTAGTTTCTTTTATTTCTGAGGCTTTATATATAGAGGTCATTGCTAGTGTAATGGTATGATAAAGTTTTAATAAAATTTTGTTCTGCACTTTTGCTCCTTGGAAGGACTTAGGTGAAATCCCTATGGGTGGGAATCATAGTTTCCACCAGCCGAAGGATGGGTCTGAGCTCATGGCTTGAAGTCCCTTGGTGGAGGGCAACGCATCACCCGTCATCCGCAGGAAGTGTCCGGGCTCACAGTTTATTTTCTTTCTCTAATCCCCACCTCCTTTAACCGCCTGCTTAAATCTTCCCCTAGCCACCGGCATTCTACCTCTCATCCTCTTCCCCACCGTCGGCCACCCACCCACTTTTTTGTTCAACCGTCGGCCACTACCCTCCCCTTCTTCCAACCGCCGGTCTCCTCCCCATCTCCACCACAAACCGCTGCCTTTGGGTTTCCCAAAACCCTAGTCGTCGGCCTCTTGAATCCAAGGTGGTCATTGCCTTTGCTACTTCCCAAAGTTAGGTTATGAAGATTGGGAGGCAAAATAATTCAAATTTTGATTTCAAATTCATATTTGAAATCTTTCCTAATTTGGCATGATCTATATTTAGAAAGTTTTAAATCATTCAATTCAAAATTCAAATTTAAATTAAGAGGAAATCGAAATTATCGATTCCTCCTAATTTAATTAGCCTTATTTTGGGAAACCCATTAAACCTTTCCCTAACCCTACCTCTCTTTGAAGCCGCCGGCCCCCTCCCTCTTTCTCCCTCCATTCAATTAATTTCCTTACCCTTATTGCTCACCAATTAACTCCCATCTCTTAATTTTGAATTTTAAATTTTGAAAGGCATTTAATCCCTTTCCTAATTTAAGATTCTAATTAAAGAATCATTCAACTACCCCATTATCATCTTCCTAATTTAACCCTATCTTATTTGGAAAGATTTTGTAATTCAAATTCAAATGAATTTGAATTTTAAAATTTTTCCTAAATATCCTACACCTATTTTATGAAATTCCCCTCAATTAGTATAAATCTGAATTAAATGATTGGATTTGAATTTAATTCCCCCTATTCAATGTATGTGGACACATACATTGAATGTAGACAATTCTCCCTCTCCCCTCTCTCTTTGGCCGGCCCCGATCCCTCCCTTCTCAATTTAATTAGAAAATTTTAAAAATTCAAATGACCCCTCCATCGTTCTACATCAGATGCTCACGTAATGACCTCTCCTAAGAAAGAAAGACTTCCATAAAGTGACAATTGTCTCAACAGCTAAAAGTTGACAATGGTCGATTCTAGATTTTCCGCAACGCCTGTGATCGACAAAGAAAGCTAAAGAGAAAACAGGTAATGGGACATTCAAAGTATTAATTTACATTTGATGCATTTCATTATAAATTGATTGATAACAAGTGCATATCAGTACTACAACAATAACAACATTAGGCATTTATCCTACTACGTGGGGTCAAGTAAATGAATCATTTTTCTCAGTTGTCCTGTTAAGAGTGAAATTGTCATTTAAGTATAATAAAAAAGATCATTTATAATATTTTATAACCAAGACTTTTTAGATCTACCTCAAACTTTTTTAACATAGGTCAAATCTAATACAATTACTCTCTTAACCGGGTCATTAGAAGGCCGACGTTTTATGAGTTGAAACCATATAATGTAACTCTCACTAATCTTATCTACCACTGGAGCTACTTTTTGACCTCAATACTAATGTTGGGGTTGGTTCAAAAGCGCACGCTGAATTTTGAAAGCGAAAAAGCGTGACATTGCTCGTAACTAACCCAACGCACGATGACCAAAAACTCAAATCATCAAAATGCCTCTATTAGGTAAACAGAGAGCACTAGCACATCCAGAGAATTGAAAATAGCTAAGATCAACACCCACATCGATTGGGGTGTTCGATCAGCGAAAATTTAATTTCATGCATGTGAATCGAGGCAGCATTAACATGCAACGAACAACGATAACATGACAACCAAGTAGATGCACAATTAATTAAAAAAATTTTGATCTTATATAATTATAAGTAATAATAAAGAGAGATGAAATAAAACTAATAATAATAATAATAATAATAAATACCTAAATCCTAAAATACCCCTCACATTTCACTTAAACCTTCATACACTCATCCACTCACGCATCATGCATGAAGCTAACGCACACCGCCTTCCTCTCTCAGCTTCTCTCCAACGTAAGCGACCGCCGGCCTTCTCTCGTTGTCGTCGCCACCTCCTCAAGGTAATCCTCCTCCTCCCCGCCTCTTCTTCTTCTTCTTCTTCTTCTTCCCTTCCTCTTCTTCTTTCTTTTCCTCATTCCTCTTCTTCTTCCTCCATTTTCTCCTCCTTCATTTCTCCCTCATTTCTTCTCTCCTTCTCCAGTTACTATTCTCCTTCTCCTTTTTCTTCTTCTTCCTCTACCAAAACCAAATGTAACCCTAACCATAATTTTATTTATTTCTCGCTCTCCATCCATAAAATCCCACATCCCCCTTCACAAAAAATATTCCCCTACACCTACGTCTCCACCAAGAAGCTAAATCATCCCGCACTTTCTCTCTCTAGATCTAAAGAGAAAAAATCCATGATTTCACCCTTCAAACTCCTCCAACTCTCATTCTTTTTTCCCTCAACCTAGAGCAACAAAATTTCTCTATCTAAATTTGGAGTGAGAGAGGAATTTTCTCTCTCTAACACAACACTCCTCACCACCCTCATTCCTATACCTAAGATATAACCCCGACTCTAGCTATTTAAAAATTTGTATACATAATATAAGAACTTATGACTATGGGTATAACTGAGTCGAATATCTGCCTAATCGAGCTAAACATGTTTAGCTCGAGCTCATTTACTAAACTTGAGCTCGACTCATTAAAAAATTTAAAGGCTTGATTGCTCGGGCTCGTTTAGAAAGCTCGAACTCAACTCGATTGTTGAGTTTGATTTCTTATTTTTAAATTAAAAAATTCAATTTTGTTTTTTGAATTTTTATATTTTAATATTGAATTAATTTAAAATTAATAAAATATGTTATATAATACCAATTTAAATTAATTATTAAATACATTTTAAATTATTTGAGCTACTCAATGAGCTTTCGAGCTGAACCAGGCTTGAGCTCGATCTCGTTTAATATATGAGCTCGAGTATAGCTCAAGCTCAATATACTTGAACTCGTGGCTTGATAAGCTCGACTCGCGAGCTCGTTAAGGAGAGCCTGCTCGACTCACTTACAACCCTACTTGTAACCGCTTTATTAGCAAGCGAGAAAATTTGTTTGCATGAAATTAACTACACATGATCGCTTTTCTTAACAGGCGGACAAATTTGTTCAATGAAATTAAGTACAAGTGACTGTTTTTCTTAGCAGGCGGGAAAATGTTATGATTTATAAACAAGTACTTGAATATCGGTTACGGCCTTTCTTGGCAGGCGGAAAATAAAATTTTGGTCGCGATGTAACCCAACATCTATCGTAACCGTCTTTCTTGGCAGACAGGAAGGCTTAGCACCCCAACGAAGCCCCCTACGAGGGACCGAACGCAGAGATGGGTCCGGATATTAATAAAATATTATTTTAAAATTAGCGCAACTAAAGCGCAACTAAAGCGCAACCAAAGCGCAACTAAAGCGCAACCAAAGTGCAACTAAAGCGCAACTAAAGCGCAAGTCAAAAAGCGCAACTAAAGCGCAACCAAAGCGCAACTAAAGCGCAACCAAAGCGCAACTAAAGCGCAAGTCAAAAAGCGCAACTAAAGCGCAAGGTGACGCGGCAAATTTTTATTGGATGTCCGAACTTATTTTCCGCCTCCGGTCACCTGACCCAATAATTTGCCCTCGAGGGGACGATACCGGGGTGCTACCGAAATTTACAAAAAAAATAATTGACTCAAACAAAATTTAACAAAGTTAAAACCTAATCTAGCTCCTAATTCAACAAGAAATCAAACATGCACAAAAACATAATTTGCAAATGTTGAAAAGCAAAAGATGAATGAAAAATAAACTTCAACAAAATGGGTTTTACAATGAACTTGTACAAAAAAAAATTTTGTTGCTCGTCAACCAACACAATCATAAACTAGACTTTTTCCCTTATCTCTAAGCTCGCGCACACACTCAAATCCCTTAGCAGTGCACACTCTAAATTGAAATGAACTAAGGTCGAGTTCTTTATTTATAACCCGGGAAATTCATCCCTTATGGGACCTGCTAAGCTAAACTCAAAATACAAAATGATTAGAGTCACGGGTGCACAAGTGTTTTGGTAGCGTACACGCTAGCTGCTAAAGTTAAGAGACTCGTACATGGCATGTGAATGTGTCATACACCCTGTGAATATTTACCTTTGAAAAGAAATAAAATAGAACACTATTACATGTCACGAGTCATACGACTCTCACTAAAGTGCTTTAATCATATCAATGCACTATACGAGAGCACTAAATAACATGCACATATAGTTGATCATGCAAATGTGCAACTGAATTGTGCAAGTGAATCAATATTCGTGCAAGTGCTTCATACAAGTGCACCACACAATGTGTAAATGCATTACATAAGTATATTATGTGCCATGCAAATGAAGTATGCTATCGCATGAGCCCCGACGAGCGTGACATATACGTGACTTCTAAGCATGTTGCGCGAACTAATAAAAATAATAAATTAGATGAAAATCAACTACTCTGAAAAATGTACTAACATATCGTGCAAATATGCTACCATGCATAATATCATTTAAATGAAATTTAAGATACCCGCATGTGCTCCGACCACTACGCTCAATTTTCAAACCCGAGGACTGAGAATGTTGTGCAGGTCAAAAGTGAACTTACGTTCAAATCCGATCCCCCCTATGAGTGGACCAAAGTTAACACGACTTGAACCAACAAACAAATACACGGTTATAGTGTCGATCGGAGTATTCAATTTTAACATTCATATTAGGCATTCATGAGCTCTTATAATAAAAAATTCATAACCAAAATACAAATTCTCAAAACCAACACTCATTGAATTACCTGAAGTATTTCGTTTTATAAGCTCATATTAGACCTTCAAGGTCTTTTATAAAGAAAATTCATTTATTATGATACATACTCTCATTCTGTTATTTCTACGATAACTCTAAAAATTAGGAGCTAAATTTGATCATTTATTTGCAAGCAAACAGAGTTGATAAGATTCAACAAAGAAAATGACAAAACCCATAAAACGCCAATGTTGGTCATGTTGAATGTCCCAAAATTTCAAAGTTAATACCTCTAAATTTCAAAGTTAATTGTTCAGCGCTCAAGTTTAAATAAAAATTTCAAATCTATTGCTCTTTAAAAAAAAATAATATCTAATCGAAATAAATAACATAAACAATTAAAGTAAAATTCCATCCACCCTCCACAACAGTTTGTCAAGGAGAATAAATTTGAATATTACTTCAGTTCACAAAGAGTGAATGACTAGAAGAGAATATCACTATGAATCATTCTCAAACAATCTCCTGCCAATAAGGACGTGACAAGTGTCCTCTAACCGGTGGTTTTGCCGCCAAATAACACCACAAATAAACGGTTATAACCGGGCCATCTGATGTGAACTCTAGAATGAATATTTCAGGGGCCCACAAATAAACCTAACCAATACTAAAGTTCTTCTAGACAAAAAAATTAAGAGAAAAGAAACAAAATGCAATAGAAAACTGATAATGAATATAGAGCCTTCAACTAAAAACATTTAAGGCCCACATCGAATTGGTGTCAAAGTTAACATTTATACCATCTTGAAATCCAATTTCATTTGTGAGGTTAATTTATTTCCATTAAAATCAGTACCACCTTTTAATAGTTTCACCACAAGGTATTCCATACATCTCCAATGCAAAATAGGAATAATTCAAAAGAATGTAACAAAACTAATATTTATGAAAGCAAACTTTAGTTCCTCTAAAAACATTGAACTTTACCAGCAGAAGCATGAGGAAAAATAGCTTCATCTGCCCCTTTAGACAAGAGGATTATTTTTTCATTCTGGCAGTCCTTGACAACAACAGACATTCTTTTCCTATCTGATGTGAACTCAAGAATGTCTAATATTTCATATTGCAGATCTACACCCCTGAAGTTAACCTCTGAGTATGTCATTTAAAAATATAATTCAGTAACTGCAGATATTCTTCATCAATAAATAAAAACAAAAAAAGTTGTCCACAGGATTAAAGTGGGAATCTCCTACTAAGAATATTTCCACTTTTGGTGGTTAGGACCATATGCAACTGAGAAGCAGCATTTACTAAAGCATATTCATCCTGAGATAGTGCCTTATATGTCATTGCTCCACCAGTACTGCAGGAAACAAAAAAAAAAACAAAGCATCAGAAAATAACAGTAAACAAGAGTAAAAGCTGGCCTACAAGGAAAATACATTGTGTGTCACCTTTTAATTGGTGTTACTGTGTTGCAAATTGTCATTACAGTGAGAAATCTGATAACATCAGGGACATTGTTGCTAATAGCATGGAGAAATGCAGCATCTATCTAGAAAAAAGGTCACACGGTTACTTCTGTTAAAATGCAGTAGATTGGCAGAATTCAAGGACCAAATGAAATGAAACCAAAAACGAATAATTAAAACATAGAACAGTTGGGTTTACGATATCCAAAATGTTCAAAATAAATGTAAGCATAAACTTCCACTAAATCTTAATTTATTTTCATTAAATTCTCTTTTTAATTTTGTGCATTTTGACATATAGAAATGTAAAATATTAATCTAATTTTATATATGTATAGCTATTCAATAAATAGTTGTTTAATACTTGAGTAATAGTTAATTAAAAATTTAGTAATACTCAATTAACAGTACAGTTAGCAATATTTCATTTAAGTTGATTTAATTAAAATATTAAATGCATCTACTGTAGCTAAACCACTTAGCCAAGCATGCATTGGTTGATGAGATCCTACGGCTAGGAGAGGATGAAGGTGTTACTGGAAAATGCATTATAACATAATAACATTATATAGGTTAAGTTAAAGCACTGAAGCCTTAACATTTCATTTCCTTTCTTCCACTGTCTGTCCTCTGAAGTCTGAAGCCGTGGGTGAGCGGGAAGCTGGAGAAGGAGGCTGGAGCTGTTTGCTGGGGCAGTTGCAGCTTACAGCTGCTATGAAGGAAAAAATCATAGAGTAGAGGTAAGGAAAAACATAAAAGAGCTAAAATTATTTCTGAAATAGTATTTGCTGAAGTTATGATTGTAAAACCCGAAAACGAAGATCGTAGGTCATCGCATGCATTTCGATGCGTCGCGACGAAACTTAAGTGAAAAATTCAAGGTTAACGAATTTGACGAAAATAATTTTATAAAATTCTGATCGATTTGATATATATAGAACCTATAGTTAATTTTATGTATTTTGAGAAATAAAAATTATGGAAGTCTCTAAATGCCAAATATACCCCTAAGCAAAAAAAATGCTGGAATTGATTAAGTGAGGGCATATGAGTCATTTGGCAATCTCCTTTCTCTCTAATATAGCAACCGAACCCTTTCCCCCCTCTAATTTCATTCGGCCAAACTGAAACCGAGCGGACGAAGGAGCGTACGGTCTAGGGGCGGCAGTGATTTTCCGTCGAGAAATTTAGTGCAAATTGAAGATGACGATAAGAGGATTACAAAGGTATGATTTATTTAAAGCGAATCCTTCTAAATCTCAAGTTATTTGGAAAAAGAAAATCTATGGTTTTTCCAAAAATGCGTTTCTTTCAAATTTTCTTTACAGAATCAATAGGGGAGTATTTTAACGGTAGAAACGAAGTTTCCTTTGAGAATTTTTTAAATTCAAAAATTAGTGTTTTGACCTAAAATTTAATTTTCTTAAGACACCTTTATAAAAGTGGTTTCTAAGGGTTTTAGAAATGTTTCTAAGGAAAAATTTTAAGTTTTTAGTGAAAATTTCATTTTTAGTAATTTCCTAATTAATTAAATCCGAAAATTAAGGTTAAATAATGTAAATTTTATTAATCGTCGTAAGGAACAATTAAGGATAAACGAAGGGTTTAGACAAGTGGGAATTTATTTAAAGCTTTAGGAAATAATTTTAGTTGATTTTTATTTTATGTGTTTATTAGGTGGTGATTTTTGAGGGATCGAAACTTGTCAGCGATACTAAGGACGTACGGTGCTTAAGTGAATGTAGGTATTCATGTTTATTGTAAAAATTTCATAATTATGTTTTGATCTTTTATTCAATGCAAATAGTTGAAATTTTTCATGTTACACAATTCATGAATTTCATTTTTGGCAAATAACATATTATAATATTTTATTTCATAAAGTTAGCGAGCTTTCATATTATATTTAGATTTAATGTTTTCATGCTTTGAACAAATGAGTTTTAATTCACAATTATTCTCATTACGCATATGACTGAAAGAAATTATAATATAAGATTGTGCATGCTGATGCAGAGTGCCCAAAAGGTAAAGGGACTCAAAAGGGTCAAATGGTAAAGGAGCTCGAAAGAGCTAAATGGTAAAGGAGGCTCGTTAGAGCCAATGATAAATGAATGACCAAATGATAATGTTATCTTCTCTACGCAAGTGAAAGTTTATGTTTAGAAAAAGGTAAATGAAAGGTTTATGATTGAGGAAAAAAAAATATTATGAAAAGATTTCTTATAAGTAATATTATGAACTTATGCAAGTTTGACATTCGTTTAATGTTTTATTATGAAAAGATGTTTTATTTTGTTTTTATGTAATTTTTTATAAAAGACATGAATTACCTACTCAGCGAGTAAGCTCACCCCTGATTGTGGGAATCTTTTTCAGGAGCACCATCTAGAAAGTAATGGCAACGAGACGACATTACACCTATCGTCGTAGAGGACCTCAGAAAGAAAGGTTTTTTGTGTTTTCTGTTATGAGTTTGAGTTAGTGGTTTGTATCTATGAAGTTTGTTGGAGTTTGTGTAACTGTTGATGATTATGTTTTAGTTATTGTGGTGAAAAGAAACAAATTTGTAAAACTTACAGATGATGTTTTAATGGTTCTTTTTTATTATTTGTGGATGATGTTCATGTTCAGTTATAAAAGTTAAATGAAATTGATTATGGTTTACATGTGTTTTCCGTACGACCGACTGTTCCTGCCCTGTTATTTCGGGCTAGCCGAGCCGGGTCGTGACAAAGATTGCTGAAATCAGTTGACTATTGTTTAATTCAGCTGATAAGGGCTATAGTTGCTAAAATCAGTATTTGGCGCTGAACTCATTGTGTGAAAAATCTGTATTTTGCTGAGATCTGCTGAAATTACAGCATAGGGCTGTTGTACATTATTGAAATCAGCTGTAATTACATAAAGTAGTGAGGAAAAGGAAAAGGAAAACGTAAGGGCATTGTTGTTTGTTTATATTAGGTAATAATGGTTGCTGAAATTCATGTCTTTGTGCTAAAATCAATAAGGTGAAGATAAGAAAATTCAGAAAATAATAAAGAAAAAAAAAAGAAGGGAAGTAGAGAGGAAGAAGGGAGTAAGAGGTGAGATTTTGGGTTGAATGAGTTCATTCCAGGTAAAGTTTTATATAAATTGTGGTATTTTTATATGCTACATGTATGCATGCATCAATAAAGAAAACTTATGTTTTAGATAGCATACAAAAGGAAAAGCAAACGAGTACTTTAGATGAACCAATTTATCCTACTATTTTGAAAAACAAGATGAGATACTCAAATGATGTCATAGGAAATAGTAAAATTTAATATATTTGCAACCTCACACTTATTATGTTTATGATAACATTTCATTCCAGTTTATTCATGTATGAAGTTGTTGATTCATTAAGTAATAAATATAATAGCACATTATATGATTGTAAAAAATGAATGATATTGTAAAGTTAAAATAAGTCATATATCTGAGATAGACCAACACAAGTAAAGGCAAAAACTTGATGAGGTAAGTCTATACTCTCAAAATTCTAAAAATGAGAAATCGAACCTAACCTTGAATGAGAGAGCAGCTTCAATTCTAAAAGTTAAGAATTCAGACCCAATATTGAATTGGATAGTTAGGAGGGTACAAAAGCCTAGCCATCATATGACTTGTATAAAGGTGTTTATAGAAAGTGATGTTATGTGTTTCTTAAGTTTAATATGGAAATTTATGTGTTTTAAATTAATTGTTAGAAAGTTCATTATTTTCTCTCATAAATTGATTGTATATATCATTGAGCTCAAGCTTATTAACAGTAGTTATACTGCATGAAAGGAAAATGAGCTAGTATGGCACTAGACAAAAGAGTGACTAAAATTTTTGTGTACATACACCTTTTGGGTATACAAAGATATCGGAGTAGTAATTATACATACACTTTTGAGTATGTAAATGAATTATAAAAAATTTAGTGAAACCCTGTATTTTATTGGAGGTTTGTATTTTATTTGAGATATTTTAAATATGTTTCATGTTATTTTATATAAAACTTGTGATGCTAGGATAGTCTGAATAAGCTACTTCCTACTCACCTAATTCTAATAGAAGTAGTTCAAAATGGGTATTAGTAAAAAATAGGTATATTCAAATTCTACCTCTCTGTTACACTCTAGACTAACTAGAGGGGGGGGGGGGGTTAAAATGGGGTGTGATAGGGTTAACCTCAAATATCAACCAAAAAGTCATCATTTAGTGTCTGTCACAAGCACAAGCGAAAAAATCTCTAAGGATTGATATTAGGTCGAAAAGGATTGATTCTAAGAGAGGTCTTAATCCAAAAACAAAGAATCATAAATGTGATTAAAAGTAACAAAAGTTTTAATTCAAAAACTAAGATTAAACTCATTAATTGGAATTTGAAAACTTTTAATCATAATGCTAGAGAATAAATGGAGATGAAAATCTAGAGCACTTAACTTAGGTGGGGCAAAAAGGAGAATATAAGGATGGGATTGGCAAAATTAGGAAGCATAGAGTCCCATGTGTTGGATTGTCCAAACAGAGTTTCTTCAAGTGATGATAAATTACTATGCTTGTATCCAATACCATAGCATCATATCATGTGCTTGTAAAAAAAGTAGTAATCCAGTAAAATGGTGAGCAAGAAATAAAGACCCTATGTTTGTCTAAATCAATATGCAAAATTGATCCAGCATACTTCCATATGCGTAAGCTTCATACTTGAAATAAATTTCATACTTTTCCCTAGTTCTCATAAATGTTAATGCATATTCACATAAATCCTACTTCCAAGGTTCATAATGTTCTGCTATCCTTCTTTTTTTAATTCATGACTCATGGATCTGGAGAAAACTTTCAAATAATCCTCTATCTTCTAATTAAAATCAACATTCACTGCTATTATAAAATCACAAGCAACTACAGCTAAAAAAGAATAAATGAGAATCCTCCTATGCATCACCAGCTAAGCAAAGATGATGTATGGAAGCAGAATAATCAAGCACAGAGCCAATTAAGGTATGAGATATTGCACTATAGTCAAAACAAGGACAAAGTTATATTGCTACATGAAGTTCTATATTCAATGCATTATTAAGTAAATCAAATGGAGATTTAAGTTCATTCTATGCAATTCTATGTTTAACAGAAGTTTCTACCAACAAATTGTTATATCATAGCCTCCAATTGTCAAAGTTAAGAAATTAGCGAATCTACTTGTTTATACAAATGTTCCAATGAAATTAATGAAGTGAATTATTTAAGATAGAAGGCTTAACCTTTCAAAGCATCACCATTTTCATTCCCATAAGATATACCACTAATACAGCATCTCCTGAAGACCATTCTATTCTCTGTTAGTGTCCCAGTTTTGTCGGTTAAAATGTATTCAACTTGTCCCAAATCCTCGCTAATTGCTGTGCTGGAATAAACAGACATTTAAGAGCAAAAGATTGGACGGAAAATTTTAGTAGCACTTAGCACATTAAAGGTAAGAGCAACAAACTTTGCAGCATGTGCTGGGGTATTAGTATCTTGATCAAGCATTTCTTCATCCCACTCAATAAACTTTGCATATACGCTCTTCACAAGATCTAAAGAAACCTGAAAAATTAAAAGTTTGTGTCCATAAAAACAGAATATTAATTTTTTTTATAACCTGCCAAACATTTTTAAAATTAACAAAAAAACTTAAAAAGGCATGTTCAAAGCGTAGATGCACAAAAGAATTACTTGACTCATTGCTAAAACAAAAATATCAAACAAAACTAACTGAAAACTGGTGTAATTGTGTCTGGATTTAGCGAATATCAAGAATTTTCAAAAAATTCACTCTTAAAGGCCTTCCTTTTGATTTAAGAAAGTCAGTATAATGGTAAGACCAGACTGAGGGACAGAACATTGTTGCTGAAGGTCAAAATATGTTATATCATGAGGATTTAAGGCTAGGGAAAAACTCAATGTTAAAAAAAATTCCTGCAGCTGGGAATACCAAAGCCTACTACGTGATTGTTCATCCATAGCGGTAGATGAGAGCCTACACCATATAGCTTTAACACAGCCATCAAAAATTGGTCACCTATCAATAAAATAGAATGGTACAAATTCTAATTTATATGAGTTACATTTGACACAAGCCATTAATCCCAACTACGGAAAAGTTTTATGAAAAGAATTTCTTTCACATCACTACTGGATGAAAAAAGATAGCTATTTCTTTTAGGCCAGCGTCCATATGTAAGTACAAGACATTGATCATTAACAGGAGGAAGCTTTTTTTTTTTTTTTTTTTTTTTAACAGGAGGAAGCTTCATTCACATAGCAAAGCCACGTGCAATTTAAGCGGAAAACCTCTTCTTAGGGTAGAACTAATCTTGAGGGCTGACCAAAATCACAATGAGAAAATGAATGTTTTAGAATCAAGAGGTTTAGACCGCATTGAGCTTCTCCTTATAGGACTTCAATGCAGTAACCATGCCCAAACTGACTGGTCAATATTTGTAATGAAAACGTGATAAGAAAGAAGATATATAATCACGCAAAAGCAATCAGCCAAAAAAACATACAAAAAATGTCAACAAAGCTTCAAGTGTGCCTAAATTTTGACAAGGGACATCTAAAAATCATGGACAAAGTTAGTGTAACTAAATTTTGACCTGGCAAGCCATCCAAATATCCACGGAATGAGTAATTTGTATCACCTAAACTGGTTCAGGATAAATTTGAGACAACTTCATCGCGTACATGAAGTTTTCACTGAGGTTCATTGCAATTCTAAAGGAGATGAAACAATCAGCTCAAAATGCCTTGAGATATATATATATATAAACTAGTTTATCTCACTTTTATCAAATTTAATCGAGTTTACTTCTGCAAAATTATTAGCTTAAGACTGAAAATTTCGGGACTGCTTGAAGCATTAACAAGCCTTCTCTAAATTTCAAATTAATAAACTTCATGTCAATGTAATTAGGAAATTGATTTTAAAAGAAAAAGAAGTATTAGTGGTCATAATCAAATCATGTTGACACATAAATGGCAACACAGAAATTTTACTAAATGAATCAACAGATTAATTAGATATATCAAGGTGGAAAAGAGAGTAACAAGAATCGGAAGAAAAGTTGCTTTCATGTACCTTAATTGATATAGGAATCATGATTGAACATAAAAGTTCAAATCGCAGAGGGATTATCAAAAGTTCGTACCATGGCCCTTCACTCGGATACATAACATACCATTGCTACATGAGAGAACAATTTTCATCAGGAAAAAGTTCTGAATAAGTAAAAGAACAGTAACCAATAAGAACTGCAATTTTAAAAAATCAAACTATCAAACATGGAATACTACATTCCAGTTTTGCATCCTAAGATTCTTAAATGCATGATCGACTTAGATGAGAGAGCTTCACGAAAAAAAATTGAAGGTTACTGATTGCAAAATTAAAAGTATTTACACACTAAATTCAGAAATCTTGTAGGAAAAGGATTTCCCTCTACATCAAATGAAACAAATATTTTTCAAGCTAAACCAGAATAATCGGACGCCATAAGTATCAAAAAACCTACTCCAGAATAAAGAGTAACACAAAGTTAAACACCTATTCTAAGGACTTTGTATGCAAGTATTGCATTAAAGTTTTAATAAACAAGCCATCTCTATGTTCTCCGCAATAGCAAGCCAAACCATTGCAACCTGGTAAATAGTCGATCAACAATATTGGTGATATGTTTGCACAAATAAGTAAATTCTGTTCTGGAAACAAATAAACAAATTCCTAATTGTTCGGAAAAAATAAGTATGTGCATCCAATGCCATTCAAGATAAAAAAATTCCTAATTGTTCAGAAACAATCTAAACAAATGAAACCACATTTAAACTGAATATTTATTTGTTCATAAAGATCACATCACTTTGATCAACATAAGTTTTTAGTGACAATTTCCATTTTTAAGTTAGCTGTTTATGTGAAGAGAACTAGAAGAGATCAATAGGAAATCATTAATGGAAAGCAAAGGCATGTTCAACAAATTTTGATAGGCAAACAGAAATTGGGGGAACAGATTAATGCAATCAGTAGGCCAAGCACCTTCAGCCTAACCATTAGCTTAAACACTCCAAATGAAGACAATGCTCGAGCAGAGATATGGGATCTTACTGCACAAACAGGTTTTTATACATGGTAAACATGCTTAGTAAAGCAAATCAAGTGGCAAAATACTTCCGAAGTCTTCTTAAACATGTTACGTCAAATACAATTGCCAACAAAGTGCAAAATAAAACAATTAAGAAATTGATATTATAGAATTTTTCTTGCAACTAGCGATTAAAGAAAATTCAAGAGTGAATACAAACAATTATTTTAAACGAACTAAGCAAAACTACTGTATATGTAAAAAAACCAGAGTACATTCCATGCATGAAACTTTAAATCAACAATAAGAAGCACTTAAATCACCTTTCGAGCTTCTGTGTCCTTCCAAATATTGCCAGCGAACCCTAGAACAACAACAACTACTAGCTGGAACAAAAATATAGCACCAGTCAATTTATCAATCATTGCATCAACAGCAGTGAGTTTGGGCTCCGCTATGCCTCTACTCATGCCCAGCTTAGTTTCATTTCCTAGGGAGAAAAAATAAAACAAAGTCATATATAAATTTGTACAAATATATGTTTATTAAAGCAATATTAGCATATGCATGTACTTCTAGCGTCAGATAAAACCCAAAAATCCATTAGTTACCATCATTTTGCTAGCATATATGCCAACAGAACGAAATCAAAAAGTAAAACAATGAAAAGACGAATACAAAAAGATAGGGAAAAAAAAAATTAAAGCCAACGAAACATATCTAATATTTGATTTAGAAAAAAAAAAGCACTCATTCCACCTAAAATAACCTTTTCATAGATACAAAAAACAGTTGCAGATATAAAAATACTAAAATTAATGCATGCCAAGCATAGATTTTGGTGATCGAGTATATACAATGGAGGGCAACATATGCACCAATAAAATGAGTAGATAGAATTTAAATAAAAAGATTGAAAGAAAAAATGGTAGGAAAGAAGTAATGAATGTTATTGATTGGATATATAAGCTATGGATTAAAATATTATAACTATCATAATCATAGAATACCTGTGTAAACTGCGACTCCACAAGCCCATTCTGTGTTTCTCAAGTAACAGGACTGTAGGAGAGTGTTATTGATTGTTAAAGGGCATATATCATTGTCAAGGAATGGGGGGAATAAGCGCATATTTGAATCAAATCTTCTTATGTCATTATCAGGATTTGGACACTCGATAACACCCTGCTCACAAAAATAATAATAATAATAATAATAATAATACAATAAAATAGCAAAAAGAATAAAATACAAAGATTATCAACTGTTGTCAATCCAAAAGGAAAAACTACCTTAATTTTGAGCAGCTGTTCAGAAGCTAGCCCAATACAAGCTGAGGGAATAACTCTAGTCTTTAAATCAGTTTCACCATCTAGTGCAGAAGTCTGGGGTAGGAAAATCATTTTCCACGTATTAAGTCTAAGTAGCATCAATTAAAAAAATTATAGTTTGTCAATCAATTCATCATAGTTCACACTCTGATCATTACGTTGAACAAATATCTACTCAGATAAGTGCATAGGCATAAAAAATTATTATACAATTATTGCTTCCTTCCATCACAAAAGGAGCCAGTAAGGTTAAATCAAATACAGAAAGAACACCAGCCCTTTGATAAATAGACATGCAAAGGCACTTGTTAGAGTCCATGTTTAAATCTCACATTCTTTTCAACAACATATTCTGCCAGAAACTGTGCACAGAAAGCAATTTTTTTCAGGAATCCAAACTTCTAACTTTATTTTATAAATAAATAAAAACATACATAAAGAGCATGACAAGGGAGGTCAAAATCATCCATTGACTATTTCTATGAGGCCATTATAGTCCCAATTATCTAATGTGTTCAATTTAATCCTCGACTCAAATATGATCTAAAATAATCCAATAAAAGAATTATTTTTTACCAAGACTGAGTCAAGGCATAATTTTGGATCATATTTGAAGACTAAAGAGACTAAATTGGAGACACTACATAGTGTAGGACCTCTCACTCCCTATGAGAGAGAGAGAGAGAGAAACAACTATTGACAAGATAAGCAACCATCTTGCTATACTTTTATTCAGGCATCGTTGTCATAGTTTGTGATGTAGATCGAAAGGGGAGGGGTCATGTGAATTTGACAATTCAAATTAATTGAAAAAGAGAGGGAAGGGGTTACTTAATTAATCCCTTAAATGGAGTTCCAATTTTGTGAAGGAATTAATTAAAATAGAGAATGGAAGAGAATAAGGGGGGCCGGCCATATGGGGAGGGAGGAGAAGTGTCCACATACAATGTATGTGGACCCAAGCAATAAATGTGATTAAGGAATTAAATCTGATTTTGATTTCAGATTTGAGAGATTTGGGGAGTTTCCTAAAAAAGATTTCCTAATTAGGAAAATTAATTTAAATCAAATCCAACTAGAAATTTAATTTGATCTAATTTAAGTAACTTTCTTAAGATAGGGATTCTTATCTGCCCTCACGTAGGGACTTCAAACCACGAGCCCGGACCATCCTACGGCTGGTGGATACTATGCTTCCCTCACATAAGGATCTCACCAAAATTCTTCCCAAAGAACAAGAGTGTAGAAACTTTTTTTATTAATAATCTATCATGCCAATACAATAGCAAGGGCCTCTATATATAGGCCTCAAAATGAAAAAAAAAAAAAACAACTCAAAAAAAACAAACATACCCCTAGGGCTTACAAAGGACAACTCCCTCAAGAGAGGGTAAAAATGAAAAATGCATAAATAAAACAAAAAAATACAATTAGTAAATTAAGATAAATTGGGATGATCTCGGCCGTTGATCTTCGTCTCTTCCTCGGATAAGTGTTCACCATTGGATGTCCGTCTCTTCCTCGGATAAGTGTTCACCATTGGATGTCCGCATCAGTTTGATCATTAAAGATGACATGGCAATATGGCGTACGTATTCAATTTGCTAATACTTGCTGAGAAAAGTCTCTTGGCCCTCCAACAATATTCACACATGGCATGGTTTTGTCACATTGCAATTTATTAAGAAAGCCTATATATTGAGCCCGCTTAAACATGAAAAGTCGCATAATGGGACTCTATTCTATTGCACGATTCATAATTCAAAAAAAATGAATATTGATATTTTTGTATAAACATATCATACAAAAAAATTATTCATAACAATAACCAAGCCTCATCAAATTTGTCCAAATGAATCATAACTACCAAGTTTCGATGTGAGCCTCTCATTCAAATCTTCTTTAAATCCATTAGGATAAATTGGTCACCGAAGCCTCTTTGAATCTAAGAAGTGTTAAATATTTCAAAAATATCAAAGCAAAGAAGGATGATCATGAATGAAGACCAAGAAAGGAAGAAAGTCTTTTATCTTCTTAATCTCCATTCTAAAGTTTGAACCATCAATTATGATTACATGAACGTTCTTGATGGGGACATCAGATCATCATGGAAAGTTTATCAGAGACGCGGCCTCAGATCTACGGCCACGATCGAGTCTTTATATTTTTGAGTCGTTGATGTATTTTTCTTTTCATGTAGCTTGTCATTTGCTTATGTGGCATTGTGAGCCGTTGTATTTTATTCTATTTTATTTATTTGCTTATGTGTTTTCTTTCCCGTAGTACCCCTCTTATGGGAGTTGTCGTATGTAAGCCCAAAGGGCGTTTGTGTCTTTTGTTTCGAGTCATGTTGTAGGAGGCTATTTAAGGCCCCACTTTATTCTATTATATTTAATGGATGATTATTATGAGAATTTTCTTACCCTTGTGTGTTGAGAGTTTTTGAGAGTTCTAGGAGAGAACTTTGAAAAAATCCCTATGAGAGGGAGATCGGATCACCCACCAACCTTGGAGACGGCCGGGTTCGTGGTCTTTCTTTATCTTTTGACGTTTCTCCTTCCACTACCACCATCGGACATCGTTATACCCAAGCCCTTCTCCATCTCCAAGCCATCGCCTCCTCCCAACCAAGCTCTATAATTTCCTCCCATTCCATCAAGCCGCCGGCCACCCACGAACCTCACCATCCCACCGAAATCCCCTCTCCCATCCTGCAAGCCGTCGGCCTCATCACCTCCCTCCCCTTCTCACGGTTAAACACCCACCAAGCCTCCCCCATCCCGCCGGCTCCATGAATTCCACCGTCAGCCTCCCCACCACATCCACTTCCCCATGCCCTTGATTTCCTAATTAGTTTGTTGATTAAATTGGGAAATTTCTGAATTTCAAATTCATTTGAATTTGAGTTCAAAATCTTTCCTAAAATAATTAATCTATTTTAGGAAAGTTTAAATCTCATAAATTCTGAAATTCAAATTCAATTTGGATTTTGTTAAAACTTTCCTAATGCATTAAACCAAATTAAGAGACCTTAAATGCTCTCATTAAATGCCTCCCATGATCCCTCCTGCTGCCGACCTTATAGAGAAAGGTTTGGATTTATTTCCTAATTCCCATTAACTCCTCTTGGAAATTATTTTCTGGCAAATTTCGGCCATCTCTCTTAACCGGCTTTGAATAAATATCTTGCTTAATTAATCTGATGTAACATCATGTAAATCCAGGATTTGTATTTGGAAATTTAACAAAAGATTATCCAAGTAAGAATATTGAAAGTTAAAACTCGTTCCCAATTCAAGCTTTTCGGAAATCTCAATTGTTAACTACGGCTAGGCAAGCACTTACACGTAAATTAGCAAGACCGAAAAAAATAACGACTTTCATAAACGTAAAACAAATGACATGGAACAACAAAAATCCCAAGGTTAACAAAGCGATTGTCTCACCTTGAGGCCACTCTCATTTACCTACTACTAGGCTTGTTGGGAGAAGAAGAACCACACGATGAACGAGATCACTCCTAGAGCGACGGCGACGTAGATCCGTAGGGAGGGAGAGGTCGGCACGATTTGTGGAGGTGTTGCAAAGCGACGTCCTTTGACGATCCAAGTGTACACTGAAAAGTGATCGTCAATGGTCTCTATCAAGGTGGGTACGATCCGGGCCAAATACTCCTCAACGGTGTCGTCGAAGTCGAATCCGACGTCAAAGAAAGGGGACCGGAGGATGTCTACTCGTCCTTGCTCGTCGTACTCAAACCCGAAATTCCATTCGGGAACGTCCATGCATCCTTGGGGAAGTGTGAAAGGGGTTGCCACGAATGCGTCTCCAAGGAGGAGAGGAGGGGTGGCGGGTAGAATCCAAGGGGGGAGGAGGCCGGCGGATGTATGAGGGTGGAGGAGGGAGGAGTGCAGGAATTAACTTCAAAAACTGAAAGAAACTTCAGTTTTAGAGAATTTTAGGAGAGAAGGGTTAGGGATTTGAAATTATAATTAATGTAATCAAGGCATTAATTGTAAATTTCAATTATGGAGGGATTATAGGAGGAAAACTGAAAGTATTTTCAGTTTTAAGAAAAGTGGAGGGAAAATTTTAATCCTAATTTGAATTTCAAATAGGATTAAAGGGGTTTAATTGAGTATTAATTGGATTTCCCCATAGGGAGGCCGGCGGCATGCTTGAGGAGGGAGGGAAAACCGTGGAGAGGAGGGGAGTTTTAATACTAGATTTGATGACATGGCAAAACAATTGAAACTCCAAATTAAATCGACTTGAAATATTTTACTCTTGAATAATTTCCAAATTTGGACTTCCAAATTAGGAAACAATTCAAATTTTGAAATTTCAAATCTCAAACTTGAGGTTGGGGAAAATAAAGGGTGATGCACATGGGAGGAGGAGGGTCGGCGTGGTGGTGGGCGGCGGGGTGGAGCTTGGCCGGCGGTGGGGAAAGCCTTAGGGGGGCCGGCGGCAAGAGCAAGGCCAAAGGAATTTTGGAAGAGCTCTTGAGGGGAAGAAGATTGTGCAAACAAAAATAAATAATAAACTAAGGGATAACTAGAGAACTCACTAAGAGATCTCAAGGGGAAGCACTCACCAAGAGAACCTCATGCACTCACAAAGAGAAGAAGCTATGGAAAATTTTCATTCAATCAAAAAATCCCCATACAATGATACTAGCCTTTATATATAGGCTTACATGAAAATAAAAGCATAAAGTCACAAATGCCCTTGGGCTACAATAAGTGAAACATCCCTCATAGGGGTACAAACGGAAACATGAAATAACTAATAAAAGAAAAGAACTAAAGCATCATAGGTAAAGGCTCTGAATCAGGGCCGTCGATCGTCGTCCCTGGCGATGGTACACATGGCGAAATCTGATGCCCTCATCATAATCCCTAATGATAGCCCACTCAAATTGGAATTATTTCAAAGACCCCTCTCCACTTACCGCCCCATCTCTTTCCCCTGCTGGCCGAAAACCCCCCAAGGCTGCCATATAAGCTTCCCTCCATAAATCTCCACCGAAACTCCATCAGATGTTTGAGTTTTCTGCTTCCTAAGGCTATAACCAGTGAATTCCAGCAATCTTCACTGTTTTCACAGCAACTTGAAGCCTCAAAGCTGTTGTTTTACAAGGTCAACCAGCTGTCCATCTACTTCAGCTAATCTGAATCGCCATACAACAATTTGAGCAGATTTTCCTTGCTAATCAACACCTCGTCAAGTCAAAACAGCAAGGTACTACGTGGATAGCCGACCCCGACATTGATTACAGGGTAGTCTATCGACGAACATTTTGAAGGCATTGAGTGGAGGATCTCCACGTCTCCCTAACAAAGGTTTCTTCTCCCCTTGCATCTTATTTCTTTAAATCTGAATTCTCGTTGGTTTGATTACAGTCACGGAGGACTCTTCCACTGCTCTTGCTAAGCGTAGTAATTCATAGGAATTGAGCGTATCTTCTCTGCATCCTAACTCATTGTTAGATTAGGGATTAAATTGAAGGCTACTATTTTGCATTGTTTTACTCGTTTTATTTATCCTGAAAATTTCAATGCTTGGAGCATGTGATTTAGCCTACGCAAGTCACCTCTTTATTTGTTTTAATTGATGTTGAGAATTGCTAATAATTTTTATCCAAAATTATTCTAATCAAGGAATCGTGCAATGCTTAAAATGAAGCCATAAGCATGTCATCTAATTAGTCCTGCATCAGTTCTATTTTAGTTGCCATGTCAAAGCCCTTCCACAACCCTTCACACAACTGAAGATTTATCTTTAAACGTTTCTACTAAAAGCATTGGAACATAAGGGATGCTGGATCCCAAAGAGTGCCAGATTCATGTAGCAGAATGCACGCCCAAAACACAACGCTAGCCTACTAGGTAAGAACAATAAAGAAACATAATTAAACCAATGAAAGAAAAGAATATGAGCCTCAATGGTTACCTCAACGAAGCATATGCCTTGAGGATCAGAAGTCCCTGTTAGAACAAGATCACAAGGTATTTCATCATTTTCCCGCAACCAAACAATATTACCAACATGAATGTCTTGTGCTTCAATCTGAAACAAATCAGCAACAAAAGAAGATAATTGTGTTCTAAAAAAATAAGTGGCATTCCAGCTCAGCTAGAAGTAATTAAATAAACAACAGTACATATTTTCATTATTTTGCATCCTATTGAATAACAAAAACCATCTGATTGAAATTTCTCCATGCCTGTCACATCACATATAAGAGCCTTTACATGTATAATTAACAAGCAGCTTATCTCAAAATTAACAAGGCATGCATAATTTATGTCAAGTTCAATTGACTCCCTTCAAAATTTCTACATCAAAAAAATAGTTCACAAACTTGATTTGTTTCCGTAGGTAAAGGTATTGTCATATATTATAAATGAACTGATTCACAAAAATTCTAGAACTACATGACTTATCAGTTATAGATCCTGTTATCATATCTACTGGAATATTTGCTCCGTGGATATTGTGGATTTTAAGCTTCTGTTCAATGTAATTTCATATTTAGATTATTCAGGATCAGAGAAGTAACAACTCAATGTCAAACCTCCAGCATGCATGATGCTTGTGGAAATACGTATCTTATCCTGCTAGTTTAGTAAGAGGATGCAGTTTAAGATTTCGATTATCCTATACTATAAATGCAGGCCCGCTGCAAGCTTTGATGCTTTAAGAAACAAACGTTAGAAGTGGTACATCTCAAAATAGCTTTCTGATTCATAAGTGAATAAAGAAACTGATGTTTCATAATATCATTCGCAATTACTTTTAATGCCCTTGGAGTCCATGTAAATGTCTTGTTGTGTTGCTGATTTAGCTATACTTCAACAATTTAGGAATTCTTGAACTAGTAAGCATCGGTTTCTAAAAATAATTACCACAAACTTCAACATCCATCTTACCTTCAAGAATTTCACCAAAAAATGGCACACAAAACTTGAACAGTTAGAAAAAAAAGAAAAAAAACAAAGGTTTGTTTTGATGTAACCCACAGTAATTAAAATGAAAACTATGTTACAATGGGTGTGATAAAAAAAGGATTCAGAGTGAGTATAAACTGCCAAAGATAAATGGATGGGTACTGCATATAAACTTGAGATAGTGAACGCTTATTTTAAGATATGCTAAGCAGTAAGTGATGAGGTCATCGATCAACGGTTCAGACACGTGTATCGCCGGAAGCATCGCCGATCGATGGCCACGATTCAAAGCTTATATTTTTAGTTATTCATGCATTTTCAGTTTTCAGTATTCCTGTTTTACCCTTGTGTGTGAGTGAGTCATGTTGGGGCCCCGAGGGCGATTTAGTCATTATTTATGCTTTTATTTTCTTGTATCTCATGACCTATATATAGGGGTCATGTATCATTGTATGAGGCTAATGAAAATTATGAAAATTTGTTTTGATTTCCCTTGTCTTCTTCTTTTCTCATTGTGGAGAGTTAGAGAGGAGAGTGAAAGCCCAAGGTGAGGGCGAAACGCAACACCCACCAGTCATTGGAAGAGTCCGTGGCTCGTGGTCTATATCCCGCATCCGATTCCCCTCCTCCTCCCCAACCCGCCGGCCTCCCACTTCCCATAGCTGCCGGCCTCCCTCCACCACCACCATCCGGTGGTGACATTTCAAACATCGGTTTAATCCCCGTCCCCTCAAATTCAGATTTTGAAAATTCAAAATTTGAATTTCAAAATCTTTCCTATTTTAGAAAATTCCAAATTAGGAAAGTTTTGAATTCGTTTCATGACAAATTCCAAATTTCAAATGGATTTTGTTTTAGTTCTTTTCAAATCTCATGCAAACAATTTTGGAAGCCACCCACTAGCACCCACACCAAATCCCTCCTTCTAGAAGCCGCCGGCCACATGCTTGGGTGGAGCCCCATTAAGGCTCCATTAAGGCATTGAATCCTCTTGAATTAGGAATTAACTCCACATAATTTTCCCTCCTAATTTACTTAAAACTGAAATCTAATTTCAGTTTTTAAGTTTTCAAATCCCTCTCCCCTCTATTGACCGCCGGCCCCCTTTCTTTGGCTTCCCCCTTGTTCTTTCCTTTTAAGGCTCCATCAATTTGAATTCTAATTCAATTCCTAATTAATTTCCCTCCACATTTAATTAAATCTGAAATTTATTTCAGATTTGATTAGGGACTAATTAGGATTGAAACTTTCAAACCCTAAGCCCTCCCCCCTTGCACCCGCCGACCTCCCTCCCTCTCCCCTTGGAATCCCGCCGGCCTCCTCCCTCACTCTCACCTTCACATCTTCAAGTTTTCTCCTCTCCTCGATATTCTTCTTCTTCCGGAGTAAGATCCTCACACGCCACTATGCATGGCGGATCCCGAAGTTGACAGTGGATTGGTGCTTGACGACGAAGGACATATTCACCCCACCCGCTCCCCTTCGGGTACGTCGAAACAGTGGAGGATTATTTGAACCGCATCCTACCCACACTCATCGACATCATAGACGAGCGATTTGAAGACTACGAGTGGACTATTGAAAGCAAGACGTCCGTGTGTCATCCACCGCCGGCAACCTTCCGTGGTTCAAGACCATTGGCGTTGCAACCTTCCTCGTGGCATCGTTTGGTGTGCTGAAATTCCTCTCCCGCAAAGCCTAGTCTAGTTGAGTGATTATTTCCCCAAGGTGAACTTCTCGTTATTAAATGGCGGATTGTTGTAATAGCTTTTAGTGTTGCTACTATTTTTGGTTTTCTGAAAGTTTTGGCTAATCTACATACTTCTTCGCCTAAGCTAGTTGATAACTACGAAATTTTAATGATTTTCTTGCTATCGCCATAAGTTATTAGTTGTAATTTCTTTGCCAACTCAATTTTAATTTCTTACGAAGCTCCTTGCATTTGGTATCACATCAGTAAGTTTGATCTCAAACGAGGAATCACCAAATAAATAAATATATATAAGGGAAAAAATCATTTTGAAAAGACTAAATGGAGATTCTAATAGAAAGTTTAACCACATAATAAAGAGTATAGTTATGAATCTATATTCTTCACGTAAAGAGGACAATAAAAAATCCCTTGAAAAAAATAAAGGAACCCGAAAGGTGAGAGAATAATTTTTAGAGAAAGTTTGTCAAGAGAGGCAATTTGAAATTTTATAATTGAACCAATCAAGATAGAAAATTAGAATAGGCATGTACATTACAAAAATTTCCATAAGAGTTTTAGCATTTTCGAAAGACTCAATATTATTAGCATTACTATATATATATATATATATATAGAGAGAGAGAGAGAGAGAGAGAGAGAGAGAGAGAAAACCAAACTAGTACTTAGATTATTGATGATGGGCATTTTAGTCTAAGAGTATGCAAAAGGACTAATGTAGCCCCTTGGCATCTAAAATAGAAGTCAAAATAGTCCCCATAGTTAAAACAGATAGAATTCTAGATGAAGTTCAAACATGAGGTTAAAAATGAGGGCATACTAGGAATATAAATTTTCTAGTTGAAATTACATGGTGTAAAAAATAAGGTCCAATTTAATCACTCGGCTCCTTAAAAATAAGAGCCAACATGATCCCAACATTCATTGCTCTTATGCCGCTATTCGCTCCTCATATTTGCAATGCAATCGAGATATTAAGGGTAAGCTACTCAAGTTAGACCATGTTATGTTGTGACTTAGATAAGCTTCTTGTTGGCTCAAAAAAAAAAAAAAACTGCGTCGGCATGAATCCCGCTTCACAGACATAGGATTCCATTCCCCTTATGTCAGATTGTAGTTAACCAGATTTCCCCTGAGGGTAATGTCAGGGTTTAATTAGATTTGTGTCCTTCTTATGAAAATAAACACTCATAGTTAATTACCCCTCTTAACACGTAGATAAAACTCTCGATTAAGGATGAGTAATTTTAGGTATCTTAGTCTCAGTTGTGGGGGGAATAAAGGTAAAACCGATCAAGATCTCATGGTTTCGTCGTCTCAGGTATACCTTAGGTTTCAGTCAACTAACACTGGCGATCATTGATCGTAGTATCCAGGGAATCTAATTAGTAGCCATGGGTTGCCTCCACTCAAGGATCCCAAGTAAATTGAGGTGGTTAAATATAAATTTTAGTTTTATAGAGGTTTTAGGGTTTACACCTATTAAAATACCCATAAATTAGTTTGTTTTGAGATTTATAACTTCATTTTGAAGTTACCCAGAAGTAGAAGCGGGTATTATGGCTTTTCCTAGAGGTAGCTCATGCGTTTGAATTTGAGTTTGGACTTACGTCTTTCATTGAAAATAGTCCGTAAGCGGGTCTTATAACCTAGCCCTATATGCTAAGAAGCTCGTAAATTTATTTGTTTGGATAGGCCTTACGACTCCCTTAAAAGCTGCCTATAGATGGGTCTTACATCCTAGCTCTACAGCAAGGCTACCCGTTCGTTTTGATTTAATTTGAGAGTTTAATATTTCTCTAAGGAGTTTTTCTCTCAAATAACAGGTCTTATAACTTTTGGAAGATGCCTGAAGGTAGGTCTTACAACCTAGTCCTTTAGAATAAATTGTTCGTTCATTTTGATTGTTTGGGTTTTAGAATTGTTGCACTTTAATTAGCAATCTCTCTAACATGTGGGTTTTACAACTTCACTTAGAAGTTGCCCATAATTTGTTTTAGAACGGGTCTTATTGCTTCCCTTCAGAAGTAGGCTACGCTGCATATTCATTTTAATTTGGTTGACATGTCTTATAACTTCCTTAGAAGTCGCATGTAATTTGTAGGACTTATTGTTTCCCTTTGGAAATAGTCTGTTGAGCTTTTTTATGGTAGATTGGATTGTACCCCGTAGGTACTTGCAATTGTTTGCTAGCTCGACACTAAACCTTAGCTTTAAGTTGTTTACTAGCCCAACACTAGTGTTTTTGCTACAGCACTGTTATTTTCTTTTAGTGTTGTAGTTCTTTTCTTTTCAGTACAGTAGTTTAGTTTTCAGTGCATTGCTTTTCTTTCTAGCACCAATACTCTGTTATTTTTAATTTAGTACCCTGTTCTTTTTCTTTCAGTATTGTAGTTTACTTTCCAATACCATATTCTTTTGCTTTAGCAGTTATTTTGGTATTAATCAATTTTATTTCTTTACTTGTAGATGCTTGGAGTTTTGTACCTACATGAGTTCCTTTTGTTTCAGAGCTTGCCTAAGAGCATGGAGAGGTTTTCTTTTGTTTGAGTCTTAATTTTAGGAGTGTGGTTTCATTATAACTTGTACCTTAGGTTGATTAGCGGAGATACTATTTTTCTTGCTTTCATACTTCTTATTAAAATATAATTTTAACCAGAGTGGCTCTCTCCACATTAATTGATTTAAAAAATTTACTTAATTAATCAATTTTATTGCTCTCAGATTTTAAATGCTCTCGATTTTTAAATTAACCAACTAACAATTTTTAATTAATTTTAACTGATTAATTAAATTAAATTAATTAACTTCTATTAAGCAAATAATTTCAATTAATTAATTTCAACTATTCCATTAATTTTGATTAATTAATTAACTTTAATTAATTAATTTCAATCAATGAATTTAGTTTTAATTAATTAATTCTAATTAACTAATGGAATTAATTTCAGTTAAATAATTTCAATTAATTAATTAATTTTAATTAACCAATTAATTTCCATTAATTGATTAATATAAATTAATTAATTTTATTTCAATTAATTAATTTTAATTAAATTTAATGAGTTGGTTAATTGAATTAATCAATTATTCAAATTTAATTACTCTCCAATTAGATAACTTTTTAAGGCGATTTCGACAACCTCCCAACGTCCCCGGGGGACGACACTCGCCATTGATTTCTTCCCAAACGGACATAAAGTTGAGGGCGTGAGGCCATGAGTTTGAAACCATCTCGATCGGACATAATATCGATGGCGCGAGGTCTTGATTTTGAAACCATCCCGTCCGGACCTAAGGTCGACGACGCGAGGTCTTGAGTTTGAAACCAACTCGGATGGACCTAAGGTCGACGGCGTCAGGTCTTGAATTTGAAATCTTCCCATAGTCATATCTAAAATCAATGGCTTAAGTCTTTGACAAATACATGTTGCTTTATAATTTCCAAAAATAATTGATTTAATTACATAGCAATTTATTTAATTACTAGAATTAAATATTATTATCTGGAGCGATTCTATATGTATTCAGAACTGACAGGCCACGAGCTAGGATTCGACCTATATAAGGATCGAATGCGGGAGGATATAGGCAGAAGAGAGAGTTACCCATAGATAGGAGGCAAGCTGCGTGTGGATTCTAATGGTGAAGTCGACGCGAGGGGCATTCAGTGTGAGAAGGCAGGTTTAGGTGTTGGATTGAGGCGGACTGGGTGTCTAGTTGAGAGGTTAGGTGGCCGGCTAGATTCGGATGCGGGATTTACTTGCGAATGGAAGAGACGGGTACAAGGAAGGAGGAAGTGAGAGTTACCTGGCGTGTGGCTGATGATCGGTGTGGATGGCCTGTAGACGGGGAGTGAGGAGGTCAAACGGGTAAAAGTTCTAGCTCGAGCGTGTGCAGGCGACGTGCAGGGAGGCGTTGGGCGTGGCTGAACGGGATCAAACAAGAGCATGTGGAAGGTTTGCGGACAGGGGTTGGTTCGCAATCAGGTTTGGGGGAAGTGTGGAAGAACACGAAGGGCTCGAAGCGACTATGAGATCCGGCTCGGAAAGCTGAGCGCGCAAAGAGGGAAGTCAGGCGTGTTCAAGCTGTGGTAGGCCGATAGCATGGGGTGTGCAGGTTGAACGTGAAACCAATTGGGTTTCAGACGGAGGTGTTGAAATTCGTGAACAAAAGGAGCGAACAGTTGTGGGCTTTATGGGGGAGGAGGCAGAGAGCGGGATTTTCAAATAAATTGAGTGTAAGTTCGTCACTTTCTCCTCTGCCCTTTTTATTGAGAAGATCGCTAAACAATAGTTATTGAAACAAAGCATTGTTTCGTTTGGTATAAATCATTTGAAGTGGGATCGGATCGTAGGCTGCATCGTAAGAAATTCTGTGAATAGATACATCCCTTCGATTTTTTTATTTTAAATTCTTCGACACTTCTCAATTTTTTCCTTTCACCTATGGCGAAGGTAAATAAATTAGAGATTACATAAGGATTAAAGAATTACAAAACACGTGAATTCCCTAAATTTCCCTTAATCTCCAGCTCATCCACACATTTGAAGTTGTTGTGATCATGCGATGAAAAAAAAAACTTGATTTTAATTGCTATGACTATTTTTTGCTCCTAAATTCAAAGTCGATGGAGTAATTTTGACCTTTTACAAACTCTAAGTCTAAAATGTCCCCAGTCCCCACACATTAATCGACCAGGGCAATTTTGGGCATACTCAAAAACTAACCCCCCTCCTCAAAAGAATAAAGCAAATATAATAGAACCTAAATAAGAATTAATAATAATAAAGTTCAATGAAAATAATTTTTTTATAAATTGATAAATAAGATCGTTAAAGAATAAATCTTAAATATCAATCTGAATTAGCCCTAAAAAAATGCATAACAATAAAGATAGATATATATATATATATAAGTGCTTAGAAACATAATAAAATAATTAAATTAACAAAACATTTCAATAAGATATTAAAAACTAAGAGGAGGCCAACATGATTGAGAAAAAGACATTTTAGGGTCAATATTTAAGAATTGAAAAAAGGTTCATGATTTCTCTCTTTTTTTTTCAATTAATTTGAGTGAGGTTCATGATTTTTATGATTATAGGAGAGGTGGCTTTGAAAAATCACATTGGCATTTCATACTCAAGTTGATTCTATGATACAAAGATTCAAATATGAAGGTCATTTCTGTGATGGGAAATGAATGTAAGGTACAAAGACCGAAAAAAATACCACATGAATTTTTTACTTGAAAAGGATATGTTGATATAAAAAGAATGCATTAGCTCGTAAGTGAAAATTGCGTATATTAAAGATATTAAAGACATTTTTAAGTGTAAGCATAGAGAAATTTAAAAAGTATAAAGTGGTCAATGAGTTTCCAATCATTATAAGATTATAGTAAAAATCAGTATTGACTCTCTACCTTATGTTATGGTTACGATGATTCTAAAAAGAGGCATTAGAAGTGGAATATTTGAGGATACACCATTTTCATACGAGATAATTCGTCAGCAAAACTTCAGTTAAAATAAATGAAATATTAGAATAAAGAAAAAACTATTGAAAATATAGTAAACTTATGAATAGTTGAACAAAGAATAAGCATATAACATACAAGATTTAGTAGTTGGGTGAAGTTACTGGTTAAAAGAAAATATTATTAAAGAAGGGAGGGGAAAAAGTGAACTTTTAGAATTTAGACTAGAGGCTAAAATGAAGAATTGCCATAAAAGTATGATAAGGTAATAGAAGAATATGAAGATTTAAAGGAAAATATTATGAAATTATAATTAGGCCAATTCAAGTGTTAGGCCATAAAATAAGTCGTGAACTTAATTGTGAAAAAATGAGAATATTCAAATTAATGTGTAGTGAAAACTAAGAGAGATGAATCAAGAAATTCTTATGTTAGAAAAATTATGAGTAGCACATATTAAAGATAAGACAACAAAAAATAGAAATAACTCATTTGAGCATAGAGAGTCAAAGGAAGGTAGAAGATGCACTATAAAAGATATACATATTGTTCATGTAGTTGGATTAAGAAGGAGAAGGGAAAGATTAAAGTTTATACGGTTAAAAATTGTGTAAAAAATTTCACAAAAAATGGGTTTAACATCTCGAAAAACAAACACTCATCAGAAAAGCATGAAGAATAAAGATTCATAAAAACAGCTCAAAATAGTTGGAATATGACAAAAGATGATGAACATCAAACTTGTTTTCCTCAACCACTATACTAATGGCTAACCATTAGTTTAATGTTATCCAGTCTTTCCCAAACCTACTACTTAGTAACTTCATTTCCATAATATGCAGCTACCATTGAGGTACTTTTTTCCACTACAAAAACTGCATTAACATTCCTTAAATACTCAATTGGTATAATAAATCCTAATAAAAAAAATCATCCGTAATATTTATTAATTTAAGATATAAAAATATAACAATAAGTTGAATGAAAATATAAAATGCATCATTATTCCAAATTTTTCCAAAAGAATAATAAAAAATAAATCGTACCTCAAAGAATTAAACGACCAAACATTATTATAAATGAAAAAAAAAATTAATCAGCATTCACAAGCTCGCCTTAAAACATATTAGCATCTACATAATGGCATTCATTCTAGTCAAAATCAGCATATATTACATAGCCTTGTCTTAAAGATTGAAAGAAGTCATACCTGCTTTCGTGTGCCTTCCTTTACAACCCACACTTTCCTCTCATTGGCTTTCTTGTCAGAAAGATACCTATTGTAGTCATCCCAGGCTTCTTTCGTCGCAGAGACAGCAAATATAAAGATAAGCGGACCCCAGGTACTTGCAGGATTCACGGGAGTTATAAGTGGCCATAGTTGTAGGCATGCAATCAACAAGAAGTACTGATTCATGAACCGACTGAGAGGACAAAAGAAAGCCAATAGAAATCAGAGATAATAAGATAAAATCGCAATTCAAAATATCTGACAAGATGAAAAATCATTAAGAGTTAATGACATTTAGAGAAATTAACATAAATCCATACAAGATCACTCAAACGATAAGGAAAGCAAGAAGATGGGGAGGGGGTAAAAACGGGAGAACTGTCCAAACAAGGGTTTCAGGCATCAGACTTGTTCTTCTAGGACAGCGAGATCTTTTGTGAAATAGTTAGACTGGCTCATGTTGAACCGATCCAACCTAGACCGGTTCAGGCTTATTCCAGGCAGAATAAACCTGCCGCCCAACAAAGGGGCGGACAGCCAGGTGGGGCAAGTAGGGTTAAGAGGGGATTCGAAATTTAATTACTGAAAGCTTTGGGGGGTAAAATTCAAAATCAATGGCTGTTTAGGAAATTGCATTGGCGTTTTTGCTTTAAGTAGTTCTTTTCGCTCTACGGTTAGGTTATGTGATATTTTATGCAGAATTTGTGTTTCACCTATGTTTGTGTGGGCTCTAGTCTTTGACTAGAGAGTTGGAGAGAAGGATCTTCCTCTCGAATTGAAGATCCACTGAATATTGTCCTCTTTCTTGATTATTTCAGCAATTTCAAAGCTTTTCTTGTGGTTTCCATCAAGGTTTTCTCCTACAAATCTGATATGTGCTTGCTGGAATTTAAATTTCTGCACCTGTGTCATAACAAATTGGTGTCAGAGCACGTCGAACTAAGGGTACCAATGCCCGGAAGGAAAGTGGAAGTTTTGGAGGGAGAATTAGGTCAACTAAAATCTTATTTTGAGGAAAAAATTTCAGATTTAAAAACCAATTTGCATCTATACATGAAAAAATAGCTGGAAAGTTGATCGTGGTAGAAGACATGCTAAAGAAGTTGCTTGAAGCCAAACCGAATACGGCGACATCTGAAGCGAAGGAAGCCACCTGCGGCCAAGGAAGTAGTGGAAACCCTAATCCGTTTAGGGGAGAATTAAGAGGTTGAGATTTTGGAGGGAGGAGATGGGATGCCTCCGCTAAAGCTGATTTCTAGGAAGGAGATGAGTATCAGTTACGAGCAAATGGGTGTTGATTTTGCGAGAAGAGGGGAGGATTATGAACGTCGGTGTGCTGATTTTGAAAGGAGGGGGGATTTTGAAAGAAGGATTTAGATTTGAGCGTAGAAGGGAAGATCGTGACACTCGGGGAGCATCTCCTTTTCGGGGAATGGGAGGTTACGGAGGATTCAGGGAAAACGGAAATAATCCAAGGGTAAGGAAGCTGAAGATGCCCATCTTTGAGGGCAAGGACGCACATGAGTGTATCTACAAGGTAGAGAGGTACTTCACTGTCAATGGGTTGACGGAGGAGGAGAACTTGACGGCAGCTGGTCTGTGTTTGGAAGGGAAAGCATTGGCATGGTATTAGTAGAGGAACATGGGCAAACCCATTCGGAGTTGGAGGGAGTTCAATGATTGCTTACTATAACGTTTCCGAACAAGAATTGGAGGGGACTTCTATGTGCAGTTCTTTTCCCTAACGTAAGAGGGGACTGTGGCAGGGTACCGTGACAGAATTGAGTACCTAACTAGCAGGCTGGACCAATTTTTTGAGACTGTGCTTGAGGGGAACTTCATGAAGGGGCTCAAGCCAGAGATCCCAGCAGTTGTTAGAGTGATGAGACACGTGACTTGAGGGAGGCCATGGAACTTTCACAGTTGGTCGAGGACCAAAAGCATCTAGAGAGGGGGGCTAGAGGCAGCAGTTAAAGGGGGTCATACAGGATGATCACCACCTTCTTAACTCCCAAGGGACCCGTACCAAGAAGCCTACGTGAGGCCCCAAAGGAGAAGATTGGAGGAGGGCGGCGATTTGGAGGAAACTTCAAGAAACTCACTGAGGAGTTGCAGGAGAAGCGGGCAAAGGGGTTGTGCTTCAGATATGGCGAGAAGTACACGCCATGGCACAGGTGTAAGGACCGAACTGTTCAGGTTATCACCATCTGTGATGACGAGGAAACTGAGAGAGGTGAGAGTGGGGCAGTGGTAGAGGAAGAGGAGAAGCTACATCTGGACATAGCGGAAGTCTCAATATACTCAGTGGTGGGGTTCACCCCGAATCACACCATGAAAGTGAATAGAGAGATAGAAGACAGGGAGGTGGTGATGCTAATCGACAGTGGGGCTACCCAAAATTTTACCTCCAATCTAGTCGTAGACCAATTGGGGGTGAAATTGGTGGACACTAGGGGATATGGAGTGATGATGGGCACTGGAAAGATGGAGATGTGTAGAGGAATGTGTAGGGAATTGTGCTGAATCTCCAGGGGGTCTAGGTGAGAGAGGATTTTCTTTCATTAGATTTGGGAAGCCTTGATGTCATTTTGGGGATGAAGTGGTTGCAAATCTTGGTAGATACCAAGGTCAACTGATGAGCACTGACGATGGAGTTGGTGGTGGAGGGAAAAAGGATGGTGATCCAGGGAGATGCAGGATTGTCCAGGGCCATGGCATCTCTCAAGTCTATGGTCAGGACCATACAAGAGGTGGGGGGAGAAATTCTAGTAGAACTGAAGAGCTTAGAAGGGATTACAATGGAGAAAGGGGGGGGACATTCCTTTTTCAGTACAACCACTCATTCAAAGGTTCAAGGGGGTTTTTCAACCACCCCAAGGCCTAACACCACAGAGGGAGCTGGAACATGCCATCACCTTGAGGGAGGGGGTGTCTCCAATTAGTGTTCGGTTGTATCGCTACCCTCAGATTCAGAAGGACGAGATAGAAAATTTGATCTGTGAAATATTGGAGGTGGCGATCATCAGGCCAAATGTGAGCCCTTTTTTAGCCCAATCTTACTGGTCAAGAAGAAGGATGTAAGCTAAAGGTTCTGTGTGGACTACTGAGTCTTGAATAAGGAGATTGTGCCGGACAAGTTCTCCATTCCAATGATTGATGAGCCACTGGATGAGCTGCATGGAGCAGTAGTGTTTACCAAGATGGATTTGAAGTCGGGTTACCACCAAATCAAGATGAGAGAGGAGGAAGTCTAGAAGATTGCATTCAGGATACATGAGGGGCACTGTGAATTCTTAGTGATGTCATTTGGTCTCATCAATGCTCCTACTACTTTCTAGTCCCTTATGAACAAGGTATTCCGACCATACCTCCTGAAGTTTATATTAGTATTCTTTGACGACATACTAGTGTATAGCAGGTCTGAGTAGGAGCATTTGGAGCATTTGAGGGTGATTTTAGGAGTTCTGAAAGAGCATTAGCTGAGGGACAACCTAAAGAACTGCAGCTTCGCACAGGCTAGTGTGGAGTACTTAGGGCATGTGGTATACCAGGAGGGGGTGGCTACTGATCAAACAAAATTGAGGTGATGCAGAAGTGGCCTTTACCTAGGAATCTGATAGAGTTGAGGGGCTTTCAAGGGTTGACTGGTTATTACAGGAGATTCATAAGGGGATACAACACCATAGCTCGGCCCTGACAGAGAAACTGAAGAAGGATAGAATCTTGTAGGGAGAGGCGACTACCTAGGCCTTTAAGCGACTAAAAAAAGGTCATGACCACAGTACCTGTTTTAGCTCTACCAGATCTCAATCATATCTTTGTGGTGGAGATAGATGCATCATGATATGGGTTGGGGGCCGTACTCATGCAAAATCATGAATTCATAGCTTACTTCAGCCAAGTGTTGACAACCAGAGCTAGGTTGAAGTCGAAATATGAGAGAGAATTGATGAACATTATGTTAGATATTCAGAAGTGGCATTCATACTTGTTGGGTCGGCATTTCATCGTCATGATAGACCAAAGGTGCTTGAAATACTTGTTAGAGCAAGAGATGGTGACTGAGAAGCATCAGAGGTCATTGCCAAACTGTTGGGCTATGTTTTTGAGATCCAGTATAAACCAGGGTTGAAGAATAAGGCGTCTGATGCTTTATCAAGATGTGTGGGGGAGCTCCAAGAGATGGCCATTTCAGTACCACTAATGGTAGATTGGTGGGCTATCAAAGAAGAAAGTATGCATAATGAGGAGCTAAGGAAGATTAGGAATTATTTACTAAAGGATGAAAGCAACCACCCAGGCTACTCCCTTGAGCTAGAGAGACTTTTGTACCAAGGGAGGTTTGTGATGCCACGAATCTCGGTTCATATTCCCCATTTGTTATAGGAATTTCATAGGAGCATGGTTGGAGGCCATTCGGGAGTGCAGAAGACCTACAAAAGGTAAGCAACATAATTGTATTGGAAAGGGATGCATAAGGATATGGAGGAGTTGGTAGCTATGTGTGAGATATGCCATAGAAACAAGTACATGGCTATGGCTTCAGGGGGATTACTTCAACCCTTAGCTCTTCCAGACAAAATATGGGAGTATGGGAGGAGGTAACAATGAATTTTATAGATGGGATACCACGATCTGAGGGGTTCACAGTGATTATGGTGGTGTTGGACAGGTTGAGTAAATATATTCATTTCATTCCCTTACGACATCCCTACACAGCCGTTACATTAGTAAAAGCATTCATCAAGGAGGTGGTTAGATTGCATGGAATCTCATAGTCGATAATATCTAATCGAGATAAGCTGTTTCTCAATCAGTTATGGATGGAGTTGTTCAGGCTATAGGGTATAGTTCTCAAGAGGAGCACTGTCTACCAATCTCAGATAGATGGGCAGACATAGGTAGTCAATAGAAGTTTGGAAACTTGTGTGTTTTGCTTCAGAAACAACTCGAATGTGGGCCAAGTGGATACCGCGGGCAAAGTATTGGTGCAACACGTCTTACCACTCATCTTTTCAGATGACCCAATTCAAAATGTTATACGGTTGAGATCCCCAACACTTTGTGCATTTTGGGCAGGGGAGCATAACAGTCTCTTCAGTAGAGCAATACTTGGAGGAAATAGATAGGATGCTAGAGGAGTTGAAGAGGCACCTGATGAGAGCACAGCATGTTATGAAGAAATAGGCAGATGGACACAGGAAGGACATCCAGTTCAAATCATAACTTCACCAAACCACCTACCCAATCATCCGTAACCTCCAAACTGACTGATCCCACCTTATATCGCAAAATCACCGGTTCCCTTCAAAACCTCACTCTCGCTCGACCTAACATCGCTTTTACAGTCAACCAACTATGTCAACACATGCATAAACCTCTTCCTCAACACTCTATTCTCCTCAAAAAGCTCCTCCAATACATCAAAGGTACCATCCATTATGGCATTCCTATCACAAAAGGCCCACTCACATTATCCTCCTTCTCGATGTGGACTGGGTAGGGGATCCGGACACTCTCCGTTCTACATCAGACTACTGTACATTTTTGGGGAACACCTTGATCTCATGGAGCGTCAAAAAGCAACACACAATTGTCGTTCATCTACAGAAGTAAAATATAGGTCTCTATCGGCAGCTACAGCATACCTCATATGGCTCCACCGTCTTCTACATAACTTCGGTATTTCTACTCCTCAACCCACAAACATTCACTGCGACAACAAATCCGCTATCGCCCTTGCTAACAATCCGATTTTTCACGCCAAAACCAAACACATTGAAGCCGATCAACACTTCATTCGATATCACATTCACACCAAGGAGATCTACTGATGAGGACATCGAAAATCAACTGCTACGATCGTGTCTATTTATTTTGAAATATTTTATATATTTGATTTGTTATTGTACTTTTCCCTTTCTACCCTCACTTGAGGGCTTGGTCTTATGTTTGCCTAAGGGCAATTATGTCTTTTTATTTTCCTTCGTGTATTTGGCTATTTAAGCCTTCTCCCTCCTCTTGGAGAGGGATGATGAATATTGATATGAAAATTTTGGTTTTGGATCTCTTTGTGAATTCTAGAGTTCTCTTTGTGAGTTCTCAAGTGAGGAAAGCCTAGGAGAGGCTCCAAGCAATACCCAACAGCCCCTTGGTGGAGCTTTTGATTTTCTAACCCATATCTTTTCTTCTCCTCTACTGTTTCCCCCACCCACCCGTCGGCACACTTGGCCCCAAGGCCACCTCCACTCACCTCCGGCCCCCAGCAGCCGGCCCCCAGCCTCCAGCTGCCGGCCCCCAGCCTCCAGCCGCCGGCCCCCAGCAGCCGGCCCCCAGCCTCCAGCCGCCGGACCTCCAGCCGCCGGCCTCCTGCCGCCGGCCTTCCCCTTTGCCACCACCCACCCGAAATAAACCCTCCTCCATCCCCTCCATTTTCCCTCATTGCATTTGATTAGTTCCTAATTTGGAGAGGTCACTTAGAGGGAGTTTCAAATCCAAAATTCAAATTTGAATTAGGAGTTAAATGCCTCCTTAATTTCATCCCTTCATTAAGGAATTAATCGCAGCTTTAAATCTGAAATTTAAATTCAAATTTAAGGATTAATTCACTTAATTAATTGGGGCCCGCTTATTTGAAATGAAACACAATCCCCCTCCTCCCCCCCTAAAGGCCGGCCCATTCATCCCTCTCTCTCATTAATTCTAGCCATTATTACTCCCTTAGTAACTCCCCAAATTAAGCCCTATTCAAATTCAAATTGAGCCAAATTAATCCTCCAATCAATTCCCTAATCCACCTCAGCCCTAGCCGCCCTCTCCCAGCCCTTCTTCTCTCTGATTTCTCTCTCCCTAGAGATTCCTGTAAGCTGTCCACGAAATTCCAGCAAAACGTCTTGTTGTCCAGCACCCTTGGGAGTCACGATTTGCTGTTGAAGCTCCTTACACCCTATAGCAGTTGTCCAAGGCTTCTCTAAGCCGTATTATTCTGGACGGATTCTATAATATGTCCAGAACTTTTCCATTCTCAACACTGCTGTCCAGAACTCCAGAGATTGGGAAAATTGCTGTCCAAGTTGTCGGGATCGCTGCCCAGGGAAGTTCTGCACTTTTCCATTGTTGTCCAACCAGCCCAACTGCTGTCCAGCCCTCCTGGAGTCCACGCCCTGCTGGCCGATGACTCCCAATCCCTCCTAGGAGCTGTTCAGGCTTGTGAAAGGATTCCGATTGCTATCCCACTGCAGAAACAACCATCGTCGACACCAAAGCTTCGTGTCTTCTGTTTCATGTAGGTAAACTCTTCCACTAAACTCTCTTATCTTCCTAGTTCACTTATCACTTGTGGTTATATGTTGATTCACAAAAGATCAAGCTAATTCTTCCCCGCTAAAGCTTAGATAACTAGAGAGTTGAGTGAGGGACTCGTGCATAGTGCCTAATCTCATTGTTAATTTAGGGATTTACGTTGAACTATTCATGTATGCAAAGTAGATTAAATTGATTGATTTTTATGCTCTTCACTTCTATGCTCGTAATTTAACCAACGCTATTTATCACTTTAATATTTTATTTTGTCGTTCGAACCAACATGAGATCTTGCTTATTATTGTTCTCTAAAAACGTGCAAACGTCCGTAAGCATATCATCTTCCCATGATTGTTTCACATCATCTGCATACTTCTCATCAGCTCCATAGACCAAGTCGCCGACATCCACACCAAACCGCTTCCCACTCGACGTTTTCAGATTCTACGAAACAAGTTGACTGTTCAAACTTACCATCAACTTGCAGGGATGTATTAACGGTTAACACCACTACCAACATATACAAAGACAGCACTACACTCATAACAAACAGCAGTACTAGTGGAATACTTGTAACCATAAGATCCTAACAAACCTTTACATCTGCACTGTGCACTTGTAAAGCAGGCATTAGCTAGCACTACCTACATATATGTAATTTCTGCTACAGTAATGAATTCACTGCTCACTAGTCACTACACACTGTTGCTTCCTTCGACTCGCCTCTGCTTACAGCAGCAGAGATCTCAACTTCTTCAAGTACCAATTTTTAGGCTAGATTTTCATAAAACATCAATTATAGGTTTTTTGGGCTATAAATACGGACCCTGAGGCAAGAAAAAATTCAATTTATGCATAATATAATTCCAATGTTTCTCTCAAAACTTATGTTAACGGATCTGAATACTTCCAGCGTGGAGCAAGCCTAGATAATAACTTCCTGTATATAGCTTCCTCCTTGTAACATTATGTGGCATGTAATTTCTTGGTGACTTATATCATTTTCCTATTTCATCTACATGTTTTGTGATTTTTTTGCATGTGAGATTGAGAATTACTTTGAGTCTGTTGCACTTTAGTTTTCCTTTCACGAGATGAACCATTATCTTTATGCGGTTTTAGTTTGCTCTTAAATTCTTGGATGATTTCAGAAATCTGTCCTTTCAAACTATCTTTGGAGTGAGTTTTACATGTTTTATGATTTAAATCCGAAATACAAAGTTTTTTTCCCGAAATGAGAGTCGGATTTTGAAATTTGATCTTTTGCATGATCTTGTGCATCTCATCCTGAATTTCCTCTAAAAAAATCAATCATATAGTATTTGAGCCAATGATTGCATCATATCAGCTAATAGTGAGAAAAAAATAATTGGTCAATTATCAAAACAATAAAATATGCAATGTAAATGACATTAGGTAGGTTATGATTATAAACTAATACAACCTCACTTTCATGATGTTCAGCATTCTAATCCTACATTCAATGGAAAGTATGGCGTTGAATTTTTTTTCAAAGTACAACGGTGATTTTGATATTTCTTTAACTGTTGCCATTTATTTGATTCCAAAAGATCAAATGTGATTAATCAAAATTTATAGGACAATAATTAGTTTAGCAAATTGTTTCATGTGAAATTAAACCTATATCTCCAAATATAAACTAAAAGAATGACATTTGACATTTAGTGACAGTTTAAGTAGGTGAACAAAGTGCGGAACAAATTGCATCTGCAAGTGAACAAAGTGCATGCGGTACATTTGAATATTATAATAGGTTTACCGTTTTGTCTCCAAACATCTTTACCATAAGATTATTTTCGTAAAAAAATACTACGAGAAGTTCCATTCAGCTCTTTAAATATTGAGGTATGTTAAAATCATCCTCTTGGGATTGTCACATGGGTTTAATTGCCGTAAAAAAATTATTATCATAAACCATAAATCATGTCGAACATAAATTGACTGATAGGAAATACTTGGTTTCAAGTAGTTCCTAGCCAAAACTGAAGTAGAACAAGGAGAAAACTGCTGTTTTCAGCAGTGGACAGCAGTTTTACACAAGAAAACAGTGAGGAATCGCGAGAAAACTGAGAGCAAACGCAAGCAAAGACTTGTATTTTACTAGTAGACGAATAAAATAGCAAAGATACAATTTGTTCTTCAATCCGAGAGGAAGAACAACTCTCCAATCTTCGGCAACGCCAAGAGCCCAAAGCAAGAAACCCTAGATCTCAAATTGTAATTCAAAATTCAAGATAATCCCTCTTCCCCCCTATTCCCCCTAATTAATCATGAAATGAGGATTACAATTTACCTAATTACCCTTCTAATTCAAATTTTCCCTCCCAATATTGGATTTAACTCCAAATGGGCCCCATTGGAGTTTCCGCCCCCTCCTCTGTTGCTTGGCTTCCGCCGGCTGTAGACCAAGACCGGTCCAGGTTGGACCCGTCCAGCCGGCCCAGGATGGCCAGCCTATCATTGACACAGGAGTTAAAATTTAATATAAACTCAAAGTTGAGCGTGAAATCATATTTGAACAGAAACCTCAGAGAAAAAAGTCAATCTACTGCTGAAAATGAACCCAAACATAAATCAAAACAAGAGCTGAACTTTTTAGTCTGAACTTAATTTGATCATGAGATCAATTATGAATTAAACCTCAATTAGAAATTGAATTTTAACCTACAGTCATATCTAAATCTAAAATGAAACCTAAAATTTGACAATGATCTTAATTGATAACTTTAAATTTAATGAAGATTGACTCTACTCTAAAAATGAAAATGAAATTTTTAAGATAACAAAAAAAAACAAATTTTCGTGAATTCAGATCTAGCATTTTACCAAACAATCTTACTCATTTTACTTTTGAAACTATCATTAATATATTGTACCAATTATTAAAGGTGGATATCAGAGGTACCTTCATCACTAGCATTGACATTATGTTGATTCATGCATTAACTTGAATTAAGCATAGTAACTATGTCCATATTTGATTGATGAATTTCAAACGCTCAATTTATCAGAGTTGATTTTTCAAGTCAGACAGATTTGACATCTGAAGACTTGTACTCATTTGAAATGAATGATTTGAGTGTTGAGCCCAACACGATGACATACTAAGTTTTTATGTTGTTTTAGTTATGTTATTTCTATTTTAAGTTTATTTTTTTATGTAACATGCCTACGAGAATGGTGTATATGAAAAAAGGATCTGTAATCTGGTGTTTTGGATCCTTCAATTGTTGAGCTTCATAGACTACAAGCAAGTTGATTTCGCACTCATCAAATTCCTTAACTTGTTCCCAATTCCCTAATTCAGTACATGTTTGATTTCAGCCCAAGCCTGTTTTTCCAGCATCATTGTAGTTGGATTGCAATTTTCTAAGATTCCAATTTTTTAACCTTTCATATGAGACTTTCAATTCTTTGGTGTATCCTCTGGTTTTGTCTTGTGCAAAACATGTCTTGCATTCTATAGCAGCTGCCCTTACTTTCCTTATTATAGTTTGTTAAAACCAGAATTTGAGAGGGAAAAGCTTGTTCTTATTCCTTACAATCTTCCCTATTTATAGATCTATACAAGATATCCTAATGCAGAAATAATAAATTACAAATTTAATACACAAATAAGAAAATAAAATCTTTCCTAAATTTGTTCCCTCATTAAGGCGTGATCCATGAGAGTATCCCACGGATTGATCTTTGTGTCCGTCGGATTCTTTGTACTAGGAACGGCTGGATTTCAACACTCCCCCTCAAGCTGGGAAATATGGATCCGTCATTCCCAGCTTATCAATCATACGGAGGAAGACAGAACTGTCCAATCCTTTAGTAAGGAAATCTGCAAGTTGATCCTTTGATGATACATGGTCAACACTTACTAGACCACTGTCTAGTTTTTCTTTAATAAAATGTCGGTCCACTTCTATGTGCTTGGTCCTGTCATGCTGGACTGGATTGTGGGCTATGCTGATTGCTGATTTGTTGTCACAATGTAGCTTCATGGGCTCATCCCACTTAACCTTCAGATCTTCTAGGATTATTTTGATCCACAGTAGCTCACATATTCCCAAGGCCATAGCTCGATATTTTGCTTCAGCACTAGATCTTGCGACCACATTCTGTTTCTTGCTTCTCCATGTAACTAGGTTACCTCCAAGAAATGTGCAATACCCAGAGGTAGATCTTCTATCAACCGGTGATCCTGCGTAGTCAGCATCTGTGTATACTTCTAGGGTCATTCCACGATCTCTCTTAAAGAGAATTCCTTTTCCTGGTCTTCCTTTAAGGTAGTGCAATATCCTGTCTACCGTTTGCATGTGAATCTGCTTTGTATTCTGCATAAACTGACTGACCATGCTTACAGAAAATGCTATGTCTGGTCTAGTGTGGGAGAGGTAGATCAATTTCCCTATAAGTCTCTGGTAGGCCCCTTTATCTACATCTAGATCTTCTTTAGCTTCTCCCAGTTTAAGATTAGGTTCTACTGGTGTTGGTGCTGGTTTACAGGCAAGTTTACCTGTTTCTTTTAGAAGATCTTTGATGTATTTCTGTTGTGAAATGAAGATTCCTTTGCTGGAGTGAGCTACTTCAATTCCGAGAAAATATTTTAGTCTACCAAGTTCTTTGATGTCAAATTCCTTAGCCAGATTTTTCCTTAAACTGGCTTTCTCCTCTTCATTACTTCCAGTCAAAATAATATCATCAACATACAATAATAATATTGTGACTCCCCCTGAGTCTGAGTGTTTGAATAATAGTGTATGATCCCCTTGACTCTGTTGATACCCATTCAAGAGCATGAATTTAGAGAATTTTCCGAACCAGGCCCTTGGTGATTGTTTGAGCCCATATAGAGCTTTTTTTCAGTTTGCACACTTTGTTACCTTCAGATTTTTCTTTAAAGCCTGGTGGTATTTTCATAAATATCTCTTCTTCTAAGTCTCCATGTAGGAATGCATTTTTCACATCCAGTTGTTCCAGGTGCCAATTGTACTTGGCTGCTAGTGAGAGTAGTATTCGGACAGTATTCATCTTGGTCACAGGTGCAAACGTTTCTTGGTAGTCAATGCCATACGTTTGAGTAAACCCTTTTGCCACCAGTCTTGCCTTATATCTCTCCAGTGTGCCATCAGCTTTGTATTTTACTGAGAACACCCATTTGCAGCCGACCGATTTTTTCCCTATCGGTAGATTGACGATCTCCCATGTTTCGTTCTTCTCCAGGGCCTGCATTTCATCTTTCATGGCATTTTTCCAATTTTTATCAGATAAGGCCTCAGAAACATCTTTAGGAATACGGATATCTTCTAATGAAACAAGGAAATTTTTGTGTGACGATGAAAAATTGTTGAAAGATATAGAGTTGTTTATAGGGTATAAGGGAGGTGGTGAACTTACCTTATTTCCAGGAGATGGTTCAGATTCTTGGATCTGCTTTGGAGTACAGCTTGAGCTTGTACGTCTGGAGTAAACCTTTCCAAATCTAATAACGTTGTCATTTGTTTCCCTTTCTTGGGTTTCAGGTGGATTGTTTTGAGGTGGTGGAGGAATGTCAAGAGGTGCTAGTTCAATTTCCTCATCTTCCTCAAGTTCAGTCTCCCCCTAAAGATGAGTTTTTGAGAAATAGGAATTTTTCTCATCAAAGGTAACATCAATAGAAACAAAGGTTTTTCTTGTGGGAGGATGATAACACTTATAACCTTTTTGGGTAGCTGAATAACCAACAAAGATGCATTTGAGTGCTCTTGGATCTAATTTTCCTCGCTCATGGCTGTGGATATGAACATAGGCAGTGCATCCAAAGATTTTGGGTGCAATATTATGATGGGTTCGAAACTCTGGGTAAAAAGAGGACAAGGTCTCCATTGGAGTTTTGAGACCTAAAGCTGTTGAAGGTAATCGGTTTATGAGATAGGCTGCAGTTAAAAGAGCTTCCCCCCAATAGGATTTGGGTGTATTGTAGTGAAATAGGAAGGCTCGAGTGGTGGCTAGAAGGTGACCATTTTTCCTCTCTGCAACCCCATTTGTTGTGGGGTGTGAACACATGAGGACTCATGGATGATCCCTTCATTCTGCAAGTATGAGAAAAGGGTTTGGTTGAAATAATCTTTGGCATTATCGGAGCGGAATCTCCGTATTTTTACCCCAAATTGATTTTGGATCATGGAATGAAAGATGGGAAGAATGGTGCTAACATCAGATTTATTTTTAAGGAGATAGATCCAAGAGACTCTAGTGCAATCATCAATGAAAGACACAAACCAGCGTGCCCCAGAGATATTGGGGATTTTTGAGGGTCCCCATATATCACTATGAATAAGGTAGAAAGGAGTGTCACATCTCTCACTTTTGTTTGGGAATGAGGTTCTTTTATGTTTAGCCAACTCACAAGTTTCACAATGAAAATTCTCAATTTCTATTTTCTGAAACAGTTGTGGATACATATGTCTTAGGATATCAAAAGACGGATGTCCTAGTCTATAATGATGAAGCCAAATAGTGGAATTCCTATCTACTAGGGATAACATAGAGCAATTATTATTAAATTGGTTTGGTTCTTCTAGGTAGTACAATCCAGCTTTCTCCTTAGCAAGTCCAATCTTCTTCCCCGATCTCTGGTCCTGAAATAAGCAATAAGTAGGGTTAAATAAGGCTTGACAATTATGGTCATTGGTAAGTTTTTGTATTGATATTAGATTTGTGGATAATTGTAGTACGTGGAGGACGTTTTTCAGGGTAAGTAAGGGAGATAATATGATGTCTCCTTGACCAGCTACCGTGGTAAGAGAACCATCAGCAGTGATGATTTTCTTATTGTTTGGGCAAGGAGTATAGTTTATAAGGTGGGTAGATGAGTGGGTCATGTGATCTGTGGCTCCTGAATCAATTATCCATAATTCCTTTAGATGATTTCTGGAAGCACTTAAACTGAAAGAAATTGGAGTCTTACCTGAGAGTGCAAGTGAAGAAGAAGCATTTGGTTTTTCAAGAGATACCAGGAGTTGTTTTAATTTGTCAATATCTTCTTTGTTGAATTCTCCAAGGCTGGACCGTGCTTCTGGCTTACTTGTAGTGTTGTTGGCATGTGATGTGCTCCTTGGTTCACCCTTTTGATTCCACTCCTTGCTGGGGGTTTACCATGTATTTTCCAGCACGTTTCCTTTGTGTGTCTTGATTTTTTGCAATAGCTGCACCAAAGTGAGTCCTTGTCTTTGAACTTTGAAGGATCTTTACCCTTCTCCTTCCATGACGATTCTTTGTTCATCACCATTACTGAGCTTTCAACTGTCTTTGGTTCTAACATTACTCCTCGTCGACTTTCTTATGTGCGAATGAGAGAAATGGATTCGTTGAGTGATGGCGTCTCTTCCTTGCCGAGGATCTGAACTCTAACTTGATCAAATTCTGCATTGAGTCTTGCAAGAAAATCATAAACTCTATCTTTTTCAATAAAGTTCTTTAGGATCGCAGCATCCTCCGGACATCTGGTTTCAATGCACTTATAGTGATCAAGTTCTTGCCACAGATTTTGTAGAATGGTGGCATATTCTGTCACGGTCTTATTCCCCTGCTTCGTGCTTCCAACTTTGACTTTAACTTCAAAGATTTAGGCCGCATCACGAGCTTTGGAGTAGGTTTGTCTAGCTGCATCCCATATGTCCTTTGCCGTTTAAAGGAACATAAATGTGTCACTAATTTCTGGAGTCATGGAATTCCACATCCATGACATAATCATGGAGTCTACTTCATCCCATGCCCCAAATTTGGGATCTCCTTCTTTCGGTCCTCCTCCAAGGAGATGATGTATTTTACCTTTCCCCTTCAAGTAGGTCTTCACAAATTGAGACCACTTCAGGTAGTTCTTCCCATTTAGACGATAGGAAGGCTGCATGCTTTGAAGGTCACCTCGTCCTTGGTGCACCAACGATTCCTCAGTTTGATGATTTGATCAACACTTAGAGAGGAGTTAATTTCTGACATTGGAAAGCAATTAAGGCTTCCTAGAAATTTCTTAGTTCGACAATAAAGGTCGAAATGTAAGAGTTTTTTTTTTTTTGAAAACCTTCCCGGTTTACTAAAAATCAGACCGTCCGAGGGTAGATCTGGGCACACGCGAAGATGGGATCGGGCGAGCGGAATTGGAGCTCAAGCGGGTGGCTTGCTCCTTCGACGATCTTCCCTTCCCGGATCGGGATGCTCGTCGGCTGCTCAGCTACGTTCCTCTTCTTCGACGGCCTTCCCTTCCTGTCGGCTTGCTCCTTCGACGATCCTCCCTTCCAGTCGGATCGAGAGGCACAGGCGCCTTGGTTCCTTCTTCGGTCGCTAAGATGCTTTACCGAAGAGGAGATCATCGAAACAGGCAAAGCTTTGCCGGCGTCTCATGGTCTACGGTCGGTAGCAAGGTTCTCCTTACTTCCGCGAGGCTTCCGTCGGCAAGACTTCCTTCCGTGAGATCTAGGTTTCGTCTTCAGCCTTCGTCTGATAAGGCTCCGTCCCACTAGTCTCCGGCTTCCTTCTTCTCGCTCTTCTTCTCTCGTGGTTCTGATACCATGTTAAAACGAGAATTTGAGAGGGAAAAGCTTGTTCTTATTCCTTACAATCTTCCCTATTTATAGATCTATACAAGATATCCTAATGCGGAAATAATAAATTACAGATTTAATACACAAATAAGAAAATAAAATCTTTCCTAAATTTGCTCCCTCATTAAGGCGTGATCCATGAGAGTATCCCACGGATTGATCTTTGTGTCCGTCGGATTCTTTGTACTAGGAACGGCTGGATTTCAACATAGTTGAAACCAGGAGATGCTGTATTGTAGCTTTGCCATTTACCATTTCAGTTTTGAACTACCTGAAAAACACAGATGAGAAAGCCTAGAAATGGAGGATGATGCGTGCAAATCATCATTAGGTTGCAATTAAAATTCAGCAACAATACAAAAAAAAAAAAGTCAGCATGCTACTCACATTAATAAACAAGAAGTGTATTCACTAAAACTCTGCACTTGCCTAAAGTTTCTATAACATAAAAAATCAAAGATAATGCAAATTCAAAGGTGCAAAAAAATAATTGAAGTAAAGTATGAAAGACAAATGAAGCAGTTATAATAAGTTAAAGAACTAAACATGAACCTGAATTGCTCCAATAAATTCTTCGGGAGAAAATTCAAAATAGTATACTTCATATTGGATATCCGGTTATCACAGAAAGAATCCTGGAAGGAATCATCATTGATGTATACAAAGCGTTTCATTGCTAACTTCAGCACCATATGAAGATTTTACAACCCAAAGGCTATTTGGTGGCAATTAATAGATCAAGATCCATCTAATCAGGAAAAAGAAAAGGAATTTATAATAGAGTCAAAACATTACCATTATTACTTTCAACACAATAATCAGGAAAGAAACAAGTAAAATAGTAACACTGCTGATGCCTATAATAATCTGTAAGATATTTAAAAATGGAATGTAGCATATCTGTAGGTAATTGCTATAGTATTGCAATCCAATTTACATATATTTTTAGTTCTGTTGCAAACCTGATCCTTGCTGCAAGAATCTAATATGAACATATGACTTAAATATTTGGTCAAAAATAAACTGCTATGATAGGGCATTGATCTTGGAAATAGACAAGTTGTAGTGCTTAATTTCCTCCCATGTATATTTAAATGTTTGTGATTTTATGAGATTGTACTTGTGAAATATATTACATGGATGTGAACAATATTCCTAGTTTACCTAACTTTTATTTAAGCATTCACATATGCGCATGAATGTTTATATCCATGTATGAATGCATGTTTATATCTATACAAAACTATCTATAATTTTTTAACGGAGAAATCCATCTGCAGAGAAAGATGAGTCATCCAAAATATGATTTCAGGTGGATTTCTAACCTAAAAATTCTATCAGAAAAACAAGAACTGTAAAACTAATTAAAAAACCATTGATGTCATTACTGATGGATTTTCCTCGTGATTGTTGATGAAAGGCTACCAAACGCTTCCAACAGATTTTCAGTCGTGGCGCTATTGATAAAGGAAAAACATTGTAAAAACGATGCCACTGAAAAATCAATTGGCCATTTTCTAAGCTTTCCGATGGATTGTTTGGCCCAAAAACTCTAAAACAAATTTAAAAAATGAGCGCTAATTCATCTAAAGAAGCAAATTAAAAATAAATTATTCCTTTGAATGGAAGAGAAAATGTTACTAACATGCAAACAATATACCATTAAAAATAAATTGTCATTGAATGGATGAGAAGAATCAATCGAACATAAGTCTTCAAATCAACTGTTGTATTAGCATAGCATTCGCCATCCCAATTATTAGCAGTAAATTTTGCATGGCAGATATTGGACACTATAAACCATCAAGTTCTATGAATTGTACAAAAGAAAAAAGAAAGGCGGTTTGGTCATAATAAAAGAATGGAGAATGAGTGAGAATATTTACTCATTCATATGTTCATAGCAATTAGCGTCAAAGAATTAATTCTACGAGCAACATTCCACGAGAAATTCCAGAGCGCCAACCGGAAGCTACTTCTGTTTGGAAACCGCATTTATGCGGGATTTATGCAGGATATAGTGTAAATCCTACCAAACGGGATCTGAGAATCCCGAAATCTCACGCCGAGATAAATCTGCCCTTAACCTATTTGCGTAAATTCCAGGTTTACTAAATCCTGGGGTTCGAAGGATTTACGGAACTGGGACGAAGAAGCGCGCGAGAGGGAGAAAGATGCTTACCTGTGCGGCGAGCTACCGTCCTGACATCCGACAGGAGCAACGCCGTTAAAGGGGCCGAGAAGCCTCTTTCGACCGCTTCAAAACTCTACTTCCCGCGATGCACGCGTAGGCGAGGCAACGATCCCACGGGAAGGGAACGTCGTCGGAGGAGGCGAAGCACGCGACTCTTCAAAAATCTATCTCATGCGAAGCAGGCGAAGTCAAACGCCAAGGAGCTGCGGAGCAGACTAGTCGAAGTGCAGCGAAGAAGCGGACTAGAGGTAAAAACTAAAAAGTAAACACAAACACGTAAATAACTTTTAAATATAACATAATATGTTAATAATAACTCATCGAAATAATTATATAAATAATTAATTAATTAATTAGGTAAGTTAATAATTAAATAGCTAATTATTTTAATAACAGTAAAATAAACTAATTAGAAAAATATTAATTTAATTATTAAAAAATAATTTATTAAAACAACACCTAAATAAATAATTAGTACTACGATAAATCATTAATTATTTGCTTTAATAATTAACCAATTTTTGATTTATGTTATTTATAATTGTAATTTATTGATGGAAATTAAGATTGAAACTATTAAATAATTCATAAAATAATTAGAAGTATAAATGATAGTTATTTTAATTAATAACTATATAATTAATTATTCGATTATCAATAATGTAATACTTACTAAAATAACAAATAAATAAGTAATTAGATAATTAGTACTTTAATTAACACCTAATTATTATTTTAAATGCAAATTAAATTTAAATTGTCTTAAATTCTGGGTTGTATTTGTTAAATAGGTTCATTGGCTTTAACAGGATTTAACAGTTATCTTACCAAAAAGTTTTTTAGGATTTAACATAATCACGATTTATTAAAGCCATATTTACAGAATTTGTTAAATCCTACTTTTTGACAAACAACCCATAATAATCATCGTCGCTCCAAACATATCTCGGGATGTAACACTCAATGCATTCTCTAAAGGCCTCCATCCCTAGCAATCTCTGTCACACGCTACTACCATAGTGCCTTTCTTAGCAACCTTTTCTCCTCGCACATGCCTGTCCCATGATGTCTTCCCCAATGAGCTCTATGGCATGTCGCTCCCCCAATGGCTTCCTCGGTCATGCGAACTCTAATAATTATGCTTGAATCATCATATTCGAACTAACGCATCATCGGTCACGCAATGTCTACCCCAATGCATTCAAACATTTATTTTCACAATGTGTAAACCAAGTTTAAACCACATTTGAATAAAGGTTTGAATAAGGTTTGTGATGCCAAATAACTCCTAATAATGATCGTGGCTCCAAACAAATCCACAAGAGAAAGTTATAGAGATTAAATGAAAATAAAGAGAAAACGCCATATTAACCTCATTTATGTATGAGGTCACTAGAACCCACGTGCGTTTCTTTTTGGTAACCCCATGATTGGCACATGTCCACTTGACAATCATACATGTCCTAGTCAAAATTCAATCTAATCATGATCAAATCCAATTCCACTTTTGAATTCAATCTCCAGTCATATTCTCAACCAACTTGCAATCAACCTTTAAATCATATCCAATCAATCTCAGTCATTTATTTGATTATCATTGATGTGGATACTTCAAACTCAATCGTTCAAGTCCAAAATATCCAAATTTCAGGGTTAAGGACCCAGGTCCTGAAACCCTTTCTGGATTATTTTTTATGCTACCTTGAAACTTAATTAAATGGCCTCTAAGTTAGGGTCTATCAATTGCATATTGTTTAAACATGTCTCTAAGATCAATCCACCAAATTTGAGCTCAATCTGAGGCTCCTAGCCCCATAAACTAAATTCATTTTTCAAAGAATACAAAACCTTCAAATATTTACAGTCTATGCCACTAGACTTGTCATCCAGTGGAATTTGACCTTGGAACTCTCCCCAAAGCCTTTAACCACATCCAAAACCTTCAATATGACATGTTGATCAGTATCTGCACTTTGTTCAACCCATCTTGGCCCATAGTTGACTAGGGGGTCAAAATGACCAAAATACCCTTTAAGGGAATTTTTTGTCTTTTTTCCAAAATTCAACATGGCCTAGCCATATCAAATCTCAAAACAAATTCCAATGAATCCTAAATGTCCTCAGGAAAACATTGAACCCAAACACACCCTTTGGTTTGACCTGGTTGACCAAGTCAATCATGGTTAACCAAAGTGCCCCTTAAGCGTTTAAACACTCATTTCAAACCAAAAGAATTTCTCTTAGCTTTCGACCAATTCCATTGAGTTCATATGATCAATTTGAATTCAATCAACCCAACCCTTGACCTTAGGTCAACTTGGTTGACCAAGTCAACCAATTTTGACCACACCTTTCATATACCTCAAACCTTTTCAAACCCCTTGACCAAGACTTTTTCAAATCCATTCAAACCCATGGGATGACCCATTATGTCTCTAAGGAAGCCTCCTTGAGATTCCAAGTATTTTGGCTCACTTGGGTTAGCAATTTCGCTTGACCCAAGTACCCAAAGAGAGGTCTCTCTTAAGCCAAACTCCACTCTAAGCCAAATTGGATCAAACTAATGGTTGCATTGGGTTCCCCATAACCCCTTGCATATACCCTAGTTGACCCAAGACCCAGCCCTTGGGTGAACTTAGGTTAGTAATTGGGGCTAGCCGAAAGTGATCAAAACCACTAAGGGTTGAGTCATTTCCCAACCTAGGCCTCACCAAGCTCAAAAAACATTTCTATTGGGTGGACCTAAGTCTAACACACCTACCCTGGTCAGCCCAACCCTTGGGTTGACTTGGGTAAACCCCTAGGCTAACCCAAAATGGTCAAAACCACTTTGACCTGAGCCCATTTCCTCTACAGTCCACTTCAAGTTGAATTTCCCTTGTATTTGATGTCCCATGATTCAACCTACTTCCCCTACCAAACCCAGCCCCATACTCAACTTAGGTTGACCCAAATCATGCAAGTTTGGGTCAACCTAAGCCCCATTGTTGAATTGGGCTTCTCAATTGAGCCCCTGGTTAGGCTCGCCTGATCTCCAACATCCTTTCCAACTCAACCTGACCCAACCAGTGGCTGGAACGAATGGAGAATGAGCTCCGATGCCCCCCCCCCCCCCCCCGGCCCTTTCACGACAGTTGGCGAAGCTTCCCCAAGGCCTAAGTTCAACTCCTTTGAGCTCAAAATGACTATCCATGTTTCCCCTTCCACTTGGCGGCCATCCAACGACCTGCCCAGTCGATCCTAGCCGTACATGGCCACGAGGGCAATTTGAATAGGACTCCCTCACCCAGAAGTACCAATTGGTTCCCAGTGTTTTGAAATCGATTCCCAGAGCTCTTTGAGTAATCATATAGCATTCACTAGCTTCCTAGTCGTCCCTAGCCATCATCATGAGCGAACACAGGTGAAAACTCTATGCTCTCTGCTTGAATTCCTACCTCATATGATCCTTCGACCGAGGCCTCTAAAGGAGAAATGTTCGTTATCTCTCCATGAAGCTGCTCAATAGAAAAACCCATTAGTTGGGGCTTTTTACATTGTGAGGATCCTTTCACGAGCTCCCTAACTAGGTAGTCCAGCAAGTGTGAAGAAAACTTTCAATCCAACAGATTTCCACCGTTGAATTGAAAACTTTCATCGTCTTGATCCTTCTTGTAAAATTTCGAAGGAGTTCGCCAGAGGATCTCTAGGATCACGCTGGAGAACGTCTACGGCTTCGATTTTGTGCGGGAGGTTGAAGATATAATCTTAGCCGTTGATTTCAATCAACGGTTCAGATTATATCACGTGATTCCAGTGTCCGTTTAATTGTAACCTTCGATCAATGATCCGATGACTGTATTCAATTCTTTATTTACACAGCCAGCCGCAATAATTGGCTGACCAATATAATGGCTCCCGCGTGTAAAATGTTGGCTAAGTGTGTAAATCTAGATTTAATTTCACAAGAAATTGAGGGAAACTTAAAAATTAATATCTCCCGATCCACTTGACCAAATTAAGAATTCTTAGGCTCATTGGAAAGATCTCAGGGAGATCTTCAAAAGTCCCATAGTTCCAAGCCATAATTTTGCATGTGTTTATCTCAATTCCAGTAATAACGTTTATTATATTTTGGCATTTGTAGTTAACTATATGTCCCCATGGCTTGAAACTTTGTGAGATAAATCTTGGGCATTTTAAACACATGCCCAAAATTTCTCCCATCTATTTGATGTGTTTAAGGGCACTTTCATGTCAATTTAGGCTTAGGGTTTATGGTTTAACCCCCTAAGTTCAAATTGATGCAATGATCTATCCAATGAGATTTAGGATATGTGATTTTTTATGTTAATTAAGTTTAAGATAGGGACTTTAGAACCACTGATTGAACACCCTCCCTTGCCCTAGGTTGTGAGCTAAGATTTTTTTTTTAAGGGTAACTTAGTAGTTTCCTTAGGTGGTTTGGTTGACCAACTTAGAAGAATCAATTTGGGCCCAAATTTAGTGGGCTTCAACCTTGACTTCAGGTGGATTCATAGCCCAATTTTCATTGAAATTGGGGCCCATTTGGTCCACCAATTAGGGAACCCAAAATCAACACTTAGATTTGACCTAGAACCTTGATTAATTCATATTAAATCCTAAAAATTTACACAGGATCTTTAATTACCCATAATTGAACCCTGAACTAATAAAAAATAAAAGCCCTTTGATTAGACCTTTGATCTAAGTTTAATTTAATTTTTAAACAAAACCCATAATTAATTAATTTAATTAATTAAAAATAATTAAAATTTTCAAAAATTCCTTGAACACTTGGATAAATCCCCTTAGATCATTTCTAACCTTTGAGGGTGATTTTAAGGAGTTTGTGATTGATTTGAATCAAAACTCTAAAATCCCCTCTAATTAAATAATTTTAAAATTTTCAAAAATAATCAAACTTTGAATAATACGAAGCAATTCCCTAAAAATTCAAATCAATAAAACTTAGTGTCATTCTATTCCAATTAAAATATAGTATTTTATACAAATGTCAAACCTCCAAAATTAAGTCAAAGTCAAAAAAGTCAACTTTTCGGTCAACCATAGTTCAAAACTAGGTTAAAACTTAAAAAAATCATAGCTTAATATAAAAATTTTCAAATTGAGCAAACTTAGAGTCTAATTACTCATCTTAGGGTCTAATATTTATGAAAAATACTAAAATTTCAAGAATCAATTTAATTTAAAGGTCAACTTTTAGCCCCTTAATTAATGTACTTAAATAATCCCAAAATTACAATAATTCAATAATTCATTTAAAAATCCAGAAAATTTTAATTTAATTATTCACACTATTAATCAACATATTTCATTTAAATTTATAAACCTTTAATCCTCAACCACTTAAAATTTTGGATCCTATTTTTAGGAATAACGGTCATGCATAAGAGTTTGTGAATCATAGAGGATGTAAGTTAATGTGTCATACATTAAAATTATAGGAGAGAGTAATCGAGCATAGATTACAACATTATACTAATAATTCTCAAAATTAGTTTGGATTCATGCAAGTAGGTCTACTATGGAAGCTATACATTTTTTTAGAGGTATGATGGAAATTTTTTGAGAGGTATGATGGAGAAGTATAGAGAGAGTAAGCATGATCTACATATGATATTTATTGATTTTAAGAAAGCATATAAAAAATTTCAAGAGAAATGTTCTGGAGAGTTATAGAAAATAAAAGATTTAACAATGGTTATATTCAAGTAATTAAGGATATGTATGCAGAAGTTGTTACTTGTGTTCAAATACAAGGTGGTTTGATCAAGTATTTTCTTATTTCAATTCTATTACATCAAGGATCAACATTAAGCTCATATCTTTTCGCTTTAATCATAGTTATTATTGCTAGTAGTTGAAAGAGGATGTACCATGGTGTGTGTGCTTTTTGTTGATGATATTCTTCTTGATGATAAGACTAAGAGATGGAGTTGAAAAGAAAAAAAACTTAAATTATAAAGGTCAATCTCTAAACATTTTCATTTGAATAGATCTAAAACTAAATACATTGAGTGTAACTAGATCAAATAGTGGGATTATGACATTGGTTGATCAAGTCATTAAAAAGAGTGCACATTTTAGATATCTCGAGACAATTGTTCAAAGCAATGGTGAAATAAATGAGGATGTTATTAGTAGAATTCAAGTTGAATAGTTAAAATGGAGGAATACATCGGGCTTGTTATATGATGGAAAAGTATTCTTCAAACTTAAAAGAAATTTTTTTAAGATGGTGGTGAGACCTACAATACTTTATAATGCAAAATGTTGGCCATTAAAAGAGAAGCATAAATTTTAGTGTATAGAGATGTGGATGCTCAGGTGGATGAGAGGCTTTATAAATAGAGACAAAATATGAAATGCATATATACGTGAAAAGGCTGGAGTAGCTCCAATGACAGATAAAATTAGATAGAGTTGTTTTAGACGGCTGGGTCACATAAAACGTCAATCTTCTGATGACTCATTTAGGAGAATAGATGTATTAGCTCCAGTCTATGTTAAGAGACGTAGAAGAAGACAAAAAAAATTGAATTAAAAAGTACTAGAAATGATATTGTTTTATTAGATTTAAATGAAAATTTAATTCTTAATAAGACAAATAGAGAAAAAATATTCATATAGCTGACTCTACATAGTACAATAAAAACTTGATGCTATTGTTGTTGTTGTTGTTGTGATTGATCAAATGTTTTAATCACATATCTTTTATTTCTGATACAATTTTGCATCATGTGCTCCAAGTGCAATTTTCTCGGCTCATGTGTATTATATGAACATATATAATCACATCACATTATCAAGCATTCTAGAATCTTCTAGGCTATTAGTTGGGCAGCACAACATTTTCTAAAATATTTTTGCAGTAAAAGAAATTTTGGCCAAACTGTCAGCAAAGTAAAATGCAATTATGCTAAGTAAAGAAAGAAGTATAAATAATAAAAAAAATAAAATAAAAAAAGTATAAATAATCTCAGCTGAAAGATAATACATAATAATTATGTGAACAAACAATCATAACAGGAAAACAAAAGTAATTCTATTCACTAAGAACTGTAGAATTGTCTGAATTTTAGCACAATAACTTGATAAGGGGAAAAAAAAACCTTATTTTAAGCATCATCTTCATTGCCTGTTGAACAATTTCGGTCCGATATGATGGGCTCTGCTTCTCGCTTGAATCTGCCCTGCCTTCTTTCTCCTCCGTGAGCCTTCAACATGGACTGAAACCTCACTTGTCTTCAACCTCACATGGTGGCGAAGGCCACTTCTTTGTCTCCTTTTTAATGAACTGTGGCTCTTTGGATACAAAGATCGTCTCAGTCGATCTTTCCGTCTGTCCCGAACCGACTTTCGCCTATTCGTGACTCTAATGCTCTCATAATCCTCTGAAGGGTCAGTGTCGGTCGTGCTGAACTCCTCTTCCATGTCCTCGAACCTTCCTCGATAGACTCGCTTAGTGTCCTTCAGTTTATGCCAGAAGAAGCAGCTGATATCCTCCAATGCCGTCCAGTATGCCTCACAAGCAGCCCAGGTCATTTTGCAAAAACTTCTCCCAATGCATTGGATGATGCCAACTTTGAACAAGAGGTAAAAGAAGAGCAGAACTGTGAAGAAAAAGCAAAAAGTATTTTAGTTCACTAAATCTGTGATCAAGAAAAAATTAAAAAAAAAATTGAAAATGAAAAATATTTTTTTTCATTTTTATAAAATAAAAAATATATAAATTTTATTAGATTTATCGACATTTGCTTCCGCTTTGTTTTTGTTTAACATTGTTCGTAAAAAGAAAAAGATTTTGAAAAAGTAAAACTTTAAATAACCAATTCAACCCCCTAGTATGCTTAGGGTAATTCAACAAGGTTTAACAACCTCTTTTGAACTTTCAATTGATATCAGAACAAACAATGAAGTATTTTGTTAATCTTTTCAGAATTTAATAGTTCTTTACCTAAGGCATTTAGGGATGCCACTATCTTAGTAAATCTTGGGTACATATTAGAGATAGTCTCATTTGATTTCATGCGAAATAGTTAGTAATCATGCAATAGTAAGTTTTAAACAAGATTTTTTGACCTCATTTATACATTCGTATGTAATGCATAGTCTATCCCATATTTTATTGTCAGTTGTACAGGTAGAGACTGATGTGATGCATGGATGGAGTTACACAAGAGTTAAAAGAGAATTAAATTCTAGCTCAACCAATTATATAAGCATGCATTAAAGTTAAGTCAATTATAAATCATTCGCAGGGTTCGATAAGCTAGGCAAAGAACTACAACAAGAAAGCCAAGTCTTTAAGCAATCGCAAACGAAAACATAACACAATAGCTAGTAAATAAAATCCCGCGATTAATACCAAGTTGTTCACACTTTGAGGTCTTTGGCACTCTCTTCCTACGAAGACTAAGTTGAACGGCGGAAGATCGACCAAACTAGCATGGAGGTTGCCACTAAGACGGAAGCGCCAAGGAACGTCGCCATGGAAGAAGATCTCGGAGGCGGAGGAGGCACGGTAGATCGACCTTCGATAAGCCAAGTGTAGTCGGAAAAGTGATCGTCGACGGTCTCTATCAGGGTGGGTACGATCCGTGATAAATACTCTACAACGGTATCGTCGAAGTCGAATCCGACGTCGAAGAAAGGAGACCGGAGGATGTCGACCCTTCCGTTGTCGTCGTACTCAAACCCGTAATTCCACTCGGGTTCGTCCATGCATCCTTGGAGTGGATCCGGACGGTTGCCGCAAGCAAGATCTCCCCAAGGAGGGAGGGTGGGGCGGCGGCTTGGAGAGGGAGCAGGGAGCCGGCGGTAGAGCAAGGGAGGGGCGGGTTGGTGGAGAGCAAACTGAAATTTACTTTCAGTTTTGTGAAGTTAGGAGGGAAAGATTAGGGATTTTGAAATTCCAATTAATGTAATTAATGCATTAATTGAAAATTTCAATTAGGGAGAGATTATGGGGCTGATTTTGTGGAGCATTTAAATTAATTTGGGGAGAGAGAAGACCAAGGAAGGGGGGGACCGGCCAAGCATAATGAGGGAATTAAGTAGATGGGTTAATTAAGTGGGCCCCACAGATTTTGGAAACAGATTTTATAAAAAAAACTGTAGGAATTTAGCCTTCAAATAAAAGGAAAGTTTCCTTTTATAAGCAAACAGATTAAGCAATTTGAATTTCAAATTAGTTTTGAAATTCCATCATGACAATTGCTTAAATTAAGGGTTTACTTTAGGTAAGTAATCAAGCCTCAAAGATAACAGTAAAATTTCAAATTCAAACGCTAGATTAATTGGCTGTAAAGGCTGATTGAAAGAGTAGCTAATCAAGCATTAATGGCTTGATTTTCCACGGCTGGGGCAACACAGCAAATCACGGCAGCAAGGGTGGCTGTGTGTTGGAATTGAGGAGTGGTGAAGGGAGGGAGAAGGCTGCACGAGAGGGGGAAGCCGTGGCCAACACCTGGGAAGGCTGGCTGGCGGGTGATTCCAGCCAAAATGGCCGGCGGCTCTGAGCAAGCTTGCTGGGCGGCGGCAACTGCAAGGCTAGTGGTCCGACTTCTTTCCAACGGAAGGTGTGAGCGGCGTGATCGAGGATGAGGAGTAGATCGAGGAAAACTAATGCCCGGAGAACTCACAAAGAGATCTCATGATAAGAACTCACTAAGAGATCCTTGAACTCACAAAGAGAACAACAAAATAAAATTTTCATTCATCAATTCAGTAAAATTTCATACAAGATACAATGGCCATATAAATAGGCCCCAAAGAAAATAAAGTGCAAAAGTCTAAAATGCCCCTTGGGGCTACAAAAGCAACTACTACCCTCAGGGGTAAAATGGGAAACTACGAAAATAAAAGCACGACATGAAAAACTGAAAGTACAAGTACAATCAAAAATAAAGGCTAGCGATCATGGCCGTCGATCTCCGTGGTCGTCTCTGATAGACGCGCCGAAATCTGCTATCGATGACCTCATCAGAGACTCTTATATAGTCTTTTGATTTAAGTGCACAAAAATAATAATTTAAACATTTTACATTAAGTTGTGCGTAGTCTTTATCCTCAAAACTCCATTCATTAAAAGAAATTTCTTCTTTGATGCCATTAATAATATGAGATGGTGTATATCCAACTTGAATTATATGTCACATGCGATAGTCAATAAATTGTAGAAACATAGACATGTGAATTTTTCAAAAATCAAAAGAGAGGTTATCAAACAATGGTGGACAGGTTATTGAATAATCCTCCACAATATTTCTATTTCCAAATTGTGGCATTAATCTTTTTCCCTACAATTTTCAAAAAGAAAAAAACAATTCTCCACAAAAATTCAACAAAAACTTTTTCAGAAAGTAACAATCACCCCAAATGAACTATAAATTAACTAGATTGCTCACATAATGTTTCAAGCATACTTCTATTTGCATTTTAAGAACATTGAATTGTAATACACAAAGACATAATGCTTACTTATATAGGTGAGCACGGATACAATAAACAGTCTCACAAGACTAGCAATGCATATATGCTCTATGAAGCAGATCAAGTCCCATGTCCCTGAACAAATGCCCCTGTGCAAAGCCAAATAGATACATATAAGAGAGCTACTAAATGATCGTAAAATATCTATTTACATAATATTACGACACAATGAAAGAGAGAACCCCCTCAGAAGGTAACATTTCACAAATTTTTCCTTGATCTTAAGTGCAGGGGAAAAAACTTCTGTCCAAATTCAAAAATGAAAGAAAAATGCACCTCATGTAGAAAAATAAATATCTGATGTACTAAACACTTAATTCTCTATAGCTCTACGGTAAATTTAAGAATTCCAACCTTTTTGGAATATGATATTGTCCAAATTTTTTGTCCTACGAAGTCGTCTATCGATGTGGCATTCAATATATTACTGAAGTAACATCCCAATTGACGGCTTAATTTGGATTAGTTTGTTTTCTTTGAGAGGCGAATTTACTCGCAGCAGCTACTGCATTCAAACCCTCGCCTCCTTGGTAGAAGTTAAGGTCCTCAATCACAGGGCCGAGTAACCTTATGTTGTTTTAAGGGTAAGGTCTTAATATATTACACCTGTCATTCAGACTAATTTTTAGGAGAAATATTTTAACAAAATAATATTTTCATCTTTTTAATTATTAAAAAAGAACACTGAATATATGAACCAGCAAAATTTGAGAAAGAGCAAAATTGGAAGATAGATTTTAAAACGTCAATCTAAAGTGGAAGTTGAGGCAAAAGATCTATGATGCACAGACAAGGACACGGCGACACGGACACGACACGACACAGACACGGGACACGTCAATTATTGAAAACATAAGACACGAACACGGTATTATAGTTTTTATATTTTAAAAATAGTGTATAAAAATTAAATAAGTATACTTTTAAAAATAATTTAGAAATAATATGTCATTTAACTAGAATTTCTGCTTAAAATGATTAATATTAGGATATCAAGAGTCGGGCGTCTATGCAGTTTATCAGTCATCGAGAAAAGAGATGTCAAGAGTCTGGAATTGATGTTATGCAATAAATATTGGTCATCAATATTAAGAGGATGTTTATCGTCGATATTGAGAGGGTGATTGATTTGGTGTTGTAGATAAGAAATAAGAAGTTTAATTTTTATATTTTAAATAAATAAAAAATTTAAATACATGAAATGATATTTTAACAAATTCATAAAATATTTAAGATACGCGTGTCCAATTTGTATTTAATATTTTTTTAATTGGACACGTTTTCGGTGTGTCTGACACGTGTCGAACGCGTGTCGTGTCAGATACGGTGTTAGACAGTGCATGCCTCTTTGAGGAGAAGTGTCGGTACATCATAGCAAAATATTGAGATAGCTTTTCACCTCATCAAAGCATGCTCCTCCATTCACCATGAAGATTTGAGATTTCCCATGACTAAAGGACATAGTGATTATTCTGTCCATATATCTAAATGAATTGTGAAATACCATATGTTAAAAATCCTAGAGACTTATGGGATGACATAGATTGAGTACTCTATCCTATGATATTTAAGAATGTCAAACAAATTGCTTTTTTGGCCCATAAGCAGATTTTTTCACAACGACAACAACATCAAGCCTTTATCCCACTACATGGGATTTTTTTTCTCACAATAGCAACATAATGCATAAATTATTAACCAACGACTACTTCGGTATTTATAATTAAAAAAATTATTGAAAAGGATCCTTACCTCAAGAGGAAAATCCAAAAAAAAAACACATCTAATTTCAATATGCTATTTAAACATCAGAAAATCAAAAAGGATCCTTAACTAGTTGCTAAAATTTTCAAAAGGCAAAAATTAAAAAAAATAATTGAATCTACAAAGACAGAACTTATAAGCTTTTTACCAAATCAAATGATAATAATTTTATATGAAAAAACTTATAGAGGAAGCACTTAATGCCAAAACATGATATGTTTTTAGCACTGGTTCAATTGCAAAAGTTTATCAAATTCTTAAACATCGCAATTTAAAGATCAGAAAATCAAAAAAAAAAATCTAAAATCAAAATGATAGAATCTCATGTTAAAATTTTTATGGGTAGTGTGCATATACGAAGCATCATACATCAAAAAGATTAAACAAAGAAGGCAATTAAAAGAGAGGAATAACCAGCAAAAATTGTGAAATATAAGTTGCAAACATAAAAAAATCAGGTTGCAAGTCGAACCATCAATTTTCTTGGAGGGGCCTCATTACAATGTCATTTTCACATGACCTTACAAATGAAGTTATCACATCAACGCTAAAGCCCACCATTGATCAACACTAACACCATCATCATTCACCAAACATGATGCCATCTTCACCACCCTCAATTCCTACCATTGTTCGCTACCACACAACTCTAACACTTACTGTCGACCAATGCTAATACCTTCTATCAAGTAAAATTGATTCCAATCATTGACCAATGCTGTCGTCGACCAATGTTAAAGCCTGATGTCACCCAATGCTAAAATTTGTAAGACACTGATGTCTTATGCAAGTTTTTCCTAGTTTTAAATCTCCTTTTCTAAATGAAGAATGATAGAGCATACCATCGATGTTTCTGATCAACATCATTAGATACTGGCTAATATAAAATGTCTATTAGTTACCGATATCTAACACCAACCTTTCCACAAAGAAGATGACTAAGCAAACCACCTCTTATTGTGCGATGCCCGACAATGATTGACCTTGATGTTCATCAGCTATCACATTCAACAACTACCTTCTTGATCGCTTGATCTCTCCTTTTATAAGGAGAATAACCAAAGTAACCACCCACCATTACCAAATAATAATTCTTGCATCTCAAGACTTCTACTTCCACCACAAGAGAAATCTTCTACAATTAATATCTAACGTAGTGTATCAATGCCTTGTTATACTTTGTAATATAACACTAGAGTGGGAGGAGGTTCTTCAATACTAAGATTATAAACTCTCCCTATCGCCATAAATGTCCTAGTATGCTACAAGCACAACTCCAAAGTAATTAAAGGATTTAACCTTTACATAATTTAAGTGTTATTTCTTATGCTATTCCCATAATTAGAAGGGAAATTTCAAAACTTTTCTTCCCATATTGTCTTTAAAAAGAGAGTTGAAAAAAAAAAGACTCCATCCAAAATTCTAGAAAGGAATATGAAAATTCACCTGATATTCTAAATAATATACGAGTTCCCTTACTCAGTTCATATCTTTTTTTCCCTCCCCTATGATTAATTCAACTCCTATGTCGACAACCGTAGGAAGCAGCCTTAAGAAGTGCTAATGGTGTTCTTAAAACATAATGATGGCTTTGAAAGTGATTTCTTGTTTCGGTGATAGTAGTCTCATGGAAATTCGTCCATTGGAAGCAACATGGGTAAGTTTCACAACATTTACGAAAGACCATGTCAAATGACTGAAGGGTTCAACTGCTCAGGGATCGATTTCAGCCAGAATTAGAGTTGGATGGCATCCTATGGTAAGCTAAAAGCTTTTGACATATGAACCTGGACTTTGACATAAACAGATTCCTAAGGCAAAAAGCCAATGGTTTATGGTTTGATTATTAATTTGCAAGCATTGATTAGAGCATTGTAGTTCTTCTTCGTTTACTTTCACTCAACGTCGGAGCATTCAGATGCTTTCATAATATTAAGGCATGTTAGCATTTCATTTCAAAAATGTTGGTGACTCTCTGTTCATGCATTCATAGGGAGACATCCGCATAAACAACATAAGAGACGGTACAATCTGGGAGCCTCTCAAACACTGGTGGTAGTAGACAAAGACTTGATCCTTGCATGCATGGGAAACATCAAAAGTGAGTTATTCTTTTGACATGGCAAGTTCAAGATACTGTTTTAAATGGCGAGGCTAGGGAGATTTTCCAAGCTATAAGAAATTTTGATGGAGACAGAAAGGCTTTGTTGTTCTTCTAGCTAGTTGACATCAACGAATTACTAAGCTGAAAAAGTATAAGCTTTTGTGCATCTAGTCTTCTAAATTTAACAACTCTATTGAAATGTGATGCAAGTAGTTGCAGGCTAATATAGATCTGCATGTATTGGTTTGAATTTTTCAGAAATTTTTCATTTCATTTTACTAAAATTCCCAACACCCAAATGCGTTCCTAATGTCAAGCTATGTTGCTAAACTTTCAAGAATATTAATTTTCGTCTTATTGAATGCTATAATTTGGCTTTATTTAAATTTCAGTTGATCCTACTCACCCTAAAAATGAGTTAATTATTCTAATGAATTATTATTTTTATTCAAATGAACTAGTTAATGGTCTTAATTAATAGAGCCTAGGGCTAGATTAAGGACTAAATTTTAATTAGTGATTAAATTAATTGCCAACACAAGTAACTTTTTTTAATATTTTTATATTTTTGGATTAAAAAAGATTTATTTATTTATTTTTAAATAAATAAACAAATAATGAGGCAGGTCCAAAAAGCCATTGATCAGACCAACTACTTAAATGGACATACAAGAGGTCTTCACGGATTTCACCCCACATCCAATATTGTTCACTGTCTAATGCATGAAGGGGGACAGATGATCAAACCATTGTAGTCTTCCATCGTTGTGAATCTTTATTGCAAACCAGGATGATGTCCACTATCATTAGGTCTAGAATGCTAGAGATCATATTGAATTATTTTGACTCAATCCTAAGATGGGATTATATTGACTCAACATTAGTTCATTAGAAATCTTATAACTTAGAAGGATCTAACTATTTTGTTAGGATAAAAACTTTATTATCTTGAAGATGTTACATTGGTTAATTAAAAAGGTTGTCCGCACAATAGTAAAAATTTCCTGCTTGTATTCGACAAAAAATTACACAGGCATGCGATAAGTTTTATAATTGGCTGATAAACCAATAAAGGTCAAGCAAATAACTCAATCTCCAAAGTGTGCCAATTTAAAAAGTAAAATCATAGAGGATAAAAGCATTAAAAAAGAAAACCATTGAGGACAAAGCAACTTAAAAATAAATGAAAGAATATGTAGCACATCTGATACCTATATCTCATAGAACAAAAAGAGGCATGCGTGCATGCATGCAAGCAAAAACGAGGAAATATGCTCATAGATGGATACATAGAAATGAATAGAATGAGATCATTCAAATCTCTAGATGAACACCATGAATGAAAAACTTACTCGCATGACCTGCCAAAGATGGCCTTTATAGGTGCCACAAAAGCACTGCCAAGAACTGAAACAATGCCACTAGCAGCTTTACTTACAACTGCTCCCATTGAAAGCAGATAGTCTTTGCCTAATCCATAAGCGACTCCCACATCATATTATTCTGATCAACAGAACCATTCACATTTAATGGTAGCTTGAGCCAAGAAAAAGGAAAGATAAACAATTAAAATAAATATTTCCAAGCAGTAAACACCGGGAAAAAGAAATTAAATTATCATGCACCATGAAACGACCAAGCAGTAAACACCGGGAAAAAGAAATTAAATTATCATACACCATAAAACGATTAGTTCAAGGCAATTGTAACCATATTGAGGCATTCATAATCATAGTTTAAACCAGAGATTTTTTAAGAATGTTGTTATTAATAGAAAAGTTTTCTTTCTTTTCGAGAACTGATGAAATAGACTGTTCATTAAGATGCTGTTTGGTAGCATAATTTAAGCCAAATGGTTAAAAGGGCAAAAATAAAGTCTACAGCTTTCTAAATACTGGATTTACTAGTTCGGCGTGTTTAAGTAATTTAGATGAATGGAAAGAATACCCGTCAGTTCCAAGGAAAGAATATTTGTCAATGCCTTCGCAACCAAGCACTTGTCGTGACTTCTTTCTTTCTCGTTCCAAGGAAAGAATATTTGTCAATGCCTTCGCAACCAAGCACTTGTCGTGACTTCTTTCTTTCTCGTCGAGGGTTTCGGGTAAGAGCAGTTGAGGGAGAAAGACAAGGATTTCCGACACACCTCTGGTTCCCGTTGTGATGCCCCGCGCTACTTCCATCCTTCGGGTTAGGGGTGTCAATATTTGACATGATCCGAAAATCCGATTCGAACCCAACACGAAAATTTCATGTTCAGGTCAACCAGAAACGTGTTGGGTTTGAGTCGGGTTTTTGACCCGTTTCAAACTCCGGGTTGGGTTCGGGTTAACCCGGAAACCTGAAAATGACTCTGTTTTGACCCGGAATAATGTAGTTCCACACATTTACGGGATTTGGTCATGCTTCACAGCGAGCGAACTTTGTTGCTTCTGATCAAAATGACGTAACTTCCAATCGCTGATTGGAAGGGAACATCATCCGTGGAGTGAAGTCGAACAACAACAACGAGAAAGAGAAGATAAAAAAGCAAACCCTAGAAGCCTCTAAGCAGACGAAAGTGATGAAAATGTCGTAGGAGCGAAGTTGAATTGTAACGAAGGAGCCGAATAAGCGACTCGTGCAATCTCCACACCTCGTGCGGCGGAACAAAGCAGAACAGAAACGACGAAAAAGAGAAGATAAAAAAGCAAATCATAGACGCGCACGAAAGGGAGAAAGTTACCTTCAGAGCGAGCGAGCTCCCATCGTTGCTTCCAATCAAAATGTTGTAACTTCCGATAACATCATTGAAGGAGCAAAGTCTAACTTCATTACTGCAATGGAGCCGAATAAGCGACTCGTGCAATCTCCACAGTCCACACCTACTGTGAAATGAAGCTGAATAGCACAGCGAGCGAACTCTCGTCGTTTTGCTTCCAATCAAAATATGCAAGTCGGGTTCGGGTTGACCCGACCCGAACCTGAAGCGGGTTGGGTTCGGGTCCAAAAACCGACCTGTTTGCAAAAACGGGTCGGGTTCATATTGGGTAAAATAGTCTTGGGTCAGTTTCGGGTTAGACCCGAACCCGACTCGTGACCCGATTTTGACAGCCCTACTTCGCGTAGGACAAAAAAGGGGATAACAATGGAATTTTGATTAATAGGCGTGTAGCAGTAAGTTTATTTTTAATTTTTGTGTTATTTTTAATAATAATGGTTAATTTATTAAAAAGATGTTAAGTTACATAAATTAATATTATTTATAATTTAATTTGATAAATAAATTTTAGGTTTAATTAAATTTCTAAATACAGGATAATCTCTCGAACCATAAAATGGAGGAATGCATAAAGATAAAGGATTAAGGAACCAAAGGGTTTTTTTAACTAAGTATCGTTTAAATTTTAATTAAGTGAAGAATCAACAAAAAAAAAAACTCGCCAAAGTCTAAGAAACCTTGCTACTTTACCAACCCGACAACTCCCCATTTCCTCTGCTCTATTAGCGAAAAAGGCAATCGACTGCTTGTGAAATCCGGAGATCCTCGACTCCACTAAGTGTGGATTTTTTTTTTAAGTTTAAGCTTGATTAAGTTGTTTTATATAAGGTTAAGGCATGTTAAAATGTTGGATTTCTGAATAGCAAAATAGGAAGGAATGAATGATGTGGCCTATTTTATTTGTAATGTATGAATAGAAGATGAGAATATGTTGTGATTGTTACATTTCTTTGAGATAAGATTTTGGTAGTTTTGATGAAAGAGATATTTTTGAGTATATAGTACTAGTGAAAGAGTTTTTTCTTTTTGTTGAAAAATTTTTTTGTGGAGAAAAGATGTGAACTTTGAGAGCTAAGACATATAATATTAGTGAATCTCAGAACTAATTTGGTGAATAAGCTAATATTTTGGAGAAGATAGATATATTTTTTTAAATTTCTTTAGCTAAATATACTTAAATTTTATTTTTTTAATAAGGTATTATATAAGCTTATTTAGATAAATATTTTGATCGTTTCATTTCTTAGAGCTAAGGATGTTAGTTTAATCATAGGTATTAGCGATACGTAATGGCATAATAATGTATGGATGCGGAGCATCATTTATTCTTATGTATGATGGACAATTGTCTTTAGATGATAGAAATATTGATCAGCATATGTTGATGGGAGTTATGATGTAGACAAACAAGAGAAAACTGACACAATGAGTATAACTTAAAAGTTAAAACAAACTTTATTAAATAAAAGCAGACGACCCAAAACTTGACAAACACAACAAGAGATACTAGAAGATTTTAAAGAAATAAAGAAATTCAAAAGACGCTATCCTCAGACAACCGTCAAAGCGGGTTCCTCACATGCATCGAATTTGTAGGTTAAATAAGTAAAGTGCATAGAACTAGCAAACCGATGGTCCACCACTGCAAGATTGTCCAATCTCTTCAATAGATGCTTCAAATCAACTCTGATACGACACCCTAAAGTTGCTTTACTTTGAGAAGAAGGATACAGATGGAGTGGCACTTGCGGAGAGACGAAAGAGGTTAGAAGCCCGAGAAGAAGGGTGGAAAGAGCCCGCAGGATTTTCGTAGAGGATGAGAAAAGAAGAGTGGAAAGAGCCCGCAGGATTTCCGAATAAACCCGCAGGTTAATAGCAAATATGCTCACAAATATCAACTCCCTTTTCTTCACAACATCTTCTCATATATCTAGGCAAGAGAGCGGAATGCCAAGAGTCACATGACTTTAATTTCCATAAGAATTAAAGCATTATAAGCATAGAAATCTTCCCCCCATGCTCACGGATAATCACCCAAACCAGGAACCAAAGAGGCAGTCACGGGAGACGAGGGAACCGCACGGACCAAAGAGCCAAGGCCACGGGAAAGGAGCCCAGGCACGGAAAACAGAAGCCAGCCGTGAAATCCCAAGAGGCCAACACGAAAACAGCACCCTTCTTTATTTTAATGCATAAAATTCAGCCACCATTAAAAAGCAAGCCACAGTTTCCCAAGAGACAAGAAGAAAGGGGAAGGGGAAGGGATAAGGACACTCCAAAAGTAAGCTTCATAATGATGTACCTTTTTGGATATTAATGAGCTACTAAACTTCAGCTCAAGCAACCTAGAGAACCAGCTCAATATCGAATGCTCCAAAACAGCCAACCGAGAACCACCAGCAGCCACGGACCAATCAAGCCAGCAAACCAAAGGTCTACCAAGCCATATGCACTACCTACCATGTTCATTGGATGCTTTCCCATCATTAGATAGCTAAAAAAAAGAAAAGAAAACAAAATATACTATTATTCAAAATAAAATAAAAAGTACAAAATTTCTTGATAGCATCAAGTTACCAGCCCTTGCAAGTGGGTGTTAAAACCAACTTAGACCAACTGAAGATTAGGGTCCTGAAAACCCTTAAATATGATAAATAGAAGTACACAGTGAAATTGATTTGTCGTCTTCCCTTAAAGAATGAGTTCATAGCTTCTCTTGCGAAGGATGATGAGATATATCATATGGTGTTATTGCATGCAATTGGAGAGATACTTCTACTTTATGTAGAGGTCGAAGATATTACTGCAGAAAATTTAGCTGCTAAGCAATTAACATCTCAATTGAATGAGATATTTACTTTCGATAGGGTGGCAGAAGACGGTTCGACGAATCCAAGTTTCGTGCCACAATATGCTGAGGAAATTTTTCATTTAAATGCATATTAAATAAATTATAATTGTCTGAAAAATCACAATTGGTAACAAAATATCGTTTATGTGATAAAATGAACGGCGAAGAATTTTTTGTCAGGACGTACTAGGAACTTCCGAGAGACCATCGGTCAATGTTGATGATGGTTATGAAATGAGTGGATCGAGCGATCCAACTCCTGATGATGGTGATGATGACGCACAATACTATTTATATGAAATGAATATTAATATGAATCCTGAGATCCATAAAATGGTCTAATGTTATTGTTACCGAATATCGACACTGCAGAAGACATAACTATAAACAATGAGTTTGTGAAGGCATATTCCACAACTCGTGAATGGGAAGAGGACGTAGCAAATGAAAGCGAATATGTTGGTAGCCAAGTCGAGAAAGAAATTTTTAATTCCAATAGAGTTGATGGATGGTATGTGTTTCAATAAGAAAGAGGATTTTCAGTTTGTATTACAATATTAGTCAATTATAAATAATGTAGAGTATGTCGTTGTAGCTTCAAACAAACAGAAAATGACAGTGATTTATGCTTAGAATGGAAAGTCAGGCATACCATGTATATGACGTTTGCATACAAGGGGAGCAAACACCTCGGAGGCATACGAAAAATATCTTCCATGAAGAACCAACATACCTGCGCAACTCTGATTATAACGACAGGATACCAACAATGCAATTTTCAAGTTATAAGCTACTTCATATTTCTCAGTATTAGAAGGCATATAGATCGGGAGATTATAAGTCGAATTGAATCAAAGTTCAACATAAAAGTTTCGTATATGAAAGCTTGGGATGTCAAATGAAAAGCTGTGAAGATAGAGTTTGGTAGCTGGGAGGAGTCTTATCGAATCATAAATTTGTTCATGGACGTCGTTGTGTTTTTAATGCCTGAAACCGTATATAAATACAAAGGTCTAAGACTCATAAATTTGAGAGATTATATTTCTCGTTTGACCCTTCAATAAACGATTGGACCTATTGTTGTCTTGTTCTTTGCCTTGACGGCACATTCCTGTTAGGTAAATACTGATGCACTTTTCTTATCGTTGTGGGAATTGATGCTAACAATGGATTGTACCCCCTCGGTTTCGCGATTGTAGAATCAAAATATGTTGATTCATGGGTGTGGTTTCTGAGCCATATGCATATACTAATTCCAGTTGTTCGTACCCGAATTGATTTATGCATTATATCCGACAGGCACGATAATTTAGTGCATGTTTGTTGTGAAATTTTTTCAAATGCTTCACATCGTCATTGTCCACGACGCCTGCGTGATAACTTAAAGAAAACAGTGTGCTGAATGTGTGTTGGAGACGTAAAGTTTCTGTTCCAGAAGATGTACATGGAAGGTAACACTGATGACTCAATGGTCTTTGGTAGATACACGATAGATATGATAAAGGTGAAGATTGATATTCAACAATGATTGGTGGAGCGTGAACTTACGTCATGGGCTCTAACTTATGATAGAATATTTCGTTATGCAATCATGACAACTAATGCATCAGAGTCATTTAATGGAGTCCTTAAAAGAGCTAGGAGTTTGTTCATTCAAGCTTTGGTTATAGTAATTTACTATAATATTATGGCATTGCATTTGCGAAGAACAGAGATTCTAGAGGATTTGTGATGTAGACAAACAAGAGAAAACTAACACAATGAGTAGATCTTAAAATAAACTTTGTTGAAATGAAAACAGACACATAAAACTTTGACAAACACAACTAGAAGGACTAGAAGATTTAAGAGAAATAAAGAAATTTAAAATAACGCTATCCTCAGATAACCGTCAGAGCGGGTTCCTCACATGCATCGAATTTGTAGTAAAATAAGTAAAGTGCATAAGACTAGCAAACCGATGGTCCACTACTGCAAGATTGTCCACTTTCCCCAACAGATGCTTCAAACCAACCTTGATACGACACCCTAAAGTTGCTTTACTTTTGAGAAGAATGATACAGATGGAGCGGCACTTGCGGAGAGACGAAGAGGTAGAAGCCGAGAAGAAGGGTGGAAAGAGCCCGCAGGATTTCCGTAGAGGATTAGAAAGAAGGGTGGAAAGAGCCCGCAGGATTTCCGGAATAAACCCGCAGGTTTCAATAGCAATATGCTCACAAATATCAACTCCCCTTCCTTCACAACTTCATCTTATATTTATAGGCAAGAGAGAGGAATGCCAAGAGCCACATGTCATAAATTTCCATAATAATAAGCATAGAATTCTTCCCCAAAGCTCACGGAAAAACACCCACAACAGGAACCAAGGAGACAGCCACGGGAGACGAGGGAGACCGCACGGACCGAGAGCCACAGCCGCGGGAAACGAAGGAACCACACGGAAAAAGGAGCCAGCCGTGAGTTCCAAAAAGGTAAAGCATCCCAACATTAATTCTTATGCATAGAAGTCATCTCCCAATAATACAAGCCACGGTTTTCCAAGAGGCAAGAAGAAAAGGGGAAGGGACAAGGCCACTCCAAAAGCAAATTTCATAATGATGTACCTTTTTTGATATTAATGAGCTACTAAACTTCAGCTCAAGCAACTTAGAGAACCAGCTCAAACCCAAATGCTCCAAAACAACCAATCCGTGAACCACCAGCAGCCAGGGACCAATCTAGCCAGCAAACCAAAGGTCTACCAAGCCAAATGCACTACCTACCATGATCATTGGATGCTTTCCATCATTGGATAGCTAAAAAAAACAGAAAAGAAAACAAAACATATAATTGTCCAAATAAAAATAAAAGTACAGAATTTCTTGACAGCATCAATTTGCAATTGATGTCATCAGTCCTTTCACACTAAGAGTATAAGCCTCACTACGAAAGATTGAGCAAGAAGCACTTAGGTTACTACAACCCATTCGAATCAATATGCGTTAGTTCCAAGTGATTGATATGTCATCTCGGTATTTTTAGGTTAATTTAATAGAAAATAAAAATTGCATTTATAGTTGTGGGAGAGAATTATATATTATATCCCATGTGCACACGTAGTAAGTTGCATTTCAATGCTAGGGCAAAGTCACCACAATTACGTCTCAGAATATTACAACTTAGACAATTATAAAATGACCTATGCTGGTCAATTTCATAACATTTAATATCGATCCAGTTAAGACAACATGGTCCAGCAAGTAGCATACACCCACTCCCCCCAAATTTTAAAAGACGTACTGGGAGACCTAGAACAAATCATTTTAGAAACACAATGGATGAGGGAAGAGTTAAAAGCAACAGGCAATGTAGTGCATGTGGCTTAGTAGGACATAACAGGGCAACTTGTCAAACTAAGTGAGCATAATATTTATTTATTAAATATAATGATTATTCTTGTTAATAGTTAGCAAATTCAATTTCTTCGTAAACGTAAAAATATTTTCTTTACATTTGAAATGTTATTTATAATAATTTTTTAATATTAATTTGTAAAATTTATACATTTCAAGTTTTCAACATATAAATTGTTTGTATATATAATGAATATTAATATTTTACGTAAGTATATGCGTTTAATTTGTAGATGACATCAAAATTTTATTTCGGTTTAATATAGTTGTTGCTTCTGATTATAAAGATTTCTCATATATTCATTATAAAATATTATATTGGAGGTTATTTCACACTTGTTGATGGTACATGAGTGGCCTATCAACTATTTTAAGTTTCATAGAGGCTTTGGTTTTTGTGGGTCTGGACAATGTGAGCCAGATGAGGTACAGGAGGATGTACCACCACTAACTTACAGCTCTGGTTCAGAGGTGGTCGCAACTGAAGAATATTTTTCACCCCTCTGTTGGTGAAATGAGTTCACATTGCAGGATGTCTCAATGATATTAGGGATACAGATTGATGGACTTGCTTTTATTGGCCACACAGTTGTTGGTGCAGGCAGACGATGGTTGAGTTGGCCAGATTGCTATGATGATTTACTTGGACAGCATCCAGACCCTGATATTTTGTATCATGACCCATTCAACCCACGGATTACAGCAAAACTCAGGATGGGTCAGGCGCATGCGCAGACATATGTTCCACTGAGATGATTGAGGTGGACACTGGAGGGACTCATACATTGATCTTTCTGAGATGATTTTTTTGAGGCATGTGCGGGCTTACATTTTAGTCATGCTAGGATGTCACCTGCTACCAAATACTTCAGGCTCCGAAATTCATTTGCAATACTTGCCACTAATCGATATTGTAGACGTACTCACTTAGAGGTATAGTTCTAACTCATTTGTACATGGAGTTGTCTGAAACAACCAAACCTAAATGGGCCAACATCGCAGGTTGCATCCACTTGTTATAAATATGAGCTTGGGAGCATCTATATGTTGAGAGACACCCGCTTCATGTCTCATTTTCTATTCAGCTCAACGATTGGAGTATTGTCATAAGGTAATTTGTTCTATTTATATTATAAATATTTATTGCTATTACTAAAATGTAATAGTGTGAATTAGGTGGAATGAGGAACGATTACGGTATGTACCTACAGAGAATGTTTTGATGTACAAGGACGAGCTGTATGGCTTACTGGAGAGTCAGGTATGTTAAATATATTTATATTGATAAATTTTATTCATATTAGTTTGATTTTGTGAAGATTATATATTCTAATATATATAATGATACAGATAATATGGGAACCGTACATTAAATATATTTAATGATATAGGTAATATGGGGATATAGATTTCGTGTGCAGGTGACATCCATATTACATGTATCATTAAATATATTAATGAATCTCTGTGGTGTATGGTTCACATATTACCTGTATCATTAAATATATTACAATATAATATTCACAAAATCCAACTAATATAAATAAAATTTACCAATATAAATGTAATTAACATATTTTACTCTTTAGTAAGCCATCCAGCTCGTCCATGTACGCCAAAATATTCCCTGCAGATACCTCTCGTAATCATTTTTAATTTCACCTAATTCACATATTAATATTTTAGTAATAACAATAAAAATTTATAATATAAATAGAACAAATTAATTTATATCAACATTCAAACCGTCAAACTGAACAAGAAATAAGACATGAAGCTGAAGTCTCCCAACATGTAGATGCTCCCAAGCTCATATCTGCAACAAGTGGATGCAGCCTACTATGTTTGCCTGTTTATGCCTGATTACTTGAGATAGCTTCATGTAAAAATGAGTTAAAAATGCACCTCCAAGTGAGTACGTCCTAAATATCATTATATCCTCCATTAGTGGCAAATATTGTAAATGAATTTCGAAGCCTCAAGTATCTGATAGCAGACAACATCCCAAGCAGGAATAAAATGTAAGCCCGCACATACCTCCAAAAAATCATCTAAGAAAGATCAATGTACGAGTCCCTCCAGAAAGTCCACCTAAATCATCTCAGTAGAACACACGCCTGCGCATACGCCTAACTCATCCTGAACTTTACTGTAATCCATAGATTGAATGGGTCATGGTACAAAAGATCAGGATTTGAATATTGTCTAAGTAAATCATCATAGCAATCTAGCCAACTCAACCATAGTTTGCCTGCAGCTACAACTATGTGGCCAACAAAAGCATGTCTATCAATATGTATTCCCAATATCATCGAGACATCCTGCAATGTGACACTCATTTCACCAACAGGGAGATGAAAAATATTCGTCTGTTGCGACCACCTCTCAATTAGAACTGTAAGTGGTGGTTCATCTGCATCTCATCTGGCTCACACTATCTATACCCACAAAAACTAAAGCTTCCATGAACCTAGGACAGTTAATAAGCCACTCATGCACCATCAGCAAGTGGAAGCAGCCTCCAATATAGTACATTATAATGAATATATGAAAAATCTTTACAATCAGAAGCAAAAATTACATTAAACTGAAATAAAATTTTGATGACATCTACAAATTAAGCGCATTTACCTAAGTATAATATTAATATTCATTATATAACAAATAATTCATACGTTGAAATGTATCAATTTTATAAATTAATAGTCAAAAGTCATCATAAGTAGCATTTTAAATATAATGAAAATATTCTTAAGTTTATTAAAAAAAAATTGAATTTGCTAACTACTAATAGGAATAATCATTATATTTACCAAATAAACATTAGATTCAACTAGTATGACAAGTTACCTTATTATGTACTACTGAGCCACATGCACTATATTGTATGTTGCTTCTAACTCTTCTCTCGTCCATTGTGTTCTTAAAACGATTTGTTCTAGGTCTCTCTCCCAATACGTCTTCTAAAATTTGAGGGGATGAGTGGGGGTATGCCACTAGTTGGATTATGCTGTGCCCAACTGGATCGATCTGAAATATTATGACATTGATCAGCATAGGTCATTTTGAAATTGTTTAAAATATAGTATTCTGATATATAATTATGGCAACTTTGTCTTAGCATTGAAATTCAACTAACTAGGTGTACACATGAGATATGATATATAATTCTTTTCCCATAACTACAAATGCAATTTTTATCATCTATTAAATCAACCCTGAAAGATCGAGATGACATGTCAATCACTTGGAACTCACGCATATTGATTTGAATAGGTTGTGGTAACATAAATGCTTCTTGCTCGATCTTTTGTAGTGTGGCTTGTACTCTTAGTGCGAAGGGACTAGTGGCATCAATTGCAAAACCTTTTAGCATCTATGTTCTTCGCAAATGCAATGTCACAACGTTATAGTAAATTTTTGTAACCAATGCTTGAACAAGCAAACTCCTATCTCTTTTAAGAACTCCATTAAATGACTATGACGCATTAGTTGTCATGACTTCATAACGAAATCCATCATCATAGGTTAGAGCCAACGACATAACTTCTCGCTTCACAAATCATTGGTGAATATCAACCTTCATCTTTATCATATCTATTATGCACCTATCAAAGACTATTGGGTCATCAATATTCCCTACCATGTACATCTTCTGACATGGAAACTCTACGTCACCAACACCCATTCGGTGCACTTTTTTCTTAAAATTCTCACCTAGGTGTCATAGATAGTGGCGATATGCAACATTTGAAAGAATTTCGCAAAAACCACGCACCAAACCAGTGTGTCTGTCAGATATAATACATAAATCAATTTGGGTACGAACAACTAGAATTAGTATATGCATTTAACTAAAAAATCATACCCATGAATCAACACATTCTGATTTTACAATCGCGAAGCCGAGGGGGTGCAATCCATTGTTACCATCAATTCTCACAGCGGTAAGAAAAATGCATCGGTATTTACCTAACAGGAATGCGCCGTCAAGACAAATAACAGGATGACAGGTTCAACCATTTATCAAAGGGCCAAACGAGAAAAATAGTCTATTAAATATATGGGTTTCATACCTTTGTATTTATAGAAGGTTTCAGGCATCGAAAACACAACGACGTCTATGAATAAATTTATAATTCAATAAAACTCTTCCCAGCTACCAAACAGTATCTTCACAGCTTTCTGTTTGGCATCCAAGCTTTTATATACGAAACTTTTATGTTGAACTTTGATCCAATTTGGCCTGTAATCTTCCGCGGCTTGAGATTCGTGTCTTCTAATACTGAGAAATATGAAGTAGCTTATTAATTGAGAATTGCATTGTCGGTATCATGTCACTAGAATCGGAGTTGTGCAGGTATGTCGCTTATTCATGATAGATATTTTTCATATGTCTCTAAGACATTTGCCCCCCTACAAACAAACGTCATATACATGATATGTCTGACATATCATTCTGAGCACAAACTAATGTCATTTTCTATCTATTTGAAGCTACAACGACATACTCCACATTATTTATAATTGGTCAACCCTGTAATGCAAACTAAAGATACTCTTTTTTACTAAAATACATACATTTTATCAGCTCTATTGGAATTGAAAATTATTATTCGACTTGGCTACTAACATTTTCACTGTCATTTGCTACGTCCTCATTCATTCATGAGTTGTTAAATATACCTTCATAAGCTCAATGTTTATAGATATGCATTTTGTAGTGTCAATATTCGTGTAACAATAATGTTGGATCATGCTATGGATCTGAGAATTCATATCAATATTTACTTCATTTAAACGATATTGTGCGTCATCATCACTATCATTAGGAGTTGGATCGCTCGATCCACTACTCATCGTTTCATAACCATCATCGGCATTGACCGATGGTCTATCGGAAGTTCCAGGTATGTCTTGCCAAAAACTTCTTCGTCGTTTACTTCATCACATAAAAGATATTTTGTTAACAATAATGAATTTTTCAAATAATTATACTTTATTTAATATGCATTTAAATAAAAAACTTACTCAGCATATTACAACACGAAACTTGAATTCGTCGAACTACATTCTATAATCTCGTCGAAAGTAAATGTCTCATGCACTTGACATGTTAATTGCTCAGCAACTAAATTTTGCGCACTAATATCTTCGACCTTTATATAAAGTAGAAGTATCTATCAAATTGTATGTGATAACACCATCTGAGATACCTCATCATTTTCCATAGGCAAGGTTATAAACTCATTCCCTGAGGAAATACGACAAACTAAGTTCACTGTGTACTTCGACGTATCATATTTAAGGGCTTTCAGGACCCTAATCTTCAGTTGGTTTAAGTTCGTCTTAACAACCACTTGGAATGGCTGGTAACTCCCCCCCAACATATGTTGGTGAATATTTGTATCATCTAAAGACAATTATCCACCATACATAATAACAGACAACGCTCTACGTCTAGACATTACTGCATCACTATGTACCGCTAATACCTACGATTAAACTAACATCTTTAACTTGAAGAAATGAAACAACCAAAGCATTTATCTAAATAAGCTTATATAATACATTTTTTAAAAAATAAATTTTAAATATATTTAGCCAAAGAAATTTCTCCAAAATAATAGCTCTTCACCAAATTATTTCTGAGATGCGCTAATATTATATGCCTTAGCTCTCAAAGTTCACCTATTTTCTCCACAAAAAATATTTTCCACCAAAAAAAAAATTCTTTCACTAATACTGTATAATAAAAAATATCTCTTTCATCAAAAATTTCTTTCACCAAAAATACCAAAATCTTATCTGAAAGAAATAAAACAATCACAACATATTCTCATCTTCTACTCATAAATTACAAATAAAATATACCACACCATTCATTCCTTCCTATTTCGCTATAAAAAATCTCACATTTTAACATACTTAACCTTACATAAAACAGCTTAATCAAGATTAAACTTAAAAAAAAATCCACACAAACTAAATATGATATAAAAGAAAAATCATTTGAACAACCAAAATTAAAAAAAAAAATCAAATATACTTACCTAGGAGTCAAGGATCGCCAGATTTTGCAAGAAGCTGATCGTCTTTTTCGCGAATAGGGCGGGGGAAATGGGGATTCGTCGGGTTGGTAAAGTAGCAAGGGTACTTACTTAAAATAGAAATAAAAATTGTTGGTTAATCACTTAATTAAAACTTAAACAATACTTAGTTTAAAAAAAAAACTTATACATTCTTTCTGTGTGTGATGCTGCTGTTAGAACATTAACTTAATTTTATTGTTTATTGCACTCATTCGTACGTATAAGAATGCATAATGGCAGAAGTAATGGAGATTATGTGCGAAATCACAAAATGGGGGACAAGAAAAAGGTGAAGGAATTAAACAACATCGGAACGGCATTAATCATAAGGTAAAGTTTGTATAATAATGTATTATAATAATAATTCTATCAGAAAAGTAAGAACTGTAAAACTAAAATAAAAAATCATTGACGTCATTACTAATGGATTTTCCTCGTGATTGTTGATGAAAGGCTACCAAAACGCTTCCAACATATTTTCAGTCGTGGCGCAATTGATAGGAGAAATACATTGTAAAAACGATGTCAATGAAAAATCAATTGGCCATTTTCTAACCTTTCCGAAGGATTGTTTGGCCCAAAAACTCTAAAACAAATAAAAAAAAGAGCACTAATTCGTCTAAATAAGCAAATTAAAAATAAGTTATTCCGTTGAATGGAAAAGAAAATGGTACTAACATGCAAACATTATACCAATAAAAATAAATTGTCATGCAATGGAGGAGAGGAAGCAATCGAACATAAGGCTTCAAATCAAATGTCGTATTAGCATAGCATTGCACCATCCCGATTATTAGTAGTAAATTTTGCATGGCAGAAATTGGACACTATAAACCATCAAGTTCAATGAATTGTACAAAATAAAACAGAAAGGCGGTTTGCTCATAATAAAAGAATGGAGAATGAGTGATACTATTTACTTATTCATAGGCACATAGCAATTAGCGTCAAGGAATTAATTCAACGAGCAACATTCCACGAGAAATTCCAGAGCGCCCACCGGGAGATCCTTCTGTTTGGCAACGGGATTTATGCAAGATTTGAGCAGGATATAGTGTAAATCCTACCAAACGGTATCTGAGAATCCCGAAATCTCACGCCGAGATAAATCTGCCCTTACCCTTTTTTTTTGGCGTAAATTCCAGATTTACTAAATCCTGGGGTTCGAAGGATTTACGGAACTTGGACGAAGAAGCGCGCGAGAGGGAGTAAGATGCTTACAGGAGCAACGTCGTTGAAGGGGCCGAGAAGCCTCTTTCGACTGTTTCAAAGCTCTACTTCCCGCGATGCACGCGAAGGTGAGGCAACGATCCCACGGGAAGGGAAGCACGCGACTCTTCAAAACTCATGCGAAGCAGGCGAAGTCACATTCCAGTGATAATTAGGTAAGTTACGACATCACATCCACCGGGCAAATTATTGGGTCAGCTGACCGAACGCAGAGATGGGTCCGGATATTAATAAAATATTATTTTAAAATTAGCGCAACTAAAGCGCAACTAAAGCGCAACCAAAGCGCAACTAAAGCGCAACCAAAGCGCAACTAAAGCGCAACTAAAGCGCAAGTCAAAAAGCGCAACTAAAGCGCAACCAAAGCGCAACTAAAGCGCAACCAAAGCGCAACTAAAGCGCAAGTCAAAAAGCGCAACTAAAGCGCAAGGTGACGCGGCAAATTTTTATTGGATGTCCGAACTTATTTTCCGCCTCCGGTCACCTGACCCAATAATTTGCCCATCCACCGACGGGGATATATGAAAAATGCTAAGCAAATATTTATAATAAAACATTTATTATACTTTAAATTAAATATTTTAAGTATAAATTAATTTATTTATTTAATAAAATTATATAATATTTAATCTTTAAAATTATAAGATCATTTTTTATATTATTTAAAATTTGTGTCATTTGAACTGACTGGTTTAAAAGAATCGGGTTCAGTTCATCGGTTAAACCGACAGTCCTGACCGATTCAATCTGGTTCGATATAAATGCGGTTTTTAGATTGAACCGGACCGATCTTATGGCCAGTTTACAGTTGAACCGGTCAAACCGGCCGGTTCGGTCCGATCCGATTTTTAAAACCTTGATAATAGCTCATTGAAATCAAATCTAAATAAATATATAATTAATTAATTAGGTAAGTTAATAATTAAATAACTAATTATCTCAATACCAATTAAAAATTTAATTACATAATTATTAATTTAATAATTAATTAAATATTTATTAAAACAACACCTAAATAAATAATTAAATAATTAGTACTACAATAAATCATTAATTATATGCTTTGATAATTAACCAACTTTTGAATTATATTATTTATACTTGTAATTTATTGATGGAAATTAAAATTGAAACCAATAAATAATTCATAAAATAATTAGAAGTATAAATGATTATTATTTTAATTAATAACTAAATAATTAATTATTCAAGTATCAATAATCTAATAATTATTAAAATAACAAATAAATAAGTAATTAGATAGTTGAAACTCTAATTAATAAGTAATTATTATTTAAAATGCAAATTAATTTTAAATTGTCTTATATTTTGGGTTACGTTGTCAAATAGTTTCACAGGCTTTAGCATGATTGGGGTGATATGTATAACTGATTGAGGTGATTTCAATAATTTTATTATACCTGTTGAGAATAACATGCAAGTTGTCTTTAGTCTTCTAAAAATTTTTATATGTATTTTAAACTAATGGGTTGTGAAAATCACTTAGTGTGGGGTATTTGGTACCCAATTTGGACTTCAAAGAAGAAGCTGTCACGACCCGGCCCGAGACGAGACGGATCCCGCCCGCGCCGGATCGCGACGTGAGAGAATAGCTAACCAGGATCTGGCTTTGGATTAGGTTACTGAACTGATCTTCCAAATTCTTAACTCAACAGAAGCACACAGAACAACAGAGCTACTAAAAACATCAAATGCAGCGGAACAAAACATCTATCTTTTCATTTCCTCAAAATAATCATCTACAGAACAGTACATGGCTTTCAACAGAAAGAAAGACAGAACAGGAAAGCCATGACTGTACAAAAATCAAAAGTACAAAAGTACCTAATCTGATCAGACTCTGAAACCTAGTCCTGAACTTCCTTGCCCTTCCCAGAACCTGAAAACCACCAGAAAGCAAGGGTGAGCTCAACAGCTCAGCAAAGCAACAAACCACCAATCTAAATCCTCAGAAAACAAAACCAAACTTATCAGACAGAAATCAGATCAGAAGTCGGAACCGAATCGGAAATCAAAACTTACGGACAGATATCAAATCACATCAGAGTCGTACAGATCGTATCAGAACAGAACAAATCAACAGAGTCAGAATCAGAAATCAGAATCGTACGGATCATATCATATCATAATCACAATTTCGTACAGAACAGAACAGATACAGAAAGTAGTACAGATACATATAGCTAAATGCCCTGACACTGACGGAATCTCTACGGATTCCGGCCCCTTATGCCTCCCTTCCCAGACACTGACTGAATCTCATAGGATTCAGGCCCCTTATGTCTCCCTTTGTGCTCACGGCACCAAAACAGATGTGCTTATAGCACCAAAACAGAATTCATCGGATCCGGAACAGAACAGATATCAGATTTCAGATTGAGCTCATTTCAGATTTCCCGTTTCACTAACTGAATCTCATAGGATCCAGGCCCCTTATAGCTCCCTTTTTATAGCTTATACACATAGCATTTCAATTCAGAAGAAATACGGACAATTCAGAAATTACCCAAAAATCGGGCAGCACAACGGCAGTATACGGAATTTACACAAAAATTCCTGCAAAGAAAATTTACCGAATTCGCACAGAATACAGATAATCACATTTCAGAACCTTTATTCTACTGCACAGATAAATTCCAATTTCACAGAAAAATCCGGTCGACTAAAAACACAGTCGAATCAAAAATACCCGACGAAAATCTTCAGAAAATAACCAAAATGTGCACACTCGGCACGTCAACAATATACAGAAAGTTACGCGGTAAAAACTGAACCGATTAAAAGATACGGACGAAAATCGCTAACGGAAACAAAATCCGGACAGAATATACCGCCAAACACGACGGTTCTGAAAATTGAGAAAGGTAGAATGTGCCTTACCTCGAGCACAGCAATTTCCTCAACAGCCACTTCGGACGAAAACGGCTCCGCGTCGTCCGAAAATCCACTTTTCCACTTTTTCCTTCGTTTTTCTCTCTCCTCAGCTTTTTCTCTCTCTTCAAAATATCTCATTTCTATATATATCCAGACTGATCGTCCCGGACGATCGAGCTTCGTACAGGACGATCCATGAAGAGGGGAATTTCGTCCAGACGAAAAATGACATATCGTCCCTGGCGAAGGGTTCACGGGAGAAATTTCGTCCAGACGATCCTGATTTCGTCCAGACGAACCATACAACCAAAACTGATTTTCTGCACAACCTGTACCGATCGTCCCGGACGATCCAACTTCGTCCCGGACGAACCTGGAGCAAAAACTGATATTACAGAAGCAAACGTCCCTCTTCAAGATGAGTTCCTTCCATTTGGAGATCTAAATTTGGGTAAGTTTGAAATCCAAAGAGAAAAAATTACTCCTATGGGAAGGAGTTTTTTTCATTTGGATACCCAAACCTGATCAATCAAAGGAGCGCAAATGAAGAAGCTGAAGTAACAAAAAATAACTCACTCTAATAATTGCATCATTACATAAGACTAGAATTTGGGTTATTGTCAATGGCGTCAGACCACTTTTAATTTATGCAGACCCTGAGTTGTAATTAAGTGACACTTGTCATATAGTCATTTTAACATTCATTTGATATATTTTGATGATGTGTTATGATTGATTGTTTACTTTGCATGCATTAGGAGTTTCATAAGTCTTTATAGATTTCTTACTATGCATGCAATTTTTGTTTTAGCTTGGATGCAATTAGGCTCTTTAAGGAACAAAATTTTTATACTCATAACTAAATAAAAATGGTTAGGTCAATATAAAAAGATAAATGATTATAAGAAATAAGCTCTGACACATTGCGGGTCTCATGCATTCATATTATGACTTCTCTTCATTGTTAGGCACCTTCGGGTTGTGGCAATCCACTTGACCTATTATGGTGTATCTCTGTTTCAGGGGATGTTAAGCAATCTCTAAGAAAAATCTATTTTCTAAGCCAAATTTTTTAACTGTTTTATATTATTTATGCCTACAAGGTCAATCAGCATGCATTTCATTTGAAATTAAAAAAAATAATTAAAATTTTTATTGCATTTTAGCATAATTATCCCACGCAAGTAAAGGGGCCAATTATGACATTCTTTAGATGTTGGCCCTAATATTTCAAAAACTTGAACAATAGCATAACCATATTTCATAAAGATTGAACTCATGAATTTTAAGGGCCCAAATGGTTAGCCGGCTCTCCAATCTAGGACAAAAGGTAAGCCCATAATTGCATGTCCTTAGCTAGGTTTAGGCAACTACAGTTTAGTGCCCAAATTAGATTTAGGATGTGGGGCGAACTTAAAATCATAAATCCCCAATATCGGAAATTTAATCCTAAAATTATAATAAATTTACAAGTCAAAGCCAAAATCTCCTGCAAACAAAGAAGTAAAGCCCAACATATATGATAGATCGAGGCATTTATGAATTATTTAAGAATGCCAAAATGCCTCCTACTCCTTCTCCATTGGCCTCCAAAATAATTGTTCAAATTTAATCCAATCTTAATTGGAGATTCCTAACTTCATTCATTTGATATCACTCTTAGAAAATTCAAAATTAATTTTCTATCATTATTTTTAATCAAGAGTGTCCTTCGGAAGCCCAAATTTCTTTGGATGTAATTAATTATATAGGTTTGTCTTCGCAGGAGATTTAAGACCCCATAAAAAGTAAATAAATACTCACTTTGGAAAAATTTGAAAAATTAAACACGATCATTATCGTCATATTCAAATGATTAATAAGGAATATTATTTTCTTCCTTTGTGAAGACATATCATTTGTTATTACGACCTTGAATATGAAATTAATGATAACCCATCTAGATTAGCATAGCTAAATATTGACTGAATATCATTTTGACCTTTCAGGATCATATATAGTTTATTCTTGAATTTATCTATGATATTTATGATAGAATTCACAATTGTAAATCTAAACCCATCAGAAAATTTTATTTCCATCTTGTGAGGTGACATATCATTTTTCGTAATGTGTTTGATTTCAAAATTAAAATTCAAAAGTCAACATTTAAAATTTTCCAAAGAAAATAACTAAAAATTGCTTTGCACTTTTCAACAAAAATTGTGCAAACTACAATGGAATAGGACTTCCTCGTGATTTTATATAGTGATACCTACAACATTTAAAATCTTCAATGATAGCCTAAAGAAGGTTGACATTTTCACCCAAGCCTTTGATGATATGGCATATGCAATTTCTTTCGTCTTGATAAATAGAAGTATATACTGTATATACTGAGAAAAGAGGAGAGGAGCCGAATCTCACAGCACCACGAGTTATTTGACTATCAGTGGCAATTGGCATAAAAGTAATATTTGAAGCATTTTATTTGATCCATATCCTTCTAGGATATAGTTAAATTGTTGTAACTACATTTATTGGTATAAATATTACATATGTTGGAGAACCCAGGGTTAGAGAGATGGGTATTGTCTATTTTTTATTTAAGAATACCAAAAAATTTTCAAGATTGAAGGAGTTGATAAGGTCTTTATAATTAAATACTTTATACAAGTCATCAAAGCCTCTCATATTTCAGCCCACCATAGAGAGGATGAGCATGGGTGTTTAGTGATATGGGGATGACATCTTTGATATTATCATGATTGTGAGATTTTGAAATTTGTTTTTGAGGGTTTTGAAGTGGATATCTCTTGTCATTGGGGTCATCTTCCTCATTTTGATGAATGTAAATTTTGTTTTGGGTCATGGCTAGCGGAGGGTCGGTGATGTTGAAATTTCATCAAAAGAGGAGTTTAGGTTGGGAATAACATTAATTGGCCTATTGGTTAATAAGGATTCTTCTACTATATTACTTCATGGGTGATGGGGTTGATTGGTACTTCAGGAATTGTAATGTAGTTCATGATAATAAGGGCTTGCTCTAATCATGTGAAGGAAGGTTAGGTGTAATACCTATTGAATTGCACAGCTATGCTTGTATATTTTATGACTAAGCTAAGTAAAAGTAACCTCATGATTTTTTTTTTTATTATCCTCTGCATGTGTCCATGAGTATTTTGTATTCACAAGGGTATCTGAATTTATTTTGGGGTGGGTCCCATGGGTTTGTCTGCATGATTTAAAAATTCTAAAATTTTTTCCCTTGTGATCCTGCGATGTTGCAGCATTTAACTCCATGCCTTTGGGCTAAAATAATTCAATGCTACAACGCTTGGGGCGTCGTTGCGATGCCTTGCTTTCTAGCTGAGATCGTTGCAGCGCTAAAGGGTCAGGTGTCATAGTGCCAAGCTCAAAATTTACAAAAGTATCAATTTCCTTCAAATGTTTTTATCATTAAACAATTTCTTTCCCCTTAAGTTATTTGCTGATAGAGGGAGGATGATTATAGAGAGAGAATGCTAGGATGTGGAAGAGATAATCATACGAAAATTTTAGGATTTTTTTTATTTAATTTATAAAATAAAAGTGGAAATAGCTATGCAACCATAAAAATTTCATCATGTAACTTTTAGTATGTTATAGAGATAATTATTGTTGATATTTATGTATTTTTTTGAAAAGTTTTGCTCGGTAGTTCAAAAAACACGTTGTTTTAGTGAGCTAAAAATAATATTGTAGTACATAAAAAATTTCAAAATAGTGTTTTGAACCATGCCTAAAATATTAGCATAATTATGAAATTATAACTAGCAGTTAATCTTGTTGTATACAAGTAAAGCCTTATGTGAATTTATTAAAATTGTTCATTACCATTCTTTTACATTAATGAAATGTTATATCTGTTTATTTTCTTGAAATGTATGATTATATCGATTTTTTATGGGGAGAAAGCGGTAATGCTTTAAAAATGCAAGGAGTCATAATGGTTTAAATTTATGAACGTATGATACATGCTAAGTATTGAGAGTTATAAGGATGTATATTATGATATTCTAGCTTATAAGGGTCTGAATTTTGATATTTGTTTCCGAGGCGAGGTATAAGAGTCAGAGATTTGTTTTTTACTTTCTACTCTAATACATGAGGTGCTGTTTATTTACTTTTAGAATACAATTTGATTTATTTTTGTTATATGCATTTACTATTATTTTTAGCACAAAATAATTCTTTTTCAACTATCTTTATATCCAATTAAATGCAAAATAAAGTTAGTTATTACAAATTTTAGATCATTGGGTGTGACCAATTGAGCCATGTTAGCTCTTGCCTACTCTACATTCTATTTCAAGCATGTGAAAGGAGAAAGAACAAGTTGAGTAGCCGAAGAATTAGGATCTAATATGAGTCTCTAGAGGTATTTTCTATTGTTGGTTTAGTCATAGTTAAGTATTTAATTGCTTATTCTGATATGTAGCCATCCATATATTTAAAAACTTAATTTTTGTATATATTTTGTTGATAAAAGAATACAACAATAATTTGTTGATAAGTTTCTTTGTTGCTTACTATATGAAAGTTAGAAGCTCTATGGTCTGTATAGTTTAAAATAAAATTTGAAAAGTGTCTGAAACTTAGATCTTGGATTTGGTCGGTCATGAGTCAACTTGATACGATCTATTTTATTTGTGAGCCATATTTGGTTGGATTATGACATTAGGTTGGGCTAAATAGGTTGATGCAGCATGAGGCGAGGATGGTCAAAACAACTACAACACATGCATGGGATGAGTTTTCAATCAAATATTTTTGAGGTTTTTTTCATTGCCAAAAATAGAAATAAAGATTTCATCAAGTGGAACATAATTATTCTCTACTTGGACATAAAATCTAAAAAATGTGATATTAGTTTTTTAAATGCGAGTTTGTTAATAACGAGGAGAGTGCCAAACTCATTATTTTAGAAATACCTACAGGATTCCATCAACTTAGAGGCAAAATTGGATTTCAATCCCTAAAGGTAAATATGATAAATCTTCTCCTTTTGGTTTAAATTATGGTAACAATTTCAAAGTGATGAATTGGTTGCAAAAAACCCTATTCCGCCATACCATACCATGTCATAGTCCTCTAAAAATAAAAAATAAAAATAAATAAAAATAGTAGTCCTCTGACAATGAAAATTTCAACATGAAAAAACTCTTATCGAGGGATAGGAGAGTAAGCGTAACTCTTTGAGTCTAAATTTTTTACATCATTTAAAAATTGCCTCAAGTTAAAGTCTCTTACTGATGGAATATCCAACTAATATAAGTGCCCAATTTTTGAACCCAAGGCAACATTTTTGTCGGAGAAGTGAATAACTCTCTTTTGGGAAGGGACATAACGAACGTGAAACTATGTGGTAGCTGGGATTTTAGTTGTAAGCATTTTTTTTAGTAGGAGGAGGCTAAAGGGGTGGGTTGGATAGGAGAGAAGGGTTTAGTTGAAGAGTTTCAACAATAGCTGGAGGATATGAGCCATCGTTTTGATTTTGTAGCAAGGAAACTCGAGCTTCAATAGAGTGTTGAATAATAACATTAAGATCATCTCCAACCGAAAATATCATTTTTTACTTCAAAATGGCGTGAAACTAAAAAATATACTGTGATTCATCCAATCGAACTCCAAATTTGAGAAGGTAACATTCTTTCTTCTTTTCGCACGTTTCTTCGGCAAGTTAGGTAGATACAGAAAAATAGTGGAGATGAACAGTGCAACATCAATATTGATGTCCAACTGTTCACCAGCAAGCAAATAGCGAAATTTTTATCGTTCCGCTGGAGCTCTGCAACAACGACATTCAAGCATTTGGAGTTCGGTTGGAGATGCCATAAGAGAGTATGGCTACTTGATGCTTTTTAGAGGGGCTATTTAGGCTAATTGTTCTCCCAAATATCCACTGATCATAATTAACACTCTTCAAATAATTGACATTTATTTTTAATATTAATAAATACTGCTTCATATCTCTTTATAATAATAATAAAATTAATTTTAACGCACCCTTATATAATTTCCGAAGAGGACCGAATCAATTCACGAAGCGAGGCAATTTCTAATGTTTTTTTAGCAGGCGGACGACGGACTTCGCCTTGTTGCTTTATCATGGCTACCGATCTGGAGGAGGAACAGCTGCTCAAGAGCTTCTTCGCCGAGGTCAGCGAAGTCGAGAGAGACAACGAGGTTACTAGGTTAGAATAACATCCCGTTCCTCCCCACGTCACTTCACCACTGATTTCTTTTTTATCTGAAAGCTCCTCTATATGTTTGCTCGATCACCGCGTCATGCATCAGAAACCCTAGCTCCAAAATTAATGGTTCCATTATTTATTTAGAAAATATATATTCAGTCTATTTTATCTGATTTAATCTGGATTTGCGGCGGATTGAGCATTGGATTGGAGTGTTTGATGTGATATAGCAGAAGTTGGATGGGTAGTATCAATTATGGTCGTATTAGTAGGTAAACGCGAAGAAAAAGGTTCTGAAGAGGAGGGATCCCAGCTTAAACGTCTTTTTCTAAAATTTTGATGGATAAAAATGCATTTTCAGGGTTTTGACTGTCTGACGCATAAATGTAACTATGTAAGTATTTTAAAACCTGGATCTGGCTGTTTGATGGAATTAGTGATTATGTATAATAGATGTTACCTTGACATTGCATCTTCTGTTAGTTGTTGTATCTTGGATGAGAGAACAGCGTGTACCCTAAAGCTTTCAGACTCTTGCTGTATAGTCTAGAAATAGCTCGGTAATTTATATATAAATGTGAAATTGTTGTGCATGTTTGCTGCCTGCTAAGCACAAACCTAAGATGCAAAGTGTTGAAACTGTGGGATTTGTAGTTGTTTTTTGGTTATGAAAATAACTAAGACGAGGAAAAAGTACAAAAGAAATATATTTTTTGACGTAAGATGCTTACTTGCACTAATAAGGCTGTTGATAAGAGCTTGAGTAGAACCTAAAAATAGATTGTACATACCTAAGATGCTTAGTGGTGGAATGAGGAGATACAAAATATTATTAAGACAAAAAGTGTGCCTTTTAAAAACAGTAGAAAATAAATACCACCAAATTTATAATAATTATTAAGAATTTTACTAAGAGGGCTATAAGTAGGGCACTGAGAAGGAAATGAAGAAGACATAAAATAGAGGAGATATAGAAAAATTATCAAAATTAGATGTACTAAAAGTGAATATAATACTACTTAGTTAAAGAAAACGATATTAAAGAAATAAGAAAATTTTGTTTCAACAACTTATTAAATGAGAGTTGTAGAGAGCGATATTTTCATAGGCCACAATGCCACATTGAACAAATCATTAATTATACTACAAATTGATCCCATAATATTGAAATTGAGTTGGCTCCAAGAAAATGCTTAACAGGAAAGCTTGAGAATAGTTGGAAATATTATTTTTGTTTTGCCAAGTATTATTGTAAATGAATATTAAAGACTAGTGGTGCCAAATGTTTAGAGAGGGTGCGTTTTTGGCAATTGTATTTGGCAATAAATGGGACATTCATGATTGCAATATTATAGGAAATCAAACATATGGGTCATAATAGATGCTGTGAAAGAGAGTAATGGAACTTAAACAAACCAAAACCATGTCGAATAGTTAATTTGATTTAGTAGCAGGTATGTATAACATGGATGCATTTTTTTGTTAAGGAAATTTATTAAAAATTATAAAGAACTATGAAATGGTCTTCAAATGGTTTTTATTTGATCTCAATAAATATATACCACGATAATAGTTTTGGAATGCATTAAGGAGAAAATGCAAGTTAAATATGTTTTAAAAAAATATTAATGATATGCATGCTAGAGCATTGAATAACATTATAGATTGTCGTGGAGTGATTAAAGAGTTCATAAACAAAATAGGATTTTAACAATGCTAAACATTCTATATTTATCTTGGTTAGGTAAATGCTTATAAAGGATATTCATAATGAGTTACCTCAGTGTATGCTATTTACACAGGACAATTTTAAAAGGTGAGTATTTTGTTGCAGTAAAAAAATAGAAGAATTGATAAAAAAGTAAAATATAAGAGGATAAGGATTAGTAGAACAAAGATAAAATATATTACATATAATCTTAATGCGGGGAAACTAATATTGATAATTTGGATCTACTATATCATATGAACGAGGATGTAATTTTCGGGTTAAGATTGAATGGTTAAAATTTAAAAGTGTTTTATGAATACTTAAGAGCAAGACAAAATCTTGTACGCTTATTTTTAGATGACATAGTTTTTGAGAGTTGAGACATTTATTAAAACAAATAAGAATTAGAAGAGTATCTGAGGAAAAAGAGTCTTAAAATTAATAGAACAATAAATGAGTATATTATGTATGATTTTATTGGGTGGAATTTAATATTATCTATCATGCGATGAAACTCATGAATAAGTATAAATTTCATATACAAAATTACAAAATAAATTCTCTTCCAAACAACATAAATCAATGCATATTTTGTCTACATCCCATAAGATTTTCCATGGCTTGCAACAACTCTTATCTTCTCTCAAAAGCATTAAAGCATCATTCAATAATTAAGTAAACATGACAAAGCTAAGCAGCAAATAATGGTGGTTGATACATTGTCAAACTCATTGCAATAGAGATTGAAGCCATTTTAACAAGTTCAAGATCTATGATTCAAATCATCTTAAATATGATTTGCAGGTAGGGAAATAAATCAGATCTTGTATGATCTAGAAGTGTGTTCATGATAATCAGATTTACAAAATTAGCGAGCAAATATGACTAAAGACACTACTTGAGAAGTCCAAAATGACTATTAAAAATTGATATTTGATTTGCAATACCTTCATGCATATATAAGTGATGAAACTTTTAGGCACCAAAAAGGAAGACCTCTTTTTTTTAAAAAAAAAACAAAGCTTCCATACAAACAAAGCCTCTTTGGGGCATTTTATCAAATAGCTACTTTACAATACTAAAGTAAAGAAGAACCTAAAATCAGAAATTGAGATCAATGCCATCTATTTCACATCTCATAAAAGTAAATTCAACTTGCAGTAACATGACATAAACCCCAACGACAGTGTATGAACAATTATTGCTAAGCACATATGTAGCATTGAAACATACTTATAAATTTACGCTTCTCCAAATACAATCATAACTAAATATACATATAGCATCTAAGGAATAAATATGATCATGAACAAGAACGAAATACATGTCTATGTGAAGAAATTAGGGAAATCATTCCATGAGCATGTTGAAGGAAATCACAAACCACCATTATCTCATCCTCAAACAAAAGATCAAAATAGAATAGATCGAAAACTTCCCCTTTGGAGATACATATATATTTTGACATGGTTAATCTCTGATTTTTTTTTTTAGGAAATAAAATAAGGATAAAGAGTAGAAGAATAAGAAAAGGGAGAAGAAGAAAAAGAAGAAGAAGAAGAAAAGGAAAAGTAAGAAGAAATATACCTGCTCTAGAGAAGAAGAGGAGGCGTCGGCTTGCTCCTGAACTTTGCGAACTAGAGGACGACGGAGGGGATGGCGTCGGCTGCAATCACGATCTTGAAAGAGGAAAGAGTGGAGGAGTTTTGGCCTCTTCCTGAGCTCGATCAGGCTCCCCTAGTTGGGTTTGGAAGAGGGAATGGCAGAGGCGGGGCTTCTGTATGGGTCGGCTACACGAGAGAGATGGAGAACGGGAGGGAACTTTTGCAGTCGTGCTTACCACGGAGAGGCCGAGATAGAAGAGATGGGGGGGGGGGGGGGGGGGGCTCGTGAGTAGAGAGAAGAATAACACTCTGTCTTTGCGTGAGTAAGTATCTCCCAGGGAGAAGTCTTCCAACGCCTTGTCTAGGGCGGACCGAGCAGGAAAAAGAAAAGGGAATTCTGCTTCGTGCCGCTCAAGGTCGATCTCCTGTTTCTTTTAAGCATGAAAATGGGCTATGTTCGTTCCGCCTCAACTGAGCTCTTTCTAAATACCCTCCTAAACAAGGATAGCACGCGATCGAGGCACCTGACAATGGCAGAATCAAATTTCAACGAAATCCGACTGTTAAATCGATTTCTGGATTTGGGAAAGTGTTTGAATTGAGCCAAAAAAGTCAATTGGATTTTAATTTGAATAAATTGGGCTGATTTGGGCCGAATTTGAGCTAAAATCAAACTTAATTTGATTCAAATCGAGTTAATTCAGGTTCAATGCGGCTCGACTGCATTAGTTTTAAGAAATTAGACCCGAATCGATATCGACTTGTCTCAAATTAGGTTCAACGAGGTTCAATCGACTCAACCAAACACGCTCGAGAGCATTCACAAAAAAAAAAGAGTTAACAACATTGCAAACTCAAGAACTTAAAATAGTCATGGTTGTTTGTAAAATAAATTAATGGGAATCATTTATTTTTTGGTTTAAAGTGAAATAAATTCAAAAGTTTGTATCATTCTATTAAAACAATATTTGCAATGATAAATACATATATGTATTAGATTTGGAAAAGTATGAGGCTTTCAATTTGAGCGAAGCCATTACAGAGTTGCTTGAGTCTTGGACGATGCTATTGCAGGTTGTTGGAGTGTTGGATGGCACTGTTTTAGGTCCCTGGAGCACTGAATGACACCCTTACTAACTCATTGAAGCATTGGTCACCGGGGAGATCTTAGAGAGAAGCAAGGAAGACATGGAGAGGATTGCTATGATGGACTGCGGCCAGACGACACTTTGCGGGGAGGAGCACTTTAGAATGCAGGGATTTGAAATTCGCTTCATTTAGGTGAATTCAAAAATTCTCAAAAATGAACTAAATGACATTTCAAAATCTGAAAGGAATTATTTTTTAATTGTTTTTCACTCAGCCAAACATTTGAAAATGTAAAACTACTGCATTTGAAAAGTACACACCTCATACACTCAACCTAATAATCCCTTGATACAATGGTAATTAAAATAGCCATGCTTATATTGATATGCTTGTTGGGTGATAAAGAAATCAATAATAGCCATGTTAATTTAGTTTGTTAGATAGATGAATAATAAAATTAGGAATGCTAAACTAAAATATTATTATATTAGAGACGAACAAATAAAGGTTGATGAAAATAGTGTAGTGGAAATATACTTTAGTGGTTTATCCCATAAAGAGTAGTAGATGCATTAATAAGATGGATACATAAAATTAACGTAGAATGATTGAGAAGGTAATTTTAGGCTCTGAGAATTCACACCCAACTCTTCTAATAGAGCTTATTTTTGGGGATAAATTAGATTGCAAATATGACACAACCTAGAGATTTCATCTTTATATTGTTAAGACTTTAAGATATTGTTGTAGTTTTTCTATAGGCACAAGTCATTATAATGAATTACTCCTATTCATGAGAGAATTTTCAATTAAGGTTAATTGGTAGGTGTTAAACACTTAACATATAATGATAACAATTGGGTTTTATGATTGAAAGATTGACCACCTTAGCTTAAAATTAATGGTGGGGGAATGATGACCAATCCGATTGAGATCCTATGGTTTCGTTGTTTTTGGTTGTTATGATTCATGTTTTATTTAGTCAGTTAGTTGGCCTAACATGACCGAATGATTCTTGTCAACAACGATGTGTTATGTTATTCAAGGGGTGTTGTAGATATGGATTTGATGTTTGTCTAAGGGGATACTCTTAAGTTGACCTTAGCTAATGTAGGGCTTTGTGCCTTACAAGAGTAATATATGATTCACCACTCAAGAGCTTAAGCTACTGAGAAATTTGTAGGCTCTAGCTATGGTCATAATTTAATGATGTTATTTTTCCTATAAAACACCTGGTTAGACAACTTGGGCATAAACATTCCTTTGTGGTGCCATTTGATGGAGAAAATACTTGATCAGAGGACACATGCCACATTTTTACTGGCGAGAGATTTTTGTGAATAATCATAGAGATATGCCTGTTATAATGTTGGTTCTTTGTGAGTTTGGATTATCTTAAATACTCTCGACAAACTGTTATGGAGGTGGATTCATTTTGCACTTACTTTAAAGGTCAATTTACTTAAACATTTTGACTTTTATAATTTTTTATAGATTTTTGGTCACATTAAACGGAGGCCTTCCGATGGCCCTTTTAGGAAAGTTGAGGTATTAGATTTGACTTATGTTAAGAAAGTAGATGTAGACATAAAAAGACTTGATTAGAAAATATTAGAAATGATCTTTCTTCATTAGATTTAAATGAGAATTTAACTTTTAACAGGACACAATGATGAAAAAGAATTCATGTAGCCGACCCCACGTAGTGGGACAAATGCTTGATGTTGTTGTTGTATCAAGATTTGCATGCAAAATGATTAGTGTTAAAATTTCGGGGCATTTTTAAAATATAATTTTTTTCATTTGATATTTTTTGTCAACACATTTATCCTCATGAGAGATATTAAGAAGTTCATCTTTGTAAATTGAGAGCTTGATTTTTTAAATTGTACCCTCGGGGCATTTTTAAAATATAATTTTTTTTCAATTGATATTTTTTGTCAACACATTTATCCTCATGAGAGAGATTAAGAAGTTCATCTTTGTAAATTGAGAGCTTGATTTTTTAAAGTGTACTCTTGTGGTTATAATGTGTAGTATTCATGGCCATCATAATGTTTTTTTATTGAACTTTTGTTGGTTTGAAAATTACCAACTCTGCACACTTGCTTGTAGAGGATAAGGTCATAGTTTGCACAATTTTTGCTTATTTAACAATTCTTCACATTGCAAATCTTGTTGATGCTACCCTCGTATGTAGCGATTGGGTCTGTCTAAGAATAGAACTTATAGCCTATCATATGGGTGAGGTGGCCCCAAAACTTTGCATTCTTTTTTTTTTTTTTGAAATGAACATTGTTTAAAAGACATTGAAGGTCTCATGCAAACATGGATCAAAATATTTCTACTAGGTTCTCGGCTAAGTATTCATTTATGAATTTATGTAATTTCATTGAGAGTAGGAGTTGAGATAATTCAATAATTGTGCCTTATTTGAAATTTATTTCTTAAATATATTTCTCGAGATTTCGGTCTCATCAGCTCGAATTTTCAGAATGTGAAGGATTTGACTTGAAATGTGAGATTTATGATTCTGCCAAATAGGTTGGTACATGATTTAGACCGTGCGAGCTTGATGCATTTGAGTTTAGCTTTTAAAAATTGTTTTAAGTTTTCTACATAATTTCAAAGCATTCAAAATATTTGCATGCTTCTTGGAACGGGGGTAATATTCATTTCATTTTTAGTTTGCGCAACATTTTGATTTTTAGATTTGGATATTGGCACATTTATGAGAGGACATGCAAATATTCAATTTGACAATTTGATATTTTTTTTAGAGGACGTGTATGCCTTTCAGCGCGCTTATAGAATTTGCTAGACGTTGTATTTGAGCTAAAAAATAACTTATGACATTTGTAAGAGACTTGAAAAATTTCTAATAAATACTTGTCATTAAAATGCATGCTAAATTTTCATTTTGAGGCTTATAAATTGCATTTTGTTTGCTTGCAGGTGCATTTTGCAGATTTGGTTGGGAATGTTTTGAGTTAGATTTTTGTTATGCATTTCATGATGTCTTAGTTTTTGTCCTTACATCATTGTATTATAATGTGCTGTGCTTTAAAGGCCATCATTTCTCCTTTTATAAATTTGAGGGGTAATTAGGTCACATCACCATTCAAACTCATGTAGTCCATGCTTTTTAGAATTATGAGTGTTTAGTTGGATTAAGAAATTTTTTGCTCATTGGTGAGTTCTCCAAGTTCTTAGCGAGTTTTGTTGAAGTTTGATTTTATGTTGAATAGTCTCTTTTTCTTGCATTTTATTTTTCCATTGAGTTGCTTTATATTCAAAAATATTATTTCAATTTGTTTTTTATGAGTTTTGTTCATTAATCATTTCAATAGGCTCTTGGCCCCCCTTCCTCTTGGGGGTTTTTATGGGGCTAGGCCTTCTAACCACCACGCTTGTTAAAAGCAAGCATTGTCTAGGACTGTTGTGGTTGGAGTCTTCAAATCCACCATAATAAAACAAGCGTGCACAAACTTTCAACATTTGCATGAAAATATACACATGGATTTTTCCGACGTGCTAATACTTTTTTTTTTTGCATTTTCTCTATCACGTTGGAACAATGAGAGCATGAGTACTTATTTTTGTCTCATAAATCTTTATATTTTTAGTTCTCATTAGTAATGCTAACACTAAATCATTTATAAAAGTTTCATATTTTGTTTCATTATTTGTACATGTATATGATAAACTGTAAGAATATCGTAATATAATTTTATCTTGTGTGACAAAAATCAAACCAATTCTTGTTTTATTTAAGAGAATACATTGTGGTTCAATCTCTACTTAAAAATAAGATGTACTATTAAAATATAACTAATTTGCTTTTTGGGCAAATTGTTATTCAAAGGGGACAATTTGAATAATAAAAAAAAAGGGACTCTATAGGTACAACATGTATTGTTAAGAAATCAACTAGAGCTTGTCCTTTCATAGCACACTCGGTAGGGGTGACAATATTTGACTCGACCAGAACCCGACTCGAAACAGACCTGAAATTCTGGGTTTTTTGTCACCATGAAAACCCAAAATCAACCTGACTGACCCGGGTCCATGCTTGCGGTTGCACCTGAGCTCACACCGGACGCACTTGAGCTTGCCCATTGGCGAGCCTCACCCCCTAGCCCTCGGGCACATGCCCCCTGCTCTCGTGGCTATCATGGCCCCTACGCTCGTCTGCTCGCACCTTGTGGCCTCACTGTTAACGGGTGGGGTTGGGTTCGGTCGGGTCAGGTCAACCCGGGTTAGATCCGAGTCAGGTTCGCAACCATGTAAAGGATTGAAGCATTATCATGGTCCATCTAACTAAATGTCATGAAAAAGTTGTACGGTTCATGAGACATTGCAAAGGATTTACCTTAAAGATTAAATTTAGATTATAAAGAAGCATATAATGCCTAAGTTTTTGGACAAAAAAATTAGGCATAAACAGTAATTCCCAATTAGCGAGTAGTTCATTTTTGCAAGATTTAGACGTCTATTTAAATACTATAGAAGCTATTCTCTTTTCACCCGTTAGTTTGGGCTAACAGAGCTCCGTGAGACTTGTCTAATACTGCAGTGTTGAGAATTAATTGTCTTTTTTGGAATAAGAGCTATTAAAATTGGTAGGGTCACAAGATAGTTTTTGATGCTGTTGAAATTTATTTGACAGCTATCATCCCAATAGAATTCAAAGTTTTTCTTTGAAAGAGCTGGAAAGATTTAACATCTCCTGGACAAATTGGATATAAATCTTCTGAAGAAATATTATATATAGTGACCAACTTGAGAGTTATTGTACTTAAAATTTCCCCTATGATAGGAAACACTTTCTTTATATATGATAGCTTGTATGTATTTATTTTCTTGAAACTCTCTTATAATTTAAGAAATAATTTCCAAATTATCATTAAAGTCCCCGTATGCCATGGATCTTTTTATTTTTTATTTTTATTTTTATTTTTTTAATTTTAGAGCCTCCCTATAAGATAGGGAGTTAAAAAAAAAAAACAATGTGAAATTCCCTTTGTAAGACATGATTTTTTTAATATTTATTTGGATCGACTAGCTTCAATCAACCAAGCTTGAAAAACACAATTTCCCATAGGTCAAGTCTTGTATCTGAGCGTGTTTAAAGGTTAAGACTGAACACATAAAAATGACCGAGTCGCTAACAATTTTTTTTTTTTACTTAATTTATTATAAGAATGGCAACAATGAGAGAGCTTTGGTTTCCTCAGTCCAATGATAAATGCTGTTAGGTTCCAAGTTTATCTACTTAATGAGTTTGAGCGACCCAGATCTGAAAGTCTTCCTCAATCGGTCGATCGATGGGTCAATATAAAGTCAAAGAGATTATCTTCACTTAAGAAATTATCCATGCAAGGAGAATTCCCAAATATGCAAAGTTTCAAGTCCTTGAAAGCCAAATAATAGGATTTTCTAGGTCTATAACTGATGTGAAACAATCTCATGCGAAAATGATTTGCTTATAGAAGTTTGCACGCTTAGATTTAGAGGCAATAGTAAGTAAGATCTTATGCGGAATTTAACAATAAGATAAATATTAAGTGGTACTTAGCTTAGGTTAATTTTCATGCATAGAAGTTAAGTTCAAAAGATAGCCATCTTAATCCAACATTGCATACGTAGATTGTTCCAACAATAAATTCCAATACTAACAATAAGATTAGGCTATGAAAGATCCCTCACACAACTCTTCTAATTACTTGGCTTTAGCGGAGAAGCGTCAACTTGGTCGTCATGAATTTACTATATCACAAGTGAGAAGCACTACGAAGGTAAAAGAGTCGGGGAAAGAGTTTACCCAAAGACGAGAGATTACGAAGCTTCCGGTTTGATCACCAAGGCACTGGATGACGAGTAATCAGCACATCGAGGCTTGGACACGGTTTGGGGAAGAAGTGGGCAGCAATACAAGGTTTGGGGAACCTTCTGGACGGCAATTGAAGACCCTCTGAACAGCAAGACAGCCGTAGGAACTCTGCTAGGATGGCTGGACAGCAACTACATATGTTTGGGTGGTCACTAGGAAAGCTTGGCCAGCAATTTTGACCTTTGAAAAACTTCGGACAGCAGCCTTTGAGGTTGGAAATGCCTTGGACAGCACGTGAGGGATTTCTGGTCAGCAAACAGGAGCAGGTTCGGGCAGCACTATGGCTGGTTGGAACTTCCCGGACAGCAATTTCCAATTGGAAAATTGCCGGACAGCAATTTACTGCAGCTTTTAGGAGTTAGGTTTTGAATTTTGAATCCCCAACTCATGTGATCAATGCCATAAAGTGGCATTTAATGGACTTAATCCCAAGCAAGGCCGGCGGCTTAGAGAGGGGAGAGGGAGTTTCATTTCATAATCTGAAATTAATTTCAGATTATGAAAAAAATTAAGGGGGGTTATTTTGAAATTTGAATTTTGGATCAAGGCATTGATGGCATTAAACTAGCATTAAATGGATTTCCCCCTTGATGAGGCTGGCGACATGTAGAGAGGAGAGGAGGGAGATTAGTGTGAATAAATCAATTTCCGATTAGGAGGATGCCACCTAGGATGAGAATTAGTAACTCCTCATGCCATGAAATTTGAATTGGATTCAATCCAATTCTTTCCTTATTTGGACTTTGGCAATTATGAAAATTTTGGAGCTCATTCAAATTTGAATTTTCGAAATTTGAAGAACAAGGTGGGTGATGATGTGGAGGTAAGTTATGAGAACTCCAATTTAATTTAATTTGAAATTGGAATTTATTAAATAAAACTTTCCTAAATTGAGATTTTCAAATTAGGAAAAAATTCGAAATTCGAAATTCAAATTTCAAATTTGGAGCATGCGGGAGGGAGGAGTGGACGGTTGGGGAGGTTGCCGGCAAAGTGGTCGGCCGGAGCCGTGAGGGTGGCCGGCGGGTGGACTCCAAGGGGCGGCGGCAATGGAGCTAGGGGAATACTTTGTGGATGAAGAGGGGAGAAAAGAGAAGAACAAGAATATACGAGAAAGATAGAGATAACTAACGAACTCACAAAGAGATCGTAAGAACCGCAAACCTCGGACTCTTCTAAAGATTGGCGGGTATTGCGAATTACCCTCCTCGGGCTTCTCCTCTCATGAACTCTCTAAGAGATCACGTGAACTCACTAAGAGATCAACAAGAACATGAAACTTTTCATTATCAATAATCATCATCCTTTCCAAGAGGAAGGGGAAGGCTTAAATAGCCAAATACATGAAGGAAAAAAATAAAAGACATAATTGCCCCTAGGGCAAACATAAAACAAAGCCCTCAAGTGAGGGTATAAATGGAAAAGTACAAATAAAAAATAAAATACATGAAAATAAATAGACACGATCGTAGCCGTTGATCTTCAATGTCCTCATCAATTACTTTTAACCAATCAGGATGGAAAAACATAAGTTTCGCCATAGCTCAAGTCTAGGACTCCAGTGGATCCAAAAGGTCGGAGTTAACATGCTCATATATAGCCAAGTTGTTGAAATGTCATCTTACTAAAGAAATCATAAGAATGACCACACTAAGAGAGCCTCAGCTTTGTTAGTTTAATGATAAGAGCTGACAAGTTCCAAGTCTATACGACTTGATATGTTTAAGTAATCCAAATTAATATGATGTTCTCAATTGGTCAAAATGTCAATGCAAAACTGAAAGAATAATCCCTTAAAAAAGGTACCGAGTTGAGTTTGATATTATCATCAAATTTAAAAATCTATTTCCTTCAACAAGTTTTCAAAGCAAAAAGTATAGGATAACCACAGATTCAAGTTTTAAAATTGCTAATATGAGACTGTTATACATTAATAATATATCTTTAGCCAAATAAAGTAAAAACTAAATAGTCTATACATATGTAATAAGCACTAGTTTATTTTTTATATTCTATTTAAGTTTGTGTCAGCTAGACTAGTTCTATATTGTAAATTTGGTCTACACTAGTATTATAAATAGCCTCTTATTATAAGAAAATATTATGGAATGAAAGATTTCATGTTTCTCCATCTCTATTTTCTCTTCTTCCCATTCTTCTTACTTGAGGAGTCCACACTTACGCAAAAGGTTCCTTCCCCTTCGTGATGTAGATCAAGAAGCATAAAAAATGATGCTCTTGTTGCACTAACATCAAGCCTCCACAAGATTCTTCTTCACCGTGATCCGTTGCTTCATCCAGATGGTACATCCATCCAGATTTGCTTCATCCAGCCGTCTAAACTAGCCGCAAGATGCTACCAGCCCACAAATCAGATCAGCTCTTGTTCATCCCAGCTTCGCCAGCCTATTTCTAACATCTTCTTGGGCTGTTTGAAGTCTTCCACAACATTCCTCCCCACCAGCTCACTATCTCTACTCTTCCCTTCAAACTCCAATTGATACCAGTCGGCTACCGACCTAGTTATTTAGCTTCTTATCGTTGAATAGTCACCTTATGTTCTTTTCACTGCCGCCAGTCATTTAATTACAGTCATTCAACTGCAAACTTACTTCCAAACGTTAGCTGCTTCAACATTTACATCTGGTTTAGGTTCATGTTATCAAGAACCACTTGTCTATTTCCCACAACCCTACACAATAACTCATCATGGAAAATGCCAATTTATCAGAAGTTCTCCGTACCATATAACGCTCGGTTCATTTGCAGCCCACCTAAAATGTTAAATTGATATTTTATGCCTTTCTTGATTCCATTTGATGTATTCATATGTATCTCTTTATATTCAACACCTAATATTCTTAATAATCATAGCAACCTAGAACAATTTACTTGTATATGTGAACAATTGATTGTTGATCTGATTGGTTGCCACAAACAAGGATAGCCATGCTAGTAAAAGATGAAGCCTTTATTTATAATAACATAACTATCTTGGTATGCTTATTTTACTAAAGATACGCCTTCTGAGGTATCAAAGCTATCATAGTTCTGTTGTGTGCTTGCTTGAGTCGCTCAATCTTTATTTCTCTCAGGATACTTTCGTGCTTCAAATTGAATCCTTTTGAGCACCTGAACTTACCCTTAGACTCATCAATTGATGAAGTGAAAAAGCAGTATCGAAAGGTAAGCCTGCAGAGTAAAATCAGATGTCCTTTTTCTAATTATATATATATTTGTCAGCTTTTTATTGAACAATTGAAAATGAAATAAAGTGGCTTTCTAATATTAAAATAATACTTGCAGATATCTTTGCTTGTTCACCCTGATAAATGCAAGCATCCTCAAGCAAAGGAGGCATTTGCAGGTATTCTGATACTTTTTTGCAGCATTGAGTTGAAGATGGATTTGATGATTTATCTTTACTACTGCTTTATTGGCAGTTGTTGTTGAAGTCAAGCATACTGGTTTAGAAAATACTAAGTTAAATGCATTGGTGAACATGTTGATATTCTTTGAGCTAAAATGAAAACTCTCTAGCAGCATCAACGACACTTTGACACATCTAAGGAAGCTTTTTTTTTATAATTAGGTGATTATGGGGGTGCATTCTTGTAGGAATTATGATTTCTAATGTCCTAGTAGCTGACCAGAGGAAACGTCAACTTATAAGTTTTCATATGTTCTCTAATAATGTTAAATATGTTTTCCTAGAAATAGAAATGGATGTCTAAAAGCCTAATGAATCGAGAAGCATGAGGCTTCATTTGGTGGAGTATTTTTTGTATTTTATTTAAATAAATTTGATTTTGAAAAGAATGAGAGAATGGGTTGAGTCTTTCATTCTAATTTTTGTGTAATATTTATGCAATATGTTGAAGACCTTAGGGTCCTATAGTTTGGGACTCACTCTTCTGTCTCCTTGCATCTGCTTTAGGTAGAAGAGCCTGTTAGACCGGTCCTCTTTGGACCGGTCCAGCCGGCCCAAGCCATTGGGCCGGCTCGGGTTGTCTACACGCGACGGAAGCAGGCGGAAAACAGAGGGGCGCCGGCGGGAGTTTGAGGAGTGTTTTGGGTGGGGTCCACTTGTTTTTGAATTGGTTTCTTGGAGCCAAAAGATGTGGGAGCAAGGGCAATTAGACCCTTTTAGGTTAATTTTGAATTGTATGCATTAAGTAGGGAGAAAAGGAGAGATTAGGGTGAGGTTGAATTTGCTTAAAGTTTTCTTGTTCTTCTTGGGTGGCTAGGCTCTAGATCGAATTCTAGAGATTGGGAGAGTGCGATCCTCCTCTCGAATAGAGGATCCTTGTATCTTTGCTATTTTCCTTGCATCTACTAGTAAAATACAAGCTTTTTCTCCACTATTTTTCTCAGATTTGCTATTTTTTCCACTGTTTTGTGCCATTTCCTGCTGTGGACAGCAGGTTCTCACTGTTTCTTGCATCAAAAGTGGATTGGAAATACTTAAAATCAAGTATTTCCTATCAGAGCCATGGGTCCCACTATATAACGAATCAGAATATGATTTTTTGGGCTCATACCCTTGCATTGAAATTCCAAGTAGTTTTTCATATTTTTAATTTGATGCATGACAGAGCAAGGTTAAGCTTACTCCAACCTTTGTCTCTTTTTTCTTAAGATTCTCCAATCTGTTATTATGTTTGATTTCTTTGTCTTCTCTTACAAGGACCCAACCTTTATGAATAGTGAAAAAAAGGGAGAAATATAGGGTCTACAAGCCTCAATGCTGTTTGAATGGAAGAAACTATTTGCCTTCAAAAAAAAAAATCCATCATCTTATGGATCTTTCTCTAGAGTCGAAACACCTAAAGTTTATACGTTGGCATGAATCTAATTCTATGATCATGATGTGATTGTGAAATACCATGATGTTTGCAATCAGTGGCGCTCCTATCTACCACAAAAATCATTTGGGACGTTGTCAAGAAAATATACTTAAAAGTAAATGATGCTGCCCTTTTCTACAAGATCAAAACTAAGATCTCAATAACCAATCAAGGTAACATTCTTGTTTTTGAATACTTTAATGTAATGAAGGTTTACTGGCTTGAACTAAATTATTATCAAAAAATTAAGATGGTGTGTTGCCATGATGCATTAATTCCTAGTATTTGTTGAAATCTTAGATAGAGAAAACCTACTATCCCTAAATGAAGTATTCTCTCTTATATTGGTTGAAGAAGGAAGAAGGACAATAATGATCGACATTCAAATATCCAAAACATTTGCTATGATTACCACCGAACTCCAAGATAAGGGACTTGTTTCCATATACTCTTCCCCTAAAGAAGAACCGAAGATTTATTTCAAATACAATATACTTTGTAAGCATTGCAAGAAGAAATTATGCATCAAAGGAAAGCGTTAAAAATTCCGCGGAAGCCTTAAAGCTATGGTGTAAACAAAGGACACCAAAAAGGGAAAATCTATGGGATGGCTTCAACTATTAAGAAATTGACAAACTAAGAGAATTTCTCAACTCCTTTAGAAATCATTTGGGTCACACTCTCTAACCCAAAATTACATGACTTATAACTTTTGTGTTTTTAGTGCCTTAGATAATTCTCCTTAAAATTGGACATTAGATTCAAGAGTTACTGACTATAGGTCAGACGATTTGCAAGTTAGAGAAAATGATGAACTGTATCTTCTTGAAGTCTAAAATTGATTATCGTGTTCATTCATTTCCACTTACAATACTGAAACATTTGATAATATGATTATAGGCTAGGGCATCCTTTATTCAAAACCTTACAATGCATGGTTCATTCCCTTTATCTGAATACAAATATGGAAAGTTTTCATTGCGAGACTTATGAAATAATAAAATATTATCATCTAATTTTTTGTGATTGTGAATCTAGATCCTTTTACTCCTTTTATGTTAGTTCATTATGATGTTTGAGAACTCTCCAAAATTTGCGACATTTTTGGAGCTACTGAATTTGTCCCTTTTATTAATGATTGCACTCAAATGATGTGTTTATATCTCTTCAAATAAAATTTTGATATGGGCATTAATAATGCCGCATTATCCTTCCCATTTTCATTGCCATGATAAAAAATTAATTCAATAATGACATAAAAATATTTTGGACATATAATAATCTTGATTACTTCAATCATACATTATCTTCTTTTATTCATAAAATGGGTATCATTTACCGATTCTCCTATCCTAATACTTTTCAATAAAATGGGGTGGCTTCAAGGAGCCATCTTCTGGAAGTTATCGGGATTCATATATCTTCTTTTGAATTAATTATAGAAGATACTAGGGAGATGTTGTTCCAACTTTTACTTACCTAATCAATACAATACTTCAATAGTGATTAAATTTAAGAAATTCATTTACTATTTTACATAAAGGTTTTCGTTTGAGTAGATCTAAAACCGAATACATGTAGTGTAATTTTAGTAGTAATAGATCTAGTGGGGGGTTTGTAACTTTGAGCGATCAAGTCATTAATAAGGGTTCTCGTTTTAAATATCTTGGATCTATTGTTCAGAGTGATGGTGAAATACAGGGATATTATTAGTATAATTCAAATTGGATGGTTTAAGTGGAGGAATGCTTCGGGTTTGTTGTGTGATAGAAAAATACCACTCAAACTTTAAGGGAAAAAAATATAAGATGGTGGTGAGACCTGCAATGCTTTATGGCATATCATATTGGCCATTAAAAAAGAAGCATAATATTAAGTTAAGTGTTGCTGAGATGAGGATGCTTAGGTGGATGAGTGGATTTACTCTTAGAGATAGGATACGAAATGAGCATATCCGTGAAAAGGTTGGATTTGCTCTAGTGACAGATAATATTAGAGAGAGTTGCCTTACATGGTTTGGTCATGTAAAACTACGGCCTTCCAATGACTTTGTTAGGAGAGTAGATGATGTAGGACTATGTATGATTTAAATGATTATAAAAAGAATTTGCACACTGTTAAGCAAGGTTTAAAATTGCGTATTCGGGTATTGAGGCGTTTTTCGTTCGTGAGGCGAGGCGTAAGCCTCAAGGCGATTTGAGGCGTAAGCCTCAAAATCAAAAAATTGCGTAAATATAAAATAATAAATTTTGTATATACTAATGAGTAAATAATATATAAAACATAAAAATGCACAAGATAAATAGCAATGACATTAACATATCACATAAGAAGTTAGGAACTCACTAGTCATTAGCATTATCATCACTCATCAGTCATCACTAAGGGGGTCTTCATTTGAATCATCATTATGATGAGCTGCTCTCTCCTCTTCCCCCTCTCCTATAGAGTCCAAAATCTCCCAATCAGCTTCTTCTTCCTCATTATTAGTTATCTTCCTCTTCCCTAAATAGTAAATATTTTTGAACAATATCATAATGAATAATAGTGTAATACATTAATAAAAGTTTAAGAAAAGAAAACTATATTATTTATATACCTTTTTTGATTTGTTCTTGAGTTGTGGTGGATGTGGATGCTTTAAGACCATCAAAGAAATCAACATTTAAATCTTCATCTAGTAATTCAGACGGCATCACTTCAACTTCATCATCTACAAACCACTCATCATCAGATGCCACATCATCGCAAAGCAAAGGATCTTCATCATCCATTAATCCTTTTTTCTTCAAATTTCTATCTCTGAGTCTCCTATTATACATAATGTACACCAGTGAGTTCATCCTCAATGTCGACAAGCGATTTCTCCTCTTTGTATGCACTTGGTTGTAGGTACTCCAATTCCTTTCACAGCCAGATGAAGAGCATGTCAAGCCCAAAACTTTCACAGCAAAACGTTGTAACTCTGGAGTCCCATCACCAAATTGAATCCACCACTCAACTGGAGATCGTTTGGCAATTGTATCTTTTGCTTGTTGTAATCCAAAAAAACCTTCTTTGTTCCTAAAAGGTACCAATTGCAAGTCAGCATTTGATCTTTCAGTTGCATCACTTATTAGACGATCCATGCAATGATATAATCCCAACTTTATTTCAGGGTTTGTAGACTTGTTCTCTGCATATTGATACTGAGGGTTTAGGTAATAGCCAGCGGCATGCAAGTGTCGGTGAAGCTGTAGTTCCCACCTATCATCAATAATATTCCAAATTTCCCTAAAGCTTCCCTCACTGCCTCCTAAGTTGGAGGCAATCATCTCTTTGGCTTCATCCATAGCATTGTAGATGAAACCCATTGCAGGCTTCTTCTCAGCATCCACCATCCTTAAAACATGAACCAAAGGTCTAGTGGTTGTAATGGCATATAAGACACTTTGCCAAAATCTGTCATTTAAAACAATCTTTCTAATCTCTTTTCCCTCAGCCTTCTTCGCCCAAGCACAACTCAACCACTGTGTAGATGTGAACATAGCCTCTAAAGGTTGTCTGGCATCCAGCATGCTCTCTAAGGTCAAGTATGCGGTGGCAAATCTTGTTGCGGCTGGCCTTAGAATTTCTTTCTTCGAAAACTTTCTCATAAGAGCTAGAATCCAAGAGTGGTTGTAAATAAACTTGGTTATTTTTTTGGCTTTAGTGAGTGCATTTTTATGTTGAGGTAGATCCCCAAGCTTCTCAAGAATCAGATCTATGCAATGTGCAGCACATGGAGTCCAATACAAATGTTTCCTCTTCTCCATAAGTTTATTACCTGCAGCCTTATAAGAACTTGCATTATCTGTCACAATTTGTACAACCAAATGTTCTCCAACCTCATCAACAATGCTATCTAATAATCTAAATATGAACTCAGCATCTTTGACCTGGTCAGATGCTTCAATTGACCTTAAAAACACAGTACCATAAGGATTATTAATGAGGATGTTGATCAGACTTCTATGTTTGATATCAGACCACCCATCTGACATAATTGTTACTCCTGTTTGGGCCCAAGTCTTCTTAATTTCTTCAATGCTTTTATCAGTGCTTTCCAACTCCTCCTTCAAAATCCATGTTCTTAAATCATACATAGTTGGAGGTTTAAACCCTCTCCCAAATGCTCCAACTGAACGAATCATGTTGTAATAAGCAGGTGATGTTGCAACATTAAATGGAATTGCATTTTCGTAGAAGAATCTGCCTATATCCTTACACACTCTTCTCCGCGCCTCTCTTGCATTTTCTGGGGCCATCTTCTGTGTAGTAGAAGGCCTATCCTCTGATGTGTCAACCATATAATGATCCATAGGCCCTCTAGCACCCCTAGATGAAATGGGCTTCATAGAAGAAGATGAATCTCTGACGCTGCGCTCACTCCCGTAGTAAGATCCAGCATCAACTCTATCCTCAAATTGCTTCTGTGCAAGATGTTTTCTGAGGAACTACTTTGCTCTGATCAATGTAATTATTGAGCTTGACCTCAATAACTCCAACTCTCTCAGTAAGATCTTCAAACTTTGTGCTCAGCCTGTCTTCAAATTCTCGAAAAAGTTTTGTGCATGTTTCTTGGCAGGATTTCATGATTGTTTCTTGTATAGACTGAAGTGCTTCAGCAGAAAAACTTAAATGTGGTTGCTGAGAAGATTGGTGGGGGTCTTGCTGAGGAGGTGGGGTATGATGGGGAGATTGAGGGGTATGATGGGGAGATTGGGGAGATTGGTGGGGGTCTTGCTGAGGGGATGTAGGGCAGTCTGGTGGATATTTATCGACATTAACCATATCCATTTCTTCCTGGTTGACTGCCTGTAGGACATTACAAATCTGACTTTTTCTTATATTAGCAAATAAATTAGTGATCACCTCTGTAGTATATACAATATCATCAGCCCATCGAAGAAAACGGGGCCTTCTGTCAGAATGCATAGGAGCATGAATAGTAGTATGCTCCAGGAACCAAATCTGCATAAGATGAAAGAAAATTTTAGCGCTCATATTGAGCCATTAAAATTTTGAATGAATTTAGCAGTTAGCACTTAGCACTCACAATTAGCAGAGGTACAAAACCGTTGATGTAACCTGCTGGCTTCTTATTTGAAATCTTGGAGGCTGCCTTATTAAACTCTCCAACTAAAAACTCCCTAATTGAACTAGCCCAGTTTATTGACAAAAAAACATCTGGACTATTTGCTATTCTTTGGATCAACCGAGGGGTTTTGAAGTTGTTAAGTTGAAAAAGTAAATTTGAAAATAAATACATGATAAACGTTCTTAACATAGTCTCCGGGGGGGTTTGCTTGTTCAACTCCATCATGTCATTCCTTATTTCCGTTGATGTAACTGAAGTATGTGCTAAGGAATGCCAGGATATTTCTTCTCCTTTATTTGGCAGACCAGTGAGAAGGGCCACTTCATCAGCAGTGAAAGGAATGGGTTGACCTTTTATAACAAAGCATTGTTTTGAAATGTCCCACCTTGAGATCAGCTCATAAATAAGAGGGACATTTTGCTCAAACCCAGGAAATTCCAAAAACTGTATCATCTTTAAATGTTTCAATCTGTCCTTGACTTCAGGAGTAATTTGCCGAGCAAAGTTATCACAGACTGTTCGAAACGAAGAAACATAGCATCTATAGGTAATTGGACGAACATATGTCTGAAAATTGTAAAAAATGACAGATTAAAAATAAGTAAATGAGATACGCACAAAACAAGCACAACATACGCATAATATAAGCAACGGTCACGCACAGTGTACGCATATAATACGCATATATTACGCACATCACACGCACATTGCACGAAACATACAGCAAATTATACGCACGCATAAAGTACGCATAGTGTAAGCACTAAGTAAGCACCGTGTACGCATTGTGTACGCACAAACGACGCATTGAGTACGCACAGCCTACGCATATTTACTCGATGGTTAAAATTTGGTTAGGTTTTATGTTTCAAATCTCAACAAGTCAACATAAATTTATCATATAAACCTGAATACAGAGATAACACGATGGCATCACAGTATCAAACATTTAAAAATTTTCGAGAAGCCATGCATACGCATAGAATAAGCATAAAATCGAAAGATCTTCAGACCCTTCAACGCGAACGCATAGCATAACCACAAAATACGCAATACGAAACAGAAAACATAGCATTAAGTTACCTTTTTCTTTGTGGGTGACGCCATCTTAGAAGAAACTGAGTGAAGAATGCTTGAAATTCCTCCGGGTGAATGCTTGAAAGTTCGAAAGTTTACTGTAACTTGAAAATCGAAACGTCGACTCCGCCATTCGACCTTTACAAGGGTTTAAATGTTGATGCCACGTCGACATTTCACTAGGCGCGCCACGTCGGCAACTGGGGGTCCGAACTGAAAAAAAATAAATTAGGTTAAATTTTAAAAAGGCGACGCCTTAAATATATGAGGCGAGGCGCGCCTTATGGCGCGCCTCAGTAAACTTGAGGCGTAAGCCTCATAAACGAAACTTATTGCGTAGGCTTTGAGGCTTAATTGGTCGAAAATGCGCTGAGGCGCGCCTCAAGGCGCGCCTTTTATTGCGCAATTTTAAACGTTGCTGTTAAGTAATAGCAATAAGAATTATAGCGTTAGCCACTTAACGATAATAGAAAACAAAGAGGGGTGCTTTCGCTTAGGCCAAATCACACGCTAATAGTTAAGATCATCAAAACAATTAGAACTTCAACGTGAGCAAATTTAGGGGATTTTCAATAACATCCCTAGATCAACAATGAGAGTAGATGCATAGAAAGTCATAACTCATTCCCTACGTTTACTAAGATCTGACAGTTATCTTTGCACGATTCCTTATGCTTGATTCACCACCTACAATAAAAGAAGATCAGGAAAAAATTGAAGAGGGGGAAAAGTTCACCCTCGTCGAGGCACGGTGGTGATTTGCCAAGCCTTGCTCGTTGTAGACGAAGCCGGAGTCAAGTTCAGGATCAGCCATGCATCGATTTCGTAGTGTTGAAGTGTTGTAGAAGATGTCCCTTTACTGCCTTGTAGATTTCCCTTGATAGAAAGCAATTTCTTTCAAGAATCCAAGTAGGGGAAGGGGTGCAAGGGTGGCCGGCCAACGTAGGGGACCTGGGGAGATTGTGGTTCAGATTTTAGAGGTAATATGGTAGGGAAAAGACGGCTAGGTTAGAGGAGGAGGTGGAGGAAAAGAGGTTTTGATTTTAAGGAGGGAAGATGGGGAGAAAATTGGGAAATTGTTTCCCTATTTAACCCTTTAAGTTTGGAAAGGTTTTAAAGGGAAATTGGAGAGAGGGAGGTGGCGGGTAAGAGAGAGGGAGAGGTTTGAAATCTTTCCCAAGTAAGAGGCTTAACTTTGGAAAGCATTTATGGTGTGGGGTCATAGGGGGGCCGGCGGCATAGAGAGAGAGGGAGGAGCATGGAGAGAGAAATCAAGCCTTCTTGATTGAGAATATTAAATTAGGAATGAGGGATCTCATTCCAATTTAATAAAATTTTCAAGCAGGATTGATTTTGGAAACTTTCCTAAAATAGAACTTCGTATTTTAGGTAATAAATTTAAATTCAAATAGATTTGAACCATGAATTAATTGTGTTTCCTAAAATATAAAGACCCAATTAGGAAGGGGTTTAATTGCAAGCATTGATGGGGGAAATCCCAAGGGGGGCCGGCGGCTGGGGCTGGATGGGCCGCAGGTTTTGGGTGTGTGGTGATGTGGTCGGTTAGAAGATGAGGAGGTTGGGGTGTTAGCCGAAGGGGAAGGGGTGGGGGCCTAGGGTTGGCCGGTGGTGGGGAGCTTTGGAGGTGGCCGGTGGTTTTGAAGGGGGTGGTTGGGCCGTGTGGTGGAAGGGAAGGGAGGAGAAGAGAGAATAGGGAAGAAAATAGCTACTAACCCGGACGCTTCCAAGGTTGGTGGGTGATCTGATTCCCTCTCCAAGGGATTTCTCTCCAAAGACTCTCAAGCTCTCACAAGAACTCAATGTGCATGAATTTGATTATAATTCATTCATTAACTTCAAAAGAAACATAAGGGGGCTATATATAACCTCATACAATGAAAGGGAAAATAAAAGACGACATAACCCCTAGGGCTTACATATGACAAAACGCTTAAGTAAGGGTACAATGAGAAATACTACTAAAACAAATACATAAAACAAATAAATAAAACAAAATACTCAGAAATAGATCGGCGCGATTATGGCCGTAGATTGTCGGCCACATCTCTGATATACCTTCCATGATCTGATGTCCCCATCAGTAGATGTATTAGATTTGGCCTATGGTAAGAAAAGTAGAGATAGACCTAAAAATACTTGATTAGAAAATATTAGAAATGACCTTTCTTTATCAGATTTAAATGAGAATTTGACTCTTAACATGATACAATGGAGACAAAAGATTCATGTAGCCAACCCCACATAGTGGGATAAAGGCTTGATGATGATGATGTTGTTGTTAGCTATATGACATAATTTTTTATTGACAAATAATTTCCTCTAAAAAATTTCTCAAAAAATATTTAGGTGCATTGCCTATATTCATATCCACAAATACCATAGAGGTAAATTGCATCTTAGAGCCTTCACATGTCTTTATTAGGTTATTTTCCTACTAAAAAATGTAGAAGTGCTATCATCCAATTTTAAAAACTTTATATCTCAAAGGAATGCCACTTTTGATGAAAAACATTTTTTTTTTCATTCAAACTCACCTTCAGGAGGAGAATTTCCAACTGGAAGATGAGTTTCATGAAATCTTTATCTTTCATCCTGAGATTTTTACTACACAAATCCTTACAAATCTAAGCACTATATAGCTTCAGTTCTGCATAAGAATGAATAAGCTCGGCTAGAATCTCAAGCAAGCTTAAGTCTTGGAGCTGTTATCAGGTGTCAAGGATCAATCTATTACTAATCCCATCTCCTAATATACATCCTTGTACAATTTTCCCCGTACAATTTTCCCCTCCACATAAGTCCTTAACAAATATCAACTCTAGTTTCATTCTGATGGAATAAAAAATACTATATTTTTTTATCACAAAAAGAAAAATTGACTTCCTATATAAAAGAAGACACCACATATCTCAAAAAGAAGAGATAACATAGAGATAATAGAACAAACTCTTACATTTCATATAAACGAACACTTTTATAAATAAAGACTCTTACAAACTTGACTTTTAACATAACATGACATTACAACCCTTGACTCTTACAAATGACTCAAACAAAATGACACCTAAATTAGAGAAGAGGGATACAGGTGGAGTGGCACTTGCGGAGAGACGAAAGAGATTAGAAGCCAAGACGAAGGTTGGAAAGAGCTCGCAAGATTTCCGGAGGGGATGAGAAGGAGTGGACAAAGCTCACAAGCTTTTCCAACGAAACCCGCAGGTTTACATTTCCAAAAATCAATCACATCACATATCTAAAACAACCACAAGCAACTCTATTTATAGGCACCAAAGAAGAAATACAAACAACCACCTAAAAGCAATATTTAAAGCCATTAAAATAGGGAAATAGAAGGCCATAAGTCACTAAGAAGAAGACCAAAAGACTGCAGGAATTCTGTAGGAAGATTGCATAGAAAACAGTTGAAAGGCTCATGGAAATCCTCCCAAACAGCCACCAAACCAGTCCTCAAAAAGCTGCCCAAAAACAGCCCAAAAGCCCTTTAAACAGCAGCCCAAAAATCTTCAAACAGCAGCCCAACATTGCACAGGAAACAGGGCATTAAATCCATGGGAAAAGCCCCCTGGCTGCTTCAGGAAAACAGCCCAGCTAGGGACCCGAAAACAGCACAGGAAACAAGGGGTTAAGGCACGGGAAAACAAGAGCCAGCCACAAGAAACCAAGAGCCAAGCCACGGGAACCCAGCAGCCATCCACGGGAACCAAAGGGTCAAGCCACGGGAACCAAGGAGCCATCCACGGGAACCAAAAGGACAACACATGAGGGAATAAACATCAATTTATGAGCTAAAAAAGGTTCTCTACTAGACATTAATGAGCTGAATCTAGTAGAGGACCCAAAATTCACCAAAATAAAATCTAACTTGTTTTGACCCCCCGTTGCCTACATCACATTCTAATATTAAAACCCTATTTGAGGCACTTGAAAATAAGAATTGAAGGATGTCATGTGAAAAGAAATGAATACCTTAGAAAAAAATCACCCTTGGAAAGTTGTTGAAGAACCAAAGAAAAAATGGCTAGATGCTAGTAGATTTTTTTATTAAATATAAGGCAGATAAGAGTTTGGAATGGTACAAGATAGTATTAGTAGCAAAAATATATGCTTAATCTTATGAAATTGACTATCAAAAAATATTTACTCTTATTACAAATGTGAATTGGAAGGATGCCATTTGGTATCCCATACTTGCTTTTAGATGCTTTGTCTTGGGATGAATGCAACCCTATGGTGTAATGCATGTAAATCACGTGTACAAACTTAAAATTTGCTGTTTCTAAATTATCAATTCAAATAAATATTTCTCTCTTTTGATGAAAACTAGAAAAATACAATTTGTCCGAAACCATATATAATTTATTGTTTTTCTTCTTTAAATTATCATATGTGGTTCTCATCAAAGGAGATAAATACTTGCTTATTTTGATAGTCTCATCAAATTTTAATTCTGTGTATGCATTGTTTATGCATTACATCTCATAGTCGTAATAGGAAACTCTAGATCCTAAGATGCCTTGCATCATATTGAGTTTAATTATTTTAATGAAAAGATGAGTATATGTAGTTACTCTCATAGGCATATGAAATTTTAAGGTTCAGTGCAAGTCGGATAATATGCTCATCTGAGGAAAACTGATGTAATGTAACTTCTCGTTTGATTTTAGATCTCAAAGTAGATTCAAATCATGAAAGCACTATTTTAAGATTTTTAATTACTTCAAAATACATAAGCAATTCCTTGGATTTATTCATGTATTCAGGACAAATTTTTTTCATATTTTCATAAGTTAAACTCGTCCAGTGTTTGGTCATTATGTGGTTAAAACATATATTTCTCTTTATTATCTTTCATCTTAGCCTTCGTTGTTGTAAGTTTTTTGCCCAACAATTCTCTTTGTTTTCCATACTCATCCGAAACATCTTAGCTTGTTTAGTTAATGTGAATTTGCAAATCTAACTTAATGCTCACCTGACATTATTTGTTATTCAAAACAAAATATCCATATTATTAGCAGAAAAAATATTATGATCTATTTTATATAGAGGTAAACACCTCAATTTTTTTCTTTTGATCCCTCCTAGATGAAGGTAAACTTGAATTATGGAGGTCAACCTTAGAGTATAAAGGTTTTTGCTTGAGTAGATCTAAAATTGAATATATGAAGTTAATTTTAGTAGTAATAGTCCTAGTGAGGGGATTGTGACTTTGGGCGATCAAGTCATTAATAAGAGTACATATTTTTTATATCTTGGATATATTGTCTAGAGTGATGGTGAAATAGATGGGATATTATGAGCAAAATTCAAGTTGGATAGTTGAAGTGGAGGAATGCATCGGGCTTGTTGTGTGATAGAAAAGTTCCCCTCAAACTTAAGGGAAAATTCTATAAGATGGTGGTGAGACCTGCAGTGCTTTATGGTGCCGAATGTTGGCCATTAAAAGAGAAGCATAATACTAAATTAAGTGTTGCAGAGATGAGGATGCTTAGGTGGATGAGTGTTTTTATGATGTAGGCAGGGGGGGGTCAAAACAAGATGAGGATTTGTTTTGACCCTTGTGCTTCTGGTGTTCTCGGGTGAGACTTGGTTTTATGGTTTTGAGCTCAAAATGCTGGAATTCTACTTGGTGTTAGCTCATAAATGCTTGAGCTAAAGTTTTAGCTCAATGATTGGGGATTAATTGCTCTTCCTAGCTCATTAATCCAAAAAGGTTTGCTATTAAGTCTTGAATTTATTTTGTAGTGGACTTTGCCCCTTCTTCTCCCTTTGTCTATTCATTTCTTGAGCTTGGTGATTTCCCGTGCTTTGTCTATTGGGTTTCCGTGTTTGGCTGATGGTTTCATGTGCTGGGTGGTTCTCCCGAGCCTTTGCCCCTTTGGTTTTTGCGGTTGGCTCCTCGGGTCCGTGTTGGGCTGCTCGGTTCTGCGGTTTTCTGCTTGGAACCCGTGGGCTTCCTTCTCTATTTTGTTGTGCCGTTTGGGGACTGAAGTGGTGGCTGTTCGGGATCTCTGTTGGCTGGATTTTCCGTGAATTTCAGCTGGGTTTACCGTGGCTTTTTTCTCTGTTTTGCTGTGCCGTTTGGGGACTGAAGTGGTGGTTTTTCGGGACCTCTGTTGGCTGAGTTTACTGTGGTTTTTTGCTCTATTTTGCTGTGCCGTTTGTGGCTGCTGTGTTGTGGCTTTTGGCCTTCCATTTCCTATTTTTAATTAAGGTATTAAGTATATCTTTGGGGGCTGTTTGGCTGCCCTCTTTGGTCTTATAAATAGGAGTTGTTTTGGCATAAAAAAGGATGTTATGTGAGTTATTTTTGGAATAGAAAACCTGCGGGTTTTGTTGGAAAAGCTTGCGAGCTTGTTCCACCTCTCTTCTTCTTCTCCTCTCTATAGCTTGCAAGCTATGTTTCGTCTTGGACTTCTTGCCTCCTCCTCTCCGCAAGTACCCTTTCACATGTATCCTTCTTCTCAAAGCAACGATTGGCAAGCTCCTTTAGGTGTTTTTAATTTGTGATTGTGTTAAGTTTGTAAGCGTCATTTGTATGTGTCGTTTGTAAGTCTTTTTATAATATTAAAGTTGTATTTTGTCTATTTCTTCTAATTTCTTTATCCTAGTAAGGTCTTATTTTTCTAGCAAAAAAATTAGGGGCCTCCTAATTTTTTTGCTTACTTTTGATTACATCAAATTTGGTATCAGAGCAAGTTGTGTGTCTTGGTGAGTCGTAGTAGTTGTCGTGTAAGTCTGTGGTGTCAAGTAATTTAAGTTTTGTTGAGTCCTTTTTTTTAAGAAAAAATGGAAGAAGACAAAAAGATAGATTCAGTCAAAAATGAATGCAAGCCAGATGATCCTGAAGTCCCTCTTCCGATGGACAGATGGATTCCAACAGATCCGTTTCAAAACAAATTAAAACTTCAATATCATATGTTCTTATGTGATGAGAAATACGAGAAAAGGAAGAAATATCTTCAAGAACAATTCGAGAGAGAGCAAGAAGAAATTCTGAAGAAATTCGAAGCAATGATTCAAGAGCTGGATACACTGTCTTCACCTCATTGGAAGAAATCAAAAGGCAACTCATCAGGAGATGAGTTTTTCAAGTAGGGGAGTCTGATGTAGGCAAGGGGGTGGTCAAAACAAGATGAAAATTTGTTTTGACCCTTGGGCTTCTGGTGTTCTCGGGTGAGCCTTGGTTGCTTGGAATTGAGCTCAAAATTATGAATTTTACTTGGTGCTAGCTCATAAATGCTTGAGCTGAAGTTTTAGCTCAATGATTGGGGATTAATTGCACTTCCTAGCTCATTAATTCATAAACGTATGCTATTATATCTTGGATTTATTTTGTAGTGGACTTTGCCCCTTCTCCTCCCCTTTGTCTTTTCGTTTTTCTGTGCTGGCTGATTCTCCCGTGCCTTGCCCTTTGGTTCCCGCGGCTGCTGCGTGGTTTCCGCGGCTGCTGCTTGGTTTCCGCGGCTGCTGCTTGGTCCTCGTGCCTTGTCCCATGGGTTTCCGTGACTGGCTGTTGGTTTCCTATGCTGGGTGGTTTCCCGTGCCTTTGCCCCTTTGGTTCTTGCGGCTGGCTCCTCGGTTCCGTGTTGGGCTGCTCGGTTCTGCGGTTTTCTGCTTGGTTTCGTGAATCCCTTCTTTGTTTTGCTGTGCCGTTTGGGAATTGATGTTGTGGTTGTTGGCCTTCCATTTCCCTAAATCTAATTGGCTTATTTGGAGGTTTTATGGCTGTTTAGTTCCCCATTCTTGCCTATAAAAAGAAGATGTTTTGGAAAGAAAAAAAAAGAGAGATGAAAATGTTATTGTTGGAATGGAAAAACTGAAGGTTTTTCTTGGAAAAGCTTGAGAGCTTTGTTCACCACTTCTTCTTCTTCTACTCTTTGAGAAAGCTTGCGAGCTTGTCTCCCTTCCGTCTCGGCTTCTAATCTCTTTCGTCTCTCCGCAAGTTTCATTCCACCAGTATCCTTCTTCTCAAAGCAACGATTGGCAAGCTCCTTTAGGTGTTTTTAATTTGTGATTATGTCATTAAGTTTATGTGTCGTTTGTAAGTCCTTTTATAATATTAAAGTTGTGTTTTGTTTTGTGCAAGTGTTGTCGCTTTATCTTATGTAATTTTTATAATGTTTTGAGTATCTTTTAAGTTATAGGAAGAGTTTCATTTGCTTGCAAAAATTTGGGGCCCTCTCCCAAATTTTTGTGTGCATCAAAATTGGTATCAGAGCCAGTTTTTATCCCGGTTGTCGAGTGAGTCTTGGTGAGTCATATCAATTGTCGTGTGTCAGTCTAAGTTTCTTTAGATTGAGTCTTTCTTTCTTTGAGTCTAAGTTTCTTGTTGAGTCTTTTTTTTAGAAAAATCAAAAAAGACAAAAAGATTGATTCAATCAAAGGAGGAAGCAAAAGCCAGAAGATCGAGAAGTCCAAATTCCATTGGATAGATGTGTTCCAACGGAAGGAAATTCAACAGATCCGCTACAAGACAAATTATATAAACTTCAATATCACATGTTCTTATGTGACCATAAATACGAGAAAAGGAAGAAATATCTTCAAGAACAATTCGAGAAAGAGCAAGAAGAAATCTTGAAGAAATTCGAGGCAAAGATTCAAGAGTTAGATGCACTTCCACCATCTCCTCGAATCAAATCAAAAGACAACTCATCAGGAGATGAGTTTTTCAAGTAGGGGAGTCTGATGTAGGCAGGAGGGGTCAAAACAAGATGAGGATTTGTTTTGACCCTTGGGCTTCTGGTGTTCTCAAGTGAGACTTGTTTTCTTGGTTTTGAGCTCAAAATGCTGGAATTCTACTTGGTGTTAGCTCATAAATGCTTGAGCTAAAGTTTTAGCTCAATGATTGGGGATTAATTGCTCTTCCTAGCTCACTAATCCAAAAAGGTTTGCTATTAAGTCTTGAATATATTTTGTAGTGGACTTTGCCCCTTTTCCTCCCCTTTGTCTTTTCGTTTTCCTGTGCTGGCTGATTCTCCCGTGCCTTGCCCTTTGGTTCCCGCGGCTGCTGCTTGGTTTCCGTGGCTGCTGCTTGGTCCCTGTGCCTTGTCCCTTGGGTTTCCGTGAATGGCTGTTGGTTTCCTGTGCTGGGTGGTTTTCCTGTGCCTTTGCCCCCCTTTGGTTCTTGCGGCTAGGCCGGCTGGCTCCTCGGTTCTGTGCTGGGCTGCTCGGTTCTGCGGTTTTCTGCTTGGTTCTGTGAATCCCCTTCTTTGTTTTGCTGTGCCGTTCGGGAATTGATGTTGTGGCTGTTGGCCTTCCATTTCCCTAAATCTAATTGGCTTATTTGGAGGTTTTATAGCTGTTTAGTTCCCCATTCTTGCCTATAAAAAGATGTTTTGGAAAGAAAAAAAAAGAGAGATGAAAATGTTATTTTTGGAATGGAAAAACTGAAGGTTTTTCTTGAAAAGCTTGAGAGCTTTGTTCACCACTTCTTCTTCTTCTACTCTTTGAGAAAGCTTACGAGCTTGACTCCCTTCCGTCTCGGCTTCTAATCTCTTTCGTCTCTCCGCAAGTTTCATTCCACAAGTATCTTTCTTCTCAAAGCAACGATTGGCAAGCTCCTTTAGGTGTTTTTAATTTGTGATTATGTCAAATTTTATGTGTCGTTTGTAAGTCCTTTTATAATATTAAAGTTGTGTTTTGTTTTGTGCAAGTGTTGTTGCTTTATCTTATGTAATTTTTGTAATGTTTTGAGTATCTTTTAAGTTATAGGAAGAGTTTTATTTGCTTGCAAAAATTTGGGGCCCTCTCCCAAATTTTTGCGTGCATCACTTTACCCTTAGAGATAGGATACGAAATGAGCATATACGTGAAAAGGTTGGAGTAGCTCTAGTGGAAGATAAGATTAGAGAGAGTCGCCTTAGATGGTTTGGTCATATAAAACGTGTCACACCCCAGTTTGGCTCACCCTCTAACATCCAAACTAGAGTATAACAGAGAAGGATTTCAACATATCAAATTTCACACTTAATAATAAGAAGCATGTAATATACCTTACTGAACATCAATATAATTAAAACAAATACAGAGCTCTACTAAAACTTTTGAACTTTACTTACATATCAAAAGGTTTATACAGCTATTCTTCAGATATCCTCTAAGATCTCTTTGTACTCCAAAACATATTTACACCAAATACGGACGATCACCTCTTTCTCGCCTAGTGCCCTACGGGTTCCTTTCCCTTACCTGCAGTATAACCACTGCCCAATGAGCCAATGCTCAATGAAATACTCAATAAATGCAAAAGAAATAATTCTAACCATGTTAACCATTAATGTAAAACCCATGTAAAATTCTTTGCTAAACATAAGAAATATATAACATCACTTTCTGTTGTGTTTCTTTTCAGCATTTATATATAAGTTATATAATGGCCATAGGCTTTTGCACCCATCCAATGTTCCAATTCAGGAGTGGGTCCAAATACCCAATTTCTAGAATTGGTGCTGCTCTCTCATTCAAGGCTGGGTCCTAATCCCGAACTTTTAGAATTTCGAGAGTGTAGGCTTACCTCGTCAGGTCTTTCGCCTTTGCTGCCTTTGCTGGTGCGGGCCTATTCCCCATTTATAAATTATTAATATTCCCAATATCATTCCTTTTTCTTAACCATCATAACATGCTGTTGTACTCATTCATACATGAATATACTTGAATAAATTGAAATAAATGCTAAGGTAAACATAACAAATATAAATTGACAAGTATATAAAATTTTCTATTATTTCATATAGCATTGTTTAAGTATATCACCTCATTTTCCAGGACGGTCGGGTAATTTGGTTCACCTAAAATACCGTGGCCTCTTTTCCTTTTGTACACTATTTCCACTACATTTCTCCTCATTTAACAATAATCTTGTCTTAATTCTCTTTATTCCACCGTCTTTAGCTTTTTTTTCCGCCCTTCTTAATTGCTTTCAACAACTGCAGATCATTTAAAAAAACAAATCTTTTAAAAGACAAACAAATTTCAGCTAGTCTAACCATAGCCCTATCTTTCTCCCTATTGATTTTGTTTTATAAATTATTAATTCTTGCCCAATTACAACAGTACAACTTTCAGCTATACACACTTAAGAAATACTGATTTCTTCATACCATTTCAAAAATCTGCATACTGACATCTAAAGTATACATTTCAGATTTCTGTAATAAAATTTCAGCACATAATATTCTATTCCCTCTTCTATCAACTACAAATTTCAGCCAATATTCATTTCAAAACACTATAGGCTAGATGTTGAAGTTTTTCTTACCTGCTTGAATTAGTAATAGGATCATAGGATCAAAAGTCTCCACAACAGCCTACAGGAGCAGCCCCAGCAAGCTCTCGTAGATCCCTCTGCTGCTCACTGCTAGCATTTGAACTCCAAATGATATAGAACAAAGTGACGGGAATGTATGAGGAATATAATGGGCAAGTGCAGTAATTATATAATATTATAAGCCTAATGCTTTTTCCACTATAATCTTCCTAAGATATCTCATCCGTTGATTTTCCACTATCTTAATAGATCCATTGCATGTTAAGATAAGTGCTGTGAGTACAGGAATCGTAATGGGTGTAGAAATCATAATGATATAATGAAATGGTGTTTCATGTAGAAATAGAGTAATAAGTTTCTGTATTAGATGAAAACCAGATTTTTTTTCTGCAATCAAAATAATAATAAGTTATTCTTCTTATTCATATATATGAAATGCTCAAAAAAAAAAATTATGCTTACATTGATTTGGAGCACCTCGGGTATTACAAAACGATGGCCTTCCGTTGACCTAGTTAGGAAAGTAGAGGTATTAGATTTGACTTATGTTAAGAAGGTAGAGGTAGACCTAAAAATACTTGGTTAGAAAATATTAAAAATGATATTTCTTTATTAGATTTAAATGAAAATTTGACTTTTAATAGGACACAATGGAGAAAAAAGATTTATGTAGCTGACCCCATGTAGTGGGACAAAGGCTTGATGTTATTGTTGTTGTATCATCTAAGAAATAAATTTGTTGTTCATGATTACCATAAGCTTCATTATCTTAAACTCCATCTTGAATGTTCCTTCCATGCTGAATATTTTGCCTGGTTCACATTCAAATAAATATGTTCATCATTTTGATTATATTTAACTCTAGTTCATACCAGTGAAGTTTATTAATTTTCAAGGTGTTGATTCATTCTTTAACCCAATTTATATCTTTATTAAATTTTTCTTAGTAATTAAGCCAATTGATTTTACAAAATTATTAAAATTATATCCCGTCTATGATCTAATAATTGATTATAATATTGAACCCCATTTCTAGTTAATATGTTGACATAATCTTAAGCTTTGAGTCTTTGACAACATATTTGGTGTAAGGCATCTTACGGTACAAGGTTTCCTAACGTTTTTATTATTGTAATGCATGTAAATCACGTATTCAAAATTAAAATTTATAGTGTGTGGGTTAGGGGTGTCAAAATCGGATCACGGATCCGTTGGATCGGGTTCAAGCTGAACCCAAAACTGACCCAACACTATTTGGGACAACCCGAACCCGACCCGCTTTTGCAGCGGCAGCGACGCGACAAGCCGGCAACGGGCTACTAGCAGTAGCTTGTGACGCGTGGCAGGCGACTCGGGCACACAGGCAGGCGCTCGATGCGATGCACAATAGTAGGCAACGAGTGTAGGGGCTCGATGCCATGCGTGGCAAGCGACTCAGGCATGTGGTCAAGCGCACAATGCGACGCGGGCAGAGGCTCGGGTAGACGTGCCAGGCGACGCGTGCACGCGGGCAGCCGACCTATTCCGTGTCAACCCGAACTCGACCCTTTTTTTGAAACAAGTTGTTTAGTTGAACCCGAACCCGACCTGTTTCAAAAATGGGTTGATCGTAACCCGAAATTTTTGGGTCGGGTTCGAGTCAGGTTTTCGGGTCGTATCAAATATTGACACCCCTAGTGTGGGTTTAATTTAAAGAAGTATTCACTATTTTTGATGGAAATAATAAACATATAAAATTCACTCAAAATGATAATTTAATGCTCACCCAAATAGAAGTTTAGCTTATGTCAATTTGAAATCTCATAGTTATCGTAAATTCATATTGCATGAATTTTGACCTAATTTAATCCTTTGAAGTGGTAATCAAAGCCCTATGCTAGTATTAGGAGATGACTTTCCTTGGAATTTGATAGTCACCGTTCGCATTACATCAGAAAGATTCCCATCCAACCAACACTCAAGTTCATTGAGAAAATAAATCACTGAAAGAAATTATTATTTAAAATTATTTTTACTTGCCTCATATCTCCTCTTAACAGGAACAGGACACAATGGAAAAAAAAAAAAGATTTATGTAGCCAACCCCACATTGTTGGATAAAAGCTTGATGTTGCCTCATGTCTTCTTTTATCTATGATCATAAAAATTCCTTTCAAATAACAAATAATGAAGTCAGTCTTCTGATTTCATGTTGCAATCCCATCATCAAAGATCCACGCAGATATTGTTCATCATCATTTGTAGAGAACCTGTTCATGTTGTGGAACAAAACCCACGATTGTGTATACAAAGCAATGACGGCTTTTCCAGGAACAATATCATTAAAGGATTCTTGTTATGTCATGACCAAAGAGCCAGATAATCAGCCAATAAAAAAAAAACATACAATGCCACAGCCTAATCACCTCTCTGAGCTGGAAAAGGTAGTTCAAAAGACTGCATCATACCTATATATTTTACTTTATCACCTTCTTTGAATGTGCAATTCTTTGAAGAAGCTGTTGATGACTCCTGTTTTCGCAAGGAATGACAATTTAAACTAGATCCTCCCACAATATCAACTTCCACACCGGAAGCTGGTCTTCTAATATGAAAAGTGTCAGCTAATGTAGATTTATGCTTAGCAAATTCGCCTGATTTCTCTTTTTCACAAAGTTCCTGTTCCGATCTGTGTACAACGGCAATGCAAAGTTCATTCAAATTACTTCCAGAATAACTTTCTGTTGCAGTAGCTAACTCATCAAATCTAAAGTTAGGGTCCAGGTTTTCTTGGGACAGAAATATCTTTGAGATTTTCATGCATTTTTTAGCATCCGAAAGGCCTACATATATCCTTCTTGGAAGGCAGTGTATAACAACATCGTCCAAATCAAATGATCTATTTGTTGCACCTAGGATTGGAATCCTTTGATTATCCTTGGTCCTTAAACTATCCCAAGATGCCATAAATTCATTTCACATTCTTCTTGTTGCTTAACGTTCAAAGCCAGCACCACATGCACCATGTTGTCAACCTCATTTATGAAAATAATGATAGGCACCAGCCGAGATACAAAAGAAAAGAGCATCGTGGTGAGCTTCTCAGTCTTGCTAAACCACTTCAATGTAAGAGCTGATCTAGTTATATTGATACAATTTGCTCCAGCTTCAGTTGCAAGAGAGTTTTACCTGTTCTCGGTGGGCCAAAGAGCAAAAATCCTTGTGGAAAATGCTCATGCCTTCTCATAGGAAGCGTGACAAGTTCATTTAAAGTTCTCTTTTCATTTTCTAGATCACCAATATCATCAAACTTGACCCTTATTTCATCTGAGGGAACAACTTGTTATTGGTTTGCATGTGTGATTGGTTTCTGTGAAGTTTATTAAGTATGGTTTTCTATGGTGACATGATTTTCAATCATTGCATGATTGTCATATTTATGAATTTCTCATGTTATTTCTTTAGAATATTGTTAAATTATTATTTGCTTAAATTTGTTCTTATTTTCAACTTCATCTAGACTACAAAAAGTTATCAAAATCAAGAATTTGCATGTGTTTAAATTATTTTTTTTATATTTTATTATACATCTACATTTTCAAACCCTAAACCTTAAGCAATCCTTTCATCACTAATCGTCCGATACTAATTATAGCAATCCTTGCTGTGGGCGTCTTTTATTTGATCAAATTTTATTTTTATTGCACTGATGCTGGTTCCGTTTACTTTTGATTTTCTTTGTAATCAAACTTGGAATTAACTTTGAATCTTGCTTTGGAATTAATGCCTTATAGACTTCTTAGCCCAGTTCATGTACCTAGTCATATGATTAGTGATCCAATACATCACAGGGTTTTCGCTCATTATGATCTTCTTGATGTTGGGGATATGGGTGATCCAAACTCTTTCTGTTGCCTCTGTTAGCATTTCTGGTATAGAGGAGCTTGTGGATAAAATGTTTTAAATTCCTTACACCTGGAGGGTAAAAATAGCTAGGAAGTATAACAGTACTCTTTAAAATGTACCAGGCTTCTAACTAGACAGTTTTAATGAGGGCTTGAGGTTTTTTTTTCTTTTGGCTGTTCATTTATTCACCTACCGTTGGTCATTGTTTTATTTATTTATTGTTCTTTTTCATTTAATAATGCTTTGCTATTGCTTTGTATTGTACTCTATTAGTTAAATAATCTTATTTTGTCTAAAAATGATCAACCAATCCTCTGCTATTAATTACAGTCCTCTTAACAACGTAATGTATCAAAAGAAAAAAGACAAAGATGAACGTTTGCTGAGATGTTTGACTGTTATGAATAGATGACTTTTCTCATAGAAGGAGATGGTGGAAATTAAAAAACTGTGCAAGTTTGAAGTTTTGTGTTCTGATCATGAATTTGTAAGCGTGATAGTGTTCTTCATAGATTTAAACTTTCCATTGTTATAGAATTTGTTGCTATTCCTCCATTATCTATATCCATCATTGTTATTCATTGGTTTTTTAGCTTTGTAAATTATTCTTAATTATCGTTACCTAGTCAGAGTAGGAGCTCCTGTTAAATCTAGTTTAAATCCCTTTTGATCATTTTTTATATTGTCTCATTTTTAATCTGTGATTTCGGAGGCATACATTATTCAGATTGAGTTAACATCTTAACCTTTTTTGTGCCTTAGATGCTCTCTATTAAAAGTCAACGTTTTTGTGTTTTTTGCCGATAACTTTATCCTTGGTAGTTGCGGTTGCCATATTTTAATTGATGCAGTTATCAATTAAATTGTCCGAGGTTACTCTGTCGCTTTCTACTATGTTTTCATAATAGTGGGTTTTTTTAGTGCAAGCATTTGGGCATATTGATCTCGAGTCTGTTTGGTAAGCTTTTCCATTTTGCTGTTGCTACTTTTCTGTTGCTGTTGCAACTTTTCCTTTTTGCTGTTGCATCTTTTCCTTTTTGCTGTTGCAAGTCCAGTGTTAGCTGATATTTCCAGGTTATTTATGACTCAGAGTTTACTTTTTGCAGCATTAGCAAAGGCCCAGCAATTATTGCTTGATCCACAAGAACGAGAATACATTCTTAGTCAAGTAAATAACGCAAGAGGTGTGTCTTACATGATTTTGTATATTCTTTTTTTTTTACATTTTTGCTCCGCACCTTTTTTTTTCTTCTTCTTATTGGTTGGGAGTCATAATGATGTTTCTATCATGGAGGATACCAAAATTAACACATGATGGCAATTGCAGAAGAGCTAAGGGCAAAAAGAAAGAAGCAATTAAAGAAAGACAATGCCACTAAAATAAAAGCATTGGTAGACGAGGTAAAATTCTTCTACTATAAAATATTGTTTAATTTCTTTGATTTAGTGTAATTGTTCATTCATCTTACCATACATTTAATTATTATTAAGGCCTATGCACATTTCTATATCTAATAACTAGTCAGAGTTAGCTCCTATACCCTGAAAGAATGAATTTTGATAATAATAGCACAAGGAGTGATCGTTGCTGCAAAGAATAATTAACCACCAATGGCTATTTTGACTTTTATATGTTTAGCACTTCATTATCCATCTTCCTTCTGCTTACTCTTACTAACCAAAAGAATTAATCAGTATTTGTATATTATGTTACTTCTGTAGGTTTAACTCCTGCTAATTCAAATAATAATTTAAAAAACTCGTGATACTTAATTATGAGCAATGATGCGCCAAACTTGATAATATTTTCCTGAAAATAATTTTTAATTGTATAAAATTTTAAGATATTTTTAAAGTTAATATTTTATAAAACTTTTATTTTATACAAGAATTTGTTGTCATGAAACATCAAATATTCTTTTATCCTCTACAACGTCTCAAAATAAGTTTAGTTTGAGTGACTTTGCTAAGTGCTGATCGTCGTCTTCTGAATGCATTTTTCTCTCTTGCAGGGGGTAGTATTACAACTGTTAAGCTCAATCTTGAACTGAGTTAACTTTGATCTTTCATTCAACCAATCAACCTTTTTCTTATTTTATTTGAGTACATTCCTAAAAAAAGTTTCCTGATGTTAATCTAAATCAATTTTCAAAGTTTATATATATATATATATATATATATATAAGTAAAATTATTTGTGCACAACGTGCATGTGAACAAATTTTTGAGAATAAAAAAAAACTATAAAAATATTAAATATTATTTTTTATTTGCGTGATCTAATAAGTTTATCAATAAAAATAATATAAGAATAATCATTTAAATATTGACAAATTTAATCAAACATAAATTACAAAGTTAAGAGGGGGAAATTTTTATATTAGAATGTTATGATAAAAAAATTCAACAACAGCAATGTTATGCTGCCGGTTCACTGTGAACCGGCTGAGCCGGCCCGAAGGCCGACTCAAGTTTATAGGAGCTTGATTAATTCCGCCTCCTCTACCTTGTCCGCCCAAGTAGATTGGTCCTACCCATCTATATGAATTCAAATTTCAATAGAGTGGGGCGGCTAGGGCTTTGGGAGGGAAAATGGATTAGGAAAGTTTTGTATTAAAGAGGATGAGAGCGATTAGGTAAAGAGGATGTTTTGATTGATTGCAATTAGAGTTTCTTGGAGGCTTGGGCTCTAGACAATCTTGTTTAGAGATTTGGGAGAGACAATCCTCCTCTCGAATTGAGGATATCTTGTATCTTTGTTATGTTCTTGTTTCCCTTTGATTATTATAAGATCTTGCTATCGTTTGTTTGTTCTTCCATCTTGATTCTTTCGTTTTCTCGCTGTTTTACTAATTATTGATTATGTTTGCTTGCGAACTCAAGTAAATCCAATAGGATTGCTTGCGAACTCAAGTATTTCCTATTAAATTGGTATCAGAGCAAGTCAAGAGACCGGTGGAGGGTTGATTTCAGCAAATTTCAGCAGTGATTATTTGTCCGGAAGGAAGGGGGATTGCTATTTTTGGAGTTCCAAATCCAGAATTTGTGATTTTACAAACTCCGGATTGGGATGGTGGCCAAAAAGGTGGATGCTCTGGAGGAAAAACTTGAAGGGGAGATGAATCAAATCAAAACGACGGTGGAGGAAAGGATTTCCTCCATGGAAGGACAAGTCGCCGATCTCCGAGACATGATGAAGAAGATGTGAGAAATTCAAAATCAAATGCCGGCTTCAGTGGTAAAAGGGAAGGAAGGAAAAAGTACGAATTCTGAAATTCGTAGAGAGGAAGATGAGGTGGAAATCATGGAAGGAGAGGGAAGAAGATCCCATCTGGAGCTTGTCCAGAGGGAAGAAAGAGGATGGATATCGAGAACACTAGGAGCAATAGGAGGGATACTATTGCCATTGAGGTGCTGATTTTGAATAAAGAATGGGGGATTTCGAAGGGAGTTTAGGCTATGGCAGAGCAAGGGAAGACCGAGAAACATGGGGTGCACCTAGCACTTGGGAGAGGGGAAACTATGGAAGAATCCGGGGAAACGGGGGCGACCAGAAGGTGAGAAAGTTGAAGATGCCCATCTTCGAAGGAAAAGATGCGTATGGGTGGATTTACAAGGTAGAGCGATACTTCGTTGTCAATGGGCTGACGGAGGAGAAGCTAACCGTAGACGGATTGTGCTTAGAAGGAAAAGCCTTGTCATGATATCAGTGGAGTGATTAGAGATGTCTATCAGGAACTTGAGGGAATTCAAAGACTGCATAATAAAACATTTTCAAACTGACCGGGGAGGAGATTTCTATGAGCAGTTCTTTGCTCTGACACAGGAGGGATCGGTAGCAGACTACCGGGAGCAATTTGAACACCTAGCTAGCAGGATGGAGCGACTCTCAGATACGATATTGGAGGAAAATTTCATGAAAGGGCTGAAGGCGGAGATCCGAGCAGCAGTGAAGGTTTTGATGCCCCGTGACTTAGGGGAGGCCATAAAGTTGGCCCAACTGGTGGAAAATCAGAGGAATTTGGAGAGAGGAGCCAGGAGTAGCAGCACGTGGGGCACTTACAGGCTGATGACCACTCATCTAGCACCTAAAGGTCTTGCAACAGGAGGGAATCGAGAGGCCACTAAGGAGAAGACATGAGGGGGAGGCGGGGGAAATTTCAAGCGGCTCACGAAGAAAGAGATGCAGGAGAAGAGGGCTAAGGGGTTGTGCTTCAAGTGCGATGAAAAGTACACGCCAGGACATCGGTGCAAGGACCAAACTCTTTAGGTTCTCACCGTCTGTGATGACGAGGAAATTGAGGAGGGAGGTGAGGAAGATACATAGGAGGAGATGGAGGAGAAGCTACACTTGGATATGGCTGAGGTTTCCCTGAACTCAGTGGTAGGATTCACTGCGAATCACATCTTGAAGGTGAAGGGAGAGATAGAAGACAGGGAGATGGTCGTGCTGATTGATAGTGGGGCTACTCACAATTTCATTTTCACCCAGGTCGTCGACCAACTAGGAGTGAGATTTGTGGATACCGGGTATTACGGGGTGATGATGGGTACGAGGAAGGTGGAGAAAGGTCAGGGGATTTGCAGAGGAGTGCAACTGATGATCCAGGGGATACAGGTGATGGAAGACTTTCTCCCGCTAGAGCTTGGGAGTACAGACGTCATCCTGGGGATGAAATGACTGCAAACTTTGGGAGACACCAAAGTGAATTGGGGAGCACTCATGATGGAGTTGGTGGTGGATGGAAGTAAGGTGATGATTAAGGGAGATGCGGGTCTTTCCAATCCCTGGTTTCTCTTAAAATGATGGTCAGGGACTTTTAGTTGGCGGGCGGAGATTGGAGGAGGGAGCGAGATTGGAGGAGGGAGGAGACATATCCCTCTTCATTCAACTGTTGATTCAGCAATTCCAAGAGGTGTTTCAGCCACCTCAGGGATTGCCACCGCAGAGGGAGCAGGAGTATGCCATCGTGTTGGAGGGAGTGTTGCTCATCAGTGTATGACCTTAACGCTACCCTCAGTTTCAGAAGGATGAAATAGAAAGGTTGATTAGAGAGATGCTGGAGGCAGAAATCATCAAACCCAACATCAGTCCCTTCTCTAGTCCGGTTCTATTGGTGAAAAAGAAGGATGACAGTTGGCGTTTTTGCGTGTACTACCGAGCACTCACCAAGAAGATTATACCTGACAAGTTTCCTATACCAGTTATTGATGAGTTGCTAGATGAATTGAGTGGGATAATGATCTTCAACAAGATAAACTTGAAATTAGGTTACCATTAGATTCAGATGAAAAAAGAGGATGTACCCAAGACGGCTTTTAGAACTCATGAGGGACATTATGAGTTCTTTGGTTATGCCTTTTGGCCTCACAAATGCTCATGCGGACTTTCCAGGCCCTTATGAATAAGGTTTTCAAACCTTATTTCATACGGTTTGTACTGATATTTTTTGACGACATCCTGGTCTACAGCTGGATATAGGAGCACTAGGAGCATTTGAAAATGGTGCTAGAGGTACTGCAGGAGCACCTACTGAGGGCCAACTTGAAGAAATGCTACTTCGCACAAGTCAGTATGGAGTACTTGGTCCATGTTGTGTCAAAGAGGGGTGGCAGCAGATCAGTCCAAAATTGAGGCAATGCTAAGGTGGCTAGTGCCGAAAAATCTAAGGGAGCTGAGGGGATTTTTAGGACTGACAGGTTACTATAGATGGTTTGTAAAGTGGTTCAGCACCATAGCATGGCCACTCCCTGAACAGTTGAAGGGCGGGTTCCTTTGGGGGGAGGCGGCCACAACAACATTTGAGAGCCTGAAGAAGGCGATGACTACGGTACCGACCCTCGCCTTGCCAGATTTCACTCAGACCTTCATTGTGGAGACGGATGTGTCCGGATACGGGCTTGGTGCAGTGCTTATGCAGAATCGTAGGCATATTGCCTATTTCAACCAGGTTTTGACTGCTAGAGCCAAGCTGAAGTCAGTCTATGAGAGAGAATTAATGGCCATCATTTTGGCAATCCAGAAGTGGCGACCCTACTTGGGAGATATTTCGTTGTCAGGACAGATCAGCGTAGTTTGAAATATTTGTTGGAACAATGAATGGTGACATAGGAACATCAAAGATGGTTGTCCAAGTTGCTCGGGTACGACTTTGAGATTCAATATAGGCCATGAGTGGAGAAAATGGTGGCAGATGCCTTGTCCAGATGTATGGGGGAGCTGCAGGCCGTGGCACTATCTGTTCCTCTGATGCTTGACTGGGAGGCCATCAGAGAGGAAAGTGCTAGAGATGAAGGTTTGGAGAAGATCAGGCCAGAGCTATTGAAAGAAGGGGGTAGCCACCTAGCATACTCATTGGAGGGAGACAAACTGCTATACCATGGGAGATTTGTGATGTCCCGGACCTCGATCCAAATCCCAAACTTTCTCCAGGAGTTTCATGGAAACACAGTGGGGGGCCATTCAAGCGTACAGAAGACATACAGGAGGCTAGCTGCGGAACTATACTGGAAAGGGATGTGTAAAGATGTAGAGGAGAGGGTAGCCAGATGTGAGATCTGCCAAAGGAATGAGTACCTGGCTATGTCACCAGGAGGATTACTACATTCATTAGCTCTACCGGGAAGAGTGCGGGAGGAGATCTCCATGGACTTTATAGATGGGTTGCCCCGTTCAGAAGGGTTCACAGTGATCTTGGTGGTGGTGGACAACACCTCTTTTCACTCTGCTTCCCAGATAACTCCATTCAAGGTGTTGTACAGAAGGGATCCTCCCCACTTGGTACACTTTGGGAGTAGCAGCACCCCAGTTTCCTTAGTTGAGGAGTACTTGGAGGAGAGGGGTAGAGTGTTAGGAGAATTGAAGAGACATCTGTTGAGGGCTCAACAAATTATGAAGAAACAAGCTGATGGGCATAGAAGGGACATCCAGTTTGAAGTGGGGGAGAGGGTGTTCTTGAAGCTCCGACCATATAGACAGAGGACAGTCACCAACAAGAGGAATGAAAAGCTGGCTCCAAGGTACTTTGGGCCTTATGAAGTGCTGGAGAAGATTGGGGCAGTAGCATATCGACTGAAATTACCACTAACAACGACTATACACCGGGTTTTTCACGTCTCGCAGTTGAGAAAGGCTATTGGTGACTACACAGCCATCCCTGAGCTACCGGCGACACTGACTGAGGATTTAGAGGTGGTTCTGGAACCCTTAGAGCTGATGGGGATTCGCCAGAAAGAAGATGGAACTAAGGAAGTGTTGATCCAGTGGAAGAACCTTCTGGACTACGAGACCACGTGGGAGCCATACGAGGGTGAAATAACAGTTTCCGGGTTTTCACCTTGAGGACAAGGTGATTCTTTGAGAGGGCAGTACTGTTATGCCGCCGGCCCAAAGGCCGACTCAAGTTTATAGGAGGTGGACTAGTTCCACCTCTTTCTTGTCCGCCCAAGTAGATGGGTCCCACCCATCTATATGAATTCAAATTTCAATAGAGGGGGGCGGCTAGGGCTTTGGGAGGGAAAATGAATTAGGAAAGTTTTGTATTAAAGAGGATGAGAGGGATTAGGAAAAGAGGATGTTTTGATTGATTGCAATTAGGGTTTCTTGGAGGCTTGGGCTCTAGGCAATCTTGTCTAGAGATTTGGGAGAGATGATCATCCTCTCGAATTGAGGATCTCTTGTATATTTGCTTTGTTCTTGTTTCCCTTTGATTGTTATAAGATTTTGCTATCGTTTGTTTGTTCTTCCTTCTCGATTCTTTCGTTTTCTCGTTGTTTTACTAATTATTGATTAGGTTTGCTTGCGAACTCAAGTAAATCCGATAGGATTGCTTGCGAACTCAAGTATTTCCTATCAAATAACAAGATCAAGCCTTTATCCCACTATGCGGGGTCGGCTATATGAATCCTTTTTCTCCATTGTGCCATGTTAAAAGTTAAATTCTCATTTACATCTAATAAAGAAAGGTAATTTCTAATATTTTCTAACTAAGTTTTTTTAGGTCTACCTCTAGAGTCCTATATACCTGGTGGATGATTCTGGGATACAGATGCTGATGAGGATATTAGTTACTTAAGTGGAGGAGATTGTGAAACCCCTCAAGTAAAAGAAAGCTAACTCTTAAACATTGATGCGTCTTTTGGTGTAATGGCTGGAATTTCTGTAAGAAACTTCACAGTTAAGCTTGCTCATCCCAGAACAATTCTGGGATGGGTGACATACTGAGAAGTTACACCAACAGGACAAAACCATGAGGCTCTTAGGCCCAATCAGACAATATCTCGATAGTTAAGAGTTTGAGCTGTTACAGTAATAATCTCCCTCAATAAGACATTGACAAGGAGTGACCTCTTTTCAATTATACTTTCATGACGAAGAGTCGAAGATTACCCCACATTGTCTAAATAGTAAGTTTAATTATAACTGGCGTAGAGATTAAAGTTCTGGCTTCAAAAAGTCTCCTCCTTGTGATGGAGTTAGTGGATCCCTTAACCAACTCCACTTTAAAAGTGGTTCTCAGAATCTTCTCTAATGCTCCTTGAATCATTTGAGTGATCTTCTACTCAAATTCAACGAGTTGATGAAGCATACTCTTGATTTTCCATGTTGACAGATTCTTCACATTCGTTTTTGATATTATTTATCTTCACATAATACTCTTATAGTTTCTAGCATGCTTCATGGTTATCGCTTCTTTGAGAATGTTGAATCAGAATTGTCCATGAATCACTCTCAAATATATTGTGAATACTGAGTAAAAAAAGAGAACAAGGAAGTAGAAGGAGAAAGAAGAATTATGTAGAGGGTTATGAGATTTCAATAAAAATGTACTTGTCAACTGGTAATGACGCACCATGGTGCAAAATTCTCAATAGAGCAACAACGCATTGCGCACGGTGTGGTGCATGCCATTTTAAACATGACACACAATATTAAATAATTATAAATGAAAATTTGTATTAATATGAAATACTATTAAATTGAAAGATATGCCATCATGATAATAATAAAAAAACAAAGTGATGCTTAAGTTCAAGTGATAAATACCTCCATCATTAAAAAATCAAAATATTATAATCATTTTTTTCAAGACTATTTATTTTGTAAGAAATGTAAGAATTCAAGGCAATAAGCTTAACTTAAATAAATATAATTTTAAATTTAAAACTCTAAAAAAATGACACGCACTATTTGCACCTTGTACCATGCGCTATTGCTTCTATATGGCGCAAATAGTGCGATATTTTGAACTAGTTTGCAGCGCCAAGTAAATGCGTCATGGTGCGCGCCGTGTTTCGCCATTGATATGTATGATAAAAATTTCTATCTTAGAGACCAATGAGTAAAATTGCGTAGTTGATTGGAATGTTCGACTAGATGAAGTCATCTGCCTTGGTTTGAAATAGTTGTTGACTTGATAGATCGATAAGCGAGTAGTTGATCAATGGTTAATCAGGGTTGATTTCATAGATAATAGTAGCTAGTTTCGACCATCAGACTTTAGCTACTTAGGACATTCTAAGATTATGGTGTCTGCTTGAGGTTAGTTCGCCCATAAACACCACCGAGTATGAGATAGAGTAGATCAAGTTGACTTGAAATACTATGATTTTTCTTGAACCGGATTGCCTTATTTTGAACCGGGTTTTCTAGATATTTGGATGTACAACAAGGACTTCGCATCTATGAAGGACAAATCAATTAGGATTTAAGACTTGTAAACACTCTCTACCTTTGACGTATCTTGCTATTTGATCATTGAGATGTTATATTTGAAGAAGCCTTTTAAGAAACAAATTTTTTTCAGTTTGTTTGAGACAGTTTTGTGCAATTAATTCCAATTTTATGATTACATTTTTCTAGTAATTTTTTTAAGGTTGGTCATAATGCTGTATTGTGTTGTCTGCTGGTGAATTTTCAACTCATTCACGTTGAATCAGCTATTATAAAGCTGTACTGCGCAGTTAATTTTCCTTTTGATAGCAGCCTACCTATTACCTAACATCAAAATTTACTTAGCAAAGTTGCACTGCAACTGACTTATTTAGTGCTCCCCTTTTATACTAACATTCTGGAGATGCAGCATGTGCTTGAGAAAAGTTGGAAACACCTTTTAAGAGGTTGAACAATTTTCGCCCTTTATATTTTGAGTTAGTGGTTTCTTGTTTTAATTATAACTGTTTTAATTTACTTTGCTTTTATTAAACTTCTGAATTCTCAGAAATTATTTTAGTTTTTTTTTCCCGTAAAGTGGAATACTATTTTATCTCATGCTTTCAAGAAGCTGCGGAAGACATAAGCTTTGTAATTGAGTTGAATTTTGAGAATTAATTTTTGCCAGGGAAAATATGAGCATCAGTATGAGCGATCCGAAGAATTTCAGCAGCAGTTGAAATTAAAAGTTCGTGAGATCTTAACGGAGCAAGAGTGGCGTCGGAGGAAAATGCAAATGAGGGTATGCTGAAAAATTACCTCGGTCTTGTTATATTTTCCTGTACTATCACCTCATGGAGAATCCATTGGTCCGTTACTCTCTGATTTTATTTTGAATAGATATCAGAAGAGGAAGGGCGATTGAAGAAAGATGAAGAAGAAACAAAGGAAATGTGGAAAAGAAAGCGTGAACATGAGGAAGAATGGGAAGGAACAAGAGAGAACAGGGTAAGAGCAGCATATTCGTAACATTTGTTGTTAACTTTATTTTACTATAAACTTATGAACTCATTCGAGGGAGATAGTAGCATAGGCATATACTTCAGCCTTATCCAATTTATGCAGCTGCTCGTTATAGCACAAATGTGCAGGTTCTTGTCCTGCTGTAGCTGTAGCATCTTCTGGTCACATTCTATGCTATACCTGATTTCACTAGCTTGCGAGGAAAGCATGTTATTGATGTAGGCAAAGGGGGGGTCAAATTATTTTGGGTTGTTTAGTTGCCCCACTTCTCCTCTCTCTCTCTCTCTCTCTCTTTCTCTCTCTCTCTCTCTCTCTCTCTCTCTCTCTATATATATATATATATATGTATTAGATGTTTTGTATTAAGAGAGAGAGAGTGTTATGTAACTGATTTTTGGAAGTCAAAATCTGCTGGTTTTCTTGGAAGAGCTTGCGAGCTGGTTCCATTCTTTTCTTTTTCTAGGAAAGCTTGCGAGCTTGTCCTCTTCTTCGTCTCGGCTTCATACATCTTTCTTCTCTCCGCAAGTTCGTCGTCACCTGTATCTTTCTTCTCAAGCGATGGAATACAAGTTTAGTTGTTTTATGTCACAAGTTTGTAAGTGACAATTTTATTTTATAAAAAGTGTATTTTCTCTTCGGTGTGTATTTTCTTATGTTCTTAGGAAGTCTTTTCTTTTGCTTGCAAAAATTAGAGTTTTTCTAATTTTTGCTTACATCAATTTGATATCAGAGCAAGTTATCGAGTGAGTTTAAGTTTTGTTGAGTCTTCTTTTATTTGTTTAGAAAAAATGGAAAATAATAAAAAAATTGAATCAGTGGTTGGAGAATGTAAACCAGAAGAACATGAAGAAAATATTCCAATGGACAAATGGGTTCCATCAGAAGGAAGTTCAACAGATCCGATATAAGACGAGTTATACAAGCTACAAATGAAGATGCACGGAGCAATACATGAAGAAGAAGCGATTTCTGCAAGATCAATTCAAACAATAACGAAAAGAAATCCTGAAAAAGTATGCGGCCAAAATTCAAGAGCTAGATGCAAATGATTCAGAGCATACTCAAGCATCATCAGAAGATGAGCTCTTTTAACCAGGGGAGAATTGATGTAGGCAAAGGGGGAGTCAAAATATTTTGGTTTTTAATTTTGGTGAGTTTGTTTTTCCTCTTCTAAAAATCAGTTCATAAATGTCTTTAGGACTTTTTAAGCTCATAAATTGAGTATTTATGTTGGTTCATTCCCCCATCTCTAAAGGCTCTTTGGTTTCCCCACCCAGCTCCCTTTCCCCTTCCCTTGGCCCTTCGGTTTCCTCCATGGCTCCACCATCTCGTGGCTGGTTCCTCCCCCTTTGGCTGCCTGTTCCGGTTCCCCTTGTGGCTGCTGGTTCTGGTTCCCTGGTTGCCTTTTCCAATTTCCCTAGCTACTATTACGGTTCCCCCTTTGTTATCCAACCCCACCCCCGACTGCCTTTTTCTGGTTTTTTTATGTGGCTGTTTGGGTGCTGTTCTGGACTGACTGTTGGCCTTTCATTTTCCCTGGTTTAATGGGTTTAATTGGAGGGTATTTTGGGCTGTTTAGCTGCCCCACTTCTCCTCTCTCTCTCTCTCTCTCTCTCTATATATATATATATATATATATATAGGAGAAGTGGGAGGATATATATATATATATATATATATATATATATATATATATATATATATATATATATATATATTAGATGTTTTGTATTCAGAGAGAGCTTATGATGAGATTTTTGGAGCCATAAACCTGAGGGTTTTTCTTCCTTCTTTGGAAAAGCTTGCGAGCTTGTTTCGTGCTTCCTCTCCTTCTAGGAAAGCTTGCGAGCTTGTCCTCTCTTCGTCACGGCTTCTAACCTCTCTTCTTTCCGCAAGTTCGACGCCAATTGTATCTTTCTTCTTAAGGAAATGCAAGTTTAGGAATTTTATGTCAAAGTTTGTAATCATCGTTTTATAATATGAAAGTTGTCTTTTGTTAAAAAAAAAAAAAACACAAAAAAACAACACATACAACCTAGGAAACTCCTAACCTAGGCTCTGATACCAAATTGATGCAAGCAAAAATTAGAAAAATTCTAATTTTTGCAAGCAAAATAAAAGACTTCCTAAGAATATAAGAAAATACACACCGAATCAGAAAATACACTTTTTATAAAATAAAATTGTCACTTACAAACTTATGACATAAAACAACTAAACTTGCATTCCATCGCTTGAGAAGAAAGGTACAGGTGGGGTGGTCACTTGGGGCGAGAAGAAATAGGTAAGAAGCCGAGATGAAAGAGAGGACAAGCTCGCAAGCTTTTCTTGAAGAAGAGAGAAAGAACGAAACAAGCTCGCAAGCTTTTTCAAAGAAGAAAAATCATCAGGTTTTCTATTCAAAAAATATGATTATAAGCTCTCTTTTTATTTGCTAAAACACCTTATATTTATAGGAGAAAAGGGCCAGTCAAACAGCCACCATAACCACTAATTAAACCTATTAAATCATGGGAAATAGAAGGCCAAAAGTTCAGTCCAGAACAGTACCCTAACAACCACATAAAAAATCGAAAAAGGCGGCCCAAGGAACCGAAACAACAGCCAAAGGGAACCTGAACAGCAGCCAACCGGAACAGGCAGCTAGGGGACCGAAACAGGCAGACAAAGGGGGAGAGGAACGGGCTTCACAGGGAACCAGGACAGCAGCCAGGGAAATGAGACGGACGGCCAGCAATAAGGGGAATCAGAACATCAACCAGGCAGGGAAAATCGAATAGACACAGGGGAGGGAAAAGGAACAGGCAGCAAAGGGGGAACCAAAGGGTCAATAGAAAAGGGGGGGGGGAATGAACCTAAAATTATCATTAATTACACATTAATGAGCTGAATTTAGAAGAGAATTAAGCAGCTCACCAAAAGGGAAGTCCAAACATCAACTCAAGTAATTTTGACCCCCCTTTTGCCTACATCAGTTATACTAACAAATTTAGGGAGATTAAATCAAATTTCTCACTAACAATGGCATAGCTAGTAATTTTTAATATCCTCTAAGTTGTTTCCTTCTTATGTTTTGTTGAAGAACATTCAGGTAATTTTTTTTTGGGAGAACTTCTTTGATGTACTATTCTATCTTTTGAAATGAAATATTAGTTAATGTGGTATATATATATATATATATATATATATATATAATGATTCCACATCATTATCATAAAATATAGGTGTTAGTCCATTTAGCAAGCTTGCTTTGGGTTTAATTTGAAAATACTGACCGTATTAACACACCTGGGTTGACCTCTTTGATGAAAAAATGAAAGATCCGACTCAAAGCACTTGCTAGAAATACAGGAGTCCCCAACATTAATTTCTTGACAAATAGGACATTTGTATGAATCAACTCAAACCTAGTTGAATAAAAACTTCATGAAATTGCACGTGAAATTCATCACATGTATTTGGTTTCAACCTATCTGATTAGGAATGTCAATATTCGACACGACCCAAAAATTCATTTTGACACCCCTAGATCTGATCATTCATAATTCCTACTTCCCTTACTTTTTTCTGCCTTTTCTATTATGAGATTTCTGCTACTCTTTTCGGCAGGTCTCCTATGAATTTTTTGCCATCTCTATTACAATTTCTACAGGTTTCTATGATTTTATTTTTAGTGAAATTTCAATCCCAATTGTTTGGCTCTCAATGAGCTTTGTTTTGGGATAAGGTCTAATCCCAAAACAGTTTCCTGACTATTTGTATGTGACAAATTACTTCAAGCTATTCCCATAAGGTCGAAGCTATTCCAATCATCTACCAATAACATACACTTGACAAATCATGATAGAATGTCAAAGCATATTATAACTATTAATCTTGTTTAGCATTTGTGGCATCATCAAAAGAATATTCATAAATTATAATTTATTTAATAAAATTAAAATTTTCTTACATGATTCTTCAATAAGTTTTATTTAACTTTATATCATGATTTGTTAGCTATTCTAATCATCTCTCCTTATACCCCCCTCCCCCATAACTCATATCCAATATATCACTTGCATGATTCAATTTTTTATAAGAATATTATTTTTATGGTATTGTTAGAGATAAAATTATGTCCACTACTAAGGTTGGGTATGTATTAAAGATACCTTAGAAATTGAGAAAAAACAATTAAATATTCCCTCGACTCTTAATAAATGACTAAAATGGTCCTCAATTATATTAAAGGTCCATTTTGGTCTCTCAAGTCTTTAAAAAGGAATCAAAATAGTCTCATTAAGGAATTGATGGATTAAAAAAACTCTTTAATATAGTTGGAGACTATTTTGATCTTTCATGAAGAGTCAGACACCATTTTGACCTTTCATGAAGAGTCAAACACCATATAAAAATATTAACGCTTTTATTTTTTGTTTGAATGAATATCTGGACAGAATAATTCTTTCTACTAATGCAATTATCAAGCGGGAATTGAATTTTTTTTGTGATAAATTATCTCCTTGTACTCTTATATTTTCTTACTCTTATTCTTTAATTTTTTGAATTTGATTTTTAATAGGACACAATGGAGAAAAAGGATTCTGGTAGCCGACCCCACGTAGTGCGATAAATGCTTGATGTTGTTGTTGTTGTTGTTATTCTTTAATTTTTTGTTTACACGCAGGATTGAATCTTGCCAAATTTGGTATATATATATTTTTGTAGTGATGTGATTTTCAATTGAATCATGTGGATTTGATGTTTCCAAATTTCTATGCAGTATTTCTTTGTATTTGTGATTTTCTTGCATTTCTGATTTTCACATATAGGAATGAATTGTTGTTTTAAATTAAGATTGTAATTTATGAATTTGAACTTGTATTTGTGATTATGTGCATTTCACCCTCGAATTGTATCATGAAATTCTAGACCATAAAATGTCTTGCATCACCCAAGTTAATTTTCAAATTTTTACCTGTATGTTTGATTTTGTACAATACCGAATACATGGAGTGTAATTTTAGTAGTAATAGATCTAGTTGGGGGTATGTGACTTTGAGTGATCAAGTCATTAATAAGAATACACGTTTTAGATGTCTTGGGTCTATTGTTCAGAGTGATGGCGAAATAGATGGGGATATTATTAGTTGAATTCAAGTTGGATGGATAAAGTGGAGGAATGCATCGGGCTTGTTGTGTGATAGCAAAGTACCACTCAAACTTAAGTGAAAATTCTATAAGATGGTGGTTAGCCTGCAATACTTTATGGAGCAAAATGTTGGTAATTAAAAGAGAAGCATAATATTAAAGTTAAGTGTTGTAGAGATGAGGATGCTCAGGTGAATGGGTGGCTTTACTCTTATAGACAAGATACAAAATGAGCATATACGTGAAAAGGTTAGAGTAGCTCCAGTGGCAAATAAGATTAGAGAGAGCCGCCTTAGATGGTTTGGTCACATAAAATGACGGCCTTCCGATGACCTGGTTAAGAGAGTAGATGTATTAGATTTAACCTATGTTAAGAAAGGTAGAGGTAGACCTGAAAAGACTTGGTTAGAAAATATTAGAAATGAACTTCTTATTAGATCTAAATGAGAATTTGAATCTTAACCGAACACAATGGAGAAAAAGGATCCATGTAACCGACCCCACATAGTAGGACAAAGGCTTCATGTTGTTGTTGTTGTATCCTAGGTTTGTATTATGAAACCCTAGACCACAAAACGCCTAGCATTATCCAAGTTATGGTTAGGTCTTTGTCTGAACGTACCCTGAGTTCTTCAGGTTATTTGTTGGTTGATTTGAACGTGACAATAAAATCTCTTCTCTTCTTCCAAGGGGACACCTCTCTTCTATTCCGATTAGGAAGTCAACCAATTTGAAAACTCAACTTTCCTTGCTTCAATTTTATCTTCTCTCCTGCAAATTTGTCAGAAGTCGGTTGTCAAGTACAGTTGATCTTCTCTTCTCGGATCATTTTCAACTGCTACATTTGGGCCGATTCTTGTTTCCTTATCTAATATTTTATCTTGGACATTGATAGTTTTTTGCTAATTCTGAAATTTCATGTTCAAAATTGATATTTAAGTGTTATCAAAGCATTAACTCATTATCCCATCAACATTATTCATCTTTACCCTAGTCCCAAGCTATGCGGCTATGATAATTTCTATATCTTTCTTTTTTATACAGCTCCTATGTAGCTTTCTATCATCGAGTACATGATTTGTTGTAGCAATTGCTATTTGGAGTGATACAAGTTATTTCCCAAATGCACATATAGTTTAAAAAATTCCTTACTGCGTTGCATCATTAATTATCTGTCCAGAAAACGGTTTGACTCCCTGCAAAAAACCTTTGCAATGGTTTTAAACCAGTTGAAAATAGCTGCGGATGTCAAGCACTATAAAGCTTTTAGCAACTAATTTACCAACTGCTGCTATTTTCTAATCTAGATGCAAACAATCTCGGCAATAGTAGTAGCTACCTTGGAACCCATACCTAGCAGCAGCTAAAATAATTACTGTAGACTAGCAGCTTACAGGGTAGCATAATTAAGCCGTTGCTATTATGAAATGTGCTGCAGTGCTGCACAATACATTTATTATTTTGCTTGATTTTTTTTATTATTATGAAATGTGCTGCACAATACATTTATATTGTTGCAGGATTTTTTTTATCGTATATATGATTGTGTATAAACTTTCAGAAAATACACGTTCATTCTTTCAACCCGTCAATAGCTGATTATAGAGCACAATTAAGTAGGCCATTTGTCAATTATTAAAAACAATATATATAGAGAGAGAGAAAGAAACACGCTCCCTTATAAAAGAAATATAAGTTCAATATCTCAGATAATATCTATTCAGCACACAGTCTTCTATAAAAGAAATATAAGCTAAGTATTAGAAATCTTCTGATTGTTTAGTTTCTCAGTCTATAAGATAGCAATCTTGACATCTCTCCCTCGCTTCAACCACTATCATCTATGACCCTAAGCAAAGAAATGGGTTTAGGGGGCACTAATAAAGGATTAAACTTAATAAATGTAGTTAATGCATTCACCTTCTTACCTATGTTCTCTTATTTAACTTCTATCTTAAGCCAATTCCTCAGTAACAATGGAAACATAATACCTTCACAAAAAGCATCATTCTTATTACTTTTATACATCGATCTCATAAGGTTACTCTGCCTTCAAACATAATATTTAACACAAATGATTGGATGATAAAATAATGAATATATCCTTATGATTGTGGTGACACAAACGAAGAATGATAATTTGTTAAATATTGATTTCATGATGTTCTTGAACATTAGCCTCCTCCGTAGCTACCTTAGAAGTCACTGGTTCAATGTTTGATTAGCTATGATGCATTACACAAATACGGGTCACATCGATCAATGAAAATATATGATACATAATTACATATATGATTGGACATGAATTTTAATTTTATATCTTAAAAATAATATATAGAATATTACGAATAATTGAGAAACAATAAATCATTTAATTAGGATTTGTGCATAATAAGATTATTATTAGGATGTAGAGAGATATTCATCGATATCGTATGTCAGGTATCAAGAGGGTAGACGAATGTCGTGTGTTTGACATCAAAAGGGGAGACGACAATGCTATTGAAAGTTAGGCATCAATATTATGCAATCGGCATCGGGGGTCAATGTCGAGATGGTGTCGGTTGGCGATGTTGAGATGTTGAGATGATGCGAAGGCTTGTTGTGGGTGTAGAAATTGTCAAAGTTGGGCGTCAATGTCAAGAGAACGTCAAACTTCGTTGTTGAAATGGTTTTGAAATGTTGATCTTGAGATGACATTAGACATTATTGTGAATCCCTAGTCCTGACCAACCAGAGAGAAATAAAATTGTATTGAGTGCGAATAATTGATTTGGAGCTATGGAGAGAAAATACAAAATTTAGTTTTTTTAAATTTTTTATAACTAAATATTTGAAATATAAGAAAGGGCAAATTTTAGAAAGGAGCAAGTTTAAAAATGTCATTAAATAAAAGGAGCATAATTAGTAAAAAATTTAAAAAAGAGCAAATTCGCCAAATTATTTGACGTAGTCCTAAATGCGTCAAATGATTTGGCAAATTTTGAATATGCCAAATCATTTGGCGTATTCATCTAAAGCAGAAGAAGGAAATGGGTAGGAGAGAGAGATTGGGAGAGAAGATAAATGGGGAGAGAAATAGAAAAATGAGGGAGAGAGAGTGTGGAGTTAGAGACGGATGGAGAGAGGGAAGAGAGATTTAAATATTTTGTTTATATGAAAAAAACTAACTAATATTTATAATTAATATTTACATGATATAAAATAAAATAATCTTTTAAAAATATTATAAAAAGTTAAAAATATTATAAATTGTATTTAAAAAGTATAATATTAAAATTTTTACTCTATAAAAATAATTAAAACTATTTTTTTAAATGTAATGAGTATTTAAATTTGAAAAATAAATTTTAAATAAATACTTTATTATAATCTTCACACCATAGCATATTTGAATATAAAAAAAACTATTTTTAAATATAAAAATTTAAAAAATTTTAAGAATCTATTATCAATATTATGCTGTTATTTAAATATTAATTTTTAAATATTAGTTAAATATTATTTTATATATCAAAAAAGTTATTTTAAATATTAATTTTTTAAATTAAATATAAAATTTTTCAAATAATTTAAAATAATATTTAACTTATATTTTCTAAATTTTTAAATATTAGTTAAATATTATTTTATATATCAAAAAAGTTATTTTAAATATTAATTTTTTAAATTAAATATAAAATTTTTCAAATAATTTAAAATAATATTTAACTTATATTTTCTAAATTATTTTAAAACTAATTATTTTAATTTTTTTTCAAATTTAAATACTCATTAAAAATAGTTTTAATTATTTTTTAGAGTAAAAATTTTAATATTATACTTTTTAAATATAATTTTTTTATTTTTTTACTTTTTTATATAATATTTTTAAAGATTATTTTATTTTATGTTATATAAATATTAGCTAAAATTTTTTTGAATATAAAAAAATATTAAAATCTCTCTTTCCCATCTCTGTTTCTCTCTCCCCATCCGTCTCACTCCACATTCTCTCCCTCATTTTTCTCTCTCTCCCCATCTCTCTCCTACCCATTTCTTTCTCCTGTTTTTGATGAATACGCCAAATGATTTGGCATATTCAGAATTTGTCAAATCATTTGGTGTATTTGGGACTATGCCAAATAATTTGGCAAATTTACTCTTTTTAAATTTTTTTACTAATTATGCTTCTTTTACTTAATGGCATTTTAAAGTTGCTCCTTTCTAAAATTTGATCTATAAGAAATTATATTTGAAAAAATTTCATAAAATATTTAAGACGTGTTCGACTTGCGTGTCCAATATATTTTTTAATCGGGCACATGTTTGACGTGTTCTATATGTGTGATGTGTAAAAAGTGATAATAAATCATTCAAATAGGATTTTTTAATCTATATCTGATATGTTTTTCTTAATATATATTTTAATGGTATACCTCTTTGAGGAAAAGTATCAGTGCATTATAGCTAGTTAGATTCTCATTCTTGTTGAACAAGAGCATCTTGATTTGTTAAGTTAATATATTGAACAAGGAAGATTAAGTAATGCAATAAAGTTAAAATCTTAAAAAATTCAAAAGTTTTTAACTGAACCGAAATCATACATCAAGAAGAGAAGCATTGGGTGAAAAGTTATTTTTATTGGTGTTTCATTTAGGATAGTGTTAAACAACATTAGTCTTGAGCATAATCTGTGGCAAAGATTGCAAGTTCGAGAGCAAGCTACTAGCAGAGTGAATCTTATTATATTTTCTTATCATTGTGTTACGCAATAGACTTGTTACATATGTACCCTATCAAGGATCAAAATCAGAGTATTTAGGATTGCTATAATCGTATGCGTTGGATTTTTATATTCAAAGAAATTAAGCTTTGGCTTGAGAGGCTGGCAAGGTCCTCCTAATTAGTAATTAGGAATGGAAAAACAAAAGGAGTTTTTAAGTATGATAAGAGGCCTCAACTATTTGTACATACTTGGGGGTGATTAAAGCATGACTGTGTTTTCGGAAACTATGGTCATAGGAGCACAGCAAGTGTACTAAAGATTTAGCTCGGGTGGACTAGACCAAATGTACAATGTAAAGACAAAAAATAAATGATTTTTTTGTATTAACAAATAATGCGGAATAATTTGATGGATTCTTGACATCATGAGAATATGAAAATGAGTGTAAAAGGTATTGATTGAGGATTGCTTTGAATTAATGAATCGTCTAAAGATTAACTAGTTTAAGAGCTCAAATATATATTTAACATAAATGCGGTTACATCATTTTCAGCACACACTTATAACAAGTTTAGAATTTACAACCTCAATTATTATCTTTAAGCTAACGAGAAGGAGAACATAAACATCATATTGACGACTATGTAAGGCAAAATGAAATAATTGGAACTATTTTATAAGACCAAATGGGACTATTAATGATGTGAAACTACTAGGAGTTACGGTTAGAAATAAAAAGAGAATTGTTTTAAGTTTTGCTTTTATAAGTTTATTTCGATCATGCAAGAGAATTAAGAATTAGAAAAATTTAACTTGCTTAGGCCAAAGATGAGCAATAGAGAAATTAACCAAGGCTATTCATTCAAATTTCAAGGAGATTTAAATGCAAAGTACAATCAACAAAATCCAACACTTAACAATGAGAATTTCACCTCAAGGCCTTCTCGCTCAACTATTTGTAGGCTTTAGCGGAGAAAGATGAGCCAAATAATGAGAGATATTACCACTATGAAGATGGCGCCGATGAACTTTGTTGGTGGCGAGGTAGCCGACTGAGAAGGACGTAGTGGGTGGCCGACGAGGCTCCAATCGTAGCTTGAGAAACGTCGGTCGATGATGCTTGCAAGAATAGGGACGACTCGCTCCAAATATTCTTCAACAGTAGTTTCGCCTTCAAATCCCACGTCAAAGCACGGAGACCTTAGGATGTTGATGCTTCCGTCGGCTTTGAATACAAGACCCCACTCAAGCTCCGGATCCGCCATGCGTCATTGAAACGGAGATGGAAGACGTCGCCTTCGTTCCCTCTTGGACTCTTGATTCAAGAGACGGGAAGAGAGAGGGTGGGGGACGGTGGGATTCCAAGGGAGAAGGGTGGCCGGCGGGTGTAGGGAGGAACAAGGCTTGAAAACAATTTAGGTTTAGATGGCTTGTATTAGGGAATTAATCAAAATCTGAAGTAATTTCAGTTTTGATTAAGTTCAGAGGGAAAATTGACTTGAATTTGAAATTTCAAATCAAGCAATTAAGACATTAAGTGGGGGTTAATGAGGGGAAATCAATGAAAGGGGCCGGCGGTCTATAGAGGGAGGGAGGAGGTTTGAAACTTAAAACTGAAAGTTAATTTCAGTTTTAAGTAATTTAGGAGGGAAAATTATTTGGAGTCAATTTCTAATTCAAGTGGAATCAATGCCTTAATGGGACATTAATGGGGCTCCACCAAAGATGTGGCCGGCGGCTTCTAGAGGGGGAAAATTGGTGTGGGAGCAAGTAAATGGTTTCCAAATTTGGTGCATGATGTTTAAGAAGGATTAAAACAAAATCCGTTTGAATTTGAATTTCGTCATAAAACGGATTTAAAACTTTTATAATTTGGAAATTTCAAAATTGAAAAGATTTTGAAATTCAAATTTTGAATTTTCAAAATTTGAATTCGAGGGGAATGGGAGATGAGGTCGATGGTTGAAAGGTTCACGGACTGATGGTGGTGTTAGGGTGGCCGGCGGCCAAGAGGAAGCTAAGGCCGGCGGGTTGGGGGGAAAGGAAGGGGGATCGAATGTTGGGGATAGACCACGAGCCACGGACTCTTCCGATGACTGGTGGGTATTGCTTTCGCCCTCACCTTGGGCTCTCATTCTATTCTCTAACTCTCCACAAGAAGAAGAAGAAGAAGAAGACAAGATATTCAAAACAAATTTTCATTCATAATATTCATTAACCTCAAAACAATACATGAGACCATTATATATAGGTCTCAACTCATACAAAGAGAAAATACCAAATTGCCCTCTGGGCTACAATGACAAAATAACTCCCCACAGGGGTAAAAATGGAAAGACAGTAAATAAAACAAGATAATAATAAAAATACATCATGACATTTAAATCAAAAGTAGAGGCGCTGAATCGTGGCCGTCGATCTGCGGTTTCGCCGACGATAAACATGTTGGTAGCGTCTGTCGATGTCCTCATCATTCTCCCTAGGTGGGAGAAAACTCGACCCTGTCGAGTGAGTGTCTCTAGAGCTCTCGTACAACTCTAGAAGGTCTGGGTCTAGAATCTGCATCTCCTCTCGGTCAACCCACGTGTCCTCCGTCGCCGGGGTCCCTTTCCAGTGAACTAAGTACCTTCGACGTCCGCCTCCTTTTGCAGTAATGATCTCATCATCTAATATGGCTTCAACTGTCTCCGCATTGGGTAAGGGGGGTAAATTTGGAAGTGGAGGTAGGCTTGGGATCTCACCAGGTATGGTCGCATAAGGCTCGTTTGTAAGTGGATTGCATGGGTTAAATTCTGGTCCCTCGAAGTTTACTAAATCTTCTATGTTCAATGTGGGATTAATGTTGAAACCTTCGGGAATGTCTAGTACGTAAGCATTGTCATTAACCTTTGAAATTATCTTGAACGGTCCGGCGCTTCTCGCATGCAACTTCTTTGCGGATCCAGGAGGAAAACGCTCCGGACGGATCCGAACCATCACAAAGTTTTCAATTTCGAATTCTTTAGCTCTTCTTTTATGATCAACCATAAATTTATAATTTGCATTACTTTGCTCAATTTTCTTTTTAATTTCTTTATGTAACTCCTGTAGATGCGATGCAAATGATGATGCTGACTCTGATATCCTAACTCTAGTGTTCATGGGAATCAAGTCAATGGGTTGGTTGGGAAGGTATCCATACAGTATTTCAGCAGGGCTAAGACCAGTAGTTCGGTTCACAGAGTTATCGTAGGCAAATTCAGCTATAGGCAACTTAGAGTCCCAGTCCCGAATGTTTTCTCCTACCAAGGTCCTTAACAGATTTCCTAAACTCCTATTCACCACTTCAGTTTGACTGTCTGTTTGGGGGTGAAAGGCGATAGAGAATTGCAGTTTGGTCCCCATTTTATGCCATAATGTCTTCCAAAAATAACTGGTAAATTTCACATCTCGGTCCGACGCTATGGTTTTAGGCAGACCGTGAAGTCTCACAATTTCATCAAAGTACAGCTTGGCTATTCTAGAGGCTTCAAAAGTTTTGGAGCACGGGAGGAAATGGGCCATCTTAGAGAATCTGTCTACAACTACACAGACTGAGTCATGTTTCCTAACGGTCTTGGGCAACCCTAAAACAAAGTCCATACTGACGTCCTGCCAAGGTTGGCTAGGTACGGGGAGAGGTGTGTAAAAGCCAGTGTTTTGCTTCCGTTGTTTGGCCAACTGACAGGTGTGGCACCGCCTTACTAATCTGCTAATGTCCCTCTTAAGACTCGGCCAGTAAAATCGATTTTCAATAGCAGCAACGGTCTTGGCTTGTCCAAAGTGACCCGCTAAACCTCCAGCATGTAACTCTCAAACAAGAAACTCTCAAAGTGAAGTCTTGGGAATACAGAGTCTTTGAGCTTTAAACAAGTATCCATCTTCTAACATAAAATCTCCTACGATACGATCATCTCCAGTTGCTAGCTTAGAGTAGGTTTCTCCAAAATCGGGGCAGTCAGAATAGTTTTCTTTAATTTGCTCGAAACCAACCACTTCCGTTCTCATCTCACGAGCAACCATCATTCTACGACTTAGTGCATCGGCAGCCTTGTTTTCAGAACCTGCTTTGTGCCTAATGGTGTAAGTTTATTCTTGTAGGAACTCAACCCATCTTCCGTGTCGGGCATTTAGTTTCTTCTGTGAATTGATATATCGTAAGGCTTCATGGTCAGAAAATATAACAAATTCTTGGGGAAGTAGGTAATGTCTCTAGTATCTGAGGGATTGAATTATGGCGTAAAATTCCTTATCATAGGTGGAGTATCATTGCCTGATGTCATTTAATTTCTCACTGAAGTAGGCAACCGGGTGTCCTTCTTGTGATAATACTCCTCCTATTCCTATGCCAGATGCGTCGCAAGTTACTTCAAAAACTTTGGAAAAATCTGGTAGACGCATAACTGGTGCTTCAACCATTTTTCGTTTTATTTCCTCGAAAGCTCTGGTGGTCGATGTCGTCCAATTAAATTCCCCTTTCTTCAAACAATCAGTTATGAGACCCACTATGGTGCTAAAATTTCTGATAAATCTTCTATAGAACGTGGTCTGTCCGTGAAAACTTCTAACATCTCTAATGTTCTTAGGTTCAGGCCATTCATTGATTGCTCGCACTTTTTCGGGGTCAGCAGATATGCCTTGGGAAGAAATGATAAATCCAATGAAGGTTACTTGATTTGTTAGGAAGGTGCACTTCTTAGGATTGGCATACATTTGTTCCCTTTTCAAAATTTCACAAACTTGCTTTAGATGATTCAAATGTTGTTCCACCGATTGGCTGTAGATTAGAATATCATCAAAGTATACCACAATAAATTTTCCAAGGAAAGGCCTAAGGATCTGTGTCATTACTCTCATAAAAGTGCTAGGTGCGTTACTCAAACCAAAAGGCATTACAGTCCATTCGTACAACCTATCTTTAGTTTTGAACGCGGTCTTCCATTCATCCCCCGGGCGGATCCTAATTTGGTGGTAGCCACTATTGAGGTCAATCTTCGAGAAAAGTGTGGCCCTTGTCATCATGTCTAGCATGTCATCAAGGCGAGGGATTGGGAAACGATACTTGACTGTGATCTTGTTGATAGCATGGCTATCAACGCACATTCTCCACGACCCATCTTTCTTAGGGGTAAGAAGGGCTGGGACAGCACACGGGCTAAGACTTTCCTTCATGAACCCGCGTTGTAAAAGTTCGTCCACTTGTTTCTTGAGCTCTACATGCTCAGCAAGGTTCATTCGGTAATGAGGCAGGTTAGGTAAAGAGGCCCCAGGGACTAAGTCAATAGCATGTTGGATGTCCCTTAGGGGTGGCAGTTGGTAGGGCAAATCCTCAGGGAAGACATCGGAAAAAGTTTCCAAAAGGGGTTTTACCTCTTCAGGGATTGGTTCTTCTTGATCTACACTTACTTCTCGGGCTACTAACGCGTAAAGAGGGGCTCCCGACTCCAGTTCCATACCTAGGTCCTTAACAGTTATCAAGTTCATGCCCGTGTTGGGTTTCAGAGAGTTGGGCTTAACTTCTTCCTTGGTAGACTTTGCTTGAGTGGGTAACAGCTTAATCTTCTTACCCTCGTGCTCAAACACACAGTTGTTTGATCGGCCATAAATGTGTACATCGTTGTTGAACAACCAAGGGCGGCCAAGGATGATTTGACCCACATCCATCGTCAAAACATCGCACCAGATTTTCTCTTTGTATCCAATGAACTCAATAGGAACGAGACTCCTATCTTTCACCTCTAAAGTGGTTGAGTTGATCCAGGCGACTTTGTAGGGATTTGGGTGTGGTGTGGTCCTTAACTGAATTTTCGAGATCATAACAGACGATACGGCGTTAATACAGCTTCCACTGTCTATAATGACTTTGCAATTCTTGTCTCCAATCTTAGTGAAAGTGTAAAAGATGGAGGTTCTTCGCCAGTCGTCACTGGGTTTAGGTTGTGAGAAGGCACACCGAACAACTTGAAGATCCAAGTGATTCAACTTTTGGAGGCAGTGGATCGCAGCAGTATCCTCCTCGTTAAAGAAATCCTCATCATCGTCAATATGGTGAACTAATTCCGCTTCAGGTTCATCCTCTTCTTCTGTCACTTCTTCAATTATTGTGACCTTAAACGGGCTGGAGCACTGAGAAGCAATGTGTCCATATCCATGGCATCTAAAACACTTAGTGCCGGCAATGTTTAAAATTGCGTATTCGGGTATTGAGGCGTTTTTCATTCATGAGGCGAGGCGTAAGCCTCAAGGCATTTTGAGGCGTAAGCCTCAAAATCAAAAGATTGCGTAAACATAAAATGATAAATTTTTTATATACTAATGAGTGAATAATATAAAATATAAAAAAGCATAAGATATGAAGTGAAATCAAAATATTCCAATAATAAGACAACATGAAATATAGTTCAACTCAAAATTCTATATTTCCCAAATCCTAGTATTCTTTTTATTAACATATAATTCCAATTTCTAAAAATAAATAGCAATGACATATCACATAAAAACTCATAAGTCATCAGCATTGTCATCACTAATGGGTTCTTCATTTGAATCATCATTATGATGAACTGTTCTCTCCCCTTCCTCCTCTGCTATAGAGTCAAATGTCAGGCATTTACTTCAAGATTTATGTAAGTTTTAATATATATAGTGTGAGGCGTAAGCCTCATGCCAGTGAGGCGAGGCGGACCTCAAGACGGGCCTCAAACAAGTTGAGGAGTAAGCCTCATAAAAAAAAACTCAAGGCGTTTTTTACTGGAATTGCGCAAAGGCGGGCCTCAAGGCGAGCCTCATATTGCGCAATTTTAAACCATGAGTGCCGGCAATGGTTTTGGGTGTCTCTCGCTTAGGTGTTTTTCCTTTATAGTCTAGGCGAGGCTGGGTTTGGCTAGAGGGTGGTCGACTACTCGAGGGTCCGCTGGGCTTGTTATATAAGGTTGGTTCAAAGAGGATCTAAATGGGTTAGGTCGAGAGTCCTGGGTCCTAGAGACATGGCTCCTGGACTCTTCCAAGTCTAGTACCAGACTACAGGCAGCTTCATAGGTATTCACTCTTCTGGCAAACAGTTCGTTTCGAAGGTCTTCTCTCAATCCAGCTCGGAACATTGACAGAAGTTGTGTAGGAGTGGTGGTCTCTTCCCCGTTACAACGAATCAAGAAATCATCAAAGGTCGAGATATATTCCTTAACGGGTTTACTCCCTTGGGTTAACCTATTCCAACGATCTAAGAGTCTAGGGTAATATGAGGGAGGGAGATATTTTCTTTTCAGTTCTTGCTTCATCGCTCCCCAGTCAGCTATGGGATATTCTCCTCTAGTTTCTCTCATATGCTCTACGTTAGTCCAGTATTGGTTGGCTCTACCGGTCAACTTCATCTCAGCAAATCTAACTTTCTTCTCTTCCGAAATATTATACCATTTGAAGTAACTGTCCATTCCTTTAATCCAGGCAAGGAAAACTTGGGGTTCTAGCGTACCGTCAAATATCGGGGCGTCTATCTTAATACTCTTAAGGAGTTGGGTATCGTTGTCCCTCCAAGGTGCGTCACGTCCTAACGGTTCTTGATGGGGTCGGTGGCTGGGTCGGTAGTAATCCCTAGGAGGTCCGTACTCAGTTCGGGCATGTTCGCCATATGGTGATTGAGGTCTAGATGGTGTGTAGATAGCCGGGTGTCCTATTCTTTCAATATTGTCTAGTCTTTCTCCCGTATGACGTTTAAGTTCAGCTACACTCGTTTGGGTATCTTTCATTTGTTGTGTAAGTGTACCTAATTGGCCCATAATCATGTCTAAAGTTGCTTGCATATGTGTTGGGTCCATGGTTGGGTGCTAAGGATCACTTGGGAGGCTTCCTAAGTCAAGGGTAGCAACTAATCACGCGGGAATTATGTCCTAAAAGTCCTCAATTGTTGCTGGAATGAATAGGACAGCAAAGTTCAGCAAGGGTCTAAGATGTCCAGGGGTTTGGGAAGGGTTCTAAAGTGTGGACAGCACCTAAACAGTAATTCTAGGTCCACTAACAGGTACTTAACAGCAGCTAAAATAGTGTGGACAGCAGTGATACTTCAAGGTGGAGTTGTCCTACACACTAAGAAACGCTACAAGTTCAAAGGCAGCAAAATGACACTAGCTAGGATGACTTAAGTGCTCATGACAATGTGCAGGAAATGTAAAAACAGCGGCTAAAACAGAGAATATTTTGAAGCTACGCAATGATATGCATGCAAAATTAAAGCTATAACGAACAGTTAAACCCTAGGATGTTTTTCTAACATGTCATGCATGCCTACCATGCTCTGATACCAAATATGATGTGAAACTACTAGAAGTTACGGTTAGAAATAAAAAGAGAATTGTTTTAAGTTTTGCTCTTATAAGTTTATTTCGATCATGCAAGAGAATTAAGAATTAGAAAAATTTAACTTGCTTAGGTCAAAGATGAGCAATAGAGAAATTAACCAAGGCTATTCATTCAAATTTCAAGGAGATTTAAATGCAAAGTACAATCAACAAAATCCAACACTTAACAATGAGAATTTCACCTCAAGGCCTTCTCGCTCAACTATTTGTAGGCTTTAGCGGAGAAAGATGAGCCAAATAATGAGAGATATTACCACTACGAAGATGGCGCCGATGAACTTTGTTGGTGGCGAGGTAGCCGACTGAGAAGGACGTAGTGGGTGGCCGACGAGGCTCCAATCGTAGCTTGAGAAACGTCGGTCGATGATGCTTGCAAGAATAGGGACGACTCGCTCCAAATATTCTTCAACAGTAGTTTCGCCTTCAAATCCCACGTCAAAGCACGGAGACCTTAGGATGTTGATGCTTCCGTCGACGTTGAATACAAGACCCCACTCAAGCTCTGGATCCGCCATGCGTCATTGAAACGGAGATGGAAGACGTCGCCTTCGTTCCCTCTTGGACTCTTGATTCAAGAGACGGGAAGAGAGAGGGTGGGGGACGGTGGGATTCCAAGGGAGAAGGGTGGTCGGCGGGTGTAGGGAGGAACAAGGCTTGTAAACAATTTAGGTTTAGATGGCTTGTATTAGGGAATTAATCAAAATCTGAAGTAATTTCAGTTTTGATTAAGTTCGGAGGGAAAATTGACTTGAATTTGAAATTTCAAATCAATCAATTAAGACATTAAGTGGGGGTTAATAAGGGGAAACCAATGAAAGGGGCCGGCGGTCTATAGAGGGAGGGAGGAGGTTTGAAACTTAAAACTGAAAGTTAATTTCAGTTTTAAGTAATTTAGGAGGGAAAATTATTTGGAGTCAATTTCTAATTCAAGTGGAATCAATGCCTTAATGGGGCATTAATGGGGCTCCACCAAAGATGTGGCTGGCGGCTTCTAGAGGGGGAAAATTGGTGTGGGAGCAAGTAAATGGTTTCCAAATTTGGTGCATGAGATTTAAGAAGGATTAAAACAAAATCCGTTTGAATTTGAATTTCGTCATAAAATGGATTTAAAAATTTCCTAATTTGGAAATTCCAAAATTAGAAAGATATTGAAATTCAAATTTTGAATTTTCAAAATTTGAATTCGAGGGGAATGGGAGATGTGGTCGATGGTTGAAAGGTTCACGGACGGATGGTGGTGTTGGGGTGGCCGGCGGCCAAGAGGAAGCTAAGGCCGGCGGGTTGGGGGGAAAGGAAGGGGGATCGAATGTTGGGGATAGACCACGAGCCATGGACTCTTCCGATGACTGGTGGGTATTGCTTTCGCCCTCACCTTGGGCTCTCGTTCTCCTCTCTAACTCTCCACAAGAAGAAGAAGAAGACAAGATATTCAAAACAAATTTTCATTCATAATATTCATTAACCTCAAAACAATACATGAGACCACTATATATAGGTCTCAACTCATACAAAGAGAAAATACCAAATTGTCCTCTGGGCTACAATGACAAAATAACTCCCCACAGGGATAAAAATGGAAAGACAGTAAATAAAACAAGATAATAATAAAAATACATCATTACATTTAAATCAAAAGTAGAGGCGCTGAATCGTGGTCGTCGATCTGTGGTTTCGCTGGCGATAAACATGTCGGTAGCGTCTGTCGATGTCCTCATCAATTAAAGTTGTGGGTGAGTCTGTCCTAAATGGTAATGGTCATCCATCGCATTCCCCAAGAATACTCAATTCCTCCCCAAATTTGACTTATTGATCTAATCTCTGACTAAATTTTAAATCTTCAGAATGGTAGCAGCGCAACTAATAAAACTAGCATAACACCAAAAACAAATAAGAACTGTCAACTTTGTCTAACATATTCCCTACGGAATCCAATTTCATCTCCATCTTTGTCACAATTTCCTGAACTTGATCTATACAAGTATTAATTATATGCACAAGGACACTGAAAATAATTTTGGGCGCTCAATTATCCCAATTCACAAAGTGATTCATCAACAACAAGAGCAACATATGCTCCATGATCATAATAGGCGCCACATTAAACTTTCTCTCCATCCATGTTGGGAATCTCTGACAAAAGCAATTGCCTTGTAACCTTGTTCGTGAAAACCTTAGCCTCAACACATGTTTACATTGGTTTGACTTGTGATGTATATTCATTATCTGGCGCCAGCATGAATGATGGCTTTGCCTATTATGCTTTACTGTTTCCAACATAAGCATCAATAGCATGATTGTTTTTGATGGAGCCAGCACTTTCGGGCCCGTTGTGGCTGTGGAAATGCTAGGTCTGAAGCCTCAATGTTGGTCGTCACAACTCCACTTGGATTTTTTGAATGGTGCATGGTCTAAGTGGGAGTTACCCGTTGTCCATGTTTATAATAACAATGATTTTATGTAGTGAGTGGCAGATTTGTAGGTTTAGGCATGGACGAAAGGATTTTGTTAATGTAGGTTTGTTGTTAATGTAGATTTTTTAGTGGTACTTAAATTCCTTTCTAAATTTAGTATTTCACAGCAACTATTAATCCTTTACCACTGGTTTAAATGACTAATAGCTCTATTTTATTGCTGCAAATATATGTGCGATTTAAACTGCTACAAACTCACATTTGCTGCTAGGTGACTGCTGCTAAAGCTTCATTTTTTTCAGTAGTGAAGCTGCTTAATGGTTCATATAGTTATATTTAAACCCACGGGATGCATGTGGCATGCCTTTGATAAGTACACGAAAGAGTGCCCTTGATGCATAATCTCCTGAAAGCCGAAACCTTAGTTGAAATACAAAAATTTTTAAGCTACCTAACTGTTTAATCGCCATTGTCATCCTGAGCCTGCAAGTAATATTGTTATCTTAAATCCTTGAAATTTATTCGTTATGAAAGCTTGAAAGTATCATTAAACTTGATTACTTTCTTAGTATTTGTATTTTTGAAATTGCATCTACATGTCTTTATGTCTGCATTGTGGAATATAAGATTAGAGAGAGTCATCTTAGATGGTTTTGTCACATTAAAAGAAGGCCTTCCAATGATCTGGTTAGAACAGTTGAGGTATTAGATTTGACTTATGTTAAGAAAAGTAGAGGTATACCTAAAAAGACTTGGTTAGAAAATATTAGAAATGATCTTTTTCTATTAGATTTAAATGAGAATTTTACTTTTAATAGGACACAACGGCAAAAAAGGATATATGTAGCCAACCCCACGTAGTGGGACAAAGGCTTGATGTTGTATGTCTTTATGTTTGCATCGAATTTCACATTGCTCAAGAACTTTGTGCTTAAAAATAATGTAAATATATTAGTTAATTTCATTTATGGCTATAATTGGAAAACTGCAGATTGAGTATCTATAGGTTTGCGTGAAAACTCAAAATGTTTTTCATTTGGTCAACGACACATTTTAGAATAGCTGTGAAATCACATGTAGGACTGGATACTTCATGATTTGGGATTCTACATTAATTTAAGTACATAATTTAAGTATATACTCTCAATTCTCAGATTTTTATCCGATCAGGTGCTTGCAATGCAATATTGTAATTGAATTTCTTTAATAATATTTCGATTATTTAGTTGCCCAGGATAATTAAGTCATCCCTGTCTTCTGCCGTTTATTATCAACCTGTAGTTTGAAAGTATAAGCTTTTTAGCAATCCATCACCACACATTCAGATTACAACTGAACTTGGAAGTTCCTAATCCTCCGCATTTTGTTACTCAGGTATCTAGTTGGAGAGATTTCATGAAAGGAGGAAAGAAGGTGAAGTAAAACCTGATGTGCATTTTAATCTTATTGATGCCTCCATTTCTCACCTTTAAGTTTCTGCTGGTACTCCAGGTAAAGAAAGGAGAGCTTCGACCTCCAAAGCTCAAAACAGAAGATCCAAACAAATCATACGTGCAGAGGCCCATAAAACGAGGTTGAAACAAGCCTACCTGCCAGTTTGTCACATAACAAATCCCATTAAAATCACAAATATTTCAGGTCAGAATGTTCTTCTTTAGATTGATCTAATGTATCTACTACATCATTAGCGATAGTCTCAACTCCAACGTTGTTGAATATAATTATTTATATCAGTTTTTTATGAAATTATTCTATTTTGTTGCACAAAACAATTCAATTCTGTCAATGCCTGCATTACATATCTCATGCTTATGACAGCTTTCTATAAAGCTGCTTTAAGAAGCAAAAAGAAAGCCGTCTCAAACGAAGCCTATATGAAAAGGATTCTATCTACAGCTATTTACTTGCTCCACTTATTCCTTGTGGTTTTGATTGCCCAGCCAAGCTTTTTCTCTGTTTCCTTGGAGAAGAATGAAACTCACCACTCCTTTACTGATAAAGTAACTGTTCTCAGCTCTATCTCATTGGCTTCTTTAGTCTGTGTTGATGGCCTGGCCAAGCTTTCTGGTCACTCTCAAATAATTGATTAGTAAAACAAAAAGAGATATCTTTCCTGATATCAAATTCAGGTTCCCACAATAATATATTGCTGTCAGTCAACTCCGTATGCATCTTTCATATTAATATATACTATGCATATATGCTTGTACAACAACAACAACATCAATCAAGCCTTTGTCCCACTACGTGGGGTCGGCTTCATGAATCCTTTTTCGTCATTAAAGAATTCATGTCATGATTATTCGACAAGTTTTATGCTGACTGTCGACTACCTAACACAATCCTCCACTTTTCTCATCCAGGACTTAGGACCTGGTAATGGCAATGTTATGCATATACGCTTGTACGTATTCAAATAATAATTTAAGAGGGAATAAATAGGCAGTCCAGGTCAAACTACCAAGTTGATTTTAGGTTAGGCAGGTGGTTTCTTTATTTAAAAATTTGGAATCCTTAGAGGAACTATAATGGTTTTTGTGCTCTGGAAAAATAGAGGAATTGATGCTCCAGGTTGTTTCCCAGGATGTTCCATGTTGAGCTAAAAGCGACATATAATGCCCATTCTCAGCTGTCTGGCTATGTAATTTAAACTAATAAATTCGCTCAAAGAATTAGAAAGGAATACATATTTAGGCTTCGTTTGGGACAGCTTTCTTCTTGCTTTTTAATGCGGCTTTCTAATATAAAAATATTAATCTTTGTACTAGAAAGCCTCTTTAAGCTGTAAGAAAGTCGTCCCAAACGAAGCCTTAATATCATTCTCTTATATTTTTATGTGATAGAAAACTAAAGTAAATTATAGTTGACTAAGGTTTTGTTTGAGATAATTTTTTAGTATAAAATTTTTTTGAAGTAGAAGTTTATAGTAAAAAAATTGCTTTAAAAAGCAAAAAAAAGCTTTTTCAAATGAAATTTAAGGTTTTATTTGGGATAGTATTTTTATTGTTATTTAAAATAAATTTTTCGTTCAATTTTAAAGTATAAAAAAAATTTGTACTAAATACAATAGAATTTTTAATGGGAGGAGGATTTAGGCATTAAATCATGAAATTAACCTGTTTGATTTTTTTGTTTAACCAGTTGTAGATGTTAATGGTATATAAAAACATAATAATTTTTAATTGCTTTTGAATATAAATTCACAACTGTGCCATTTACCTGTTGGATGAATTCAATTTTCATTAATAATGTGGCATATTTAAGTAAATCTATTTAAGTTTAATGTAATTTTGCTCTGATGAAATAAATATGGGCCTTTTGTTTCTTAATCAAGAGAGGGTCGATGTAATTGATTAAATAAAATCTCAAGCCCAAAATTGTAGAAGGAACACTATGGTTAATCAAATTTTATTAGATATAATACAATTATATGTTAGATAAGACAAATTCAAAATTGGATCATATAAAGAATTGAATATAAAACTATGAAAACTATAAATGATTGTATCCATTTGTTCACATATTTTGTATAAATTGATTTTTATTAATTATATTTAAATAAAAATATTTAAAAAAAAATTTAGATTTTATTTGGGATACTTTTTTACCGGTTTATTTTTCATATTATAATCATAATTTATATTTAGCCATGGTATTTTTTGTTACTTTAAAGAAATTTTGTACTATAAAGTTAATAATTTTTAAAAATTATGTTTCCAGTAATAATTTTAAAAAATAATAATAATATGTCACAAACGAAATTTTATGTATATTATTTCAAAAGGATAGCATTTACAATAAAATAAATTCACTTTAAAAATTGTTTTGATAAAAAAGTTGAGTGCATAGTCTAAAATTAATGTATATATATATATATAAAAGTAGACACACAAACCCAAAAAAAAAAATCAAATTTTACAAAATTGATTGTCAAAACAAATTCAATTATAAATTGACACATAATTTCGAATTCTTGAAAATTATTCAAAATTATGGTGAGCCAGCAAGTTTTTATAAAGGGGCCCAAATTTATCTTTTAAATTCTAACTTTTTTTTTTCATTCTAGTTTGCTCCAATATTGTAAATTTTTAAAGAAAATTATTGCATTTATTATTTAAAAATGAAAATATTACTTATAAGATAATAACAAAACTTAAAATTAAATAAGAATATATTTTTCTTAAAAAAAACTTTTACAGAATGAGCAGAGAGATTCTGCATTAGTGAAAATCAATAATATAATACAGAAATGAAGCTTTTATAAAAAGAATATTTTCATGTAATATGTTTATAATGTAAAAGTTGATGTACTGAAAGTGTGGGAACTCCATTATTTCTTTATATAAAAAAATTTGCATGCGGGAGTTAGGAAATTATGGGGAAAGCATTTTATATCTCTATGGAATAATAAAAAAAAGGAAAATTTACATCATATTTATATATCTAATACCTAAACTTTTAATATTACATGCATACCATCCTATATTATTTTAATATCAAATATACCACTTGTATTTCTTTCATTCCATTCATATATTTCATTTCTACCACTCATATTTAATATGAAAATGAACTATGGGTGGTATGTATGTAATATTAAAGTTTCATGGATTAAATATGTAAATAGAATAATATAAGATGTCAGAGAACACGAGTACAAAATGGGAGTCGGGAGCGGGAATAAGAGATAGTCATAAATAAGAATATGATAAGAGAATTTTTTTATATTTTTTTTAGGAGAGGGGACCCTAAAATGGATTAATAAGAAAGATTTTAGAATATAAAACAAAAAATCATAAAATAATGAGATCAAATGGCATCTTCATTCTTCTTGGATCAGACAAAATCTCATTGATTTATTGCAGGGGATTTGAAATGATTGTGGCTATAGAGGACGAGTACTGACTGCCTGACTTACTGACATCAGCAGCAAGTAATGGAAGACAGAGGCTGCATAAGCAAGTTGGCATGTGCTGACCCTGCGCTTATTGTTTTTTTTTTTTTTTTTTTTTACGAGAAAACACTGTCCAACGGTTAATTAAAATCTCTGTCGACTTGAACAACTCACATCAATTTATCCAAGTCGACGATTAAGACTGGCACTACCGTCGAAGGGATTCGAACCCGGCACCTGAACTTTGCCCAGCCTGTTCTCCACCACATGGGCTAAGTAGTGGTGGGCTATTGCTTATATCCAAAGCTCATCGCATTTGTAGCATCCATTCTTCAACCATCCAAACGGCACTATTATTTTCTCTATTTTTGTTTGTTGAACAAAATATTTTATTTTATTTTATTGTTTATCGTAGCTTATTATAAGTAACTTTTATTAGGTCCGGTGTAATGACGTAGAGGAACGTCCGATCGGAGGCAAAATCCCGCCAAAAAATTTGGTATTTGCTCGGTATTGCTAGGTATTATTTGATAATAACGAGGAATACCGCTCTGTGAAGACCAATACCGAGTTATACCGAGCAATACCGAGTTGTACTGAGTTTTTTCTAGGAAAAACTCGGTACAACTTTTGTATAACTCAGTATTGCACGGTATAGCTCGGTATAACTTGGTATTGGGTCTTCACGTGATGGTATTCTTCGTTATTGTTTGGTATTGCTCGGTATTTGCTCGGTATTTCTCGTTTTTGGCGCGATTTGGCCTCCGACCGGACGTTCCTCTACGTCCGGTCGGAGGACGTAATAATTGTTCTATTATAAGAGTGTCAAACATGGAAAGATCAGGCAATTCAAATCTTCCTTTTAATCTTGAATTCCATCTATGAGTCTCCTCATGAATTTTTTTTATTGCTTATTAAAGTAAAATTTTTATGAGATGGCTATCTTATTGCTTCTTAAAATATTTTTTTATTAATATTAAAATTTTAATTTAAAAAAAAATTGCTTTAAGAAGTAGTAAGAAAATCGTCCTAAACTAAGCCTTAATAATGTCCAATCTAATTATAATTTTAGGGTTCTTACCATGTTTCATGAGTGTTTTCATAAGTCTCAATTAAACTAAAATACAATGCATTTTGGTTATCCAACCAAAGCTATGAATTATCAAATTTAAGTGATCAAATTTCTTGATCTTGAATTTCATGCTCATCATATTTCTTATAAATTCTTCTTTAATATGGCTTTGAGGAGAAGACACTACTGAACTATAAATTATACTAATATGTATCAGTCTTAAAAAGCTATAAAAAGATAGTCTTTTAGGTTCATTTTAAAGGCATTATTATTCTTTTCAAATCTTTTTTTTATTGATATACTTGATTTTAATATAAAAATGTTATGATTTTTTTTGCCATTGCAGTAATAATTATAATTTCATAAAAAAAATTTCTAGATTTGTTAAAATAGTTATTATTTCAGTATTTAATTAAATCATTTTTAACTTAATCAAGAAATATATATATATAACAAATTAATGAAGAAAAGATAAATATGTGTTGAATTTAAATTTATTTTTTAGTGTTACTTAGGGTTTACATGGAAGTGCAGAGCAAGACTAATGAAGTGATAAAGAGAATGAGACAGAGAAATAAAACTAGGAAGAGCTCTAAAATTTTATTAAATTGCTATAATAAAATACATAATTACATGAAAATATAATTTAATGCCCTAAATTCATTTTCAAACCCCTTATTTATAAATTTTGGACTAGATTTATGCTTCGTTTGAGACTACTTCCTTACTCTTTTTAGTACAAAAATTTTTTGTTCTAAAATATTGCTTTACAAAGCAGAAAGAAAATAAGTTGCTCCAAATAAAAATTTAATCTTATAAAACTCTTATGCTTCATTTGGGACAACTTTCTTATTGCTTTTAAAACACTTTTTAGTACAAAATTTTTTTGAATTAGAAATTTTGTACCACAAAACTGCTTTAAATAAATAATAAAAAAGATGTCCCAAACTAAGCCTTAGGTTTTGTTTGGGACTACTTTTTTACTGCTTTCTGAAGCAGATTTTTAGTACAAAAATTTAAACTTTTGTACTAAAAAACTGTTTTAAGAAGCAGTAAGAAAGCCGTCCCAAACGAAGCCTTAATGTGCATCAAGGAAATGGCGAATTCTTTGTGAAAAAGCTACAATGACAAAAAGTCTTGGACAGCTTTAGCATAAGCTGTCAAAAGCAGCTTTTGTATATTTGATTGATTTCATTTGACGAGCTCATTTGAATTGAAGGAATAGCATTGACGACATCAATTGTCGAGTCGTTTGGCAAATAGGCCTTAACTCATTCAACGACGACGACGACGAACAATACAAAATACTAAATTCTTTTAGCAAATTCAAATGAGATTTATTGGATAATTTTATGAGAAATCAATCAAGAAAATATGAATATAAACTAAATAAATATAATATTAATAATTTTATTTATTTATTTATGAGACCTTTTATCTTTGTGTGTTGGTGGTTGTGATGAGGAAAGAATCCTTCAGAGTGGGATAAGATTTTGGTGGTTATAAAAGCTGACAGTGCTGTAGCACGAAAATCAAAGCAGATCTAACTGTATTATTGAACCGTACAAAATTATCTGTTTGATAAATATCTTTGAACGCCATTATCAATATGTTAGTTTTATGTCCGTAATTAAAACATGCAGCGAATACAAACAAGAAAGAGAACATGCAATGAAAGAAAAGAATGTCAGGATTTAATTAAGTCACACCGCACTGAAAAATTTACTATAAAATTTAAGAGAAATTTTGTACGTGTTTTTTTCTCTCTCAGTCTCTGTTCGTCTCTATTCACTCTGGCATCGTTCTCTTTTACTTAAACAAACAAACAAAATACACATTAATTAAAATCACCAAGGGACTCAGGCTTCGTTTGGTTTATTTCCCGTTCCAATATAAAAAACGTCAATTGGAGAAAATGTCTTTTTAAAACGAAGAAGCTAATAAATAATGCTTCCAAAACAATAAAGAAAAAAAGAGTTTTTAAAAATACATTCATACATCTTCCACGCCTACGTTTTCCAGTTTCAAACAGAAAAAAGGAGAAAAATGAAAAAATACCGTGGAAACAAACGAGCACTCAATCTTTAATGAAAAACAAGAAAGAAAACTACCCCACCTGCCTCTGTCTCCAATCTATCTAACAGCCCCACGATGCTTCATTCTACAAGAAAATACATCGAAGAAGCTCGGGTACGTACACAACTCAGCAGTATTGTGCTGTAGTATGGGAAAAAATTTCTCGAGTGCGAAAGAACCTAAACCCAAGGAGGACGGAGACCAACGTGCAACCCTCCGATGAGCCTAACCGATAAAATTGAAGTCCGAGACAATAGCATAACCCGATCAATCGTACAATCATATTCAATACAAAACTAAGAAATAAATATTATTTTTATCAAATTTATATGATCTTATATTTATCGTTAGTAAAAAAAAAACAGGTAAGAGCAGGAGGGATCTTAGTCCTATTAGGAGCGGGAGACAGCAGGATCTCCGGGGCCGATCTCCCCCACTGCCCCCTTAGATTCTCTGCTGGATGTCACGCAGTGTACGGCTCGGCCTTTGCTATTGTCTCTCTCTGCATCTCTTTCCTCTTCTTTCAGGTTTCAGATCATTTGATAGAAAATAAGCCTTCAAGATTATCAGTTATTGAATCATTTTAAATAGGAGATTTATTAATATAAATAAATAAATATATTTATGTAATATACTTTTTAAATGATAGAAAAATAATTTTAATATTTATTTATTTTTAAAAGAAATTACTTTATGCATGAATGATAATAGATTTAGTAAGTAAATGTATACAAATTTTATGATATGTATGTGAATTATAATTTAATAAATTATTTTATATTAAATTGTTTTAATTCTTTGTTATTTTAATAAATTATTAATTATTAGATCATAACTTAAAGTTTTTTTTTATCTTAAATTAAATTATAAATTGACATGATTTAATTTTTTAATAATATTTAAACTTTGAGATTAATTTAGGAATATAAATAAGAGATTTATGTTATTTTGATAATATAAAAATACATAAATAGATAAAATGAATAAAAAAATTTATTGATATTTAAGCTAAGTTTTTATTTATATGGAAGTAATTAAACTTGTAATATTCTAAATTAATTAATTAAATAAGTAAAATAGTTTATTTAATGAACTAGCTGGAGAGTATTCATATTTCATGTTCTACATAATACTAACAAAATAATGAAAGTATAATATATATATATATATATATACATATAAATAATGAAAAAGCAATAAAATTTTAAATTAGCTTAAATCATTTAAACTAAACGTATATCTTTGATTGAAAAAATATAATTATTTTTATTTTAATGAAAATTTTATCATATCAATTTAAATATTAATATGCCTTAAAAAGAGAAAATGACTATCTAAAATTGATTATCTTTATAAAAAAATATACGGGCTCTTAAAAATCAGAAATTTTAGTGAAATGTTCATTTTAAATATTGTTAAAATTTAATTACAGATTAATCTTTGCATTAGATTATAATTACAAAATCATTGATGAGTTTTTTAGTTTATTCAATTTATTAATCTTGTTTAATATATATGATGATTTAAATTTTTTATTTAATTTTTTTAATTGAGTAAAAACATGAATATATCATGCTATTCAATGAAGAAATGAGTTATAATAATAAGCTTTATGGGCCGGCTTTCACATTAATGGAAAAGCTCTAAATTAAGTCATTAATATGATTAAGAAGAAAAAATAAAAAAATAATATGAAAAAAGTAATAGGATTTAGTCGTAAGATTGATTATGAAAAAGTAGAGAACCGAGAGAGAGAGAATAGGACAGATTTTATTGCCGTAAGTAGGGCTGCAAGCGAACCAAACGTTCGACAAGCTACTCGTTGTTCGGTTCGATTAAAGCTCGTTTGTGATCGTTTAATTAACTAAACAAACAAACTTGAACAATATTTTAAATACTCGATTCTTAAATAAACAAACTTGAACACTAATGCATTCGGCTCATTTATGTTTGCGAACAACATCATTTGAAGTTCATGAACAAGCTCGACATTAAGCTCGATAAGAAGCTCAATTCGTGTTTGATTTTGAACTCATGATTAGGCTCGATAAAAATAATTAATATTTGACTATAGAATTAAAAAAAATATAAATAATCATTGCCTTTGTTACATAGACAAATGCTTTTATTATAAATGTGTTTTTTCATAGATATGTTTATGAACATGTTTATTTGATAGTTAAAAAAAATCGTTAAATATGTTCGCGAACAAGCTCGATAAGTACTAAACGAGCGAACATGAACTGAACATGAACCGAACATGAGCACTCATTAATTTAAATGAACCAAACATGAACACAAATAATAAAGCTCGAACAAACATGAACCAAACTTGAACAAACTGATATTAAACGAACACAAACATGAACACTCACATACTCGGCTCGGCTCGGTTCGTTTGCAGCCCTAGCCGTAAGGTCGAGACCAGTAGAGATAATGTTATATAAATAAATTATATTAAAAATAAATACATAAATAATATAATATGAGCTAATAAAATCATATCAAAAAAATAAGATATGACAATTATATCTCATTAATTACATTTGATTTGTATAATAGCTTTTCATGAACCCATGCACGTAGGGGTACAAGTGAGCCAATCCGGCTCAAACTCGATTTGTCAACAAGCTCTAGCTGAGCTTATTGAGTTTCTAGCTCGGGCTTGAAATATGTTAGAATTTTGAGTTTGTTGGATTATCGAGCTCGAGTTCGATTCAAATGATAATAAGTTCAATTTCTCGTTAAGCGGCTCGAGCGCTAAAGTCGAAGAAGTAAGGCAGAAGGCAGAATCATGGACGTTGGCTCGAGCACGGTAGTAGAAACCGCATGGGTGGGCTTGGAAGGCGGAATCGCATAATGCTGAAGTGAAGCGCAGATGCCAAATCTGAAGCGGGCTCAAATGCGAAAGTGGTAGCATCAGTCGTTCTTCTTCACCTCGCTAACCCGCATCCACTGCCGTGAGCTGAGCTCGAACCCGCCTTTTGATCGAGTTAGGCATGATTAATTGGAGCTCTACTCGACTTGTTTGCACACTTAAACCCACATATAGTTACTGATTGTTCTAATCCAATCTGATTAACCAGTGAGATTGACCACTTTTAGCCAGCTTGTTGGACTTGTGCTCAACATGAACGGTTTGGAGGATAAAGATATGTTCCAAGCTTTTTGTATTAATGTGATTAATTAATTTCTTTTTAGTCTAATCATTATAAGATGCATTGATTCATGTTATGAATAGATAAAGTTATTCATAAGTTTTTCTCACATAAAACTTTTGATATCTTTCTGACTCTTGCGCCTCTCTCTCTCTCTCTCTTATATGTGTGTGTGATGGATCTTCGTACAACGCTCAGATGCTAAACTCTATATCTCTCTATCGTTGTGAATATTCTAAGACGCAACAAGATTAATACCGATTCATTTAGTCTTCTACTTCATCATAAATCAATTTAATAAGTTCTTTTGTAATGTTTTTGAGTAAATTAAGTGCTAAAATACAAATTTATACAGGTGAGATTTTATCAGATGATTTTGATAATAATTTCTGTACCTATTGATCGCCAACTAAACTGCTGGCATCCATATAATCATATAAAGTTGGCAGACAGAGATATCTTTGTCCATTTGTTACATTAATCTATTATTCATACGTCTCAATGATCTATAAGCTGCTTTTTATATCAACATTGATTTGCAAAGGGAAGGTCTAAGATTCATATTCTTCAAGGAGATGATAGTTTAAACAATTATATGCATATAATAATGAGTTGTTTTCACATTAGTTTATTAGAACTTGGAAGCTGTCACAGTAAATATGATATATATGAAAAACATATATATGATAAATTTTAATGCTTATCGTTTCAGTTACTTAGACTTCGTTTGGGTCGGCTTTCTTATTGATTTTCAAAGTAATTTTTAATATTTTTTTATCTAAAAATTGCTTTAAGAAACAGTAAAAAAGACTTCTCAAACAAAAACTTAGTCTTTTTTTATATTTTATTCATTCTCTAAGCTGATATAGAAGGCTAAGAGATTAGATAAAGGAGACAAAGAGTGGACAGTTGACTTAATATGTGTTATTATTATCATATTTGTCTTATTATGTACTCAGGCTGATAGAGCCTTTGTATGGCTGAAACAAAAGTGCTTGTCTACTCCTAATGAAAAGTTGTTTTATAAGTGCTTCTTGAACAGAAATCTAATAATAGTGTATGAGTGTTACAGCCAACTAATCTTCCATTTTATTTGAGTTAGAAAGTTAATTAAGGTTTCGTTTGGGACGACTTTCATATTGCTTTTTAAATTAGCTTTTTAGTACAAAATTTTCTACTAAAGGCTACTTTAAGAAGCAGTAAGAAAGTCATCACAGACGAAATCTAACAGTAAATAAATATTAGATAGCTTATCTATATAAAATCTATTATCTAAAAGCACTTTGATAGCTTAATGAACTAATTCTTTCATTTGATACACATGAAGATGTAATAAATCGCGTTCATTTGATTCTCAAATAATAAAGTATGGATGAGAAGATCTTATTTTGATTTTTTTCTTAGCTTATACTGTTCAATAGAACATTTTTTTGTGTCAACTTAAGAAATATTTCATGACTAATATTCATATAATAATTCGGGTTTGACATATAATAATTCAGCTTTTTTACAGCGTCTAAAAAACGATCTTCATGACTATATTCATGAGGCTTAGGGCTTCCATTTATCATTTCACATCTTATGATAATGTTAAATTATAAGTTATAATCACTAATATAAAAAACATATATTTTTATCATTTTCTAAATTAACATTATAATTAAAATTAAAATTTATATATTCAAATTAATTTATATAATTATATTATTTATTAGTTAAAATTTATATAGATAAAGCTATTCTTAATTTATGCAATTATATTCGAATTAATATATATATATTCATTCTTGCATACAAATATATTGTTTGATATAATCTTAAGTTAACATTGAACTAAGGCTTCATTTGGGACTGTTTTCTTAATGCTTCTTAAAACAGATTTTTAGTATTAAAATTAAAATATTTGTACCAAAAAGCTGCTTTAAGAAGCAGTAAAAAAAACTTCCCAAACAAAGACTAAGGCTTCGTTTGGGATAGCTTTCTTGTTGCTTCATGAAGCAGCTTTTTAGTACAAATTTTTTTTATTTTTGAACTAAAAAGATGTTTTAAGAAGCAGTAAAGAAGCCGCTCCAAACGAAGCCTAAGTGACCTCAATAAAATCTTTTTTTTTTTCAACAAATCTTTTTTTTTTATTTCAACTAAATTTATTATCATGATCCTGAGTATCCATATGACAGAGTAAGATATCTTTTTGATCCGATATGAATCACGAAAATAACATATACAGCTCTTCAATTCATCAAATACTTTTATCATATTACTATAAACGACTTGTATCTAAACATAGCCTCCATGTGCTCAAGATAAAAGCTCTTCTTACTACCTACCCTCCCTCATTGCTAGGAAAAAAATTTAATGAACTCATTTCAAGCCTTATTCCCTTTCATGCTCAATTAATAATTTAGGTATGAAGGATCTCTCATGCAACAAAAATCTCATATTAGTCTCTTATGTTTCATTTGGGACTGTTTTCTTATAGCTTCTTAAAGCAGTTTTTTAGTACTAAAAAGCCGCTTTAAAAAGTCGTTAAAAAACTGTCACAAATAAAACCTTTTTTTTTTATTTCGCCTATTTTGTGTTTAATATAGGGTTTAATTTAGATTGATTTTTCTACCTAATTTTACATAGTTTCATTCATTTAAGAATGTGTTAATAGCTTAATAATGCAATTAGTGAGTCAAATTCTATAAATTTTAAAAATAATGTTCTTCATAATACATATCAAATATAAAAAATAAAGAAAAATTTATTTTTAAAAAAATATAAAAAGGTTAAAATTAATTTGTAAATAATAATATTTTTTTACTCAACAAATCTATAGATGAATCATTTTCTTCCCTTAGAGATTTTTTGAGAATTTAAAACATTCCTCTCATATCTCCATCATAATATTTTTAATTAAAAATAAATAAATTATAAATTGTAAAATTTGAAAAAAAAAATAAAAACTAAAAAAATGTTGCTTTCATTAATAATGATTTTTTTGGGGGTAATTTTGGATTAATAATGATTAATTAACAATTATCCCTTCTGCACCTTCTTGCAAGCGAATCTAACTCAACTTAAATAATTGTTAATTAGTTACATCGGTAAACAGCAATTACACTAATGATCATTTAGAAGGACAAATTCCACGTGTCTTTTGACGATTGGTGGTGTCAATTTGATGTCGTTACCAAGGTGGAAAAACCAAAATAATATAAGGATGACGTCATCTGACCGCACAGTAACAAATCCTCTGCGTTATTCTGTGCGACTTGACATGTCGGTCCGTAGTCATCCTTACGAGGAAAGAAATTAAGATAAGTCGCATAATCCATTTGATGCCAATAGAAAATTTCTTTGCTCTTCACCCAAGAATTAGAATAAAATTATCTTTTAAAAAAAATTTTATCACCGCACATAAATTATTAAATTTATTTTAAATTAAAATAATATTCAATTATTTTAAGTTTATCATAATTAAATTTATATTAAAAAATATTAATATTATTATTTTAAAAAATAATGAATTGATGAAATATATTAATAAGATCATGACAAATTTGTAGTAAAAAATAGTAAGAAAGTAAGATTAATTAGCTACTAATAACCAGGTATCAATGCATCATTATAGGCTTCATATGGGATGACTTTTTTACTGTTTTTTTAAACATATTTCTAGTATAAATATTTAAATTTTAGCATAAAAAAACTACTTTAAGAAGAATTCAGAAAGTCGTCCCAAACAAAACCATAATCAATTACTAAGAAACTCGGATCAAAATCGATGAGCTCTGCTTTGATCGAGTTGTGATCAATTGGAGCAAAATTTTAACTAAATTTGGCTCACCTTCAAATTGAATCAAATGACACTAACATTTTATTTTGGACAATTTTCTTATTGATTTCTAGTACCAAAATTTTTAGTTAAAAAAAAGAAAGAAAGCTGTCCCAAATAGAACCTAAGTCGGACTAGTGCTAAGGCTGAGTCAATTCGAAATCAAATCATTAATGATAGTAGCGATAGATGATTCTAGATAAACGATTTGTCTCATTACTTTTGTCAAACCCACTAAGATAACCTTTTCCTTAGCCACAAAATGGGACAAATTATGTTGGAGTTAATAAATGAATTGAAATTACATATTAAACATAAATCTTGAATTTTATAAATTTAAAATAATATTAAAATAGAATTCAAATAATTTTTGAAAAATCACAAATAATCAGAAATGCATTAAAATAATTTTCCTCAAAGTTTGAAATTTTCTGAATTTATAATTAATTAAAAATCAAATAATTAATATTTAAAATTATTTAAAGTATATAAAATATTTTAAGGTAATTTTAGTTTTAAATAAAAATGCCTCAAAATCTGACCAAAAGGATATATTACACTTGAATTTTGGATTAAATATGAAATTTCTTTGATTTTTTTTTTTTGAAAATTTTGTTAATTAATTGTTTTATCTCATCAAGTATTTATATGATATATAATTTTTAATATATTTTAAATATTTCTAAAAAATAAAACAAAATGAAATAGATAGATATCAGTCGTCTATTATGTACTCATCGGCTCTCTATGCAAAAGAGAACCTTAATAATGACAATAATAACAATAATAATAATAATAATCAGCGTGCTAATCGCTAATTAATACCACACTAATACTTCCCAGCAATACACTTAACAGCTTAACAAAGTCATTAACACCGGTGGTGGCGATCACCAATGAAGATAAGATGAACGGATGGATGGAGTTGATTCAAATCCATTAGAGAGATTCAAGCCATGTTTTCAAGATGACGTCGCAATGCAATGGGGCTGCTCGAAGATGAACAGCGGCCGCCGGAGTTCGCTACACCTCCGCATGTCGTGCAATAATTCTTCCCTGCTCAGTCTCCTCGAAGTAAACAGAAGCTTCGCGTCCGTTGCCGCCGCCGCCGCCAGTGATTGCGGGCCCCACGGGGTGTCCTGATGGTGATGGAGATAGTTGTAGTGGAATCCCTCTGACGTGGAAGTCGGCTTGCTTATAGACGATGCCGCCACCGCCGCCGCGGCCGCCGTTGTAGTTGCTGCGCTGACTTTAACGTCGGCGGCGGTGAGAGGGGAGCCAACGACGAATTTGTTGATAACGAGGGAGGAGCGGTGGACTTTGACTGCTGCCAAGCCACTGACTTTGACTTCCACAATGGTTCCCCTGTCCACGACTTCCACTTCTTCCTCCACTACTTCTTCTTCTTCTACATCCTCTGCTTCTTCTTGTTGTTCTTCCACTTCGTTCTGTGGGAGAGCAATGGAGGGAGTTTGGTTTGAGTGAGAGGAGGAGTTGATGAAGGATAGGAGGAGGCGACCGCCTTGGCGTTCGGCATGCAGGTAGGTTTGGGAGGGGACGGGGACGGCTTCGACGACAAGTCGGCCGTCGCGGCGGTGAGGGCGCATCTTGAGGCAGAGGCCATCGCGGCAGGAGATGGAGGGGAGAGGTGGGGGGAATGACCTCGCCGGAGTTCGCCTGCCGATGGAGCAGTGGTAATTAACACTAGCGAGTTCGTTCTTCCCCTGTTTCACTTCCTCTGTTTCCTCCCCTCTTTCTTCATCAGTTTCTTCCTCTGTTGCTTCCTCTGTTTTGGAGGAGGTGAAGGAGAAGAAGTCAAATTCGTCGCCGGAGGAGAATCCATCGGAGCCAGTCTCTGATCCGAGGCTTTCAGTGCAAATCTCTAAGCTTTTTTGGCTCATGAGGCTAGAAGAGCGGCGGGCGAGAGGGTGGATGTAAGGTGGGGGTGGAGCTTTGGTGCTCTGTTTTTCAGTTTGGATTAAGTTCCAGATATCGATTATTTCCTTTTCTTCTTCCAGCGCATGTTTGGCCACTTCCGGCAACCAAATGTTGGGTTCCGGCATCAACGGAGGACGGAATTGGCAGCCGGAGGTGAAATTGTTTCGCAGGGCTGGTTGAGGAAGAGCTATGGTGATATCCGCCATTAAAGGAAGCGCCTTTGGTGATTTTCTGACTGTTGAGTGAAGGGAAGGAGGAAGAGGCGAGAGAGGCAGGGGATTTCGTTTTGCTTGTGAAGTTTTCGAAGGGCTTATGAGAAGAAGAAGACGGAGTGGCGAGGTATTTGTAGGAGGGTAGAGGCTCGAACCTTTTGCCGCCCAGGGCCCTCCATTTGCTTTCCAGCTTCAGGTTTCCCATTAATTACCTCCGCGCACTTCTCTGATTTTTAAGTGCAAAATTACAGACACTAATTAAATCTTAATTATATTTTAACAAATTAAATAGAGATTTTTAATTAAATATAATATGAAAATAAGCTTTAAATTTTCTTATAAGATCACCCATTTTAAAGCTGATCCGATATTTTAAAATTCATTATGATCATTATTTTATCAAATTTATTTTGATATGAATATATTCTATTTGTTTTCAAAATTATATTTAATATTCATCTATTACAAAATAAATTTAATTTTTTAATAAAAAATGTTTGAAATAGTTTTTTCAAAATTACTTCTTAACGAACGAAAAGGATTAATCTGAAGTTTTTGACCTCAACCAGTTTTGACGATCTGTATTTGAAACCGTCCAAATCGACAACCCTTTTAAGTCGTCAAAACCAACAAAACTCATCGAAATATCTCATAAACTATTTAAAATTTTATTTAAAAAAAAAAATATTTTGAAACTTTCTGAACAATAATAAAAATGCTAAATCAAACAATGAATCTAAACACCCAATCAACCAATATTTTATTGAAAATTTCGGCTCATAAATATTTTTAATATATCCTTTTAAACACCCTAAAAATAATTAGTTAAATTTTGATCCATTAATAACTTTAATCATCCTTAAATCCTCGGTGTTTTGCCCCCAACAGATTAGACAAACATTAATCTTTATAAGGGGCGAAATCACGATATTGATAGGGGGGCAATTCCCTAAAAAATATAAAATCCTTATTAGACTAAGGGGTATTTAGTAATTTGCCCCTCTAAAATTGATCCTTTCTCAGGTATTTTCGCCCGATTAAGAATTCCGCCCGTGATGCACGCAACTCTCCCTCTCTGCTCAAATCTGTCGTCTTAGAGCATCCAATATCGATCCAGTGTTAGGGTTTTGGTCACCACCTTCAGGGCTTGCCATTTTTGGATTGAGGTGAGCAATCTTGTTAGTTCTCCTCTTCTCGTTTATGTTTATAAACTTATTACTTTAGCATTAACATCACAAGTTGGCAGTTACTGCCGCTACAGTGGAGATAACATTTTTCTACAATGAAAATTATCAAACATCAATTGCGGATGGGTGATGATTGGCTCAACAACAAATGTCTTGTGTCTTCCATTTAAAAAGATGTATTTGATTTTATTATGAATAAAAATGTAATCTATTATTATCAACAAATACAAAATAGATTAATAAGATTATAATGATTTTCAATTTACCTATCATAATGAAATATATGATTTTGCTCTAAATTATGTCCTCATTTTATATTTTTTTTAAATATTAGTCTATTAATATGAAAATTTTGCGCCCCCTCTTTCTATCTTTTTCTCTTCTCTGCTGGATTATTCATTAATTTTATCATTAACTTTAATTATCTGATTAAGATTAATTGTAGTGACAAAGCTTGAATGCGTGTTGAAACGACCAAACTAATTACAGTCTCCTAAATTCTGAAGCCAATTGTATTTCTCCGAGTACTGAGCGGGCAAAAGATAAATTATCCTCATCACATATTTTTAAAATAAAAATATATTTTATTATTTTTTATTTTCTTCAAATTATGTGATGTTCCTTATTTAGATTTCCGATATTTATCTATTTTTTAAAAATAAAATAAATCATTTATTGAAGTAAAGAATACTATATCGTGCTTTTACTTGCTCCATATATATATTCATGATAATATTGGATTAACGTGTGCCTGTAGAAAAAAATATCTAATCTTACCGATAGAAGATTTTTTTTTTAATATATTTGTATGCTATTGAATTAGTAGATAATTATTTTTAATTATTTCTAATTTTTACTTTGTCCTATTTCTTTTTTTTTTTTGGAAAATTATAAAGTGGTAATTATCTCATGTTTAACAGTCAATCATAGTCAGAAAAAATATCTTGTTAAAATTATAATATTATTCGATTATGATTATTTAATTTTTTTGATAGAAAAGAAAATTTAAGTAATATTTATCAAGTTTATAAATTTTTCTTATAATTAATGTAATTAATTTGGAAATTAATATTAATAAATTAAAAATATGGGTTTATTTTTTTAATTACTTGATTAATGATAGATAATTTATTGAGCTGTGTGATTATGACAAGAAATTTGCTTTAGGTAAATGGTAGTGCTGTTATAGTACTGTTTTCCATTGAAAAATGAGCTTTTTTAACAATCATGAATGTTTTTTATAAAGCTTGATATGAATGATTTTGAGTTTTGATTGGAATTACTTTGAAACTACTATGGCTATCAGCTGCAAAATTAGGCAATAAAATTGCAAAAAATATTTATAATTGAAAAAACTTTATTTATGATATTTTAATCATTACAAGCTCCATAAATGTTTAATTTACATTGAGAAAAATTAATAAAAAATTATAGTTTATATTATACTCATCTCAAATAAATTTAATGGCTTTGAGCCTTTGAGATCTATTTTCATAACAAAAAATCAAATATATCTAGAGCTAATTATTTTCTTTAATTGTGCTTTATTTTTCAAATTAATTTATAATTAAAATAAATTATATATTTCACACACCTTTCATAAAAAAAAGCATGAATTACTTTTTATTTTGGTATAAATATAAGCATCAATATCATCAATTGATAAAAATAAAAATAATGAAATTATTTTATGTGTTAATTTATTTGGAGAGTATATCATTAATTACTTTTATATTCACAATTTCAAAATTCATACAAAAATAATAAAATTTAAAAATTAAAAAAATACTTAAAATAAAATAAATAATAGGAAAATTTATAAGTAAGTCATCAAATTCTTAAACATTTACAAATCTAATACCATCATCCTAAAATTAAATAAATGTATATAAATAAACATAAAATTTTAGCTCTTAGATATATAAATATATGTATGTAAATATCTTAAAAACCAATAAAACTGAAATTTCTACGGCGACAACGATACCCCAAAAAAAAAAAAATTAGAGCTGCGCCCAACGGACAAATTTGCAATTCCGTTATTGTACGGATGGGCACGAATGCAATAATCGGGTTTTGCAACATTAATTAGAAGATTGAAGTTGAACTGATCCGCTACGACTGGCTCCGATATGTCCGGCACGGGTTTGTTAACAGGCCAGCCGGCGTTAGAAGAAACTGAAAATTACAAAAATACCCTTTCCGTCTGCTGATGTGAATTTCAGGTACGAAATCCAAATGGAGGGTTTGAAGTGCTGGAGATGGTGCCACGTGTCAAAAGCGCATTTAATTCATATCATTTGAATACAGCTAGCACTAATAATTTAATGGTGGCTATGCTTTATCTCTTTTTGATAGAAATCCTCCACAGCATTTATTTTTTGGTTCTTCTGTGTCGTGTTAGTGACATAATCACATAAATGATAGATACAAAAATATATATATTGAGAAGAATAATATAATATGACGCTATTAAATTTTGCTGCACAAAAATCATTAAATTTATTGAAAATTAAATTCTTATAAGTTTTCTAAGAAGAAAAAAATTATGATATTTGTTGGGTGATAAATTTATTAGTGGGCATCTAATTAGTGAATTAGGGTTAAGTTTATGTTTTAACAAAAAAAAAAGTGATTATGCAACTTTGGAAATTCATTAGGAGTTTTTTAACGAAGAAATTAATATCATAAAGTTTTTTGAAAATACTACAAAGACAACAGTATTCAGAATGTGTTTAAGAAAAATAGTTTTATAAATTTTTTTTTTATTTTATGTTTTACCATTGCTAGACGAAAAAATAGTAAAAACGGGCAAAGAAACGAGCCCTATGTTGGAAAACATAGAGCTTGCTAATGGAGCTCAATTATTGTTATCTGTTCTATCTACGTATTCTTTTTTCTTTCGCTTCTCTTTTATCAACTATGCGCGACAAGCAATAAGTGCTTATTAATTTTTGTATGAGACTTGTAGGCTTGGTTTGGTTCACTTGAAAGTAGTTAAAACGAGCAAACTTTATGCTAAGAGCACATATTTTGTAAACCATCATATTATTAACTTTATATCGCATATTTACTTACAATTTACCTATGAGTTCAAGAGAATGTGAAGTGGTACTTCATGAACTCAATTGTCTCCGTTGATGTAGAAATTGGCCTTCTACTATTCTAGTATGAGGTATTAAATTATAGTCGGTACTATTCTCTTCGATCTTCCTCTTTTGAATAGGAACAAAAAGTTTTTTTGTTGGCAATTCATAATCTCACTAGAACTTTTCTATGTTTATGGATTGATTGTTTTTTGAATTAGTTTCTCGATTGATCTTATATATATATATGATCCTTAGCAATTGAAATCTTGAAAGGGTGTATTGATTTTAGGCATGTACTTTCTTAAGCATTATCCTTCACTTTGTTTGTCATAGAATAATTATTGTTTAGGAGGTCTTCAAGAGTCTCTTGGATGTAGTAAAAGAAGATAAGAATTCATATAAAAACTCCCAAAATGATTGATTTAGGAATATGGAAATGAATTAAAAATTATCATTGGGTAGAGTTTTTTAGACTTCATTTGGTACAGTTTTCTTGCTGCTTATTACAGTAATTTTCTAATTAGTTAGTATAAAAATTAATTTTTTTTGTATTAGAAAACTATTTTAAAAAAGCCGCCCCAAGAATTCAATATATTTTATAGAGACATTGCTATTCCCAAAAATGTCAAGCTGATAAGAAGGGTCTATACTTAATTAGCAAAAAGAGGATCCTTGAAGAAAGCAAGAATGATCATTATTTCTTCCATTAAAAAATGGAAGAAAAAGAAAACAGTCAAAAGCAAAATTAGATGTAGAAGGGGAGCACCTGGATGACAAATTATTAGATCTGGTCACCGGACTTATTTCTAGGTCCGAACATCCAATAAAAACTTGCCACGTGGACTGTACTTTGATTGTGCGCTTTGACTGTGTTTTTTTAACTGCGCTTTACCTGTGCTTTTGACGGTGCTTTTTTGAGTCAAAGAGCAGTCCATGTGACAACTTTTTAGTGGATATCCGGACATATTTCTAGATCTGATGACCAGACATAATAATTTGCCTAGAGGCCTTGAACTTTCATGAGGAAACTTTCTCTCAAACTTTTGGTGCAACTGAAGGCCGATTATGCACACCACTTCGCACTCATGAAAGGATAGATGAAGAATATTGTAACTAAATACCCTTTCCCTTACTGAGAATTACAGCTAGTAATTACTACTAACATACTTCATACATGCAGTAGAAGCAGACATAGAAGGTAGAATAACCAGAGAAGTTAACTCATTTCTACATTAAAACATCTACTGCTACAGAGTTTGTATTAAATAGACATCCATAGATGAGATGCAAATCGATCGTACGGCTCACACTACAGATTCGATTTGCTCAGCAACGGCTAAGATGATCGAATCCCTTCAGAGACTGGAGCAGCTAGAGCTTGGCAAAGTAATGGAAAGCAATGGCTTCTGTAAAGAAAATTAGTGGAGAGCATGCAGATGCTGCTGTGCTGTTGACAGAAAATTGGTTTGAGGCTTGTACAGGAATATACTGACAAAACAACACATATTTCTCCAGAAGCTACGCATTCAGGACAAATATATAATAAATATTAATCATATCTTAAGCTACAGCAAGCATATATAGTAGCTAGCTATTACAGTGTAAAGAAGACATTTATTTGATGCATGCATGAGATGTAAGAATAAAGAGTTCTTAAATTTCTTACTAGAACTTAATCACATGTAAGATTCAAGTTCTGAAATTCTTACCAGAATCTTTTTTTAAGATTAAGTTATCTAACTTTTATAAGAACTCGCAACATGCATTATGAGTTATTTAATTCTTGCAAGAACTGCATCATAAATTATGCAAAAGAAATCAAAACGAAAAACATGAATTTATATAAGTCTTAAATCCAAAAGATGATTTTTCATGAGTTTTTAATCGAAAGAAAACATATCTTGATTCATGTTGAATTCTGAAGTATGGTTTCTCTCTCTTTTCCCTTTCACTTTCTTCTTTCATGAGTTAATTCTCTATGAAACAAACTAACCTCATGAAGGATAGAGAGAGGACTGATAGTTATTTCTTACGGATTAGTTATAATAACAGCTCATAGAAGTTATTTGATCAAACAGTTCATAAACAATTGATTAAATTATCTTTTTTTAGTCAATATGATTTTATAAAATAATTAAATTTCAATAATTCAAATATATGAACTACTTAATGATTTATATAATTAAAAATATATACTTAAATAATTATTATGACGTCTCGTATAATTATTATATTTAATTATCCTAACATGAGAGGCTAATATGGCTAAAGAGAAGGGATCTTTACGTTTCTATCAATCATTTTTGCGTGCACTGACTCTGAATGGCAATCATCAACATCATCAATTCTGGCAAGAACACGTAGAATTTATGCAAAAATATGAATATTTTAATATCAAATTGCAAAACAAACAGTATGCTTTGGAACTAATTCTCATTGCAAAGAAATCATTCAAAAATAAGGGGCAGCTTGAACTTTTTAGCTATTGATATTCTAATGCGGTAACATTCAGGAATTATCCTCAGGACAAGTTGCCAAAGAATAAGTGGCCAAGCTTTACATCCATGAACAGCTATAATCATTATATATATTATTTATTATTTATTTTTATTTATATAAAGAAATAATATAATCACACAAACCACCATGAGAAAAAAGAAATTTTTTGTTAGTATTTAATGATATTATTTATATTATGATGGAATATTAAAAGTTTATTAGATTTCCTTTTGAAGTGATGGAAGCATCTAATTTATCACAAAATAGGTGTTCTTGTTACTTGCTCGGCTTTTTTATCTATCAACCTTAATTATGTTTTGAATTTATTACAAAATAAAATTATAATTTCTTACTCTACAGAAGTCATAATTTATCACGTTCTTGGCTGAAGCTTTTTTATTTATGGCATGATGTTTTAATAGGTTAGACAAGGTAATTTACATGTATTAATGTATCTTGTATTATACCAAATTATAAATTCAACTATATTATAATGTTAATAGATAATAGAAGAGTTGACGTATATTAAGAAGAAAAATATCTTTTGATAATGTAGTTCGATGAAAATTGAATGAGAAAATATTTGTACATATTATGATTCTCTTTGATTTTTGATGTCATCATTATTTTTACAGAAGCCACGTATCAATAGAAATTTGATAGCAAAGTTTTGGTAACCTTTGATTCATTTTTATGAACCTCAAAATTGCTTGATGTTTGCTCAAGAGCAGAGAGGAAAATAGGATACTGGTTGTTTGCAATAACCCCAATCATTATATATCTATATAGTAGAAGAGAATAATCATTCAAATCATGCATTAATATTTATAAAATAAACATCCATGATGAAAGCTTGAATTCATTTAATAAACTAACACAAAAAAAATTCTTATTTTGCCCCTCCCCTCAAAACAAAGGCTAGTTCCGCCCCTATATATATATATATATACTGTTAATATAATTTTGTTATATATAAAAAGAATAATATAATCGTAGAAAATAACAAAAAAGGAAAAAAATGTGTTGGAATTTCATGATATAATTTTTAATAAGATGAATTTAAAATTTATTGGATTTGTTTTGAGATTAGTGATGCATGAAGAATTTGTATTACATTAATTTAAAAAAAAAATCAAGTTGATATAAATAATATGAGTTAATCCTAATATAATTTTTTTGCCAAGAACAAAGAAGTGATTTTAGGCTAGAATATTATTCTTATTAAAATTTAATTAAGATTAATGAGATAAAGTTATTTAATTGGAATATATGTATTTGCATTAAATAAAAACAGATGCAATGAAAATAAAAAAATAGATTATTATTATTAAAAGTTAAAATGAAATTAAAATAAAGTACAAAAAAAAAAAGTCAAGCAAACAAAGGATTGCCAAATGGCCTTGGTGTTTCCCATCATCTAATCATCTAATAATGCACTGATGAAGTGTGATGTGCTATATAATATTGTTGTAAAGTATGATAGATTATTGTTATTTAATAAAATAATTTTGAAAATAGTGACGTGTTGCTTCGAGGTGCTTTTGGACGGTCCTAGTGACGTGTTGCTGGTGTGTTGCCTCAACCGCCTACTGAGCCCGCGCTTTACTGTATTTTCTTTTTCTTCTTTTATTCTTTCCCTCTCTCTCTCTATTTGTACTGTTTTCTTGGTTATTATTAATATATATTTCTGTTTAAAAATAATAATAATAATAAAATAATTTTGAAATTATTATAGAAATGTTGGAAGTATTGGGTTGTTTGATAAATAACTTATTGTGATATTAATATCCCATGTTAGATTGAATAAAATGAATAATATATATATATATATAGTGATGGTGAGCAGAACGCAACCACGCATCTATCATTAATGGATTGCCCGTCTCCAATCAATCCTTTTATACGGCCATCCGTATGAGCAATTATTACGTCCTCCGACCGGACGTAGAGCTAAGTTCGGCCGCCAATAACATGTCGCCACGTGCTCTTACTCCTTACCGCGCGGCCCGACGACTTGACCCGTAGCGGAACCCGGGAATGCTATGTTCGCGATTTTCTCGGTATTGCTCGGTATTTGCTCGGTATTGCAAGGTATTGTTTTGCAAAAACGAGAAATACCGCTCTGTGAAGGCCAAAAACATGCAAATACCGAGTTGTACCGAGTTTTTCTACAACTCGGTACAACTCGGTATTTGCTCAGGATTTGCTCGGTATTGCTAGAAAAAACTCGGTACAACTCAGTATTTGCTCAGGATTTGCTCGGTATTGCTAGGGATTTGCTCGGTATTGCTAGGGATTTGCTCGGTATTGCTAGAAAAAACTCGGTACAACTCGGTACAACTCAGTATTTGCTCAGGATTTGCTCGGTATTGCTAGGGATTTGCTCGATATTGCTAGAAAAAACTTGGTACAACTCGGTACAACTCAGTATTTGCTCAGGATTTGCTTGGTTTTGCTAGGGATTTGCTCGGTATTGCTAGGTATTTGCTCGGTATTTAGAAAAAACTAGGTACAACTCGAGGATTTAAAAAAACGCAAGGATTTAAAAAAACTCGCGTGCGAGAACCCAAAAAACAGCGGGTCGGGTCGGCGCATTTTCTTCATGCTACGTGGCGCTAAAATATTGGTGGCCGAACGTAGAGGAGCGTACGTTCACTGGACGTAATAATTGCTCCATCCGTATCAACTTACAACCACCAAGTCTTGATGATTTCTACTTATTATTATGCAGTGAAGAGACGAATCTTAAAAATGAAGCTGCAAAGGACCTTCACTCTATGCAAATTTCCGAAGCTCTTCTTGCTCTTACAGCTGCTCGTGGAAGAGGTACCAATCATCAACAGTTTTGTTCTCCTCGTGGTCGTCGGTTCTTTTCCACTCGATGTGGACGCTCTCCTTCTGCTCGTATTGAATGCGTGATATGTGGCAAACCGGGTCACTCGGCAATTAAATGTTGGCATAGAAAAAAATTTAACTACAACAACATCCTAATTATTTTGCTTTGCTCGCCGAAACTACAGACTCGACACTATATATACATGTTGTTAACAAATAAAGCCAGTATATTCATACTCCTCTTCGCCATCATTTTCAAGCTCTAAAGCATATTCTGTGGTATTTAAAGGCACGTTCGAGCTTGGACTTCCTATCAACAGCACCTCTTCTTTGTTACGTGCCTATGCTAACTCCGATTGGTCCGACAATCCGCTTGATCTCAAATCCACCACTGGTTATTCATGTGAGACACCCTTATTTCCGGATGTGCTAAAAAGCAACCCACAAATATTACTCGTTCATCTTCTCAATGATTCGGCATATTGTTTATAAAATTAGGTTATATAAAGTTTGATGAAGTTCTTTAAAATAATATTATATTAACCTTTCATAAATATTTATATTATTTAATCAAGTACACTTTTTTTATGCAATGTCTCAAATCCAAAAATCACTTAAAATTAAATTTTGAATTTTAAAAACTTGTTGGAGTAGCCGATTAGGCTTTGATTCAATCAAATTCATAGTCGAGATGAACTATTTTTGGATTGATGAATTATCAAGATTGAAGCATTATTGAACTTTGAAATTTTCAAAATTTGTCGAATCACACCCAATTATTGAACAAGGGCTAGAACAGGAAAAAATATTATGTGCGTACACCGAACAGCGTCCGGAGACCAATCATAACGCTCCACGTCACTTTTTTTGCTCGGTACCGCTGTGTATCAGGTGACGTGGCACGTTCTGGTTGGTCTCCGGACCATCCGATGTCCGTACAGAATAATTTCTCGACATGCAGGGAGCGATTATAAATTATATGAATTTATTGTATTTTAAATTCAATGTGATTTAAAAAAAAACAATGATAAAACTGTTCATGTTATTCTATATATATGGATTGTATATATGATTCAAAATGCATCTAAAAAATTATTTATATCTTATATTATAACTTGTCCTTAAGCCAAATATTATAGCTAATATTTCACAAACATAGGAACTCAAGGAACACAAGTTTGTTGCTTGTTTGGATAATCATGGTTTTAAAAGGAAATCATTTATCATCTTATTATTTCTCAAAAATTATATGGACATGTAAATACAGATGAGGATGGAGGCATAATAATTCGAGTCAAAATCTTGCACCATAGAGGTTCACTAAAATCATATACCACAAATGTTCAGACACAATACTTTCACCAAGTATACAAATACACTACACTACCTGAAATCATGTAAATATATGAGATTTTTTTCGACGATATACTTTCTTCAAGAAAAAAATATATAAATTTATTTAATTTTTGTACTATTATATTTTTTATTGAAGATATGGCTTATGTGGTTGTATTATTAGTTACTCTCACAAATAAAGAATGTAACATCAAATGCTTGTTCTACTTGTTGAAATCTTTGTGATTGTTGTTGTGTTGGTATGCAAATTTATTGTAGCTAGTAAGGTAGCATCATTATGTTGTCTATCAAGTGAAGATATTTGACAAGTTTGAAAATGCAATGATGTAATATTTTGCAAATCTTTAGGCTAACAACCTCTTTGCAATTGAGATCCGATCACAATAGTAGTACTGGAAGTTTCATTATAGATACAACTCTTCCTTTCATTTTACTTTTTGGTGATTCTTGTGACAACTAAGTGATATAGAGTTACTAAATGATGTGACCAACATATAGCTAGCGATCAGAAGTATCATTTGTGACGAAGGGTATGATGACCTATCTATAAATAATTTCCGCTTTATTTCATATCAAACAACACAAACCTAAAATCATTAACTAAGTTTCATTTAGCCATAATTTATTTTTTGCCCGTAATTTTCACGACACATATATAGTAGATCCTATGGTCGAAGACGGCCTCTTTTTGGTGCAACCAAACAAAGTAGTTGAGCTAAGAAACCCTATACGCTTAGCCAATATTCCAAATTGCAATTAAATTCCATTCATACTAATGCATGGCCTTAGGCTCCCCTACTCTTGCTTTATGTATAAGAGCCTTTCTATATGTGTCTAATCCACACATTCAAAAGGCAAAACAAGCAATGGTGCCCCCTCCAATTAGATTAGAGACTACCCACATAATCAATTAGTTTATTAATATTGAAAGCATTAGGGTTAAAGTAACTTTACCTCAATAAGCAATGGGCCCAAGGGGGGAGGCAAAGGGCATTGGGTTCCCTTCCTTTCTCTCTCTATCGCTTTTCCTCCCTCTCTTCCTTTGCTTATGCCTTTGCTTTTGCAAGTCTCGTCCTTGCATTGTCCTTAATATTATTGCATGCTAATGGCCTATCCACTAATAAATTTCTTTCTCAATTCTCACTTAATGATATTCCCGAGACCTAGATAACAACTAATTTAGTTAATAAAAAAATTTTCAAGATAATTTTCTCTTTCTATCTCCTCTTTCTCTCTCTAATGCTCTTAGATCAGCTTGCTTGGTATGGCTAAGCAATGTCAATATCACCTTCTTCTCTATCATTCCTTTTCCTCTGTATACCAAACAAAGAAATTGCTTCACCCTTACGCAAATCGCCCATATATGTTCTCTGCCCTCACAATTTATCCACATGATATACACTACCATCACTGTCAATTTATGTGCATCTATTGTTCTGGGAATTTGCTTTGCTAATACTTCTTGTTTGATTCTTCCATGATTTGTATGGTTGATAGCGAGTCGAGTTCGAGCTGAGCAAGAATTTTTTTAATGCCTGGTTGATATTTTGTTTGAGTCGAGGTTGTCATTGAAATCAGAATGATTTGATTAGATTTCGAATCGACACAAACTTTCGGTGAGTTTTGACGGATAGACATAGTCCTTTATTCGTCTGATAAATTTGATGAGCCTGAATATGATGCATTTTAATTTTCTTTTGTTATATATTTCACTCCTAAAAATATTTAGCATGATTTATATATCACATGATTCTTATGTAATTATATATCTAACATCAAAAGTTTAATATTTAAATATATAACACCAATTTGTTTTTAAGGGAAATACATATTTTCTTTATGTATATTGATGTGAATGATTGGCTAAAATGTTAATTTAAGTGTTAAATATTATATATAAATTCAAAAATGATGTGAATGATAGACTAAAATGTTAATTTAAGTGTTAAATATTATATATAAATTCAAAAATGAGTGAAGCCGCAAAAAAAAAGAGAGTTAAATATTATATAATATTTAAAATTTTAATAAACATAAGCTTGATCAATATTTTTCTTATTAATTGATTAATTGATTTAGAAGAATGATAGTGCAACTTGCTCTTATTCCGCTCGCTAATTCATTGGTCATAAAAAAACAGTTTTAATTACGGGCATGAATCTTTATGCACGCTAGAATTGAAAGATTATAAAATTGAATGTTGGACTATCTAGACTTTGATTTCAATGAACTCATATTCAAACTAATATGCTCCAAGAGACAAACCCAATCAGTACTCCAAAAATGATTTTGATTCAAATTCCAATAAGCCTAGATCAAATTAAAGGCTTGAAACTAGATATTTTAGAATATTAATTGATGGATCAAATGAACTTCAAATATTGCATTTTTATAGACATGAGATAAATCCAACAAACCCATGATCGATTAATTATGATAACATTAAGGCACTTAAATACTAAACTAACATTAAATGATCAAGGCAATTGCTATATGAGCCGTCAGATGGAGTGTTCCGAATTTCTGTATATTTATAGGACATGATACTCTGAAAATCTATAACCTCTCACTAGATAAAGAGGTCTTTTGGCTAAATATATAAAAGCTCTATGGATTTAAGAATCTTGAAGCTCCAACTGCACCATCGTCATTGAACCTTTGCCGTATATAATCACATCGTCAGATCTTCATCGCCATGATCAGTCCTTCACAGCTCGGCCACTTTCGTTTAACCTTCAATGCCAGATTGCCACCATTAGGCCTACATCGCCCGACCACCTCCTTTGAACCTTGATCGCCTGATTGTTGTCACCATCTCTTCTCACAGTGGGTTGTCGCAGTTGTGAATTTTGGAAGAGGAAATCACTGTGCTTGTTGCCTCATCGAGTTCTCTTTGGTTAGCAAATTTCCTTCTCGTATACTCTCTCTTGATACTATCCAAAAAATTCTTCTTCAATCTTTAGCTTAACGACGACTTATCGGTTACTATTCTCAATCTGAAGCATGTGTTGATTAAGCTTGTTAATGACTTAATTATTGTAGAGTTTTTTTTTCATCGTTCTTACTTAGTGAACAATTGCTTTATGAAAGTATTCAAATGGTCTCCTATATTTGATATTGAAGTTGAGTTTCCCATCATTCCAATTTGAGTTTCATTTCCCAACATGATTAGACCTCACCACTTTAGTCCCTGAATCCTTCATGGTCTTGATTTATTGTTTGGCCAGCCTCTTAAAACTGATAATGCCACTTTTAGCAGCACTCGACCCTTGATTGCTTTTGTTCTAGTTGAGTTAGGTGTTACCAAATACTTTTCTGATAAGGAGTGGGTTGGTCCTGATAACCTGGGTTATATCCAATATGTGGTTATGGAGGATTTTCCTTCTTATTGTTCTCATTGGAAATCGGGGCACTCTATATTTGACTATAACATTTATACCCCTATCTTCTTAATCCTTCAAATGTTAACCCCCTCTAGGTTAATGTGGCTGAAAGGAATTATGATGGTGTGCCCTGATCATGCGCAAGTTAATGGTTGTGTTAATTTAGCTTTGAATGGAAATGGGGATGATGCTGCTGTGGGTCATTTGGAAAACGGGCTTTTGATTTCTAGTGATGTGTGCCATTCGATGGAGCCTGGTTCATTGGTTCATGATATCCATGTGGTTGTATCATCTTTTATTCCTGCTTTGGAAAATTTGGGCTTTATGAACAATATGGTCGGTATTGCTCTACTTGCTCCTATTATTAACAATGTTGATACTCAATGTATTTCTCCTTTAGTGGAGTTGGTGAGTTTCAGCCATGAGGCTTGTGAGGGTTTCAATAAGGAGGTGGCTAATGATGATCTTAAACTTGTATCTTCACATGTTGTTGCTGAGAAGGTTGATAATGAAACATTGGCTAGTCCTTGTCATGTTAATTTTGATGCAGAGAACGTGGAATTGTGTGATGTTAACACGATGGTGGAGAATGACACATATAGTGCTTTGGTGATTGCTTCTAATGATTCAACTTTGGTAGCGCTTGTGGATGAATTTTAAGATTTGTATAGTTTGAATGTGAGTAGCATTTTTGAAAAAGTTTTATCTCATCGTGGTGGAAAATGTCATAGGAGAAAATCGAAAAAGAAATAATTTTGTTTTGGTTTTTTTCTTCTCCTGTTGGCCTGCTCTTTGGTGTCTCTATGATTGTGGTTTGTGTGCTTTTCCGATTGTTGGGCTCAAGTTGTCAATTTGGTTTGTTGAGGTGGCTCTTGGTTGGGGCTTGGATTAGATGGAGGTAAAGCTATGGATTTTTGGTTTGTTGGTTGGGGTTGGGTAGTGTTTGGGTTTCTATTGGCTGTGTGGTTGGGGTCTTGTTGGTTGTGATTGTTCCTGTCATTGTGTTGTTGGGGTTTTGTGTAGTCCTGTGGGGACTCTAACGTGGCTTTGGTTTAGTGTTTGTTTGAACTGTGGTTGTGTCGTAAGGTTTAGTTGATGGTTGGTTTGGCATTGGTGGTTTTGTCGGTTTTTGTTTGGCTTGCTTGATAGGGCGTTGTTTGTTGTCCTTGTTCTCACTTGGATTTTCGTCTTAGTATTGTTGGCTTTGGGTGTGGTCCTGTAGTGGCTTTCGGGTTGCTGGTTTTGATGTTTGGCTAGTATTTTTTGTATATCTTGCTTTGCTTTGTTGTTTCTTTCTTGTGTCTTTTTTTTTTCTTGCAGGTGGCTTGTACTGGTTCGTGTGGCTCTTCTTCTTGTCGTGATTCTTTTCGCTACATTTTTGAGCTAGTTGATCTCCTCTACTTGTTTTCTTGTGTTTTTGTCTTTTTCTTATTTTTTGTAATAAGTAGAACCATTGACTCGTAGGTTTTATTTCAAATGTTATATTTTTATAAAGTTTTTTGTTCATTAAGGACCTCTAATTTTCATGTTTAATTAATGTGTGGGCTCCTTTTAAGGATTTTTTCCCCCCTCTCTCTCTCTCTCTATATATATATAAAACTATTTAACTAATTAATTATATTTGTATTATTGTTAGAATAGAACTATTTAACTTTTAAAAAATTATATATTATTCTCATTCAGTGGCTTCTTCTTTTATTTTTCTATGAGAGTAATGATTATATCGGTAAAATGTTTCTTTTTTTTTTTTTCAAAAGTTGAGTATTAAAATTAAAATTTTAATTAAGGCAGCTGTAATAATAATAAAATTTATTAAATAAATTGGCTTAAAAATCGAGGTCCATATAATAAATATATACATAAAGGAATTCCCTAAAACAAGAAAATGGAAAGGTGATTCCTTTTATATCTTTTTACTCGATTAAGACGGTAATTATACCGCCCGGCTGTCACTCTTGGCTACGGTTAGAGCACGTGGAATGAATCTATTAGTCATCATCACTGCGCACTGTTTTAGCCTTACAGCGGACAGCTACTTAGCGCTCCTATTAAACGAACAGAAACGCCCCACGTGGAGAAACGTGAGGCGAGGACGTCACATTCGCCGGCTTTCCGACGAACCGCGGAGCATGGGTGGCATCGTGGCAGAATTTCAACCGTTTATTCTCCAAGGCATCTAATCCGATGGCTCTTACGGTTTTTTACCACTAGCGGGGAGATGGGGTCGAATCTACGATATTTATTGAAAATAATTAGTTTATTATTAAGAAAAAGATGAAATCAATGGGCCAGGAAATGCTTTATTGCGGCCGTGGGCCGGCCCGCTTTCATCGCTTTTGTATTTACTTTTTTCTAATTTTATTGAATCATGGTAACTGAAGGCAAAATTATGCGTCGCTGCTTACTACTCTGTGCTTCTGATGTAGTGGTGGGCCATCCCCGGAGGCCTAAGGAGAAAGAAAAAGCTAACGTTGACAATGAGAGAGTGAGAGAGAGGACGAATTATTGCGTCCGGTCACCTGACGTCCGGACAATCAATTCAAATACGTCACGTCACCCAAATACATTGGGACCCGATATACTTTACTGACGTAGCGAGCCCGGATTGGTGTCCGGACGAATCCGAACACTGGATGCAATAATTTGGAGAGAGAGAGAGAACGTGGTACTTGTGATTTTATTTAGTTTGGGGCAACTTTTTAAAAATGATTTTTTAGTAATTTTTATAATAAAAAACTATTTTACGTAGTAAGGAAGCAATTCTAAAAAAAAAATCTTAATTTTATAGAATTTATAATTAAGATAATTGACGAGATAAAGTGCTCCAGCATAGCCTTCAGTGACTTTGCATAAAAATAATAAATATAATAATATTTTCTCTAAAATTCTTGTTGCGGACTAGAATATGCGTGACAGTAGAGTTAGAATTTTATGTCTCAGCGTTGTAAGAATATCCATCACACAACACAATGAACATAAGATTTTTTTACGTGGAAAGCCTTGAAAAGAGAAAAATCATGATACCACACCCAGTTGAAATAATATCATTAGTGTTTGAGTATGTTATAATTGTTTGAATCATCCTTTAGGGTGATCAGATTACAAACGATAATTAGGTGCAGGTCCGATGTGGGGTGGTAGGACGGAAATATGGCGCCAGTCAAGGGCGGAACCAAAGGTTCCTCAGGGGGGGCAATTGCCCCCCCCTCAAAAAAAAAAAAAATTTAATAGTAGGGTAAAAAATTAAAAAAAAAAAAAAGTTTACCCCTCCTAAAAATTTATTTTTGCCCCCCCTAAAAAATTTTTTTGTCCTAACTTACCCTAAAATATCTATATATTTCTTTATATTTAGTTCTAATATTTTTTTTCAAGCTTTTCATGACAGTTTAATTACACATTTTTTCTTTATTTTTCTTGCTTAATTTTTTTTTTTTAAAAATTTTTTGTAATATATAGATATATAATATTATTTTTTTAATATTTAATTATTAATGTGTTGTACTTGCCCCCCCCCCTCAAAATTGAAGCTGGTTCCGCCCCTGGCGCCAGTTGGTGGTTTGACGAAAGTCCGGGTATCAGTCAGTGGTCTGTGTTATTAGTGGTTTCACTGAATCTTTTAAATTCCTGTAAAATAAAAAAAGTCAATTGATTAAAATTATACATTTAAATTGTAATACATTATTTTAAAATTTGTTAGAGAGTTAGTAGACAATTTTGATTCTTAACTCCTAATCAAAATTGTGTAAAAATAATAATAACATGTAATTTGATATTTTTGTTTTAACTCTAAATATTTTTTTTATTCCCTTTACATATAAAGATTTTAAAAGTTGACTTTCGTAGAAATGTCAACTACAAGCCAGCTAATTTTTATAGGAAAAAAAAAGGCAAAAACCAGCATTTAATATTTATATCCTCTTTGTTGAATAAATCTCTCCGGAGGATTTGGGCGTCCCATCGTGCTTCTTCGGTGGGCTTGTTTGCTTGCTTAGCTTCGAAGGAGTCTCGGGCGAATTACTGTAAATTTTTAGTCCCACATTGCATGATTAGTTAAAAGAAATACGCCTGATATTGTCGAGTGTCACCGTTGTTAAAGATTGCAGAATTATTTTGATTTTGACCGGTCGCCGGTAATATTTGTCGGTCCCGCAATGATTTTCCGTACGTCTGGTATCAGACGGTCCCGACCGATAGCAAACAAACGTTACCGGTGCTGGGAGACGAATACGAAGATGACGCGTGGATTAAGTTGTGGGAGCTGTAATTCTCATCAGAGATGTGCTTTGACTGTTCAGTACCGATTTTGAGTTCATTTACTCTATTTAATATCAATATCTTATTTATTTTATAGTTGCATTACTTTCTTTATTCTATTTTAATTAGATAAAATTAAATATATTGCTTTATATGTTTAAATATAAATTTTGTCCTTATTTTTTTGTTTAACTATTATATTTTTATTATTTTTCATTGAGAAATTATTTTTATAATTAGATATGCTTAGGGTAATTTTTTTTTTTTACAATTTTATAAACACTTTAAAAAAATACAATGAAAACCTATCTTTTAAATGCAAATTATTTTTTATTAACTATTTTTCTTAGCATAAGTAAATGAAAAGCTGATCCAAATAACATATAATTTTGAATTTTATTTATACATTATTTTAATCAAAATTTATTGAATAGTTATATTTTTTAAAGAACTTTTATTACTGATTTGTAATTAAAAATTTATTTATATTATTTTTAAAATATATAAATAAATAACTATTTCTTTGTATAATAATTTTATCTACATAAATAACATTCATAAAAATAAATTAAGCTTCTATAGATTGTCTAATTTATAAAACTCTCAATTAAAAATTATAAGATATTAAAGGTGTACTTTAATAGATAATTAAAATTATTGTGCTAACTTAAAAATTAAAGAAAACTTATTCTCAACTTGAATAATTTAGTTTTAAGGATTTCCTCATCAACTCTCCTTCATAAGCACAAGACACAAAATTTTCAAAAATATAAACAACAAATATTTTCTTAAGAAGGTTTTGAAAATTATTTAATTTCTAATAATATTTTTCAAAATTAACTTATCTTAATTAATAAATACAATCTAAGGCTTTATTTGAAACAGTTTTCTTAGAGTTTTTTAAAACAGCTTTCTAGTTAAAAAAAAATATATTAAAAAGCTACTTTAGAAAGCAGTAAAAAGCTATCCCAAACGAAGTCTAAATTATCTTGCAATTATATTTTTTTGCTCTCTTGAAATTCATAGAACATTTATTTATCCAACCCCACCATATGCAGAGGCCACATGCAATGTTGCTTTTCATTTATTATAAAGTATTGGATTACATCAAATTACATAAGGTTGACCATACTTAAAGAAGTAATTAACTATTATGATTAATTTAATTAGGACCTAAGTATTTAATTAAATTTTCATTATGCTTACCAAATAGATTCCCAACAAAGTAGTTCAATCCAGTTCATTGATTCCTTGCTTCTTTATATTTATTATTATTATTATTATTATTTTCTTTCAAAGCAATTTCTCATTTCCCACCATAAGATTAAAATTATTATAAAAATACATCTGAAGTTACTATTGTAATTTAATTTATTTAATATTTATTTATGCAAAATATGATATTTATATAACTTAAGTTGCCAAAATGAATCCTTTCACTTGAAGTTTGTAGATTAGCAAAACATTAATTAATTAACTTGTTTAATCGGTTTTAGACAAGAGGAATATTTTTTTAACTCATAATTAAATTATACTAAGGTTTAGCTAATTTATTTTAACTTATTGAGCCATTCATTAAAAGGATAAATTTGTTGAGCCATTTATGAAAAAAATAGCATTTTGTTTAAATTTATAAACCAAAAAATGAATTTATTGAATGTTTTTATTAACTAGTTGTACACAAGAAAAGCATTAAGGTTTTGTTTGGTATTATTTTTTTGTTGCTTTCTAAAACAACTTTCTAGTATAAAAATTTCTAGTCCAAGAGATTTTTACGCTAAAAGACTGCTTTAGAAAATCATAAAAAAAATCGTTTCAAACAAATCCTAAAACAGTAAGAATGCAAGAAGAACAACAAGTCAGTATGAAGCAATCTTATGCATGGATTAAACTAAATTAGAGATGAAAGTGTCAATGAGAGAAAATGAGAGAAAACGAGAAAGAGAGAGAGAGAGAGAGAGAGAGAGAGAGAGAGAGAGAGAGAGAGAGAGAGAGAGAGATTCTCAAGGGAGATTTTTCACCTCCTAAAAAATATTATTTTTTATCTCCATTTATTTTTTAGATGTGGCACTTATAATAGCTAAAATCAAGATTATTATTGCTTGTGTTAAAGATTTTTACGCTAAAAGACTGCTTTAGAAAACCATAAAAAAAATCGTTTCAAACAAATCCTAAAACAGTAAGAATGCAAGAAGAACAACAAGTCAGTATGAAGCAATCTTATGCATGGATTAAACTAAATTAGAGATGAAAGTGTCAATGAGAGAAAATGAGAGAAAACGAGAAAGAGAGAGAGAGAGAGAGAGAGAGAGAGAGAGATTCTCAAGGGAGATTTTTCACCTCCTAAAAAATATTATTTTTTATCTCCATTTATTTTTTAGATGTGGCACTTATAATAGCTAAAATCAAGATTATTATTGCTTGTGTTAAATAATACAAGAATTGTGTGTGAACCGATTTTTAATAATTTTTAAAATAATTTAATTATTCATAAAAAAATAATTATTTAACAAAAATATAATCAAACAAATTTTTTTTTTAAAATACACTTCTACCATTCATTTGATTTCAAATCATTTGAAAATATAAATATTTTATCAACAATAAAGTTCCAAAAACCAACTTAACACTAAAGAATAGAACCACCTAAACCAAACTTAGGCTAATTTGTATATTAATTTTGGTTTGATTTATAAAATCAATAATCAATATTTTTAAAACTTTTCATTTACCTTTAATTCTCAACATTTAAAGAAAAAAAAAATGAAGGCATGAATCATTTGGTCCTCTTTCAAAAAAGAAACAAATAATACTAAAATAAAATATAATAAAATAAGAACATGAGATTGGATCCTACTCACACTTTGGATAGAATTTGAACCTAGAAGACAAAATCTCTCTATAGGTTTTTGAACCCTTTATGTAGCACTTGACCAAAAATGGGGAGCAAAGCACACATCATTAGTGTTTCTTTGTCTTCACTTGGCTACTCATCTTTTGGCCTGTTGGCTTCTATAAAAGCTTGAGCAAGCTTGAACTAAAGCAAATATTTATAAGATCTATAATATTAATATTATATGCACAATGAATGCCTTAAAGTAGGAAATGTTTCCATTAACATTCTATTTACTAAATAAAGTGAATCCATTATGCTCATTTGAGTTTTCTACCAAAAATAGTTTTATTTATTGAATAAATAATTAGCATTGGAGAGCATGATTAAGAACATTAATGCTTCATTGTGAGTACTTAATAAGAATTTAGATAATGTAATATATAAATTTTAATATTTTTAGTGTTATATGAGGTTGGAGTTTTACTCTTCCTTATGATTACTAATTAATTAAGGTGATAATGATCATTATTATTTTAATTTTGTTTTAAATTTGATCATTTTATATGATTTTTAAATTCAAAATTACAACTTGATTTGCATGTGTTGCATGAAAGTTATTTCTTGATAGAGTTTGATTACTTTTATGGGTTTTTTTCTTAAAGAAAATGTTAAGCAATGACATTAAAATTATGTTTAAATTATTTAATTTTATAGCCTTTTTTCCCACAAAAAAGTTATCAAACATTCAAAATATTATGAAGAACCTATGAAATATCCAATCTTTTAGAGAGACTCTAAACTATACATTAATGAAATTTTCATGCATCCGATTGTATGATCAGATAATTAAGCTAAAATATTCTTGAAACTACATTAGGAAATTAATTTTAATAATGTTTAAAAGTATAAAAATCATAATTTTTTAATATATTTGAAGAGTATAGCATTAAATTTTAAATTATAAAAAATGATAATTCTTCCAAGATAATATAAAATAATTAAATCACTATTATGATAATATATATTAAGCTCTTAAACCAATCATTATAACTAATTACAAATCACTAATTTTTTATTGGACCCAATCTTGAAAAGCATGATTGATCTGACCCAACACATGAATTGACCAACCCTACTAGGCTACTAGCAATCAATGGAGATAACTATGGACCCAAATCATACCACATTAATTCAAAGAAGCTTCCATGCTAAGCTTAATAAAGGATAAATAAATTCTTAAAATTAAGATTGTGGATTCTTAGTTTTTGTTTAGGGTTTAGTAAGCTTTTCTTTTTTTGCTTTTAAAAGTTCCTTTCACAAAAATACTTTTCGAAAACAGCTTTTTAAAGACAAAAAATTGAAATAGCCATGAGAAAGCTGTCTTCAAACACACATTATTTTTTACTATTTATTTTTAGGGTTCGTTCGAAACAATTGTAGATTTTTGTAAATGTGATTATAAAGTTGTTATGGAGAAATTAACTTTTTTGAATATTGCTATATATCGAAAGCAACTTCCTACCACACAAAAAAATTTTGAATGCAATGAAAAAATAATGGTTAAATAGACACTATGGTTGCGGTCTGAAGAAAAAAAAAACAGTAAGAAAACTATCCCAAACAAGATCTTAATATCACAGAAACAATCAAAAAGTTGTTCCAAACAAAATCTTAATATATACTTAAGGGCTAAGAATAATGATGTAATATGATTTAAGTTCTACTTATGAAAGAGAAGATAGAATGGAGTCAATATGCACTTCCTTTATATTAAATTCTTTGTAAATGTAATTGTGGAGTTGGAAGTGCTCCCACTCACAGCATGAATTTTGCCTTTCATTAGTTGGGATTATTGTGCTACTCCATGTCAAGGGATGGGGCCTCATTAGTTTTCTACTTTTTAAAAAATTTAAATGAATAAATAAGTTCAAGAAAAATATTAAATAAATAAATATAATTTAGGTCCTTCAAATTTAAGCCACGTTTCATGTGGATTCATCAGTTTTAGCAACAACATATGATTCTTTATAGGTTTTGTCTTGTATTTTTCTGTTAATTGGATTCCCAA